>CM025791.1:6378937-7628937 GCA_014635995.1 Sarcophaga peregrina
TTTCGGATGGACTATAAACCAAATTGGCCAAATAAGCTTGTAAGTTGGCACTTCTAGAAGAAATAGTATCAGAAAACTTAATGATAACATATTACGGCTGTAGGTATAACGCATAATAATGTTGCATCGTTTTTTGCTATTCCAACTAAAACTAATGGGAACTCATAGAAGGTTTCGTAAATATTTCATAATAATTGGTTACAAAAGTACAAGACACTTAAGGTCTTCAAAATATTATTTTGAGTTTAACTTAAAACCCAACTAAAGACTTGAATTTTTTGTTTGTTTTTAAATTATCTTTCAAATTGATAGAAATAATCCTAAACATAATTAATAATTTTACTCGTGTTCTCCATATTTTTGTAAATAATCAGATATCAGACATAAAGGATGAAACAAATTAAATTTAAAATTATTTCTCCGACCTAAGTTACCGATATTCTTGCAAAATCTAGTGCAATGGAGAATTTAATTGAATTCATGGATGAGATTGGCCGTCCCCCAACAGATGAGAAAACAATTTGTCATTCACATTTATTTACAACAGAAAGATTGGATAAGGAAAACACATACCGAGAGACCAACGTCTAGATTTATACAAACATACTTGGTCATTACAATCCTTCAGCTAGTAATACTACCTAGCTTTTCACACCACTTACATACATAAGTTGTGTGTGCTAACTTTATGCATGAGTGGTGGGGGTCTATAGTTTAACGTCGACTCTGAATGACAGATTTTTGAAAAACTTTTTATGGCTTTTTATGCCAGAAATCTGCTGAGAACAAATCGTTACAGAAATATTTTTTTTTCATATTTCGAACCCGGGCTTTACATCTAAGAAGTCAACACACTAACTACTAGAGTACGACGACTTCAGGCATCCTTATCAAAATGAAATATGTAAAGAAAATTTCTTAGGCGATTTCTGGCAAAAACTCTGAGAGTAAATAACAAATGCCATGAAAACTATCACAAAAAACTATCCTTCCAAGTCCAAGAATCTACAGTTCCAAGTCGGCTCTGAGTGTCAGATGTTTGAGAAACTTGTCATACAAATTTTATTTATTTTAAAAGTTTTTGCCAGAAATCTGCTGAGGGGAAGTCGCCGAAGAAATATGGTTTTTTTATATAATTTTCGTTTTGATGTCTCAACTAGGGTTTGAACAGGGGTCTACCTACTAGGCTACAGCGACATTACGAATCTGATCTCTCTCTCTCATAACAATTTATGGTGATGATAGCATTGTTACAACTTCAACTATAACTTCAATTACATTTTTCTATCACAAACAACATACACTGAGCGTGAAAAGTGAGTAAACACCACCGAAATAATTCATTTTCTTAGGATAGCGAGAAAAGTAAATGAAAACAGTCGAATAAATTTCCAAAAATAAAACAAAAGCAAAAAACAAAATTATTGTTGTGCTACAAGTATATTTTTATAATAGAAAATTTAAAATTATAGTGGTCGTTGACTCACTTATGGCACTCAGTGTATATTTTTTCTTTTTTTAATGCCTGTTAAATATAATGGCATTGATTTGCTTATAAATTTAAGTAGATTTTATAATAAAAAATGTCTTTCACAATTCAGAAAATATCAACAAATTCTGTTAAAGACCCAATTACCATAGTGCATTAGGATTGCATAAGGATTTGTCTAAGAAAAAGGCTTTCCTTACAGTTGGTCCCATTAAACCTACTTGGTCTCACACTCTAATTAATTATGATGCGTGTTTAATAACAATTTGTTTGTTGACTTCTATTTTTTTTTTGTTTATTTTTTTATTTATTTTTAATTTTTTATTTCCTTAAAACAAAATACGCTCAAAAATACATAAAGAATAGAAAAAATTAAACGCAAAAAATATGAGAAAACTGTCAAATTCTCTACTTTACAGTTGTTGTTGTAAAGTTTCGCTTTGTATTGGTTTTTTGCATATTAAGAAAGAAAAGCATAAGAAATGTTAGCAGGAAAAAGTTTTTCACATTTTCACAAAAATATTTTTAATAAAAAAAAACAAAATAAATAAATAAAAACCATACATACATACACACATACATACATAAATATGCATGTATGTTTGAAGCCACTGACAGTCTGACATTGTTCCATATTTGCGTCTCTCTCTCTTGTACAAAAGCTTACAAAACAAAAAAATACGAAAAAAAACGAAGTAAAACAGCAGAAGGCAAAAGAAAACTAAAATTGGAGCGAAGATTTTTTTACACCTTTTTTTTGGTTAGTACAGGCATTGCGAAAAAAGAAAGAATTGAGCTCCGCAGAAATGGAGAACACATAGCGAATTGCGGCTTGTTGAGCTAAACGTGTACGTGAGCGTGAATGTTGGTTGCTTTGTTTGTTTTTCAGTATTATTGTGGTTCTAATGAATGTGAATGTGTAAGTGAGAGCCGTGGAAGACAGTAAATATGAGCTGTTCTTTGTGTTTTTTTTTTTCGTTTTCATTTTTCAAACAGTAGTTGCCAGGCTTTCATAGTCTTATGTTGACTTTAAGCGGCTTTTCAACTTTAGTTTTTATATTGTTGTTGTTGCTGTTTTGCTCTTGCTGCTGCTGTTTCTGTTCGTGAGTAGTAGTAAAATATTATTTTGTTGTTGTTGTTGTTGTTCTTGTTATAGTAGTTATTATTTATGTTTCTTTATATTTATTTTCGCATGCTTTTATAATAACACACACATACACACACACTGGGACAGAGAGATAGTGCTTGTTCTACAGCTATTTTAAATGTTGTTGTTAACACATACCCAGCCAGCATTTTTGAAAACTTTTAATTAAATTCGAATCTTTTTTGATACTCTCTATGCGATTAAAAAGCTAGAATATGCGTTCATTTTCTGATTATAAAAGACTTTTTTGTTGGAAGAAAAAAGTGACTACCCGCGACTCTTCTTAAAAAGTCACTTATGAGTCATTTTCTATAATAGTTAAGAGTAATTTTCGAACCATTTTTCTAGTAGTTTTATAATCATTTTCGAATCGCTTTCTGTTCATTTATTAATCTTAATTACCAGCGTTTATGATTCCTTTTGCGAGTCGTCTTTCAGTTATTGTTTAATCGCATATGAGTCTTTTATAAGTAATTTATCAGTATGTTTAAGAGTACTTTTATTTTTTTTTTACGAACGTCCCGGTCTCACGCTAACCCACCCTCACCCGACCGTGGAGGGCTCGTCCCCATTACACAGGGACACG
The DNA here is from genome assembly GCA_014635995.1 of Sarcophaga peregrina. Taxonomy (NCBI): domain Eukaryota; kingdom Metazoa; phylum Arthropoda; class Insecta; order Diptera; family Sarcophagidae; genus Sarcophaga; species Sarcophaga peregrina. Next base: position 6,382,160 of record CM025791.1, read on the forward strand.
TACACACCACAGTCCGCACTGTAGCGGGAAAGGGAAAAGCTATGGCAACGAGAACATAAAACAGCTACAGAACTTAATCACAAGCTGAATAAGGTAACAAACGGAACTATCTAAGACAAGAACAAAAATACGTTTTTATACGATAATTTATAAATTAATGCCAGAGGACAAGCTACGTTTAATATTACAAACAGTACAATTAAAATCTATAAAATCATAATGCATGTTAAAATCATTACATAATCTACGAAAAGGAAAATTACGTGCATAATTCGATCTATAGAAATCTAAGGAAAGAGGACGATAGTACCGTGAAAAAGAATGCAGAATGCAGCAGGAATGCTGAAATTCAGGTTAGAAAGCAAAAACTCAGAATCGGTGTCACCTTTAACCAGATTAAAAATAAAACAAACACCTAAAACAGACCTTCTACATTCCAAAGTTGGAAGTTTTACCAAAGCTAATCTATCCTCATACGGCGGATGCTCATTGGTATAATCCCATCCTAAGCCACGTAAACAGAACAATAAAAACTGCCTCTGCACAGACTCGATTGAATCACTATGATCAACGATAGTATGGATTCCAAATAACAGACGCATACTCCAAAATAGGCCTAACAAGTGAAGTGTACAGTAGTTTTGTTATATAAGGATCAATGAATTCCCTTTATCAGTCATGTTTGTATTAATTTGGACATGTTTTTGGATTACTTATGATTATAATTTATGTCATTTATTAGTCGTATTTCAAAATATATTTTACTCTCTTCAATTGTAAGTTTAGTTGATTTCCTGAGTCTTACGTTTACACTGTCGCGATTTGTGCAACTGTATTGCACCAATGGCTTCGCGAATATTGTCCTTTAAAGCGTCAATTGTCTCTACCTTATAGGCTTAACACTTATCTTTGCCGGCATCCCACAAATAATAGTCGAACGGTATCAAATGGCCAAAAGACATCAGCTCTGCGGCTGATAATGCGATCTTCAAAAACATCAAGTGTAGCTTCGGCTGTGTGGCACGTAGCGCCGTCCTGTTGAAACCAAATTTTGCCAATATCCTTCTCTTAAATTTTTGTGAAAAAAAGTTTGTTCTACATGGCCCGCTGCACACAATCAATAATGTGCTTAAAAATTGGACCGTTCCTGTATGCTACTGCATGACCAGCCGAGACAGCCATTTGATTGAAATTATTTATTTATTTATTTTATTTATTTTAAGAATTATAATACAATTACAAATTATATTATATTCATGTACGAGCTGAATAACTTCGAACATATGCCCAGACCAGAGGCTCTGGTGAGAATCGAACTCACGACCCTCACGCTAACAGTCTAGCACTCTACCCACTAGACTACCAGGGCGCTCATGATTGAAATTATTTTCCATTATTAACAGGAAGGATTGTACTTTTAAATAAAAAAAGAAATTTGAAAAAATATTCACTGATTTTTTAAAGCATTTTCAAACAAAAAAGTTATTTGGCGGACCCCAGATATCAAAGTTTATTTAAAAAATATATTTTTTTCGTTAAAAAACAAAGAAAAATTTTCTATTTAAAACAAAATTGAACGTTTTATAAAAGCCATCTTTGAAATAAATGAAATTTTTTACAGAGGGGAAATAAGAAACAGTGTTTAATCAGTCGCCGTGGTCTAGTAGGAAGTGTGTTGGCTTATTAGACAAAAGGCCAGGGTTCGAATCCCTGTTCAGACATCAAAACGAAAAATATTTCTTCGGCGACTTCCTCTCAGCAGATTTCTGGCAAAGACTCTGAGAGTGAAAATTGCCATGAAAAGCTTCTCAAAAATCTGTCGTTCGGAGTCGTCTTTAAACTGTAGGTCCCGCCACTTATGTATAAAATTAACGCACACAACATAAGTGGTGTGAGAAGCTATGCCGTAATCCTGACTGAAGGGTTGTAATGGCCAATTATGTATGTACGTTTAATCATCTATCAAAGAAAAATATGATCATAAAATGCGTAATTACAATCACTTTTCAAAGCCCTGCATGATTTGTTTTTGATTAGGCGTTTTTCAATCTTCACTTATAAGTAGTAGAATTTAATAATAAATAACGACAATAATAGTTGCATTTTAAACGTCTGGATTGGATGATTAATTTCCAATTGCTATACAATTTTTTTTTATTGAATTTTAAATCGAACTCATTTTAGTCATAGGCCGTGAATCATTTTTGAGCCAATTTTTATAATCGTAAAACTCACTAATAAGTTTTTGATCACTTGAAGTACTCTAAAAAGTCTCAGCAAGGTAGTTTTTTTAAAAACAATCTTCCAAATGCTAGTTGGGTATACATGTTACTCATACATAACAGAACAACCTGTATTAGTTATTTGTATAGGTCATGGTTTTTTTTTTTGTTTTGCGTTTCTTTCAAAATATTTTGTCTTCTCTCGCATATAAGAGAGTATTCAGGATTCGCATGTTTTTGTTTCCTTCTTCGCTCTACTATTTGTAACTTTCTCTGTGGGGTTTCGTTTGTGTGAGCTGTAAGCGTTGCTTTGGCAAATAAAAAATAAACAGTTTGAGGCGGTTGCCATGTTTATAAGACAGGCATTTTAGGACAATTAGAAACCCTGCAGCTTTTTATGTTGAAAAGTAATTTTTTTTCCTTGTTTTTTCGTTTCATACAAAAGAACGAAAATAAATTCGAATGAACTTCAAGCAACACGCGTAAGTTGTTATGTCTTTACAGAAAAAAATAAAACAAAAACTTCACAAACAAGTTGATCAAAATAACAACATGGGCTAATAATAATTTATGTTAATTTGTGTTTTTTATCTTATTAAACTTCCACTCTCTCTCTATTCTCTGCTAAAGCCCTATCCATCCATTTAGAGAAACGAATATGAAAAAAAGAAGGAAGAAGGAAAAATAAGTAAAAAAAATAAATACAAATTAAGAAAGTGTATTCGAATACTGTTTCCTGCCGTTTGGAGTTCTTTTATTTTTTAATGAACCTTTAATCTCTAGTCCATTTGGTATCTTAACATGGCGCGTCAATGTTTGTTTTTTCAAAGGAAATTTAATTTCCTTTTGTAGAAAAAAAAGAAAGAATGAAAAAAGCAAGGAAGAAATGGTAAACAATTGTTTTTATGAGTTTTAATTAGATTTCAATCCTATTGGTAAAGATTTACTCGAACGAAGGCAATGATTTCTAAGAATTTAATGATTTTAATGGAAAGTAACGAAACAAAAAATATGACCTTTTAAAGGGTATCGACTGGCGAAATTAGACCGTCATCCTGGCTTCATAATCAAAAATATTTTGCATTTTGTGGGATCTTTAAAATGTTCCTATTTAAAAACGTTCTAAAAATTAAATGCAGTGTGAGAGGGCAGTCGGAAATTATTGTTTGTTTGCGGTCTCACAAAATATGGTTCAAATTCAATGATTCAGTATTTAAGGCTGTTAACATGTGCATTTGAAAATGATCGAATATTTTAATGAGACATTTGCGCTTTATTGTGATACAAAATTAAAATATTTTTAATTGAACCACATGTATGCATACAGACATCAAAACGAAAAATATTTCTTCGGCGACTTCCTCTCAGCAGATTTCTGGCAAAGACTCTGAGAGTAAAAATTGCCATGAAAAGCTTTTTAAAAATCTCTCGTTCGGAGTCGACTTTAAACAGTAGGTCCCGCCACTCATGTATAAAATTAACGCACACAACATAAGTGGTGTGAGAAGCTAGGTCGTAATCCTGACTGAAGGGTTGTAATGGCCAATTATGTATGTATGTATGTATACATACAGAACTGTAGTCTATGTTCTTACACCATTTATGCCTGCTGTTTCTAATACGAGAATGCTGAGGACAAGAGTTGCAATATCGATTACCAAAGACAGATTGTAGATACATACATAACTTTTTATTGAAATTAAATATTTTTAAAGCTTAGAAGAGTGTTAGAGAAAGTGGACTAAGGAAATATTTTTCAACATTTCATTTTATTTGGGACTTGAACTACGAGATAGGGTCTAATAAACCACAGTTTTTAATATACGGTGGTTGAATAAAGAACTTAGAACTTGTCTGTAGAACCTGTTAATAATGTGCAAATAATCCTTCAAACTGTATAAAAACTTCAGGTTTAAAATGCCTGTCCGCTTAAAATATTTAAATAAACCTTCAAAAAATATGTATAAGTACGACAGAAATATGCCACACAAAAGTAGAAAAACAAAATTTCGTTAAAAATTCTATATTTTGAGTTAAATAAATAAGAAGAAAAGTTTACACAATAAAATTCGGTTCGCGACAATCTTATCACTTTTTTTTGTGTTTAATTTTCCTTAAAATTTTTAACAATTCCAAATAATTCGATTCGATTTCATTAAAACACCCCACAGAACGACAACAACAGAGTCTAAATGGAGTATAATTTCAAAAGCAGCAGTTTTCCAGACAATAACACTGATTTCCCGGAATTAGTCACTGGTTCAAATCCCATGCAGCGAATTTAAATAACAATTGAAAACAAAACAACAAATTTTTGCAAATCCGGATTGAAGTGGATTGAAATTGCGAAATACTACAGAATTATTTTTGTATTTAATTTAAATCCTTTTGGTTTGATTTTATTTTGAAATAAAACTCACTCACACAACTATTTTTTTTATTACTTTTGATTTGAAAATAAAATTATGGAAGTGAAAATATGTTATTGGCCTCTTGATCTTTTCTTTTTTTAAATAAAATTTTAATTTATATTTTTTCCTTTAAGTTTTTTAGTCGATCTGAAAATACTGTCTTGATGTAGGCAGTAAATGAAAATAAAAAAAAAAGAAATTTAAAACAAAAAGTTTGAAACTTAAAGTTTAATAAACACTGTTTTAAACACTTTTGATTTTAAAGTTTTTTTAAACATAAATGATGTGATTTCAAATTTTATTTTAGAATTTGTGGCTTGAAATTGTCTGATTTAAAATAAAATTTAAATTTCACTCCCTTTCTTGTTTAGTTATCGGTTTGAAAAAATCCAAATAAAAAAGATTTAAAACAATATCAACAACATTAATATTGCCTTATTTGGAATTCAAATAAAATATTTAAATTTATTCAAAATTATTGATCACTTGTTTTAGTATCGTTTTTTTGTAAAGCAACTGGACGTAGTCAGGCTATACCCTTTTATATACAAACTTAACACATTCAAAACAGCTTTGTTTTGAAACCATTTTTCTGTTAGTCTATAGACGACCAGCTGGCCAAAAAATTGTTTAACACAACATCAATAAATCGAAACTAAAATAAGAGAAATAATCAACCTAAGTAAGTATGCTTGAAGGATTTAACATCATACGACTGAAATTGTAGCGAATAGCTTTTGATATGATCTTATGCTCATTTTAATTTATGAAATTTTGAGGTATTATAATCAATTGTTTTATTTTATTTTATTTTATTGAAGTCACCGTAATCTAGTAGGAAATGTATTGGCTTATTAGACGTTAAGTGAGGATTCGAGGCACAGGTCAGACATCAAAACAAAATACAAAAAGTTTTTCTTCGGCGATTTCCTCTCAGCAGATTTCTGGCAAAACCACTGCGAGTGAAAAAAAATTGCCATGAACAGTTTCTCAAAAATCTGTAGTTCGAAGTCGACTTTAAACTGTAGGCTCTACATTATAGCCACCTTATCCATCGTTTTGTTTAAATTTACAATTAAAATTCTTTGTAAATATCTCAAAAACTTCCAGATTGACATGCCATTACTGCAGGGGCACTCTGATTTCCTAAAAGAATTCTAATTCATTCTATTTATGCATTTTGTTGTATTCTAGCAATTAGTTTTGTATAGAGAGACTTTTGATTTTTTCTGTCCTTAGGAAGCTTAATGTTTTTCGCTTCGTGGCCAATTCTTTACATTCAATTGAGATGTAACAACACAGGCCGACACAATTTCAATTCTAGTTTTCTAAACGTTTTTTATTGAACTGAACCTGAATCTGAGGCGATTGTATTTTATTGCGGTGATAACGTTGAATGAAAAGCTTTTAAATGAACCTTATTGTTATGGCATGAATTGAATGAAAATTTTTAAGTATTAACCTTAAAAAAGATTCGCAAAAATTGGAAATGTTTTGTATTGTAAGACTATTACATTCAGATTTTGTAAAATGTTTAATTCACGACGTAATATGCCCTAGAAGATACTATTTTTACAGCTTCAAATCAGGATATAACGAACACCGTTAGTGATATAGTAATTCTAAGTTCGGATTCAGTGAATCGAGTATTTATATTTTCGAACTCTTATGTATTATTATTAAAATGCTTAGTTTAATTTTACATTAATGTGCCCATTTAAATATAGAATTAAAAAAGAACTACAGACTTCTGGCTTTAAAGTCCCCTTTGTATTCTATGGAAGGAATTACTATAGAATCATGCGATTGTAGCTGATCACTTGAGGACAAGTAATCGAGATCAACTTGAAAGTTGGCATCAAAAAATTTGGTTGTTTAATATGGAAGTCTTTCAGTGTTATTTCAAGTCTTTTTGACTTTCTAAATTTTATTTTATTATTTAAAAATATCATCTTAAACCATTATTTTTTCTTTAAGATTCACCATCTTTTTCCCAAAGACTTTTGCATATCCAAAGCGATAGAAATGCTACATGGAATAATTTTTTAAATTTCATTTTTTTAGCTGTTGTCATGAAGATGTGTCCAAATGTAAAGGTCGTGCTAATTTATTTCCAAAACCAAGACAAAATTTTTTTAGAAAAGCGATAGAATAACAATAAAAGTAAATAAATGTGGGATCTGAAGCTTTGAAATTGTAGGAGATCTAAGATGAAACATTAGGAAAATACTCTTAAGCACTTGAATATATCCTATCAGAGTTAATATTCCATCCAAAGATTTCTACATATTTGCTTTTAATATGACGAAAATATGAGACTTCAATTTGTATCTTAAAACTAAGGGATGCTGATGATGTTTGTTCTTTATCTCCCGTTCCTCCAAAACTTTTGCATAATTCAAGTCACATGAATATTATTTTCTAAAGCTGTAATGCATTCAGTACCTAAAACGTTATTCATAAACTTGCAATCATTACTTTAAATTGGAAGCTATTTATGTTGTAATAAAAGTAAATCTACTTGATGGAAAAAAAGCAATTTTTTTAAGCAACTGCTTTGTCTAAAATCCAATTGCCACAAGGACATAACTAATCATTATAATTAGTTTATAAACCTTAAACCTTACTCAATAAGACAGGCTTTTGTAATTTAATTCTTTTACCATTTGTCAATAATAGTTTTTGTTTCAATCCCTAATCAAACAATTTTTACTTTTTTGAAATACGAAACATTTTGCAAAACGATTCGTTTTATATTTACAATTTGTACACTTTTTTGGTTTCTTTTTATAAGAATTTTATTTTCAAATATTTTATTTTCCATCTTAAAAACACAAAAAAGAAAGGAATCAGAAGAGGGGATTAATTTTATTTACAAAAAAATTTCCATTTTTTGCTCTTAAAATTTTTACAAAAAAAATTTTTTTTTGTCTTATGATTGTACATATCGACGCCTCCACTCTATAACTTTCTAAGTACACTTTGAATGTTCTTGCATTTTTAAATTCTACGTTCTCTAATTTAAATACTTTCAAAATTTTGGTTAAGAGGCGCCCATCCGTTCCGACATTATAGGGAAAAATCTACTTAGAATACACATTTAGACGTATGTCGCGTGAAAACTTTGAGAGTTCATAACTCAAAACACACTTTTTCGACTTAGAATATTATAGACCGAAGGCATCGATATGTTTTCCCTTTGCTGATACATTTTGTTGCAAAAATTCCTAAGACTCTCAATACAAAGTTGTGTGTGTGTGTGTGTATTGTTTTCAAAATAAATATTTGAGAAATTCTTACTTTGTTGCCATATCCTCTCCCCCCTTCCTCTAGATTTTTAAAAAAAGTCATTATTGTTGTTGTTGTTATTATTATTTTAATATACACAATATTTGTTTATGGTCGGACGTCCTGTAGAGAAATATTGTAGAAAGAGAATTTCAAGTAGAAGTAGATGTGGTTTTAAAAAAGTTGCATGTGATGCAAATGTAGGTCAATAATATTTTTACATATCAAAACAACAAAAACAACAAAAGTAAGCAAACAATCAAATCCTTTAAGGAATACACACCGAAAAATTTTACAAAATTGCAAATTACAATCGCAAGGAAAAGACAATTTTAAATGGATTTTAAAATTTTTCATTTAAAAACGTTATAAGGGTGGTGTTGTTGTAGTTTTGTTGGCGGTTTGTTTTTATTTTTAAATGGATTGTTGGTGTTATTGTTGTTGTATTTTTATTTAATGAATACACACCGAGTTATAAGGCAAAACACAGAATCGTTTTGTGAAAAGAGCAGCAGTTACAGTCAACTCTCAAACTCTTACGGTGCAGAGTTGTTTTTCCATGGGAAAGTGCAAAATAGACGACGATGTGAACGATGACGGCAACGACGACATGCTTTTCAAAGGAACAACGAAGTTTCAAAAATTTTCTCTGGAATTCGTTTAAAAATAAAAAAGGAGCAACAATAACAACTATTGCCACAATTTATATGTACATGTGGGCACAGTTATACCGAAAGCCAAAATGAATTTAAAAAACGAACAGAACTTCTTAATTGTTTATGAATAATCGTAACAACAAAAGGGCTCTGGAAATTGTTTAACAATTTCGGGATTTCAATTTTGTAAATGGCACTCACTTCTTTTGCTTTGCTGTTGTTCTCGTTATCGTTGTTGTTGTGTTTTGGTGTCGTTAAAATCTGGCATACTTTTGAAGCCACTCGTTTATAAGCCGGTTACTGCATTTGAATTTCATTTCAAGTTATGCATCTATCTGAAGCTTTTCTTGTTTTGTATTTTCAATATTTTCCTTATATTTCTACACTTTAGTGGCAATTTAATTTTCTTTTTTTATCATTCACTAGAAAATTTTTTTTTAAATTTCTTTCTCTTTTTCAAATAAAGTGAATTGAAAATCAGAAACCAAAAAAATGATTTTCTCTAAAAACGAGTTGACACAAAAAACAAAAAAAAAAAAAAAACGCCAGGAAGAAGCAAAAAAACAAAAAACTCGCAAAAATATAGAGGAAACGCTACGACGAAACACGAGAGTTTTAACACTCGCGGGAGTACAAATCGTTTAAGAAATTTACTCTTGATTACATACACATAAACACCGATTACTTCTTCTTTTTTTCGTTACGTTTTTTTTCTTTCTTTCTTTCGTTCCAGAACCCAATAACTTTCGAAATAAATACACAAAATAAACTAAAATTTTCTTATTGGTTTTTGCAGTTATTAAATTTAACTTGGAATAATTATTAATTAACGCGCTTAATATATTCGTTGAATGCTCTCCTAACTAACGTTTTAATTCATATTCTTTGCTTTTCATTTTTCTCAAAACATTTTCATTTTTATTCTGTACATAATAATAATAATAAAAAAACAACTTCAATTTTTTTTGTTTCTTTTAAAAGCATTTAAAATTTGCTATTTTCTTATTAACGACCGTTTTATTCAAAAGTAACACGAAGACTAAACTCATTTCTGGGAGTTGTGCTCTTTTTATATGTTCAAACGCATAGAAATATGCTCAGAATATTTTTCATCTCAATTGTTATTGAAATGTTGTGTACCCACTAGACTTTTAAAACTCTAGTGGTGGTGGTTTTCAGTTTGACAGTTTTACCGTTAAATTGGTGGTGAGTTTTCTCTTGCATTTCATTTCATAGCTTCGCAATACATATAGAAATTTGACACATTTCTTATGCATGTATTTACAAAGAGAGCTCTCTCTCTCTCTCTCTCTCTCTCTCTCTCAATCCTTTGTAGTTTATTAAATGAGAGCAACGTTATGCTTTGCTCTCTGTTTTTGTGGTGAATTTATTGTTTATCCTTTTACAGTTAAATGTGCAACAGTTATGTCATTTGATGTTGTTGTTGTTGTTCTTTTTATTCTGTTGTTGTGTTGTGTTTGTGTGTGTGTGTATAGTTCATATTAAAAACATATTAAAATGGAAATTAGGGAAAAAACACTGTGATTTAAAAGGGAACGGTAACTACTATGCATACATACACATACACTTACATAATTTAAAATACAATACTTGCTTCGCCTTGGGTTATATGAATGTATGAATGAATGATGAATGCATTTAAATACATTTCATTTTAATTAATAAAATTTTCATTATTCTTTGTTTTTTGGGTATTTTTTATTGTTGAGTGCCTAATAAAAAATCTAGTAAAAACGAAAAAAATTTAAAATTCTATTAATCTATGCAAGTGACCTCATATACTCCACCTGCCTTTCTTATTTGTCAGAGAGTTTCCAAGAGCTTAACAAGAGACAGTAGTGAACCTTAACCTTAACACTGTGACAGTATCAATATTCCATCATATGGCGATGTATGTACATATATTTCCTGGCAGTAAAGTGTTCATTTTATGCATTAAATAAGCCCATAATTTTTCAAAAATTAACAAATAGTGGAAAAACTTCAAGTAAACTATTGGATTTAAAGACTGTATGAATATTTGGTATCTTATGGAATGCCCAGCAATGTTGAATCTCTCTATATATAAAATACTAGTCACATGGTGGATTATGAATGCTGAAAAAGGGGGATGGCTACTTCAACATGCTAGAAGTGAGTGCCTAATAAATATAAAAAAACTCCGGTAATAGTTTATTGAGCTAAACCAGAACTTCTTGTTGAATAAAATAAAAATATAATTAAAAAATACAGTGGAACTTCAATAATTTGAACTTCTATTAATTGAATTTTCTATAAGTTGAAGCATAGCAATAGTATTTTGGAGAGAAATTCTATTAGGTTTTGTTTCTTTAAATTAAAGTTTCTATAAAATGAAGTTTCTTTTTGGATAATGGTGATTCAATTTATAGAAGTTAGACTGTATTTTTCTTTATTTTTTTTTTGTTTTTTTGCAATACAACATCAACAGAAATAGCCTTAGTCTAATGGGTAGGATGTTAGCTTTTTAGACGTAAGGCCACGGTTTAAAACCCAGGTCAAATATTAACACGAAAATATAAAAAAAAATATTTCTTTAGCGACTTCCCCTCAGCAGATATCGGGCAAAAGCTATCAAAAGTACATAAAATCGCCAGGAAATGTTTTTCAAAAATCTGTCAGTTGGAGTCGACTTTAAACTATTAGTTCCGCCCCTAATATAGAAAATTAACACACCCAACATAAGTGGTGTGAGAAGCTTGTTCGTAAATGCGATTAAAGAGCTTTAATGAATGTGTGTATGTATGATAGATTACAAATCACTTCCGAGAACTTCCAGTTCACTTCTTAAAAAAATTTTAAAAAAAATTTCCTAGAAGTCTTAATAGTAGAATATTAATAGACTTCTAACCCCAGCTCTGAGACGCAACAGACGTACAGTGTGGACCTTAAATTGTAAACTCCTTCATTGATAGATAACATTCAAGAATTTTAAATAAAGGCTGTGAGAAGTTAGCCCGTTGTTCAACCAGTATTAGTGAAAACAAAAATGATTGTGTTTCACATGACAATGTCATGACGAACTCATATTTAATAACTTTTCAACAATTGACTACTCCTGGTAGGAGTAGATTGCCCTAGGCAAAATGTCTTAGGTAGGTAATGTTTTTAATTGATTTTAAAGAACATTTTTGTTTATAAATTTACCAAACAGTTGACTGACTTTTTATATTTTTTTTCAATATTTTTATCGTTAATATTGTTTTTATATTTCCTTTGTTATTTTCTATATCACTAGGTAATTTATTTTGCACAAAATTATTACAGTAAGACACCGATTAACGCTGTTTCAGTATTATTATGTGGTAGTATTGGGATTCCCCTAAATTGCACAATTTATTGATACTTGTTGTGTGCAAATGAAACGGCCATGCAACAATTAAAAGCGGTGCACTATATAGTGACGGTGTATATTACGTATCTGTCTCAACGATCTTTTGTTAGTCTGTCCGGAATAAAGATTTCAACTGTATTTTCCGAAGTCATAAAGTATTTACAACTTTACAACTGCAACTTATTGGAACGTATGGAACTGCACTGTTTTATTTTAGTTTTTAAACATTAAAAATTTTTGTATCCGGTTCTGGAACTCAGAACCGTTTTCTGTCGTTAGGATTTAGTTCTCAGGAATCGTTGATTAAAATTAGAAAAATTATTATTCTCCCCAGTGCAACTAAATTCAATTTTATTGGAGGATGAGTATTATTATTATTAAAATCTTCTAACAAAAATGCAAAACATACATTAAAATTCATCACTTCAAGGTAATTTTTTATCCCATTCGAGGGAGGGAAATGAATTACACATCAACTAAAACCTTGAATATTTTTTTTTTATAATTTTCTAATACAATTGCAGGTTATCGGATTAGCCGTTGAAAAAGGATATTTTATTGTTTTTCTTATCACCATTTTTATTTTCATTTATTTTTATTTGGCATAATGATTTCTATTATCGAAATAATAGAAAATTAATGCAAAATTTAGCAAAAAATATAAAAAAAGAATAGTAATTAACGATAAAAATAAAATAAAAAAAACAATTTCAAATAATAATCATAGAAATAGAAAAGGAAACCTTATTATACGAAATAGAAAAATAATTAAAAATACTATTTAAAATAAATTATTTTCTTTTTGACCCAATTAATGAAATTCCCCTGTTGCATTTTTATAAAAATAATTTTAATTAGTTCGCATAATATGAATAAAATTAAGTGTAATAAGTATGTAATTAAAAAACCTATGATGAATTAATTTAATACAATAATGGATTTTGTAAAACCGGAAAATATTGTTTTCTTTAAATTAGAAAAACCAATGAAACTTAGAACAGAAAAGTCGTATCTAGATGGGTTGTAAATAAAATATTTTTTTCTGATTGTCTGAACTCTAGTCTAATGAATATTTCCAATCAATTGATACTCGACTATTGATAAGAGTCAGCTGTCGATGTTTCCAGAAATGTATCATCAGTGTCAAAAGCTGTATATTTGAGATCGCCTTAAGTTGAAATTTCGGTCAAGACCTAAAGGGTATTTGTAATGACAAATCTATCACTTTAATACCTTATAGAATGTTCTATTCCAACGAATGATTCTAAAATGCTACATAGGACACTATGGGGAATCGAGACAATAGACAACAGACAATAGATAAATGAACAAGTCGATAAATGATCGTATGGCTCACACAAGATTACGGAAGAACAACATCGGATACGGGATTAGTGATTTCTTACCAGGGGTTTCTAAAATTTTATGCAATGCATAACTAATTTGCGAGTAGTGGATTGAAAGAAATTCAATAATTTCATACACAGTATTACTCTATAAATTTATGTTTGCACTTTAAAGAGATAAAAATGTTCTGTAATTTTATTGAGAAGAAGACGCCGTAATCTAGTGGGTAGTGTGTTGGCTTATTAGACGTAAAGCCAGTATTCGAGCACCAGGCCAGCCATCAAAATAAAGTACAACAAGCATTTCTTAAGCGAAATCCTCTCAGCAACTTTCTGGTAAAAACTCTAAGAGTAAATAAAACTGCAATGAAAAGTTTCGCAAAAAAAATCTCTCTTTTGCAGTCGAGTCGGAGTAAGATCCCGCCACTTATGTATAAAATTAACACACACACAATATAAGTGGTATAAGAAACTAGATTATTAAGCCTAACTGAAGGGTTGACCAATTATGTTTATTATCCATAAAATGTTTGATTATGAAAGACACTAATTCATTGTTAATTAGCAATCATTGTTTTCACATAATATTGGAAGTCTATTAACATGGAGCTGGAACGAGAAGCTTTTAATTGCTATACTCAAAATTATATTGAAAACCAAATACTACACATAGTGGAAAATTTGGAAAGGTCACACTCCAATAAAAACATTGAGAAATATTAGAAGAACAACTCTAGTACTTTTAAAGTGAAGGAGTTGTTTCTTATTCTCCCTCCCCTTCCCTATTTTCCTATATCCTCCTTTTCCTTCCTCCCCTAAGGACAATGTACAATGGGTCAATTTGGACCTCCGGGTACTGTGCTTGTCTTGACCGACAGGTGCACGTCCTCTAACCTAACCTAACCTAAAGTGAAGGAGTTGGACGTTGCTGAGGAGAAGGTAAGTAAGTGGCTAGAAATGCTTGGACAAACTCTTTATGGTCCTATATTCCTTAGTTGAGTACCTTACGTACCATTCCATTCTGAGATCACAATCTAGTTACTTTCTAAGTGAAGCAGTTGGAACACCAACCATATGGAGAATGGCAGGTATCTACTCGCCAGAAAGAGCTTTTTCTTTTATATAATTTCGAAATGCCTATATGTTTCACATCAATGTGAATAACACACAGGTTTCGCTTAAGGCTTTTAAAGATGCAGGCCTAAAGGCTGAAATTGAATCAAATTAATCTATGTAATGTCTTAACAAGTTGACTCTAGCTTTACGCAAGAACCCTCAAGGTAGATAGTAATTTCATGTCCACACTTGGACTTAAACACTGGGAATCTTACATTCTATTTAAATTTGGTTGTTGTAAACATTATGGAATCATTTCATGCCCTGTTAAAAAATAAAGCCCATTGTAAACATTTCCCTAATATGTTTAGCATTCATAGCCTTTTATGTTAAGTTAAGTCTGCTGTTAGATTAATAAATAATGGTTTTTATGCTGTTATAAAAATGCTGTTACAGACATTCTGTATATGTTGACATATGAAAAAATTTACCCCTATTTCCGCTTACAGTTGTTTTGGGGTTGATTTCAATATGTGTTAAGAAAACATCGACTGTTAAACTGTTTCACATTAAACTGTGGGTATATCAAGGAATCTGCAAAAGCCTCAATACTAATCCCATTTAATAACGAATAATGAAATGAAGTAAGTATTGTTGTCGCAAAAACTTTAGATGATGGAATTATTTTAAAGGCATATCCAATGAATATGCAAGATATTTAGAAGAATCTTGGAATTTGTTTAATGGGTATAGGAAGAGACGGTAGTTCTTTGCTTATATTTTTACAAAATTATTCTCATAAAAGAAATTATTTATTATTAGTCATAGCACAACAAGATAATAATCTTATAAATGAAAGTGCTATGGGAGTACAGCAAAGAGAAAAAAGTAATAAAAAAAATCATTGCAAATATAAGTAAAGAAATCTCAGAAAATATAGCGAACGATGCAAAAAATTAGGAATACAAAAGAGAGACTCTTAAATGTAAAATTTAAATTAGGAATAATATAAAGAACATTATAAACAAATATCAAGAAATATACAAACAAAGACAAAAATATAAAAATTTTTATCTTTAAAAAGCCTTTAAAATATGAGGTCGGAGATGGAAAATGAAATTAAAATAAATTTGTGTGTAGTTTTAATTAAAATTCTTTATTATTCGCACAATGCCACACTTCATAACTTGATGTAAACAACAACAATTGATTGTTTGTTATTCCTTTGTTCACAATCCTTTGCATCAACAATAAAAATTACTCGACATATCGACATATCTTCGTAACAGAGAACTTCAAACCGTGATTATTCTCTTCAAACGTACTGCGTCTTCACACAAGACTAACTGAACTTTACATAAACAATCACAATTTTCAGACAATTGTTCGATTACTCACTTTAAACCCACTGCGTCTTCACATAAAACTAACTGAACTTCTCTAACGCACTTGCCAGCTATACTTTGATTTTTTATAAATGTTCATGAAGGCAAATGTTCGTGATTTCGCCTTTTCGAAATCGCTATAAATGTAAATATCGTTGGTTTATTATTGTTGTTTGTGTATTTAGTTTACATTAATCTTGTTGTATTTGTTGTTGTATTATTGTTTACTTGTATATCATTTTGTTATCCTAGTGTTTCTTGTTGTATTTTTTTTCGTTTATAATTTTAATGTTAAGCGATGTAAAAAACCAAAATACTTTTTTCTAGATTTTTCATTTTCGTAACAATCCTAATATATATTATAAATCTTTCTGTAAGTCTGTTTTTTTGTTTGTTTGTTTGTTAGCCAATCACGCCTGAACGCCTGAACCGATTTTCTTGAAATTTGGGATATAGATCGGACTTTTGTCGGTGCAGGTTATCGGCTATAAATCTTTTTAAAATTTTGACCAAAAGGGGAGGAAAAATGGGGAAAAAATAGCTTGGTTAAGTTTCTCTAATAGCTTTTGGAGGTATTCCGTTTCTAAAGTATAACCAAAAGGGACCCAAAAAGGAGAAAATGGGCTGAAAACGGGCAAATTGAGTGCAGGTTATCCTAATCCTAATATATATTATAAATCTTCCTGTAAGTCTGCTTTTTTGTTTATTAGCCAATCACGTCTGAACATCTAGACCGATTTTCTTGAAATTTGGGATATTGATCGAGCTTTTGTCGGTGCAGATTATAGGCTATTAATCTTTTAAAAATTTTGAACCAAAGGGAAAAAGAGGGCAAAAATTAGTGCTTTATGCATAAAAGCGGTATTTTATGGGTTTTAAAGGTCTGTTGTTACGATTTAGCTTGGTTAAGTTTCCCAAATAGCTATTGGAGGTGTTCTGTTTAAAAAGTTGGACCAAAAGAGGGTCGACAAAGGGGAAAAGCGGCGAAAAACGGGCAAATTGCATGCATTTATATTTAGGACTTAGAGTATTCAAAAAACTAAGTTGTTTGATAAACCGGTTTCTGAATAATTTGAAAAATTACATTTTTTAAGAAGCCGGTTTCGAAACCGAATTTTTATTTATTGTTATTTTTATAACCCGCGCAACGCCGGGTACAATCTGCTAGTACTTTAATAAAATGAAACGAATGATTTTTACAGATCCTCAATAGTTGTTCAATCGTTTTAAATGTACTTAAAAAAAAAACACACAGAAATTAAGGCGAAAGGTATTTTATTGAAATTATTCACTTCAAAGAAATTATATGGACATTGGGTGGATGGGAGGCTAATAAAAATTTTCTTATTAATTTTCATGGAGGACTTATAGAGGCAGTCGCCGTGGTCTAGTGGGTAGTGTGTTGGCTTATTAGACAAAAGGCCCGGGTTCGAATCCCAGGTCAGACATCAAAACGAAAAATATTTCTTCGGCGACTTCCTCTCAGCAGATTTCTGGCAAAGACTCTGAGAGTAAAAATTGCCATGAAAAGCTTCTCAAAAATCTGTCGTTCGGAGTCGACTTTAAACTGTAGGTCCCGCCACTCATGTATAAAATTAACGCACACATCATAAGTGGTGTGAGAAGCTAGGTCGTAATCCTGACTGAAGGGTTGTAATGGCCAATTATGTATGTATGTTATAGAGGCCAATATTTGGAATATTTGCAATGATTTTCATTCACTTTATATTGAATTTATAGTTCCATTTGTTTATTGTATTTCGTACCCATCACCGGAAGTGTCCATTAAAACATCATTCCAATTAGAATTGGATTTTTGGTGATTAAATTACTTGCTTTTTAATTTCTTCTTTTTTATTTTCAATGAAGCAGCATATAATTGTCTGTGAATCATTTAATAGCTTTAATAGACCATAATTCATATGGAGATTGTATGAATTGGGTCGATGATTAAAAGACTTCTAAATGCGTTTATTGGTTCTTTACAAATTGCAATGCGATTAATTTAGTTTTTTTTTTCTGGCCCTACACATACATTCAATATGTTGGCAATTTTTTTTGTTCGTTAGCAAATTGAAACACAATATTTCGTTGCCATAATTCGAAATTATTATGATGCACGATGCTAGCATGCATCACTTAGCTTATAATGACGTCATTAAAAAAGGAAACAAATTAGAAAATGAGAAATAAAGTTATTGTAATTGGTTGGGGGTATAAATTCAATGCAACAATAGGCGAGGGTTAGGGAAAATCAAATTGGAAATGAAAAAAGAGAGATTATTTTCTGCCTATGACACACAAAAACTATTAGAGGGTAGGCTAAACCCCGAACTGTTAATCATAAGGTAAGCTAGAGAATTTTAGTTCAAATATTTCTGTTGATAAGAACCCTCGTATTATTCTTAATTGAAATTTGACTGGGCAACTTAATTTAATGATTAGCCTTTGCCCATATGAGCTGCTCATATACAATATTAAGCCAATTTATTCGTTATGAATGAGTGTACAACACCACCAGAGTACTAGTAGTAGACTGTCAATGACCCATAACGCAACGCAGAATTGCTACTTTTTATTGTTCGTAACAAATTGTGTTGGTTGGTGTACAGCAGATTACATTTCCAACCACACCACCACACCACCACCATGCCTTGTCCACCGCATATGCCAAGCATTGCCATAACTGAACAGACACCAAAAAAAAAACGAATTTATTTACAAATCTACACATAGACCGACAGACATACAAACAGACTGGACTGTGGCCACCATATAGAAGAAATTTAATTTGAAACATACAAGCAAGCGCTTCTCCAATTTCATTCCAAAAAAATATGTGTTGGAGGTTGTTGTGAATGCATATGATTTCTGTGGAATAGACTTTCTTTCTCTCTTTTTATTTTTTTTTCATTTTGTTGTTGTTCATTATTGAAGATTTTACATGTGAATTTGTAATAATTTGTTGTTGTTAATCAAAATATTAAAAAAATAGAAGAAGAGGAGGAAAATATTTTCTTTAATTGAGTTAAAGCTGCTGTTATTAAGGAATCAACAACTACGCCGTGGCAAAAAACATGACCTGATAATAAGAAGAATTAAAATGAATTCAATTGTATTAAATTACCAATGAATTGTATTCATTCAACCCTTTTTTTCCCATGGAACTCAATTTTTAATGAAATGTCAGTGAAAAAAGAGAAAATTTTTTCTCTTTTGCATACGTAGACTTTAATAAAAGTACTACGAGTTTCTCAATGTATCTACAGAATATATTCTGTAGATGGAAAGACACAATTCTGTATTAAAACAATTTCATTGGCTACCGTGAATGTTTAATTGAGTATTTTCCAATTTATTTACTTCCATATTTGGCCATTAATAACCAGTTTATCGCCTCTGCTGCTAGAAAACCTTAGCCAGTTGGTCCGACCTATCGATGACAGACTTACTCGATTTGGTTCTTTCAAAGCAAGCAAGGTCGTTCTCTTCATACATACATAATTGGTCATTACAACCCTTCAGTCATTTTAATTATTAACCTAGTTTCACACACCACTCATTTTGTGTGTGTTAATTTTATACATAAGTAGCGGGACCTACAGTTTAAAGTCGACTCCGAACGACAGATATTTTTGAGAAACTTTTCATGGCAATTTTATTTACTCTTAGAGTTTTTGCTAGAAATCTGCTGAGGGGAAATCGCAGAAGAAATTTTTGTACTTTGTTTTGACGTCTGGCCTGGCTTTAGGTCTAATAAGTACTAGACTTATTTGTCTTCGCCCGCATCACATACCCGTCTTGCTGGAGGATTCCCCTCCATTCGAACGGCGTGCCCGAGCCAGTGAAAGAGCCGCAGGATGTTAATATGCCTGCACAGCGTCAATGTCATTGAGGAGCTCATACAGTTCACTGGAGGATTTAATGAGGAAATCATCGCCAACTCACACTGGACCGAAGACCCTAAGTAAGACTTTTTTAAGGATGCTGCATCAGTACTGAATAGAATCCATGTCTCTGAGCTATAAACAAACACGGGGAGGATGAGCGCTTGGTATAGTAATAGTTTTGTCGTATGGTAGAGGTCTCTGCTACTCAATCACTCATTGAGACCAAAGTAGTACTTGTTTAGAAGAGTGATCCTAAGCTTAATCTCCAGAATGACAACATTTTTCCTGGTAACGGCGGAGTCTACATAAACGGACTCACTGACAGCATTGAAAGTATAGTTATTAGTCTTAAACTGAGATTCTGTTTACCATATGTCCCTCCTAGTCGACAATATTAGTTATATATCGTTTTCCTTCATTTACTGCCAGATTCATCTTTGTAGACTCCTGTTTAACAGCACGAAAGACAGCAGTAACGCCTCGCATGGTACGTCTGACGGGGGTGCATTCATGAAATTGATCGCTTCTGTGGAAAATAGTGCCCGCCTTTCGTCGAACACTCTGCACGACCAAGTTCATGACGTTTTATCCTGGTTTTAAAAGGTTCAAAGAGGTTCATTGCTACCCTGGCGAAGCTGCAAGGGTTGCTCAACGTCGCTCTGCAAACCTTCATCAACTTCGTAGTAAAACCGATTTAACGCAAAGTGGCATAAAACCATTCCTTAAGGGGCTAACGAAGGCTGATTTATAACGTTATACATGAGAGGCAGGACCTACAGTTTAAAATTCTCTCAGAACTACAGATTTTTGAAAAACTTTTCTAGACAATTTTATTTGCTCTCTGAAGTTTTTGTTAGAAATTTGCTTTCTCTCAGCAACAACGCAAAATTTTTTTTTATTTTCCTTTCGATGTCCTACCAGGGGTTTGAATCGTGGCCTTACAGCTAATAAAGATCAGCAATGAATCGTTTTTCCGCCACTCATAACCACTCATGACATTTTAAATATAAGTGAGTGAACAATATTGAAATTTAACTATGTCTTCTAATTCATTCATACTCACTTTAAAGTTGATTTCTAAGTACAGACTGCAAGACAAAAGACTGAACGGAAACTAGAGCAACCACACAACCATTTACTGAGTATTTTCGTGTTCATAAGCGATTTATACTTATAACTCAACATATACGAGTGTTATGGAGAGTCGAAATCAATAACATCATATGTGTTGTTAAGTATGAGTATCATGCTTTAAACATTGATTATGAGTAGGGGAGGTTGGTCCGTATAAGTATTAGATTATTATGAGTATGATTCGATTCTATTCATCTTTTTGACTACCAGACTACGGTGACTTCAAATAGCATTAGCAAGTCTTAAAGCGGATGAATTTAACTAATTTCCTCTTATATTTCTTGCTATCCATGTAAGAAATCCTTATTAATTTGCGTATGACATCAACGAATTATTGGTAATAAATCATACTTAATGAGAATTACTTCAAATATAAGGGACAAATAGGAATATTTTATACTCTATCGAATTATCAACGGCAGCTTTTACAATCCCTTTCTCTAGATGAGTTCGTTTGTCTTTATAGGATTCATTAAATCTCTTTTAACAACAAAATTAATGAACAACTGTTGCAGTGGTAGACAACTGACCATTTCCACAAAATAATTCGTGGAAAATAAAAACATTTTCGTATTAAGATTTCAATAGTAATTCAAGGGAGGTTTTCAAATTGTTAGACATGACAAGGAGCTAATGGTGGTGGTTGAAATAGTGGACTCAACCTTGGATTCTTGGAAAAATTAAAGGCGACTGATTTTTTTATTTTGCGTCCCCTTCCTTTCAAAGTTTACATTTTTATTAGAGTGCGTGAGCAGAGAAGAGGGTGTTATTCGTTAAATGCTTGAAAAGTGTTTGTGCCGCAAACTGTAAACTGCAGGAAATTGTAGACACGCGTTAGTGGTGATTTTGGTGGCAACGTTGAATATTTTTTTGGCAAAACGAAATGCAAACGTTAAAGGCGATGATGATGATGATGATGTTGGTTTCTAACGTAAGTGGTGGTGGTTTTTGTTGTTGTTGCTGTCTAATAGCCAGACAGTGTCCTGTACAATTTTGAATAAAAATATTCGTATACACTTTCACGTCCAGCCAGACAGGCTGGCTACATGTTAGTCTATCACTCATTTTGTTAAAATTTTTTTTTTAGATTTTTTTTGTTTGAAAATAGACTTCGAAAGTGATTTTGCTGTTCATGTTTCACATTCATGTTCATTCTCCTGTTGACTTAATGTGTTAAATTTTCATTTTTCATATTAAAACGAGGGTTGTTGTGGCGGTTACGATGGTGGTGGTTTCATTCATTCATTCATATATCCGCTGGTGCCTTGCAATTATTTCTTCTGGTTATTTGCTAAATTCATGTATAAAAATTATGCAAAATTGTTGTTAAAAAATGGGATTTACAAATACTTCAGAAATGAAGGCCATTAATTGAATTGCATCTGTGGTGTTTAAATTGCATAACGAGGGGGGGCGGTTATATTTAAGTTTCATTTACGTTACACATATGAAGGGATTGTTAAATTAAAATAATTGCATTACAAAATGTGCAGGGGTTTCTTCGGTAAATATAATCAAACAAAAAGGGGGGCTTTTGAAATGTACTCCATGGCAACAATGTAAACATGAAAGGAAATACGCAAATGCACTCATAATTAAAGAAATACACACTTTTATTATTTGAAAAACCTTTAATTTTACTTTTTTTTTTTTTTGTTCGAAACATTTATAAATTTTTTTATTATGAAAAATAAGATTTCAATCATCTGATTAAGAAACGCGAGACAGTCAAATGCAAAATTTATTATCTTCAGAAACTTAAGTACAGTAGCGAGCACAAAAAATGCAACGTTGGGTAAAATTATCTTTAAGTGCGATAATTTTAAAAAAATGGTGACCAGTTCAAAATATTTCTTTGGGTTATTAATCCCTACAGTTATAGATACCTATTATCAATAACATTATTTAAATATTTTTAATTAATGTGATATTATTTTGTCATTTATTAAAAAGAGTGCGAAATTCATGGGAGCAATAAAAATGCAACAGCATAAATTTTAATGTGTTTATTTAAATTAAATAGTAATTTTTACAAAAAAAAAAAATCTTAAAATTAATATTTAGTGGCGTAGCCCTTATTTTTTATGACTTCTTGCAACCTAGAAGGCATAGAGTCGACTAAAGCTATTAATGTGTTAATGGATATTTTCTGCCATTCATTTTTCAAAATTTCTTCTAATTGCCTCTTATTTGACGAATGTTTCCTCTTAACTTCCCGATCTAATAGCTCCCATAGACTGTGATGGCCAATCCAAAACATTGACATCATTGTCGCTTAAAAAGTTTCGAGCTAAGCGACTTGAGTGCTTTGGATCGTTACCCTGTTGGAATATGCTACCAGGAGGCATTTTTTCCCGCAGATGAGGAAGCATGTGTTCTCCAAGAATTTCACAGTACTTCTTGGCGTCCATTTTTCCTTCGATTTGTGTTAAAGGACCTACCCCATCACGGGAAAACGCACCTGTAAACACGTGACGTAAAATCAATAATTTTTTTTAAACATATCGTTCCTTACCCCACACCATTATTGATCCACCGCCATGTTTTACGGTTGGAAGTTGATATCTTGGAGAATATCTCTGTCCAGACGGTCTTCGAACAAAATTTATCCCATCGGAGCCAAACAAATTAAATTTGCTTTCATCGCTCCACAAGACTTTAGCCCATTACTCATTTGACCAATCCTTGTAACGTTTTGCAAATTCCTGGCGCTTCTTTTTATTGATTGCACTGATGAGAGGTTTCTTTGCGGGTCGTTTCGCATGCAAATTAGCCTCTTTCAACCTACGGCGAACAGTGTGAACGCCTATAGAGACTCCCATTTGCTCATTTGCGAAATTAGCAACGTCCACTGCGGTCTTTCGTGGATCTTTTTTAACCAGTGCAATCATCTGGCGGTCTTGGCGAGAGTTAGTTTTTCGAGGATTACCACTACCTGGTTTCCTTTCCACACTATTTCTCAAGGAAAATCGAGATTTAATCCGACATACGGTTGATTGATTTACACCAAAGAGGTGTCCAACTTCACGCATGGATTTTCCTTCTTCTAAGGCTTTAATGATTGCAGTTTTGCTGTCAGCTGAGAGCTGCTTCTATTACAAAACACATGTTGTATAACTTGTTTAAGAAATTTTCAATTATAATTAAATAAATAACTTACTTTAACTATTTTTTTATTATGTTGCATTTTTGTTGCTCGCTAAAAATTTGCACTTTTTTCACTAATTCACTAATTCGAAAATATTAAACTGTGGTTACTTTGAAAACTTATAATTGAAAGAATTAACAGCAAAAGAAAATAGATAAATTATTAAAGATCATATGGCACAGTGTTGCATTTTTTGTGCTCGCTACTGTATATGGTTGCTGTAATATGGTGTGAAGGGGACCAGCTTACTAGACAAAGGATTAAGAGTTCTCAGCTTTGAGTGAAATCCCATATCTTTTGGCCAATCTCTTACCTGAATAGTCTACTGGCAAAACCTTAAATATTGTCATGAAGAACTCTTTTACGGGTGTCAGGAAAATGCGAAATGCCAGGAAACACAGATAGATTAGAAAGAATGTGAGTGAGAGTTAAATTAACTTAAATCAAATGCAATTGGCAATTATATTGGACATATTTTTCCACATCGGGTCATCGTAATCTAGTAGGTAGAGTGTTGGCTAATTTGACGTAAGGCCTCGGTTCAAACCCCAGGTCACACATCTTCAATTTAATGAAAATATGAAAAAATATTTCTTCGGCAGGTTTCTGGCAAAAATTTGACGTGAAATCTTGCTCAAAAATCTTCCGTTCGAAGGCAACTTTAAAAATTGTAGGTAGCGCTAGTCATGTATTAAATTACCACACACAAGTGTGAGAGAAACTATGTCGTCATTCTGACTAAACGGTTGTAACGTCCAATTATGTATGCATGTGCATATTTTTCCACATTCCTGATGTATTTTTTGGCCTAGTTACTTCTAATTAGACGCCATAGTCTAGTAGGTAGTGTGTTGACCTATTAGACGAAAAGCCCGGGTTCGTATCTCAGGACAGACATCAAAACGAAATATGAAAAAAATATACATTCCTTCGGCGACTGCCTCTCAGCAGGTTTCTGGCAAAAACTCTGAGAGTAAATAAAATTGGCATAACAAGTTTCTCACAAAGTCTGTCGTTCGGAGTCGACTTTAAACTGTAGGTCCTACTAATCATGTTTAAAAATTAACGTACACAACATAAGTGATGTAAGAAGCTAGGTCGCAATCCTGACTGAAGGATTGTAATGACTAATTCTGTATGTATGTCTTCTAATTACCTTATTTGTACTTGTACAGTGAAAGTCGAAAAAAACTGTACAATTAAAAAAGTTATTTTTATTTTTAAATAAAACAATGCCAGTTTTTAAAATTGAAAAAAGTTTACAACTATTACGAATATTTTAAAATATTTTTTAGGCACTCTCCTTAAATAGTAAAAGTTGAGTTAGAATTTTGTCCATGTTGTACTGTTTCTTTTGACGCTTACTGTAGGTAAGTCCTCGTATGAATTTCTTTCAATAAATCTGTAATTGGCTCTACAATTCCACCTTTTTTGGTTTGTTTGTTTAAGCATTACAGCTTAGATTTCAATCCTGTGTGTGAGTGTCTTTATCGTTTTGTTTGTTACAAGCTCTGGCTTAATATTTAATTAATCAGCGTAATTTCGACAGCCATTATTAATGTTTTTATTTTTAGTTTTTCTATAAAATTTCTGTTAATCATTATTTTTAATTAACTATTGTTTTCAATAATTAACACCAACGCAGTAATAATAAGAGAAAAATCATTACAATTTATTTCTTTCTTTCAAAATACAATTTTTCTTATAAGAGAATACGTGGGAGAAGAAAAAAGAACAAGAATTGTCAATGTCATCATTGGCATCATTAATAAAAATATTTACTTTTCATATTCACCAGTTTAGATGTTTCGCCTTCTCTCTCTCTCTCTCTCTCTCCCACTCACTCTTGAATCAACTGTTTTAGCATTTTTATGAATGGTAATCAATCATATTCATATTCAAATATTATTCATACATTATACTCTACACTTTGTACGCTGTACTGTATTTTATACTTCTTACTCATTCTCTTTTTCTCTTTTTAGTTTTCTTTTTCATTTTCTTTGCTACTCTTCATATTGTTTCAACTCATTACTTATACATACTCATACTCGTATATATGCATGCAGTTTGTAATAGGATACGATATCCATAGCAATACTCATATGCTGTGAAGTATTATATTGAAGTGTACTTAAACCATTTTTATGCACTGTACAAGTGTAATATTTTGCTTTTGCTTACACTTCTTCAACATCTCTGTCCTTTTCATCTAATCAGTAGGTACAGTGAAATACAGTTTAGCGAAGAGGAATCGAAGGGTGTAGTATAAAGGGATTAAGAAAAATATACTAAAATTTATTGCAAGGAAAAAAAAAAATGTTGTAATACAACAACAACACCATCATCCATCCATCGGCTACGGTACAGATGCTTTGAAATGAAATCAACGACAAAGAATGATGGAAAAGAAGAAGAAGAATCAATTGCCTCAAGTACTGTGAACGTAATTTCTGACAGCACAAATAATAATGGCTTAAATGTCAACTGATGTGATTGATGAAATTGACAATTGTCCCCCCAGAAAACACACACACACACTCACACTCACACTCACATACTCTTATACATGCTTACACATGATTCACTCGTTCATTCATTCATTCATTTGGCAATGTTTGTAGGAGTATTTTCGCTTTGACTCACACATAGAAAGGAATTAAGGACAACAGCATTAGAATCAAGAGGCAAACTTAACTGACGACTATAAAATGTATCAATGATGGATTTACATTTTTCTCTTCTTCTCTCCCATACATACACTCTTCCCACTCTCTCTCTCTTCTCTCATTCTTTTTATATGTACGTTCGCCTTATTTTATTTTGTGAGAGAAAAAAAAAATAGAGAAAGAAACAAGAAATAGTGGAACGAGAAATATAAAAACTAAATAACAAAAGTTAAAAGCTTAAGTGTACGGCATACAAGCACTCGAACAAATCGTTAACAGTGGGGCGGAAAATGACAAGAATTTCAAGAAATATTAAAACCGTAAGTCGCCGTGGTCTAGTGTGTAGTGTGTTGGCTTATTAGACGAAAGGCCCGGGTTCGTATCCCAGGTCAGATATCAAAACGAAAAATTTTTCTTCGGCGACTTCCTCTCAGCAGATTTCTGGCAAAGACTCTGAGAGTAAAAATTGCCATGAAAAGCTTCTCAAAAATCTGTCGTTCGGAATCGACTTTAAACTGTAGGTCCCGCCACTCATGTATAAAATTAACGCACACAACATAAGTGGTGTGAGAAGCTAGGTCGCAATCCTGACTGAAGGGTTGCAATGGGCAATTATGTATGTATGTATGTATCAAAACCGTAAATTAATATAAGAATTTCAGAGGGATTCACAATATTGCGCTCTTCCCAAAATACGTTTGCATTTCTCAAATCTGAACTTTACATTGATATTACAGATGGGAATAATTGCTACAAGTCTTTAAGGCAATCCTGATGAATATATTGAGACTATACAATATTGAGTACACAATAAATACCTTTACGGAGACATTGACATTCGTATACGTCTACTGATACGCCTGGTAATAAAAATTCAGGACAGTGATGAAGTTATTGAAACAGTGGAACATTTTTCAATTAATCAGTTTGCTTATATTACAGAAATCTTCTACTATTAAAAATAAGTCGGGTTTTCTTTCCTGACGTTATAACTCCAGAACGCACAACGCCATCTCTAATACATAGCATGTACTACAAACCAATATTTTAAGCAGATGGCGCCTAGCGTTCAATATGGTACAACGAATTCACTTCCCATCTCAATCTCTTGATTTTGAACTTTAACTTTGATAGTTCGACCATTATCTTTTTTTGAACGCCACTAACTGTCGCGGATATCGTTTTGTGCACTTTCCATCCGCCACTCATGTATAAAATTAACGCACACAGCATAAGTGGTGTGAGAAGCTAGGTCGTAATCCTGACTGAAGGCTTGTAATGGCCAATTATGTATGTATGTATGTATGATGTCAAGTCATTGCAAATTTGCGGTGGATTCAAATTACGCAATATCATAATAACTGTACCAACTTTGAGTTGCAAGTTATGTGGTGGAAATCCTGGTAACTCCAGAGAGTTCAAAAACTCTGTTGGATTATTTACTACATCATCGGGATTTGTTACGGAATCAACGGATTTGTATGTCCCCAAATCGTCAGCAATTTTTGATTCAATGGTGAAATTCAGTGCGTGTACATTATTATTCTTGGCGGCAAGAATTGCTCGCAAGGCCAATCGCGGGATAAATTTAGAAAATGATTGTTTTTCACATGGGCAGTTAGTTATACGTTGCGTGTTCATGAGTTGGAAAACCATCCGCTTTGTTTGTGTTCACGTCAGCCCAAAAAACAAAAAATGTAGTTTACCAAAGAGCACTTCAATGAAACGGATAATTTGCGGACACGTATAACGCTTCGATTCAGTATTTACTTTGGATTCTTCACGTCATTTACTTAGAGAAGTTCAACTAAATACCACTTCAATTTTGTAATCAAAATGAATTCATTACTGTTGTGAAATGAAATAAAATTGTTCCTTTTCATATATAAAACAAAAAAAATGTTCTTCATCTTTTAATCACCAAACGAAATGTTAAATAAGTCGAATCATCTGGTGGCGAAACGGAGTTCGCCGGGTTTGCTAGTTGATTAATAAACTTTAGGAAGTTTCTACAAAATAAGGACTATTTTATTTCGAAACCTTATTTTCTCATCAAGGGTCCAAGAGATAAAGAGTGTTAAGCAAACAATATTTGCTCCTCATAAAAAAAATAAAATTTAAAAGCCTGCAAAGCTATCTAATCGTACATAATATAACATACATTCTAACCCTTTAGTCAGGATTATGACCTAGCTTTTCACACCACTTATGTTCTGTGTGTTTATTTTATTTATGGCTAGTGGAGTTTACAGTTTAAAGTCGACTCCAAGTGAAATAAATCAAAAGTCTAAATTTCGTTTTCATTGAACAAAATTACGTCTGAAGAAATTGAAAATTCGGTCTAAAATTGCAGAAGATTGCGAGATATTCAACGGTTATCCTCGTTTGTGTTTCTGGACACTGGTACATCGAATATTACAGCAGGTGCGATGCACTTGCTAAAGCAGGTAGGAAAAGCAGACACTACGGACAATTCAAATGATTTCCTCCATAAAATAGGTGCTTCTCTGGAGAGAGACAACAAAATGCTCTTCCACAATCTTCATTCATTGGCAAAGATAAGATGATGTGGAGACACCAGAGACATCCAACCATTTGTGGATGTTTACAGGACAGATAGCAGCAGCGATATTCATGCCAGTTTACTGGAAAGATCTCATAATGATTTCTGCAGAAGCATCAATGGGCAAGGAGATCACAGAACAATTTCTATGTCATTAGGCAGCGTTTGGAAAACTGAAAAGTAGATTTCTTGGAGATTGAGAATTTAGGGACAAGACATGTTTAGCCAAAAGTGATTTGAAAACAAGGTCACACCTATATAAAACTGAGACGCCAATCAGGAGCTAAAATTATATGGCGGAATAGGCAAAGTTGGTGTTCTAACAGGACCCAAGTAAGCTGTGCCCAGTGAAGCGGCTGCCAATTGAATTTTAGTAAACCTGAGGGGTGAAACTTGTTAAGTAAGTTTCAATCCAGTATTTTCACTGCAATAAACCTAATCATTTATGACCATTGGACATATAACAGTGGTTGTGGTGCTTCAGCTTGAAAAACTTGAAGAAAAATTTAAAGAAAGTAATGAAATCCTAAGAAGATGAATGAAATTCTCGTGTCACGATGTTAGTAGTTAAACTCTTCCGAAATGGATCGACCGATTTTCATGAAATTTTGTGTGCATATCGGGTAGGTCTGACTATCGGACAATATCTATTTTTCATATCCATAAACTTTAAGAGGACGTGGCACATCATTAAAATTTAATATTTATTCGTAGACGAATGAAATTCGGTAGGTAAGTTCGTAGACGCGATATTGACAATCCCACGAAAAATAAGCGTGACAACCCTTGCCTTCAATTGATACCTACACCTCTCAAACTACTGAACCAATTTTAACCACAAGTTTTTTGTTCGAAAGCTTATTAGGTTTAGGTGGTTTAAAAAATAGATAGATCGATATAGCAAAAAGTAGGCGTGGCAAACCTTTAAAATTTAATATTTAGTAATATAGTAATCATAGATGAATGCAATTTAGTGGGTAAGTTAGTAGAGTCCATATCGACAAACTCACCAAAAATGGGCGTGGCAACTTCCCCCTTTAAGAGATACCCATAAGTCAGGTAATTCGAAAGTTTATTACTACGTATGTACAACATATATAACATGTACGTCTGTTAGTTTTTGTTTAGGACCGAGTACAACAAATACAACTTTGTCGACGCTACCCATGACCTCTTATTGTTATCCTTTGTACGTCTCACATAAATAACGTACCGACTTCGATTAAATTTTGAATTAGATGGATCTGCGTACCGTGAAACACATGTAGTTTACGTTGTAGTTTTTAAGAACTACTCAGAGGGGGTGGTACAGCGTATTACAATCAATATATACAGTGACCTGTTTTGGTTAATAAAAAAATCAATTTTGGGCGAAACGACGTTCACTCGGTTAACTAGCGTCATATACGTATGTATGTAGTAATTGATTACCATAACCCTTCAGTTAAGATTACGACCTAGCTTTTCACACCACTTATGTACGTGTTTTGTGTTAATTTTCATAGAAATTTTAGTTTTAACTCAGAGTTTTTCCCAGAAATCGGCTGAGAGGAAGTCATTCATTTAGTTGGAGATGTCTGAGCTGGGCCTAATAAGCCAAAACACTAGCTATCTAGTCAAAGTATTTAAGTGAAACGCTTATCAAGTTGTTTTTGCAGGAAACAATTCCAGAAAAATCTGTGCTTTCTAGCCCACGGTATGAAGAAACAAGAAAACAGTTTCGCATGAGCATAAACTATACACAGCGTCAACAACATGTGCTTTGAGAAGAGTAAAAAAAAAAAAAACCAGAAAAGGTTGAAAAAGCAAGCAGAAAAAGAGAATATGATGAGAAAAGAAAGTGAAAAAAAAAGTAAAAAATTGTGTATCAAAATAAGCAACATTGAATCACAAAAGCATATTTTGTTGACACTTGAATGGAAACATCGACTCTTTATTCCTATAAAACACTTAACAATACACACACAAACAAGCACACATACACTTACAAGCAAACGGTACATGATGCATTACGATGTTGTTGATGCCACTGCCACAGATGCTAAACACAATGTAAAGGAATTCCTTCCTATGCGAGAATGAATTCTTAAGCATGAAATGGTTTGAGTACCACACAGAGAAAGAGAGAGAAGCTATAAGCATGAGTACTTGATACAACAATTTGATGGAAAATATTAGAAGAAGGAGAGAGAAAAAAGGGTAGGTGGAGAGAAGAGGCATACAAATTGTGATACTGATGAATTACAATGATGGATGACACGAATGCTACGAACATCGCTAAATACGAGCATTGTGAGGCAGGCAACATTTGTGCCACGAAATCACCAAACAGAGAGAGAAAGAGGGAAAACGATATGAAAAAAGTTTAATTGTTTTTATTTGAAAAGTTTTTTGTTGTTGTTTTCAATTTTATTTATTTGTTGTTTGTTTATGCATACATCATGCCATAATGATAATCACAATCAAAATAATGATAATAACGCTGGCTATGACGGCATATAATCGAATTTTCTGTGCAGATGTCAATTTAATTTGTACAATTAATAAATATTGCTTTTAATAGATGAGCGTATTAATTTATTTTGTACATGAAATCATACAAAATAAAATAAAATGAATGAATAGATGGCAGACAATAGTATGAGATATTGATTGATTGAGAATTTTTGCGAAAAGCAAACAAAAAAAAAATATTCGGTTTTGATTTGACAAAATAATATGGGAAGACGCTAATGACGCTAAAGAATGTATTGTTAATATTTAATAAAATTATTTTTATTAGATTTATTAGAAGGGTTCTCTTTGAGGCTATGGTGATTTTGTAATGGCGACTGTATTAGTAAAAGTTCAGTCAATCTTGTGTAAAGATGCGGTGTGTTTGAAGAGAGTAATCGTGGTTTGAAGATCTCCGATACATAGATCTCTCGCCTAATTGCCTTGTAATTTTTATTGTTTATGCAAAGAGTACAAACAAAAGAAAAACATCTAAAAAAAATTGTTGTCGTTTTCATCAAGTTGTGAAAAGTGGCACGCAGTGGAACCAACATGTATTTGACTAATGCAGGGTATATTATGATGAGCTGGAGTTGGAGAATGTCAAACTCCTCCTCTGTAACCCTTAGGGTTTGATTTTTGTGTCGAGAGCCGATATCAAGATGCTCTACAGATTCATTAGCAGCTTAAGCTTCCCATTCTCCCTTTCCTACTTCCTCTGCTTGTTCCTATCCCGTCTATTATCCTTCCATTTTAAGGACGTTCCATAAATTTGTCATTTTGACCTGCGGTTATTGACAAGTGCACGTTCTCTAACCTAACCGTATGTCTCAGTGATGAAAACTAAAGAAGGTATCCATAGCAACTTGAATTATATTGTCAAGAAAGTTAAAGAAATAACTTAGGTTGGGTCACCGGAATTTTATGTAGCGCATAGTGTGTTGGCTTATTAGACAAGATACAATACGAACAAAATATTTCTGCGGCGATTTCCTCTCAGTAGATTTGTGGTAAAACTCGGAGAGTAAATCTACAAAATTATGAAAAGTTTCGGTCGTTCGGAAAAAACTTTAGACTGTAGGTGCCACCACTTAATTAATACACACATGATAGGTGGTGTGAGAAGCTAGGTGACTGAAGACGACTCTATGTATGTATATACATATTTAACATACAGTTGAAAATGTTTGTTCTGAAAGAGTGTTGCCATCGAATTAATTCAAAAAATTTGGATTAGAATCACACAAGCTAGTCTTAAGAAAAGCTGTACTGATTCATCCAATTGTTACTGAAGCATTGTCAATATAATTTCGAATTTCAAAGCTATTACTGGCAGATTTATGTGCGATATGTTCTTGGTCTTTGCATCTTTGAAAGAATAACTGATGCTTTCACTGTGAGTAGTTTCAAGTACCCCAGGTTGGAAATCAAATTAAATCTCCCGTACAATTTGAAAGTATCATCTGCATAGCATATCATAATGGAATGGTTATTGCCTCATAGTCCTTCAGTAAATAGGTTTTATTTCTTTTATTTTTGTTTTCTTTTAATATTTACTTTTCATATATATTTTCTACATTTTTTTCATAATTCCTTAATTATTAGTTTTAGAGTTTTATGTGGGCACTTTTGTGGTCACTTGGAAAGTAATTTGTTTTTCTATTTAATTTTTGTTTCTCTCCCTCTCTCTCTCTCTCTCTCTCAGTCTACGTCTGCACTAATATGAAATCTTTTTTCCCAAGAGTTTTTTAGCCCGCATAATAATTTTATGTTTCTGGTTTCAACGTTAAATATTGTGTGTAAACAGGCGCAAGTATCTGAAGAGAAACAGAAACTAATTTTTTTCAATTTATTTCAATTTGTTCACACACACACACACACACACACTCATTTGCACATATAAATATGGTCTCTTATACACTTGAGAGCGAAAAGAAATAAAAGGAAAGAAAAAGAAAAAACACCTAAAGCAGAATGTGAAAGAAAATTATTAAAAAACTGTTAGTCATTGGAGAGTTTAGTAAACATAAGTAAGACGCACAACTAACACACTTACATTCGTATATTTATTTACACTCTTGTACACATACATTTATGCATTTACTTACTTAGTAACTTACACACATATACACGCGCGCTAGAACTCTATTTCATTGTTTTTTTTTCTGTTTTTACTTACAAAGAATCAAATTTGTTAAGCTACTCCAGGGAAATTAATAAAAGTGGTCAGTTTTAACAACAACAAACAACAACTAAAAAATAACAGCAGTATTGTTGTATTTTTTGTTTTTTTTTTTTTCATACAAAACAACTACAACTGTGGATACGGTTGGTAACATTAAGATGAAAGTAAAAAGAGAGCAAGGGAAGTGTTTTTTTTTTTCTTTCTCTTTAACTGCGTGCTTAATTCGCAATATTTTTTTCATTGTTTTTGTTTTTATTTTTCATTGTTCGTGTGTTACTGTGTGCGTTCGTTTTCTACTGCCCCGAGACAATTTCGTCTCGCACGAACATGAAAATTAAAATTGAAAAAGTTTTAAGCTGTGCAACACAAACGAACGAAAACGGAATGAGAAAATACGAGTCCTCTGTGTTTTATGCACACACACACACACACACACAAACACACATTTACTTAGCCAGTGATAAATACACCATATCATGCATAAGCACTCACTCTGTTTGGTGTGTTTATTTCATTAAAGTTTTCCTGTTGCTACAGCAGAGATGCCTGCCTGCCTGCCTGAATGCCTTTCATTCGGTTCGTGGTTGGCTGGTGGGTTTTGAGCTGAAAGAGAATGTTTTATAAGCTCTGAGCTAAGCTTCTGCCAAACATTATTTTCCAATTGGAATTAATCCTCCACTAATGAGGAAAATTCGTTAAAATAATTAAACCGGTGGCCGAGTGGTGAATTACAATGTTAACCCAGTAAACAATTAAGGGAAAGAAAATTGAGTGTTGGACGAGATATTTAATTGTGTTATTGGGGTAGTGTTTTCTTTACGGAGCATTGTCTAGAAGGTTTACATGGGTTCTTTTTTCCTTTAAAACTATCAGTTTGGCAAGGCTGTCAGATGGTAAATATATTTCGTTTGAAAACGTTAAGAAATCGAAAAATCGTGTGAGAGGTGATTCAAACGTTTTCATTAAAATTATAAACAAAAGCTTCAAAAACAAAAGAATGTTGTAAACGAATTTGTTTACAAATTATCGTTCTGCATAATATAACAACAAACGCCAGCATAAAAAATGGTCAACAACTAAACAAAAATACACAAACAACACTACAAGAATATATGAAAACAACGATGTTCATATTTATAGAGATTTCGATAAGGTGAAATCATGTAAGTTCGGCTTCAAGAACACTCATCAAACTGTTCACTTTGAATAAATATAAAAGGCAAGACAAAGCAGGCGACAGAGTGAGTGAAATTCAGTCAGTCTTGTGTGAAGACGCGGTGTGTTTGAAGAGAGTAATCGTGGTTTGAAGATCATATTCGAGGACAAGTTTGACATTTAAAAGGCAAGCAACTGAATTAGTAAAAGCTCAGCAATTATTGTGTGAAGACGCAGTATGATTGAAAAGAGTAATCGTGGTTTTGCAGACCTCCCCTACAAAGATCAGTCGAAGAATTGTCTAGTAATTCTTATTGTTTATGTAAAGGAGTAAAAACAGAGGGATAACAACGAAAAGCAATTGTTGTTGTTTACATCAAGTTATGAACAGTGGCACATGGAATTTTGCGAATAATAATTTTATATAAAAGGAAACACAAATTAATTTTTATTTGCATATATTTTAAAGGTTTTTAAATGTAAAAATTTAACAAAAAGTATGCGTTCTGTACAATTCCATTTTGAAATCGACAAAAGATTATCCCTTTAGAACAATAAGACACAAGATACATGAATGATAAGGTTTGTCGTATGAAGACATCACTGTCGAAGCACCCTGTAGGAAAGTAATTGACTTTCTTGTCATTGTTTGCCATACAGATTTTTTAGGCTAAATACGCCAATGTCTGATAAATGTTGCATTAATAGATTCCAAGTGAAGCGAAGAAATTATCTAAATAGGCTGACTTAAGTGGGAAAAAATATTCTTTCCTTCATTATTATTATGGTAAGCCAATGTGAAATGTTTTTTAAGCCAATGTTGCTGCGTTTGCTTATATATGCGGTCATATAAATTGGAAATCTGTAAG
Organism: Sarcophaga peregrina; assembly: GCA_014635995.1. Taxonomy (NCBI): domain Eukaryota; kingdom Metazoa; phylum Arthropoda; class Insecta; order Diptera; family Sarcophagidae; genus Sarcophaga; species Sarcophaga peregrina. The sequence goes on from CM025791.1 coordinate 6,418,003, forward strand.
TGTGTACGTGGGTGTGTGTGTGGGTAGTTTTATGCATATGTATTTAGACAGTATATATTTATTTGTGTATGTATTATTGTATGTAATATTTTCTATTTAGTGATACTAATTGATATTGATGGCATTCGGTATTAGTAGGCACATTAGAATTAATCCGTAATTACAATGAAATAAAATAAATTTAACGAAGCGTATATTACTTGTACAATCAAATAAACTAAAATAAATATACGAATGCTAATACCAATATACACACACACACACAGAAACATATTTATTAGTTTAGTTGATTTAACCCAAGCATAAAAGCTTTGGTCAACAAAATATAAATAAATTCACAAACACAAACAGAAACACCAATACAGTTAACATAATTATACACACCAACATACATATGTACATACATACGGTTATAGTCCTGTAACCATTTACCAATACATACATACATACATACACACATGGTTTAAGACAACCATTTGGCAATTAGTTTAATTAGCAAACAATGAATGCTTTTTAGATAATGATGGTGATGATAAAAATTATAATGCTGACGATGACGATGACGGCGACGGGAGAGTATAACCAAAAATAATAATGATGATGATTATTATAATCCAACAACAATAACCAACCAACCAACCAGCCATCATTATAGTGTTGTTGTTCCTGTTATTTTTCTTTTTCTTTTTTTTTATTGAGTAAGTGATACAGTTTTTTGGTTGCTGGTGCTGATGATGGCGCTGATGTTGGCAAAATTTCATTACATGATGATGGTCTTTAGCAATGTTATAATGAATTTGAAATTTTGCAAAAATTAATGCCGGCTATTGGATTTAAAAACGGTTTGATTTAAATAATTAATAAAAAAAACTGTAAGCAAAACCACAACTAATTTGAAGGGATGTGTCAATCAAAAATGTTGGGCAAGTGAAATGGTTTTTATTTTGGTTTTCTTCGATTGGATGTATTAAAATAAAATGGTTACCCAACCAACCATTTTATACAGTGACAAAATAAAACTACGGCAGAGAACACAGTGACAGAGAACACAGTTCTTTTTCCTTGTCATTGCAGCTTTCACAGAAGTCGTTATGAAATACTCACAGCATCCTAGCGCAAGCATCTAGACGCCAGTCTCCTGTGTTATCCTTGCTATGAGTTTGCTTAGTTGGAATTTTGTTAGATTCAATGTAAATTCTGTTCTGTAGATATTCAGCTCGGGCCAGTTCTGTCTGATATTTCTATTTATTAGGTTCATTATGCCATTTTACCTTTGAAAATTAATGGAATTTTTGTGAGATCATTTGTTGGTCTCTTTGTAGAAGGGGTGCCTATCCCATGTTGGCGCCTATCTCGATACTGGTGTTCTGCTTTTATATCACTTCAAATTAAAATGTAAATTTTCAAAAACAAAACAATGCAGTAAACAAACGTGTTTACAAATCATCGTTCTGCTTAATATAACCACAAACAACAGAAAAAAAAAAAATAGTAAACAAGTAAACAAAAATACACAAACAACATTACAAGATTAAATGTAAATCACGATTTATAAATTTATATTTATATATATTTCGAGAAGGAGGTGTCATGAACATTCGCCAGAACATTCATCAGACTGTTGCCATATAACAGGGAAGGAAAAGCAGGCGACTGAGTCAGTAAACATTTAGTCAGACTTATGTGAAGACGCGATGCGTTTCAAGAGAGTAATTGTGGTTTGAAGATCTTAGTTACAAAGACATGTCGAATAATTGTCTAGTAACTGTTATTGTTTATTGTCTGTTTGCAGAGGGTACAGACAAAGGAATAACAACGAAAAACAATTGTTGTTGTTTACATCTAGTTTTGATTGTGCAACAATAAACACCAGCATACAAAAATGGTACATAAGTAAACAAACATACAACAACAAACACAACAATATAAACGTAAACAACATGTTTACATTTACAAAGATTTACATTCCCTTTTAAGAACATTCATCAGACTGTTTATCTGGCATGTAAAAGGAGTGGCAAAGCATATGAGTGAATTACTAAAGTACAGTCAGTCTTGTGAGAAGACGCGGTGTGTTGAGGAGAGTGATTTGAAGATCACTGTGACAAAGATCTGTCGTATAATTGCTTAGTGATGTTTTTTAGCAATTGTTGTTGTTTACATAAAATTGTGAACAGTGGCACACAGAATTGTGTGAATTGAATTTTTATTTAAAACTAATGCATTCTACAAGCTTGTATTTTAAACTTTTAAGTGTTTTTAAGAGGTAAAAACGTAACAATATTGAACAAGATGCTGTTGTATGCCAACATGTTTCATTGAGAGACAATATTACGCGATTATGCGATTGCGTCAGTTCTCCTTGCTTTCAGGCATTGCCAGTCCCAGTATTTTTTATCACTGACTAAATGATTTCCAAGTAAATTATTCACTCATTTGTTTGCTTTCATTGGTTTATTAATTTTTGCAATACTTATTATTCAAATATTCATTCGTAATTGTAGTTACTTTTGTACCGTGCTCCTCTATTTCTCATAACTTTCGCACCAACACTTCATCAAGTGCTTACACTGGCTCATGCCCTTAGTTCCATCATATGCTTGTCCATCATGGAGACAATTGTTCAGTCATGTAAAAATGCACATAAAAAAATAACACAATAAAAAATGAAATGAAAATAAAATAAAATCTTTATAGTTTTTGTCTGACTTGCCTGACTGTCTGTCTCTCTGTCTGGTGGGCTGACTGGCTGGCTGGCTGGCTGGCTGGCTGGCTAGTTGAATGATCGATTACGCAGTGAGCCAAAAAGCCAATACAATTGAATGCTTTAATGTATTGAAATTCAATTGAATTAAATTCATTTTTTGAAAAATAAATTTTTCATTTAAAAAATGTTTATTTAGTTGTAGTTTGGTGGTGGTCTATTATTTTTGTTGTTGTTGTTTGTTGTTTGTTTTTTTATAAAAATCATATGTTTTTATTACTTTACCAGCCATTAACGCATTAATAAATAAAAAATGATTGGAAATAAAATTTTTGTTTTCTTTTATTTAAATATCCTTTAAAATTAAAACCAGCCATTATAAAATATTTATTTTTATTACAAAGTAATTCGATTAAAATACATACACACACACATACAATATTTTATTTTAATAAACAGAAGTGTTGTTGCTATTGTTGTTTATTTTATATTTTATTTTAATTCGTATTGAAATACGTAGTAATTTTATTGAAATTCATAAAAACACAAGAAAATTTCAATACAAATGATGTTGCCATTGAAGTATTTCAAATGAAATGAAATAAAATAAAATCTTTATAGTTTTTGTCTGACTTGCCTGACTGTCTGTCTCTCTGTCTGGTGGGCTGACTGGCTGGCTGGCTGGCTGGCTGGCTGGCTAGTTGAATGATCGATTACGCAGTGAGCCAAAAAGCCAATACAATTGAATGCTTTAATGTATTGAAATTCAATTGAATTCAATTCATTTTTTGAAATATAAAGTTTTCATTTAAAAAATGTTTATTTAGTTGTAGTTCTTGGTGGTGGTCTATTATTTTTGTTGTTGTTGTTTGTTGTTTGTTTTTTTTATAAAAATCATATGTTTTTATTACTTTACCAGCCATTAACGCATTAATAAATAAAAAATGATTGGAAATAAAATTTTTGTTTTCTTTTATTTAAATATCCTTTAAAATTAAAATTATAACCAGCCATTATAAAATATTTATTTTTATTACAAAGTAATTCGATTAAAATACATACACACACACATACACATACACACATACAATATTTTATTTTAATAAACAGAAGTGTTGTTGCTGTTGTTGTTTATTTTATATTTTATTTTAATTCGTATTGAAATACGTAGTAATTTTATTGAAATTCATAAACACAAGAAAATTTCAATACAAATGATGTTGCCATTGAAGTATTTCAAATGAAATAAAATAAAATCATAAAAAATAGGAGAATAAAGGGAAATAATTGGAATAAATAGATTTCTTTGTATGATTTGAGGATATAAATATGATTTATCCATAAAAAAAAAATTCATCGGGACAAAAAACAATTTTTAATGGGAATCCGAGAAAATATAAAAAATTTCTTTTTTATATAACTTTAGACAGAGGAGACTTAATATTTAAGATGTGTATTCTCAATTGAAGTCGCCGTGGTCTAGTAGGTAGTGTGTTGGCTTATTAGACGTAAAAGTCAGGATTCGAATCCCAGGCCAGACATCAATAATAATATAAACTACAAAAAGTATTTTGCGGCAAAAACTCTGAGAGTAAATATAATTGCCACGAAAAGTTTCTCAAAATATGTTGTTCGGAGTCGACTTTAGACTGTAGGTCCCGCCACTTATGTATAAAATTAACACACACACAACATAAGTAGTGTGAGAAACTAGGTCAATAATCCTGACTGTAGAATTGTAATGACCAATTATGTATGTATTCCCAAATTAGAGAAGTTAAGAATTTTCTTCATCATGGAACAGAATTAATGTGAAGTCTCTTAGGCCAGCTTACATTATATGCTGTCGTCGCATATATCATTGATCTGAAGTTGCTTTAGTATAGTAGGTAGCCACTAGGCCACGGTTCAAACCCTAGGTTAGACATCAAATCGAAAACGTCCGCCAAATAATTTTAATTTGTTTGAAAATGCTCTAAAAAAAATCTACTGAAAAATTTCTCAATTTTTTTTTTTATTTGAAAGTACAATCTTCCGACTAATAATGGAAAATAATTTCAATCAAATGGCCATACACGATCGGTCCAATTTTTAAACACATTTTTGTTTCTGTGCAGCTGTATTTCACCAATGACTTCACGAATCTTTAAAGCGTCAATTGTCTCTAGCTTGTCGGCGTTACACATATCTTTGACGACGCCCCAAATATAGGCAAAATTTGAGATAAAGTGATAAAACTTTCGAGCTAACCAGCCCCCGCGAAGTAATATCTTACGGCAGTCCCCCGGGGGGGAAAATGGTCGGAGTATAGGGGGTGGGTTAGTACGTAGGCACCAGTGATGATGAATCGTGCATGCTTTTGTCGGAACAAAGCTATCTTTTGAAGATTTACCACCTCCGGCCCAAGGCAAAAAAAAAAGTAAAAACCCTACATATAGAATGGTGTCAAATCACAGCTTCGAGGTGGCCAAACGACATCAGCTATGCGTTTCAAAAACAGGCCGCAAAACATCTAGTGTAGCATCGGCTGTGTGGCATGTAGCACCATTTTGTTGAAACCAAATGGTGCCAATATCCTCCTCTTCAATTTTTGTGAACAAAACTTCGTTCAACATGCCCCGATAACAATCACCATTGACTGTAACAGCCATTTTTTGCTTATTTTCGAAGAAAAATGGCCCTATTATGCCTCTGGACCAAAATCGGCACCAAATAGTGACTCGTTTTGAGTGCGTCGGTCGATCGCAGCCCCACTTAACGTAGCGAAAATACATATACACAATCATATTCGTCTTTAGAATGATAAAACTAATTATCTGTCAAATCAGACATGAGCTAAATGTTACCATTCACGAAATTAACACGTTAGATGGTGGACTCGATAACAAAATATAAAAAAAAAAAATTTCTTCTGTATCTTCCTTTCAGTAGATTTCTGGCAAAAACTCCTGAGCAAATAAAATTACTATGAAAAGTTGCTAAAAATTCTATCATTTGGAATCGACTTTAAACTCCAGGTCCCGCCACTCATGTGTGATGTGTGAAGCTAGGTCTCAATGCTTTTGGTGGAAAGAATCAATTTTTCTTATACAACTGATGACACGTCATGAAATGACTGAACATCAGTGTAACTGATCTTTAAAGTTTGCAAGTTCATCACAACATTTAGACTACAAGAGAAGAGTGCAATGAATTTTGATACGATTTAAAAAGAACGTACTTCAGTAGTTCTGAGCATGACTTAGCAAATTTATAAAAAACCGCCTTTATTAAGCTATATAAGAGCGCACTGTAGAGTATATTAGTTGCTGTTAGATTATCTATATTGGAATATTTGGTGTCTAGATGAAATAAGGAATTCCTTTCAAATTGTATTGCAACACTTTAAATTTCTTTTTTTATTTATTTATTTTTTTTAAATTTAAAATTGCTTATTAAACATGGCGAAATCATCTACCGAAAACATTAATAACATTGACAATGACAATATCTACGATATTTATAGATTAAGAAGCCAAAGCAGCCAGCAACTATAAAATATTGTGTCAACAACGTGTCTTGTGCAAACAATTATTTTCATACTCTACACAGTCTGTGGCAACAAATTTTCTCGTTTCATTTATTCTTACATTATTTTTTTTTGCTTTTCATTTTATTGTTGTAATTATATTTTTCTATAATTTATATTTTCATTGTTGTTGTTTTTCTTGTTGCTATTATTTTATTTCATTTCATTTCAATTTTTTTCGTTTCTTCGTTCTATTTTTTGTCGCATTATTTAAGCTTTCAACGATTTCTCATTATTTTTCCACTTGGAATATTTATTTCTATAATGGTACAGGCATTACGACTGGAGGAATCAAAGGTAGTAGGGGAAAGCAACAGAAAATATATCGTTTTTATATTGTGTTATCAACATAGCAATTATTTTCATTTCTTAAACATAAATTGTGTTATTTTTTCAGAATAAAAAAAAAAAAAATTGAGAAATAACGAAAATGAGAACCAGAACAACATCCAATAACAGAAAGTTATTAATATTGTGTTGTTATAATAATAAAAAAAAAAATAATAAAAGAAAAACAGACAAAATATGTTTAATGATTGGGGATTTAAGGCCCATGGGAGAAGGCTCCATAATATTGATTGGTATTATGTTTCTTAATTAAAATTCTCTTTAATTTTAATTAATTTATATCACATTCACACATTTTGTTTAAACTTGTTTTTAAATTTCATAAATCTCTACAAAATCTTTCACCTACCCCACGGCGTATGATTAATATTTTGCAATTTGTTAAAACCTCTTTTGTAACACTCATACGTCCTGTATGGCAATAAATAACTACGAGTATTAGTTTTCCGTATGTACGTACACTACCATACACTACCCTATTGGCATAAACCATAAGAAATTATTCTTCATGTTTTTTTTTTTATTTATTCCTTTACTTCCGTTTGAATGCTTTATAATGTTAATCTAATGCCAATCGCCAGGTGTTGTGGGCGAAGAGAGTGGGTTGAAAAATCATTTGCAAAAGAAGAAAATTCATTAGAAACGATTGTCATAATTCATGTCAGAGGCATATTAACCATTAACCTTGTGCGCAAATCTAATAAAGTTTACCAAACAACTGTCATACAAAGGAGGCATTTAACAAATGGATACTGGCAACTGGCAACTGAAAGGTAAACAATTTAAGAAAACAAACAAAAAAAAACTTTCTTAAAAATTTCACTAAAAGCATGGGAAAGACAAACAAAATTAACATGAAAGTGTCATTAGTTAGTAATTCTTTAGGCTTAAACACGTGAATAGTTATTTTTAAACATTTTTGACAACAGAAATGGCATAAGAAATTTAGGGGACCTCGTAATATTAAACTCTTTCGATCGACAATATCGCATTGATAAAGTGGAAATCAGAATCGCCGACTAGGTTGTTTGTTGCATTAATTCGAAAGAAATTCGTGATTAAATTGTAATTTCTAAATAAAGTTATTAATAATCTCCAAATGAGTTTATTATCTTTCCGAAAGCTATTGTTATGAAAATGAAAAATCAAGATACTGGTGTTTCGCTATACATCGCTTAACCCTGAAATTATAAACAAAAGTTACAAACACCAAATAAATCTGTGAAAAAACCTGTTTATAAATTATCTTACTGCTTAATATAACAACATACAACATCATAAAAGAAAATGCAAAACAAGTAAACAAAAATCCACAAGCAACACTACAATACTGTATGTAAACAACGATGTTTACATTTAGAAAGACTTCGAGAATGTAAAATCATAAACATTCGATATCAAGAACATTCATCAAACTGTTTACTCTGAATAAATATAAAAGGTAAGGCAAAGCAAGCGACTGAGTGTGTGACATTCAGTCAGTCTTGTGTGAAGACGTGGTATGTTTGAAGAGAGTAATCTTGGTTTGAAGATATCCATTACCAAGATCTGTCGCATAATTGCCTAGTAATTTTTATTGTTTATGCAAAGGATACAAACAAAGGAATAACAACGAAAAGAAATTGTTGTTGTTTACATTAAGTTATGAACAGTGGTTTACAGAATTGTACGAATAATATAGAATCTGATTAAAATCTAAATACAAATTCATTTTTATTTGATTTGCTATCAACGAACTCATATTTTAAATGTTTTTAACAGGTATTACCTCCCCACAAACTTCTTTCATGTCTTAAATTCTATGCAAACAAAAACTGTGTGGACAATAATTACCTTTTTCGTTTTCTTCTCTTTCGTGTACTTTTGAAAGGAAAAACTTTGTTTAAGTTTCATAATGAACTTTTCAACGATTGTTTCCATTATCTCGATATCAAAATCATTGCAATTATATTAACGATTTTCATTTTAAGCAGTTTTGCAAATGAAATTCATTCAAAGTTTTCGTTTTTCTTTTTGTTGTATTTTTCATTCAATTGTCATTAAAACAGCAACAGTAGCATCAACATCAGAGTGTATAAAGTTTGTCATTATGGCCATCATCGATGTTGACATTCTGTTTGTAACCGTTTTCATTTTATTATACCTCTGGCCCAGAAGAAGATAAATTTCTGCAAAAAAAAAAGAGAATAATTCTTCCCGGTTTCCTTTTCCTACTTTAGTAACTAAACAATGACCACAAATTCTTCTTTTTTTTCTCCCCTTTTCATCTTCTTTTTCCTCTGAGCTTTTGGTTTTGTTCATTTTTGTTTTTTAATTTCAATTGGAAAAGTTTTACAAGAAGATTGAATTTCGCCTTTTTCTCATGACAAATAAAGGCAAATAAAATAGAGAGAGCAGGAAGAAGAGTGAGAGGAGAGGGAAATGACAACCAACATTCCAAATTGTAACCCCCGGAGGCTGTATTTTCCTATTTGAATACATTTTCTTTAAATAATCATTCGCTTCTCTCGCATTATTCCGTTCCGTTCAATTGAAATACGCGCAACTGTTATCATCGCTTGCCCGCCAGACCAATACACACTTACAATACTATGGTGTATGTATGTATGTATGTGTGTATGTGGTGGATATTTGGTAGAGCGTAAACACTGTGCAAGTATAGAACGAATATTTGGCTGTTGATAGTGTTGAGTTGTTGTACAATTTATCATCAAGTTTTGATTAAGTTTGTGTAATTGCTTGGTAAAAAAGGGAAACTTTTTCAATTTTCGTTTGTTTTTTAAGAAATTTTTCGTATTTTTCAACCAGCAACAGTAGCAGCAGTAGCCGAAACAAATTGTTTTGCATTAAAAGTGTTGCGGTTTTTCTAAAGTAATTAAAACTAAGTCAAAAAATGCTAAATTATTAGAAGAATTTTTTGAAATTTAATTTTTTCCAATACTCAGGAAATAGAAGAGTTTTACAAAAAGCACAGTAACGTTACGGTTACGTTTTTATATTATAAAAACCTTTAACTGTAAATAAAATAAAATTAAATTTGTGTTCAATTTTAATTAAATTCTTTGTTATTCGCACAGTGCTGTATGGCACTGTTCACAACATGATGTAAACAACAACAATTGCTTTGTTTGTTATCCTTCAGTTTACACAATTTGCATGAAGAATAACATTTACTGGAATACAGATCTTTGTAACGGAGATATTAAAATCACGATTACTATCTTCAAACACACCGCATCTTCACACAAGACTGACAGAACTTGTACTCACTTAGTTATCAGCTTTGATTTGCCTTTTATGTGAGAGATTAAACAGTCTGATGAATGTTCTTGAAGGCGAGTGTTCATGACTTCGTATTCTCTAAATGAACGTAAACTTCGTTGTTTTCATTTATTATTGCAGTGTTGTTTGGGTACTTTTGTTTACCAGTTTTTATGCTGGTAATTTCTGCTATATTAAGGGTACAACAATTTGTAAACTGGTTTGTTTACTGCATAGTTTTCTTTTTGTAGCTTTTGTTCTTAATTTTAATGTTAAGCGATGTATCTGGATTTTTCATTTTCATAACAATACATTTAAATTTAATTTAATTTGTTTTCTATCATTAATTATTAATTAAAATTCCCTTATTAAGGAAACCATATCGTATGACAGCGTAACATATCTCTTGAAGTGAAAAAACATCAACGTAATCTGGCTAAAGTTAAGGAAACATTTCAAGGTAATGCAAGCTACCAAGCACATGCTAAAGAAAACGAAATTGTTGAACATTCCATCACATGCCAGGAAAACGACAACAGCAGCCATAAGGAAACCCAAAATTGTTAACCCTACTCTGCTGCCAATTATATCGTTACCAACGTTGTATACTTACTGTTCTTGATTTAGCCTATTTTAATAATTTTTTTCTTCATTTTATTATTACTGTTGTTGTTGGTTTTGTTGTTATTTTAATAAATTCAAAATATTATCCTACTAACGAATTATACGTGAGTTTCTTACAACATACACACACACAGAGAGACTTCCATAACTACAGAGTATGTGTGGGTATATGGGGAGTGAAAGTATAATTTTAATTATGAAAACATGTTCAAAAACAGAAACGACAACCAAAAATATGTTCTTTAATCATCATAATAATGAATTAAAGGTTGTTTTTGCATTATCTGCTGATATGTGGCTAAATTTGGAAAAGACTTCGTTCAAAATTGTGTATTAAAATGGGAAAAAATAATTGAAAAAATAATTTACCCATCGTATCTGAGACTTGTCTTTAAGGACTTAAACGTATGAGTAATGAAATTGGTATGAGCTTCTACCCTTTCTCCGAGTAAGTAGAGGTACTTAATGAAAGGCAATGCACAGACTCTTCTGAGATTAAATTTTTTACAATCACTGCAGACTTGAGAGTTGTTTCTTTCAAATAATAATCGCATCATTGCCAATATATAGATTCTGTGATTTCATGGGAAAACATACTTGGATTATGTGTATTGGCTACTAGCTTACATACTTCTGAACAGTCCGTTTATTGTATTTCAGCCTGCCTTAACACATTCTATCAGGCGCTTAAGTTCCTTGAGCGACAGTTTGGCATAAAAATGGCGAAGGCTTCCTCGATTTTCTCCTTTCAAAGCAGCAAAGTCACTCTCTACTGCAACTTCACCTAATTCTCACATCAAATACCTGTCTCGCCGGAGTATGCTCATCGAAACATAAGATATAGTCGTGCTAGTGAACACCAGGATATAAATTAGTTGCACAATATCCAAGTCGTTGAGGAGCTTACTATTGGATTTGGTGTGGAAATTATCCCCAAGTCGTACTGCACTGAGGATCTTACGTTATACTTTTCCTTCGAATACTCCCAAGAATGCTACGTTGGTACTTAATAGATTTCATGCACCTCCACTATAAAGCAGCAATGGTGAGCAACTTGTAGACCATAAGTTTCGTAGTAGAGGAGAAGTCTCTGCTAATAAATTGGCTATTGGGTCCGTAATAGCACATGTTAGCATGTCCTACCCTTGTTCTCTAGGCTGCCATCATTTTGCTGGTAACGGCAGAGCCAAGATAAACAAATTCACTGACAAAATTTAACATTGCCTGACGTATTCGGGGATCCAGTATGCAGCATGTCCTTACTTGTCAACAACATACACTTTGACTTTACCATATTTACTGCCAGAAACATAATGAAAAACTTCCATACAATATCATTCAAGGCAGCAATAATATCTAGCTTGCTATACCCTATGATGTCAGTATCGTCAGCATATGCAATGAACTGCACACTTTTGTGGAAAATAGTGTCATTAGGGAAGGAAAAACCTGAACGGATTCAGGTGTTGAGCATGGAAATGTTACGAACTGCACAGATTTGTGTCTTAAATTCTTAGTCTACCAGATTTTCATACAAAATTCCATGTTGTGATATTTTTACCTTTTTAAAAACGTTTAAAACATGACCTCCTAGGTTGTGCTTAGTTTTAATTAAAATTCTTTATTACTCACACAATCCTGTACGCCACTGTTTACAACTTTATGTAAACAACAACAACTACTTTGTTTGGATTCTTTTACATAAATAATAACAATTACAGTCATTGGTTTGACAGATCTTTGTAACGGAGATCTTTAAACCACGATTACTCGCCAACTCGCATAGGACCGTAGGACTTACTGATAAAATTTTCTAGCATCATTCCTACGTCTATGCATCTCGACTTCCTCACGCTATCGCCTTTCCTGCTCCCTTTTCTTGCGTCTGAAAAGGCGTCTCTCTTCCCTTCTCTTCTCTCTGTAGTTCTCGACAATGGCTCGCGTAGCAGCAGACTGCAACGTCTTCTTGTATGCGGCGTTTTTCGCTGCAGCTGCCTCGCGACACTCCTCATCGTACCATTGATTTCGTTGGGGTGGGCGCTCGAAACCAAGGACTGTTTCCGCAGTAGTGTGCAAGGAGTGGGAGATGTTGGCCCACAGTCCTCCAATGTCGTTGAGATTAGATGGGGATCGACGGAGCTTATCCGAGAGTTGAGCGGAGAACGCCTCAACTGTCCCTTGTGATCGCAGCTTCCTGACATCCAGCTTCCGCAATGTACTAGAGCGCCCCATCCTCGAGGCGCTAATGTGCAATCGAAACTTGGCTGCGACAAGGTAGTGGTCCGATTCAATGTTCGGACCTCTAAATGTGCGCACATCTAGTACACTGGATACATGCCTTCCGTCAATCACAATATGATCGATCTGGTTGGAAGTTGATCGATCGGTGGACATCCAAGTGGCCTTGTGCATGTCGAGATGTTGAAACCTGGTGCAACATACTACCATGTTACGCGCCGCGGCGAAATCGATCAGCCTCATACCATTGGAGGTAGTGTTTGCGTGGAGGCTGAACTGTCCGACAGTGGGGCCAAAGATACCTTCCCGCCCGACGTTTGCATTAAAATCCCCGAGGACAATTTTTGCGTCATGGGCCGGGCACTTATCATATATGTCCTCGAGTTTAGCGTAGAAGGCATCCTTAACCACATCGTCCTTATCTTCCGTCGGGGCATGAGCACAAATCAGGCTGATGTTGTAGAATTTTGCCCTGATGCGGATTGTGGCTATTCTTTCGTTCACAGGTGTGAACCCAGAGACAAGGTGGCAGAGTCTCTTATTATCCACAAATCCGCATCCAAATTCGTGCTTATCAACATGGCAGCTGTAATATATATCGCAAGATGCTAGCCTTTTGCATCCTTGCCCTATCCATCGCATTTCCTGTATGGCAGTGATGTCAGTCCTACATTTCTTGAGGGCATCCGCCAGCTGGGCGGAAGCGCCCACCCTGTGAAGGGTGCGGACGTTCCAAGTGGCTATTCTTAAATTGTTGTCCTTTGAACGTTTGCCGTGGTCGTCAACTTTAAAGGGGATCTGTTTGAAATTCTGTATGTTAGTTTTCATTGGAGTAAAATTTTTACGTGGTGGGTTCCAAGCCCTACGCACAACCCAAATTTAACGTCCAGGGGATTGGACTTCGCTGCACGCATTAGTTAACATCTAGCAGGTGCTAGAATGCCATCCAGGAGGGGCCGCGAGGAGGCTGCGTGTCAACTTGAATACAGCAAGACAAGGATCGTCCTGGTGGTCGCCATGTTGGCCACAGTCAGATCTTCAAATGCTCCACGTGTTTACACAAGGCTGACTAAACTTCACTGACTCAATCGCCTGCTTGTCTTTTATATGCAAAGTACGTAAACAGTGTGATAGATGTTCTTGAAAACAAAAATATATTTCTACAAGCATTAATATCGTTGTTTAGATGTATTCTTGTAGTGTTGTTTCTGTATTTTTGATTACTTTTTTACTGTTTTTATTATGCTTGTGTTTGTTGTTATATTAAGCAGTACGATAACAGGTTTGTTTACTGTAAACAGGTTTGTTTACTGCATTGTATTGTCTATTATTTTAATGTTAAACGGTGTAAAAACAAAACAAAAGTATCTAGAACTTTCATTTTCGTAAGAATATTAATGTTGAATAATCTTGCTGGAAAATGAATAGAAAATTTAATTTTTTAAAAGACCGCAGAGTTTTTAACAGATTTTAAAAAAAATTTCAAACAAGAAACTAGAATTTGTTGTCTAATAAGAGCTTTGTTAACATTTAAAATCTCTTTTTATTTTAAAAATGCGAAAAGTGGAGATAATCCGTTTCCACATTGAGCTTTAGCAATGCAAAGCAAACACATTTAATTGCAAAACTAAATGCATGTTAAAGTACAGTGTCGAAATTTTTATTCTTCTACACTTAATCCCTTTAAATTAGAATTTCCGTTTTCATCCTTAATGGTCTTTCATCTCATCCTGCTTTCGTGCTTTAATCCATTTTAACCATTTTTCTGATTTGCTCGTGCCAATATTTAAATTAGAAAACAACTTAAGAAGAAGAGAGAAAAAACAAATCTCTTATCATTCCATTGCAAGTACTTGGCAATAAATTCACGCTAATTTTACAAGACGTTTAAAAGGAAACAGAAAATTTAAAATTTGAAAAAAAGGAGCAACAAGCAACCAAAGCAACTTGAATTGAATACTACTTTTTAAAAAGAACTCATTAATCAAAAGTAGGAGCCAAAGCAGACGAACTAGAACTGCTGTCCTATCCTTTACGCTTCTGTTATCTAACCATCAGCTGTAATGGCATTAAACTTAAGTTCTTGACAGCACGAATCGAGATTTTAATTTAGATTAGCAAGCGACTTGCTTGCTTGCTAGCATACTTGCCTGCCTGCCTGCCTACCTGCTTCAATTCATTTCAATTCACTCAGTCAGCCAGTCAGTAAGGCAGATAAGATTTTAACGCTTTTCCTTCTTACTTGCCACTAAAAAAGAAAACACCACAGACAGACAGCAAGTCAATCAGTCAGTCAGTTAGCTGGTCAGCTAGTCAGCTGGTCATGTTGTAAACTAAAATTGAAAATAATTAAGAAAAAAAGAAGAAGAAAAATAAAAACCAAAGGAAAACAGCGAATGCAAGCGATTCTTATCCGTTTGTGTTAAACACATGTCTCGCTGTTGTTGTTGTGCTTTGTTTAGAAATATTTTTCTGTTCTCTTTCCCTTTTATTGGTTTATTGTTGTTGGTTTACATTATTTGCTGCGGAAGTTGTATGATTCTTGGGGGCATTATGCAAATAAAATTTACATTTAATGTGTAGCATGTACACACATGTGTGCCCATATGTATGTTGCCAGTAGAAAATAATTCTTATGCAAATATATGCAAAAACCTCATTTCCAAAGACCCATTTCACATAGGAAACGCTCTCAACAAAAAACAACACAACAATTTAAGATGCTTAACCACACATTTCCGTTGAAGTTTAAAGTCCAGCGAAAAGGTGTTCCTTGTTAGAGAATTATTTCAGCGCCTCAAGAAAGTGTGTTGAAGGTATTTGGGTGTGTAAAACGTGTAAGACAATAGTACGAATAATATTTCAACAGTGTAGCACAAAAAACTATGCGGGGAACTTCTTATGAATCTTTAAGATAAAAAATTTATAGGTTTCTACATAAAATCTGAGGTTTTTGATTATAAAATCCATCGAGTTTTTAATACTCAATTCAATTTGATCATATTGTTACAAAAATGAAAAATCAAGATACTGGTGTTTAGCTTTTACATCGCTTTACATAACAACAAACAGCAGCATAAAAAATGGCAAACAAGTAAACAAAAAGACGCCAACAATATTAGACCAATAGATGTAAACAAACAACACAAGGATAACAAACAACACGAGAACACAAAGTCATGAATATTCGCCTTAAAGAACACTCATTAGATTGTTGACTCTGTCATATAAATGGTAAGGCAAAACAAGCGACTGAGTTAGTGAAGTTCAGTCAGTCTTGTGTGAAGATGCGGTGCGTTTGAATGTTTCCGTAACAAGGATTTGTCGAATAATTGCTTAGTAATTTTTATTGTTTATGCAAAGGGTATAAATAAAGGAATAACAAAGAAAGGCAATTGTTGTTGCCTTCATCAAGTTGCGAACAGTGATATACTGAATTGTGTAAAAAATAAATACTTTTAATGAAAACTAAACATACATTAATTTTTATTTTATTTGCAATCTAGGAGCTCACGTTTTAAACGTTTTTGACAGGTAAAAATGCAACAATAAGATAAGATGGTGTAGCGCCTATAACTCAGGATAAACTTTGGCTAAATAAGTACACAGCAACAGATTATACAAAATACAGTCGATATAGATAGAGCAGTCGAGAATAATTCAGTGTAGAGTGCCTAATAATCAAAAGGCGCAGAGACATGGCCACTTTTAAGCACTGATGCAGCATTCTTGAGAGTATTCGAGAGAAAAGTCCTACGTAAGATATTCGATTCAGCACGAGTTGACGATGATATCTGCATCCGTTCCAGCAGTGAGCTGTATGAGCTCCTCAAAGACATGGATGTTGCGCAGATGTATTAACATTCAGCGCCTGCCCTAGCTTGGCCATGTCGTTTCAATGAAGGAGTATGCTCCGGCGAGATGGCGAGGCGGGTATTTGATGCGGAGTTCTACGAAAGTCGACAAAGAGCAAAATCTTCTTTGCGTTTGAAAGCCCTTTCATCGAGCGGTGTCAAGGCAACCCGAAATTCTTTAATCGAATAATTAATGGCCAATTCAGTAAGTAAGTAAAAAAGTCACAGGCACTTTAACTCTATGATATATGTATACATACAAAAATAATTGCTTATTACAACCCTTCAGTGCTTGACCTAGCTTCTCACATCACTTATGTTGCGTGTGTCAATTTTATACATGAGTAGCGTGAAGTCGACTTGATACGATAGATATTTAGAAAAACTTTTCATGGAAAATTTTTTCAGTGTTAAAGTTTTTGATAGAAATATGTTGAGAGGAAGTCACCTACGAAATATTTTTTTTTATATTTTCGTTTTGATGTGTCACCTAATAAGCCAGCAAACTACTGACTATACTACGGCTCATTTGCCTAGGAGGAATAACATTTTCAACGTTTTAAGCTCTGATGGAATACCTTGACCTGGTGGTGCCGTAGGCCTTACATACATAATTGGCCATTACAACCCTTCAGTCAGGATTACGACCTAGCTTCTCACAACCACTTATGTTGTGTGTGTTAATTTTATACATGAGTGGAGGGGACCTACAGTTTAAGAAGTCGACTCCGCAGATGAGAATTAGATTTACATTTACGATATATGGAAGTTATTACTTTTCTATTCTTTTCTGTTTAAAACAATCCTTAATTTTATGGACAGCAGGAATTTTAAGAGGAGAGGTCCCTTCTAAAAGATTTTTTAAAATTTATTGCCTGTTTTTATAAGGCCCCCTATACAGTGTAGTCCTCTCCAGAGCTATTAACTTAATTTAAACAAAGAATATAAATTTGAAATTAAAATTTGCAATTTATTGTCACAATTGAAATTCCGCAATAATAACAAGTGATACTAACAACTTGAAGAGGAGAAGGTGATATAAGAGTAGAGACGTTAATTTTCTTGTTTGTTTTTTTATTTCATTTCACGAGTTCCACTTAATTTAGTTGAGCAACTTCAAGTTGTGAATACACAGTTGTATTGTGTATTATGTTGTATCGTGTAACTAATTAAAATTCTTGAAAGGGCATTTTAATTAGCCACGTTTCCTTAAGGGCCCAGTTAATTTACAAGCATATACAAACGCATTTGAAGCAGTTTTTTTTCTCGTTTACTTTTTCATTATTATTTACACGCAGTTACAGACATAGGCACACATACGAATGAAATAATTTATTACTGCTGCCACAGGCATTGAATATAAATAACGAATTATGAAAGAAAATTTTCTAAATTAGATTTACCTGAGAAAATTAGGGGAAAATTATTAGAATAAATTTGAATATTACGGTTTTTAAAAACCAATTGTTTTCATTAAAGTTTAATAAATAAAAAGCAAAAAAGCAGATATCAGCAATGAATATTCAAAAAGATGAGTAGAATCGAATCATACTCATAATTTCTCAGCGATTGTGTTTGATGTGCTAGAAGACCTTACTACTGAAGAAGTCCTCCCTTTTTCAGGGATATCATCTTGCTTTGAAACCTTCCAAAGGATACTTCCCTTTCCATTTGTACTCTAATGAGGTTGAAGTATTCATGCAATAATTAAGTGAATAGATACTTTTTTCTCTTGTTGTACATACAATTTTCAATCGATTGATATAAAAAGCATCTCCTGCTTTTTTTTTTTTGTAAGTAGAACTTAATAAATTCATTAAAAATCGTATTCAATACGTACTATTGTACATTCTATTTATTGGTTCTGAATAAGTTTCGTTTTTTTTTTGTTTTGTTTTTTGTGTAATTTGTTGCAAGTATGAATAAATATTTTTATTCAATAGGCATGTAGCATTTATGCATTTATGCATTCATACACATTCAGTGATGTAACTTCATTTATAAATATTTCATTATAATCATTATTAACATTATTATTATTTACAATTTGTATTTCAATGAATATGTATGTATGGCATAATATCATTACAACGATAATTATCTGCATGTATGTTACAATTTTGACCGCAAATGACCGCAATAGTTTCATTTCTTTTTCTCTTTTTTCTGAATTACAGGCAATGAATAGGCGTTCATTAAAATATTGAAAAACTAAAAAAGATGCTCATCATACACGCAACCAATGCCGTCATAAACCAGATCAGCAAAGAATCGTTTTTTTTTTTGTTACTCATAAGCACTCATGAAATTTTGAGTATAAGTGAGTCAACAATATTGGAATTTAACTAATGTACACTGATTCATTCGCATCTGCTACAATGTTGATTTATAAGTATAGATTGTAATGAGTATACATACAACGTTGACATCAAACTCATACCATTCGAAATATTCATGTATGATTTATAAGCCTACTCATTTAGATTCATAACTTTAGAAAATATTTGAGTGAATCGAATCATTCATTAAAATTTACAGTCTTAGTTGTTTTAGCATTTATATAAAAAGGAAAAAGACAAAACAGCAAGCTAAGCAAGCACACAACCCTCTAGTGAGTATTTTAGTGTTCGTAATCGAACCCTACTTACTTCGTGCTTCGTGCATATATTAAGTTATGGAGAGTTGAAGTCAACAACATAATACGTGTTGTGTTGTTAAGTATGAAGTATGATGAGTACTTCAAACTTTGAGTATGAGCAGAGGTTCCATAATATAAAAATAAGTATGAATGCGTATAAGTATTCAGAAATTCTGATTATGATTCGATTCTACTCATGTTTTTGAATGGAGATTTCTGATCTCTGCTTCAGATTTCAAGCTCAAAGAATTATATTTATAAGTGTAGGGTGTTTAAGTCATATTGATTCCCAACAATTTATTTATTTCATAAGAAATTCTATGTTTCTCGTACAGAAGAGTACCATAAGCAGTGGTAAGTAGACCATAAGAGGGATACTTACTTATACATACATACATAATTGGTCATTACAAACCTTCAGTTCAGGATTACGACCTAGCTTCTCACATCACCTATGTTGCTTGCGTTAATTTTATAATTACATGAGTTTAAATTCGACTCTGAACAACATATTTTTGAAAAGCGTTTCATGGCAATTTTTATTTACTCTTAGAGTTTTTGCCTTAAATCTGCTGAGATATTTCGTTTCGATGTCTGACATGGGATTTGAACTCGGGCCTTATGTCTAATAACAACACTCTACCTACTAGGCATATTTATAATGCCGGGTTATCCATTTCGTAGCTTTAAAAGTAAAGGTAAATAAAACACAAATAAAATATTTTTTTTCATGATATTTCGTTTTTATTGTAAATTTTGAAATACTGCATCATTTAAATGACCTCCACGCGAAGGATTTGCAAGTATTGACTTTTTGAGGTAATTTTCGACCACTTCTTGAGACATATTGGCCGGTATCTCAGCCATAATTTGACGAATGTTGATTTGTAAGTGCTCAAGAGTTGAAGGTTTATCTGCATAAACATGGTCTTTCGCGTAGCCCCACAAAAAAAAGTCTAATGATGTTAAATCTCATGATCTTGGTGGGCAGTTGATATCGCCATGACGAGAAATGACGCGGCTAGGAAATGTCTTTGCAATAAAGCCATATTCGCTCGAGTTGTGTGGCATGTGGCACCATCTTGTTGTTCTTCAATAGCAAGCAAAAAAAAAAGTCGATTATCATATGACCATAACGCTTGGTAGTGACGGTGACAGTCGTTCCATCGTCGTTTTCGTAGAAGTAAGGTCCAATCACACCTTCGACCAAAGAACGCATCAAATAGTAACTTTTTCTAGAAGTAATGGCCTCTCTTAATTACTTGAGGATTCTCAGAACCTCAAATACGACAATTTTGTTTATTAACATACCCATCGAGTGTGAATTTTGTTTGAAATAGCACGATACGTGGCTGTGGCAGAATCACCATCTTTGTAGTAGGTTTTGATAATTTTTATGAGTTGTATGGTTGTTAAGAGATTCATTATCGTCAATGTCAGACTTTCAACTGAAAAGAAAAAAATTGGTTTCACTCCTGAAATCATGAAAGCGATAGCCCATTATGTTCTTATAAATGATTCGAATTATGATTCGTGTATAGGTTGAGTTATAGCGTAACGAAATCAATAACATCGTACGTGTTTTATGAGTATGAATATGATGAGTACTTTGAATAAGTAAGAATGCGTATAAGTTATGAGTACATACTCATTGCTGATCGTCTGATTCCTGCCAAAATGAATAATTAACGACAGAGTATGATTTACCTATACTCTGCCAGAATTGCCAAAGAGAAAAAATTATAATTAAAGTGTTTATTTGTCAAACACTTATCGCTCAGCCATCGCTATTGAAAAATGCATATTGATTTATTTACATTACCATTAATTAAATTCATTACAACAAGAGAAAATAAATCATTGAATACAAAAAAACAAAAAAAACTCAATTAATTTAATAATGCATTCAATAATGGCAACTGATATTTTCGTTATTTTTTTTTTTCCTTTCTTTTTATTTATAATTTTACATTTTTTTTTGTATTTTATTTTGTATTTATTTTTACAATAATTGTTTACAAAAAGCAAATACAATAAACTAATTAATAAAATAAAGTGGCTGCCATAAGTAAAGTAAAGTATAAAGTTTGTGTGTGTGCGTTTTTTTTTTAATTCAATTAAATTGGAATGCAGTTTATTAAAGGAAATAAATTTTCTATCGAAAAATTGATAAATTAAGTATCAGATTGGATAAGCAAAAATTGAAATTTTATTAAAAATTAAAAGAATCCCAAGGAAATCTTAAGGATTTCTTTCAATATTCTTTTTAAAACATCCTGTGTGAATACCCCTATTATAAATCACTGTGTTAGAATGTGTTTCTTTTTTTTATTGTCTCATTTCATATGTTGATTTGTGGTTTTTTTTATTAATTAAACCCGCGTATAATTTATTTATTTTTTTAATTTTCTACGTTTCATCACCTTTTGTGTCTTTAATTTTATTTGAAATTGATTTCTATGCAAAACGAAAAATAAAAAATATTCTGCAGATTTTTTTTGTTTTGTTTCTTTTGTATTACCTATAAGCAAATAGTAAATTTTAGTTAATTAGTATTTTTAGCAAACAAAATAAATAAATAAATAGGCAAATGGACAGGCATACTGACAGATTTTAATTCAAACGAATATTAATTGTTTTGCTTCATTTGTCTTGTGAGGTTTTTTCTCGTTTATTATTTCATCGCAGTCAAAGGAAAAAACTTGGAAGGCATTTTTAGTTAAAATTATTAATTTTTGTAAACAAAAAACTCTCTCACATTTTAGTTATTTTTTTATTTAATTAACCCCCATCCCCTGCGTTATTATTGGGAGATGTATTTGAAAGGCATTTCCATTGTATGTATGATGTATTTTCAAGGCAAAGCATTCGACTGAGTTAGTAAAGTTCAGTCAGTCCTGTGTAAATACGCGTTGCGTTTGAAAAAAGTAATCATGGTTTCCGCTAAAAAGAACTGTCGAATAATTGTTTTGTAATTAGTTATATCGAGTCACTCGTATCATTTATAAGCATTATAAGCCTTTTTCAAAAGTTATGAATCTAAATGCGTTGGCTGGCTTATGAATCCAACATATTTCGAATGGTATGAGTTTGATGTCAACATTGTACGCATACCGATTGCAACCTCTACTTATAAATCAATGTTGTAGTAAGTATGAGAATTATCCAGATTACATAGTTAAATTTCAATATTGTTGACTCACTTGTATTCAAAATTTCATGTGAGTACTTAAGAGAAGCGAAATAACGATTCATTACTGACCTCTGGTCCGCAAGACGATCTTACGAAACCTTTTGGCCAGCAGATGTGAAGAATTTAAATGTGCTGAGTAAGAAGTATACAAACGTGTATTCGTTCCTGCAACTTAAGGTGAATAATTATTTTAGTCGCACACTTTAATGGCAACAACACCACTTCTAAGATTGTCCAAGATTGGCTGCAGCACAGACAATTAAATTGAATTTTACACTCTTCTGCAGAGAGGCAAACAAATGGTTTCATTAAAACTCCATTCATTGTCATCAGATCGATCTGGCTGGTTTTGGATACACAGAACAGAATTTGCATTAAACCTCGGTAATTCGGATCATTGTACCATCTCTGCCTCTTTTCCGTTCTCTGGACTTCGTGAGGTTTCACCTATGGCTAAGAAACGCTCTGTTTTTAACTATGGGAAAGCACGTTGGGATGAACTCAACAATTTTTTCCGGCACTTTAATTGGAAACTTTGTTTCCTTGCACCAAATATCGATGCCGCAGCAGAGATGGTAATGAATATAATTAAAACTGGGATAAATACTTTTATTCCTTCCAAAAAGATTTCGATTAAATCAAGAGATAAATCTTGGTTTAATCAGACTTGCAGACTAGCGGTCAGATCCAGAGAGGAAGCATTCAGCAATTGGCGTAGAAACAAGTGTTTACATACTGATTTGCTACGCAAGCAGGCGAATTCCTCGTGTGCCGCAGTACTGAGACTCGAAAAGGCTTCATACGAGCAGCGTCTTCGTACTAAAATTCTTTCTTTCGCTCGGGGGGGAAGAGCTTTTGGTCATTTGTTAAGAGTTTACGGAATAATACTAGTTCGATTCCAACTCTTATAATGAATGACAAAACATTTACTGACCCGATTGAGAAGGCGAACCTTTTGGCTAGATTGTTTACAGGTAACTCTCACCTACCGGCGAGCACTCAACCACTACCCGAACTCGAAAGAGTATCAGTTACTATGCCTAGTATATTCTTTCGAGCCAGGGCAGTCTTCTGGGCCGTATGGTATACCAGCACTGGTCCTGAAACAGTGCTCTTCGACGTTGGCCCGTCCATTAGCTAAGCTTTTCTGTTTGTCGTATCGTGCCGGTATTTTTCCTTCATATTGGAAGCTTGCTAATGTTACGCCAATCCCTAAGAAGGGTGAGGCTAATAACCCTGACAACTACCGCCCAATAGCTGTTTGTTCTGCTCTTTCAAAGGTGATGGAGAGCATGATTAATCACCACCTTGTGAGGTATTTGGAGTCCAACGGTTTGCTAAATGATCGCCAGTACGGTTTCCGTAAAGGGCGCTCTACTGGTGACCTTTTGGCTTTACTCTCTGAAAGGTGGAATGGTTCCATTCACCGCTTTGGTGAGGCCAAGGTTGTTGCTCTGGATATCTCAAAGGCGTTTGATAGGGCCTTTTGGTGTCGGTAGTCACTTCTCTCGATTTATATCGAGCTTTCTCAAAGATCGCACTATTAGAGTTGTTATAGATGGCGTCTTTTCCGACGAGTTCAGTATAAATTCAGGGGTACCGCAGGGCTCTGTTCTTTCTCCTACTCTTTCTCTTATTTTTCTCAACGATCTTCTGTCTATTACATTCGAATCCTATTTACTCTTTTGCGGATGACAGCAACATTTGTCATTCATATTCATTTGATCGGAGGCCGAGCCTTTTGGAGATTGGGGCAAGGAGGTCGAACAGTGAATGACGCACTCACAGGTGACCTGATAGCAATCTCTGAGTGGGGCCGCGCGAACAGGGTTGATTTCAATGCGCGCAAGACCCAATGTTGTTTTTTGACGCACCGGCGTGATGCTGGCTCTGGTGTTCTGTCATCTGTATTTATGGGTAATGTAAATATTGAGGAGGCGGATGCTCTTGATGTTCTAGGCATGAGAATTAGTTGTGATGCTCGTTGGAACGATCACATTTTTCGAGTGTCGAAGGAAGCATTCAAGTGCCTTGGTTTTTTGAAACGGTGCAGGAAATTCTTCACTCCATCCGACCTTCTTACTATTTACAAGACCTTTATCCGTCCCCGGATGGAGTACAACTCTCATGTATGGGCCGGTGCTCCAAAGTCTATTTTGAAGCTTCTCGACCGCGTACAGGAGAGGGCGAAGGTGCTTATTAATGACAGTAGGGTATTCAACTCTATTGATTCGTTGGAGCATCGTCGCAATGTGGCGTGTGTTTCACTATTCTATATCGGTACTATAATGGGAGATGTTCTCGGGAGATAAGGGGCTTGATTTCTGATAACCACATATTTTTACGTGGTACTCGACGTACAGAGCACATGCTTTTGTGGTTGATTGTTCAGTGAACCGCACAATGCATTACAGAGAGAATTCATTTTTTGCCCGCACTGCTCGCTTGTGGAATGATCTTCCTGCGAGAGTTTTTCCCGTCAATTAGGATATTGGTGAATTTAAATCGAATGTCCATAAACACTACTCCCTCTTTCCTCCTTCCTATAACCTATTTTCCTAAACCAGCACAATGCACTGCTGAAACGAAGGAGAAGAGAGACCACAGAGCATATTCTCTATCATTCTATCATTGTACGATGAATGAAATCTTAAAATAAAGAATTCTTGGACACCGGAACTGCAGTGATAAAACATGCCTTGCTGCTGTGCTGGCTTTCTCCAAAATATAAAAAGGAAAACCCAAATATATTTCGTATAATATCTAATCATATACCAACAATGCTCATCTGTAGCTTCTCTTTCATACTTTTTATGCCTTCCGAAGATATCCCTTTAAGCCTTCCTTAAAGGCTTTATTGTAATCAAACACTTCTTTAAAAGTTTTATTAACAAGAAAATCTTTTTTTCCTTCTGCTTTTTCAAATAAACCACATCAAACGGAGATATTGTCTTTTAATTTTCCAAATATTTTCTTTAATTTTTCAATCAACTTTTACCACATTTTGTACAAGAATTAACAACACAAAAAGTAAAGTTGAATAAAAAAAGAAAATAAAATAAGAAAACAATAGTTTTTCAAAGATCAAAAGCAATAAAAATCTGAAGGGAAAGATAAAAACTTTTAATTTAATTAAGAAATTAAGATTAAACTCCTGCCCGCAGCAAATAAGCCTTTAAAGTTAAGAAATAAACAAACAAACTTAAATGAAATGTAGGCAGCAGCCACGACAACGGCATGTTTTTTGCTTTCGAAAATATGTCGTAACCAAGCATTTTGCTTATTTAAAAAGCCAAAAAAATTTTTTTCTTCGACTATGGTTCTCTCCTTTTCTTATTAAAAATAAAAAAAAAACAAAAATACCAAAATCTTGAGGGGAAGAAATTATAATAGCAATAGCATTACAAAGAACATTTTCCTTGTAAAAATGTTTGTTTGCCATAAGGCCAGGTGTATAGTATTACAAGTAAAAGCTGATGCAGATGCTTTTGTTGTTGTTTTAAAGGGAAATATTACATGCTTTAGGGAGTGTATTGTTATGTGGAAATATTTCATTTTCACAGAAAATATCTCATTAGCGTTTACAATCTAGCAAGGAATGCATGAAATTTAAAACCCCGTTTAAAAGTATTTTTCCTTTCTTTGTTTCTTTCTTTAGATTTTAATTACAAAAATTCTTATGCTTTTAAAACATTTT
The DNA here is from genome assembly GCA_014635995.1 of Sarcophaga peregrina. NCBI lineage: Eukaryota > Metazoa > Arthropoda > Insecta > Diptera > Sarcophagidae > Sarcophaga > Sarcophaga peregrina. Next base: position 6,444,128 of record CM025791.1, read on the forward strand.
TTTAGAGCAATGCATGACAGGTAAGGTACTCATTAAAATTTGAAACCAAACGCAATACTTGTTTCCCTGGCATTAATTTAAATTGCAAGGATTTAAGGTTATAAAAAACTGCTTTAATTTTAGGTTATTAGAGTTAAAATAATTGTGTTTGGAAGAATGATCTCATTGAGCTTTAATTAAATTAAAGATAAGTAGAACCGAATCATACTCATAATTTCTGATACTTAAACCCATTCATACTTATTTCAATATCATGGAACCTATACTCATATTCAAAGTTTGATGTAATCATCATATTCATACTTAACAACACGTTTGATGTTGTTGTTGAGCTCTAAAAAAAACAATGCATTTGTTTACATGATCAACGAATAAACAAAAATATAGCAACAATATCAGTATAAAGAAAAAGGGTGCAAAGAAGTAAAAAGGCAACACAAACAGTGCGGAGATAAACAAATAAACAGCGGGCTGGCTTATTATACGTAAAGTCAGGGTTCAAGTCCCAGGCTAGACATCGAAACAACATACAAAAAGTATTTCTTTGGAGATTTCCTCTCAGTAGATTTCTGGTAAAACCTGTGAAAGTAAAAAAAAACCTGTCATGAAAAGTTTCTCAACAAAATCTGTCATTCGGAGTCAACTTTAGGTTGCAGGAAAATGCTTAAAAAAAAAAAAACTTCGGAATATTTTCTCAAATTTCTTTTTTTATTTGAAAGTACAATCGTTCCGGTTAATAATGGAAACAAATTTCATTCAAAAGGCTGCCTCGGCTGGTCATGCAGTAGCCTATACGATAGGACCAATTTTAAAGCACATTTTTGTTTGTGTGCAGCTGTATTTCACCAATGGCTTCAGGAATATTGTCCTTTAAAGCGTCAATTGTCTTTGGCTTGCCGACGTAACACTTATCTTTGACGGCACCCCACAAATAAAAGTCCATCGGTGTTAAATCGCAGCTCCAAGGTAGCCAAACGACATCAGCACTGCGACTGATAATGCGATCTTCAAAAACAGTGTGCAAAACATTTAGTGTAGCTTCGGCTGTGTGGCACGTAGCGCCGTCCTGTTGAAACCAAATGTTGCCAATATCCTCCTCTTCAATTTTTGTGAACAAAACTTCATTAAACATGCCCCGATAGCGATCACCATTGACTGTAACGGCCACCCCTTGCTTATTTTCGAAGAAAAATGGCCCAAATCTGCACCAAACAGTGACTTGTTTTGAGTGCGTCGACTTTTCAATGTAAGCGTGCGGGTTTTACTGTGCCCTAAATGCGATAATTTTGTTTGTTTACATACCCGCCAAGATCAAAATGAGTTTCATCTGAAAAGATGATTTTTTTTTTGATTCATCAGATTGCTTAACCTGCGATATAAAAGGCAAGACAGAACATGCAACGGCTATTCAGAAAGAATTCAGTCAGTCTTGTCTGAATACAAGTTGTGTTGTGAATAGAATAATTGTGGCTTGAAGATCTATTGAACAATTGTTGTTGTTGAAGTCACATCGTAAAAGGTGGCAGATGAAATTGTGCGAACAATAAAGAATTGATTTGAAACGAAACACAAATTTATTTTCATCTATTAGCAATCTACGAACTCACATTTTAGCGTTTTTAAAATGGGAAAAACATAATAACGATATACACGAAGCAAAAAATAAATTTGATTTGCATACGAACACTCAAATTCTTAGCAGAAGATGGTGTATTTGCTCAGTTTGTTGCTGGTTTGGTGACCAGTTCAAAATATTTCTTTTTGAGTTATTAATCCCTACAGTTATAGATACCTATTATCAATAACATTATGTAAATATTTTTAATTAATGCGATATTATTTTGTCATTTATTAAAAAGAGTGCGAATTTCATGGGAGCAATAAAAATGCAACAGCATAAATTTTAATGTGTTTATTTAAATTAAATAGTAATTCTTACAAAAAAAAATCTTAAAATTAATATTTAGTGGCGTAGCCCTTATTTTTTATGACTTCTTGCAACGTAGAAGGCATAGAGTCGACTAAAGCTATTAATGTGTTAATGGATATTTTCTCCCATTCACTTTTCAAAATTTCTTCTAATTGCCTCTTATTTGACGGATGTTTCCTCTTAACTTCCCGATCTAATAGCTCCCACAGATTTTCTATGGGGTTTAGATCGTGAGGACTGTGGTGGCCAATCCAAAACATTGACATCATTGTCGCTTAAAAAGTTTCGAGCTAAGCGACTTGAGTGCTTTGGATCAGTTATCCTTGTTGGAATATGCTACCAGGAGGCATTTTTTCCGCAGATGAGGAAGCATGTGTTCTCCAAGGATTTCACAGTACTTCTTGGCGTCCATTTTCCTTCGATTTGAGTTAAGGGGACCTACCCATCACGGGAAAACGCACCTGTAAATACGTGACGTAAAATCAATAATTTTTTTAAACATATCGTTCCTTACCCCACACCATTATTGATCCACCGCCATGTTTTACGGTTGGAAGTTGATATCTTGGAGAATATCTCTGTCCAGGCGGTCTTCGAACAAAATTTATCCCATCGGAGCCAAACAAATTAAATTTGCTTTCATCGCTCCACAAGACTTTTAGCCCATTGCTTCATTTGACCAATCCTTGTAACGTTTTGCAAATTCCAGGCGCTTGTTTTTATTGATTGCACTGATGAGAGGTTTCTTTGCGGGTCGTCTCGCATGCAAATTAGCCTCTTTAACCTTACGGCGAACAGTGTGAACGCCTATAGAGACTCCCATTTGCTCATTTGCGAAATTAGCAACGTCCACTGCGGTCTTTCGTGGATCTTTTTTAACCAGTGCAATCATCTGGCGGTCTTGGCGAGAGGTAGTTTTTCGAGGATTACCACCACCTGGTTTCCTTTTGCACACTATTTCTCAAGGAAAATCGAGATTTAATCCGACATACGGTAGATTGATTTACACCAAAGAGGTGTCCAACTTCACTGCATGGATTTTCCTTCTTCTAAGGCTTTATTGATTGCAGTTTTGCCTGTCAGCTGAGAGCTGCTTCTATTACAAAACACATGTTGTATAACTTATTTAAGAAATTTTCAATTATAATTAAATAAATAACTAATACTTTAACTATTTTTTTATTATGTTGCATTTTTTTTGCCCGCTAAAAATTTGCACTTTTTTCACTAATTCAAAAATATTTAACTTTTTAAAGCAGAATTTGGAATAAACTGTGGTTACTTTGAAAACTTATAATTGAATAGATAAATTAGTTACCGTTATTTTGAAACAGATCTTATTAAAGATCATATGGCACAGTGTTGCATTTTTTGTGCTCGCTACTGTATATCGAATGGTATGAGTTTGATGTTAACGTTGTACGCATACTCATTGTAACCTGTACTTATAAATGAACGTTATAGTGAGTATTAATGAATCAGAGTACAGAGTTAAATTCCAATAATGTTGACTCACTTATATTCAAAAGTTTATGAGTTCTTATAAGTAAGGAAAAAACGATTCAATCTGACTTCTATACTGTACACAATATTTATTTGTATTTCGTGGAAATTATTTCAAATTTTAATTTTGACATTTCCTTTTAAAAAACCCCCCAAAAAAATTCGTCATATTTTATTGAAAATGATACGTAATATTCCTGTGCGTAAAAAGCATTTATAATTTTGTACTTTGTATTGTATTGTAGTTGCAAAGAACTAAAATATAATACAAATTCGTTTCATTTTTAAATCTTAAAAAAAAAAGAACTTTATCGAAAAAATACGGCAACTAAATTAAAAAAATTTTGTTTGAATATTGCCCGATTGATGTCAACTCTTTGTAGTTGTTTATTTGGAAGAAGAAAAAACTTGCAATACAGCACACACAGCGAAATTTGTTTGCTTTTATGAGGAAAACTTTGTTTTTTTATATTTTATGGCAGTTGAACTTTCTGTATCTCATACCAACGAAACTTGGAATATAAAAAAAAGAAACGAAATTAATCTATACGCCAGAAATTTATGGTCGGTTTAGAAATCCCTCAATTTTCTTTGTTTTTTTTTGTTTCGTTACAAAATAGACTAACAAAGTTGTTCATTGCAATAAAAGTTTCGTTGCTGATATTTGTTGGCTTAACAAAAATGATTTCCCCAGTGCATATCAGACAAATGAATTGTGATTGAAATGAAGTCACATGACATTCTATGGATAAACTAAAAATACATACACACTCCCAGCTACACTTACACACCTACAAATATACCACTGTGTGTGTAAATAAAATAACATTACAAAAGTATTGAAAAATTGAAGGAGAGAGGTAGAGTGTTGGAGTTAAAGGTAAAAATTTTGTATAAAAAAAGAGGGGAAACAAAACGAAATAAAAATGAAATCCAAATCCAAATGAAACGCATTGAATTGTCACAGTTTGACAATTTGAAGTCCTAATACACAGAAAAACGTTACACAGTGTTGGAGATAAAGAGTGGGAGAGAGCAAGAAAAAGTCAGCAACAGTCAGTAAAAGCTTTAGACAAATACAAGTGCCCACAAAAATCTCTAAAATAAATACAAAACAAAAAAAAAGAGAATGTAAAAAACACTAACACATAACCATCTCTACATGTAACCATTATATGCAATTGAAATACACACACACACACACCGACTCAATGTGAGTCAACTAAACGAACCAGTAAACCCACCACAACTCAGTAACCAGTCATCTAAAAACAAAGTTTTCATTGTATGTGTGTCCTGTGTGTGTGTATATGTTTCTTTATTTTATTATTTTCAACTTAACTCTCTCCCTCTCTCGTCCTTCATTTCTCTTTCGACTTCTCTTGTGTACTCCTTTTTTTTACACAAAAACACACACACACTCTCACACAGTTGATTAAAAATATCGACCAGAGTTCAAATCAAATCAATACACCAGAGACAGTTACTGTGGTGGCAGTGGTAGAATATTCTGTTGAATGTGTGCAGCAAATAATAGTCACCAGTAAGTATCAATTCAGGCACATCTAAACACATACACAAACACACAAATATACGTAAAAGCCTTTAAATACATAGACAGATAAATGACAAATACAGAGACAAGAAAAATTTATTTGTTAAAAATAATAATAAAAGAGTAAAACAGGTTATTTGGTTTACACCATTTCCCTCAAGGGGCTATATAAAAAGGCACAACATCTGTTTGGTTGCCTATAATTTTCCCAATATTCATACTAAGTCTAACCAACCAATCAGTTTGGCAAGGAAAGCAGGTTTGGAAGTAAATAATAGAGAAACTCAAGCCATGTCACTGAACGTACGTTCCAAAAGATGCTATCAAACCGAAGATCTCACAATCAAGGAGCGTAGACAGTAGCCGACCACATGTAACTGGTCGGACCGAAGAAGATGTTAAAAACAGACAAAAAGAGGTGGGAAAACATTTTAGCAGCTACAATATAATGTGTATTTACGTAAGTAATTGGTCGCTACAACTCATCCTCCTCCTTATACCGCTCATATTGTGTGCGTTAATTCTATCCATAAACAGCGAAACCAACTGTTTAATGTCGACTTCATACGACAAATTAAAGAAATATTTCATGATATGAATGAAGACTACTGTTGAATGGAAGTCGCCGAGAATACATACATAATTGGCCATTACAATCCTTCAGTCAGGATTACGACCTAGCTTCTTACACCACTTATGTTGTGTGCGTTAATTTTATACATGAATGGCGGGACCTACAGTTTAAAGTCGATTCCGAACGACAGATTTTTGAGAAGCTTTTTATGGCAATTTTTACTCTCAGAGTCTTTGCCAGAAATCTGCTGAGAGGAAGTCGCCGAAGAAATATTTTTCATTTTGATGTCTGACCTGGGATTCGAACCCAGGCATTTTGTCTAATAAGCTAACACACTACCCACTAGACCATGGCGACTTCGCCGAAAATATATTTTTTTTTTTAATATTTCGTTTTGTTCGTGATGCCAGAGCTGAGGGTTGAACTAAGGGCTCTAGTATAACCTAGCACACTATCTACTAGATTTGACATCTTATAGAGCTTGAATGTCAGCAATATAAACCTTGAATGTCAATAAATCATTGCTTCCTACGTAACAACAACGTTTATGTTTATACGAGGTCATGAACATTCGCCTTCAAGAACATTTCTCAGATCGTTTACTTTGTCATATATAATGAATGAAGTTTGTTAGTCTTGTGTGAAGATGCGTTGCGTTTCAAGAGAGTAATCGTGGCTTGAAGTCGCCGTAGTCTAGTGGGTAGTGTGTTGCCCTATTAGACGTCAAAGGGTTCGATCCCCAGGCCAGACATCAAAACAAAAATATAAAAATTGCTGGCAAAAAATCTGAGAGTAAACAAAACCTTCCGTGAAGTTTTTCATAAAATCTGTCGTTCGGAGTCGACTTTAAACTGTAGGTCCCGCCACTCATGTATAAAATTAACATAACACAACATAAGTGCTGTGAGAAACTAGATCAATAATCCTGACTAAAGGTTTGTAATGATCAATTATGTATGTATATATGTAATCGTGATTTGAAGATCACTGTTACAAAGATCTATCGAACAATTGTCTAATAAATGTGAATATTTATGCTAAGGTCGCCGTGGTCTAGTGAGTAGTGTATTGGCTTATTAGACAAAAGGCCCGGGTTCGAATCTAGCTATTTCTGACAAAGACTCTGAGAGTAAAAATTGCCATGAAAAGCTTCTCAAAAATCTGTCGTTCGGAGTCGACTTTAAACTGTAGGTCCCGCCACTCATGTATAACATTAACGCACACAACATAAGTGGTGTTAGAAGCTAAGTCGTAATCCTGACTGAAGGGTTGTAATGGCCAATTATGAATGTATGTATCTGTATTTATGCTAAGGCTGTAAACAGAGGAAAAACAAAGAAGAGGAAATGTTGTTGTTTACATCAAGTTGCAAACAGTAGCACACAGAATTGTATGAATAATAAAAAATTTTAATTAAAACTAAACACACATTTATTTAGATTCTATTTACAAACTACGAGCTCTTATTTTAAACCTTTTTAAAAGAGGAAAATGTACCAAAACTCCTTATTACAGTGTTGTAAACCAACAAAAATTCGTAAGCGAATGGAAATGGTGTAAATTATTCTACAAAAAAAAAAACTTCTCAGGTATAAATTAAAAAATCACCCAAAGTATTACACAGAACAAGTAAAAAAAAGAAAGAAAATGTTTACAAACCGAAAATTCATTGTCTGAATATCAGTTGGCAGTCTCTGTTTCAAAATTATTTCCTCTACTTGGATTTCTCTTTTTTTTTTGCTTACCACATATGATTCTCGGTGTAAAAAATAAAAGGACGACCACATATTTGTTTTAAAAACTGATACCAAAGCGAGAAAAAGAAAAAAGTACGTATCAATACCGACGGATTTCTTTATTGATGAGTTTCTCAATCGAATTACACCCATGGCCCTCTCTATTTTTGTTGTGCCAAAGCAAAACTTTATTAAAAGTCTCGATGGATTTTGCTGCTCCTCTACACAACTATAAGTTAGAGTGTATGTGTGTGTATGTGTATGTGGCTAGGTGTATGTGAGTAATTGTTAGTTTAGCACAAACGTGGTTATGTTTGTATTTGTAGAGTGATAAGTTGGTTCCCCTAAGGTAACCGGAAAATAAGTGACTTTTACTTTTGTCAATAACACAGTATAGACAAGTATTCCTGTACATGTGTATGTATGTATGTATGGAGTAGTGTGTGTGTATGTATGTTTTGTTAAACGATAAAATTTGAAAAATAATATCTTCAATTTAATTTGTATGTCGTTACGTAAAGTAAGGGATTTATTTGATTTTATTTTTTTGCTTTGCTTTCGATTTTGATTTTAACTTTTAAGGGAATTAAAATTCTCTTCTCTTTTAGATTTTGTTCTTTTCAATGACAAAACTTGTGTAATTTTCATATAAAATTTTACTTAAGAAATCCTCTTTTAAAAATAATCCAATTAAACGTGAATACGATAAGCAGGAGAGTATTTAAACAAAGAAGTCTTTAAAAGGTCAATAGGTTTCCAATTCATTTTATTTTATTCGCATTTCATTGGATGGTTTAGAAGAGATTATTTAACTTTTAATAGCGCCTAAGTGAGAATGACAAACAGTGGTGTAGAGATATGGACAGTTGATTGGTAGTGTTCGCTACCTATCAGTATCCAGAGAATCGGGTGTCTGCTAAGCAGCCACCAATAGCTGATAAGCAAGTATGTGCTTTACTGTGGTATATTAAATGTCCCTGTTTTTACCACCACCATTATATTAACTTTCCTGGAGAGTTTAGAATGTAAGTATGAACTTCACAGTTTACTTTATCCTTATGGATAAAAATAATCGAACTTATTGAGGATCGGCAACTTAATGTTGCTCTCAAGTCTGATTTGGTAAAGACATCAATTCCCCCTTTTGAAGGCTTAAAGTAAAAATACACAAGGAACACAAGTTTTTATAAGTTTTAAGGATATGGCGATTATGCCACAACAGCTTAAAACCACAACCCCTCCTTAACTATATCCCAAAGCAAGGATGTGAGAATTGCACTTTGCGGTGTACCTCTATTCAATGTCCTTGGAATATTGCCAGTCTCAATGGAGATACTACAGTGATGAAGTTAAAAGAAGGAATAAGAAAGAATGGTCAAAGATCTTCTAGCCTCTGAGAAGAAAATAATTCCAATCTTTCACCACTTAACAAAGACATTACGCATGTCTCATGCGGGCATAATAAATTTTTCATGAGGTACGTAAATATAATGTCATTATTATCAAGCGATTTAAAGCCCTTGTAAAGGCGGGTAGCCTAACGTTTGTTTAGCATATTATTCCAATTGAAAAGATCTACAACTGTACTTAACACGTCTGAAAAATATACATCCACAAGGGCTTAAGGTCCTCTCTCCTCATTTGAAATAGTCCAAGATTTTGTTTCTAATTGAATGGTTTCCTTGACATTTCCTACTCGTCTCAAATACTATTTTTAAAACACCATTAAGTCCTTTAAATAGCTGTTTTGTTACTATAATGCAATTGGTAAACTCTGTCCAACCATTATATTTTGGATTTGATTGTCTGATAAAATTTTGGGCTATATTGGCTCTATAAAACGATTTCAGAATGGAAAATAAACTACTGCGAACCAGAAGAGTGTTGTGATATAAGCACCATTAAGCCACAAATGCTAATGTTTCCCTTACCATGTCTACAAATGAACTTTCTTATCGTCTTGTGTAACTAGAAAAGAACTACCAGAATTGTAAAACTTTTTCAGCATCTTTAGCTTAAGTCTTCCTTTACACGTACATACATATGTAAGTAAGTAAGGCCCTTAATATAAATTGTCACATATTTGTTCCCTTTTCTTGTATGTTCTCTCTATTTGTATAAGAGGGATATCCTTCGTGCAAACATACATTTTTTGTTAGTGAATCCATTTCAGATTTTTGTGACAAATACCCTAAAAACTTGTCACCATTATTTAATGTTTATTCAGAGTGATAAATAAATTTCAACATCATTTTAATCCTTTTAATGGGCTCTTAAATGCGTACCGACTCCTGCTACTGCTACTGCTGCTGCTGCTTCTGTCGATTGTTGTTAATGCTATCGGGGGGGTAATATTGTTGCTTCAACAACTATCAGGCCTCCAGACTGATGCCCTAACATTTCACTCTAAACGACGAATTAATGCCAAACAATGTTTGTTTGTTTTCTATCAGGATTTCTCCTATTTTTTCCCACTTTTTTCTCCATTTTTTTTTCTCATAAACTACTATTTTATTAATACGTTTATTTAAGTTCTTTATGCTTTTAAATGTTTTCAACATAACCCAGCAAAGTTTGTCGCGTCCAATGAATAGATTTATTTGAGGAGTGTATCTGTTCACAAGGTTAATCTATGTTGCCAGCTTACTTCGCAAGTCAGTAAGTGAATTTTAAATGATTTAATTTAAAAGCTCCAAAAACAAAAATAATGGACTTGTTTACATGGACAACGAATAAACAAAACTATAGCAACAACATCAGTATAAACAAATAGGGGATAAAGAAGCAAATACGAAACAACAACGGTTTAGTAAAAAAAAAGGATAAACAAGCAACAACAACTCTGCGAGGGCAAACATAAACAAAATACAAAAATAACAATAAACAAATTGTTTACATTTATAGAGATTTCGCGAAGTCAAAAACATTGTCCTGCGATCTAAAAGGCAACACAGAGCAAGGCAACGAAAGTTCAATAAGAATTTTGTCGGTCTTGTGTGAAGACATGCCTTGTGTGAAGACATGTCTTGTGTGAAGAGAATAACTGTGATTCAAAGATCTCTGTTATAAAGATCTATTAAACAATTGTTGTTGTATACGCGGACGAAGTTTGGAAAGAACAATAACAATTAAAGCAAATTGTTTTTCTTTAAGTCATATCATAAAAGGTGGCACACGGAATTGTGTGAACAATAAAGGATTGATTTGAAGCAAAACACAAAATTTATTTTTTTTTATTTGGAATCTACGTACTCATATTTTTAACGATTTTTTAAAGGATAAAAACGTAATAATATATTAACTGGTAGTAAAAATGTAATTTGACCTCTAAAGAGTAAGTGCACCAGATCTAAGTCTATCCAATTAAGCCTGATGTCTCTGGAGATGGCGAGATGATCATTGGCTACCTTCGTATGGGTTACTGGAATGTAAAAAAAAATACTTTACTAGTAACGACTGCTACAAAAGGAAATTCGAATCAATTCATACACGGGATTAACATTCTTCTGTAAAGGTACAAGTAACTGTTCCTATACAAAGTTGTATTCTTTACAAATAGAAAGATAAGACAAATCTGACCCAAAAAAATGCGGAAGAAAATTGGGTTAAAATAAATAAAGAACACCCTAGTCGCCGTAGTCTAGTAGGTAATGTGTTGGCTTATTAGATGTAAGGTCCAGCGAAGTTTGTCGGGACATGTAAGACATCTCCAAAAAACGAAAATATGAAAAAATATTTCTTCGGCGACTTCCTTTCAACAAATTTCTCACAAATTTCTCGGTAAAGAAATAAAATTGCCTTGAAACGTTTCTCTAAACTCTGGTATCCGGAGTCGTCTTTAAAGTGAAGGTTCCGCCACTCATGTATGCAATTAACGTACATAACATAAGTAATGTGAGAAATTAGGACGTACAGTAGCGAGCACAAAAAATGCAACACTGTGCCATATGATCTTTAATAAGATCTGTTTCAAAATAACGGTAACTAATTTATCTATTTTCTTTTGCTGTTAATTCTTTCAATTATAAGTTTTCAAAGTAACCACAGTTTATTCCAAATTCTGCTTTAAAAAGTTAAATATTTTTGAATTAGTGAAAAAAGTGCAAATTTTTAGCGGGCAAAAAAAAAATGCAACATAATAAAAAAATAGTTAAAGTAAGTTATTTATTTAATTATAATTGAAAATTTCTTAAATAAGTTATACAACATGTGTTTTGTAATAGAAGCAGCTCTCAGCTGACAGCAAAACTGCAATCATTAAAGCCTTAGAAGAAGGAAAATCCATGCGTGAAGTTGGACACCTCTTTGGTGTAAATCAATCAACCGTATGTCGGATTAAATCTCGATTTTCCTTGAGAAATAGTGTGGAAAGGAAACCAGGATAGTGGTAATCCTCGAAAAACTACCTCTCGCCAAGACCGCCAGATGATTGCACTGGTTAAAAAAGATCCACGAAAGACCGCAGTGGACGTTGCTAATTTCGCAAATGAGCAAATGGGAGTCTCTATAGGCGTTCACACTGTTCGCCGTAGGTTAAAAGAGGCTAATTTGCATGCGAGACGACCCGCAAAGAAACCTCTCATCAGTGCAATCAATAAAAAGAAGCGCCTGGAATTTGCAAAACGTTACAAGGATTGGTCAAATGAACAATGGGCTAAAGTCTTGTGGAGCGATGAAAGCAAATTTAATTTGTTTGGCTCCGATGGGATAAATTTTGTTCGAAGACCGCCTGGACAGAGATATTCTCCAAGATATCAACTTCCAACCGTAAAACGTGGCGGTGGATCAATAATGGTGTGGGGTAAGGAACGATATGTTTAAAAAAAATTATTGATTTTACGTCACGTATTTACAGGTGCGTTTTCCCGTGATGAGGAAAAATGGACGCCAAGAAGTACTGTGAAATCCTTGGAGAACACATGCTTCCTCATCTGCGGGGAAAAAATGCCTCCTGGTAGCATATTCCAACAGGATAACGATCCAAAGCACTCAAGTCGCTTAGCTCGAAACTTTTTAAGCGACAATGATGTCAATGTTTTGGATTGGCCATCACAGTCTCACGATCTAAACCCCATAGAAAAGTCTATGGGAGCTATTAGATCGGGAAGTTAAGAGGAAACATCCGTCAAATAAGAGGCAATTAGAAGATATTTTGAAAAGTGAATGGGAGGAAAATATTCTATTAACACATTAATAGCTTTAGTCGACTCTATGCCTTCTAGGTTGCAAGAAGTCATAAAAAATAAGAGCTACGCCACTAAATATTAATTTTAAGATTTTTTTTTGTAAGAATTACTATTTAATTTAAATAAACACATTAAAATTTATGCTGTTGCATTTTTATTGCTCCCATGAAATTCGCACTCTTTTTAATAAATGACAAAATAATATCACATTAATTAAAAATATTTACATAATGTTATTGATAATAGGTATCTATAATTGTAGGGATTAATAACCCAAAGAAATATTTTGAACTGGTCACCATTTTTTTAAAATTATCGCACTTAAAGATAATTTTACCCAACGTTGCAGTTTTTGTGCTCGCTACTGTAGTTCTAACTGAAGGCTTGTAATGACCAATTGTATACAAGCGAGGAGACTAGAAAAATCTGACAATTCCTTCCGCAGAATCTACATGAAATAATAAAGAGATATGAAAGAACACATTTTCTGGTATTTACCGGCAGTACAACTATACTTAGACGGTGTAAACCAGTCTAAAATCTAAAATTTTTATCTTATGTAAGGCATAACGGAGACTATTTTTTTTACATTTTGCTGGGTTATAAACAGCTCCTGTATATGTGCGTGTTCATATAAAAGTAATTCTACTGTTGTAGACCATTTTTGATGCCTTATCTCTCTGTTTGCCAATTTTTTGTATTTTCTGCTGTTCTTTTTTCCTTTTTTTTTTGGTTTAGAAAACATGTTAATCCTGAAATTTCATGTTACGGCACGTTTATTAAAGCTTGCCATTTTTAAAGCTCTTTCACTCACGCTCCCTCTCTCTCTGTCTCTCTATCTCTTTCTATCTCTCTGTCCCTCTGGATGCTTATCAAAATAAAATCGTTATTCTTTTGACATTTCGTCTATATTTATGCCCGGATTTTTTGCAATGAAAACAAAGCAAAGCGTTTTTGTTTTCTTATTTTCATTATATTTTTTGAAATAAAGTTGCAAAAAACAAGGAATTTCAAAATATTATTGATGATGTTGATAGACGACCAACTTCTTCTTTCTTTCTGTCTCTGGCTCTGTTTCCATGGGTATTTAAATAAAATCAATAAATAGATGCCGTAGTATAATAATGTTTGGAATTTTACGGATAATTAATACGAATTTAATTTCTTGTTAATTTGTTAATAATTAACGTATAATAATAACAAGAAGAAGAAAAAGTAGAAGAAGAAGAAGAAGAGGTACATGATAATGATATTTAATTATGATTTATTAATTAAATTTCGCCTACGAAAACTTTAATCATGATTTATGATTTATTTTAAGACACAAAAAGAAACAAAAAAAAAAAAAAAATTAAACGAACAAGAGATTTAAATTTAATGAAACGCTGGGCATTGTAAATTTAAAATTCAATTTATCTTGCAGGCTGGCCGACTAGCTGCCTGGCACCTGCTTCTTTTCGTGTCAAATGCACACACACACATAATTGGAAAAAAACTTTTCATTTTCACTTTTAAAATATGTACGAACGAACGTGCATTATCTTATCTTATTCAATATAACAATCCATCATCATTTCAATTCTTATCAATATTTTATCACAAACCCAAACACACAACACATCGCATATCATTTAATTGCATAATGCTGTGGCATTTGGAAAAATTTCATTAAAATTCATCATCAATAATTCAGAAGCAAATATTGTAAGCAGTCAGGCAGACAGGCAGGCGGGTTAAATTTTTAATACGATTTAAATACGAAATTAAATTGATAGCCAAGCCAGTCAGCCAGCCAGCCAGTCAGCCAGCCAGTCAGTGTCTTGAGGGACTTTCTGAAACAACTAATTAAACTAAAGAATGCAATTAAAAATATCTTAAGCAACTCTATGACATGATAAAATAATGAATGCAACAATACTTAAATCTAAAAGCATTTGCAAATAATAGGACCAACTTGATAAGATATGGCTTAGGGAAGTACATACATTGAAATCAATAAGAATGACAGAAATGAACACAAGCTAATGCTAGCTAGATAGGCTAATACATGATTCAAATCTTTTTCTATTGGCAATAACCGTGAGTTGATGTGTTCAAAACCGGTCAACAGGCACGAGAAACACCTTTTGTTCCATAAAGAAATAACAAAGACTCCTCAACGTGGCATATAAATCCGGCATAACAAAGCTTCTCTAAATGAATAGCGGCATGAGGAATAAGTGGAAAATTTTTTCTGTGGTAATATGTAAACTATTATCAAAACGGTAGACTTATTAAGAACCACATCCTTTGTCCATAGTATAAGGAAAAGGAAAGATTGCACGTGAACTATTTCTAAAAGAGAAACTCTGTAATCCCTTGTAGATAATCCCTTGCAATCCACTTTCCAGATAAACAGAACTCATTTCATTTCACATCGAACAACAGTCATTAACATTTGTAAACTTAATTTTACTCTTCTTTTAATCTAACCAGGAAGTCGCCGTGGTCTAGTAGGTAGTGTGTTGGCTTATTAGACGAAAGACCCGAGTTCGAATCCCAGGTCAAATTTGAAAATAATTTTTCGATGACTTCCTCTCAGCAGATTTCGGGCAAAAACTTTGAGAGTAAAAAATTGCCATGGAAAAAAAAAACTGTAGGTCCCACCACTCATGTATAATATTAACGCACACAACATAAGTGGTGTGAGAAGCTAGGACGTAGTACAATGGGTCAATACAACCACCGAGTGCTGTACTAGTCAGAATTGACAAGTACACGTCCTCTAACCTAACCTAACCTAATCTAACCAGTCGAGTTCGTTTGTAACAAGAGCATTCATTGTCAATACATAATTCAGGTATGTTGTTTACAGATCCGCCAATCTTTTCTCAATAGATGCCCAGGACTCGAGAAATTGTTAATGTCTCCGGGAGAAAACAAAATATTACCTTCTTGCAGAGCCGACCTGGTGCACAACTTTAGGAACCCATTCAATCGACACCACCGCTAGGCTCACTTAGGCCCTCGATGCATAGAAGGCATACCAACCAATTATTTGGACTTGGTCGTAACGTCATCTTGATTACAGTGCCCATGCTTATAGGTCGTTGTGTTATGGTAAACCACGCGGAAAGAATGCAACTTCCATCGAACGACTTCTGCCGTGGGTGCAAATCCACTGTAATCGTCTTTCTAAGACAATGTAGTGCAGATATGGGTTGTTTAGCTCTCGAATCCTTATCCGGATGTGAAGGATATATGTATGTAACTTCGTTTATCAAATTTTCGTACTGATATTTTATGAAAGACGTAAAGCCAGTGTTCGAGCCCTAGGTCAGACATCAAAACAAAGTACAAAAAGTATTTCTTCAGAGATTTCCTCTCAGCAGATTTCTGGAAAAAACTTCATGCCAAGTATCACAAAAAAAAAAACTGTCGTTCGGAGTTGACTTTAAACTGTAGATCCCGCCACTTACATACATACATAGATACATACTTGGCCATTACAACCCTTCAGTCAGGATTACGACCTAGCTACTCACACCACTTATGTTGTGTGCGTTAATGTTATACATGAGTGACGGGACCTACAGTTTAAAGTCGATTCCGAACGACAGATTTTTGAGAAGCTTTTCATGGCAATTTTTACTCTCAGAGTCTTTGCCAGAAATCTGCTGAGAGGAAGGTCAATGAGAAACTAGGTCAATAATCCTGACTGAAGAACTGTAATGACCAATTATGTATGTATTCTAGCGTGGAGTAGTCATGCTTTTAAAGTGAAGCTCTTCTTCTCTCGTTTGGAGGAACTTGACTAGTACAGAGACTGTGTTCACCTGTGATGTCTCAGCGGGCCGTTATGTGTGCTCTACTGACCTTTTGGTCAATTTTGGGCATTGCCCCGAATTTAAAAATCATTTTACAGTAGAAATAAAAATTCTTTCATTCTCCATTTTCTGAATTAAATTTTTATTCTTTAACTACGTATTAATGGAGTCCATTAAGCCAACCTTTAATTAATTCGGATAATCGATCAATTTTCTGTTCTTTGTAAATGGAAATTGTGGATGGTCATATCAGTGGCATAGTGTTTGACAGTCTTATAATCACATCACAAGTAAATCTACAGCATTCTCTCCAAAAACACAAACTGCATTAAATGATTTCATCTAAAGACCTTTAAATGTATCATCCTGTGCATACGTATACGTATGCATAGGTATGTGTTTATGTAATTGTAATGGTAAATACGAAAATAATCTCAATGGATACGTATATTAGTATGTATATATGTCAGAGAGAGAGAGAGAGAGAGAGTGTGTGTAAGAACGACAATGTATCATTGCAAGTGGACAATGTCAAATATGTTGTAATAAATTGCCATGGCATGCAAAAGGATTGTCACACTTCAATATAAATGTATAGAGGATAATAGAACGACGGAGAGAGATAGAGAGAGAGAGAGAGAAAGAGTTTGCCATATGCAGGACATTTACATTCTCAGAAGGCCTACATGCCTATACATTCTAGATATTTCAATAAGAGAGAGTGTATGTATGAATCTGTAATTGTTTCCATGAGGGCATATATGCAAGGATGTTTATTGTAAATTTCCATTATGATGTTTCAATTCAAATTAAATATTTAAAACATGTTGTAATTTGTATTGTAACTAAAGGTGTACGTACTTACGTACGTTTGTACGTACACATATGGTCATACGTTTAAAAATTTAAAATGTATGCAACACAGCTAATGTTATGCACGTGTACATACATACGTATGCATGTATGTATGTATTCCGTTCAGTTGACAGTTCAAATGTCATTAATAATGCAAATAATGAATTAATATTTATTATACGCATTTCATTGGTGTCATAAAACAACAGGACAAGATTTAAAACGATTTGAAAATAAATTTTTCAAAAAAAGAATAAAATTCTCTTGGGTTATACACAAACATTCCATTTTTCTTTTCTTTTGATAGAGATTTCAATTAAAAATTGTGGTCCTTGCCTTTGAGTATTATTGTGGTTTCCTATTTTTTATTGTTGTTGTTGTTGTAGTATCGTACTCTCTTGTATTTTGCGCATTTCAAGATCTTTATCCTTTGGCGTGTACAACATATATTTTGTTTTTAATGCCACAATAATTTGTTCGAGAGTGCATTTTTTTTCTTTTGGTTTTGTTTTATTTCTCTGGCGTGTACATACATTCTCTTCATTCGTCTTTGTTTTTTTATTCCCCAGTCCATAGACCATGAACAAATTTATTGTTTGTAGTTCGTTTGTTTATTATTTCAATTCATTTTTTTTTGTTTTTTGTTTTGGTTTTTGTTCTTTTGCGATTGCCTTTTAAACAATAAAAAACCAAACAGCTTCTCTAAATCAATTGGAAAAACCCCCTCCCTGCATTGATTCTAGGGCCCATCAACTAAAACCAACTAAAACAATAGCAAAAGGCGCAATAAAAATACAACAACAACAAAAGCAACCATTCGCACTCGACTTCTTTTAGAGATTTATTGTTGGAAAAATTAAAAAAAAAAAACTGCTCCCTCAACCCACATAGAACAAACAAACAAAAAAACCAACAAAAGGAGAGAAACTTTTTTCCATGCCACTGACACCAACAATAAAGCCAATAAATACAACAACAATTGAATTGAAAACCATATCCATACAACTTATAGTAGCATACACTTAGACATAAGGCCCCAGACCCAAGACCCCATCCCCATTGATTGCAACAACCACCCAGAAGAAGAAGAAAAGCAAATAAAACTCAATACAAAGCCAATGCCTACAATAACAACATAAACGATGATTTTTACAATACCAACAAATACAATAAAAAACAACAATAAAAAAACTAGGAGAGAAACAAACAATAATTAATACAACATGCACAATTAAACAACACCCAGTAAGCAACAACAACAACAACAACAGCAACAGCAACAATAACACAAAAGAAAAACAACAACACCACATCAGCAATGAATAAAACAATGAACAAAACAATGAAAAAAAAAATTCCAACTCAAGACGACTACTTGATGTTGGAAATGAGAAAACTGCCAACAATTGAAATTCAAACGTGCAAAAATAGCCCCCTACCTCTCGCACAACCCACAACCTTTACAAACGCTTACAGGTTTAATGACACTGAAATTGTTGTGATTTACTCTAATCAATATGAGAATAATATTGCCCCCATAAATGAATAATAAATTCAAATACTTCAAAAACATAATGATAAAGAGGCCTATTTAGTTAGAAAATTCAAATTAACACAAAGATCAGTAATGGGTATTCAAAAAGATGAGTGAAGAATCGAATCATACTCATAATTTTTGTTACTTCTACGCATTCATACTTACTTTAACCCTACGTGACACACACTTTTAGCTTTTCACATTAGTACCACACTGGGCCTGACCAGACCCCATATAAATGTTAGTGTATTTACATTAGTTAGCATTATTTTTTTATGTAGATAATTTTAAAAATGGTTTAAAGTGCATCAAATTATAACTCAAACTTCAGGTCGTTCATTAATTCAATTTCTTATTTTAATATTACAAAGTTTTTAATTCATAAAGAAATATAATTAGATTACCTGAGATTGAGTCAAAATTTGAGTCTAAACAACTGGAACACATATATTCTACTTTAGAATGTTGCTGACATATAGCATTTGAACATTTTGTACAGAAGAATCGAGTCTCTCAGCGAATTTTTTCACTTCCGGTTGCGAATTCTATACAAGATTTCTTTACCTCTAGGGTATTAGCACCTCTTATGGCAGCTATTATTTTGTTTATATTAAATGAAAACAGAAATTCACAGAGTGGATGTAGTAGAACCAAAATGCAATAAATTCGTTTATATTATTCAACTTACTTTTATGGGCTTTTCAAGAACAGATTCTAAATTGAGTATTAAATTGACCAATAACATAAGTGTTACTCATTCGGTTCGAAAACCGATGGTGAAAAAAATAAAGAATTAGACAACGTGTCCAAAAAATTGCGTATATATTGTGTAAATTTAGTTTTCCCCCGGTATGGAAACAATTGCTCGTCAGTGGTTATACTCTCATGAGGATTATAATTTTTCGCAAGAAAATTTAATATATCTCGAATAGGCGCAACTTTGACTTCGAATAATCGAAATGATCGTGTTCTTCCGTCATCAAACCGAATGTATCTGGTCAGGGACATAAATCGATGAAGAGACATTGCGGGCCTCAATATGAGTAAATTGTCAGTAAGCCACAAAACCCGTGAATTTTGAATGTTATTATGTGAAACTCCCATTGCTAAAAGACTTTTAGATCCTTCCAAACACTTGGTTTTTTATTTACATTTGCAGTATTCCATTTATTGACTGCTTCTCTTCCATACCGATTTGTTTGTAATACTATGGTGTCCGTAATATTTGGTGTAAAAATTTTTTTGAAAACTTCAAGTGAAGTAGAGGTTTGTTCTTTAGGTCCAGCTTGAAAACGCATCACATTATGTTGACGAGTTCGGATACTACTGGTCGGCTGGTTTTTATTCCATATGTTATCATATTTTCCAATGAAAGAATTATTATTCTCTTCACCTATTTCAGAACCGCAGTCTTCCTCCTCTTCATCACTGTCGTTTTCTACATTTGGTTCAGTTACCAAATCATTTTCAATGTCTGATGCGTCGTCTTCATATAGCAAGTAATCTTCATCATTTTCGTCCAAAAATTTATCATCTTCTTCATGTTGTCCCGCTTCCTCATTAGTTCTTTCACGCTCCAAGTCATTTGCCAAAGCCTCGGCAATTCTGGTGTACAAATCCGTATCGAAGCTACTAGAACATCGCGTATTGAAAATAAATTCTAATTCATCATTCATTTTTTAAAAATTTCTGATTTTAACACTATTTAAAAAAAAAATTTCTCATAAACACTTTGAAAGCTCGCGCCAAAAAAAGTAGGTCTGGCTAGACCCACTGTGGTGCTAATATGACATAGGTTTCAAAATATCCTTCTAACTCCTTTTTAAATTAAATTATTAAATTTTTTAAATTAAATTAATTAATTTTTTAAATTAAATTTTTTCACCACCAGAAACCAAGAAAATTTCATAAAGGTACCTGAAAATTCAAATCTCTAGTCATATTGCAAACACGCTTAAAATGCAAAATAAATTGGAAAGGTCTGGCCAGACCCATGACTGTGACGAAGGGTTAATATCATAGAAGACTCTACTCATATTCAAAGTATGAAGTACTCATCATATTCATACTCATGCATGATGTTGTTTATTACCACTCTCCATAACTCAACACATACCCGAAACACAAAATTAGTATAAATCGCGTACGAATACTAAAATACTGATTAGAAGGTTGAGTGTTTATCCTGCTTGCAACTCTGCCTTTTTTGCTAATGTGCCTGTTTTCTTTTCTTTTCTGTTTTTTTTTTTTTTTTTTTTGTAAATGCAACAAGAACTGTAAATTTTCGAGTCACTCGAATCATTTATAAGCCAAATAACTTCTTTTTTTTTTTGTTTTAAAATGTTTTAAAAAAAACCTACTGGGAAACTACAAATTTCTTTCGTATTTGAAAGTACAATCCTTCCGGTTATTTATGGAAAATAATTTCATTCAAATGGCTGCTTCGGCTGGCCACTCGAATCACTCCAATCATTTATAAGCCAAATAACTTCTTTTTTTTTTGAAAATCTTTAAAAAAAACTACTGAGAAACTACAAATTTAGTTTCTATTTGAAAGTACAATCCTTCCGGTTATTTATGGAAAATAATTTCATTCAAATGGCTGCTTCGGCTGGCCACTCGAGTCACTCGAATCATTTATAAGCCAAATAACTTCCTTATTTTTTTGAAAATGTTTAAAATAACTAATGAGAAACTACAAATTTCTTTTCTATTTAAAAGTACAATCCTTGCGGTTATTTATGGAAAATAAATTCATTCAAATGGCTGCCTCGGCCATGCATTCGAATCTTTAAGCACATTATCGATTATGTGCAGCTGTTTTTTACCAATGGCTTAACGAATATTATCCCTTAAGCGTCCAATATTTCTGGCTTGTCGGTGTAACACTTATCTTTAAAGGGACCCCACAAATAATAGTCCAACGGTGCCAAATCGCAGCTCCGAGGTGGCCAAACAATATCAACTCAGTGGCTGACAATGCGATCTTTAAAAACAGGGCGCAAAAGATCGAGTGTAGTTTCAGCTATGTGGCACGTTGTGCCGTCCTGTTAAAGCCAAATGTTGCCAATATCCTTCTGCTCAATTTTTGTGAACAAAAATTTGTTGAACATGACCCGGTAACAATCACTCCATGCTCATTTTCGAAAAAAAATGGCTCAATTATACCTCTGGACCAAAATCCGTACCAAACAGTGACTCGTTTTGGGTGCGTGCAAGTTTTCTGTGCCCCAAATGCGACAATTTTGCTTGCTTACAAATTCGACAAGATCAAAATGAGCTTCATCTGAAAAGATAATTTTTTTGTTCCAAAATCATCATCTTCTGTATGTCGATCGCAGGTCCACTTAGCAAAGCGAAAACGCGTATACCCAACCATATTCGTTTAGCGGAATGATAAAACTAATCTGTCAAATCAGACATGAGCTAAGTGTTACCATTCACAGAATAAGCATTAGGTGAAAAAAAAAGTTATATTGCGGACCCGATATTTTTCTCAAGTTATGACACTAAATGAGTAGTCTTATGATTCAAACATATTTCGAATGGTATGAGTTTGATGTCAAGTTTGTTCTCAAACTCATTGCAACTTGTACTTATAAATCAATGTTGTAGTGAGTACGAATGAATCAGAGCACGTCGTTAAATTTCATTATTGTTGAATCACTTATATTCAAAATTTCATGAGTGCTTATGAATCGCAAAAAAACGATTCATTGCTGATCTCTGATTTCAATTTATTGCATTGCGACCCATACAATACATAAGGCGTATTCAAATCCATTTACATTTTCTGATTGGAATATTCAATAAGTGATTGATGTGTTTTTGGAAAGCGTATACTAATCAAGAATTAAGAGTCATTCAATATTACTTCCTGCAATTGTAAGCTGCTTTAAATATTTTAAATCTTCATAAAGCACTGAAGATATTTATAATTTAAAGGATTAAATACGGCTAATTTAATGCCACTGTTCTAGGCCATAAAACCATAAGTTATGGCATTATTTGCTTGAAATGAGCATCCCAGTACTTAAATGCGAATAACTGCGTGTATGATTGCGGAACATTATTAAACAATTAAAAATTAACATTAATTTTGCTGTTGTTGTAGTTGTTGCTGTTTTATTTTGCTGTAATTAAATAAATTAATTACAACTCATTTTGTTTTTTTAATTTCATTTCCTTGCATTTCATTGCATTTTCGGCATTTAAAATACTTTTGCACGTACTAGTGCTCGTACAAACAAATTTAATGACTCTCTTGATTAAAGTGGGAGGGCATAAGAAAGAGAGAGAGGAAGAGAGAGAGAGGGAAAGGGATGGTGTTATGAAATCATGTCAAATATTATTGCAGTTGTTATTTTCATAGTATTTTATTTCATATTTATTAAAGATAATGAAAAAAAAAATGTGAAAATATGTGACTTTGCTGCTGTATGTGGTTGCTGGGAATTATAAGTTGCAATTTCCCTTAAATAATTGTTGCCAAGTAAATAAATAAAAATAATTGCATTCTTTAAATAACAATAATTCTCATTTATTTTAATTTTTCTCTGTTTTTCCTTTTTTTTTTTTTTAACAATAAACCGACAATTATTTGAAAGGAAGTGATAAAAATATGCAGGCAGATTATTATCCTCCCGTTCGTTTTTGTTTTTTTTATTTAACTATCACCCCCTTAGGAAAATTTTACAGTTTAAATAAATAATTATTTAGCAGGGTATGGAAAAAGAAAACCTATTGATTTGTTTGATAATAAAAATAAACTCTTATAAGAATAAATAAAATTGAAATTAAATTTCATTTATAAAAGGAAAATTCCATATTTCATAAATCTCTTTTCTATTTTCTATAGAATTATTTCATTAGTTTTAAATAAATTCTTCAAGTTTTATTTCATTATCCCAGACCTTAACAATTCCTTACTACTTTGCAAAGACTTCTGCTGTATTGCAATGTGAGGCAACCACAAATACAATATTGCTGCTGTTAACCTCACAACAACACAACACAAGAAAAAATATGATTTTTATTTTATAATTGTTTTCATTTTCATAATTTAAATGAAGTTTTACATAATTTCATATGAATATCAATGAACGATAATAAATTACGAATGTTTTATTTATAAAAATTGCAAAAAAACAAAAAACAGAAAGAAAAATCAATAAAAACTACAGTGAACGGTAAAAGAAACTGTACATTATAAACAAAAATACATAGACTTTAATAAACGACCGCTATTATTATTTCGTAATTGTTTTTTTAAGATTTTTAATAATTTAAATAAAAAAAGAAGAAAAAAAATATTTGAAATACATATTGTCAGTTTCTTTTGACACTCACTGTAGGTGAAAATATTTTCATATTTCACATAGACATTTCAATTTGATTTTTATACGTTCAATGTTACTCGAAATTTTTATTTAATACTACATTCAGCAATGATTTCTTTATAAAATTAAAAACAAAACTTTTGAATAAAAATTTTGAGATCAAAAGTCGATACATAAAAGTCCCAAGTACATAATAAGTCCCAAGTGGAAGTCTATGTAATCTAAAAATGTCCTTAATTTGAATACGAGGTACTTAGACAGTCAAGCTGCCATCCGAACCTTTTGATCTTATAAGATTAAGCTGAAAATAGTATGAGACTTTACAATGTATGAGACTGGATAGGCGTGGGTTGGAGGAAAACAGGATTTGTTTGCTAGAATAAGACCTTCCACCTCGCTAATAAGAATAATATCCTAACTTGAAGGTTTTTTCTAAACGCAGAGAACTGAGAAAACTGAGGGTGAGTTATAGTCAATGACTATTAAAATGGCTTACAAAACCTTTGCTTTAACGAAGCTATTAGCTGCTTAATATGTGTTATCTGAAGGGTCTTTTATTCAGTGATGACTTTGGGATTCACAAATGTGGTTCGCTTTCTCAACAGAAAAATTTATAAAAATAGTTAAAAACCTGAAGAACATACATACATAATTGGCCATTACAACCCTTCAGTCAGGATTACGGCCTATCTTCTCACACCACTTATGCTGTGTGCGTTAATTTTATACATAAGTGGTGGGACCTACAGTTTAAATTCGACTCCGAACGACATATTTTTGAGAAGCTTTTCATGGCAATTTTTACTCTCAGAGTCTTTGCCAGAAATCTGCTGAGAGGAAGTCGCCGAAGAAATATTTTTCGTTTTGATGTCTGGCCTGGGATTCGAACCCGGGCCTTTCGTCTAATAAGCCAACACACTACCCACTAGACCACGGCGACTTCATTCATAAAAACCTAAAGAAAGTGGTGAATATTCAAGAAATCCTATTTTCTCACAAAATATCCTATTTGGCCTCAAATTTAGACTGGAGCTTCCGCCATTCATGTATATAATTAAAACAAACAACATAAGTAATGTGACTGAATTCTTATAATGAGCAATTATGTATGCACAGTGAGCTTCAAAAGAATCTGTACACTATGGTTACACTGCCTATAATTACCAAACTCTAATTTCAACTGGCAATAAAACAATTTTAAAACTAAAAGTAACGGTAATTATTTAAGGTATATTTTTTTAACTGTATTTTAAAATTGAAAAAAAAGAAAAAACAATTTCAAATTTTTTCAGGTGCACTCCTTAAGTGATTAAAGTTGAGTTTGGTGATTTTTAGAATTTTCTCCTTACTGCACAGTTTCTTTTGAACTTCAATGTACTTACTTAATTGGCCATAACAACCCGATTAACGGATTTCGGCCTGCCGCAACACATCCTTCCAGGCGCTTCTGTTTCTTGCGCGCCTTCGCCAATTGGTCACACCAATCGATGACAGGTCTTCCTCGATTTGGTCCTTCCAACGGTCGTCCTCTTCGCCGACTTCCGCAGATCCCCGCATCAAATACTCGTCTCGCCGGAGCATCCTCCTCCATACGAACGACATGGCCGAGCCAGCGCAGCCGCTGGATATTAGTACGCTGCACAACGTCCATGTCGTTGAGGAGCTCATACAGCTCACTGTTGTATCGGATGAGAAAATCATCGCCAACTCGCACTGGACCGAAGATCTTACGTAGGGCCTTTCTCTCGAATACTCTCAAGGCAGCTGCATCAGTTCTTAATAGGGTCCATGCTTCTGCGCCATGAAGAAACACGGGTATGATGAGCGTCTTGTAGAGTATTAGTTTTGTCTTGCGAGAGAGGTCTCTGCTACTCAATTGCCTATTGAGACCATAATAGCACCTGTTGGCAAGAGTAATCCTGCGCTTGATCTCCAGACTGACATCATTTTCGGTGGTAACGGCGGAGCCAAGGTAAATGAATTCCTTGACTGTATCAAAAGTATAGTTATCAGCCGTAATTTGTGAATCAATACGCCGCACGGCTCTACTTGTCGATAACATATACTTCGTTTTGCCCTCATTTACTGCCAAACCCATCTTCTTAGACTCCCGTTCAATAACACTATAGGCAGCAGTGACATCTCGTTTGGCACGCCCTATGATGTCGATGTCGTAAGCGTACGCTAGCAAATGGACACTTTTTTGAAAAATAGTCCCATTGCTGTGCACTCCCGCCTTTCGCAGAACACTCTCCATGACGAAGTTGAAGAGGTCGCATGATAAGTAATCGCCTTGTCTGAAACCTCGCACGGTATCAAAAGGTTCGGAGAGGTCCATTCCTACTTTGACGGAGCTGCAGGAATTGCTCAACGTGATTTTGCATAGCCTTATCAGCTTCGCAGGTATACCGAGCTCAGACATTGCGGCAAAAACACGATCCCTTATGGGGCTATCGAAAGCAGCCCTATAGTCGACAAAAAGATGGTGTGTGTCGGCTTGATTTTCGTGGGTCTTTTCCAGGATTTGGCGTAGTGTGAAGATCTGGTCGATGGTGGACTTGAACTTCAATGTACTTTTGGATAAGTTGGTAATCAGGAAATTAGTTATATTTCAACCACTTATTAATGCTTGACTGAAAACCCTACATATAAGCACTCATGAAATTTTGAATATAAGTGAGTCAACAATATTGAAATTAAACTATGTACTCCGAATCATTCGTACACACTACAACGTTGATTTATAAGTACAGGTTGCAATGAGTATGCGTACAACGGTGACATCAAACTCATACCATTTGAAATATGTTTGATTCATAAGCCTACCCATTTAGATTCAAATGATGATAATTCATTCGAGTGACTGGATTCTACTCATCAAAGTTTAGTCTTAGTTGTTAGGCATTTACAACCTTCTAGTGAATATTTTAGTGTTCATATGCAATTCATACTTATTTTACGCTTCTTGGAAATGTTGAGTTATGGACAGACGAAATCATCAACATTATACGTGTGTGTTAAAAAAATATTTCTTTGGCGATTTCCTCTCTCAGCAGATTTCTGGCAAAGACTCTGAGAGTAAAAATTGCCATGAAAAACTTCTCAAAAATCTGTCGTTCGGAGTCGACTTTAAACTGTAGGTCCCGCCACTTATGTATAAAATTAATGCACACAACATAAGTGGTGTGAGAAGCTAGGTCGTTATCCTGACTGAAGGGTTGTAATGGCCAATTATGTATGTTAAGTATGATGAGTACATCAAACTTTGAATATGAGTAGAGGAAGTTAAATGATTTTCAAATAAGTGTGAACCTTCAGAAATTATGAGTATGATTAGATCCTACTTATCATTTTGAATACTCATTGCTGATCTCTGTTGCAGACCCCGGACTAGGTTTACTATTTACGGATTGTAAACTAATCAACCTGGAATACAGTCCGCTCATCAAGGAGGACTGCTTTATTTCATCCTCAAAATAGACCTCTGCTCCAGTGTCATCTTCGAAATGATTAAAAAAATTTCGTACTTATTAGGAATATCATTCTAAAGGGAATAATTTGGTTGCCCCTGTTGCTGTTAGCTTTTGCACAAACATTTCGATATGAAGTTTTTGTTTAAAAATTTTTTTGTTTGCTTAAATGTAATGTTCGCTTTCGCAAATTAAATACTAGAATATTTTGATATTGACCACTCCAGACCACATTATTATGCTATTTACTCCACTGGCAAAAGCACGACTACAAAGAAAACAACAACAACACAAACAAATGAAAAAAAAATTAAGAAGAAGAGGGGGAAAAGAGGATGGAGAAGTAAGCATAATATAAAGTTGAGATGAAAAAGTTTTTAAATCTCTTAAAAATTAGCTGCAAACTGTAGAGTTGCGATAAGAATATGTTGCTGATGCTTAAAATCCTGCTTTCACGTAATTGTTGTTGTTGTTTTTGCTGTAGTTGTTCCTTTTAAGCGTTGAACAAACAAAACGAAAACAACAAAATGGCCAAAAAGATGAATGAAACAGAAGTAAACAAAAGTATATAATCACACACACACACACACAAACACACAAAGGCATACATTCAGCAAAAAAAAGCATTCAAATAATGAACACGAAAAGAGAAGAGAAGAAAATAAAAACACAAACAGACAAACAAACAAACGAAAGCGATGAAATCCTAGGAAAACTTTTACAATCCTTTGGTGTTCTCCTACACCTATTACTACTACTACAGCTGGCAGCTACTTTGTTTCCTTTTTATCTTTAATTCCCATACTCCGAGAAACACTAGCGCGCCGTAAAGTTTTTAAGCAAATAGCGAAAATCTTCTTTTATTTACTTCACTCTCTCTCACTTACTCTCCTCTCACTCACTGTCTGTCCTTTTCTGCCGCTCTGTTTCAATAGAAACATTATCTGGCAGATCAAAACAAAGTAAAAAAAAATTCCATGTTTTTTCTTCTTCCTTGTAAAGTGTAAAGTAGTAGAGATTTCATATGGGGGGTAGTATGGTGTGTAACTGTCTGTAGGGGTATGGTTGGTAGTATTAGTTGCCGTTGTTGTTGTTTGTATACAAACAACAAATAATAACACAAGATTTCCATATGTGTGAGTAACATGAAAATTAAGTAAGAGTATGTGTAAATAGCTACTCACTTTTTTCTCTTTCATTCTTCATTCCCTAAGGCTACAAATGTTAGTGTGTGTGTGTGTGTGTGTGTGTGGGTGGTGAGGGGGGGTATATTTATTGCTTCCCAACAAACCATCACGTCTAACATTCCATTCCACTGGTCGCTCAGTTAGTAAGTATTGAAAAACACATTCATTTGGTTCGGGAGAAAATCAAAAAAAGAAAAATCGAAAAAACAAATAAGAAAAGTTTTTATTAAGATCTTTAGCGATTATTTGCTTTTTGCAAGAAAGAAATACGTTTTTTTGATTTGATTTTCTTTTCTTTTTGGTTGTTGTTGGTTTTTTTGTTTTGTTTTGTTTTTGTGGTTTATATTTCTGTTACTTTTATATGGTTTTCTTTGCGGGCGTTTTTGGTTTTCTTCTTTTCTTCGGTTTTCATTGTTCGATTTGAAAACAATTTTCAACCCTAATCGTTGGCGATTTAAAAACTTGTTTAAGTTTAATTTCGAAGGAAAAAGAAAACAAACAACAAACTGACTTTAAATACCAATGAGGGATTAATTTTCTTTTCTTTTTTTCAAATAGTCTTTTACGGTTTTTTTTATTCTCCAATTGGTATTTTTGTTTTCCCTTTTAAATGAAGAATAATGAGATGAAATAAGCATATGTGTTCGAAACTTTAAAAAAAAAAAAATTTTAAAAAATTTGAAAGTTTTGAAAGCAAACAATGAATGCAAAGAGTTGTTAAGGACCTTTGGATCACAGCGAATACGTCTATATCCGTCAGAGTACTCCGCAATGAGACGGCGAATACTTTCGCTAGATTAGGTTCACTTTCTGAGGGCGATTAGGTAGTTGATCTTGATTCAACAACCTGCCACCTCTACAGCCTCATCAAAGAATGAGTCAAGGGGGAAGAGCGGAGGTGTCTATGGACTACTATAGATGATGTAAGAACCAGTTGGTTGCTGAGCTTAGATAAGGTCAGTTTAGGGGTAGTTATTGTATTTTTTACGGGACATTGCGAGGTTAGATTGCTGACCAGTATCTGGAACAGATCTCGGTCGAACTATTGCAGTGTCTGTTGCGACGAAGAGAGGTTAGAGACTATCAAATACCTATATAACTGGACCTCTGTAACTGAACTGCCTTAGTAGGTTGAGATATAAGACCCAGGCCAGGAGCTTCTTCAAGGGTTTGAATCGGGATATTACGTTTCTAGGTATCTAAGGCCTGTTACAGATGGTGTAGGAAAAATTGGTTGCTGGGCTTAGATAAGGCTAGTTTGTGGTTAGCTATTGGATTTATTACAGGGGCATTGCGAGATTTGATCGCTATCAAGTATGTGGAACAGATCTCAACCGGCCTATTGCCGGGTATCGTGCAACGAGAAGAAGTTGGAAACTATAGAACACCTCCTCTGTAACTGTGCAGCCTTAGTAGTTTGAGATTGAGTACCCTGGGCAGGGACTTCTTTGAGGGTTTAAATTCTTTGTCGAGTGTTGACATTAGGGCTCTCTATAACTTGATTATTGCTTTGAGGTGGTTAAGAAGTGCGAGGGCTTTCATGGTTAATCCTCCGCTTCCTTTATTCTCCCTTTCAAACTTTCTCTCCAATGGATCAACTTGACCCCTGAGTACTGTACTTGTCTTAATGGCAAATACACATCCGCTATATATATAGTAGCAAAATAAATGACTTACCGACTTACTTAATTGTTCATTACAACCCTTCGGCCACGATTACAGCCTAGCTTCTCACACCCCTTATGTTGTGTGCTTTAATTTTCTTCATAAGTGGTGGAACCTATAAGTTTAATGGCGATTACGGATAACAGAGTTTTCAAGGCATTTTTTTATTTGTTCTCACAATTTTTGCCAAAAGACTGCTTGGAAGAAAGTCGCTGAAGGTATATCGTTACGCTTTTACCTTTTAAAAACGCTTAAAATATAAGCCGAATTGATTACAAATAAAATAAAAATAAATTTTGTGTTTAGTTTTAATTTAAATACTTTATTATTTGCACAATTCTTTGTGCCACTGTTCACAACTTGATGTAAACGAAAACAATTGCTCTTCCTTGTTATTCCTCTGTTTACACCCTTTGCATAAACAATAACAATTACTAGACAATTATTTGAGAAATCTTTGTAACGAAGATCTTAAAACCACGAATATTCTCCTCAAACACACGGCGTCTTCACACAAGACAGACAGAACTTCACTAACTCCAGTCGTCAGCTTTTCATTTCCATTTCCTTTTATATGGCAGAGTAAACAGTCTGATGAATGTTCTTGAAAGCGAATGTTCATGATATCGCCTTCTCAAAATCTGCAAAAATGTAAACATCGTTGTTTACATTTATTATTGTTGTTTGTGTATTTTGTTTACATTGATTTTTGCAGTGTTGTCTGTGTATTTTTGTTTGCTTGTTTACCATTTATATTTTATGCTGGTGTTTGTTGTCATATTAAGCAGTAGATAATTTGTAAACAGGTTTGCTTAATGCATTGTTTTATTTTTACAGCTTTTCTTTATAATGGGTTATCCATTTCGTGGTTTCAAAAGTAAACGTAAATCAAACACCTATAAAATATTTTTTTCACGATTTAATATTAAACGATATAAAAGGGAGACTCCAGTATCCAGATTTTTAATTTTAGTTACAATATATTTTATTTGTTCAGATATCGTTTTTTACGAAATGCCTGAGCCTGTAATTGAACCACTGGCTCTAGCCTAATACGACAATATACTATCTATTCGAATGTGGCAATCATTCTACTATTTATTCAGATTCTGTTTTTGTAAACAAAATATTTATTTAATTATAATCCTCTGCCGCTATGGCTCTAGAAATCCTAATTTGCCATCTTAAAAAAATTTTTTTGTTGCTCTTTTGATAAATTATTTTCGAAATTCCATCATAAAATTTACTTCACATATGTATAAGGAATGTCACTCAAAAAAAGTAAAAACTAAAAATATTTTCATTCAAAAATCTATCGATAATTGGAAATTTTATTGGAAATTATTTAACTTTTCCTTAAGCAGCTGTTGTTTGTTGTTTGGCAACAAATTAATGGAATGTTTAAAGAATAAACAAGAGAAATTCCTTAAATTGTTTGTAAAATTTATCAAAAAAAAAAATGATTTTTTGATTTTATTGACCAAAAACAAAAAAAAAAAAAGAGAAACTAAATTCATAAACAAATAAATAAAAATGTAATTAAATTGTTCAATTTTAATTGAATTATTACGTTTATTTCTTTATTTTTTGATTTTAATTCATAACAATTGCTTAAACACACTCATATGTGCATATTTATGTGTGAATATGTACAAATAGAAACGCTTTAAAGCAAATAGTAATGCACACACACATAGAGAAACACAATTGCAAATATTTGTGTATGTATGTATGTATTGAAATTTCCTTAATAAAATCCAATAATTTCCATTTCCGATATACCCATACATACGTGTACACATTTACACACACACACACACTCATGTGTGTATAGCATCTCTCATTTAATGTATGAAAATGTTGTCATTTGTTAGAGCCCAGGCATAATGTGTCATTTAAAGTGATTGCCAGCCAGGCACATTGATTCTAAACTAAACATCTCCTCTGTGTGTGTATGAGCAAGAGCATGAATGGTTTTCCTAAATGTGTGTATGTGTGCGTGAAAGTAAAACAAAATATTGATGGCTTTCGGGTTTTTTTTTCCGAAAGTCTTTCGCAATGAATGAATGAATGACTGCTTGGTTGTTTGTTGATCTGACTGACATTCTGATTGTCGCTCTGATTGACAGCATGACTGACGGCCAAAACGACCAACTGTTTAACTATTGATATCTGAAAAGGACTTGCGAAATGTTTTCTTTTTTTTCTTTGTTTAAAATTGATTTTTACATTCGATGTTCGTTTCTCTTTTTTTGGTCGTTCATTAATCGCCACACAACGTAGAAGATTGATGGCTATGGCTGCACATGTAACTTATCTGTGGAACGTAGATAGAAACACTCGCTGCAAACAATTTCTTAACAAATGCCCCGAAATGAAAGCACAAGAAAATAATTACATTTAAGCGGATTTATTTTGTTAACGTAGTGTAGTAGGTAGTGCCAGGGTACAAAGCACAGTCCACAGACATCTGAAACTACTCCTGAGAGTAAATAAAATTGTCATGAAAAGATTCT
This sequence comes from Sarcophaga peregrina, assembly GCA_014635995.1. NCBI lineage: Eukaryota > Metazoa > Arthropoda > Insecta > Diptera > Sarcophagidae > Sarcophaga > Sarcophaga peregrina. Next base: position 6,476,987 of record CM025791.1, read on the forward strand.
CAAAAATCTGTCGCTCGGAGTTGACATTAAATTGTAGGTCGCATTACTTATGTATAAAATGAACGCACATAGCATAACTGGTGTGTGAAACTAGGTCGTAATCCTGACTCATAGGTTATTACAACTTATTAAGTAAAAAAGTATTTGTTTTCGGTTCTTTTATTAGAGGCGCGTTAATTGAATAATTTTTGGCAGCAAACAAAAAAAATAAAATAAATATTTCGTCTTAATAGTTTGAATATAGGAATTTAGTTTATTTAGGCTTTAAACATTTAATTTAAAAATAGGTCATTTATTATAGCCCCTAAGGCGTATGATTATTAATTATTTTTGAGTTTTCTTCCTATAATATTACGTATACGTCTTGGGGGGTGTTTATTGACAGTGTTTCTAAAAGAGGTCACCAATAAGTATTCAAAACGATGAGTAGATTCGAATCATACTCATAATTTCTGAAACTTACAAGCATTCATACTTATTTTGATATCATGGAAACTCTCTACTCACATTCAAAGTTTGAAGTACTCATCATATTCATAGAAAACAACACGTATGATGCTGTTGATTTCGACTCTCATTGATTCAGCATTTGGTAGATAGGTAGGTAGGTAGAAATGGCTGTTCCTTCGACGTAGTCATGAGCGGACACACTTAGATCTTATACAGGGCCCATTGTGGTACCTCAGTTTCACATTCTCCGCTATTCCAAGAACCACTCGGAGCTTCCGAATAAGCGACTCAGAGTGACAATATCCATGCATAACAGTTTATCTAGATCCTGCATGTGGTAGGCACTCAGGTGTCTCTTTCTCCTGTGATCAAGTGCCGGGCATGTGCACAGTAGGTGAAGAACAGTTTTATCCTCTAGCTCATCTCCACAGCTTTTGCAAAAATCATTCGCGAGGTGTCCAAGACAAATACGGCTCGCCCCGTATATACCCCGATAACAGCGCTGAGCCTGCTTCTTTGGAGTTTAAGCAGGGTCGCCGTACGCCTCCCATCCAGCCGCACAAAGCACAAAATAAGTATGATTCGAGTATGAACAGCACAATACTCACTAGAAGGTTGTGTATTTGTTTTGACAAAGACAGCAAGTCTTTTTTTTTCTTCTTTTATAAATGCAACAGCAACTAAGACTGTAAATTTTAATGAAAGACTCGATTCACTCGAATCATTTATGAATATTATCTAAATTTATGAATCGAAATGAGTAGGTTTATGAATCAAACATATTTCGAATGTTGTGAGTTTGATATCAACTTTGTACTCATACTTAGTGCAGCTTGTACTTATAAATCGATGTTGTAATCGATGTAATCGAATTTGCATGAGTGCTTGTAAATAGCGGAAAAACTATTCATTGCTGATCTATGGTACGTATAAATGGAAGTAACTGCAGACATTATAACACATAACCAAGTAGAAGACCAGCATATTTTTAAAACTCCCTATGCACCTATAAAATCATCTTTCCCATACAATTCTTTTTTAGTTTTTATTTTTTTTTTTTGTTTAGAAAATCTTGTTAAATGCAATAATATTTCCAATTTCTAAGGTTATTCAATTTATTTACATGAATAAAGTAAACATTCGACAGACCTTCTCAATAGCCAGCATCCCCAAGTAGGCCATTTATTATGTCACACTCACATGTATGGCTCATAAATATTATTCTTAAGTAGGCACTAAATTTTTATGTTTTTATTTTCAACGAAAATAATAATAAAAAAAAAATAAAATTTAATTTTTATACTAAAATAACACACACACACACACACACATTGAAAGCAAAAAAAAAACTTCTAAATTTTTCAATGCCCAAACCCTACAACCAACTACAACAACATACACGGGTATTAGAGTATAAAAAAAGAAATAAATAAAATGAATGAAAAAATATTATTTTTTAACAAATAAACACAAGATGGAAGATTCTCTTCTACCCTCCCCCCCCTCCCTGGCTTCCAAAAACGGTGTCCTTTTTTAGGGCTGAAGTATTAGTAACTCATTGTAGGGTTTTGCAGCAATTTTAAGTTTTTTATTGCGTTGCAAATATTTTTGTTGGCAAAATATCAATTCGTAAACACGCTTCGACACTTTAGCAGAACTTGAAAGGAAACAAAACAAAATGAAACTGAAAATGAAACTGAAAATAAATAAATGAAATGCTAATAAAATAGAATCAAAATAAAAAAAAACAAGCAGAAAAATATAAAATTGTAACCCTAAAAACATAGTAGAAGAAATATAAAATGTGTGTCTGTGTGTGTATCTGTGTGTGTGTGTATAAAATGTAGATTTTAATTTTCATTTACACACTCTCATAAACAACAACAGGAACTCCAAACCAAAAAATTTTCACACAATCACACACACACACATATATACGACACCGAAGAGTAACACAATTTTCTACAAAATTTTTCTGGCATTTTTTTTTATTTATTTTCTGGCTACAGAAGTGACACCAACAGAAACCAAAAAATAAGTTCTCGGCTCTCTTGTAAAAATTGCTTAAAAAAACCAACCAGAATAGAACTTTGCCACCAAAAACATTGCAAGAAGGGGTGTGTATTTGTGTGGAATATATCTATGGATGTGGATGTCTAGTGAGTTGTGTGTCTGTGTGTGTATGTATGTAAGACAAAAATATGTAATAAAATATGAATTGTGTAAATAATATTAAAAAATTCCTTGTTTTTTTTAGGATTTTTTGTTTTCTATGATGGTCTCTGTGTATGCATGTCTGTATTCCAAATATTTTTTCATTTATATCGGGTGTTGTAAATTTTTTTTTGTTTTGTCACTTTCTGTGTTGGATTATACTCTCTATCTGTATTACAATGCGGTAATATAATACAGTGTTAAGAATATAAAAACAAATATGAAGCGATTCAGCGATTTCAGTTGGCCAAATACGATTTTAAGGTATCCTATCCTACATTATGTTGTAAGCGGAAGTCTATTCCAAGACAAGGACAAGACATAGCAAAACTGTTTCACAGTATACCATCATTTGGGTCAATTTCGACCTCCGGGTACTGTGCTTGTCTTGACCGACAGATGTACGTCCTCTAACCTATACCATCATTTGTACACATATCGGGTTAAAGATAGTACGGATCTGGAGAACGGGATCAACTATTACCTTATGACCTTATTCCAGGTCATGTGTGAAGCCTCAGCAATCTCAACAATAAACAAACAGATGAGCTTGTGAAGAAGACTGCTTTCAAGCCGCTGACAGAATCAAAACCCTTTTGTGAATTTGGAAAGTAAAGATAAAGAGAGGCAAAGACTCTTCTCGAACTAAGTCAGCTTAAGGCTATCAAATACTTACACAGAGACCTTTTTTTTTTTTTGAAACCAGCACTCAGGGGATGACCCCTATTCATGCAGTGCATGGTGTAGGTTTTAGGAAAGGTGGAAAGAGGGAAGATGCGATCGGTAAGGAAACGAGTTGCTGGTAGTGACTATAAAATGGCCAGTGCTATACCTTCACCATTAGACAGTCCGCAGTTTCTTGTACCACTTATGTTGTGTGTGTTAATTTATACAGATGTGGCGGGACCTATAGTTTAAAGTCGACTACTTTTTTTTTTGTATTTTTTATTTTAATGTTTGGCCTGGAACTCGAACCCTGGCTTTACGTCTAATAAGCCAGCAGACTATCTACAAGACCACGGCGACCCTGAATCACTGCTGTATCTTCCAGACATTATGTTATGGCTATTCTAAAGGCTTCTCAGTAATACAAAATTAACTGAGAATATATGTATACACAGATAGGCTGTCATATAAGGAGTCCGCCAAATAACTCTTTTTTTTTTTTGAAAATGCTTTAAAAAAAACTACTAAATATTTTCTCAAATTTCTTTTTTTATTTGAAAGTACAATCCTTTCGGTTAATAATGGAAAATAATTTCATTCAAATGGCTGCTTAGGCTGGCCATGCAGCAGCCTATACGATCGGTCGAATTTTTAAGCACATTATCGATTGTGTGCAGCTGTATTTCACCAATGGCATTACGAATATTGTCCTTTAAAACGTCAATTGCCTCTGACTTGTCTGCGTAACACTTATCTTTGGTGGCACGAATAATAGTCCAAAGATGTCAAATCGCAGCTCCCAAGTGGCCAAATGACATCAGCTCTGCGGCTGATAATGAGATCTTTAAAATCAGGGCGCAAACCATAGAATGCAGCTTCGGCACGTAGCACCGTCCTGTTGAAACCAAATGTTGCTAATATTCTTGTCTTCAATTTTTGCTGAATAAAAATTCAGTTCAACATGGCCCGATTAACGATCGCCATTGACTGTAACGGCCACTCCTTGCCCATTTTCGAAGAAAAATGGCCCAATTATGCGTCTTGGACCAACATTCGCACCAAACAGTGACTCGTTTTCGTATGGTTTTTTTCTGTCTACTACGATTACTACCTCCATTATTAAGTTACTTTTTGGATAACAGTTCCTGGATAGTAGAGACAAACAATTTAACTATAAGGTAAGAATCTTAGCTCAGTCAAGATGAAATAGGGCAATTTCCTCTTGCGATCTGACTTATATTGTGTGGTCTTTAACCTAACGGTGTAGTGGCTAATAAGAATGAGTACCTTGCCGAAGGGAAAGACAGTCCATCACTTTATGCTTTACTGTCCAGTATCCGCAGATTTATGCGACCGTCCTGGGAATATTATCCTAAACATCCCTGATGAAATTATCTGAACTCGGCGTAATATAAACAGAATGACTGGGGTCAGATAACACTTTCTAATGGTTTACACAGTTCAGTGTATCCGGCTAATTGTATACTTTATTTTTTGTTTTGAAAAATATTTGTGCATGAAATTTCATCTTGAATTTTTTCGATATATCGAATTTATCAAATTTACTCCAAAAAAACGAAAAAAATATAATTAAAGATGTCACAAACCTTAGTAGAAAATCAACACATTCTTCACTATCTGTATTGGTGTAGGGAATATAAAACAAAAAAATAAAAATAAACTATGAAATTAATATGGAATTGAATATTAAAAAAACAACATGAGATTTTAAATTACTTTCAAATATTCGACAAAATACTTAACAGTGGTTATTAGACTGTCGGGGTTTGCTTATTAGATGTGAGGTCGTGATTCAAACCTCAGACCAGGCATTACGAACTTTAGGAAATGTAAACAACTTTTTCTTCGGAGACATCCTCTCAGTAGTCGTCTAGTAAAAATTCGGAAAGTAATTAAAAAAAATCTGTCGTTCGGAATGGACTTTAAGCTGCAGATCCCGCCAGACATGGTGTTAGAAACTCGTTCATAATCCTGACTAAAGGCCGGTAAGGACCAGTTAAGTAAGTAAGTAAGTGAGTAAATATTAGACGTACAGTGTTGTAAAATGTTGCTGTCTTTCCCAAAAAGAATAGTGATTCATCATGTTTTGTCCTTAGCTTGAAAAAATTAGATCTTCTGGTATTTCATATAAAAATCTAGGGCCATTCTTACAACTTACCTTTAAAGTTGTCGATAGTTAAAGGTACCTTTAGCAAAAGTGAACGGCAAAGGTACCTTTAACTTATTTTGGTTATTACAACTTACCGATAAAACAAAATTAACTTTTTCAAAAATATGGCAGTACCGGAGCAAAGTCGATAAAACTGCTTAATTAAACAAGTTTTTTTTAACGCAGTGCAAAAGGAAAACTTCGTTTTGGTTGTTGTATATGCTAATTTTGTTTAAATTTGAAATTGCCACATCGAAAATAGTATATGATATAGTAAGTTCAAACAGAAAGTGACCTTTAAATGTTAAAGGTAGGATGATCTTCCCTTTAGCTTATCGGTCACTTCTATCTTATTGGGTACTCGTAATAATGAAAAACAATTTATCTCTACGTTAAAATCCTCCCTTTTGTTAAAGGTAAGTTATAATAATGGCCCTTAATGTTTTCAAGAGATATTCTAAATCAATAAATTTTATTTTTTAGGTCTTTAAGAAGAATATTTTTTTTTGGCTCTTCCAACCCACTGTGCCATCTGTCCATCTCTACATGCAAACAATCAAAAATCCTGTGTAAACAATCAAAAAGACGCCATAGCTCCACATGGAAAACAGCAAACGCAATACACAAACATACATTGGCGCTTCGATTATTTCATATCAAATTGAGTCGTACTCACCATTCATACATTTTTAGTATGCAGTGCCATAATACAAATAAAAAAGACAAACTCTTGCCACTTTTCATACATACTGGGTTGGGTTTTAGTTTTTTATTCTCATTGTGAAGTTTTTGATTTAAAAAAAGAGAAGAAATGATATTTTGCCGTCCTGCAACATTTGAAAATAATTTCGATGTTTTCGTATTTGAAATTACCATTGCGGCGGCATCAAAACCTTTTGCCAAAACAATTTTATAATTTTATTACAGGCCATATATTTTTCAATTGGCTCTTACCAAAAAAATATAAACAATTTAGGCCACTCCAACTAATACACTCATACACAAAGACTCACACACATTTATATAAAGAAGATAAAATAATGCAGTAAAAAAAAACTAAAGGGAATAGAAGAAAAACTTAATTTTATTATAATTATTGGCATACAGGACCTATAATACAACAGAATATTAAGTTTCAAAAGGATTTACGGCTATTGCCGTAAAAGAGGCTAAAGAGTCTTATTTCTTTTTTCTTTTTTTATGTTTATTTCATAAATAAATGAGAATAAATCTCTTGTAATTTTTTTTATTTAATTTTATGGAATTTTTCTAAATTTTTTTTTTTTTTTAAATTATGATTTAAAAACCAAAATATTTTAATAGAATTAATGAAAAGCCATACGAAATAGGAGAAAACCAATATGAAAATATAATTTTACCATAATTTAATAAATATTCCAATTTATTGGCACAAAAAAAAAAAACACAGAATAACAAAATAAACAAAAGCAATTTATTATAATAATATTAAAATCAGATTATCTTGTGAAATATTTTTATTGTGTTATTATTATTACGTTTTATTATTTTTTTTTATTAAAATACTCTACATATGCATTGTTTTTAAGCCTATATATTGAGTTTTTGTTCAATGTTTCTTCTAACGCTTTCAATCGAAAATGCGACAATTAAAGCAACAAAGCTGAGGTACATTCGTTATTTACCGATCCCTTGACCATCTAGGCGCTAATGAGTTTTAAAAGTATTTCTCTTCCGTAATATCAGTCATGCTACTAAATAGCCAACGACAGACACTCAGTGGTGGTGCCTAGTTGCCATTGAATATGAATCCCTTGGCTATTAAAGTTAAAAACAACAAATAACACAAGAAAACAACCAGCAATATTAACTATTAACTGCTAACAATGCTGTCTGAAAGCTGAGTTCAAGTTTAAAAATTTTGAGGCCTGCTATTCAAGCCAGAGTTTAGTTCATTTGCCCATCTTTCAATTGTAAAGGGCTTCACAGAAGACCCATCGAGTATTCTCTTATCCAATAGGGAAAGAATTTTCATTATTCTTATGGAATTTGAGGTAGTCGCTGTGGTTTAGAAGGTAGTGTGTTGGCTTATGAAATGAAAGGACCGTGTTCGAATCCCAGGTCAGATATCAAAATGAAAATATGAAAATATTTCTTCGGCAATGGCAAATTTCTGTTAGAAACTCTGAGAGTAAATAAAATTGCCATGAAAAGTTGATCAAATAATATATCGTTCGAAGTCGCGATGATCTGTAGGTCCCGCCAGTCAGCTACCACACAATACGATTGGTTTGAAAAGATAGGACACTGTACAATGGGTTAATTCGACCCCCGGATACTGTACTTGTCATAGTTGACAAGGACACACCCTCTAACCAAACCTTACCAATGCAATTTGATGTCACCGTATTAAACCTGAAGCCACGTTTCGAGCTCAATGAAAGCGAAATATGCAAAATTTTGCAGCAAATTTTTGGCAAAAGCACTGAGAGTAAATGAAAGTGCCATGAAAAGTTGCTCAAAAAACCTATCGTTGGGAGTGGACTTGAAACTGTAGATCCCGCCACTGATGTGTTCAATTAACGCACACACCACGATTGGTTTGAAAAGCTAGGACGCTGTACAATGCGTCAATTCAATCTCCGGGAACTGTACTTGTCATAGTTGACAAATACGCATCCTCTAACCTAACCTTATCTATGCAACTTGATGTCGCCATACTCTAGTAGAAAGTGGTAGATAGTGTGTTGGCGTATTAAACCTGAGGCCACGATTCGAACTCAATCAAAGCAAAATATGAAAAATTTCGATGACTTCCTTTCAGCAAATTTCTGGCAAAACCACTGAGAATAAATAAAATTGGCATGAAAAGTTGCTCAAAAAATCTGCCGTTCGTAGACGACTATATACTGCGGGTCCCGCCACTGATGTGTACAATTAACGCACACAACATAAGTGGTTTGAGAAACTGGATCGTACTGGAACAGATCCCAGCCGGACTATTGCTGGGTATGTTGCGATGAGGAGGAGTTGGAGACTGTCGAACATCTCCTCTGCAACTGCCCAGCCCTTGGTAGGTTAAGGTTGAGGACCCTTGGCAGGCCCTTCATTGAGAACTTGAGTTCTGTGTTGAGGACCGACATCAAGGCACAGATTCATTAGCAGCTTGGGCTGGTTGAGAGGTGCTAGGGCTTCATAAGTGTAGTCGCACTCTCAACCTCTGTTCTTTTGTGTCTGTTGTTTTTCATTCCTCCATTTCGCATTCTCCCTCCCCTTTCCTACTTTCCTATATCCTCCTTTTTCCTTCCTCCCCTAAGGACAATGTACAATGGGTCAATTTCGACCTCCGGGTACTGTGCTTGTCTTGACCGACAGGTGCACGTCCTCTAACCTAACCTAACCTAACTGCATCGTAATCCTAATTGAAGGGTTGTATGTTTGTAATAGGATTTCAAACATTACTTACTAAATTATTATCTTAACTGATCATTACAACCCTTTAGCCAGGGTAGGTAACGACATTACTTCTATCAACACCCATATTTCGTGTGTTAATTTTATTTATGTGGAGTGGCAACTACAGTTTTAAAGTCAACTTCGAACAACAGATTTTTTTTGAGAAACTTTTCATGGCAATTTTATTTCCCACGGAGTGTTTGCTAGAAATCTGCTGAGAGGAAGTCGTAAAAGCAATATTTTTCCATCTTTCACTTTCTTCGAGATGTCTGGGCAGGAGGTTAAACCACGACATCACATCTTATAAGCCAACAGGCTATCTATTAACCTAGGGCGATTTCTGAAGATGATAAAATTATCGCTTTAAAATCTGTTGCAGTAGGCCTAGTAATTGAAACGAAAAACAACAACGGAGCTAAGTTGGAAACAGATCTGGGAGATGATTTTGAATAGCTCTAATGAACAGCTCCCAAATGAACTTGAAAGAAATATGCTCCTACTTTATAGTCTTTCTCAGTTACTAATTGATATTAAATGTACTTCAATAAGGTATCCAAAAGCAAATCATGGTGTAAGGCATCATATCGTTGTACTTGATCAACTGTTATTTACTTGTGCTATAAATTAAAATTAAAATCCATAGTCAAACAAAAATAAAATCATACTTTTAAACAAGTAGAGTAGATTTTATTAATATTTTAATTCTAAAATATAAAAATATTGAGACCAAGCCATAATAAATTCTTGTTTAATAGCCATAAACCATTGCAATTTAAAAAAAAAAATCAAAAAGAAAATCTGAATTGCCACCAAATGTCACATTAGAAATTACCTTAAAAAACTATACAAATTTTATAGAAAAGAAAAAGAATAAGCCAACACCCTTAAATTGAATCTATTAAAGCTTTCAGCGATTTATCATTTAAAAAAAGCCTGTCATTTGGAAAAAAGAGAAACAAAAAAATTTTAAACAAATACAAACACATGCGGCTAGTCATATGGTCTATGAAAATTAAATAAAAATGTATGCGTTGGTATAGAAATGTGTGAGAGTCAGTATGCAAAATTTAAATTTAATTAAAAAAAAAATAAATTATAAAAAAAACAGACAGAAAACGTGAATTAAAATTAAATTAACACTCAACAAATGATTTTTTGGAAAAGAGATGAACAACCTTTCAAGCCACCACAGCGTATGAGTACGATTTAATTCAAAATAATACGTAGATATTCATCATACGCCCCGAGATATGCGAAGAGATCATAGGATGGCTTTCTATATTAAAACAATTTTTGTTTATTTTAGACTGGCCCCCTTTATTCACCAATGGTTTGCCAAATGCGCCTGATAGTTTTTTCTCAATTGACCAAAATATTATCAAAAACAAAAAACGATAAAAAAAGTTCCTCCAATGAATTTTTGTCAATTTTACTGATGCCGACAAACACAGAGAAAAGAGAAAACAAAAATGTGGCATCAAAAATTATTAATTTTTGGTTATCCTATTGCATTTTTCAATAATTATTCAATTTATTTATTAATTTTATTTTTAGCATGTTTGTCAATTATGGTTTTTATTAAAATATTATACAATATACATGCATACATACATACATAAGCATAAACATATTTAATGGATTAAAAGTAAAAAGCCTTTATAAGCCCATATGCTTTATGTGATTTAAAACTTTTTTTGCAGGCTCCTCTTCATTATGAAATGAATTTCAATAATTTTTTTATAAAAATTTATTTTCTTTCATATAAAAACGTATAAAAAAAAAAAGATTAAGAAATTGAATATAAAATAATTTACCATAGAAATGTATTAAAATATTATGGGAAAATAATTTTATTAAAAACTATTGTGAAAACAAATTCTATTTGGAAAAAATAATGTATATGGACTCCGCTTATAATGCTAGTGATTTATGATCAAGAAAAAAATACAGATGATTTATTTACAATATAGAGATATTGATAAGGAAAATACTAAGAGCTCCAGGTATTCGAGATAATCCACCATTCCACCAGCCCTACAGGTAGGCTGTTTGTCAGCTTATTAGACGTCAGGCCGTGATTCCACCGCTGGTTCAGATACCTTGAATATAACGAAGTATAAAAAAAAAAAATTACGACTACTTCAGTGAAATTTAAACCATAAATTCCTCCATTAATGCATACAATTAACAGACGATATAGGTGGTGTAAGAGCGAGATCGTCATTCCTGACTAAAGGGTTAAGTAAGTGAGTAAATTGCTTGATCCTTTCAAAAATTAATAGAAAGTAGAGTTTGGCGTGTCCTTGTAGTCAGCGTAGTCTAGTAGATAGAGTGTTGTCTTATTTGACGTGACGTCTAGGTTCAAACCCCAGGTCAGAGATATTTAACAAAAATGAAAAAAAGAAAAAATTTTCTCCCTAGCATAAATTCTGAGTGTAAATAAAATTGTCATGAAAAGTTGCGCAAAAATTTTCTTGTTCGACTATAGATCCCGCCACTCATGTATAAAATTAACACGCACAACATATGTAAGTGGAGTGAGAAGCTATGCCGTAATCCTGACTTAAGGGTCATAACGACCAATTCTATATGTATGTAAGTTCTTATTCTTCAACTTCTTCAACGTCTTCAATTCTTGTTTGCCGTACAATTAAAATACAATTTTTCATAACGTGTTTTTGGCAGTATTTCTCACGCAGTTTTTAAGTTAAACTGAATATACAACAAATATCTGGCAAATCAAATAGAATTAACGAAAACTATCCGCTTAAAATTAATAGAATTTAAATCCATTTAATGCTGATCAAATTCAGAAAAAAATAGGAAAATAAAATACGAACCCTAAATGCCCAAAAAATTAATGAAAAAAACGATGAATATTGGCCATAAGGAAAATTAAAAGTAATTCTGACAGGCCATATGTGACCACATATTATATAAATAAACATATACACACACTTATACACCATCAATACACTCATACAATTGCATAAACAAATACAGCAACAAATATAAACAAACCGGGATACTCAATCTCTTGTTAACATATGCCCAGCTTTATGTAAGCGTGTATGTGTGTAAGAAAGACAAATAAAAACGTAAAATAAACATTCTCACCCTGGTTATAACACACAATCATACATACATACGAAGCCAATAACATTAAAAGGCAAAATTCAAATATTTAACATCATTTTGGCATTAAACTTAAAATGTTTATTCTTCTTTCACTCTCTCTCTCTCTCTCTTTCTCTCTGTTTATTGTTGCTGTTGTTGACGTTGTGTGTGGTGTGTTGTGTTGTTACATTCAATTCATTTGTTTCCACTTGATTTGACAGCATGTCTCCGAGGTACAATTTTTGATAAAACACCAACAACAACAACAATAAAAGCTAAACTAAAATCAACTTTATATAGCCAGAACCATAGCCGCTGTCCTTTTATATTTTTGTTTTTTCTTTTTTTTGCAAATTCAATACACGGTTATAAACACACACACACAATCTTACCATCATATACACATACTATTACAATTTAAATGTTCATTTATACACACATATCAGTGGTTTGTTATATCATTCACTCATTCACTTACCCACACTCATGCTATTCTACATTCTACTGCCTACTGCCTGTACTCTCCTGCCTTTCTATCAATTTGTGTGTGTCACACAGTTGGTGTATTAATTCACCCATACAATCACGTTAAAAGTATAAACAGATGTTGTTGCTGTTGTATGTTTTTATTGTATAGTATAACGGTTATATTTAGATCAACAAACACACACACACACATACGTATGCAAACACATTTACATTTACACACGCTTGATTTCATTTGAATTTAAGTTTTTTTTTTCTTGTATTTTTGCAATTTCATTTGCTCTCACCAATACAACAGCAAAACAAATAACGAAAAGAGTTAAAAATGTATTGAAACAACAATAACAACAAGAGCAGCGGCTAAAATAAAATAGCCAGCTAGCCAGCCAGTGTGATACACAAGCAAACAGTAACAATCCTGAATAAATAATGAGCGTAAGCATTGGCTCTGCAAAAATGTTTTGACCATGATGAGCAATAAAAAGTGACAAATTTATTTTAAGCCTAAAATTATGCACACAAAAAACGAATAGAAAGGATAATACACACACACAATCCAATACATATAACGGGAGAAATGTGACCAAAACATTTAGTCATTCTGCATATATGTGGGGTATTTCGTATTGTATTACAACAACAAATAAGAGGAAGATTTAAATGGTAGAGTATCGTAATTGAACGTGCTCTTCAAATTAATTGGGTATTTGCTTAGAATGCTTTTAACTTATGGCCCATACGACAAACGCACAATCCTTCGAACAGTAGACTTATGGCTGAGTCTTACCATAACCCAATTAATCAACAATGTCCATACATCGCAATCCCGCCCCTGATTCCATATTACCTCATCTAACATCCACTAAGGCACACAATCGAACAGATTTAAAATGTAAATTTTATTTTAAATTTTAGATTAAAATTTTCTTGACTATACAACAGTGAAACATTTCCGGAAACAACAAAAACAAATATTTAGTCAGGACTAGGGATGCCAATCGGGAAATCCCGAATCTCGAAATCCCGGGATTTTCGGGATTCATAAAATCCCGAATCCCGGGATTTTTGAAAACTTGTTCCGGGATTTTTCGGGATTTTCGGGATTGTGAATTCATATGTATTTTAACCCTACAAAACGTCCTGAAAAAAAAAATTCTATATCACTTGACTTCGATAATGGCTTCTCAGGTGAATATTACAAGCTGCATACAGCAATCTTGGAACTATTTTACCAACAAATGTTTTTCAACGGCAGCATATATTGACAGAAAAATTCGTTCAAGCCTTTCAGATCACATGTTAGATGCTTTAATCTTTTTGTTAGAATCCAAATAATTTTCTTACAACTACTGCATTTACTGCTTTTTTGTTACTTTTTGTATTGCTTTTTTGATATTCTATTTTTAATGGCATATAATTCCGATATAATTGGAATATAAATGATTTTTTTAACAAAATATTTTTTTTATTAAGAGAAAATGGCGATTTTTCCCATGATTTTTCGGGATTTTTGGATCCCGAATTATCCCGAAATATCCCGGGATTTTTAAAAATCGATCCCGTTTGGCATCCCTATTCAGGACTGCAACCTAGTTTCTTACACACTCGTATTGTTCGTATTAATTTTATCCATGAGTACTACCATCAATGTGTAAAGTCAGGGTTTTGAGGAACTTTCAATGGCAATTCTTAAAGTTTTTGCCAGAAGATTGCTGAGAGGAAGTCACCGAAGATATAATTTTTAAATAATTTCATTTTGTTGAAGGATGTCTGGACTGTGTTGCGAATCTCGACTTCACATTTAACGAAAGCTCAGACGATAAATTAGCTGCAATAAGTTACGGAAAGGATTGAAGGGATATATAACCAAAGCTTTGTTTAATACCAACCAACAACTCTTGAAACGTAACATCAAATCTTACAGAATCTTTGTGGCATGTTGACCAATGCGACAATAATTTTTCTTGAAGGAATTGTATTATTATGGCTTCTTATCAAGAAAACCTTTAAAATATGAGCCCTTAAATTGCAAATCAAATAAAAATAAACTTGTGCTTATTTTTCTTCACATTCTTTATTATTCGCACAATTCTGTATGACACTGTTCACAACTTGATGTAAACAACAACAATTGTCTCCTTTTGTTATTCCTCTGTTTACAGCATAAACAATAACAATTACTAGGCAATTATTCAGCAGATCTTTGTAACGGAGATCTTTAAACCATGATTGCTCTAAACTAACTGAACTTCACTAACCCAGTCGCCTTCTTTGCCCTTTCTGTTATATGACAGTGCAAATAGTCTGATGAGGCGAATGTTAGTGACTTTGCCTCCACGTAATCTTTATAATTGTAAACATAGTTGTTGTATTTTATTGTGTATTTTGTTTACGTTTATTCGTGTAGTGTTGTTGGTATATTTTTGTTTACTTGCTTACCTTTTTTTATGCTGGCGTTTTGTTTATAATTTTAATTTTAAACGCTGTAAAAGCAAAACACCCCTGTTTTGTTTCGATGTCATTAGATTTTACCATATTTTGTTACTGTTGCCGCTGTTGTTGTTGTTGTTATGTCCATATGTCCATCTAAATTTTAATATATTGAAAATTCAATATTTTATTTAATAGTGAGTGTATTTTCTTTTATTTTTTTGCCTGTTGTTGTTGGTTTTATATACCATTTTGTATTGTATTGTTGTCGTTCAGTCTCATGAGGGTCCAAAGTAAACATTTTATATTGGCATCCGTAACTTGTAGGTTTTTTTTCCTGTTTTGTTTTTGTTGTTCTATTCAATATTTTCCAGCTTAAGAGCATGTGAACGATGTAACATAATGGAAAACATATATATTTTATATGCAAATAGGTTTGATATTCTGTTTTTCTTCTTTTTTTTTTGTTTTCTTTATCAACGTTTGGTTTTTGCTTCTTCTTTTAAAATTCAAGAAAATTGTAAATTTATTTATACGAGACCCTCAGGACTCGCTTACAAAACTTATTTAAACAAAGTTATCAACAAGAACAACAACAGCATATATTTGAATGCATATGTATGAATATATGTATGTATGTATATATGTGATTTGATTATGATGGTATATTATGTACATATTATATATAGTTTAGAGGTATAAATTTATGCCAAAAGCAATTTGAATATAAATTTTCTATTTCAACAAAAAGAAAAAAACAAAATAAAGAAATGGAATTGAAACGGAAAAGGAAAATGCGTTTTTCCTTTTGGTTAATACTTTTGTGGTTACGTGGTACTTGTGTGTGCGTGTGTGCGTGCTTTTGTGGTCAAGTGTTAAACTTAAATTTATTTAAATCCATGAATATTCTATTAAAAACACATGAATATTATTTCTCTTCTAGCTAAAGAAAGTTTTGCCCTCTTTTCAAGCAAGATAAGAGGCACAGGCAACAGGATACAAAACTTTAAAATTTTAACCAAAGTTTTCAATACAAAATTTATGCCCGCATCGACAAAAGTTTAAACAGAGAAAACAAAAAAAATAAAAGACAACTTTTTAAAAAGCATTGGAAAAAAAATTTCATAAATATTGACAATTCATATAACCCTGTAGGAAATGCCAATAGTGAAACTCTTCTGACTTACGATTGACACAGTCACCAGTACTAGTGACATTTTATACCCCAGCCAATGTTATTTACTATAGACATTTAACATGTGCGTGTCATTGAAAATCTACTACTGACTTTAGTACTATGGACTAGGTACTCCTTTTGGGACCATATGTAGACATTGGAACCAGTGAATCAATAGTACAATTTAACATTTCTAGTCTACACTTTTGATAGTTTTCTGTCGTAAAAAAAGACAATAAAATTTAAATTTTTGTAAATATTTGACATTTTATTAAAAAAAAAAATTTACGATTTCATTTTTATAGACTTTTTTAAATTTAAATACATACATACATAATTGGCCATTACAAACCCTTCAGTCAGGATTACGACCTAGCTTCTCACACCACTTATGCTGTGTGCGTTAATTTTATATATGAGTGGCGGGACCTCCAGTTTAAAGTCGACTCCGAACGACAGATTTTTGAGAAGCTTTTCATGGCAATTTTTACTCTCAGAGTCTTTGCCAGAAATCTGCTGAGAGGAAGTCGCCGAAGAAATATTTTTTCGTTTTGATGTCTGACCTGGGATTCGAACCCGGGCCTTTTGTCTAATAAGCCAACACACTACCCACTAGACCACGGCGACTTCAATATGAAAACTAAAAAGATATTATTAATTCAGTCTCTCTTATTTATAATAGAACATTAAAATAACGTTTTTTTTTTTATTAAAATTAAGTAAAATTATTAATCCTCTTTGGGAGAGTCGTCTTCTTCACGATTTATATCATTTTTGGTTTTGCTGCGACCAATTTCTTTGAAATATTTTTCCTTTTGGCGCTGAAATGCTGCTCTAAGCTGATATTACTTCTGCATAAAAAAACGAAACAAATTGTTAAAATATTACAAATATTTATGAGAATACACAAAAGCATTTATTACCTATTAAGGCCGTAAAAACATTTGATTATTTGCGAAACTTCTCTTTGCCAAAAGAGCCATCAGCATTAAAGTTCATGTTAATATTTTGGTCAAATACTTCATGAAGATTTCGTTCTGCATTACCCACAAGGTGTGATTTCATTTGTCGAATCTATTGAATATGCAATTTTATTCGTTGAAGTATTTCCACAATAAAAATAAATACTTACGTATGGATCTGAATGAGTTTTCAAAATAGCATCAAATTGTCTCTGTTTTTCTTTAGAGTCGATAGCGAAAAATTCCATAAGATTTGATGCAATTTCATTTTGTTTAACAATTGTGTCCAATATACCAATTTTTTGTCTTCTCACGCGAACTATATTTTGGAAAATCAATTTTAGACGACACTGAATATTCAGGCTCCACAAAATTTTCACAATTCACTTGTCTCATTTTCACTACTTTTATTTTTATATAACATTGATTGTTTTTTTTTTATTAAACGTTTATAATTTCTTGACAATTTTACGATTGACAATTTTTTTCAAATGAAAATAAAATAATTGTTGACGCTTCGATCACAATGTCACCATAAAGTCATCAATATAGTCGACAAAACTGGTGACTTGGAGACACATGTCGACATGTTTCCTTCAGGGAAGCATGTATACTCACACATATATACATATAGTTAACATATATAAAATACTTGGGAAAAATTGTTTTTCATTTATCGATATTATGCTCGCAAAAAACACCTATTCTTTCAATTTCCAATGTGGCCTAAGGCGTATGAATATTTAATTTTCTATTTCACAATCAGCATACGCCGCTGGCAGAAATGTTTAACAGAAAATGTTGAATGAATTTTTAAATTTAACGTAACATTTTGTAGAAAATCATTTTTGCAACGAATGAAATTATTTAAAAAATTTTAAAATGATTTAAAAGGCTTACGGCCTTTATTTCCTCATTAATTTCTAATGAGTGTTTTCGAATAAGTATTTAAAATATTTGTTAAAAATACCACATGAAATCGAAAAAAATGTTAATTTTTATATCACTTTTCAGTGTGATATCTTAAACAACGTAGTCAGATTGGTGCAAGTAGGTAGGTAAGCTGAAGAAGAGTAAACAAACGATAATCTCTTTCATAATGTAGACGTAGTAGCTTGGTAAGGGTACACCATTCGGAACATCACTTTACTCTCTCTTCTATAACTTCTTGCAGTTCATTCTTTCGGAATAAGTTACGTCTGGTGTATTGTAATTACCGAATTATTACGAGATACGAAATCTTTAATATCTCCTTTCCAGCATGCTTTTTTGAAAGGCAGGTCGACTGTCACTAATCTTCTTGAATTTACTACACATCTTTCCAGGGGCTTTCTTGTCAGTGCTCGGACTGACGTAATTTATACTGATTTCAGTAAAGATATTTGATAGGGTTGATCATAGAATTTTGCTTCTTAAACTTTCACTAATCGGTATTCCTGATATTATTCATCGTTGGCTAGACTCTTACCTCTCCCTTAGGACTCAGAGGGTATTGTTTAGGAATGTATTGTCTAAGACTGTATATGTTACTTCTGGTGTTCCGCAGGGTAGCCATTTGGGTCCTTTATTGATTTTATTGTTTCGGATTGATCTTCCTTCTTCTGTTTCTGATTGTAATATTCTGATGTATGCTGACGATGTTAAATTATTTTATACTTTTGATGATAATTATGGCCAGGCTGTTCTTCAGCGAAATAATGATTTGTTTGTTACTTGGTGCAGAATTAATTTAATGGATCTTAACTTGAGGGAGTATAAATGCATGTTTTATCTCACCTTAGTGAAATCTCGTCCACTTATGTGATTAATTCTTGCCCTTTGGAAACTGTGCCTTCATTTCTTGATTTGGGAGTATTATTGGATATTAAATTGTCTTTTATTGATCATATTAGTTTGATGATTGGCAAGGCTCGAGCTGTTCTTGGTTTTGTGAAAAGGTGGGCTAGGGAATTCATTGATCCTGATATAACAAAACTACTGTACATTTCACTTGTTAGGTCTATTTTGGAGTATGCATCTGTTATTTGAAATCCATACTATCGTTGTCATAGTGATTCAATCGAGTCTGTGCAGAGACAGTTTTTATTATTCTGTTTACGTGACTTAGGATGGGATTATGCCAATGGGCTTCCGCCGTATGTGGATAGATTAGCTTTGGTAAAACTTCCAACTTTGGAATGTAGAGGGTCTGTTTTAGGTGTTTGTTTTAGTTTTCAATCTGGTTAAAGGTGATATCGATTCTGAGTTTTTGCTTTCTAACCTGAATTTCAGCATTCCAGCAAGATTTTCACGGCACTATCGTCCTCTTTCTTTAGATTTCTATAGAACGAATTATGCATGTAATTTTCCTTTTCGTAGATTATGTAATGATTTTAATTCGCATTATGATTTTATAGATTTTAATTGTAGTGTTTGTAATGTAAAGCGTGGCTTGTATACTGGCATTAGTTTATAAATTATTATATAAAAATTTATTTTCCTTCTTGTCTTAGATTGTTCCGTTTCATTGTTACCTTATTCAGCTTGTGATTAAGTTCTGTAGCTGTTTTATGTTCTCGTTGCCAAAACAAAAAAAGCTAACCTAGTTCTCACAGCACTTATCTTGTGTGCATGAATTTTAAACATTTGTGGCGGGACCTACAGTTTAAAGTCGACTCCGAACGACAGGTTTTTGAGAAGCTTTTCATGGCAATTTTATTTACTCTCAGAGTTTTTGGCAGAAATCTGCTGAGAGGAAATCGCTGAAGAAATATTTTTTCTATTTTATTTTGATGTCTGACCTGGGGATTTGAACTAGACTACGGCATATTATGGAAGAAATCTGGCACGGTCCTTTTAGGTAATATTCATTGTTACAAAGCAAAATGACATTTTATCCATTTTATGATCATAATTATGACTATAATTCTGGTCATAATTAAAGAACTCAAGAGTATTTATTTTTTTAAATTTTAAATATTTCCTTTCAATAGAAATTTTTACTGAATGAAGGGTAAAAATCATTTACTCTTTAACTCATAGAATATAAACTGCTTCAAATATTTATTAATTTACAAATGTGTGTGTGTGTGTTTGTGTGCATGTATGTAAAGAATATGTATGCTTGTCATGGATCAATATCATGATTGGCTCATATGTTAGCAATAATAGCCACAGGTATTAAGTATCCAACCTGCCTGCCTATTTTTCATTCATCAGAGCAATATTTTGCTGAGCATTTTAATTTGATCAGAAAACAAAAGAAGGAAAGAAAATAAAAAAAAATGTGAATCAAAAGAAGAAAAATAAAAATTGTTATGCAGGATTAAATATTTTCATTGAAATTAAATAAAACAGCAAAACAAATGGAATAAAAATAAAACAGAAAATAAAATGTACATAAGCTTGGAGTTAAAGTCTGTCCGGCATATAGGCTGTTTGTCTGTCTGTTTGTTTCAGTTTGAATTTCAATTTCAAATTTATGGCTTTAAGCAATAAATACCAGGATAAATTTCAATTTTTCATATACATTTTTCATATATTTACAGTTAATTTTCACATGTATTACAGTAAATTTGTAAACGTAAATGTATTCTACAAATGAACCAAAATGCACACACACACATTTATGCCGTTACACTCAAAGACTATAAATATCCTTGTAAATACAAGAACAGGATCATTTAAGTGAGAATAAAAGAATGAAAAAAAAGCCAGAAAGGTTTTACATAATAATCCCCCTTATAATACACACACACATTGGCAACATATTCGGAAGTGTATTTAAGTTCGGAAAGCATTTCCAAAAAGGCAGAAAAAGAATTCTTTCTTTATAAATTTTCATAAAATTATGATAATCAGACCAGAGAGTTTAAAAGCTTGTATGGTTGGCAGCAGTAGAGCTGTAGAAGAAGCCTTTAAATGATAATAATTGAGGAAAACGTATTTATTTCTTATTGCCCAGTTAAAACGTGGCTACTGCTGCACTATTTATTGCCAAAGGGATAGAAAAATTATGTAAAAAACACATCCACACACACCCACACACATTGGATTCCTCAATTTCGTATTTCAAGCAAAGAGTTTCGTGTTCTTGTTCTTCGAATTTTAACTTGTTTTTCTTTTTCAATAATTTTTATTCAAAAAGGTTAAATAATACAGTTTAAGTATCCGCTAGAAAAATTCATAATTCATAAGCCATAATCATGTATTGAGAGAAAGAGAAAGAAACGAAAGTAAAAAGATACTCCTTCATGTAGCCATTGCTGTTGCAAAGGTTATCATCAAGGACTGCTTTATGCTGTAATGTTAACGTAAAATGGTATTTTATTAAACAATTTAATCTTTAACCAGCATTTTATTTACCGGCAAGAAAGAAAAAAGAAATTTAAAACCAGGCCATGAAAAAACTTAACTGGAATGGCTTGTGTGTTGGCATCATTTTTTCCATTTTTAAAAAAATATTTCAACACAGCAGATCTATGGTTGTACATTTACATGTGCTTACAAACACAATATGGACTACATGACAGACTACAGTGTCACTTAAAACTGAGCTCAATAAAAGCCTGCTAATTACCATCAGTATTACGGTACCAATCATTATGTGTGTATATAATTTTCAAATCTATTCCGAAAGATAAATTTATGAGAAACTTATCACGACAAATTTTATATTTACTCCCACACGTTTTGCCAGAAAACTTCTGGAATGAAGCAGACGAAGATATTGTTACGTTTTTACCTTTTAAAAGCATTTAAAATATCAACGCGTAAGTTGTAAATAAAATAAAATTATTATTTGTTTTTCAGTGTATTAAATTCTTCTTTGATTCGCACTATTCTGTATGCCACTGTTTACAACTTGATGTAAACAACAACAATTGCCTTTTGTGTTATTTTTCTCTTTTTATAAGATTTGCATAACCGATAACAATTACTAGATAATTATTCGCAAGATCTTTGTAAAAGAGATCTTCAAACCACGACTACTCCTTCAAACCTACCGCGTCTTTACACAAGATTGACTGCACTTTACTAACTAATTCTCGTTTGCTTTGCCTTGCCTTTTATATGGCAGAGTAAACAGTCTGATGAATGTTTTTGAAGACGTGTGTGCATGACTTCGCCTACTCGAAATATAAACATCTTTGTTTACATTCATTATTGATTGTTGTTTGTGTATTTTGTTTACATTTATTCTTGAAGAATTGTTTGTGTATTTTTGTTTACTTGCTTACTACTTTTTTTTTTGATGTCCCGCCACTCATGTATAATATGAACGCACACAACATAAGTGGTGTGAGAAGCTAGGTCATAATCCTGACTGAAGGGTTGTAATGACCAATTATGTATGTATGTATGTTGTTGTTATAATAAGCAGTACGATAGTTTGTAAACAGGTTTGTTTACTGCATTGTTTTATTTTTTTAGCTTTTGTTTATAATTTTGATGTTGAAAATATATTCTTTCATATTTTTTTTTTGCTTTAAATTTTATGCTCAGTGTTTGAAACTATACAGTGTCAGTGTTTTTCGGTAGACAGTAAGTTGGGAGTATTTTAAAGCGATACCTCATAAGAATTCTTGGATTATTTCGGCCATATTAATCAGAAGCGAAAAACTTTGGATCATGGCAGAGATGGGAAATATAAATTTATTGAATCGTACGCCAATGCGTTATCACATGCTTATTTGTAAATCTTATTGAGGAAATAAACTGCAAATCGTTCCTTGACATCAAAGAACTCACTTATATAACCATTCGTTGACAAGGAGGAAGAAAACTTATGGTTAGTCCAATAAACAAGCAATTCTTGATGAAAAGATAATGAGAAAGTCTTCATAATAATTTCCTGTATTGTATTGTCAGTAAGAATGGAGAATGTTGAAAAATAATTCAAAATTATTTAATTTTATTACCCACTGTATACTGTAAAATATATGTATGTGTTGTAAGTTTTAAAATTTTTTTTTGATAATATTTTTCCCCATATTTAATATAACGGCAATGAAATTTTTATATGCAATTTAATACTAAAAAGAAAATAAAAATATAAACACTTCTCTGCAAACATACATACATACGTACGTAGTTGTAGGTATATTGAGCATATCACCGGTTATGTTTCATATTTTTTTTTTTTTGTGTGTTCTTCTCGCCTCGTGTATCATTTGCGTTGCGGCAAATGTTCCTAAAGGCATTTAGCCATAATATCGCTTACATACTATATTTATAGTTGAGTTATGGCTGTAGTAGTCGTGATATAATAACGCAGCATCAACCCTTTCTTCCTATTTCCGGTTTCCGCTTATGGCGCTGATACAGCAGTATCGGTATTTTTTCTTTTTGTTTTTTTTTTGTTTTGCAACCAACCATACAATGTTTCCGCTTGCTGCTGCCACAGTCTATTTCTCGCACTCGCTCTCTCTCTATCGTTTTCATTTTCATTCAATTTCTGTTTCGTTTTTTATTCACTTCAATCATATTTTTTTTAGCGTCAGCCTGTTAGTCATGGAGCGTAAGTTTAAAAAATGTTGAAGGTAAACATGCCGCCATCAAAAATATAAAATTGAAACCATTTCTTAAGCCGTTTTCGTTTCTGCTTCTTCTTGGCTTTTTTTATTCTGCAAATTGTACGTGCTTAAGGCAACAAATTCTTGAGAAGTTGTTAAGAAAAAAAAGATGAAAATAACGCCGCTGATAAATTTCATTTAAAATTTGTCGAATAGTCAAAAAATGTTGTGTAACATTTTTACACATTCAAAGAAAACAAAAAAAGAAGAGAAAAAACGAAATAGAAAACTAGATTGACTTATTCATTTATGCATGCATAGAGCTATAGATAGAGGAGAGAGAGCGAAAGGTTGAGTGAAGTTGGTCTGGGCATATCGTTACCAATTGGTCTTCTTAGCTCAGCTGCTGTTCATATCTATCCCTGTTGTATTATTTATTAAATGAAATACATATGAACGTACATAGCTATGTATGAATGTACATATGACCGTACATATGTGTGTAAAAATGATTTTTTGCTTCTTTATTAATAATTTTTTGTTTTTGTTTCATTCTGACATGATATCCCATATAAAATGAAGAAAAAATTTTTACTTCCTTTAAATTTATGTAAAAAAAAGGAGAAAAAGAGAAAGAGATTCTATTTAATTTTGTATTTTTCTTTTTTTTTACGTTCTGTTGTAGAAGTGACAATATCGTACACCTTATTAAATTTGCATGTGTAATTTACAGTGGAGTGGAATGGATAAAAGTAAGAAAAGATTTCATAATAATAATACAAACATATTTTTACATTTTAAAAATGTTTAAAATATGAGCTCATAGATCGATAAAATAAAATTAAATTTGTTTTTAGTTTTAATTAGAATCATATATATTATTTCCAAAGCACTTTTTTTTGTCGGTTGCAAATATCTCCCATACCACCGCATCAAAATTAATGAATGATATCTCATTTTAAAGCTTATATCTAACACTAATGACGAAAAATAATTAGAAATTGAAAAATTAATATTTTCATTGATAAAAATTATATTTTATATCGAACTGCATGATAATACTGTTGTCATTATGATTATATGTTTTTGTTCAAGTGTGGTAATACAGGGTCGCTAAATAGTAATGCAGTTCTACATAATATAGTTTGTATTAAAATCCATTCTGGCAATACCGTTAATTTGCCGTTTATTACTAAGTCAGTTATATATAATATGCACAATAAGTTGTAAAAAGTTGTTTGGCCAATACTTTGCAGTAGTTGTCAGATCAAGTGCGATAAATAGAGTCGCTTAATTGTAATGCTATTCCACCTACGAGAGCACATCATGTCAGCAATAATTATTCATTCCGATAAAACTGTACTCATACCCCGGAGCAACCTTACACCTTCTGATCCAACTGTGTCTTTTTGAATGACACGAAAACAATTCCCTGTGATAGTTGCGATAAACATTGTATTCAAAGAAGTATTATAAAAGCATTTAAACTTATCGCTTCTTTATTGCAACATAGTCATATCTCAAAAAATCTTGAACTTGGCAAAATGCGATTAAAGTTTTAAAGACATAAGTCCTATGATCTAATTCCCGTAAACATTTTTTGCTATAATTTCGGTTCAGCTTGGGATATAAAACTGATTTTTTTTTTTCAACATGTACAGAAAGTCTGAAAGAGCAGTTTTGCTTAAGTAACTACAAATTTTTAATTTTTTGAGAAATGACTATGTTGCAATAAAAGAGCGATATGTATTTATGTATGTAAATATGTATGATATATTATGATTTCTAAATTTTTTATATTTCTAATAAAATTTCTATTAATTATTTTCATTTTATGTTACAAAAATGACAACTAACGGATTCTCACAACTCTGTATGCCACTGTTTTCCACTTGATGTAAACAACAACAATTGCTTTTCTTTTTTATTCCTTTTCTTATTCCCTTTGCATAAACAATAACAATTACTAGACAATTATTCGATATATCTTTATAACGGAGATCTTTAAATCACGATTACTCTCTTCCTACATTCCGCGTCTTCACACAAGTCTGACTGAATTTCACTAATTTACTCGCCTTATTCGTCTTGCATTTTATATGAAGGTGAACGTTCTTGATTTAGCTTTTGCGAAATCTCTATAAATAAAAGCATGGTTGTTTACCTTCATTAATATTAAGCGATATAAAAGCAAAGCACCAGTATCTAGCGTTTTCCATTTTTGTAACAATACATGCTTACATAATTGGTCAAAACAAACTTTTAGTCAGGTTTATGACCTAGGTGTTTACACCTCTTATATTGCGTGGGTTAATTTTATTGATTTTTTGAGAAACTTTCCACAACAATTTCTTATTTACTCTAATTGAAATTCACTTCAGGTTGAAAGTTGGAATCAAATTGAATTTTAATTGGTTTCTGTTACCAATATGAGTACAAGTTCAAAACAAAATTTATCGTCAATTTTTAGTTTCTTAATCCTAACACCCTTAAACTTGTAATCGCCTGTTACATGGAGCGACAATAAAAATACACCCGAGTAACTACATAGTCCATGTTGTTCAGTTAGTTGAGTAGAACTCAAAAATACTTTTTTTCTATATTTCTTGAAGTTGCCGTAGTCTAGTGGGTAGTGTGTTGGCTTATTAGACGAAAGGCCCGGGTTCGTATCCTAGGTCAGACATCAAAACGAAAAATATTTCTTCGGCGACTTCCTCTCAGCAGATTTCTGGCAAAGACTCTGAGAGTAAAAATTGCCATGAAAAGCTTATCAAATATCTGTCGTTCGGAGTCGACTTTAAACTGTAGGTCCCGCACACTACATAAGTGGTGTGAGAAGCTAGTCGTAATTCGGACTGAAGGGTTGTAATGGCCAATTATTATTATGAACCCTCTAAACTTGTTTTATTTGATAAAAATAGTTTTTTCGACTTTACGCACAAAATTCAGGATTACTCAAACATTTCCGACCCAATTTCCAAAATTTAAATCCTGTTAGAAAGGGGAGATATGGACCTTTAAAACGTTATACATATGTCGATGGAAAATTCGAATTTTTTTCATATTTTTTCAAGTTTGTCTATTCATGGGAGTATTTAAAATTTTGGCAAATACTTTATGCCTGATATAAGTTTCTAGTTTTGTGTCTGTTCGCATTCAGCATTTGTTTTTAGAAGATTCAGAATCTGGAAAATTGTATATGTCACTAAATCATCAGAGATAGGCTTTGTTCCTTTGTTCCAATGTTTAGTCCGAATTGGCCTCCATTGCATCAGATTAAACCACTGTTGTGTCGCATTTTTTAATACAATACCCGAACTGTCATTGGTGAACTAAAAAAAGTAATACAATTTATTCACACACGCTTGCTCTAACACATGCACGGCATATATAAATATCTGATTATTTTCTTCGTTTCTTTTTCTCTTTTTTTCCAAAGCCATTGTCAATATATAATTTTCCATGTACGACAAGGTGTCGTATTGTTAAGATTAGAACCGGGAACAGATACTCTCGCTTTGTGAAAATGTTCATAACGGAACTTGTACCCTTTCATGCACAAATACCACCTCCACCTTTTTTCCGTTTTTCAATTTTTTTCCTCTTTCCATTTCATTCCTTCTTGTTAAAGGATGTTTTCTTTTCCATTTTTTTACTTCTTTTTTCTCTTGTTGTTGTATTTGTTGCCTTACTTAAGTATTTCTTGAGTATATGAATATACAAGTACTGGGGGCATCATTGAATATTTATTTCTATGAGTTATAGCCTGTAAATATGCTTCTTTTTTCTGCTGCTACTACTACTACTACAACAACTACTACTCGTAATATAATATTTTCTTTTTTTCTTTTTCTTTTTTTTTGTATCTAAAATCTAGAGATACATTCGTTTCTATATATCTTCCACAAGTTTTTCTCTAAAAAGATAGGAACATAAGATGTATGTATACGTGTGTGTCTGTATATGATTGTATAACCAAATATGTTATATTCTCCAATATCTGTATATTGTTGTTTATGAATTTCGTTGGTACGTATACTGAGTTGTTGTTTATTTTATATTCTCAAAATACAATGTCTTCAGTTTATAAGACATTTTACATTTATTTCTGCGAAATATTTTGTTTTCTTGGCAACTGAAGACAATATTTAAACTACAAAATATTTCCTTTGAATAGTCAAGGTCATATAACCAATTGTGCAAAAGGTCAAGTTAAATATCTTTTTATTTATTTTAGTTTCTTTAGTGGTATTAAAACATTCCTAATTCCTCGTAGCGGAAACAAAAAATACTTCTTAAGAATTGTTATTGATGACGCCATTCCCATGTCACGAAATAGATTATGTACTATTAGTTTTTATCTTTTAAAAAGGTTTGTTTCCAACTTTATGTATACAACAGCAATTCTTCTTTGATATTCCTCCATTTACATCCTTTTCATAATCAATAACAATCACTAAGCAATTCTACGACAGATCTTTGTAACGGAGAACTTCAAACCACGATTACTCTCTTCAAATGCACCCCGTCTTCACACAAGACCAACTGAAGTAACTAAATCGCCTGCTTTGCCTTGCCTTTTTATATGGCAAAGTATAGAATCTTGTAAACATCGTTGATTCTCTGCATAGAGAAGTATTAGTGGCTTTCATGTAATCCCTAAAAATAGCTTAAAACTGGAGGGAGGCAATTGGGCTGGGGCATCATGATGAGAGGACTTCAATCAGGATAGTGGAACTGGTCTGAAAATCGACTGCTATACGGGTTTTTTTTTTTCATTAATACTTACTGGCAGTAGTATTTGTTGAACATAAGTTACAATAAAGCCGATCTTTGGCCTAAATTGCTCCATATCATCACTAGGAGTGAGGTAGCAGCTCATTATGGTTAGGAATCCGGTGCGAAAATATGTATAACCAGAATAGGCTCCGTGTTACGTAACTGCAAACCTACAGCTGTCAAGTATCCAAAGTGCAGCCGTGCCTGTTTCGTCCTCAAACCAGGAACCTCTGGCAATCCGACCATATTGCTCGCTGATGATGACTGCATCTATTCCCCAGCTATCTGCCCCAGTAGAGCATCCGCTGTTCGGCTTTTATGCAGATTCGCCTGTAAAAATCTCATGATCGTCTGGCCAACGGATATTTCCTAGATCCGGGTAAGTGATCGGTTCCGTCCCTTCTAGCATCCGTGCAGAGGGCGCATTTTGGGCGATCTGCATTCTCTATCTTATGTCCTACCTCTCCGCATTTAATGCACATGTCCCTTTTGTCAAGACTAGAGCAGTTCGCCTGAGAGTGACCTGTTTCGAGGCATCGATAACATCTTCGAATATCCTCACAAACTTGCATCTTCGCCCGTATCCATCCGACCTTTACATGTCCGACATTGATAAGTTTCGCCGCATTTTCAGTCGACAACAGTGACGAAAGCTCGAACTTGCTCCCGCATCATTGGGACAGTAATTCGCGTTTGCAATTGCTCGCTGGGATTCTGCAATCAGTTTCCGAATTGTCATTTCTACTTCATCTCTGACTGTAAAAGAATCTAAGTCACGTATCTCGATTGTAGCTTTCTGTTTCAATTCCGCGACAGAGGCTGTTTCTTGTGACCGTACTTCTCAGTTAGTTGAACAAAATCCGGTATGACTTTTTCACCCCTGCTGAACTCCAGAGTATGGCACCATTCAGCGTTCGCCGTACTGCTTTTATCCTAGTCAGAGTCTTCGGTCGTTATGTTGCAACGTAAGTTCCTCAAGACGTTCTGCAGCGCATCTGGTTTTGTTCGCCCCAGTCAGGGTCTATCCATCTTGTCTCGTTTACTTGAAATTCCCATCGATTTTTTCTGGGTACGTTTCTTTGTTACTGTTACCCAGTTTTCCTCCTTACTTTTAGGGGTATGTTTCAACTCCTCGCTAGGCTTCTTTGCCCTTGCTCTCTTACTGCCTTCTGCAACAACAGGGCTGGTGGCAGTTCGTTTCGGGTTCGCTGTTGTAGGTGTTGGGGCATCTACTAACTGCTGGGTAGCGGTCTTTTTCCAGAGGTTTGAAGTGGTTCTTTCCTCTTCAGCCGCCTTCTAAGTACGTCTGTAATTCAACATAACATCCAGAAGTTCAGCCACTCTGGATATTCCGTTCCTAACGTTATTACTTGCACTCTTCTGGCGACGGGTAACACGCTGCATCGTATCCAGAGGGTCCCTACACTGGGACATAGCATCCTTCTCGTACGCTGCAATAGTGAGGTAATGAACCCACAGATGAGTTAGCAAGGGACCTCTCTTGGGCCAAAATTTCAAACTTTCTGCTAGAATCTTGTTGCATTTTTTGATGAGTGATTGCAATTGGTATGGGAATACCTATTATACTTGTAGAGTTTGTAGCAATGTCTGTTGACCATATTCTGTGTTTCTGTCCTGATATGCAAAGGGTATGTCGTCCGCATTTCGCTAAAAACTTTATTAAGTTAGAATGTGTTATTTCTGAACATGGAAGTTGCATTTCTGTTTCCTTCTTAGCTGGTAGAAAGGGAAATGACTCTGATAGGCCTCGGTTCAAATCCTAGGTTAGACTTCTCCGATAAAAAGAAATATTGAAACATTATAACTTCAACAACTGTCTCTCAACAAACTTCTTGCAAAAACTCTGAAAGTAAAATAAAATTACCATGAAACGTTATTCAAAAGTCTAATATTCAGAGTCATCGTAACTTTGTATAAAATTAACACATACAATTTCAGGGGTGAGAAGAAGCTAGGTCGTAATCTTAACTCAATGCATGTGTTTGAAAATTTTTTAATATAGTACCCTTGCTTTAAAGTGAAATGACTCATGTTACTTCTGACACAAGGCCATATAGAATCATACATGAATTTACCATATTAGAGCATATAAATGTGTAAATACTTATGATAAAAAATAAAAAAAAAAATGAGAATATACTCGTAGTCGTATTGTATAATATTTTTTAAGGGTTTAAACAATTTGTAAGCAAATCGTGTAGAAAAATTCAATTTTCATATCCACTTCAGAGAAGGAAAAATAAAATTAAATTCAATACAAGCAGAGGGTGGCAATAATAACTTGTGCATTGAGAATTTTTATAATGAAAAAAGAAAAATTGCCAAATACATCTTCTTGTTCTCTTCTAATAAAATATTAAATAAAAAAAGAAAATATTTTTATTAAAATCATTTGAAATTGTTATTCTTTAAATTAAATTATTAAACTTTTGTTAAAATATTTAACAATTGTTTGATTTGTTTTTAATTGAATTAAATTTTAATCCATCATTATAATAAATCCTCTCATTGGTTTGCTTTGGTTTTTGTTTTTATTTATTATTATAATAAAACCATAATACCGGAAACCGGATGTTTGATCATGTACAGGAACTAATGATTCTTTTTCGTTTGGTTTCATGGTTTTCGTTTTCTGTACTTCCAATGTCTGCCTTTTGTTTCCAAGAGTACCAACTAAGTTCTCTTTTTGTTGTATTCTTGCAAAAAAACAAAATATTGACGTCCGTATTGAAAACCCATTAATAAACTTCTTGTTTTATTTTATTTTGTTTTTTACGTCTTTCTTTAGTTTTCTTTTTATTGTTTATTGAGTACATATTTTGATAAATTCCCTTTAGTTTTTGGTTTTAGTTTTTCCTCTTGTTTTGTTTGATTTTCCCTTCTTCTTTGGTTGTTATCGTTCATTGTTTACTTTGATTTCCGGTTCATATACACAATGACTTACAAATAATATTTCCTTTTACTAACTAGAGAGTGTATGAAAAGAAAAGCAAAAAAAAGAAAAAAATGTACGAAAAATTTAAAGTAACTGCAAGTATTGCCAAGTAACGAACTGGTTATGAAAGTTTCATTGTAAGCAATTGCTAAAATCACTATCGGGAATATGAGAAATTGAGTGAAAACTTAAAACGTCAATATTGTAAAGCAAGAGAGAGAGAGAGAGAGTACATAAAACAAAAAGTAAAAAAAATATATAAAGGAACTGTGTAGAGAATAGAGGTTTATAGTACTAGAATGTAGAAAATCGAAAATACTTTTTGCCCCATATTAAATGAAGCAAGCGGAATATCTAAATGCGGCCGCAGTCATATAGAGAATGAGTTGGTTTATTCAAAGCCCAAACGAAATATGAAAAATATTTCTTTCGGCGACTTCCTCTTATCAGTCTGCTGACATAAACTCTGTCAAAAATCTGTCATTCGGAGGCCACTTTAAACAGTAGGTTACGTAACTCATGGCTAAAATTAACACACATAATACGGTTAGATGTTAGAATCATTACTGAAGAGTTGTAATCAGCCGTTAAGTAAGCAATCGGTATAACTATGCCCTGTTACATGTGAGAGATTGTGAGTTCGATCGTTCAATACCATAATTTTTCTGGATCCTCTCAATTTTTTCGTCAAGTAGATATGCTTGAGTATCCTGGACATAATTTGGCATCATACACTATGAACAACGATGTTTACATTTATATTTATTTCGATAAGGTGAAGCCACTGTTTACCCTGCAAAGGCAAGGCAAAGCAAACGACTGAGTTAGTGAAGTTCAGTCAGCCTCGTGTGAAGACGCGGTGTGTTTGAAGAGAGTAATAGTGGTTTGAAAACCTCTTTTACAAAGAAAAATTGTTTAGTAATTATTATTATTTATGCAGGAATAACAAACAAAGCAATTGTTGTTGTTTACATAAAGATGTGAACAGTGGCACACAGAATCATGCGAATAATACAGAATCATATATATTATTTCTAAAGTACTTTTTTTTGTCGGTTGCAAATATCTTCCATAGCACCGCATCAAATTTAATGAATCATATCTCATTTTAAAGCTTATATCTAACACTAATGACGAAAAATAATTAGAAATTGAAAAATTAATATTTTCATTGATAAAAATTACATTTTATATAGAACTGCAAGATAATACTGTTGTCATTATGATTATATGTTTTTGTTCAAGTGTGCTAATACAGGGACGTTTAATAGTAATGCGGTTCATAGTTGTTAGATCACGTGCGATAAACAGGGTCGCTTAACTGTAATGCTATTCCACATTATAATATATAAAGTTGTAAAAGGCATTTTGGTAATGTCGTTATTGTCATGGCATTGTTTGTTTTATGAAGTGTAGTAATACGGTGTCTTTTAATATATGCATATATATAGTGTCAGCTGATATTTAACAGTTAAAAAGGTTTTAAGAAAAATAAGAATAAAAATATCGTGTAACGTAAGCATATAAATAACGTACATTTGAAAAGACAAATGCAATTATAATGTTAATCAGAAATCTTAATGCTAAATAGGGGTTAATAAATGGTACCAGGCTAATCGTAACAAACTAGGGAGAGCACATCATATCAGCAAAAATTTTTCATACCGATAAAACTATACTCATACCCCGAATCAACCTTACACCTTCTGATCTAACTGTGCCTTTCCAAATGACATGAAAACAATTCCCTGTGAAAGTTGCTTTTGCTGAGACGATAAACAAAGCACAAGGTTAAACTCTTCAAAAGCAAGGATTGTATTTACCAGAACTGGTCTTTTCATATGGGCAGTTAAACGTGGCTTTTTCTCGAGTGCGTACGTTTAAAGATATTTTTGTTTGTATTAAGGATTCGTACAGGCAAAAAGTTAACGATGATCATGTCATTACCTCTAACATTGTATTTAAAGAAGTATTATTAAAGCCTTTAAACATATCGCTCCTTTATTGCAACATAGTCAGATCTCAAGAAATTAAAAATTTGTAGTTACTTAAGCAAAACTGCTCTTTTAGACCTTCTGTATATATAAAAAAAAAATCATTGAAGTTATAGCAAAAAGTGTTTGCAGCAATTAGATCATAGGACTTATGTCTTGAAAACTTAAATTGCATTTTGCCAAGTTCAAGTTTTTTTGAGATATGACTATGTTGCAGTAAAGAGCGATATGAATTTATGTATGTAAATATGTATAATGATATTATGATTTCTAATATTTTTATACTTTTAATAAAATTTCTATTAATTATTTTCATTTTATGTTACAAAAATGACAACTAACGGTGCAAAATATTCGCACGGGTCATCTAGTCTTAATTAAAACTAAACCCAGATTTATTTTTATTTTATTTGCAATCTATGAGCATATATTTTAAACGTTTTTAAAAGATTAAAATGTAACAATTTATAGAAAACTTTTCTGTGTAATGATTCCGGCCTATTGCGTTGTGTATAAAAACGTTTGCCCAACCCTTTATACATCAATTATCAATGAAATATTGTTTAGTTTTTAAGAACTAATTCTGAATCTTCTTATGAAGTATTTTATTTATTCTATCGAATGAATTTCATGTTCTTAAACGTAATTTGGCATTAAAAATTAAATTACAATGAAAATGCTTTAAACCGCTTTGTTGTCATGTCAATTTAAAATGTCAAAATTGGCATTATTGGAGGATTTATTTACAAGGCACAATAGCAAACGAGAAACCCATTTATAAAGGAAACAAAAACTGAAATTCGTTTACATGCTTCCCAAGAAGAATACATAGATTCTTTTATTCTTTTGCTAAGGAAACAATTACAACAGGCTCTCAAAATTTATAAAAAATTTCATGGAAATTATTAACAAAATGTTCTTGAATATGATTTTCGTTAAAACATCATTAAATTATAACGGGCACGTGTTTCAGTTTAATTTAAGAAAATATTTTCATGCTACAAAGCCTCATTGCCTATAATATAATACGAATGCATAAGGAATTTAAGCAAATTAAGTATGCATTTTAGTGCCATCCTAACTAGCTTTTTCATTTTTCATCTTCCCGATGGCATAAAAAGCATTTCTTCGCATACAATTTTACTCAATTCAAAAAAAACTTTTTTCTTTTCAAACAACATTTAAACACAAGAAA
Source organism: Sarcophaga peregrina (assembly GCA_014635995.1). Lineage (NCBI taxonomy): Eukaryota > Metazoa > Arthropoda > Insecta > Diptera > Sarcophagidae > Sarcophaga > Sarcophaga peregrina. The sequence goes on from CM025791.1 coordinate 6,511,512, forward strand.
AAGAAAATCAAATGCGTAGAGGAAATAAGACAGTCGAGAGAGGCGACATGCAATATTAAATTATTTATATTGTGTTGTCTCTTTTTGTTTTGTCTTGTCTTGTCAAAATACACAAAATGTTTAACACTCCATTAGCTAACCGACCATCAATGGGAAATTAACTTAACGCCATCACAAATGTCACTCCATAACCGTACTATTAAGCTCTATCTTTCTCTCTCGGTGTTCTTTTGTTTTTAAGTCTTCATGTCTAACTTATACTTTCTCTGTACAATGAACCATTAAAAGATTTTTGAAAGTGACTTTTTAGAGATGCTGTGTCCAAAAACTGAAGCTGAGTAACTAAAACTAGACAAGTTTCTCGCTCACTCCTCTCTTCCTCTCTCTCTCTCTCTCTCTATCTGTCTCTCCCCTTAAGAAAACTCTAAACATTGCTTACTCTTAACAAAGTTCGTCTTCCTTCTTTTTTCCCGTTTTCTTTTGCTTCTTGTTGGTACTCTTTTTTCGGTGCTCTGTCTTAGGATTTCCTAATTAAATTTTCAACTTTTTTTTTAAAATTTTTAAAAGTTTTAATACTTATTGTTGCATTTGTTCTTTTTTTATTTTTTGTTTTTAAAAAAGAGTTGCTTAAGAGAAAAAGTGCAACGACCAAACGACAAAATGCATCTCCTCAGGCATAAACCTTTCTTTTGTGTGACAGTGTATGGAGGAGAGATTGAAATGTGGGAGTATGTGTGTATGCTCCCAAAATATGCAGTAATTGTGTACGTCTTTATATGGTTTTAAGTATTCCTAGACACTGCATACGTGTTAAAACTAATGTTTAGAAACTATCCAAGCATTTAAGAGTAGCTTTTGTTTTAGTGATTCAGTTCACAGTGATTCGAATGGGAAATAGAATTTAAAAGAAAATAAATTTTTATTTATTATTAATTACAATACAATTACAAATTATATTATAATCATATACGAGGTGAGTAACTTCGACCATATGCCCGGTGTAGTGTCACAGACCAGAGCCTCTGGTGGGAATCGAACCCACGACCCTCACGCTAATAGTCTAGCACACTACCCACTAGACTACCAGGGCGCTCAAAATTTATTAATTTCATGAATTAATAGAAAAAAATGTTAACGAAGAATATAATGCAATACCTATATGCCGCCAATTTATCACCTGCTATAACCGATTTTCTGATGTACTCACATTATATACCGTAAAATACGTGTGATTCCCTGAATGTTAGTTTTAGTCGCAAAAGATTTAGTTGACTTTAACCACCGTTTCAATTCAATACTGTTACGTTTTTACCTTTTACAAAAGTTTAAAATAAGGGCTCTTACACTACAAAGAAAATAAAAATAAACTAAAGTTTAGTTTTAATTAGAATTATTTATTATTCGCACAATTCTGTGTGCCACTGTATACAACTTTATGCAACAATTGATTTTCTTTGTTACTCTTTTTTTTATATGCTTTGCAAAAACAATAACAATTACTAGGCAATTATTCGACAGATCTTTGTAACGAAAAACTTCAAACTGCGATTACTCTCTTCAAACACACCGCGTCTTCACACCAGATTGACTGAACTTTACTAACTCAGTAATCTGCTGAATAAACAGTCTGATTAATGTTCTTGAAGGCAAATGTACATGATTTCGCCTTCTCGAAATCCCTATAAATGTAAACATCGTTGTTTCATTATTGTTGTTTGTGTATTTTGTCCACATTTATTTCTGTAGTGTTTGTTGTTGTATTTTTGTTTACTTACTTAGCATTTTTTATGCTCGTGTTCATTGTTGTATTTTTTTGTTTTTGTTTATAATTTGAATGTAAAACGATGTAAACGCAAAACACCACAATCTAAATTCTTCATGTTTGTAACAATACTGATATTAGCGAGTAAATTAAGGAGAATGTCAGAAGTGAAGTTGCCGTGGTTTAGCATATTTGATGTGAGGCCATGGTTCAAACTCCAGCCATGATGTCTTGAATATATTGAAATGCGGAAAAAATTCTGGCGGCTATTTCCTCTAACCAGTCCTCTGGCAAAAGGTATGAAACTAAATAAATATTGCTATGAAAAGTTTCTAAAAAGTCTGTTGTTTGGATTTGGGCTCAAACAAAAATCAATACAATTCCATGGTGTAAAATTATAATTACCCTGTTGCCCATCCGAGATCACTGTACCTTGTCTTCTAATCAAAAGTGTTGCCTGACATTGTGTTTATTTGATTGTTTCTTTGAAAACTTGTCGTATTGAATCGAACAGCTGCGTTTTTATTTCATCGAAAACTTTATTATTTCATTTAAATCCAACCGTTATCCCCCTTTTTTTTGCTTTTTTTGTTTGGTTTCTTCCTTAAGACTCCTGCTGGGTCGTTTTATCTAATTTTTCTTTTATTTTCATATAATTTTTCCTTTCATTGTGCGAACATTTAATTTCATTTTCATAACTTTTTCTTTGCAACACTTTTTTCATACTTTTTCGTCAATTTTCTGTGTCTTAAAGTTTCACCAACACCACCACTAATACCATCACTACCACCTCCATCTTATTTTGTTTTCTGTCATTATTTTTATATCCTTTTTACTCCGTTGTTCTATGCATTTTTTTGATGTTGTTGTTGTTGTTGTTATTTCTTTACAGACTTTTGTGCTTTTGTTCAGTTCAGTTCAGTTATGTTCTTTTCTCTTTTTTTTTTTTGGTTGTTTTGTTCACTCATTTGTAAGTTTTTAATTAAATTGCTGTCACACATATCTTTTGAACAAAATTACAAGGAGAAAAAAAAGAATGCCAACCGAAAGATGAAGAAAACTTTATAAAAAAAAAAAAACAAGAAAAGAAAACAACAATTTGAAGAAAAAAAGGAAGCAGAAAAAACGCTTGAAAATAATAAAAAGCGCAAAAAAGAATGATTTTCTTTCATTTTTTTTTCCTCCATCTCTGCAAAAACATTCGTTGATAGTCATACATAAAAATAAATAATCCTATTATGTACTCCCCTCTTTAGCCCCCCTCCTTCTCTTATGCGGGTATGCATGTGGCTTTAACTGAAGAACTAAAAACTTACTTTGATATCCAAATAATAACACAATTAAATTTTGTTATGTATTGTGTATGTGTGTATGTATAGTGTTACACCATTTCCAATTGCAATACCGGATTATACCTATTGATTTTGAACTTCCACTGGCTGATGAATAAAAGCATGCGATGAATTTAATTTTATGCTTATCGGACAGGAACAATTACTTCAAGCAGTTGCAGCTAATGTTCCAAACAGTTCACAGTCTAAAGAGATCAACTGAAGACTCACTCCCTTTGAACCAGCAAATTTATTTACAAAATTCGCAAGTTTCGTCGTTTATTTACAGAGATATACAAAGGCTTAGCTAAGATTATGTTAAATTCAATCCAATTAGTTGGTCTATAGACTAAGGCATGAGTTTCTAATAAATTCAAGGACAATATTTCATTCATAAAATGGAACCTGTCTTCCCATTGTGATTTTTTATCGCTATGAATTCAGCATTTAGTTAGAAAGCATGCGGATTTTTGTCGTGGTATGCATTCTTTTCCTAGTCCCTAGTCAAGGTAGGTAGGTTGTAGTGGTAGTTTTGCTTCGGGGACCTGTTGTGATGCCATAGGTTTACGCAGTCATCAAAGGACCAAGTTCGATCAACTAAGGAAGAAGTTGTTCACACGAGGGCTGCATATTGAAAGCACAACTACTTCACGCAGGAAAACGAAGTTATTTCCTTGACATCAATTGATGAAATCTGCATTAAGCTAGCAATGATTGCGAAGCCAAATAACCTATATCTGCAACGGCCAAGAGATGGTCATTGACAACGAAAACGAATAACAGCCTCCTCTTCCTCTGCAGACCTGAATACTTGGCAGAAGTCGTTTGATAGGAGCTGTATTCTTTGCGCGTGTCTTCCCATAATACAATGAGCTCTATAATCGAGGTGACGTTACAATCAAGTCCTAGCAGTTGAGCAGAACTCCTCATTGATCCGGGATAGATGGGCGTTCCGAAAGAATTCCCGCACAATCGCCAATTTAACCGATAAGCGGTATATACAAATCGATTGATGAGGTTTCCAGAAGGTGTATGTGGCCAGTTACCCAAACATGTGAGACACTGAACGCTCAGAAAGAGCTTTCCAATCTCTTACAATCCTGGGGAAATAGTAACGTTCTACAGAGACTACTGCAGTCTGACTATCAGACACGAGCTCTAGTCTATCAGATTAAATATTTGATTAAAAATGGAATCCATTATAGCGTACAATAATTGCTTTTGGACAATATTGAGTGTAATAAAATCCCAAAACCCGGCCGAGGGATGGCTGATTGAACGAATTACAAGAAATCAATTAAAATTAATTTGAATTTAATTTTCATACATACATACATAATTGACCATTACAACCCTCCAGTCAGGATTACGACCTAGCTTCTCACACCACTTATGTGTTGTGCATTAATTTTATACAAGAGTGGCTGGACCTACAGTTTAAAGTCGACTCCGAACGACAAATTTTTGAGAAGCTTTTCATGGCAATTTTTACTCTCAGAGTCTTTTGCCAGAAATCTGCTGAGAGGAAGTCGCCGAAGAAATATTTTTCGTTTTGATGTCTGATCTGCGATTCGCACCCGGGCCTTTCGTCTAATAAGCCAACACACTACCTACTAGACCACGGCGACTTCAAAGTCCAGTCTATCAGATTAAATATTTGATTACAAATAGAATCCATTATAGCGCACAATAATTGCTTTTGGACAATATTGAGTGTAATAAAACCACAAAACCCAGCCGAGGGATGGCTGATTGAATGGATTACAAGAAATGAATTTAAATTAATTTGAATTTAATTTTCCCCGGCTGCAAACTCATGTATAAATGATTTAATGTATCTAATCTTACAAATACTCTTCGAATATTATTTTAAATGGTGTTGCCACATTTTTATGTTTTCTTTCTATAAATAATGCTGCACTCACATTCCTACTTCAGCCAGTCTATCCACATTGCAAAATGGAATTATCAATCTGTTTATCTTGGCTGATGCTCGTTGAGTGCATATCTTTTTAGAACAATATTGTGGAGATTCTTTTTTAAAAACAAAGCCGAAAAAAGAAAAAAAAAATAAAGAAAGCATTTCATTCCCATTTTTCTTTTAACTTTTTTAAGCATAAATTTACGAAGAGAGATAAAAACTTTTCTCAATTTAACATGTCTGGTCACGTTTTGTTATTCCTTTTTTTTATTTTCTGTATGTTTCTGCCTGCTCAACATATATTCCGCATTTATTTCTAAATTTTCTCGTTTTTTTTTTTTTTTGTTGCGTTTGCCATTCTAATTTTTTTTCTCTCTCTCTCTCTCTCTTTCGTTTCGTTCACATTTATTATGAATTTTCCATAAAAAAAAGATATTTTTCCCCTTTTTTTTGGTATTTTTTCTCCATGTTTTTACTTTATATTGGCTTAAATAACACCGACAACAACAACAACAACAGCGCCAACAACAAACAGCATCATTTAAATTCTTACCACTCATAACTTGGTTGATTTTCTTTTCTCTCTGGGTTTTTCCTATTTTTTGTATTTCACTTTATTTGTATGTATGTGTGTACGTATGGCTATTTGTGTTGGTTCGTCTATCTTTCTATGGTTTCGACCATATGCCATATGCATTTGGGGAGAAAGAAAAATCTTTTGCTTGTAATATGCCAATGGAAGCATTTATATTTCTATCTCAAAACTGCATCTGTGGCTTTGCTTGACTGCCATTATAACAATTCCTATACCTCGGAAGGTTCTAAGATTGTACGTGTAACTGTTAAACTGCATGTGTGTGTGTGTGTGTGTTCAGCAATTCTCCTTGTTCCGTTTGGACTTTGTCCAAAATTATTGTTTGGCTGCCAGATAATTATCCGTTGATTATTTTGTGGTTTTCCGCTATTGAACATCTCATTCGTATTACTATTGGCTTGCTTATCTATTTGTCTGTCTGTCTAAATGTTTGACGTTCAGTTTGACGTTCGCCTGCTGGACCAACTAGCCCGTTTCATATGTCTTTGGTTTCATTTATGGCTGGTGATCGCATGTAAAATGTACGTTTAAAAATTCCAATGTTGAATGCAACAATTTCTGTCGACTACAGATACTCTACTGCATTACCAAAGGCAACAAAAATTGTTTGCAAATACACAAATCCATAGAATTTTTTCGCCACACACAAATACACAGACACTGGCAAATATAACACAAATACTCATGCAACAAGGTAGAATATAAAACCAGCCAGCCAACCAATCAACCAACCAACAGCTTAATGTAATACCATGTGGGTGGTTTTATATTTTTGAGAAATTTTTTACGTGTGATTAAATTGAAGTTGCCACAGTTTTGTAGATAGTGTGTTGACTTATTAGATGCAAGGCCACAATTCAAACCATCCGGTCACACATCGAAACGAAAGCACGAAAAAATATTTCTTTGTCTCAGTGTCATGGAATATAGAAAGAAAGGAAAATTCTTATCGTTTTTAAATGAAATTGTTTAATCGTCTATTTCATACTCTCTTTATCTCGCTCTCTATCTATCTCTCTCGCTCTCTCTCTATCTCTCTCGCTCTCTCTCTCTCTCTAATGGGTGTAAGGATAATTATGGGAAATAGTGATTAAGATTATGCTTCAAAGAGGGCGCAATTACATTACCATTGGAATATAAAGATGAGTTTGCTGATTTACAAATAAAAATCCATCTGCTTAATCCGAAGTTAAGGCAGTCCTGTATTCGTTTCCATTGTTTAAACCACGATTCGAACGACAAAGTGAGGCTAATTGATGAGTATAGTATAGCGGATATACATTTTATATGATTACGTTACAATATTGAAAAAATCATTGAATCCATACTTGCATAAAGGATCGAAGTTAGCCGAGTCCTGTAGTTCGTTCCATTGTTTAAACCACGATTCGAACGACAAAAGTTAGGAGGCTAATTGAATGATTTGTATAGTATAAGCAGGACTATACATTTTATATGAAATTACGGTTACAATACCTGATTTGAAAAATCATTGAATGCCAGAAATACTTGCATAAAGATTCTCACTCAGTTTTGTTAGCAGCGGTAGTTACAGTGAGTAAGCCTAGAGTCCTAGATGGAGATTCAGTTTAGATTTTTGATAAGAAACAAGAGAAGACAGATTGGTCTAGGTTAGAATACATGTACTATACTTGTCAAATAGAATAAGTACAGTACCCGGAGGTCAGGAAGTAAGAAAAGAAGAATAAAGAAGCATAGGAATTACACCGGCCAACAAACGCACAAAAGAGAGAGGGTTGACTACGCTATTAAAGCCCTAGCGCTGGACAGCTACAGGGGAGGTGTTCGATGGTCTCTAACTCTTACTCATCGCAACAGAGCCTGCAATAGTTTGGCTGGAATTTGAATAAAATCTGAGGTAGATTCCTTGAATGAAATGAAAATATTTAGAAGAGTGAATACTTTTCAGTGAAGTCGCCGTAGTCTAGTGGGTTTAAACTCCAGATTAAAATTTTTAAGCAAAATGAAATATAAAAAAAATAATTCTTCAGTAACTTCCCTGCAAGAGATTTCTGGCAAAAACTCTAAGAGTAAATAAAATTGTCATAAAAAGTTATTCACATTTCTATCGTCCGGAATCGCCTTTGAACTGCAAGTGCCTTTACATATGTATAAGAGTAACACACACAACCCAAAGGGTGTGAGGAACTAGTACGAAACCCTAACTAAAGAATTGTAATGATGAATTATATGTATAAAATTAACACACAAAACAAGAGTGGTGTGAGAAGCTACGTCGTAATCCAGACTGAAGAGTGTGATTGAGAGAAATCCAACCATGGATGAAATCATGGCGTATGTTTCCGTTGTTGCTAGATAAACAGTGAGTGTCAAAAGAAACTGTACAGAACAATTTTCAACTTCAATTTCCTATCCTTATTTTCCATTCTTTCAGAACAATTGAGATTCCTATGCTGACAATTGCTGGAAAAACAATCAATTTCATTTGCTTATGGAATGACTCACTTAGGAATGTTTTAGCACACTTGCTCAACACACTCATTTAATGCCGTGCAACATATGCAAGTGTATACGTGCATAAATGTTTACATAAGTGTATGTTTAAGAGAGTATTTGAAAATATGTATATACGTGTGTGTACGTGTGAGTGTATGTGTTTTCTTCTTCTTTTTTTTATCAGCAGACTGCAGTTATAGGCCCGGCGGAAGTAAATTATGTCTGTTGGTTGAATTGGAAAATGAGCAAAAGATAAGTTTTTTTTGTTTTTTGTTTGGCCACTAACATGTAAGTGTGTGTTAATGTGTGTGTGTGTGTTTGTTTTGTTTTCAAAAGAGATTTTAATCTTTAAAATTGCCAACAGAAATTTGAAAAATAATATGAAAAGAGAAAATCTTTGTTTAATTGTGCAGAAAAGTTATGGTCAAATAATAATTTCCACCACTCTTCTACTCTACACTGTTCTGCTCTACACTACACTGAAAAAAATAAAACTCATAATCAAGTATTTGAGAAAATTTGTTAAAAGGGAAGATAGTTATTACTCAGACACACACATTAATATCTATTGACATACACACACTCTCTTGAGGACAGTGTAACATCATTGTAATCTTTACGCCTGATTTCCTTTGAATGAATGAGAAACGAAGAAGAAGAAATTAGATTTTCAATTTTCTAAGACAAAAAGGATAGAAAATATGTGTCATTCCGGTTAAAAAGCAAAAGAAAAAGAAATTGGTAACGATGACAAGATTGGTTTTTGTGAAAATCAATAAAAATTATTAACATTGGTTAGGATTTTACACCTGACCACATAACATAAAAGCAATGCCAGTCAACTAAGGGTTAAAAAAGGTTGAATAGTTTGCTCAAGTAGAAAATTTGAAATTTAATTTAAAGAAAATGTATTCGTTTCTATCTATTGTTGCGAACTAAGAAACCAAATAAATGTGAAAATTTATAAGTTTAGAATCTAATTCTTTGGTACTTCAATACGGTTATACTGGTGATACATGTACGTTTAGGAGAGAATATTTTCCAGAATAATTCTTTCAAACTGAGCTTCCTTAGTTGAAATCTACTTAAAACCACTTCTAATTTTCTTTGTCCCTATTTAAGACCATATTCCTATTTCATGAATGTGTTTGGAGGAAAGAATTTTGAAGTATTATGATGAAGAACAGTTGACTTAAGTTGTCATGCGAACTCAACGAATATATAAAGCACCGAGTTTTGTTAGGATAACATCTGGCAACATATGTTGATAGTAATGCGACTACAACTCCGTAAACATAGCTGGAAGTTCCTAAGAATCAAACAATTTATTTAAGAAATAATTCTGTTCGTAAAAAACGTATTTCAATCAAAGTTTTTGAAAAAATTTGTTACGTTTTATGCACTCTTAAAGGACAAGAGTGAGAGATATAGATGTATTTGATAGAGAGTGAGAGGTATACTTGAAAGAAAAGTATTCACATAACATTATCCATCATTGCAATCTTTCAGCCAATTGCCTTCGTGCTAGCTTCTCACAGCAATTGTTTCATACATAAGTAAAGGTATCAACAGTTTAAAGTCAGTTCCGGACGATATTTACCCTCAGAGACTTTGCCCCTCTTATTAGAAGAATTATTTTTTAAATTTCATTTTGCTAAAAATTTTTTTATTTCATTCAAGGAATCTGACTCAGATTTTACGCAGATCCCAGCCGGACTATTGCAAGGTTTATTGCGATGAGGAGGAGTTATAGACTATCGAACAACTCCCCTGTAGCTGTCCAGCCCTTAGTATGTTGAGGTTGAAAATCCTTGAATTATGTGTCGAGAGCCGACATCAATGCCTACCATAGGTACATTATTAATTTCAGCGGATTGAGAAGCGCTGTGACTTCATCAGTGTAGTCGCTCTCTCTCTCTCTCTCTCTCTCTTGTGCGTTTGTTAATCTGTGTAATTTCTCCGCTTCTTTATACACCCTTTACTACTTCCTTTCCATTTTGCCTATCTCTCCTATTATCCTCTTCTCTTTAAAACGTTTGTACAATTGATCAACTTGACCTCCGGAAACTGTATTTGTCTTACTTGATAAGTATATGTACTCTAACCTAGACCTACCTACCTTCTCTTGTTTCTTAACTTCTTGTTTAAATTCAAACTGAATCTCCATCTAGGACTCTAGGCTTACTTACTGTGACTGGCGGTATTAACAAAACTGCGTGAGCATCTAGCTTTTGTCGTTACAATCGTGGTTTAAACAATGGAAACTGCCTTAACTTCGTATTAAGTATCTAGAAGATTGATTTTTAATAATAAATCAGATACCTAACTAGATATTCCAAAAATTAATGCTGCTTTGAAGTATAATTTTAAACACTATTTCCCATAATTATCCTTACAACCCATTACAGAAAGAAGAGAGAGAGAGAGTGAGAGATAGACGATTAAACAATTTCAATTATAAACATTAAAAATTTTCTTTCTTTTTATGTTCCATGACACTTTAGGATTCAACAAGGCTTTTCTTAATAATAAATCCTAGTGAAACTCATCTTGTCATTACCGTCAGAGAGACAGACAGACAGAGAAGATGACGTAGAGGGAGAAGGAGGAGGAACATGTTGATTTTTTTTAATTGCAAAGTGTTTGCATTCTACTTTTGTTTGTGGCATCAAACATTTACACGCATTCCATGGCATATTTGCATATTATTTTATGCCAAGTAATTTTAATTTCTTCCATAAAACCATAAAACTAATGGAATCCATTAGTGAAATCCTTTTGGAAAATTTTAAGCTGCCACTGCTACACAGACAACAGATGGTTTTGGTGGTGGGGGCAGATGCATGATGATGCATCTCATTCTCGTGGTGAAGGGGGCCTGTATGATGCATCAACATTATCAACCGTAATGTTAAATGATGACAATGTGCTGGTGTTGGTTGCTGATTATGATGATGGTAAAGGCATTTGCATTTGCATGTTTCATTGCAATCATTAGATGCAGTTGGCAACACGATTCTTCTCTTTCTTTTTTTTTTTTTTTGTTCTGAGAGATCTATAGGGTTATGACGGTATGGTACGTCTGTCATCATCTTCATTATTATCATCGTTATGATTATCATCATTTGCTTGCCTAATGACAGTTCATGGCAAACACCACAAGTGGCCAAAAAGGGCTGAACATACACCCGCACACACACCGTTTGTTGTATGCATTCATGAATAATGCAGCATTTTTGCTTTAGCTACGCTGCTATTGTTTTTATTCCTTTTTGGTATTGGTGTTGGTATTGGTGTTGGCGTTCGTATTGGTATTGGTGTTGGTGTTGTCATGGTTGCATGCAAGTTTTGCTGTCCAAAGTGTTGTTGTTGTTGCTGTTATTGCTACATTTATGGTAATACTTTGAATTGTTCGGTCATTCATGGTGTCATCATATCTATGGCTGATGCCAGTTACAATTCTTTTTTCTTCGCTTCATTTTCGCGCTTGTTTTTAATTCTGCACCCAATTTTTTTGCTCGTTTTATCCACCAATTTCGCATAAAGCCACATTGAGGCTTTACCAATGGATATACCGTCACCATGATGATGAGGCCGATGAGGTTATGGCAGTGACAATGGCACCCCCCAAGTGAAAGTATTACAAAATCAAAAAAAAACAACAACAAAATTTATTTTGAAATTCTCATCATTTGTATGCATCAACGCTTGGGGTGGCCAAAGCCAAAGCCATTGCCATTCACAGAAAAATACAGCAAAAAGGCCCATTGAAAGCATTGAAAAGGGCTATGGTATCCAAAGGATACAAAATTTCACCAGTTAACCATTAAAGGTAACGCTTTTAAAAGGATTGTGTGGTTGCAAAAACAAACAAAAAAGGAAGAAGGAGTATTAAAATGTAAAGGAATCTTTAATGGTGTTTTATTTAATCTGTACAACAACAATAACAACAAAAACAATTGTGATACAAATGGAAGCAAAAGGAATAAAAAAAAGGATGTAATTGTAATTATATTAATGCACAATTTCATTCATTCATTCATTCATTCATTCATTCATTCATTCAGTCATTTACTCCTTTATTCACATTTAGATTGTGGATAGAAAATTTATTTTAGCTTGTGCATAAGCATGTTTACAAATTTGTATATGAGGGCACGTGTGTGTGTGAGTACTTTTAGAGAGTACTCATGTAAATTAAGTTTTACACAAACACACATTTACCTAAACAGCCATTTTGGATTTGCAGATGTATGTGGGTGAGTTTATTTTGAAGTGATAAACGATATCATATTGATATTGAGGAGGTAGTACAGCTAGATGAAGTCAGACATCTAAACTCACGAGAGTAAAATAGGAGAGTAAAATGCCCAAAATTTTTTTCCATTATAGAATGACCCTCATATATACATTTTAAGATACTTTTGATTACAAACCTTTTATGTTTACGTGTGTAGCTATGTTTTAACGCTAATCACTTTGTTTAGCCGCAACCACATTTAATCGAATCGAATACATTTCGTATCCATTTTATGTAAATTAACATAAAGGCGAGAAAAAGACAAGAACACTTAACGATTAATAGAAAAACATAAAGGGAGAAATAAAGAGAGAGAGAGAAGAGAAGATAAATCTCAGTAATAGTCTTATTTGTTTACCTATGTGCCAACACAAATGCTTACAATTAAATGTGGTTTGAGGTTTTTCGGCTTAAAAACTGTTGATTAATAATGAAAATAAATTCAATTGTTCGTTTGGGATTTAATTTGAACAAAAGAAAGAATTAAAATATTAAAGAAAATCTAAAGTAAAGTTAAAAGAGAGCCTGATGTTGAATTCATTGTAAAAAACATTTTCAATCATTTTTTTCCCCAGCTTGTTGGATTAGGATATTGTAAAGAGAAATTCGATTTTATCTTTAGCTCTTGATGAAAAGAACGTCCTTTTCCCCTCTCAATCATTTACTGCCTATCTTGTGTATTTAGTTTTTAAAATCTGATTACATGAGTGCTCATTTGTTCATTATAAGTTTGTGGCTAAAACAACATGTTTTAGCTGTTTGTTCGTTTATTTTTTTTAGGCCAATTAGTAATTCATTGTGAAACATACTGATTATGAAGTAAGTGCTAATTACTGCAAGGAAACTAAAATAGAAAGAACAAAAGAAAAAGAGAAAAGAACTCAAATGAAAAGAAAATAAAAGAAGTTTAGTAAACTTAAATGAGCACATGTGTACTCGCATGAATTTGATCCTTAATAAGTCCATTTCAATCTATATTCGAAAAAACAACCACAACACCACACTATGCAACAGGAGAAGGGGGCGGAGAAGGGCACTTATTTGGCCATTATTCATAAAGTTTTGTACTCCCCCTCCCCCATAAATTATCTACTATTCCCTCCTGATCTTATTCTACCGAACTAATTATGTGTACTTTTGTTCTTAAAAAAGTTTTTTTATTCTTTCATTATGAACTACATAATGAAGAGGAAAGGGAAAAAAGTTTCTAATTGACAATGATGTTCATTATCAGCTTTGATTGGAACACACAATAGATGATGATATGGATTTATGCGAGCATCGTAACATCGTAAATTAGCAATTTCCACATTGAAATACATTTTATAAAACAAAAAAACGTACAAATAAGCTGTAATAACTAATAAAAAAATGCTTGAAAACCTTCTTTTTTAATAAAACAATTACAAAAACTAACATAAAGAACACCTTCTTAGTACACAACTTAAAGGCTGAAAAAATTTTTAATTATGCAAAGTACGAATCAAATGTTAGCCTAAGTGATCCTCTGTCATTATAGCAGATCTTTATACTTTTTAAATAGGCCTTCAATCTAAACATAGAAAACTTTTCGATTTTGAACACTCCCTACTACTGCTTCATCGCAGGCAACTATGGGATTAGCAAACAAGGTGTTGTTATGTTGTAAAGTTCGAGGGACTAAATCTCTCTCTAAAGACCGATGAGGAATTTTTCTTTATTATTTATCTGGCCTCTGTCTTTATCAGCAAAAATTCTATCAGTCGGGAGATCAAATAAAGGATCACCTATTGCCAACAAATACTAACATGGTCTTAATAGGAAATTAAATAGTAGAAGCCTCTCTCGATCGATGGGACTAATACTCAACAAGGCGCTCATTCTCCTCGTAATTATGTCGCAGAAGTATTGATACTATTAAGCAGCGACTTAGTTTCTTTAAGGCCATTCGAGGGAAAAGTCCTGCGTAAGGTCTTTAGTCGTGGTCTAGTAGGTAGTGTGTTGGCTTATTAAACGTAAGGCTCGAGTTCAAATCCCAGGTCAGACATCTAAACGAAAATATGAAAGACAATTTATGCTGTACAACGTCCATGTCGTTGAGGAGCTCATACAGCTCACTGTTGAATCGGATGCGAAAATCATCGCCAACTCGCACTGGATCGAAGATCTTACGTAGGACTTTTCTCTCGAATACTCTCAAGGCAGCTGCATCAGTTATTAATAGGGTCCATGCTTCTGCGCCGTAAAGATGCACGGGCAGGATGAACGTCTTGTAGAGTATTAGTTTCGTCTTGCGAGAGAGGTCTCTGCTACTCAATTGCCTATTGAGACCATAATAGCACCTGTTGGCAAGAGTAATCCTGCGCTTGATCTCCAAACTTTTTTTGAAAAATAGTGCCATTGCGATGCACTCCCGCCTTTCGCAGAACACTCTCCATGACGAAGCTGAAGAGGTCGCATGATAAGGGATCGCCTTGTCTGAAACCTCACACGGTATCAAAAATTTCGGAGAGGTCCAATTCTACCTTGACGGTGCTGCAGGAATTGCTCAACGTCATTCTGCATAGCCTTATCAGCTTCGCTGGTATACCGAGCTCAGACATTGCGGCAAAAACAGGATCCCTTATGGGGCTATCGAAAGCAGCCTTATAGTCGACAAAAAGATGGTGTGTGTCGACTTGATTTTCGTGGGTCTTTTTCAGGATTTGGCGTGGTGTGAAGATCTGGTCGATGGTGGACTTGCCAGGTCTGAAGCCGCTTTGATAAGAGTAAATACATTTCCTCAAAAATCTGTAGAGTTGACTATAGGTCTTGCCACTCATGTATAAAAATTAACGCACACAAGATAAATGGTGTGAGAAACTAGGTCCATAATCCTGACTGAAGGGTTGTAATGACCAATTATGTATGAAAGGTCTTCAGTCTAGTGTGAACTAGAGATAATTCCCGCAGACGATGTATAAGCTCCTCAACGCAATAAACATTGTGCAGCTCATTAACATTTAGCGGCTGTGCTCTCTCGGCAATGTCATTCGAATAAAGGAGGATGCTGCGGCGGGGCGGGTATTTGATACGGCGATTTCCGGAAATCGGCGAAGAGGATGACTTTGGTTGTTTTGGAAAGAGAAAACGAGGAAGCCCTATTATTGATTGGTGTGATCAACTGGCGAAGGCGTGTGAAGCCTGTGTTAAAGTATTCTAATTCAAATTTTACGCAATACGAAAGGCATTTTGTCATCATAATTCTAGAACCTGTTCTAAAACTTCATTTCAATGAGATCTTGACTCATATGACATCGAAACCAGTCTTAATGTATGTCCAACCATGTGATGTAGCGCTCAAATATAGTTGGAGATTACCTTTACGATGCATTGCACAATCCGTAATATGACAAACGACACTACTCAGTTCTTTGTTTAACGCTTCCAACAATTCTATCGAATTGGTGGTCTACGAAAAATCCTTTTCAATTTCATTAATTTTTTCAAGGAAGTATGTATGAAGTTGTCGTAGCTTATTAGGTAGTGTATTAGCTTAATAGACTGAAGACTCGAGTTCAAACCTATGCTTAGACGACTTTCTCTCAGCAGATTTCTGGGAAAAACTCTGAGAGTAAATCAAATTGCCAAGAAGAGATTCTCAAAAATCTGTCCTTCGAAGTCGACTTTAAACAGTAGGTCCCACCCTTCATGTATAAAATTAATGCATTCAACATAAATGGTGTGATATTCTAGGTCGTAATCTTGACTGAAGGGTTGTGATGACCAATTATGTATGCAGTACATAGCTGGATGGGCTTTCATTTACAATACAAGATATTCTTTCACTTCATAATTCCATGGATCTGAACGTTTTACAAGCATAATCAAAAATTGTTTTCCATTCGTGTAAATACGGCGTGTAAACAACAGAGTTTCGGCGATTCCAGTAATTTAAGTGCAGAAGTGTGTATGCCTAATAGAAGTATATAGGCAGACTATAGCAGCTCTGATTTAAATAAAATTTTAAAGATTTTCGTAAAATTTTCTTAAATAAAATGAAGAAAATAATGACTTTAGTGGCATGCACGTTTCTCTCTTTTTATAACGCGTATCTTGCAAAGTTATTTTCTTAATGACTTCATCATTTCCAACCTTTTTTTCCTTTCTTTTCTCTTCTTCTTTTCATTTATAATGTTACGTTATGCTGATGTCAGATACTTTTTGTATCGATAACTCTAAATAAACACGAAAAGATGCAAAGTATTCCCAGGCATATAATGTCGCAACCATGCAAAAAGGGTGTGCAATGAACCATTTTCAGCAAAGAAAAATTCTGATGCTTTTAGAAGATGATTGATGCCTCCAAAAAGTATGCTGATGCAGGGGCGTCATTATCATTTTTAATAAATTTTCCTTGCGTTTTGCTATGTTTGCTAGTTGCTATGGTGTTGGCTTTTTAGAGGAAAATAATGAAGAAAGAAATTATTTTTTTTTTCTCTAGAGCGTTGAGAATTGATTACTTTATCGTAACCTTTTGACTTTAATGAAACATTAATATTTAAGCCTCTTCTCGTTTTTCAATTTCTTTCTTTTTTATTTATTTTTAATTTCTTTTTATTGTGCCTGGAATAATTTTTGAGATCTAACAGTCCAACATCTATGTTTAGTTGCAGTTTGAAATTTTCTGAACAAGATTTTCTTTTAATTTTTATTTATTTCGTACACTGTATTTTAAATATTAATTTTCTATTGTAGTTGTTGTTGTTGTTTTTGTTGTTAGCATTTCTCACCTCATTATTAAAATCTAGTTTCAAAATATATATACGAACGTACTTTCATTTTCATTATACGTTGAGTAGTGAGTGCTTAATTCGGATGATGATTGTGAAAACTTTTATTCGAGATTCTTGACACGTTCGAACTTTACGCACGTATTTTACTTTTATGATTCCTTTGACACCACATTTACACACACACACACATACACAAACTCAGCTCAATACAACACTCTATCTCTCTTGGTATTGAATTGTTTCCCTCTTTTTCATTTCCTTACGATATACTTTTTTTTTGTGTTTGTTTTTGTTTTATTTCTACATTTATTTTCTTATTCTTTTTGTTTCATTTTTACTTAAAATATTGTATTTTGTGTCATACAGTCGAGATAATGTAAAGGAATGTAATCATATATAAAAATGATTTTAGAAAAGTCCAAAATTATGAGGAGAACCCCAACTCATTTAATTCATTTTATATTATCTATGTAAACAGGTCGTGGAATTCAGTCAGGATTACAATATACATAGTGTCTTACACCACCCATGCTGTGTATATTAATTTTCTGCTGCTTAAAGTCGACTCCGAACGGAATAAATCTGAGAAACTTTACATGGCAATTTTATTTACTTTCAGAGTTCTGGCCAGAGGACTGCTGAGAGGAAGTCGCCGAAAGAAATATTTTTCGTTAAAAATTTGAGTTCGTAGATTGCAAATAAAATAAAAATTAATTTTGTGTTTAATTTTAATTGAAATTCTTTATTATTCGGACAATTCTGTGTGCCACTGTTCACAACTTGATGTAAACAATAACAATTGCTTTGTTTATTATTTCTCTATTTACAACCTTTGCATAAACAATAACAATTACTAGACAATTGTTCGACTGATCTTTGTAAAGGTGATCTTCAAAGCACGATTACTCTATCTTTAAACACATCGCATCTTCACACAAGACTGACAGAACTTTACTAATTCAATCGCCTGTAAACAGTCTAATGAATATTCTTGAAGGCGAATGTTCGTGGCTTCTTCTTCGCGAAAGTTGTATAACAATTTGTTTACAGTGTTGTTTGTTGTTGTTGTATTTTAAAGCTACAGTTTGTTATTGTATTAAGCAGTACGATTACTTGTAAACAGGTTTGTTTACTGTATTGTTTTGCTTTTGCACCTTTTGTATATAATTTTAATGTTAAGCGATGTAAATACAAACCATCAGTATGTAGATTTTAATCTTCGTACCAATATTTCGCCTTGTTGGCTGGGGTTTGAACAACGGCCAAGCAATCAGAATACATTGACTTCAGTTACGGAAAAAATAAGGTCACCTTATAGTTATACTTGGAAACAATAGACAATGATGACGGATTCTTGTCCATAGTTGAACGAGTTCCTTTGCAAGACAATGGTACGCGACAACCTGGTGAACTTAGTAGCATACTAAGTAACCATTTGAGGTGGAAACAAAGCTGCTGTAAAAGTTAATCAATAATAGAATTATGACAGTCTTTTTATGAACATGTACGAAAGATGTGTATTTTTCTTTACTTTTTTAAGTATCGACCTGTTCAAATTTAATAATTTTTTAATATTAACCATCACGTTACAGATGTAACACCTATTACCGTACTCCAAAAATGTTTTTCCTTTTATCCAATTTGCCAAATAAACTCTTCTATGGGCTTACATTTGGATTGTCTTTCTACGAATTCTATTCGAATTCAAAGTGAATAACAAATTGAATAGAAAAAAATAATCTTATTGTTAACCAGGATGAATGCATTTACTCGAAGTATATTTTAAAAGCATAACAGAGGTTTAAATCTGCTTAAATACTTACGCAAGAGCACTCTCCAATTGATCCCAATTCTCTGCCAATTCTGTTAATGGATGTATGTACGTTTGCTGTGTACTTATCAAGAACTGCTGTGTGTTTACATGGCATTGGCCTGAGTAATAATGTGCCGCGTGCTGCATATTAAAATATTTTTTTTTTAATTTTTTTTTTTTTTTTTTGTAATTTAAAAGTAAATTATAACGCAGTAATGATAAATGAAAAATAAATACGAAACATTAAAAAAAAAAAATGAGAAGAAAAAGGGAAATCCCAAAGTAAATAATAAAGTAATTACGTTCTACCTCAAGCGAATGTTATAATGGATTATAGACATAAGATTAAATAAAAAATACAAAAATTTCAATAGGCAAGAAATTGTATTGAATAAAGAATAAATTTAGATCAGGTGGGAAATTTTTTGACTCTCTTTCTGATACAAATATATTTCCATTGCTAATTGAATATTCCGAATGCTGTTAACGTTTTAAGGTATGTCAATATATTCCTAACGCAGAGAAACGTTGTTTTTCAGCCGACAATATGATTCTCTATAAGGGTATCTGTTACAGAATCAAAATTTCTGTCATTTGTGGAAGAAAAGGTACTGGATTTTCTTTACAGAGGAATGGGGCTAAGCTTTGGATGACATTAGGCTGTTTTAAAGACTCTTTGATTACATACATACATTCATAATTGGTCATTACAATCCTTCAGTCAGGATTATTGACCTGGTTTCTCAAATCACTTGTGTTGTGTTATGATAATTTTATACATCAGTGTCGGGATCTGCAATTTAAAGTTGACTCCGAACGACAGATTTTATGAGAAATATTTCATGGCTATTTTATTTACTCTCAGATTTTTTGCCAGAAATCTGCTGAGAGGAACTCGCCGAAAAAATACTTTTTGTATGTTGTTTTGATGTCTAGCCTGGGGTTTGAACCTTGGCTTTTCCTCTAATAAACCAGCATATTGCCTACTAGACCACGGCGACCTAGTACAATATAATTCTGCGGTAGTTGCGATCAACAATATACTATATATGGTAACTACCCACAGTATATGGCAACTACCCATGTACTGTCTTACTGATCGCTACCCTGAAAGCACTGATTGCGCCCTATATTGGCTTCTACAGAAAGGCCTTTACTGTGATTTTGACCAATAAGTGGTCATACTGTATTGGATTCTGTGGTTCTGGGACGTGTATGGTAACTAACCCTGTAACTTAAAAGGGAACGATGAATGACGACAATCTGATAAATCATGGTAAGACATTGAAGATTCCAGTATATTTAATCTAATATGACCCGAAGCTGACTGCCCTGAGACTGGGGAACCCCTACAGCTAAGGATTTGAATCTCGAGGTCAAAGTAGAATATATGGGAAAGGAGCATCCTTTCATGACTTCCTTCATGAAGTCGCCGTGATCTAGTAGGTAGTGTGTTGGCTTATTAGACGTAAAAGCCAGGGTTCGAGTCCCAGGCCAGACATCAAAACAAACATACAAAAAGTATTTTTTCCGCGATTTCCGATTGCCAGCAGATTTCTGGCATAAACTCTGAGAGTAAATAAAATAGAGCATGAAATGTTTCTCATAAAATCTGTCGTTCGGAGTCGACTTTCAGCTGTAGGTCCCGCCACTCATGTATAAAACTAACACACACAACATAAGTGGTGTGAGAAACTAGGTCAATAATCCTGACTGAAGAGTTCTAATGACCAATTATGTATGTACGTAACATCCTTTCTTTCATCTCCTGTAGCCAAAAGAAACAGCCGAAGTCTGTTGTGCATCGGGCGTGCAGCCCGAAAACTCAAGTTTCTTGATCGTTTCATATCTGACTACCCAAGCTAATGAGTATATCGCAATTCTTATGTGGTGTTTCTGTAAGACGAATCGTCCACTTGTTCGTCTGTTTATGGTGAAAACACAAACAAAATTAATTTTTTTTTTTGTTTTTGTTTGTATTTTCCATACAAAAGAGCATAATATTTTTATTATTTATTTTTAAAATTAATGGTAATGATAATAAATCAGAAACAAAATTCAACAATAAAAAAAATTTCGTTTGAAAGAAGAAAAAAGACTACTTACTTGGTACAGAATTTTATAAATGTTTTGGTTTTTCCAGAAAAATATTTTTCTCTGTGGTTTCCACTGCATAAAGTACATTTATTTTAGGCGTAACACCAACATATATAGCGATATGGTCTGTTTTTCCTGAAAATTAAATCAAAATTTTGAAAAAATCCCCTCTCTCAGATAATTTCGAGAAGGCAAAGCATGTGTACTTTACTGTGTACTAGTTTAAAAATATCATTAAGTTATACAACTAAATACAATACAATATTCAATTAAATAATAACAAAATATATTAAATACGATCGATGGTTTACTAAAAGAAAAGAAAAAAAATTGAACAATTCCAACGTAAAGCGAAATATTTTTAGAAATTCACTTAACAATGCTATGGTATTTCCCAACCAAAAAGAGAGATTAAATTAAAATATTTACAACAACAGCAACAATAATAACAAAAACAATAAAAAGCAATAAAATATTTTGAACTTTTACATTTTAAAAAGCATGCCAACGATAATCAGAACCAGTATTAAAACTTGCTTCAAACGATCAACAACATCTGTGGAAGTAGAAAGCTTTCGAAAAGAACGCAAAAATAAATCAGAAAAAATGAAAAAAATCTACGCAAATTTATTATTGAACTTATCAGCCGTCTACGTCATCATGACTACAGTACAGGCGGGTGTGTCATCATTACAAATAAATTTTATTTTTAATGAATTTTTTATTGTTTTCTTATTAAATAATCACATGGGAATTGTTTGTTTTGTTTTGTTTTATTACAGCATCTCTAACAACACGTTTACAGCCGTGCCAAATTAATTTTAAATTTCCACAAGAAGAATCTTTAATTACAAATCGTTTATTATTGAGAGATTGCCCCGCATACCCATTCATCGATAATGCTGTGGATCATATACGTGCACTTATTGTAGACAAATTGGATTTACCGCACTTGGAATGGCACATATTACAGGCTACTTATACCGATAAGGGCCTATTGTTTGAAATGGCTACAGAGGCAGACACCGAACAGGTATTGGAACGTTTTGCAATGAAAATGAAGAATAAAGAGTGCGTTTTAAAGTCAACCTTCAAAGAATTCTATGATGTGGCGGAACGCAGATGATCAAAAGTGATGGCTTATGGAGGTGAATTTTTGCTGAATAGTGTTACAGTATTTAAATCAGAGAGTACAAGTATTAAGGAAGTATATCTGATTATAAGAAATAGTAGTAGTAGTAGTTAAAAGAAAGTCCATTATTATATATTTAATTACTGTTAAAAAAAAGGAAACAATCTAGAAAATATAAAAGAGAGCATTTTCATTGTCTTTAAAAACAACAACACAACTTTATTGTTAAATTAAGTTCATTTATTTAAAGAGTAAAATTTGTTACATTTAGATTGGCGGCCATTTTATTGAACTAGACTTCAGAAATCTGGTGGTTCACCAGTAAACATTGTTACGTTTTTATCTTTTAAAAACGTTTACATACTTTTACATTACGTTGATTACAAATAAAATAAAAATAAATTTATATTTAGTTTTAATTAAAATTCATTATTATTCTTACAATTCTGTTCGCCACTGTTCAGAACTTTATGTAAACAACAACAATTGCCTTTTATTGTTCTTTCTCTGTTTATACTCTTTGCATAAACAATAACAATACCACGTTTACTCTCTTTAAACGCACAGCATCTTCACATAAGGCTGACTGAATTTTACTAACTCCAGTCACAAGCTATGCCTTGCCTTTTATAAGACAGAATAAAAAGTCTGATGAATGTTCTTGAAGGCGAATGTTCATTATTTCGCCTATTCGGAATCTCTATAGATGTAAACAATGATGTTTGCAGTGTTGTTTGTGAATTTTGGTTACTTGTTTGCTATTCTTTTATGCTGGTGTTTGTTGTTATATTAAGCAGTACGATAATTTGTAAACAGTTTTGTTTACTGCATTGTTTTGCTTTGTAGCTTTTGTTTATAATTTTAATGTTAAGCGCTGTGAAAGCAAAACACCAGTATGTGGATTTTTTATTTTTATAACAATATTCTACATGCACAATTGATGATTACAACCATTCAGTCAAGATTAAATTCTAGCTTCTCATTTATGTTGTATGGGCGAAACCAACAGTTTAAAGTCGATTCAGAACGACAAATTTTGAGAAACTTTTTCATTAAAATTTTATTTACTCTCAGAGTTTTCGCCAGCAGACTGATGACAGTTGTTAATATGACTTATGTTTTAGTTTTGATGCCTGACCTGGGACTTGACCCGATGCCTCACTTTTAAAAAGCTAACACACTATCTATATGATTACGGCGACTTATCTGATAATAAGTTGATAACAGACACCAACTAATTGTCCGTTGGCCTTATGGGCTAGCCCATCCACAATTCTAAGTCCATCAGCGTCTATACTCATAAAAAGTGCCTGATATACTGAGTTTGTCTATTGAAATGTGATACATTTTGAAAGCCTGGCAGCGTACAAACCTCACCATTTCATCAGTATGAGGGACAAACATAAATAACTCGCTAAGTATCTGGAAAAGAGTTTTATAACCCCCAGAGACCCAACTACAAAAGTGTCGGTATCATGTGGGTAGTTGAGTACGACTGAAAACACGTTTAGTGGGGAGGTGACATCAGGCTACACTTACCATCCTGGAACTAGCGTGTCAAAGTCAAAAAACTCTCCATCCGATATGTAACTGAAAATACTCGCTTTTTTCGAGGTTAGTTAGGGATTCAATGTCATCGAATCCCAAATTTCGAACGCTAGCAAGGCTGTAGTGGCTAAATAAACCGCCAAAATTTTTAGAGCGCAATTTTCTTGCAGGATTATTATTATTTGTATGATTTTAGGTTTCAAAGTTTAATTTTTCCATTTTGTTATAAAATTCCTTGTAGTGTAATATAGAAAGCTATGTCACCTGCAATGACATTACTTTGTCATGGACAAAAAGCCTCTCTAAAATACCCTTATATAACCACTGTTGTATCCTCTTAATGCTAACCTAGTTTTACGGGCATAATTCACTCAAATTTCATTTAAGAAAATACAAAATTTCCTCTTCAAATCACAAACAGAATTCAACGCATTAATTGATTGTCACTATGACAACCAGGAATGACATGACAGCCATAAGAGCCACTTTCATAATACTCCAGCAATGGCGGCTGCTGCTGCTGTTGCTGTTGCCGATTAAGCTTCCAGCAAAACAAAAGCGGTATTAAATAGAATGAAATCAAATCTCAATACCATACCTGGAGCCATTTACGAAAATTTAAATTGGCTTTACACTGGCATTAATCAGACCAGTTGACAAGAAAAAAGAATGCAGGCACCCAGGCAGGCACGTGGTGTCATCGTGCTACAACCAGTGAGAGAAGACATGAAATTGCTATGGGGGCCTGCTATTATTAGGATGCTGATAATGAAGTGAATCTTAAGCACGGCTAATGCTACTCACTCGTACACGAATTCTTCATAACTCAAGGAGAGATGCAATGCATTTGTCATTGTGCTGTAAGAAGGTAGGTAATCAAATATTTTTCATTTCGTTTCGTTGTGTTGTGTTGTTATTGTGTTATTGAAAGGAAAACTTAATTTGAAACGCTAATTAAACTTCAATACTTGCAAATGCCAATTACATTATTAATTGGCTTAAAGTCTTAGCTATTATCAATAGCTGGGTAGATATTTATTGAAGGATTTACAAGGGATTGCTTTATGCCTTATTATACGTAAGTCCTTGGGTGTTGTATTCTAATAAATATTCATTAAATTGAGTCACATTTACGAAATAATTTGAAAAAAGGGAGAGAGAGAGAGAGAAAGTGCAATGGACTTTAATAGAAAATAAAATGACTAATAAAAATGGAATAGTTAAACACCATTTCCATGACACTTCATTTTAATTTCATTTCAATAATAAAAATCACATTTTTATCGTTATCGCTATCGTTTATATGGCTTCCTGTCATAATGTCAATAATAATTGAAATATCCTTCCGTTCGTAAGAGTTTACATGTTTATTTTCCATTCTCTCTCTCTGTCTCTCTTTGTCTGTCTCTCTCTCTTACTCATATCCATAAGTGTTATGCTTTTTAATTCGTTTTCCTTTTCTTTACTTTTTGATATTTTGACCCCCCATATTTAACGTCACTTGACCACAAGCTCATCATTATCTTGGTTATTATCTATGAAGTGAAACATCATTTGAACGTCAAGCATTACAACAAAAAAACAACAACGTCATTATTACTAACCACAAGCATAATAAAGAAAATGCCAACCTTACCGTAGCACTTGGCTTTTCCATTGGCACGAATATACCTGCTGCAAGCCAGGGTACATGGTTTTGAAATGTTTCAGGCAAAAGGGAAGTTACAACAAATTCTTACAATTTGGCTTATTGATGGGATGGGAATATTAGTTTCTCGTTTTCGTATATGAATTATATACACATGTCTGTAAGCAAATGTAAAAGAATGCAATCATTTTGTTGTACTCTTTGTCTACATATTTAATAAATTTTTTTTTGAAATTATTGAAGTCATTTTAATTTGTATATAGAAGAAGAAGAGAGAGAAGAGAAAGAATATTGTTTATGAAATTCAAGCAACGTTTATAATTCAGTTTGTAAAAGTCTTTTAAATCCCTGGATTTTGTGAGTGTTTTTTCTTTACAATTCCTTAACCATCGTTTAACACTCAACACTTGACGTTAATTGGCTTTGATTGCTACTGTCTGCGCGCGTTATATTAAAAGAAAAAATACTAAGAAATTATTTACTCCGGTTAAGAAGGTTAAAAAAGCCATGCAAGTAGGGTGAAATATAAGGATTTAACGAGGCACTGAACTTGGGACTAAACCATATAAAGAAAATCGAATAGAATTTCCATTTTATAATATTAAAAACGATTTTTATTGTAAAATACGATACAAAAGTAAAAACTAATTCGATCTGATGTTGTTAATAAAGTGCTAAGAAGACAATTTATTCGGAGGCACTAATTGATCTCAATAGGGATGGTTCGTCTACACTCTCTGAATACTGTTTGAAAATTAAACACAGAATTAACTCACGATCAACGAAATATTCAGACAATATTCTTCTTTATTTGCATCTCTCTTTTCTTTGCCTTGCTTCTCTTAACAAGTTTGATAAGCATTTCAGTTATATCAGACTCAGAAATAGAGTTTAGTGGGAATCGAACGGAGTTTGAATCTAGATTACTTGGGTACTTTAAATACTAAATCTTGTCACCTTAATTTTCAATAGAAACTATCCACACCGATCACAAGAGTTCAAGCTCTTTTAGCTCTTTTAGAGCTAAAGTTACGCCAGGGCTGGCGAATACCTTCCGGAATCCTCTTCACCCGAATTGGGTGTACCACTTACTTCGATCGAGTTGACAATTGTGCAGAAATTCTTTCCGAAAGTCAAACTATTCTGGGTCAATGAGGAGTTCTGCTCCACCACCAGCCTCACTAGACCTTTGATGGATAGAAGCCGCACCATCCAGTTGCTATGACATCATCATCTTAATCACTGTGGCTATGCTTACAGGTCATTGTGTTATGGGTAGACACGCGGAAAGGATGGTACTGCCATTTAACGAGGATCCGCTGAGGTAGAAGAGACTGATATCCACTTACTTTGTTACTCTTGCGAGGTGCAGTTATATGTTATTTGCATCTCCAATCCTTGTCAGCTTGGTGGAGCTATCATCTATTGATGTCAAGTATATAGCCTCAGTTAGCGCACTTTCGAGCTAATTTTCCAGCGTAGGGTAGCAGTACTTTTAATGTGCAGCCCCTCCGTTAACCAACTTCTTCTGCTTCCCTGATTTGATAGTTTTTGATCAGTACAATGGGGCGCTATGCGTGCCCAAGTGAGCTTTTGCTATTAAACCTACCATTCCAACCTAACCTAATACTGCCAATGCCTAAAAGGTGATCGAACTACAGAAGCAGGAACTTTTTTCTATATTTTATTGCCTCATGAATCATGCTAATGAATTTAATTCGAAGGATGTTGTATTCTTTAGAGGTGTTCTAAGTAACATCAATTTTAGTTTCATTAATTGTTAGGAAAATGTAATGAAATTCAATTGAAAAAAATATTTCTTTTGGCTTCCGAACCCTTGAATATTGAACCCAATTCGGCGCCACTATATTTGGAATTTCTCTCTGTTGGGCATGTATTTGGATTTCGTTCCATCAAAATAAATTTATTTGAGAAACAAGTAACTTCTCCAGCAGAAGTCAAATGAAACGAATTCCGGCATAGTTGTGTTAAAATATTACCTTGAGAAACAAATTGTAATTTCCTTTAACACCTTGACCGGACATTCTGACGCCCCCCTCCCCTTACAGTTCATAATAGCCACTAAACATGAACACCCTTAAAGAGATTGTTTACCATTAAATGTCTCTATAGGGGTACCACTTAGGCACTTACTTCATAACAAATACAAGAATTATAAGCAAAACTCATCTGTATTTAGAAGCGACTCTAATGTACTTACAAGTCAATATTTGCCAAAGTCATCATCGTCATTATCGCCACCCCTGTTATCATTTCCTTTGTGCAGGTGAAAATATCGCGTGTTGAGGTGTTAAACGAACGTAAGAAAAGGTGCCAAGTAAGTGTTTCGATTACAAACAAAATACTTTGATTTCTTGATTAACGAAATTAACAATTCAACACTATTAAGGAGGTGATTATTGTTTTTTTTTCTTTTTCTTCTTCTTCTTGTATAAACTGACCCATCCTTTAAATGTTTTCATAAATATTTTCGTATGGCGGCAGGACATTTAAAGGAAAACTTTGGTAAATGATTCAACAATATTTGTGGGGGGTTGGACGATAACAGAAAGCAAAAAGTCAAATATTATAGAAATACGAGGGTAATACGAAAATAACACGCAATGATGAATGGCTTAAAAATTTTTATGTGGAGCTCATCAACACCTAAATTTAGATACAAAACTTTTTTGGTAGCAATTAAAGCCTTTCATATTTTTTAAGATATTAATTGCCATTCGGAATGCAAAGAGGCTTCATATAAGACACTAGCTGATCCGGCGAACTTCGTTCCGCCCATTTTTTTATTATTTGAAACAGGTCACATTATATATTTATTGTACTGCGCTGGATATCGATATCCAACCTACGAATTTACCCACCAAATTGGATTCGTCTAAGATCGCTATGTCCATAAATATTTGATTTTAAAGGTTTGCCACGCCTACTTTTTGCTATATCGCATTTTTATAACCATCTAAACCTGATGAGTTTTCGAATAAAAAAAATAATAATTAAAATCGGTTCAGTGGTTTAAGAGTTATAGGTATCACTTGAAGGGTTGTCGCACCCAACAAATCTTATTCACAAAATTTCATGAAAATCGGTCGATCCATTTTGGGGAAGTTTAACCACTAACGCCGTGACATGAGAATTTTATGTATTAGATTAAATTAAAAGTGATTTAAATTTGTTATTTTTAACGGTCAATAATACTGTTATTTACTCCATTACTTTAGCAAAGAGATAAGACTATTGAATTGATGTTTATAAAAGCTAGTATTTTTTGACTTGTCTAGGACAATGCCGGACATAAATTCTCCTCCTATGTATCTCAACCATTTTTATTAAATTTATTATGTAGGCAATCCATTTTATTCCAATTGCTGTGATTTCTATGGTGACTTCATGTTTGAGCTCAACAAAATACTTCCATCTTAAGCTTCTAAAAATATGGGCAGTGGTCTAGTAGGTAGTGTGCTGGCTTATTAGACGTAAAGCCAGGGTTCGAGTCCCAGCCCAGACGTCAAAATAAAAAAATAAAAAAAGTATTTTTTCTTCTCTTTCTCTTCTTGAAAAGTTTCTGAAAAAACTTTAAACTGTAGGTCCCGCCACTTTTGTATAAAATTAACCCACACAAAATAAGTGGTGTGAGAAACTGTGGGCTTCTTGGGGACGATTGCTGTAGACTGTCTAATGGTGAAGGTATATTACTGGCCATTTTATAGTCACCTAGCAGCATCTCTTTTCCTTTCCGTTCGCATCTTTCCTCTTTCCCTCTTCCCTCTTTGCACAATGCACTGCACTGCATGAGTAGGGGCTATCCCCAGAGTGCTGGTTTTACAAAAAAAAAAAAAAAAAAAATATGTACCAGACTGCCACACGATTTCAGGCAATATACAAATTGAATCCTTGTCGGGGTTCTTCTAAAATTGGATACTAACAGTGATTTCTATTTATATTTCGAACAAAATACTTTTAATGTCTTCTAAAACCAATGATATGAGAATTTCGCATCGGAGGTTAATAGTAGTAAGATAGATAAGTGGTGGATCGCTCTTTTCAATACGATTCTCAACAATCCTCCTGTTAACCGCCGGTAACAGATAAGATGATACAAGGAACGCTTAAACTGCGAGTGAGGTAGAACTTTACTCTTATTGATGTTAATAAAGATTACGACCTAACTTCTTACACCATTTACGTTGTGTGTGTTAATTTGTATATATGAGTGGCAGGATTTACAGTTTTGATCTCAGAGCTTTTGCCATCAATTTCCACAGAGAAAGTTGCCCTGGGGTTTTGAACTATGGCCTTAGGTCTAATAAACCAACACAATACCTACTCGACTACGACGACTTCAGGGTTTCAGATCACTGATAAATGATGGTATCCTAGGTGGCCATTCTATTGACGTGTGCTGTTGATATAATCAAAGCGAGATTGATCGTCTGGTCTGAAGGCAAATTCCCTTTTTCAAAGTTTTGTTGCAAGAGAGTATGGCGCGAATTATAGTTATTAACACCTCATTTACAAAAGATGTCAATGTTACATCAGTCCAAATAGCTTGAAGATTTCTTAAAATATTACATAAAACCGCTAACTACGAGGCTTATATTCCAGTAGCAATTTTATTTTCTTGAATTTTATTTTTTAGAACACAATTTTATTAAATTTTTTTACTCGCATTTTTAAACCTAAAATTTTCCCAGCTACACTTTTAATAACCTACATACCTTTTTACCTCATATTACAAAATTTCTAAAATGTTTATAAAAAAAAAAAAACGAAAATTGTTTCTCCTTCAAATTGTGTTTTTATGCCTTTTAATCAAAAAAAAAAAATAACAGGAAAAAAAGGAAAAAACAACAGAAATCTTCTTCAATCCAGTCATACATGTCATATCCCAGATACTTAAAACCACCAGTTCTGGCATTAACAAAACCCATGTTTATATTTTATTTGACTTAATGTATCCCAAAAAATACTAGAAAAAATATGATTTCATCCAATACTTCAGTACTGGAAATATGATGACTTTGCATCCATTTTGGTTGGGGTTTAGTTTGGAGTTTTTCTCTTTTTTCTTTTTGCTCTCTAAAGCGGATTAGTGGCAATTTGTGTTCGCATAAAATGCGGTTTTGACTTGTTTTCCTCTTTTAGAGTCACTCAGTGAGACGATATTTTTTTTTTTGCTTTACTTAGTTTCTCTAGTTTCTTAAGCTTGTCGTCTTAGTTATTTCGGTAGAGAAATGGTTTCCAGTTCCAGTGAAAGGGGGAAGTAAAAGAGTGAAATCATATATTTTAACAAAATGTTTCAAAGAATTTAAATTTTCTTTTTAAGAGTAAATATTATTAAATCGAAAATGCATTTACAAATTTTTTTTCACATGACTACGGCTTGAGTACTGTTTGGAATGTAATCATATAAAACGATTTCATTCCTTTAAATTGCTGTTATATTATAAGCTGCATTTTCGGAGCTTCACTCTTTATTAGTGTATTAGTTTTCTGCAAGTTTGTCATCTCTTATATGCGTACGTATGTATTTGTATCATATATTGCATGAAATAATATTTTTAGATCTAGAGGGGTTGTCGTTGTTGTTGATTTGTCAACATAAAATTGTATTCTGCAGTCAAATAGGATTTCAAAGAAATTATACTTTTTAAGAATGTTTATCACAGGGGATAAACGCAAATTAAATGAAAATTATATGAAAAATATTTGAATTTATTTCGCATGAATTTAAAAGAAGATATTCAAACACTGGGATATAAAATTTATTAGGTTATCCATTTAATTTTAAGAATACGACAACTCTTTCATTTACGACTGCACAGGATATATAATTGAGGGTTACTTTGGCGTGTTGTTCTTTAATGTGAAGTCACCGCAGTCTAGTAGGTAATGTGTTGCCTTAAAAGCCAGGTTCAAGAACCAGACCAGACATCATTTCCTCTCAGTAGATTTCTGGCAAAAAATCTGAGAGTAAATAAAACTGCCGAGGTCTAGTAGGTAGTGTGTTGGCTTATTAGACGGAAAAGACCCGAGTTCAAATCCCAGGTCAGACATCTAAACGAAAATTTGAAAATAATTTTTCGGTGACTTCCTCTCAGCAGATTTCTTGCAAAAACCCTGAAAGCAAAAAAATTGCGATGGAATGCTTCTCAAAAAAATGTGTCGTTCGGAGTCGACTTTAAACTGTAGGTCCCGCCACTCATGTATAAAATTAACGCACACAACATAAGTGGTGTAAGATGCTAGGACGTAGTATAATGGGACAATTCGACCACCGAATACTGTGCTTGTTAGAATTGACAAGTGCGCGTCCTCTAACCTAATCTAATCTAGCCATAAAACTGCCATGAAAAGTTTCTCAAAAAAATCTGCCGTAATGCACACAACATAAGTGGTATGAGAAACTAGGTCAAAAATCCTGACTGAAGGGTCATAATGACCAATTATGTAAGTCTTTGCAGCATGGGATGATGGCAGTCAGCTTGAACATTTAATGATGAATAGATTAACTAACGATCACTGCTTGAATCCGAACTGCCAAATTTAGTGTGGAAAGTTAGCAGAGACTGTTACACCATTTGGTGCAGTTTGACGGTCATCGGTTTCTCAGATCGTAATATTTTCTTTAATCTAGTTTTGGACGTGTTTGTTGCATAATTTGTCTCACGTCTTGAAGCAGTCCAATGCCCGCCATTATCTTCGGATATACACCAACTTGACTATGTTTTGCAAGAACACTTGAGGTCTCTTACATGCAGGCACAAACAGCTCCTATTCCCGATTTATAAAAAGTAGTGCTGGTTCCCATGAGAGATTCTAGCTGAAATGTTGGAAAAACTATCCCACATTGAAGCTTACGGACGGACAGAATGAGTAGCGGCGGACATTCATAAATCATCCAAAGTATTTTACTTCTTATTGTTCAGAGTCATTGAATGTCAGCAGTAAAAAATCACACCGTAAGGCTTTTGGGGTATATTAGAATTACTCTTACTGGGACTTATTAACGTTCATCTGAAAACTTTTCGAACAAATCTTTTCAGAAATCTTTCCATTCGAACAAATATCAGTAAGAACCAAGCTTATTTTAGTTGTAATAAAATTTCTTACCGAACGTTTCCTGCCTAGTACACATACAGAATGTAGGGTCAGTTCATGGTCGGTTTACACAGTTTTCTCGATTTTTTTTTTTTTTATTTAAAGTATGACATGCTCACAAGCAATAAATTTGCATTATTGCTGTTAGTTTTACAGAAGAATGTAGAGAGCAATTGTTATTTCTTATGTTGTAGATGTAATTCTCACACACATCTATATGTTATTACATACATACATACATACATACCAACATACAATTGTGTTTATTGTGTTTACGAAAGTACTCAAGAATACTTGGATAAATAACAGATTTATTTGGGTTAAGGATAAATCACTATCCATTCATTCACTTCCGGTTGCAGTTTGAAATATCATTGTGTCTAATACTTTCTTTTCTCTTCATTTGATCCAGAATTTTTTTAATGTTTTGTATTTTATAAGTCAGAAATTTATTTTCCTAGACAAGTTGTAGCAATTTTTCAGTACGACTTCGAATACATTTTGACACGAGTAACAGTATCCAATGTCTCGGATCATCTTGAAATACCGAGTGTCCCTTAATTCCTTCAAACATATAAGAAGTGGTCATAGTTTGTTGGCAATTCGTGGGCTTACTAGGTAAACTTTAGTATGTTCAAACTCCAGCCCAGATATCTGGGACAAAAGAAAATTTGAAAAATATATTTCTGTTGACCTGCTCTCAGCAGTTGTCTGGTAAAAACTCTGAGAATAAATAAAATTACCATTTAAAGCTTCTCAAATCTATTGTTTGTAGTAGGCACTGATCTCACCATTCGCAGATAAGATTAACATACACAACATGGGTAATGTGTAAAGATAAGTCGTAATCCTGACTGAAGGGCTGTTATGGCTAATGCGTATGTAAATACGTATGTAAAGGCAAGGTTATTGACTTTGTAAGAATATCAGCAATGAATCATTCTTTCGCCACTCCTAAGCACTCATGAAATTTTGAGTATAAG
This sequence comes from Sarcophaga peregrina, assembly GCA_014635995.1. Classification (NCBI taxonomy): domain Eukaryota; kingdom Metazoa; phylum Arthropoda; class Insecta; order Diptera; family Sarcophagidae; genus Sarcophaga; species Sarcophaga peregrina. Next base: position 6,544,993 of record CM025791.1, read on the forward strand.
TGAGTCAACAATATTGAAATTTAACTATGTAATCTGACTAATTCTCATACTCACTACAACGTTGATTTCTAAGCACAGGTTGCAATGAGTATGCGTACAATGTTGACAACAAACTCATACCCACTCGAAATATGTTTGATCCATAAGACTACTCATTTAGATTCATAAAATAAAGAAGTACTTATAAATGAGTCGAGTGGCTTAAAAGGATAGAGAAGCAAAAAGACCAAATACCTCAACCATCTAATAAGTACTTCAGTGTTCTTATTTTGAGTTTTGCAGAGTCGAAATCAACATCATACGTGTTGTTTAGTATAAAGTATGATGAGTACTCCAGACTTTGAATATAGTAGAGTAGAGATTCCATGATATTAAAATAGGAATGAATGCGTATGAGTATGATTCGATTCTACTTATCATTTTGAATACTCATTTCTGATCTCTGGTAAGATTTTTCGCCTATTATTCCTAAATTATTATATTTTTCGTGTTTTCATTTCATATCGAAAGGAAAATTTAACATTAATTTTTCGAAGTTGTTTTTTCCTTTTTTTTGTTTTGTTTTCCTTACAAAAAGAATTTCTTTATAAGTAGGAGGGTTGCTATAAAATCTTATGGAAGATTTTGTTTCCGTTCTGCAAAAGTCTCCCTTTTTACCGTCTTATAAATTAGAGGAGATGTATTTCATTTGCTTCTTGTTTTTTTTCCCCTTTTACATGCCACAATATTTTTAAACGCTTTTGTATGAATACTAATGCATGAGAGTGTATGAGTGTGTATGTGTCTTTTGATTTGTTGCTATTTTTTTCCCCCATTTTTTTCATATCCACATACAAAGGAAATTAGTTTTATAAACAAATTTGAACAACGTGATGTGTTTTCTCCTAGTCTTATTTGCTTTTCAGCTGCAGACAAAATTTCTTGCCATAAATGGAAATTCTTTGACAAACGTAAGCAAAAAGGAGTATGATTACCCAAACGATTTGGTGTATTTGAGTGTATGACATGTGTAGGCGTTTCAGTATTAGTGTGACTCACTGTTGGCTTCTCTAGTTTTTCTATTAGACTTTCTCGGTCTGTGTGTGTGCGGTTTTAGTTATTATTAGACAAATACTTACAGAACGGATGTTCGTTATATCCGTTTATGTTGGTAAGAAAAATAAGCGGATGTGTCATACAATTCAAAAAATAATTTGACAAAATATTGAGTATTCTTGCTGCTCCGGTTCTGTTGCTGCTGGTACTTCTGCTCCTGCTGTTAATTCTCCCTCCTGTTGTTGACCAAAATAAATGAAACGGATATGGAGTGTTCGAATGAAAGGAAACAAACAAAGTTTCTCCAAATGTTTTACCAATTTTTTTGTGATTGAAATGGAATGAGGGGGAATTGTTTTAGGAGGGTAACGACATTCTGTCATGGTTTAAGCACTTATGATATAATAATTTTGAATTGAAGGGAAAATAATTTAAACTCTTGAGTAAAAGCTAACGTGAAATTTAATGACGATGAAATGTCATGGAATTTAGAGGGAGATTCTTTACAATCCTTTACTCTAGGCTTCGTAACCGTATTGTTACGGTTTTATCTTTTAAAAACGTTTAAGATATGAGCACGTAGATTCTTAATAGAATAAAATAAATTTCTGTTTAATTTTAATGAACAATTTCTTTATTATTCGTACAATTCTGTGTGCCACTGTTTACAACTTGATGTATACAACAACAATTGCTCTTCTTTGTGTTTCCTCTGGATAAACAATAACAATTACTAGTTAATTTGTTCGACAGATCTTCATAATGGAGGTCTTCACACCAGGATTACTCTCGCCTTCATTGCCTGTTATATGGTAGGGTAAATAGATGAATGTTCTTGAAGGCAAATGTTTATGGCTTCGACTTCTCTTCGTCGACTTGCTCTCTGTAGATTTTGGTGGCAAAAACTCTGAGAGTAAATAAAATTGCATTAAAAATTTGCTCATAAATTTGGTATTCAGAATTGACATTAAACTGTAGATCCCACCTTTCATGGATAAAATTAGTACAAACAACGTGGATGGTGCGAGAAATAATTTGAATTTCCCCAAAATGTACGACTGTCTACTTGAAATGTTTAAAAAATTTGTATCAAATTTATAAACACAAATGCCAAGGATTTCGATAACAAAGCTTATAACAGTTTTAAATTTTTCATTGACCCTTTGCTGTAATTCATTCATACATTCTTCGTATAAGAAATCCTTTGGAAAATAATTTTTCAAAATGTCACCATAAATAAGCTGTAATACGTTGTCAATTAAAGAAAACAATTTCTGTGGCTTTTAACTACACTTTCCCTTCAAGTTCCTTTTTTTCTCTTGAATTATTGATACGAAGGATTTATGAATTCCCTGTTGGGTCATCATTATTGAGCCTCACTGTTGCTGTTCTTGTCTGCTTTGCTCTGAGTTGCTTAATTTTAAAGTTCAATTCCTTAATAACGTTAGCATTTTAACGTTTTGTATGTGTTCGTAATGAATATGTTTATGCACTGGGAACAGTTGCGACTCCTTTTACGCGTGCATTTCAAATTTTGTTGTCCAAATTGATGGACCAAGGCAGAAATTGTATACACAAGAGGTAATTTATTTCTTTCTTCCTTTCTATTATGAATGCCTTCTTCAATGTTAAGTTATTTTCTTTAAGATACTAGTCAATGCCGTACATAAAGGCTTGGGTTGGCTGTAAGCTTACAACTGTTTGCCATTGAGTATTCCAACTTATTCAACGTCCATATACTCTCTCTTGCATTATATGTTTTACATGACACATTGATTATGAAACTGGCAATTAACATTTATCTTGTTTATGTTTATTCTCTGGACTGACTGTCTCTCTCTCTCTCTCTTTCGCTCGCTCCCTATCTCTGTCTGTCTCCTTTTGTCTGTGTAATTTGTGTTCATAAGTATCATTCGACATTCAACATACAATTGTAATTGCAAATGTTGTTCTGTTTGGATGCTGTTGTTAATGTTAATGTTGTTGTTGTTGCTGTTGTTCTTATTATTGCAGTAGCAATTTACTACTCCATTGTAGCAGCTCTTTAAAGCTGTTTGGCTGGTCATACATACACAGTCATTGGCAGCCAGATCTTATTGTCTCTGATGACCATGATTTAAATAAATGAAATGCAAGTTGACTGTTTCTCAGATAAAAAAACGCATTTTTTTTAAAGTAGAAAAAGAAACTCTCCCTTCTTTCTTGTTATTGTTGTCGTTGGCATTTCATTGTTTTTTTTTGCAAACATTAATGCGTCTGGTTTTCATAATGTAACAGCATTTATTTGTTTGTTGTTGTTGTTGGTTTGTTTGCTTAACAGTTTTACGTAAAATTATCGAACTGCTGTTGGCCATTTGTTGCATTTGTCGCAAGTATATTCAACATAAGTTTATTGAGAAACTTAATGGCACAATAAGGGCGTAGTAAAATCAACTGCGTAGACTTTGAAAAAAGATTTCAATACAATGAATTGTAATGTCATGTTGCCTAGATTTTCAAATAAAGATATCCCATTGAGTATTCGCTAGCTAACCAATGGGCATATTATTAGGGATAATTGCTGTCACGATTACTCTTCGTAACAACGCTAAATGTGACGGAGGCAGAAATAATTGTGATCGGATTATTATTGAGGTTAACAGAAACCCCAGAAGAATTCAACATTTCCAGCAGACTGCAGAGACGAAGTTGAAATGTCTGTGGTGGGGATTGAAACACTATTAAGGCAACAAACTACTTACTAGATGGCGAAATCATACGCTTCATACAGAGATGAAAGCAACTTATATAGCTGAATAGCAGAGTCTAGAGTTTCACACATAAAACTTCACAACATATCGTTACGGTTATACGTTGAAATATATGCATACATAATTGGCCATTACAACTTTCAGTCAGGTTTACGGCCTAGTTTCTCACAACCACTCATGTTGTGTGCTTTATTTTTATATATGAGTAGCGGAACCAACAGATTAATGTCGGCTCCAAACCACAGATTGTTTGAAAAAGTTTTTCATGGCAAGTTTATTTACTCTCAGAGTTTTTGCCAGCAATCTGCTGAGAGGAGATCGCCGAAGAAATGTAACACATCGATTGGCTTCTGTTTTGTTATTCTCTTTTGAGTAAGCAATAACAATTACTAGCACTTGTTCGACAGACCTTGGTAATGGAGATCTTAAAACAACGATTACTATCTTCAAACGCACCACGTCTTCACACAAGTCTGACTGAATTTTTACTAACTCCGTTGCCTGCTAAATAGTTTGATGAATGCTCGAATGAAATCTCTATAGGTATAAACATGTTGTTTACATTATTGTTGCTTGTGTATTTTGTTACGTTTGTTATGCCAATGTTGTTTACTTGTTTATCTTTTTATAGTGGATCGTGGTTATAGTTACGCTCTACTTGAGTATCATGTAAACAAGTTCATTGTTTTTGTAGCTTTTGTTTACAATTTAAACGATGTGAAAACAAACACCACATCCATGTAAGACTTCATGTGAGGCTTCATGAATGAAGCTAAAAATGTCAGAACTTTTAAGTTTAGTCTACGATTGGATTGGAATCTTTCAGTAGCAGGTATAAGGGGAAATCCAAAGTAATTTAGAGAAGTTTATTGGTCGACGATATTGAAATTTTTTTTTTTTAAAATTCAATATTTAAGACCGCGCAGATGTCAGTAGAGATAATAGTGTTACCAATGAGGCATTAAACGATCCTCAGAATACCTACATGCTGTTATAGACAACCTCAGCAGGTATAAAAATAAACTCATCAATTCATTTCCGACATTATGTTATTTTTATGTCTTGAGCAAAAGTCTTCTCATTGAATTTTCCCCTCTCCTGCAATGCCATTGCATTCAAGAGTCAATTTAGCAATATAATGTAGCATATGATGTACTTCGTTGTAATTAATTACTGATTCTGTACAACTTTTATTTTTGAAAACTTATTTTTTATTTTAAGGACACATGCATGTTTTTGCTTTCTTATTTGTTTTTTTTTTTTTTCATTTTAATTGTAGAGAAAATAAAACATGAACGCATACGTCCAAAGGTTTTGCAACAGCAGTTAATATTAAGCAAACTTTGGCTGTAATTACTTAAGTTTAATTAATGAATTTCCCCGGGGCAGTTTTCTTTACATAAAACAACACAATACAATATAAATTGATAATATTTTGTAATAAGTGAAGTCAAGTAAATAAAATTTAAAGAATTTTACGGGATATAAAAATATGTTCAATTCATTTGCCTTAAAGTGAAACTAAATTCGGGGAAAACTATTGCACATGGTATGCTTGAAATAATGACAGCCAGTCAGTTGAGTTGAATTTTTAGAATTTTTAAATAAATTTGTTGCACGATTCCTAGTAAATTCTTTTAATTTTTTCCCCCATTTCAGTGCCTGCTTGACTGACTGCCTTTAAATGCAGCTGCATGTTCAACGTTGTTACCGACTGATTTGTGTTGGCAAATGCAGAATAAAAAAACGGAAAATGAAATAAAATTTGAAAAAATCCATAAAAAAAGGAACAGAAAAATGACTTGAAAAATGTAATAATAAACGAACTCACTCTAGAATTGTCGTTGAAAATGTCTAGTCAAGCATTAAATTTATGACATTTTTCGCGACTCATTAAAATGACATTGTTTAACAATTTGATGCTGATGCTGATGCTGATTCGGATGCTGTTGCTGTTGCTACTGATGATTCTGATACTAATGCTGCTGGATGTTGGATGTTGAAATAAAATATGAACGGCTGCTGATAAAAAGTCAGGAAAATTAGTAAAAAAAAAATGAAATTCAAAATACAAATTAATGGAAAAATGCTGAAATAATTTACTTTGTTACTGGAAAAACTTCAAAGTATTATATTTCTTAGATAATGAGCAAGAGGAAGGCAAAAGAAAAGCAACAAGAGAAAACACAAATCTTGAATTTCAATCAAAAGTGTCAGCATATTCTCTCCGCCTTATACAACAGACAATTGTGATTTTCATGTAAATGAAATAAAGAAATTTAAATGTTGAAATATTTGGAAAGTTCACGCCACTCATGTACACAATTAACACACACAGCATGTGTAGTCTGATTATAAAAATTGTTTGCAGAAAATAAATTTCTTTCATCTCACAACCCTTTCTTCCTATAATAAAATAGAATTAGTACCGACAACCACATCAAATGAGTCTGAACCGAGTCTATAGCTATGTTCCGACATTTAACAAAGACTGACGCGATCAAAGGCTCCTATGAAGTATTTACAGTTACGTATCAATAGCTTTAGATACTAAATAGACCATGTCATCATTTGGACTGTCAACTAAAAGATGTAAATTACTGACTGAAACGATTTTCACAAAAGATTTTGACAAAAGATTTGTGAGACTTTGCCGTCGCAATATATTAAAGTTTTGTCAATAAATTTGTTTAGGTTTCGTGCACATACATACGTACATAATTGGTCATTACAACTCTTCAGTCAGGTTTACGGCCTAATTTCTCACACTACTTATGTTGTCTTTATACATATGTAGGTGTTTATACATATAGTCGCCGTGGTCTAGTGTGTTGGCTTATTAGACAAAAGGCCCGGGTTCGAATCCCAGGTCAGACATCAAAACGAAAAAATATTTCTTCGACGACTTCCTCTCAGCAGATTTCTGGCAAAGACTCTGGGAGTAAAAATTGCCATAAAAAGCTTCTCAAAAATCTGTCGTTCGGAGTCGACTTTAAACTGTAGGTCACACCACTCATGGATAAAATTAACAACATAAGTGGTGTGAAAAGCTAGGTCGTAATCCTGACTGAAGGGTTGTAATGGCCAATTATGTATGTATGTATGTATGTGTTTATGCATAAGTGGTGGGACCTACAGTTTAAAGTCGACTCCGATCGACAGATTTTTGTGAAACTTTTCATGGCAATTTTATTTACTCTCAGAGTTTTTGCCAGAAATCTCCGAAAAAAATTTCTGTTTTTATTTTATTTTGATTTCTGGCCTGGGACTCGAACCCTAGCTTTACGTCTAATAAACCAACACACTATCTACTAGACCCCGGCGACTTCACACACCTTTCAGCCAGTTTCATTAGACGTTAGGCCTCGCTTCAAACCTCAGGTCAAACATCTGCAACAAAACGAAATATGAAAAAATATTTTTTCTATGACTAACTCGCAGCAATTTTCTGGCAAAAGCTCTGAGAGCCAATAAAAACTGTAGGTCCCGCCTGTCATGTATAAAATTAATACACACAACATAAATGGTGTGAAATGGTCAATAATCCTGACTGAAAGCTTATAATGACAATTTATTTGATTGCAGACAACTTCCTACTTAACATTTCTGCCTTTAGACAATATGTGATACTGGTTAGGATCTGTTTAGTATTTTGTAGTATAAAAAATTTTAAATTTAATTGGAGTATAATTTTGTCCTTGTATTCTATTACTTGTATTCTATATTTTTAGTGCCTCTAGCAATCATATTGCGCTTTATATTGTAGCCGGCATAGATAGTTTATTTTTTAGATTATCCATCAATTATTGTTTTTTTTTTTCTTGCTGAGTTTGAGGTGTGTTTTCAAAATATTAAATATCGTGTTAAACATATAAAAGAACAGCATTAATCACAACTATCAGATACAAGAGAAAACAATTTCTCTGACAAACCTCTTCTGCTTTACACTGTATGTACAGACATACTCATCTTTATAAATTCTATTATTTGCATATGAAAAACAAAAAAGAAACTTAACATGAGCAAAAGAAAAGAATAGAAAAGAACATCCCAGTCGAATGAAAATATTGTTTTATGGGCGTTTCATAAACATGAAAAATAAAATTAAATACAACACCAGACATGGAAATATTCCATCAAATCAAAAAAAAAAAAGAGAAAAAAAAAACTTAAGTTTGTATAAAAGTTAACATCAAAATACTAGCGAGGGCAGTAAATTAAGTTTTGGTTTAGATTGTTGCATACAAGAAAATTTTTTTGAACAGCTCTCGCATGTTAGGTTATGAATAATAAGCACTACAACTGCTGGTTTATTTGCTCACGTACTATATGTATGTACATGTATGCCAAACAATAATTATTATTTATTTTTCTTCTTGTTCTTGTTCTTTTTCTTTTCGATTTTCTTATTTTTTTTTTCATATATCGGGTCCGCCATCAAACGTTTTTTTTTTTCTTCAACTAGTGCTTATTGGTAAAACTAGTGTCTGGTTTGACAGAGAATTAGTTTGAACCTTCCGCTGAACGAATATGGTTGCGTATACGCGTTTTCACTTCACTAAGTGGGCCTGCGATCGACTTACAGAAGATGCCGATTTTGGCAAAAAAAAATTCATCTTTTCAGATGAGGCTCATTTGGATCTTGGCGGGTATGAAAACAAGCAAAATTGTCGCATTTGGGGCACACAAAAGCCGCACGGATACATAGAAAAGCTGACGCACCGAAAACGAGTAACAGTTTGGTGAGGATTTTGGCCCCGAGGCATAATTGGGACATTTTTCTTCGAAAATGAGGAAGGAGTGGCCGCTACAGTTAATGTCGATCGTTGTTGACAGAAAACCCGCACGGATACATAGAAAAGGCGACGCACCGAAAACGCGACACTGTTTGGTGCAGGATTTTGGTCCAGAGGCATAATTGGGCCATATTTCTTAGGAAATGAGCAAGAAGTGGCCGTTACAGTCAATGGCGATCATTATAGCGCCATTTTTATCTAATTTTTTGTTCATAAAAATGAAGAGGAGGATACGTCTCCACTCAACGAAGCTGTACACAACGTTTTGCGCCCTGTTTTTGAAGATCGCATTATCAGCCGCAGGGCTAAGTCATTTGGTCACCTCGGAGCTGCGATTGACACCGTTGGACTATTATATGTGGGGTGCCGTCAAAGATAAGTGTTACGCCGCCAAGCCAGAGACAATTGACGCTTTAAAGGACAATATTTGTGAAGCCATTGGTGAAATACAGCTGCACACAATCGATAATGTGCTTAAAAATTAGGCCGATAGTGTAGGTTACTGCATGGCCAGCCGAGGCAGCCCTTTGAATGAAATTATTTTCCATTATTAAACGGAAGAATTGTATTTTCAAATAAAAAAGAAATTTGAGAATATTTTCAGTAGTTTTCTTTTTAAAGGATTTTCAAAAAAAAAAGTTATTTGGCAGACCCTTTACAATTATTTGTGTATTTCGTAAAATATCAGAGCCCCATTTAATCTACGGACACATTTGAAATATTTCGGTTGTTTAACACATTTCCATCACTTACTACTACTGCTGTTGTTGTTATTGCTCATACAATCATAAATTCTCTCATTTTGTTATTCTTCTTTCATTATTACAGGCAACAGAGAGAGAAATTGAAGAGCAGTTCTGTATGTATGTATGGGTAGTTATTACTTGTAGTAAATTGCCAAAAAAACAAAAACAAAAACAACAAAAAATGATTGTCAGTGATTAATATTTAATGAATATTTGTTACATAAATTTACAGCATAAATCTCAAAAAGCAACAACAAGAATAACAAACGAGAATATTTTCATAAAATTTTATTTAAAATTGTGTTGCAGGTGCCCATGTGTGTTGTGTCTGTGTGTGTATGAGTGTGAATGGTTGTGTTTATTGTAAATGAGCCGCATTAAAATTTTCCAAACAATCAGCCAAGTGACGTATGAGTGATATTTTAATATTTATTAGATGACTTGCTTGCTTGCTTGCTTGCAAATATAACTCATACGTCAGGTTAAGTTATTTTAAAATCAAGTTGGACGGTTACCATCTATCCACCTTCATATGTATGTGAATTTAAATAAATAAGTAATGCCTTGTGTAGGGAATAGGGCATGTTTTGTAGTTTGATAGCAGATCACAACTTAAGTATACTTTTTGAAATCACATTTTTCATCTGCAGATACAGGTTATGAATCTTTTATTTATTTTCGTATTCAAAAATACGTCTACGAAATCGTGTATATTTGCCTTGTATATGTAGGCGTGACCTACAGTTTAAAATCGACACCAAACGACAGATTTTTGAACATCATTTTATGACAATTTCTACTTACTCTCAGAGTTTTATTCGGAAAGTCTGCGGAAAGAAAGTCGATGAAGAAATATTATATTTAATATTTCGTTTATTTGGAGATGTCTGACCTGGGGAGTGAACCTTAGTCTTACAACTTATAAGCCACACACTACCTACTAGACTATGCCGACTTCAAACCAGACAAGTTTCCTAATTTCAAAGCAACTGTACGGTATAAATTTGCTGTTCATATATACAGCTGCGTGCAACTAATTAAGGACACGAAGCTTTCATGTGAGCTTGAAGCAAAAAATACAAATTGTTGTATGATATTGTCAAAATTTGGCCAAGTTTAGTTAATTAAACTCTTAGTAGTAGAAAATAAATGCTTATTGTGGCAAATAAGTTATTACCTTTAAAGTTGTGAGCCATATTTTAAAAGAGTATTGATTTCAGTCGTGCATATAATTAAGGACACACCGTAAACTTTATGAAAAACATGTATTTATTAGAAAAAAATCATTGTTTTGTTGCAAAACCATTGTTGTCGATAACAGCGTGACATCTGCGATTTTCACACGCACTGGTTGAAATGGCCTCCCAAGCTTTATTTGCTTCGGCGAAGAAGTAATCAAAAATGCTTACTTTTACTGAGCCTACTTTGGTTTTTACAACTTGCCATAAGTTCTAAATCGGGTTGAGATCTGGACTGCATGAAGGCCAATCAAGTACATTGACCGTATTATTCAAAAACCATTGTTTGACGATGATGAACCGTATTCTTCGGGTCATCATTTTGTTGAAATATTCATGTTACTGGTATATTCTCTTCAGAACACGGCATCATTGTATTGCTAAGGATTCCTACACATTGGAACTTGTCCATGTTTCCGTAAATTTTGTGCAGCGGCCCAACACCGCATGACGACATAGCACCGCAAAGTGTAATAGAATCTCCTACATGCTTTAAAGTTGCCCAGGTGTATCTTGAATTAAATTTCTTAACGAACATATTTTTTTCCTTCGGAAGAGACTCTGTTCTTTTTGTTTCATCCGAAAATAACACTCTTTTCCATTCCACACCAGTCCAATGGCGGTATTTTTTCCGCACTCTATTTGCTTCTTCCTGTTACGCTTAGACAACAATGGTTTCTTTCGGGAAATTCGTTTAAAGGAGCCCAGCTTCTCGCAATCGACGTTTTACTATGTCTACAGATGGTATTGCTCCATTTTCACCAAAGACTGCTATCCGAATTTCATTCGCTGATTTATGCGGATGTTTTTTCGACTGGCGGAAAATCAGTGCATCTTCACGAACTGACGTAATTCGGCTTCTTGGTTTACGAGACACCTTTTCAACTATCGAATGCTTTCTGAAATATTGCACTGCTTGTAAAACCATTGTTTTAGAAAATTTTAAGGCTGTTGCGATCTCCCGATAAGAACTTCCATCCTGATGCTTTTGTAAAATAATCTTTCGAGTACTGAGGCCATTCCAACAAGAGTATGTGAAAAACTGATTACTTCGCTGCCTCGTAGATATCAAACTGTTATCGACAACAATGGTTTTGCAACAAAACAATGATTTTTTTTCTAATAAATACATGTTTTTCATAAAGTTTACGGTGTGTCCTTAATTATATGCACGACTGAAATCAATACTCTTTTAAAATATGGCTCACAACTTTAAATGTAATAATTTATTTGCCACAATAAGCATTTATTTTCTACTACTAAGAGTTTAATTAACTAAACTTGGCGAAATTTTGACAATATCATACAACAATTTGTATTTTTTGCTTCAAGCTCACATGAAAGCTTCGTGTCCTTAATTAGTTGCACGCAGCTGTATACTTCCAAATATTATTTTCAGTTTGTAATTTTGATGAAAGTTTTGGTGCTTAATGATCCGTTCAAATGACTTGTATTCAATAGAAGTCTCTCTATATTCATCTGGACCGATCTAAGTATATCATAAATATACGATTTGGTATCTGGTATGTATCAAAGCATTACCGCAATAAAATCAGTTTGAATCTTGAAGATTTTCTTTACTTTACATCACAATAATTTGAATTATAAAGGGAGACTTTTTCTAAAGCAGAATAATATTGCAAAAACTGATTTTAATAATAAAAATCCTTCTTTTCCCGTTTTTAATTTATTCTATTAAATGTTTTTGTTTTTGTTTTTCTTTCTCCTCTTTCTTTGATTCTATTTTAAATCATCATAGCTAAACAATGGTTCTCTGTTGCTGTATTGTTTTGTTTAACGAGGGAGGACAAGGGAATTTTTGTTTGTCTTTATGATTAATGAATCATCATTTTCATTTAAGCTTTTTGCTTTTTTCATTTTCATTTAAAACATCATGCATTCTTTGCATTTTCCTCTCTACACAGGAGTTGACTCCATGTACATTCCCCACCTCCCCGTCCCAAGTGGCTTTTAATGATTTCCATCATGTACATCTGTTGTTTGTCATTTTCGTTGTCCATATTTTTTATTTTTTTGTTTTTCCTCTGCACTTGAGTTTCATTAACCATTTTTTCACATTTTATATACATTTGTGTGTGTCTGTGTGAGAGAAAGAGAGAGAGAGAAGACTGTGAGACTGAACAGGAAGAAAACGTAAGCCATGTACATAAATAAAAGCGAGTGTTTATGTGTTTCACTTTGCTTGATGGTGACAAAAATCAATCATCGCTTTGATGGCTACACTGACAGTTTTGTTGGGTATTCTTGTCTGCCTGCCCCTACCGTAAGGGTATGGGGTGCGTAGTAGTAATTGCTTGTTTATTTCCTTGTTACTGTTGCTGGTTTAATGATAAGCTTAACGAGTCCTTTTTTTTATTCATTTTTCCTTACTACCTCTGTATCTCTCTATCATTGGTTTGTAGTCTCTTGTGATAATTAATGATTTCATCTGCTTCGTGTTTGTCTATAGAAAAATTAATTTGCGTGCAAAGGATGAGCAAAAAAAAGGAGGAAAAAAAACAAAAAAGAAATATTTTTTTAAAATAAATTAAAAACTATTAGCAGACATTAATGACAATAATTTGTGACTCCATATGGCTATATGCTGGCGTTTGTGTTACGAATGTTGGGAAAATGGAAAAATCTTGATCCGGGATGTTACTTGTTTAACATTAAAATTATAAACAAAAGCTACGAAAATAAAACAATGCAGTAAACAAACCTGTTTAATATAACAACAAACACCAGCATAAAAAATGGTAAACAAGTTAGCAAAAATCCACATACAGCACTACAAAAATTAATGTGATAAACGATGTTATGATTTACATAGATTTCGTGATGGCTTAGTCACGAACATTTTACTCTGCCATATTAAGTGCAAGGAAAAGCAGACGACTTTGTTAGTGAAGTTCAGTCAGTCTTGTGCGAAGACACGGTGTGTTTGAAGACAGTAATCGCGGTTTGAAGATCTTCGTTGCAAAGATGCATAAAGTCTAAACAGAGGAATAATAAAAGAAAACAATTGTTTTTGTTTACGTAAAGCTGTGAACAATGGCACACAGAATTGTCCGAATAATAAAGAATTTTAATTAAAACTAAGTAACAATATTTTATTTAACATTCTTAAATATTTATTGCTTTTCAAAATGTTGTCTGAAGGTCTTTGAACGATTAAGTGTTCGCTCAAGGCTACGTTCTGCATTGATTGAAGCAAATATTTATTGGATGTGAGAAAGAGAGAGAGAGAGAGAGGGAGAAGTGTGTGTTAATATTTCCCTAATGATTTTTACTGGCCTTTAATATGATGACATGTTTGGATACCTTATAAGTTCCTTCCACCCTCTAAATCTACATCTCTTGTTCCGCTATAACCAACAACTCTCCATTAGTTATTGTCAAACCGTATGAATGCTACTGGAATAGGAAGTAAACAAAAGACAGAAAACAATTGCCATTCGAACACTTAGCTTTTATGAGGTTAAATCGCAAATAGTACGAGACTGTCTTTCGAAGCTGAACTCAACTTGGTAAGGAAAATAACGTTTGTTTGTTGTTCCAAACAAGCTTGCGCACAAAGTAGACCAGCACACTTCTGTGGAGTGGTGGCTTATGTCTGGATAACTGTGCTTAAAGAAAGAGAAGACAACTTTTGTTGGGAAATTACAATAAGAGAAGAACTGAGTCGTTTATCAGGCTATCCACGATTACTGGTTTTTTTGTTTTGTTTTTGACAGGATATTGAAGACATGTGAAGATACTCATTCAGGATAACGGCTTTTGAATATTCAGCACCCACTCTTGGAGCCTGTGTAGCATTAATGTTTTCCAAAAAAACCATCTTGTGCCAGGTAGAGAGTTGTCATTGATGACACCATATAGTCTCCTGAAATTTGTTAGGGCTATAAGCTAGAGGAAAACATAATTGCTATGCCGTAGAAATATGATGTGAAGTGCATTAATTCGTATATTAGCAGTACTAAAAAAACTCTGCACGACAATAATAATAATAATTCTTCTGGAGACATAACCTCAGTTGAAAGTCGATTCCGAATGTCAGATTTTTTAAGAAATTTTTCATGGCATTTTCAGTCAGTGCTGTAATAAGCCATCAGCCTATCTATTAAGTGACTTGAATATGATTTGTCATTTATTCAACAGCCACTTTTAATATCCGTAATTAAAACAATGGAGTTTTATACCTCAGGGTTTAGTTTTCCAAATCAAATGATCTCTGATAAGATATGTGAACTCTTTTCTTGAATTCGAATTCCAAAAGCACTTTGATTAAATATTTCTTTAATATTTCAATTGTAAACGTTTCAATATACGAAATTTCTTATGTTTGTTTCTCTGTGGCATTAAAATAAAACGAAATTGTTTGCTTTGAGCGGAAAAAAACGAAACAAATTTCGTCAATAATATTGCGATGAAAAACCAAAAAAAACAAAAAATATGATTTGAAACTCATTTATGGAGGAATGTGCTGCTACGCTATTAAATCGAAAGAAAATAAAAAAAATATGAATAAAAATAAACAGAAAAACCAATCTAATCAAATATTATGAAGCAATAATACAAGAATACAGCCAAAAATGGAAATGAAAAAAGAAAAAACAAATAAACGAAGATAAAATCGTTTTGCAAACAACAAGAATATGCTGTAAATACCAATATGTTGTCTTCTTAAATTTTATTTTTTATTTTCGTTTATCATCTCAATTTTTATTGAGAAAATATGAAGATATTGCGTTATAAACATATTTTGTCTCTGTATTGCTTTTGTTTTTGTTGCGATTATTATTTGGTATGAATTTGTATTTAAAGAACCCTCCTCCTTCTAACACAATATTTATGTATTCAAACACAATGTAAGAGACACAATGTAAACGTTATACCTCTCAAAGTAATACTTAGTTACCAATAAATACGCGTGTAGTTCGTATTCTGTTTCCAATTCTTACAATTTCAAATTTCATTTCAATATTTCCCGTATATGTACGGATATGTATTTGTGTGTTTCACATTCGGTTTATGGCAACATTATGATGACATCATAAAAATCTAATGCCACTTTATGAATGAATATTAGCAATAGAAATGCAACGATTTTGCGATTTTCGTTTCCATTTTTTGTTTTGATTTGATTTTCAAAACTCATATTCGTTTATGCTTCTTTCATTTTGTTTGCCAGGGCAGGGACAAATGAATCGATGTTTATTATCGTGGTATGTGTATGGAGTTCTAATGCCATATTTATATGAGCCTTCCCCGTTATGGTTTACATATACAACTGAATACACTTTCTTTCCCTTCTTTTTTTCTCTTTTTTTTTTGCGAATTCGATCCGTTTGATATTTTTATGGCAAATGACGGTAATCAAATAAATTGCTTCGTTATAATTTTTTGCTTTGATTACAAAAATTTTTTTTTCGTTTTGTTTGTATTTCTTACTTTTATTTTTAGAATAAAAAAAAAACACAAAAATTTTAAATTGCACATAAATAGGAGATCGTGTGGATGGCATATGAATGGGATTTTTTATTCCTGGAAATAAAATCATAAAACCACAGTTTTTTATGAAAACTTTTAAAAAATGTTTAAAGGATCAGAGAACGAAATTAATTTATTTTCTTAGCCCCGGGTAACTTCAACTCGTCCTAATGGGGATTTTTTAAAACAAAACACAAAAACAAATAAAATTCAGAAAAATGCATGAAATTTTTATTTGAATCGATTCTGGCATACTCTTTCCAACATTTCGCCCGGTATCTCACGAATAAATGCTTCAAGGTTTTCTTCCAATGCGTCAATTGAAGCAGGCCCCACAAAAAATAGTCTCAAGGCATTAAATCGCATGATCTAGGCGGCCAACTGACCGGTCCCGAATGTGAAATAAAATGTTCACCGAGCTCGCCTTTCAATAAGTCCATTGTTGCGCATGCCGTGTGGCATGTAGCGCACTTGTTGAAACCACATGTCATGCAAGTCAAGCTCTTGCATTTGGGTAAAAAAAAAGTTAGATATCATCTCACGGTAGCGCTTACCATTCACAGTTACGTGGCGATTCGCAGCATCTTTGAAGAAGTACGCACCAATAATGCTACCAGCCCACAAACCGCACCAAACTGTGACTTTTTCTGTATGCATTGGTAGCTTTTGCAATGCTTCTCTGGCTGATTTTCAATCCAAAATCGACAATTTTCCTTATTTACGTCTCCATTGAGCCAAAAATGAGCATCGTCGCTGAAAATAATTTTTCGGCCCACTTTCCAAGAACCCTTTCACCAAAAATTCTGCGTTGTGGTAGGTCGTTCAGCTTCAATTCTGGTAGCAGCTGTATTTGAAAGGCCTAAAATCTTACGTAAAATTTTTCACGATATTTAGTAACAGAGGCCCAATTGTTGCGAACGACGTAGAATTGTTAATTGATGGTCATAATTACCACTAGCCGATACAGCTACGATATTCTCATCAGTTCGCACTCTACGTAAGCGGTTTAATGCGGTTGGTGGTTTAATATCCAACAATGTAAATTTGGTGCGATATTTAGTCACCATAGCCCGAATAGCCTCTTCAGTGGGTCCATTAAGCTGACCATAAAATCGAAGAAGCGCGCGATGAACTTTCTCAATAGAGCACGCATTTTGATAATAAAATTCAATGATTTTCAAGCGTTGTTCACTTATAAGACGATTCATGGTTAAATTATAGACCAAATTGAAGATGTTTTACAGTGAAAAAAAAAAAACACAAAAGGTGCGTGAGCCGTTTAAACCAATGTTGCCAAAAAGATAAGAGCTAAAAAATACCCCCGCTACTATAACGTAAATGAAAGATCTAGATACAGGTATTATGCTTTTAGATCGTTTAATATTAAAATTATTAACAAAAATATACCAACACACAAAAGTTTTAAAAATATGCAACAACAAACACTACAAGAATAAATGTAAACAAAATACACAAACAAACAATAATGAAACAACGATGTTTACTTTTATAGGGATTTCGAGAAGGCGAAATCATGTACATTCGCCTTCAAAAGCATTCATCAGACTGTTTACCCTGCCATATAAAAGGCAAGGCAAAGCAGATGACTGAGTTAGTAAAGTTCAATCAATCTTGTGTAAAGACGCGTTGTGGTCGAAGAGAGTAATCACAGTTTGAAGTTCTCGAGAAGACAAAGCCACGGACATTCTCCTTCAAGAACATTCATCAGGGAGTTTATGCTGCCATATAAAAGACAAGGCAAAACAGGCAACAGAGTCAGTAAAAATTCATTCAGTAATATGGCAGTAAGCCTTTGAAGAGAGTAATCGTGATTTGAAGTTCTCCATTACAAAGATCTGTCGAACAAGTGACTAGTAATTGTTGCTGATTTTACAAAAGAGTGCAAAGAGGATGCAAAGTGGTATAAAAAAGAAAGCAAACAGTGGCACAGAGAATTGTGCGAATAATAAAGAATTATAATTAAAACTAAATGCAAGTTTATTTTTATTTTATTTGCAATCTACGACGGTTTTAAAAGGTAAAAAACGTAACAATATCATCTTTTTGATGCCTGATCTGGGCTTTGAACCGTGGCCTTATGTCTAATTACCAAATACACTAGCTACTATACTTTACGTTCATAATCTATTTAAATACTCTACTGAAGTTTAATAAAAATCAAAACTGTTTTCAACATTTATTTAAAGTTCATGTAAACTATCGCCATTATTATCTCATATAAGTGCTGAAAATATAATTCCTTGTGGATAATCTTTTAATCGGCTTTTTTATATAATCAGTTCTCGCATTCAGTCAACAGTTTTCTTTTGAAATCCATATTATTTTTAATGATTTCCTATGAACTGCAAACTCAAATTAATTACGATATTTCCTGGAAATACTTGAATCTGTTAATTTATACAAGATTTGCAAGACTTTACGCATAACACACACACACACACACACACACATAGAGACAGTTTTCAATTTCATTGGAATAATATAAATCAGCATAATTCATTACTTTGTGTATTCATTTGCTTTCAATGGAAACGCCTGTTGAGTTCATCTCATCAATATCGTGTTACCAATAATTAATTAAGAAAACTTAACAACCATCACACAACCATAATAACTGCCTGCCACACAAAATCTTATGGAACCTGTTGCATTTTGCTTTTCTTAAGCGAATATTAAGGACGATAAGTCGAAGACTGAAAAAGAAGATGACGAGGACAGGCTGATATTAAATTATTTTATAGGGGGAAGCGCATTAATTAAACATCAATCATAAACGCCAACTATTGACACAATTTCAGTTGAGCCATAATGCGAGCACAATGGCAGGCAAGCAGGCAGTGAAAGGCACGCACATTATCAGAACTGCCAATAACTTTATCAATATTTTACACCAAAAAAGAAATCAAAAACAAAATCTCAACAAGAAATAGGAGGGAGAATGCCAAATAAGACGGAGAGGGAGAGAAAGAAATAAAAAGAGAAATAAATCGTTGGAAACTCAACTAAACGTGCCACTCTCTGTGTGTGTGTGTGTGTGTGTGTGTGCCACCAAGGAACTTATTAACATTTCAAATAACTTTGATTTTGAATTATTTATGAAGCCTTCTTCTCACTCTCTCCCTCTTTACACTCTGATGCTACAATAACTTTTATAGAGTTTTGTGGGTTAAGGGGGCAGCAGCCAGACGGTTTTATTGAGGAGAGTTGATTTAATATTATTACGGCAGTTATTTCCTGCGTCAATAAAATATTTTAATTTTATACAGCAAATAACAGCAAACAGTTACAAAAAAATAGCGAGTAGCGCGACACCATAAAGTGAAATTATGTACTGTCAAGTGTAAATGTTAATGTGGGTTCATGGAAAAAAAGTGAACAAAAACTTTAACAGCCATTGAGACTTAGGAATGCCCTATAAGAGTAAATAAACATTTTGTTTTTCATTTCATTTTATTACACACTTTTTTCTTGTAGTAGAGTAGTAATCGAAATCATCTCTGATCGGACAAATTAAACCTAGCTAAACAAAATTTCAACAAAGTTATTGTCACGTATTCTCCGTCCCTGGATCGAAGCATACCTCTTTCATTTGCCTTACTTTTTTTTATCGATACACTAACGAAGCTGTCTTTAAATTAATTCCACAGGAGTCATGTTTTAAATGAAATAAATACTTGCATCTTGAAAGCGGAATTTTCATTTCTGCAACATCATTGGTATTGTTACGTTTTCGCATTTTAAAAACGTTTAAAATATAAGCCCGTAGATTACAAATAAAATAAAAATAAATTTGTGTTTGGTTTAAATTAAAATTCTTTATTATTCGTCCAATTCTATGTGCCACTGTTCACAACTTGATGTAAACAACAACAATTGCTTTGCTTGTTATTCTTCTATACAGGTTTTCGCGTAAAACTGCGATTATTTTCTTCTGCACAGAAGACTGACTACATTTTTACTGACTTCGTTGCCTGCTTTGTCTTGCCTTTTATATGACGATGTAAATAGTCTGATGAATGATCTTGAAGTCGAATATTCGTGACTTAATCTTCTCGAGATCTCTATAAATGTAAACATAATAATGCAATAACGATGTTTTGTATACTTTGTTTACATTTGTGCTTGCAATGTTTGTTGTTGCATTTATGTTACTGGTTTTTGTTGATATATATATTTGTTTACTTGTTTATCATGTAAACAAGTTCATTGTTTTTACTTTCGTAACTTTCGTTTACATTTAAATGATGTAAAATTAAAACGTCCTTTAAATTTTCGTAATAGTATCACCATTTTTTTTTCTTTTCTTTAAAGGAAAACATTCAAAACATTAAATTGCCTTAAATTGCTAAAATATTGTTGCCTTTAAAAACCTTTCAATAAACAACTAACAAATCAATGGCAATGATTATTGAAATTGATTTGAGCTTTTAATTTAATCCCTTCAATGTTACAAACCCAATACAAATCCCAACACACGCTCACTAGCTCGCTTGCTTATCTCGCACAAATGACAGAAAACACTCACAAGCAATAATAAAGTAGAGGCGTTTGATTTTATTTTGCCGGTTCCTTCCTTATTGAAACTTTATAAATTCAACTCACTCTCTCTCTCTCTCTCTCTGTCTCTCTCTCTACCGTTCTCTCTTTCATGTTGCTCGTCTTAGTTGATATAAAGTGAGAAACTGAAAGGAAGGAAATTGCCGCAACTGTATTGGTAACGCAAAGGAAATCGAATTGAATTCAAAATCAATCGACACAGACACCAACACAAAGAAGGCAAAGCAATATACCGCCGTTACCACATCCTGTTCCCTGAGGTTTATGTTACACACACATACACATATACACACACATGTACGCAGTATTACAATCTCTAGTGGTGATAAAACGCTGACTGGCTGGCTGAAACACAGCACAACACAACACAAGATACACAAGGACGGACGGAAAAGTATTTTTCTTTTCATTATTATTTATTTACTTTGGTTTGCTTTCTTTTATGCTGGTTTTTCTTTTCTTGTAGTTGCTTGTTGCTGTTGTTATTTCTGTTTTTCGGTAGGCAGTTTATTTTTTGCCCACAATTTTTCTCCCACTAGCTTTGAACATTTGAAATTTACACGCCTTTTTGTAGTAACGCACGCAACCTTGACTGGGAAGGCTGGTCTTTGTTGTGCGAGGGGAGCGGGGGTAAATATGAATTATTTTTGTGGCTGTTGGCTAAATACAAGATAAATTCAAGTCTTCTTCTCCTTCTGCCTGCCTCCTTCCTCTTTTTCTGGTTTTTTTTTCTATTTTGATTGCGAGTTTGAATCTGTGACTGGTTGTTGTTGTTGTTGTTGTTCCTCTTCATTTATTTATTTGGTGCTTATCTTTTGGCGCGCATAAATAAATAAAAGAAAAGCAGAACAAAAAAAAAAGTACGAATTTTGATTTATTCTCCCATAGTTTAGCCTTCACTTGAAAATGTTTCCCTTATTTTCTCTCCTTTTTTTTTTTGTTCTTCTTAGCCTGGTTAAGGTTTATTATTGTTGTATTCGATTTGTTGTTATTCCCAGTCTTTAAATGGTGTAGTGTTTTAGCGCGATAATAGTCAACAGTTTTTTCGTTTTCCTTGTTTGTTTTCTTTTCTTTTCTCTTTTCGTTTGAGAATCTATTTTTTTCATTGAATCTTCTTGACTGGTTCCGATTATAATTTTCAATGTGATTCGATTAAGTTGATACGATTTAATGCACAGTGTTTGGAACCCAAAAACAGTATGGAGAAGAAAAATTAAAACAATTCTTGTAATTCTCTTCAAGTAATGCTGTAAACAAATCCGAAAGTAGCACGTTTGTTGTAGATTAAGAGGATATTGTTTACCTTTTAAAAAGCTTTTAAAATATGAGCAAATAAAATAAAAATGAATTTGTGTTTAGTTTTAATTACATACATAATTGGCCATTACAACCCTTCAGTCAGGATTACAATCTAGCTTCTCACTCCACTTATGTTGTGTGCGTTAATTTTATACAAGAGTGGCGGGACCTACAGTTTAAAGTCGACTCCGAACGACAGATTTTTGAGAAGCAATTTTTACTCTCATAGTCTTTACCAGAAATCTGCTGAGAGGAAGTCGCCGAAGAAATATTTTTCGTTTTGATGTCTGACCTGGGATACGAACCCGGGCCTTTCGTCTAATAAGCCAACACACTACCTACTAGACCATAGTTTTTATTAGAATCCAGGCAATTTCCGTGTGCAATTTCCGTGTGCAACTGTTCACAACTTGATGAAAATAATAACAATTGCTTTGTTTGTTATTCCCATTTACACTCCTTAGCGTAAATAAAAAAAATTTTGCGATAGTTTTTTGTAATCGTTCTCGAAATCTCTGCAAGTGTAAACATCGTTGTGTTCATTACTTATTGTTGTTTGTGTATTTTGTTTACATTTAATATTGTAGTGTTGCTTGTGGATTTTTGTTTACTTGTTTGACATTTTTTAATGCTGGTGTTTGTTATAATAAGTAGTTTTTTATAGCATTGTTTTGTTTTTGTAAGCAATGTAAATGCAAAAACCTTGTAACTAGATTTTTCATTTCATTTTTTTCATTAAAAAGATATCATTTGTATATAACTTCGATACAAATTCAAAATCTGTTAATGTCAGATAGTGGAATATTTGTATGCCTATTAAAACTATGGCAGTTCTATGAGTAAAGGCACATACATAGGAAAGATACCGCGTACAATAGCTATTCTCCAAGCCGATATAAAAATCCTTGAAGCATGATGACTATGTAAGCTACTACTTAGAGATAAATTCTCAAATACTTGCAGCAGTACCGTTTTGTATTAGGTTAGGCCGAAATAGTAGCTTTGATATCACTAAGCTCACGGATGAACGTAGTCCATGTACTGACCAAGTTCCACCTAAATCAGGGAAAACGAAGAAGTTGGTCAGTGCAAGGGCTGCACACAGTTTTGTATTGAAAGTAAAGCAGTATTTCAGCTGCTTTAGAGGCGTGGTGGTGGCAAACACTTTTAACATTTAAAGTAGAATCTATGAAAGGATCTATTAAGGATTTTAAGTCAGACTTAGAAATTTAATTCTCATGCTTTTCGAGCAAAATTCACAAATTCAATTAACTTTGATTGTCTGGCAATCGTGTGAACGTGTAGAAAATTTGATAATTCGTAAAATTTCTTAGCTCCTATTATTTAAACTACCATAAACACTGTTTATGTTCTTTAAATTTTTCTTAAACTTCTACTTTTTCTATGCGAAATCCAAGAAGGAAATAAAATTTCGTAAAAGTTTCTCCATCGTATTCCGTGCTATTTTCTTTACAAACAAACATATTTTTCGTGTAATTTTTAAAATCTTTAATATATCCTCTAAAGCAATTCTATTTTCAAGCAATAAAAGAAGAAGAAAAATGAAAAAAGAGGAAAATATGTTTTAGCAAATAACAAACAGCAGAAGAAGAGTAAATCCTTCCAAGTATTTATCGCTGACAACGGAAGCAACGAACGACTTGTCACCCTCACAGTTATAAAGAGTAAGAGTTCAGTAAATTATTTCCATTCTATTGAATTTTGTTGGTGGAATTGATTTCAATTCTTTTATTTGTATTCTTTTCTTCGTTTCTTTTTTTTTTTTTGTTTTCCTTCTTTTAGAAAATATTTATTGATGGTTGATGGGGGGATACTTTTTAAGCATTAAAGAAAATTGAAATTTAATTTTTGTGAATTATTGAAGGCGTATCTGTAATGTATTGGAATTTCTTTTATAATAAAACTTAAGTCGCTAATTTTAAATCTTCTTGAGCTGCTCTATAGAAACTGTGTCATTACTTTACGGGCTTATAAACTATTCTCCTCTCCCATGTCACTTTAGTTTCCATAGAGGCCATAAACTTATGAAAAATATTAAAACAAATATCTTTTTCCTTTAATTTAATAGAAATAAAACAATTCCATTAAATATTCAAAAGACATAAACTTTTATTTCAGGCAATTTATTTATGAATTCTTTTCATTTTTCTTTTTGTTTTTGTTTTTATTGCTGATAAAATCTACTTAACTTCTGAGTGTGTTTATTATTATTTGGGGTATGATATCAAATCGAATGAATGAAAAAAATAAACATTTTTGAGAACAGGAAACAAAAACTATTTTTTCCTCTTTATCCTCTTTTCTCATATTGCTTTGCTATTTTGGGGCATACAAAAAAGAAAGATTGTTCATACTCATGTGTTTACAACAAATTTGGGTTAAAAACCAAATAACTTTTCATTTAAATTTGTATGTAAATGAAGTTATTTTTTATTTGCTATGGCAACTCATATATGTATGTGCCCCCACAAAAAAGACTTTACAAAGAAGAGAAAGAAGAACAAAAAACAAAAATATGTGTGGTGGAGAGGTATGGATATATAAAAGGTTATTTCCATACATTCATTCATTTTGTTTCGTTTATTTTCAGTTTTTTTTTCGTTTTTGTTTGTCTAGCTTTTTAAACAAACATATGATTGACTGGATTGTCGGCAGACATTTCGTACAACATTTGATAGACTCCAGCCAAACAATTTTTGGGAAACGGTTAAAGAAATTTTTGAGAAAAAGTTTTGGCAAAAGCAGCAAATCGATTTTAAAACGACAAAGTTGAAACGCTGATTTAAAATTTTTGTTTAAAAAAAAAATAGTATTTGGAAGCATAAGTCAACTTAAAACTGAAAATCTTAGTAAGCAATCGTTTAAGGTGTACAAGCAGCGTTACCGCTGGAAATTTTTAAGAAGTCGCACAAAAAGGGGATTTTTGAAGAAAAAGTCGCACAAAAAGTGTATTTTGGCAGTAAAAAGGGGCAACATTTTTAAAAGAAAAGAAAATGTCTATAGTCTAGTCTCCAGTCTAGTCTATAGTCTAGTATGTAGTCTAGAGTATAGCCTAGTATATAGTCTAGTATATAGTCTAGTATATAATCTAGTATATAATCTAGTCTATAGTCTAGTTATAATATAGTCTAGTATATAGTCTAGTCTATACTCTATTCTACAGTCTAGTATACAGTCTATACTCTAGTCTATAGTCTAGTATATAGTCTATATAGTCTAATCTGTAGTATAGTATATAGTCTAATCTGTAGTCTAGTCTATAGCCTAATCTATAGTCTAGCCTATAGTCTAATCTATTTTATCTAGTCTACAGTCTAGTATATAATCTAGTCTATAGTCTAGTCTACAGTCTAGTATATAATCTAGTCTATAGTCTAGTCTACAGTCTAGTATATAATCTAGTCTATAATGTAGTCTATAGTCTAGTATACAGTCTAGTCTATAGTTTAGAAAAAATACTTTTTAAAAAAAGGGGAAAAAAGGGTCAACAATTTTGAAAAGTGTCAGATTTAGTTCATTTTAGTAAGGGGGCACAGAAAGTGGCGAGGTCGCTGAAAAAGTGTCAAAGTCGCTCAACGGTAACGCTGTATACAAGTCACTGGTTATTCATTTCGTTGTTTCAAAAGTGATATTTCCTTTTTATTGTAAAGTTTGAACGTTGACATTATGGATCATTTAAATGACCTCCACACGAAGTGTTTGATGAAGCATTAATTCTTTTGAGGTAATTTTCGACCACTTTTTGCCACATATCACCTATAACTTGACGAATGTTGGTTTTTAAGTAGTCAAGAGTTGAAGGTTTATCGGCATAAACACGGCCTTTCGCGTAGCCCCACAAAAAAAAAAGGTCGGTCTAATGGTGTCAATTCGCATGATCTTGGTGGCGAGTTGAAATGTCTCTGGCAATAAAGCCATAGTCGTTCGAGTTGTGTGGCATGTGGCGCCGTCTTGTGGAAAGCACATATTATCCAAGTCGTATTCTTCAATACTAGGCAAAAAAAGTCGGTTATCATATCGCTCCTTTATTGCAACATAGTCATATCTCAAAAAAACTTGAACTTGGCAAAACGTAAGTCCTATGATCTAATTGCCGCAAATACTTTTTGCTGTAACTTCGGTTCAGCTTGGGATATAAAACCGATTTTTTTTTCAACATGTACAGTAGGTCTAAAAGAGCAGTTTTGCTTAAGTAACTTCAAATTTTTAATTTTTTGAGATATGACTATGTTGCAATAAAGGAGCGATATAGCCATAATGCTTTGAATTGACGGTAACAGTCGTTCCATCGTCGTTGTCAAAGATGTAAGGTCCAATCACACCTTTCGATCAAAGAGCACACCAAACAGTGACTGTTTCTGGATGTTATGGCCTCTCTTCAATTACTTGAGGATTCTCAGAACCCCAATACGACAATTTCGTTTATTAACATACCCACCGAGTGTGTAATGTGGTTCATGGCTGAAGAAAATTTTGTTTGAAAAATTGCCAACCACCACCTGTTGTTCAAGCACTTCTTCCACGTATCTATGACGTTGTGAATGGTCAGTTGGCTTCAGTTGTTGCGTAAGCTGAACTTTATATGGATATAGGTGTAGATCTAAATGCAAAATAAACGATAATGTGCCGTAAGACAGTGCCAGTTCCTGACAACGACGAGGAATCTATACATTCACTTTCAATAGCGTTATTTTCAGCGGAACGAGCGAAACAATTATGCTCAGGCCTTTCAATATTTGTAACGCCTCTAGTCTTTTCATATTTCTTTACAATTTTGCCAATTTCTTGCGTAGTTGGACGATTATGTAAACCATCATCATTTTTGGTTTTATGCTTTGTGTGATAGTTTAGCGATCTATTTTCGTCAATGTCAGACTTTCAACTGAAAACAAAACAAATTGGATTCACAACTTCGTTTCACAGATGTTGAATTACAGACTCATACTTCTGAAACCCCGACATGGATAGCCTTTTATTTTTTCTCTTCTGGCTCGGCTCTTAAAGCAAATTTTAATGCGTAATGGAATAGGTCGGCATGTTGTTACAATAGTGTTTTGCTTTCGCAAACATTTTAACATTAAAATGGTAAATAAGTAAACAAAAATGCAACAACAAACACCAGCATAAAAAAACTGATTTTTTCTTTTCCAAATATGTTGTATTTGTTCTTAAAATCTTAAAATTTGTTTCAAGATTAAAAAAATTAAGCAGAAAACTGTTTATTGTCAAGTATTTTTCTCAATTTTCCAAACTCCTGTTCTGTTTATTTCACAAAAATATTTTCGTACTCCAGGCATTTGTAATAAAAAAAAAAAAAACCACAAAATGAAAACTACAATATGGAAGAGAAAAATGTGATGTTTTGATATGCTCTATTATGATACGTACATACGTATTACGTATTAACATATTTTAGTTTTGTCTTTCAAAAAACAAAATAAAAAAAGGAAATCTAATATTTCCTATAACTCATACGCAGCACACACAACAGCACACATTTGGAGTATGTAAGGAAAGCGACAACGACAATTCAAAACAATTTAATTCAACATACAGTGAACAGTGAATAACGTTGACATTATTCAAAATGTTACATGGGGTACTGAAATCAAGGAAGAGAGAGCGAGAATAAGAGTGTACAAGTATGTAAATACATACGTACACTAAGTGTGTTGGTAATATTGTAAATGAACGTAAAACGAATGTATAAAATGCCTTCAAAACAACAACAACTACAATAACAGAAACAATACAATGTTTAAGATTAATTCTGCTCCATTTGCATTAAAATATGTCAAGTGTCATAAAAATACAAAAATCATATAAATAACGAAAAAGGGACAAAATCTGTTCATGTTAATAGTCTCATACACCGTCCCCCCTTATTTTTGCTTTTCCTATCACACTCATTGTATTTTGGGATCTTGGGTATTTTGGGTTTTGCAGAACAAAACATAAACAATGTTTTTGGACACTAAGAATTATAGAAAATGATTCTGTTTTTCTCTTAATTTCTTATGCAGGCCTTGGGGTAAATAAACGTGAAACAACTTCTAAGCTTTGAAGTAGCATATTATGTATGGAGACGTGCGTGGACTCAAGGATCTGAAATCTATTACTTGATACTTGACACACTAGTCTTTAGACATCCTGGTCATAAATATTCACTGTTTCTATGGCCAGTGTCCATAATCAAACCTACATATAAATAATAACGGGTCTCACATTCAAGGACCACCAGTGCAAACGTAACAGTTTACGTTTTTACCTTTTAAAAAACGTTTAAAATATGAGCTCATAGATTACAAATAAAATAAAACATAAATTTGTGTTTAGTTTTAATTAAAACTTGATGTAACAACAACAATTGCTTTATTTGCTATTCCTCTGTTTAAACCCTTTGCATAAACAATAACAATTACAAGACAATTGTTAGACAGATCTTTGTAATGGAAATCTTCAAACCACGATTACTTTTTTTAAACGCACCGTGTTTTCACACAAGACTGACTGAACTTTTACTAACTCACTCACTTTACTTGTTTACCATTTTTATGCTAGTGTTGATTGTTATAAGAGGGTTGCCTTTTATATTTCGGGATTTGGCAATCCTAGTGCTGCAATCTGCCAACTATCGTAAAGCTTAACATTTTTGAGGACGTTTTGACATACGAGCGCTATTTGCGTTGTTTACAGTAACTTAAAAGATTCATCACGCTCAAAAAGTGGAATTAAATCGTGATCATTTTCATGCGATTATTTTTTACAAATTTCAATGCAACTCATCGATGCATTTTTGGCGATGAAGCTCTATCAAGGACCAGTGTTTATCGATAATGTGGTGTATTAAACAGAGGTCGTAGTTGACTCCAAGTCGTGTTTCGTGAAGGTCGTCCAAAATCAGTTGCTGTTATGGAATCCATTGATGCTGTGCTCTAACTGATATTGCAAGATCGTCATGTGATCTATCGTGAGATTGAGACAACCTTAGGCATTAGTGGGACCAGCATGTATTCAATATTGCATTAACGTTTGATTGTAAAAAAAATTTATTTGCGTTGGATCACACACAATTTATCAATCGCCCGAAAAAAGGCTTGTGCCGATTGGTCGAAAGAAATGCTCCAAAAATACGTTCGCGGTGCTTCGAACACATCGGGACAGGTGATGAATCGTGGATTTACGCGTATGAGCCCGTAAACAGCAGTCGACTGTATGGGTGTTGCAACAAAAGTTGCTCGCGCACGATGCACTTCCAAGCAAATGATCGCCTGTTTTTTCGGAAAAACTGGACATGTCGCAATCGTATCACTATAACAAAGCAAAACAGTCAATTCTGAATGGTATAAAACCATTTGTTTACCAGCCGTCTTACAAGAAATCAGAGAAACCAAACGCCGAAGACGGATTACTCTTCACCACGACAATGCGAGCTCTCACACATCGACTCAAACAACTGCATTTTTTAGCACTTAATACATCGATTTGATGAGTCACTCGTTGTATAGTCCTGACTTGGCACCGAATGACTTCTTTTTATTCCCGTACGTAAAAAATCAAATAAGAGGTCAACGTTTATCGACACCTGAAGAAACAATTGATGCGTTCAGAATACATGTTTTGTAGATACCACAATCAGAGTGGCAAAAGAGCTTCGACAATGGTTCAAACGCATGCAAAAGTCTATAGATCTTAATGGAGAATATTTTGAAAAACAATAAAGCGATTTTCGATAATTAATATTTGTTTTTGTTCTCTAATCGCGAAATATAAAAGACAACTCCTCACAATTTTTGCCAGAAGACTTACGGAGCCTTCGTTCCTTTTCAATATAATCTATTTTGATACGATGCAAAGTACATTTTAGGAAGGAATAGGATTTATTGAATTCTCCTTTTTTGTTTAATTTCAATTTTAATTAATGCTTCTCTAGGTATTGAACACCCACATCTAGTTTGATTGTTTGATTGTTTTTTTTCCATTTATTTTATAGAAAAAGAACACACACACGTAATGGATTTTTCTTACATTTCTTCAATTATAATGATTTTTATTCTGTATTTTTCAATAGAAAAACAAAGAATAAGATTTTCAAGGAAACAAGAAAACTTGAAATAAAAGCAAAAGAAAATCTTATTGTGTTTGAAAATAAATTGTTTCGTTGACTACAGCAGTACAATAATATTTTGAACTTGGGCAAGTATTTGCAACACTTTCCCTATTAAATTGAATTGCATTATTGATCTTAAAGTCAAGACTCGATGTATTCCAATGTTGGTAACTAAAGCAAGAAAAATTTACTTCACAACATATCCCGAATATAATAATGAAACAATCCACTGGATATTGTTTAAGACTGGAAAGTATTATGGATTTCAACTTCTATCGTAGAAAAGGTGCAATACAGTGGCTCAACATACAGTAGCGAGCACAAAAAATGCAACACAATGCCATATGATCTTTAATAAGATCTGTTTCAAAATAACGGTAACTAATTTATCTATTTTCTTTTGCTGTTAATTCTTTCAATTACAAGTTTTCAAAGTAACCACAGTTTATTTCAAATTCTGCTTTAAAAAGTTAAATATTTTTGAATTAGTGAAAAAAGTGCAAATTTTTAGCGGGCAAAAAAAAAAATGCAACATAATAAAAAAATAGTTAAAGTAAGTTATTATTTAATTATAATTGAAAATTTCTTAAATAAGTTATACAACATGTGTTTTGTAATAGAAGCAGCTCTCAGTTGACAGCAAAACTGCAATCATTAAAGCCTTAGAAGAAGGAAAATCCATGCGTGAAGTTGGACAACTCTTTGGTGTAAGTCAATCAACCGTATGTCGGATTAAATCTCGATTTTCCTTGAGAAATAGTGTGGAAAGGAAACCAGGTAGTGCTAATCCTCGAAAAACTACCTCTCGCCAAGACCGCCAGATGATTGCACTGGTTAAAAAAGATCCACGAAAGACCGCAGTGGACGTTGCTAATTTCGCAAATGAGCAAATGGAAGTCTCTATAGGCGTTCACACTGTTCGCCGTAGGTTGAAAGAGGCTAATTTGCATGCGAGACGACCCGCAAAAAAACCTCTCATCAGTGCAATCAATAAAAAGAAGCGCCTGGAATTTGCAAAACGTTACAAGGATTGGTCAAATGAACAATGGGCTAAAGTCTTGTGGAGCGATGAAAGCAAATTTAATTTGTTTGGTTCCGATGGGATTAATTTTATTCGAAGACCGTCTGGACAGAGATATTCTCCAAGATATCAACTTCCAACCGTAAAACATGGCGGTGGATCAATAATGGTGTGGGGTAAGGAACGATATGTTTAAAAAATTATTGATTTTACGTCACGTATTTACAGGTGCGTTTTCCCGTGATGGGGTAGGTCCCTTAACTCAAATCGAAGGAAAAATGGACGCCAAGAAGTACTGTGAAATCCTTGGAGAACACATGCTTCCTCATCTGCGGGAAAAAATGCCTCCTGGTAGCATATTCCAACAGGGTAACGATCCAAAGCACTCAAGTTGCTTAGCTCGGAACTTTTTAAGCGACAATGATGTCAATGTTTTGGATTTGCCATCACAGTCTCCCGATCTAAACCCCATAGAAAATCTATGGGAGCGATTAGATCGGGAAGTTAAGAGGAAACATCCGTCAAATAAGAGGCAATTAGAAGAAATTTTGAAAAGTGAATGGGAGAAAATATCCATTAACACATTAATAGCTTTAGTCGACTCTATGCCTTCTAGGTTGCAAGAAGTCATAAAAAATAAGGGCTACGCCACTAAATATTAATTTTAAGATTTTTTTTTGTAAGAATTACTATTTAATTTAAATAAACACATTAAAATTTATGCTGTTGCATTTTTATTGCTCCCATGAAATTCGCACTCTTTTTAATAAATGACAAAATAATATCACATTAATTAAAAATATTTACATAATGTTATTGATAATAGGTATCTATAACTGTAGGGATTAATACTCAACGTTGCATTTTTTGTGCTCGCTACTTTATATAGGTAGATGCTTGATATATAGATTGATTGCAAATTTTTATTCCATTATTTCGGCATCAAACAAAATTGTCTCATATGTACAGTGACCGTTAAAAGATAGTATACAAAGGATTGTAATCACAAATTATGTATGTTTTGTATATACGATGGCACTTGAAATGTACAAACGGATCTATTACCGTTTTTGTGGTCATTAGTGGCAAGATTCGAGCATAATAATGAAATAAAAGTATCCATCGAAATCATTGTTTTTTATAAATTTTATTTAGCTTAACATTGAAGGCCTATCCATCAGTTTGTTGTATTTTTGTTTACTTGTTTAATAATTTTTTATGCTGGTCTTTGCTGTTATATCAAGTAGTACGATATTTGTAAACAGGTTTGCTTTCTGGAATGTTTTATTTTTCTAGTTTTTATTCTTAATTTTAATGTTAAGCAATGTAAAAGCAACATGAAGTCGCCGTGGTCTAGTGGGTAGTGTGTTGGCTTATTAGACAAAAGGCCCGGGTTCGAATCCCAGGTCAGACACCAAAACGAAAAAATATTTCTTCGGCGACTTCTTCTCAGCAGATTTCTGGGAAAGACTCTGAGAGTAAAAATTGCCATGAAAAGCTTCTCAAAAATCTGTCGTTCGGAGTCGACTTTAAACTGTAGGTCCCGCCACTCATATATAAAATTAACGCACACAACATAAATGGTGTGAGAAGTTAGGTCGTAATCCTGACTGAAGGGTTGTAATGGCCAATTATGTATGTATGTATGTAAAAGCAAAACACCCGTAGCTTGATTTTTCATTTTCGTAACAATATTATCGATCGCAAGATAACTTACCAGACAGGTAAGTGTTATCTATGATATTTTCGTAAGTATTGTATTCATTTTATTTTTTTTTTTTTATAAGGTTTTCATTAAATCATGCATAACATAACGTAGCTATTCCAATTCTTAACAATAATTATTTTTAATAAAAAAAAAAAATATTTTATCGTATTGTATGTACATTTTTAAATGCACATACAATAAATCTTGAAAATATATTGACTTTCTTTTGCTGATAATTTATCAAAAACAAAATATTTTCTATATTGAATTCTTTTTTTTCTCTCTTAAAAACAATAAACTCAACAATATAATGGAATTTATGGCATAAGATGCTGTTGAAAATGTTCTTATAAATTAAATCTGATTAAGAAAAAAAAGCAAAGAAAAGAAGAGAGACAGAGAAAGAGAGAGAGAGAGAGAAAAGGCCATCCAATTCCTAGAAATAAATACTAAAGAGGCAAGAAGGACTATAGTGTTTATGGGAAAACATTGTTTAAAAATATTATTTAATAATAATTAAAACAAAACAAAATAAAATAAAAAATAGAAAAAATAATAACAACAGTGAGAGATAAAAACAGACAAAACATGTCAAATGCATTTTGAAAATACTTTCCAACTGACAATATATTGTGTCGAATAATCATTTCTTTTTTTTTATTTTATTTTAAGAAAAATATTTTCTTTTTTTGAATTTTACTCCCCTATAAACTATCAATTTTCTTATGTTTTCAACTATTCTACCTTCTGTAATCATTGTTTAAATGTCAATGTGTTTGAATCAGATACACACAAAGTGTACAAACACTCAAGGCAATAGAGTGTGGAGGTAAATGATTTTTTAACCCTTATGCACAATCTTCCTCAAACGTAACATAATAAGTGTCACAAAAATTCCTTGGGGAATATGGTTACATTTTTACCTATGAAAAACGTTTAAAATATGAGCTTGTAGATTGCAAATAAAATAAAAATTAATTTGTGTTTAGTTTTAATGAAAATTCTTTATTATTCGCACAATTCTGTGTGCCACTGTTCACAAGTTGATGTATACAATAAAAATTGCTTCATTTGTTGTCCCTATATTCACACTATTTGCACAATAACAATTAAAAGGCAATTATTCTACAGAACTTTGGAACGGTTTATTGTCTTTAACGCACCGAGCCTTCACACTAGACTTACTGAACTTTTACTAACTCACTCGTCAGTTTGGCCTTGCCTTTTATATCGCAGAGTAAACAGTCTGATTAATGTTATTGAAAACGAATGTTAATGACTTCGCCTTCTTAAATGTCTGTAAATTTAAACATCGTTATTTACATTTATTATTTGTAGCGTTGTTTGTGTGTTTGTTTACATTTATTCCTGTAGTGTACTTGGCGTATTTTGTTTACTTGTTTACCATTTTTATTTTATGATGGTGTTTGTTGTTATATTAGGCAGTATGATATTTTGTAAACAAGTTTGTTTGTAGCATTGTTTTGGTTTTGTAGCTTTTGTTTATAATGTAAAGCGATGTAAAAGCAAAACACCAGTATCTAGATTTTTCATTTTCATAACAATATGTAAGGCGACATATGTATGTATATGTCTTATTATAAATCGTCTAACTTAAATGGCCTTTTGCTTCATAAAAATTTATTGAGATTCAATAGAGACAGCCTTTAGTATCACATCAAGCCCTTGTTTATAGTTTGAGTGTTAAGAAAATGTTCCACCCTTCCAAAAACCCTTTTACTTCATCTTCTTCTTCGCTTCTATTTAAAAGTGTTTAATATTTTAATACTTTTGCTTACAAGTGTGCTTGTAAATGTGTAGGTAAACATAGTCTTTGTTTTTATTACCCTCTCCTACACTCAATATTCAAGAGTAGTTTACTTTTTGTTTTTGTTTTTGCTGTCTATGAGACTATTTGTATTATTTAACGATAGTTGCCATTGTAGTGTTTTCTTTTCTTTTTTCCTTCTCTCTTTTCCACTTCTCTCAAGTGTATTGACATCTTTTGTATTCAATATCTTTTTATTTTCGTCCCTCTTTCTCTATTTTTTACTCATTATTCCTTTCCATTTATTGTTGTTATTTAAGGTTACGTTCCCTATGTATTGTTGTTACTTTTGTTTTTTGTTGTTGTTGATTCATTTGACTTTTTTCCTGGTACTCTCTCCTATTTTTATGTTTTTCTCCTGAAGTAAATGTCATTGTCATTTTTAGTTACTGTTTGTTTGTAACTTTTTAATAAAGTTTATTTGCAACACAAAGCCAAAGAGGGGGAGACAGAGAGAGAGAACTAATATTGCAACAGAATGAATTAAATTTTAATAAACGTGGCGTATGAGCGATATTTTTCTTGTTTCTGTTCACATATCACTTATACGACTGCGAATGATTTTGGCATAAAATATGGAGGTGCGACAACACCCCCAACGTTTCTGTGTTTGAATTTTAAAACTATGACAGAGTCAATTTTGCAAATATGCAACACACATAAGAAGTTTTGTATAAAAATCAATAACAACTTGAAAGATGAATTTTTCTTTCAGTTGGTAAATAATAATAAAAAAATAAATATTTTGCTTTCACACAATAATTCCAAAGCAGGGTCTCATATCGTCATATTATTAATATAGGATTTTGTAGCAATTCTAGAGCAGCTTCATGGCTGCTATTCCACAATGTATAAGATTGTTCTTTTATAACATTCTTATTCTATCATAAGCTATTTATTGGCTTTCAATTTCAATTACGAATAATTAGTTTAATCTCCTACTCCAACAACATGAGAGAACGATGTTTCGACCACATATTTGACCTTAAAATCAATTTATATCCTTTAGTGGCCTTCTTGAGGTGGTACTTACAAACATTAACAGCATTTTACTATCAAAGAACTTGAGCTTGTTACATTCCGTACTTCCTACATTAGATCATCCCAACATTCTCTGGTGTGCCATTCCTTATTTCATTCCTTTTCCTTTTAGATTTATAGTTCTGGAGAATAAAGTGGATATCTAAGGATCCCAACCACAAGCTTCCTTCATATTATGATCCACTAGTTTTCGAAAATCATAATTCCGGGGCAAAGGAAGATTATTCAAAACTTCATTACTGATAAGCTAGCAAGTGCCGGTATGAAATTCGTATATTCCGACAAGTTACAAGTCAGAGATATTCACATACATACATAATTGGCCATTACAACCCTTCAGTAAGGATTACGACCTAGCTTCTCACACCACTTATGTTGTGTGCATTAATTTTATACATGAGTGGCGGGACCTACAGTTTAAAGTCGACTCCGTACGACAGATTTTTGATAAGCTTTTCATAGCAATTTTTACTCTCAGAGTCTTTGCCTGAAATCTGCTGGGAGGAAGTCACCAAAGAAATATTTTTTCGTTTTGATGTCTGACCTGGGATTCGAACCGGGGCCTTTTGTCTAATAAGCCCACACACTACCCACTAGACCACGGGGACTTCGATGCCCTTATTAAAATGGAAATTATACACTCGTTTTATTAGGTGCTTAATCTTGTTAACCATAAGAATGTTCGCGCAATATGACTTAACTCTCTGCTGCTCACTTATGGTTAAGAAGAAGACTGGCTCACTTCTAACACTAAACAGCTACTGTGCTAATAGTAGGCATACCAAATTTCTTGGCATTTCATCAAATAACTTCTGCGGGAGCTGTGGATCTGAGGAGGAATAGAAGACTGTCTATATCCTCTTGTGTTAGTGCTTTTCTGTTGTCATAAACAAAGGGAGGTTTCTGACATCCTTGAAAGGATTCTCGAAGACACAAATGCTGCAATAACAAGACTTATTATGGACTCGGATTGGTTTCCTCTAGAAAAATATTGGTTTTTCTTTAAAGAGGACGTACGACCTTACCTTACCACTTTTACCACAGTATCAATCGTTTGAAAATTTCTTATAACCGTTCGCTACATAAAGTAATAGAGAAACCAGAAAGGATTGAAATGATTTTAGGTATTCATTTTGAATTTGTTATTCTTTAGTAGCAGCAGTAAAGCTCTTTTACGTGTCTAGTAAGATGATAGAGAGGAAACGTCTAAGTATTGAAACACTTGCACAGTATTTAGCAACAAATTTACGATTTTTAAGGCAGTAGTGATTGCATATCCCTCTCGAAATAAGGGAAACAAATACGAACTTTTTTTCAAAATATCCTTAGTGTTGTCCTTCACTGCCTAAATTCATCTCTAGTCATTATCTCAACTAAAATATTTGAACAATCTTTGCTTTAAAATTGAATTTCGAACAAAATACTTTAATAATTAAAATTTTTAAAAAATAAACATCAATTCGATTTGTATGTAACTGTCCTTACTGAAACAATATTTTGATGTAAAAACACAAACCATATGTTACCCTTCTATGCTGTACGCTACAAACATTACCCGATAAATGAAATCAAATATCAAAATGTTTGAAAGCATTCATGAAGAATTACAACAATAAACGAAATCATATTGTAAACAGCCATTATAAAGCAAAGCAAACAAGTAGTTGCTCAAGGAAGTTGGGAATGTAAATAAAACAGATTCAAAAGCGGTTACAATTTCAAACGAAATTGCCAGAAATTATTTGAAAAAGTTTTTGCAGAGAGGAAAACAGAGAGATGAACAAGATTTTGTGGACATGCTCAGTAGAATTGGTACTGCAGTCTGTAAATAACAACTACGTGCTGTTATACGAATTGCGTTATTAGAAATACAATTTAAATAAAAATAAAATTTCAATAAAAATAAAATTTAAATAAAAATAAAATTTAAATTAAATATCTTTAAATTAATAAGAAAACTAAAGAAATTAAAAAAATAAATGAATTTAAATTAAAAGTTTATTAACACATCTAACATATGTAAATTAGAAAAAGATGTAAAGGAAATTATACAAAAACTGTTATAAACTTACGATATAATGTTAAATAACAGTATGCTAACGTTACATTTAGACCACATTTAGGTTAACAGCACTAAACATAGTTCTAACATGAAATAATTAAAATGTTAAATATCTTTTAACCTTTAAGCTGCCATCTAATGCCTATACATAGACGTGGATGCGTTGTTACACAAATGGGTTATTAAAACTCAAGTTAGCCACCCTACTTAACTCATAACTTATCTTATAAAAAGGCATAATTAGCATAATTAACACCACATTAACACTTTCTTGCAACAAACAACCTCATTGAAGACAAGATCTCTCGTTAATCCTTAATGCCGACATATCCCAATGAAATCATAGCTGCAATGAAATATTATTAACAATAAAATTATATACAAATGCTACAAAAACAAAACAATGCAGTAAACAAACCTGTTTACAAATTATTAATGGTAAACAAGTAACCAAAAATAAGCCAAGAACACCACAATAATAAACGTAACGACCGGTGTTTGCATTTATAGAGATTTAGAGAAGGCGAAGTCATAAACATTCGCCTTCAAGAACATTCATCAGACCGTTTCTGTTGCCAAATAAAAGGCAAGGCAAAGCATCCTACTGGGTTAGTGAAGTTCAGTCAGTCATGTGTGAAGGCGCGTTGCGTTTGAAGAGGTTAATCGTCGTTTTGAAGATCTCCGTTACAGAGATCTATCAAATAATTGTCGAGTAATGTTATTGTTTATGCAAAGAGTGTAATCGGAGAAATAACAAAGAAAAGTAATTGTTATTGTATACATCAAGTTGTGAACACTGGTACACAGAGTTGTGTGCATAATAAAAAATGTTCATTAAAACTAAACAATTTGCAATCTACATTCTCATATTTTGAACGTTTTTAAAAGTTGAAAACGTAACAATATTGTCTATGAAATTTCCTGGAAATAGTATTGAAACATAAATCCCCGTTTTGTTAATTGATAAACTCTGCACTCTGGGATACATTTCGTAATAATTTATGAAATTTTCCAGGTGAACTCAACGTTATACTGTCCTGGTCTAATTTGCAGTGATTTGTTTGCAGTTCAATTACATTTCATTTCAGGACAGTTAACAATCGCCCACTATTTCCTAGGCCGTAAGAACAAAACATTCATTTGCATCTGTTAATACGACCGCATACTCCCACATCTAACAAACGATTAAATCAGTGTCTCTTAAAGTCATTTAATTAGCCGCCAGCAATGTTGCTAATTAGTGTGTGACTCTTCATTGCAATGCAATGTAGAAACAAAAAAAAAAGAATTTTTATTAGTTGTGCGATGAATATTGTTAAAATGACTAGCTGAGGAAGGAACCATGACGCTGATGATGGTATGACTATCATGACAGCATTTGGATGGGTTTGTATTACGAAAGTATCCGGTGTTTATGGAGCAAAACATAGTGAAAACAGTAACTTAATCTAAATTACACATAAACATGCACATACAAACACACACACAGATACACATGTAGATCTATACATACATAACATACAAATGTAATACAACTAAATGAGCTCCATTTGTAATAGAAACCCATAAAGATGTACTTTCCACACTCTATACTCTCCCTATAAATAGCAACAACAGCGACAGGAAGAGCAACAGCAATATTAACAAAAAGCCACATATTAGAGACATAAAACAAAAGATGTCTCAACTTTCACTAAAAACCCACAACACAGCCACTCAGGCATTAGTAGTCATACATGCATACATATTAACTGTCAGATGTGACAAAAAGACAACAACAACAACAACCACAATAACAACATACTACATACATGCATACATACATACATACAATATTAAATGTCACTAATTGTGAGACACAATCTCAGCAAAAATGCAGGAAGTGACACAAAAACTGACAGCAAACAACACACATACGCACAGCATAATAGCTACAACAGCAGTGGCATTAATAGCTAACGTTGCTCTGTATGTAGAGCAGTTGGCAGCAATAGTGCAATAGTTGGTAAAAGTAATGGCTGACATGCGTTAATGGTTTCATGATGTTACAATGACCATGTTTTTCTTCTTATGTTTTTAGAATTGCAAAACGAATTGATGTATTGCAACATGCAACAACAGACAGACACAAGCACCCACACAGACACAGACAGAGACACATTTCAAGCTTAGAAAATTTACATTCATAAACACATTAACCAGCCCTGAATACATCCATGACATGCCACACCCTTAAGTTGTCATACGGAGAACAGAACATCAGAGAAGAACATCATATCATGACAGCGTCAGTAGCTGGTATATGTGTTGGTGTTAAAAATTGAAAAAAAAAAAAATTAGACGTCAGTTACCAAGTATAAGAATGGAGGAGTCTCACACAAAAATAACAAAAACAAAACAAACTGAGAACCACTAAACATTATAAATAAATGACAACAACGACAGTGTAGTAGTGTAAGTATTAGTGAGAATGAGTTTAAGAAACGGGTGTCTCAAGTCGAGTCATGCCCGTACCACTTGGCGGTGTTATTTTTGTTTCCGTTTTTTTCTTTCAGTGTGTGTGTGTGTGTGTTTGCAAATGATGTTACAACTGTTTGTGTCTCTGCTACATTTTGTTTAACAAATAACACATTTAATGTTGTTGCATTCCACAACAAACAAAATAACGAGTGTGTGAGTTAAATGAAACCAACTAATGGCTGACTACTACTGGATAAGGAAAAAATTTGATACAATATTAGTTTCATATGGGAGTTACTGATGAACTTGTAGGATTCGGAATCTTATATGTATCTTCGTTGACAGTTGGCACTCATTACATCCGTCTGATGCAAATAACGGCTCATATACGAATGCAAGTAGTCGTTAAGGCTTTTTGGACCAGACTGAATTCATCTTTGCTGGGTTCCGCGTCATAGCGAAATACTCGGTAATGAGACGGCGAATGCTCTCGCTAGATTAGGTTCTCTTTCTAAGGACAATATGATATTTGTTCCTGATCCATCAATTTGCTCATTAATGTTTGGGACCTACAGTTTAAAATCGACTCCGAACGACAGATTTTTTTTGACAAACTTTTCATGGCAGGTTTTTTTACTCTCCGAGTTTTTGCCAGAAACCTGCTGAGAGAAAATCGCCGAAGAAATACTTTTTGTATTTGGTTTTGATGTCTAGTCTGGGGCTCAAACCATAACTTTACGTCTCATAAGCCAAAACACTACCTACTAGACTATGGCGACTTGCTTTCAATTTAGTGTAGATTATTGGGCTACTGACATGTGTAATGAGAGCTTTGCTAACGCATCTAAATTTCAGCAATATGTATTGCTTGGGAAGTTCGGTTTTGGCGGCAAATCTGTAAAACTCTGTTATGAAACAAGTTGCGACAAAAATTGTTCATTTAGCATGCAATATTATGCAATCCAATTGTTGAACTTACAGTATGGTTAACATTCTCAGTGTATAGCTTGTTTTTAACTAGAATCTTTTTTTAATTCCTATGTAGGAAAAAAAAACAGAACGACTGACATAAGAATGTAGAACCCTAAAGCCAAGCAGAAATGTTGCATTTGAGAAAAATTATTAATTCACACATGAATGACAGTTGAAAAAACACTCAAGAAAACCAGAAAATAGGTACAGAGAGTGTACCCAAGTACCATATTTTAGCCCTCCATGTGTTGTCTTCTTAAAAAATAAAAATAAAAATAAAAAGAAAGAAAAAATATATGAAAAGTACGAATACATAGGACAACAACTATAACAATAGCAAGAAAAGAAATATTTTTAGAGGCAAAAAAAACGTGAAATTCTAAGACAACTCTTTCCTATTGTTGTTCACATGATTCGTGCTATGCAGCTGCTACTATTTGACAACAACACTCATCTTAAGGTGAACAACATCGGTGAACATTTTAAACTAAAAAAAGAAGGACGAAAAGAAAAAAGCATAATAAAATGTGGAAAATATGGAAAATTTGTGAAAAATATTCCAAAAGCATTTGTAAAATGCAAAATAAAATTGACGACTGTCAACTGGATGCTCTAAGATAAACTGAAACTGACATTTTCATTTCAAAAACATTTTCAGGGCATCATTAACGTTTTGCGTTTGAAAAAATATGATGCTGTGCCGGTAAATAACAGACAGAATTTGGATGTTATGCAGGCTCTTTTTTTATTATTTTTTGTTTCTTGGTTTTGTTTTCTTTAAGAAAAACTGAAAAATTAATTTCAAATTCTTTGCACTCAGTCCCACGGTTGCCTATTTTTCTAAGTGATAAAATGACAATCGATTCTCTTTCCTAAGCATTTAGAAAACTTAAGGAGAACAGAAACGATGTGAATTTACGGGAGTAAATGCAAATTTTATGTTTTTATTTAAAATTTATTTGACATTTTGAAAGTGTTAAATGTTGTTCTGCCTTTCATTTAATATGCGAACTCTAAACGAATTGAAATGTTTCTTGAAATCATTTGAAATGTTCGTCGTTAGTGTCTCAAAATGGAACAGTCACAGGCACAGTAACTTTCCAATTGATTTATGGAGAAGAAAAGTTGCTATTGTCAAGAAACAGTGAATGCTACTTTATTGTTATTGAACACTTGATGTGGATTAAATAATAATTGTGGACAGCTTTTGTTATTATGACAACAATGTTACACAAAGTATAGCGAAATAAGGCGGAATTGTACACAAAATTAATGCCTTGAAATCATAATAAGATTTAGGTTTTATTTATAAAACAAAATCGCATGATGACCCCATCAATCAAACAATCTCTAACCGAAAACTATGGAATGTAAAACTGAAGACAAAGGATAAAACAAAGTTTATGTTATCGTGAAGTAGGCACATGCGGTGTATTGGACCTTAAATAACTACACTTTCGACTTTCGAAATGTTCCATTACCACGAAAAATGACGTCAGTCTGGAGATCAAATGCAGAATCACACTTACCAACAGGTGCTGCCATGATCTCAATAGGCAATTAAGTAGCAGAGGCCTCTCTCGTACGAAAAAAATTCTAGTTTACAAGACGCTCATTCCAAACCAGCGAGTGAAGTCGCTGTAGTCTAGTAATTAATGTGTTGTAGATGTAAAGCCCAGGTTCATATCCCAGGTCAGGCATCGATGCCGATTTTTTGCAGATTTCTGGCAAAAACTCTGAAAGTAAATAAAATTGGCATCAAAAAGTTTCTCAAAAAATCTATCGTTCGGAGTCGACGTCAAACTGTATGTCCTGCCGCTCACGTATAAAATTAACACACACAATAGGAGTGATGTGGGAAGCTAGGCCGTAATCCTAACTGAGGCCAATTATTTGTGTATGTATGTATGTAAGACGCTTATCCTCCCCGTGCTTGTTTATGGCGCAGAGGCATGGAAAATATTAAGCACTGATGCAGCAGCCTTGAGAGTATTCGAGAGAAAAGTCCTACGCAATGTCTTCAATCCAGAGCGGGATGGCGATAATTTCCGCATCCAATCCAAGAGCGAGCTTTATGAACCTCTCAATGGTATAGACTTTGTGCAGCATATTAACATCCAGCGGCTGTGCTTGCTCATCCGTGTCAATGGAGGAGGATGTTCCGGAATTAAATACCTGTAATGCCTAGATTTACGCAAGTCGGCATAAACGAAGACCTTGTTTGCTTGGGAAGGCCTACATCGCTGAAGCCTTGTCATTGTTTGGTGTGACCAACTGGCGTAGACAGGCTAGAAGGCAGGCCGAAATCCATTAATCGGGTTGTTAATGGCCAGTTGAGTAATTAAGTAAGAAGTAAGTTGCAACAATCTTTATATCAGAGAACTCGATCAAAGGTATCAGTAAATGAAAGGCCAAAAACCAACGGCTTTTTATGACAAGAAATGTTGACGACATTCAATTTCTCCAGAAGTCATTTTTCGAAACGTCTAGCTCACCAAAAGGACAGTGACCCGCAAGTGCCGCTATTGTACGATAGATAGACATGCGTTTAAAGGATAGAAGTGAGTTGTTCCTCCTTCTCTAAACGTTCAGCAAGAACTGTCAATATTGCGACTATAAGGTTTAGAGCCCTCCTTGTAAGCGAAGTCGCTAGTATCATACGCCATGTTTACTTGATTTTTTTTCTAGTTTTTAATTAAATCTTATTAACATTACACGTTTTTTATACAATAAATTTGTTTAAATTGTCCAATTATTTACCTCATATTTAAAATTTAATCTTTTAAAGAAATTAATAACAAATAAATACGTAAGTATTCATGTAATATTGTTACATTTATTGATCACTTGAAATTCTTCTCTTATATTGATTAAAATACCTTCAAAGCTAAGCAAATATCTTGAGCGGAAACACAGTTAAAGTTAATCACCTACACCAACAACAATTCACTTTTACTAGGAGTATGACAAGTACAAGTACTTCACACAACACACAACACTGCACCACCTTATGCCTTATCGTGTGGTACTTAAAATGTTAAATACTTGTGAATAAAACAGAACAGTACAGAGTACTCGTATAAGTGCTTTTCGTAAAGATGCAAATCTAAAAAGATGTCCTTAATATACTGCTGCCTGTGCTGTTGCCATTATATTAAACGTCTTGGGTCATGCTTTTTAATAAACGCCCAATCAAAGACTCAAAGACTCGTAGAGAACTCGTTCACTTAATTTTACAACAGCTGCTGCTGCAACTACTACTTGTTGTTGCTCTTTTTTTAGTTCTTTACCGAAAAATTATAAGGAAAATAATACAAGCCTGAGAGAGAAAAGTGAAGAAAAAAAATATTCTTCTTCTGCATCCTTGACTGCATAATGAACTTAATCCTCGTGCACCTTCGTTAAACACTTAATACAAGTATAAGAGTAAACATATATGTTTATATGTATGTATGTGTGTATGTATTTATTCAATGTTTGCCTTTGTATGCATGTGTTAGATGTTTTTACAAATTTCCATTTTCATACTCATTTACTTTATAAATGAGAAGAGAATTTATTTGCATAAAATGTTCAAATACTTGAGTATTAAGAAGGTAAAAACAAAATGGATAAACATTGTACAGGCATAAGTACATTTGGTGTTTGTGTGTGTGTGAATGTAAATATGTTTATGCATTTGTGCATATGTTTAATAAATATGTATGTAATCATACCATAATATTATATTTTAAATATAAATTTTCAAAATGTAATCTAAACGTTTGAGTTTATGAAATGCATCTTCATTGTGCAAGCACTTGTAATTTAAGAGGGCGACCA
Organism: Sarcophaga peregrina; assembly: GCA_014635995.1. Taxonomy (NCBI): domain Eukaryota; kingdom Metazoa; phylum Arthropoda; class Insecta; order Diptera; family Sarcophagidae; genus Sarcophaga; species Sarcophaga peregrina. The sequence goes on from CM025791.1 coordinate 6,589,973, forward strand.
ACTTAATAGACGTAAAAGGATAAAGATTTGGAAATATTAATGCGGGGGCTTTTTTGTAAATACATTTATAGGTGCCAAGGCATTTATTAAAGGCCATCAGTCAGTAGAAGTTCATAATTCTGTTAGACTATTAAGACTTCTGTTTGAAATTAGTAAAATTTCCTTCCATAATAATATTAGACAGAACTGCAATGAATTCAAATGAAATTGGAAAAGAATTTACAGACCTAAAACTTAGATTTCACTGTTTCTATTGCGGTTCATTGATATGTTTAGATCGATTATACGGTTCCTTAAAGAATTTCATAGATCTCCCACTAACAGCTTCTTTTGGAAAGATCCAAAGGTTTCCAATGAGACCCTTGATGTTCATATTGCTACCCTTTCACGTACATAATTGGTCATTACAACCCTTCAGTCTGGATTATTGACATAGTTTTTCACACCACTTATGTTGCCAGTGTTAACGGGTCCTACAGTTTAAAGTCGACTCCGGATAACAGATTTTTTTGAGAAACTTTTCATGACAATTTTTTTTTTGCTCTCAGAGTTTTTGCTAGAAATCTGCTGGGAGGAAATCGCCGAAAAAATACTTTTTTTGTATTTTGTTTTAATGTCTGGCCTGGGGCTCAAACCCAAGTTTTACGTCTAATAAGCCAACACACTACCTACTAGACTACGGCGACTTACGTTTTTTCCTTTTAAAAACGTTTAAAATATGAGTTCGTAGACTGCAAATGAAATAAAATTAAAAATAAATTAGTGTTCAGTTGTAATTCAATTTCTTTATTATTCGCACAATTCTGTATGCCACTGTTCACAACTTGATGTAAACAACAACAATTTCTTTTCTTTTGCTATTCCTTTGTTCACACCTTTTGCATAGCAATTACTCGACATATCTTCGTAACGGAGAACCTTAAACCGTGATTATTCTCTTCAAGCATACTGCGTCTTCACACAAGACAAACTGAACTTTTACTGACTTAGATGAATATTCGTCAAGGCGAAGCCTTTTGGCATCGCCTTCTCGAAATCTTTATAAATGTAAACGTCTTTGTTTACGTTTAATATTGTAGTGTTGTTGTTGTATTTTTGTATACTTGTTTACCATTTTTTTATGCTGGTTTTGTTATTATATTAAGTCGTGCGATGATTTGTAAACAGGTTTGTTTACTGAATTATTTTGTTTTTGCAGTTTTTGTTTATAATTTTAAAGTTAAGCGATGTAAAAGCAAAACACCCGTATCTTGATATTTCATTTTCGTAATAATAGCTTGAATCTGATTGAACGATAGAACCGATAAGAAAAATGTTTATTCAGCGATTGTGCTCTTTAGCGATATAGCTTATACGTTATATTATTTCTTCCTAAAGATTTGGTCGATCAATCGATATATGATATTTTGTTATCTTTCATTTATAAATCTAACAAGTATTTGGTCACCTTACGTCTAATCCTTTATCCCTATTTATTCCTACAAAACAGATGAAAAAAAAATTGTACGAACCTAAAGAAAATGCAAATTATTGTGTTTATCTAGTGATGTTACTTTTGCTAAGACAACAGTAACAATACCAGACTATAGCCAGTGTTTACCACAACTAGATATGAAAGCAAAATTACCTCTTCATGTTGGTTGCACATGGTTTAGTTATCAAAGCTGAATACGTATGTTATTTATGTTGATCCAAATAGAAGAAGATTTTATTATTGTTTGATACTGCTGAACAGCTGCTGCAAATGTTGCACGTTCTTATTTATGCTTCAACAGCATATGGGTGTGTTTGTGTATCAGGTTATATGTTGTCTTATTACTCCACATAAAACACTTCGAGAGAGGCCTATACATCGCATAGAAGGCCGTTTATGTTGTATATCTAAGCCAACAGGTGTATATTTTATAAATTCAAAGCTTAAGGTTTTATATTCTGATATTTTGCAAAAGGAGAGAAAATGAAGAAGGAGAAGAGACAACAACAACAACAATGGCAATGGTAATATATTGCATTTAAAAGTGTTACATTTTATGTTAATTATGAATCAAAGGGATTTTATACCAGCCTACTACACAAGCACCAAAAGATATTTGCAACAAAGAAGGGAGCGAGAGATGTAAAAGAAAGCCAAAGGTAAAGGGTAAAGGAAATTTCTGAATTACATTCACATACTTATGCACATATACAACTGCATACTGACATACGAATTAAATTATGCTTGAGCTTAAAAGCTCTTGAAAAACAAAACAACCGAAGCAAAAGGAAAAGAAACAAAATTAAAACACCAGAAAAGAAACTAAAAAAAATAATTAAAAGAAAAAACGTTTTAATGAAACAAAAGAAAAGAGACTTGAAAGGAATTACCTGCAAAAAGTGTTTGAAATCAAAAAATGGTTGCCAATGCAAAAGTCCTTGCCATTGTTAGTATGGCAACAGCAGCATAAAAGTCTCTTAAAACTAATGCCACTGAAAATGCTGAATTCGGAGTTTGAATAACAAAAGAAACCAAAAACACCTTAAAGTCCCTTTCATTTTCTGTTGCAGGATGACTCATGCATTACATAGACCAGACCTTAGATTTTGTTGCCACTTCTTTAGCATACGCAAAGTGCCACATTTGAAAATACTGTCTACGTAAGTATAAATATGTGACGCAGCAAGTGTATGGTTTTGTTGCTGTTATTGGTACTTGTAGTTAACTACTTACAACAAAAAAAAGCAACCAAATTTAGAAGAAGAATTCACGCAGTGAAATTAATTGCTTTGTAATTTAACTTTGTCTAAAATTGGTTTTATTTTTGGGTTTTAACAAAACCAAAATGATTTGCATAGCACAGATTAGTAGAATCGAATCATACTCATAGTTTCACGTTCTTATACGTATTCATAATTATTTTAATATCATGGAACCTCCTCTATTCATATTCAAAGTTTGAAGTACTCATCATAATCATGTTTTGATTTCGACCCGCCATAACTCAACATATACACGAAGCACAAAATAAATACAAATCGCGTAAGATTACTAAAATACTCACTAGTAAGTTGAGTGTTTGCACTGCTTGCTGCTCTCTCCTTTTCTGATTATGTGCAAATTTTTTGTTGTAAATGCAACAACAACTAAGGCTGGTACTTGAATCATTTAGAACTGAAGGGTCCGCCAAATAACTATTTTTTTTTTTGAAATGCTTAAAAAAACTACTGAAAATTTTCTTAAATTTCTTTTGTTTATTTCAAAGTACAATGCTTCAGGTTAATAATGGAAAATAATTTCATTCAAATGGCTGCCTCGGCTGGCCATGCAGTAGCCTATACGATCGGTCCAATTTTTAAGCACATTTTCGATTGTGTGCAGCTGTATTTCACCAATGGCTTTGGCACGAATATTGTCCTTTAAAGCGTCAATTGTTTCTGACTTGTCGGCGTAACACTTATCTTTGACGGTACCCCACAAATAATCATCAAATCACAGCACCGAGGTTGCCAAACGACATTAGCTCTGCGGCTGATAATGCGATCTTCAAAAATAGGGCGCAAAACATCAAGTGTAGCTTCGGTTGTGTGGCACGTAGCACTGTCCTGTTAAAACCAAATGTTGCCAATATCCTCCTCTTCAATTTTTGTGAACAAAAATTTTTTCAACATGGCCCGATAACGATCGCCATTGGTTCAATTATGCCTCTAGACCAAAATTCCCACCAAACAGTGACTCGTTTCGGGGGGGTAGGTTTTCTGTATCCCCAAATGCGACAATTTTGCTTGTTTACATACCCACATACATACATACATAATTGGCCATTACAACCCTTCAGTGAGGATTACGACCTAGCTTCTCACACCACTTATGTTGTGTGCGTTAATTTTATACATGAGTGGTGGGACCTACAGTTTAAAGTCGACTCCGAACGACAGATTTTTGAGAAGCTTTTCATAGCAATTTTTACTCTCAGAGTCTTTGCCAGAAATCTGCTGAGAGGAAGTCGCCGAAGAAATATTTTTTCGTTTTGATGTCTGACCTGGTATTCGAACCCGGGCCTTTTGTCTAATAAGCCAACACACTACCCACTAGACCACGGGGACTTCCATTTACATACCAGCCAAGATCAAAATGAGCCCACTTAGTGATACGAAAACGCGTATACACAACCATAATTGCTCAGCGGAAGGATAAATCTAATTACCTGTCAAATCAAACCTGAGCTAAGTGTTAACATTCACGAAATAAGCACTAGTTGACAAAAAAAAAAAAAACGTTATTTGTTCAGAACATTTCAGTTACTTAACCTTGAATCGTTACATATTCGTCGGCCGTTCACCTAGTCGGTCATTGTTTTCTAGCAACCGTATAGAATAAAAAGTGGGGATCTGATATTACAGGAGAGTTCCCAAAAAATTTGTCGTTCGAAATTATGTATAAAATTAACACACACACAACATAAAAGGTTTGAAAAACAAGATCATAATTCTGACAGAAGGGTCGTGGTCTTAAGTCGAATTAGCCTACTAGACTACGGCGGCTTTATGTTATTCCAGTTAAAAGCCTTATAAATATCGACTAAATATTTAAAGAGCATTTGTTTTAAACCAAAAATACTTATTCGATCGATGCAGTCTGTTTTATAATTGAGGGTATAAATATGTATTCGAAGATAAAAAAGAAATACTTTTCCACACAGATTAAGCATTTTTCTTTATCATACAAACTGTATTCGGTGAAGATTTCAATGATTTTCCCCATTATTAAGTCAATCGTGGAAGAAAATTTTTATATTTTTGACTTGTGACAGACTGACTGACTTAATCTTAAAAGTTGTGTTAATGTAAGACACAAACATACAAATGTATGTACGTACGTTGATAAAAATATCAAAAATTAAAGCCAGAAAAATAAACACAGATAAACACATAAAGTCAGTCACTTATAAACTTTAATAAAAAAAACGCACTTTTCAAAACGGGAGGAAAATAAGAAGAAAAACGCTTATTTGTTGCAAACCAAAAACAAAAAAATCAAAAAAATGCGCCATTCAACAACGCGAAAGGGAGTCTGCAGTATTTCAACTGCAACACAAAATGTAATAAAAATTCTTCGTTTTTTTCTTTTTTTTATTTGCAAATATAAAAGACACAGGCTTTCTACATAAAGATACGAGGTATGCACGTGCATTTATTGTACACAAAATGCCAACGACGATTGTGCTGACACTAAATCTTAAGTTTTATGATCTGAAACATTACAAATCCTGGCAAGAATACAACCAAACTACAACTCAGAAGATCACAAGTAAATAAGAAAAGAATATAAAATGGCTTACGACACAAGGGATAAAAGGGGGCTATATATGTATGTACATATGTACATACATACATATGTATGTAAATTATTATTTAAAAAGTATTTTATAAGAGTGGAAAGGCTACATAAAGATTTTAAGTCATTGCATTGTAGCGCTATAAACTGCACGTAAATATAGACGAGGCAGGGCAGGCTGCCAGTTAGTAGTTTATGCCACAAATTGTATACGAGATTCGTTTTTCTGTTTTTGTTTTTGCTTTTGTTTTCCCTGTTATATAATAAAGTTTTAACTTACAAAAGCAGTAATGGCGGTTGTATGTAGCAGTTGAAGTTTTAACAGACACTTTTCGATACGCATCAAAGCGTTTTACGTTCCAGCAGCACCAGCAGCACAGTAGCAATAAAGTTTTGCGAAATATTTTGAAATGCAACAACCAACAGCCAAAAAGAAAAAAAAATACTCACAGAGATACTCGAGCATAATGACAATATTTTTGCTGTCTTTTCCTTTTTTTGTCGTTGAATTATTGCCATTATTCAACTGTTATGGCACTGTGGGGAATTGAATTCCGCAATTGGAAAACAAAAAGGTTCTGTTTCGTTTTATTTCCAGGGAAATACGAAATTACGCGTGTTATTTAAGAAAATTTAAAACCTTAAAAAGACAATATTTTACCTGCTAATGAAAGATTTAAAAAAAAAAAAAAACAACACCTTTATAGCCATTCTCATTCGCTCCACTGTGCTTCTTTTTCAGCATTTATGTTTATTATCTACGCATTCAGTCGTTGTGGTTGCATGATAACTGGCAGTAGCAGCAGTTTAAAATAATAAAAAAAAAAAACAACAACAGCAGCACATAACTTGTGTTATAAAATAAAATAAAATGAAATAAAATATTCTTCTTCTCCTCATCTCCTATCTATTCTATTCCAATTCCAATACCCTTCCATTTCCATTCAATGCAGTTTAAATAAATTTATTTTTGCAGAGTTATAAAGTGTAGTGACAACATTTAACGCATCATTATTTTCTAGTTGTTTCCTGTCAAAACAACAATCTCATCTCCACATCATATCACATATACACTCATACTCACATAGATACTCTCATTCAGCAGCAATCAATAATCATACATACTGTATATGCGTACATATTTAATGTGAAACAGAATATAATTTAATAATAAATTGTAATTGAAACATTAACATTCTGGTATATGTCAATTGGATTTTAAATTTCAATGAATTATTCATGAAATATGATTAAAAGTTATTGAACTCTAGCACCAAATACACGCACACATCACTGTAGTCATGCAGTAAATGCTCGCATTAAGAGATGCGAACAGTTGTTAAAGAGCGAACAATTTAAAGGCAATCAAATCAGACGTTGTAAAAGACTTTCTATATTATTTTGCAGCTCTTGATATTAGTGTCTAGTATAATACCTACGTACAGTGAGCGCCAAAAGAAACTGTATGTTAAAAAAAATAATTCATTAATAAATTATCGTTATTTCATATTTTTAAATTGCTTCACTGCCTGCCTTTAAAATTTAAACAAAAAAAAATTTCGAATCATTGTCAAATTTCTTCAGACACTCCCCATAAGTGAAGAAGATTAAATTTGATGGCTGTTAGAAATTTATTCACAGCCACAGTACAGTACAGTACAGTTTCTTTTGAATTTCTGAATTTCTTTCAGTCATTTAGTTGAAGTAACTTCTCACATCACTTATTTATTTTTTATTTATTTATTTTTTTATTTGCCTATGAAATATTCTTACAGGCAAGCTAATATTACAAACTATGACATTAAATTTTATTTACAAAAACTAAGAATTTAAATACTTGATTATATTATTTTTTATGACATTAATCGATAAAGAAAATCAATCAGATTAAACAATTTATTAAATTCGCTGCATATTCTCCTTATTGGATCAGCACCAGCATAGTTGGTTCCAAAAAATTGTATTGATAATGGGGTAAAATGACGTGACGGATGTTGAGGAACATTAAAAGTGATATCATGGATTAAAAAACTGGAGCCAATATCACCAGTGATTACATTGAATAAGAACGAGATATTTAACATAGTTCTGCGACTTTTAAGTGTGGGAAGTTTGATTAAAGCTAGTCTGGCAGAATAAGATGGTAAACTAGTGGGATTAAAATTCAATCCTCGTAGACAAAATATCAGAAATTGCTTTTGAACAGATTCGATGACATCGGAATGTTTTTTATATGGAGAATCCCATATTATGGATCCATACTCTAGTATAGGCCTCACAAGAGATGTGTAGAGCGATTTAGCAACATAAGGATCATTAAATTATTTTGCCCATCGTTTTATAAAACCAAGTACGCTTCTTCTTGTTTTATTCACTGTCATAGCTATGTGCGGAATAAAATTTAGTTTGGGATCAAGTAAAACTCCTAGATCCAGGAAGTTATCTACAAGCTCAAGATGTTGTGTGTTTTAATTTTATCATGAGTGCAGTGAGGGACGGTAGGTCCCAGTTTAAAGTCGTTTCCGAATGACAGATTTTTGAGAAAGACAAATCTAATGCGATTAAGTCACTGAACACTTATTTTTTATATCTTCGTTTTGATGTTTAAGCTGGGGTTTGAACCATGGCCTTACGTCTAATAAGCAAACACACTGCCTACGAGACTACGTGTAAGGAGATAGAGAATTACGCTTTTAACTGTAATAACTACTGGAAACTGCATAACTTGGGGCTTGTCGAAACGCGTGCCTTATCTTACTTTCATACTTATTTGGTTATTACAACACTTTACTCACAATTATGATCTAGTTTCTCATACCATTTATGTTGTTTGCGTTAATTTTATTCATGGACGACTGGAGGTGAACCTATAGTTAAAAGTCCATTTCGAATGATAAATATTTTTGGGAAAATATTCCAACTATCTTACATATTTAAGACATCTGCCATAGTAGGCAGTCTGTTGCCTTGTTAGACAAGAGGCCGTGGCTCTATCCCCGGCTCAGACCTCTCGAAAAAGTCGACATTTAAAAAATTCTTCTGCATCTTCCCCTCTGTATTCTTCTGCCAAAAACTCTGAGAGTAAATAATTTTGACAAAAAAGTTTCTGAAAAAATTTGTCGTTGGCAGTCGTATTTTAACTATAGGTCCCACCAGTCATATATAAAACTAACACAATTCAGAAGCTAGGTTGTAATCCTAGGTAAAGGGCTTTAACGACCACATTAGATAGATAATTGAAGCATTTTATGATGTCTTTCAAACCTTGTTTCCCTCTTTATCTTTAATGTAGGATTTTGAAAGGAAGCCAGATTAATAGACCAGAGCCCTGCTGTGGTTGGAAAGAAACTAATGAAACATTAATTTTCTATTTAAATGCGAAACATATTTTACATACATAATTGACCATTACAATCCTTCAGTTAGGATTACGACCTAGCTTCTCACACCACTTCTGTTGTGTGCGTTAATTTTAAACATTAGTGGCGGTACCTACAGTTTTAAAGTCGACTCCAAACGACAGATTTTTGCGAAGCTTTTCATGGCAATTTTTACTCTCAGAGTTTTTGCCAGAAATTTGCTGAGAGGAAGTCGCCGAAGAAATATTTTTCGTTTTGATGTCTGACCTGGGATTCGAACGCGGGCCTTTTTGCCTAATAAGCCAACACACTACCCACTAGACCACGGCGAACACATATTTCAACGTATCATATTATCATGCCACTCAAATTCAAAAACTTTCAATTACTTTCTTTAGTTGTTGCTGTTTAATCGTGATAATGTTTTTGAATTTAGAAAATTCCAAAATAAATATGTTTTTGAATACAAATACAACAACAACAATTTATTTTGTCAATAAATATTTTATATTTCAAGTTTTATTTACTAAATGGACTTGAAAATATCGCATTGCGTTGTAGTGCTATCAAATACTCATTTTTATTAATTTCAAACAGAAATCCACCTGAAAATATTTCAAATATTTATTGTGACTCCAATGTTAGGTGGTCAGCTGTATGAAGCAGTTTGAAAATGGTTTTTGGGGGTAGGGGCCTATGTTAGAGCAGAAGCAGAGTGCTTATCATTTTACGCAGTTATTGTTGTTTATCTCTCAAACGTGTTTAATCGAGTGTTGATGGCAATAGCCGAAATTATTTGTGAAAAGCCTCCTATCTCCTCTACTCAACACTCATGCATTACTTAAATATATAAATTACACACGCCTATACACACACATTTTCACCATTTTACACTAGACTTATTGACAAATAATATTCAAACTTTCCCCAAATACTTCTACTCCATAATTGTTGTTGTTGTTGTTGCATTTATGGATAATTTATTTGAATATTTTAATTGCGGAAATATTTGAAATATTTTCTAACAAATTCACACACAAACACATGTACGCATACATTTACTTATTGTTATTGGTGTTGTTGTTGTTGTTACTGGTGTTATTGAGTAATAAATCGAGAAAAATGTTTGTTGTTGTAACATTGTAATAAAAATTTACAACGAAAATTTATCATAGAACAGCAAGAGACATAAATAACTACACGGGCATACACACAGATGTGGACGGATAGACAGACAGACAGACAGACAAATTGGGACAGACAGACAGACAAATACTGCAGACAGACGTGTAATAAATGATTGTAAATTTATTTTTATTTCGATATTTAAGAGGCGTAACGCTAATAAAGCGAAAAATTTATTTCAAATAGAAAACACTACCATAAAACCAAACGGACAAACGAATTGTTCATTATACTTGTGTGAAGTTTCCCAAAAAAAAAAAAAAAATATTTCATGAGGAATTGATTATAAATACGAGAGTAGTAATATAAGGAATAAACGGGATTCAAATGTAATTGATAAAGTTGAGCTATTACGGAAAAGGCTGCTGATAATTTTACACCCACCCTCGCATGTGGTAGACATCTTTTTCATTTTCATTAATTTTCATTAAATTGCCTATTAAAGCTCTCGCTCTCTTTCTATCTATTTCTCTCTTTATCTCTATTCAATTCTTTTCTGCCGCTCATTTCTGTCCGTTCATTCTCATTTTCTTCATATTGTTTATTAATATTGTCTGTTGAAATATAATATTTATTAGAAAAGTGTACACATCTACAAGCACACAACTTTTGGCGCTCACTGTGTGTGTTTCAAAAATGTATTTTAATTTTGAATGTTTTATTACGGCAAACACAGACGCACTCTTTCATCAGCATATTTTTTGTTACGATTTTAGTCTCAACTGGATAAATCAAGGATTTTATTGTTTAATCGTTGAAATTTAAATGTTAAAATATGAATATTTTGATGTCTTTTATGTTCTAGTAAAAATGTTATTTATTAACTGGTTAGCGAGGTATTCAACGAAAACTTTCAATTTTTTTTGTGTTTTTCCTAAAATACTTTGACATCATTTAACATTGGAATTATAAATAAAGGCTACAAAAATAACAGTGATTTTGTTTACAAATTATCAAACTGCATAATATGATAATAAAAACGATAAACATGTAAACAAAAATATACAAACACATATCACAAGAATAAATGTGAGCAAAATACACAAAAAACGAAAAAAAAAACTTTTATAGAGATCTCGAGAAGTTAAAGCCATGAATATTCGCCTTTAGGAACATTCATTCGACTGTTTACATTGCCGTATAAAAGGCAAGGCAAAGCAGGCAATTGAGTTAGTAAAAGTTCAGTCATTCGTAAGTAAAGACGCGGCGTATTTGAAAAGAGTATCCGTTAAAAAGATCTGTCCAATAATTGTCTAGTAATGGTTATTGTTTATGCAAAGTTTATAAACAGAGGAATAAAAAAAGAAAGCAATTGTTGTTGTTTATATCAAGTTGTAAACAGTGGCGCACAGATTTGTGCGAGCAATAAAAAATTTTAATTAAAACTAAAAACAAATTTATTTCTATTTTATTTGCAACGTAAAAACGTAACAATATTTTCAAACACTTGGTTTGAGTGTTAGAAGACATTTTAAAGTCGAACATCAGTATAAAGTTTCTTTGAAATCGAACGTCATTGTTTAAGAAAATCTGTAGAAAAGTCTCACTTTTCGAATTTGCCTTAAAGATTCATGGAAGACCTTAAGCTAAATACAGAAATGAAAGTTGGGCGGCAAAATATTGTAACATACAACACGTATTTTTATTACATTTTGTTTCTTTCTTTTTTGGGTTTTTTTACACGCTGCTATAAGCAACTTGTACTTGATAATGAAGCGCTAATTAAGAAACGTATTAATGGAAGAAAAGAAAAAAATTGCAGAAAACAAAAAATCAGCATTACCAACGTCATTCACTTTTGAATGGCACTAAAAGCAACATAAGAAAATAATAAAGAAAGTTTACAAAAAAATAAAATAAAAGGAGATGAACTTCTCAATGCTTTCTTCGTTCTTCTCTGCCACAGTAGAATTTCGTTTTAATCCCAAAAAGGAAACTCACATTCACAAAATGTCTTTAGTTCTGCTGGCATATAATTTAAATGCATTTGTAATACAAGAGAGGCAGTGCTGAAGATTGATGGAATTATTCTTATGATTTTAGCCTTCATGGCATAAGAAACTACACTCAGACATTCAGCCATGCACACACAAAGAAAGAAAAAATATTTATTGTTGGCAGTAACAATTAACTTAAAGCGTGACTAGTAAGCATAAGTTTTCTTCTTTTTTTTTTTTAATTTTTGTTTTTTTTCTCTTTTCACTCATTCTCATGTTCATCTTAATTTTTTTTCAAGGTTTTCTTATTTCTTGCAGCAGTTACTTTCAATCTTTACTACCCTTCCTTGTACTCTTGAATTTCCACTGGAATTAATTGTTAGAAATAAAATTTCGTTTCCGTTTTTCTTTAGTGTTCTTATTTAGTTGCTGAAATTAAAAAACGACCGCTAAAAAAAATTTTTTCTTTCGGTTTTTCAATTATTTAAGAAGCCAGAACATAATATCGAATGGTTCTCTGTATTTCATTTTCCTTTGCATTTTCATATATAAACATGAGTGTTTCTATGGTTGCAAATAAATATTTCAATTAATTTTTAGTTTAGTTTTGCCTTTTTACAATCATAAAAAGCCCATATTTTTATTGTCCTAAGTGATATTTTTTAACAATTAAAAAAAGATTATTCGTTACAACAACCGGATAGGTTTTTAAAATTGATGTTTTTTTTCAAAACTCGTAATACACGATCTTACCGAAATAACATCACCAATTGCCAGTACGATAGCGTATCCATATGATATTCTGTCAGTACGATAGCCTGGCAGCAGAATATCCAGGGCGTATGATAAACTGACAATACGATATCTTGGTAATACGATAGCCTGGCAATAGGATATCTTGGCACTACGATAGTCATGCACCACAATATCCTGGTAGTACGATACTCTAGCAGCCCTGATAATAAAGGAGGTTTCAAAACTATGGAACTGGAATTCGACATCTGTCAAACTAAGTTGTGAATTCAATTTTTTTCTTTTCAGTTGAAAGTCTGACATTGCCGAAAATAGATCGCTTAACTATCAGACTATCATAAAAATCATCGAAACCTATTACAAAAATGGTGATTCTGCCACAACCACGTATCGGCAATTTTTCGAACAAAATTTTCTTCAGCGCAAGACATTTGACACTGGGTGTATATGTTAATAAACAAAATTCTCATATTTGGGGTTCTGAGAATTTTCAAGTAATTGAAAAGAGGTTATTACATCCAGAAAAACCCACTGTTTGATGCGCTCTTTGGTCCGTTATTTCTTCGAAAACGACGATGGAACAATTGTCACCGTCAATTCGGAGGATTATGGTCATATGATCACCGAATTTTTTTGCCTTCTATTGAAGAATACGACTTGGAGAATATGTGGTTTCGACAAAACGGTGCCACATGCCACACAACTCGAGCGAGACATTTCCTGGTCGCGTAATTTCTCGTCGTGGCCACCAAGATCATGCGATTTGGCACCATTAGACTTTTTTGTGTAGGCTACGCGAAGACCGTGTTTATGCAGATAAATCTTCAACTCTTGAGCACTAAAAGACCAACATTTGTTAGGTTATGGCTAGGATACCGCCCAATATGTGTCAAAAAGTGGTAAAAAATTACCTCAAAAGAATCAATGCTTCATCAAACAATTCGCGTGGAGGTCGTTTAAACAATGTAGTGTTTCACACATAATGTCAACGTTCAAACCTTACAATAAAAAAAGAAATATCGTGAAGAAAATAGTTTATTTGTGTTTTATTTGCGTTTACTTTTGAAATCACAAAATGGATAACCCGATACAATAGTCTGACATTACGATATACTGGCAGTACGAATGCCTCAAAGTACGATAGCCTGTCAGTATGACAGCCTATCAGTACGAGAGCCTGCTATATTCTGGGAATATGATAGCCTGCCAGAACAATATCCCGATATTCTAGCAGTAATGATCTCACAAGCCTTTCTGGATACGATTTTTTAATGGTGAATGAATGGTACCCACATTGCTACTTGTTGCAACGTGCTGACGTTTTACAATTCCTTCATTCCATTCAGATTTTTCCATTCGTTGTGGCCTAATTGAAAAGTTTCATGGGATATTTTCACAAGATGGATAAAAATATGTTCCCGTGGCATTAGTAGCGAATTTATTTCCAGTAAATTCATGATCATGAGGTTACCGATCATGGACAACTCACTATCCCGGCATCTAAATGGTTTTAGCAGAAAAGGAAAAGAAATTTTCATATAATTTCCGTAAAATCTTTAACGAAAAACTTCCCTTTTTTTCTTTTCTAAAGCCTCTTCTCGTTCTCTTTCTTTTTCTTATTTTGTGTATTTCTTTATCACATAAAATGTTTATATTTTCATTTAAAGTTTTGCCACATTTTTAACTCAGGTTGGTAATTGGATTTTAAAATTTTATTTCTTTTTATTCTTTCATTATGAACAAACAAATTCGTTTTTGGCCAAGAAATAAAAATTTATATTTGTGAACCAAAAATGAAAAAAACAAAAACAAAATAAAACAAATTCGAAAAGAAACGGAATCCAATAATAACAATGGCAACCTGTATTAGGTTTTATTTCTTAAAAAAAAATTTTATTTTTCTTCGTATTCATTTAAGTATAAAATGTTGAAGTTTGAATTTGTTTTTTTTTTTTGGATTCGAATATCATATTTTTCTTAAATACCACAGCTTTCTTTATGTAATTTCAAAGTATTTGTTAGTTCGTTGGCAAATTTGGGAAAGAATAAACTTTTAATTGCATTTGAAGATAAAAATTCTTTCTTATTCTGAAAATTAAAAAAAAAAAATGATATTTACTCAGAATATTGCAGTCAGTTTTGAAGTTTTCTAGAGAAATTGATGAAATTCGCATGTAAAACCTGTTGAGATGTTGTCTTAGAAGATGGTCCATATTAAAGTTGTCAAATTCTGAGTCTGGAGTAACCTTGAAAGGACGAAAAATGGAAAAAAACCGCGGTGTAGAGTGACAATTCTTAAAAGCAGCATTGCAAAAAATGACAGTAAAACCTGTAACATATGACAAATACAGACAAATGAGCGACCAACCAGAAGAGAAACCATAACATAAAATTGTGGTACTTTGTAGGGGGTATAATAAATTTGAAATGTTCAAGTCTGTCATGCTGATAGGCATGTAAGATATGACATACCTAACTGGACATTTGTCACACCACTTATGTTGAGTGTGTAAATTTTATACATAACCGGCGGAATAAACAGTTTAAAGTTGACTCCGAAACGACCGATTTTTGAGAAACTTTTCATAGCAATTTCATTTAACACTTTGGAGTTTTTGCCAGAAATATGCTAAGAGGAAACCGCCGAAAAAAAATTTTCGATTTGATGTCTGAACTGGGGTTTGATTCACCTTTCGTCTAATAAGCCAGCACACTACCTACTATCCTACGGCGACTAGTGCAGATCCTCTATATATTCCACAACCAAAGAGGACAATACCTCATCTAATGCTCATTTGTTTGATAAAAAGATTTACTTTACTTTGCCGAATTATGTTTTTTCAGACTAAAACTACATAAGTATTGCTTTAGAAGGTCCTAAAGTCCTCTCGATTAGGTACTTGATCGTATGGTTAATGTAACAATGTGTTTGTGATATGGGGATGACTCCATAAGACTGAACAGAGTCGTTGGAAGGATAGCTTTAGCCTATGCTAGAATATAAGCAGTCAATGAGACTAGTGTGGGATTGGGAATTGGATTCGTTTGGGAACATTGTTAGGTCAAATCTTCGACGACGCTCTAGGAGAGATCTCCTCTGTGTATTTTTGACTTTTTTTAAAAGTACATTGACTACCATAGGGGACTCTATTCGGCTCTCTCCGGGCTCCATTCGGGCTCTATTAAGGTTAATGAAATGATGGCGTTGTTTGATTTGAATTTGATTTAAATTCATCCCAGCGAGGAATTGGCAATTGGATTCCCTGCGTGACATTATAACTCCGAAAAGGATCAGGAAAGATCTCAGCACAATTTGTAGGTGATATGTGGAGGTGATGAAGAACCTCCTCTGTGGCCTTCTGACACAGAGCCTCTCTTCGGCATCCCATATTAACACTTATTTTTTTTTTCCATTTTCCAAATATTTTTCAATTTCTTCCGATCATTATCTTCTTTGTCTTTATAATTAAAAGACATCTTTTCGACATTTGACATCAATTTCTCTTGTCTGCCTCCACCACAACGTTCAAGAATGACAACAAAATGTTCGTTATCATCTAAAATCAACAACAAAAACTTTAAAAGAAAGAAAAACAGAAAAACAGAAACGAATTGTAAAATTTGTTGTAAAACATGTGTAATGAGTTTTGTTAAACAAAAATTGTTTTACAACAATTACAACTAACATCGTCGTCTATCCATTTTCTATTATATTTCATGGCAAATTCCTCCTCTCTCTCTCGCCAATGCCAGTCCTGTTTAAGCTATTCCATTTCAATTCAATTCAATTTTATTTCATTTCCATTCCATTGGACTATTTAACTAAATTGAGGCATATTTGACTTGAGTTCTACATACAAGTAGGAAAGAAGGGAAAGGAATAAAGAGTGGAGGGAGGTAGGTAGTTAAAAACTAAAAAGTTTACAAATATTTTCAAATGTTACACAAAAATTTTTGTTGATGTAAACATTAATTTTTATGTCTCTACCAATATTGTATACCGTCGTCTCTAGACATAAAGAAGGAAAAAAAAGAAAAGAAACGAAGAAATTGTTAGTTTTTAGAAAACGCAACATAAGAAAATTATTTCAAATATTTTTAAAACAATTTGTATTGCTGAAAAACAACAACAAGAGTAGTTATTAGAGAATTTTATTTTAAAATTAAAGACGAAATTTTTCGAGTTTTTAAATTTCTGTGTATTACTGTTCAGGCTAGAGTACGGATAAAGGGTGAGACTTAAGTGGGAGTTTATTTCGATCAATTAAATAAGCAGATAGCAGAAGCTGGGTGACTTAAGAAAGAGTTGTAATATGTTGGTTTGTAGTATAAAAATAACGAATTTGATATCAATTGGATGCAGCATCAGGATGTAGCATTGGATGCAGGAATTTAATAATGAAGCCTTTCTCAGACAGTTTTACAAGACGATTGTTTCAATCACTGTAGCGACTATCGTACAAGTGACCGTCAATCTAAAAGTATAGAGAGCTACACTTAAATCATGTGTAACGCAGTCATTCCCCAATAATGGAACAATCCATAGGCGACATTCACGACATACCATAGTTCTGGATATGTGCTCAAGACGTGGAGAACAGCTTCCTTCTTTGCTTAGTAGACTGTAATAACTCCGCTAAATGTGTTCTTTTGAAGTTAAACAGGCTTTCCGTTTGTCCTTCATATAATTTTGAACATCTCTTCTCCATAATTCAAACTACCAAAGCGATAATAGTTCTGTGGGTAATCAACGGCAGTGCACTTTCCCGGGATTCAATTGTGTACCGGTGCCTATGTGAATAGGGAACTGTACTGCGCTGTCATATTGCAAGACACCCGGCAGTTGCAGAAGATGTTGGTTTATTAGGACACAGTGCCGAGGCAGTTCTATAACTAGTAGAGAGTGTACAAATGTTTTTCCCAGACATATTGTTATACTAACCATTGTCCATATAACTAACTCTTCTGATAAAAAGACGTGTTGCAATGACCGATATTAAATGAGCCATAGCACAGCAAACTTGTCTCTTGTATGTATGGTAAGACAAACCAATGAGCCTATGTGCATAGTATAAGGCCAAGTGCTTCGTGCTCTCACGACATACCATTGTTCTGGATATGTGCCCAAGACGTGGAACACAGCTTCCTCCTATGCTTAGTCCGTACAGTTTCTGTAGAAGTCATACGTCTCTCATGAAAAATCTCATAATGACTGTAATAACTCCGCTAAATGTGTTCTTTTGAAGTTAAACAGGCCTTCCGTTTGTCTTTCATATAATTTTGAACATCTTTTCTTCTGCAAACTACCAAAGCGGTAACAGTTCTGTGGGTAATCAACGGCTGTACACTTTCCCGGAATTCAATTGTGTATCGGTGACTATGTGGTTTGGAAACTGCACTGTGCTGTCATATCGTTGAAATGTTAGAAGCCAACTCTGTTCAAGCCACCTAACTATTAGAGGGTGTAACAACATTTTACTCCAGAGATATTGTTATTCTTGCCACAACCGCAACGGCTAATCCTTCTTCTAGAAAGACGTGCTGCAATGACCCAGCAGTTCTATTAAACGAGCCTAGCACAGTACACTTGTCTCTTATACGTTCTCCATGGAAAATATTCGAGAAATATTACTTTAAACCCTTTCAAAGTGGCACCCTTTATGGGTAAAATAAAGTGCAAATGGTATGGAGTATTAAAGCCATTAAAGGCAACAACAACAACACCAACAACAACAACAACAAATTGCTGCCTCGCAATACATTCATATTAATGTTGGCCATATTAAAACATTTGACATTTTAAAAAATGCTTTTAGCATAAAAAAGTTTTTTTTTCTCTTTCTCCTTTTTCCTGTTTTATTTTTTTGTTTTTGTTGTTGTCCTTTTTTTACAATTTTAACTTTTTTTATTAAAAAAAAAACGTTAAAAAAAAGTAGACAAAAATAAAACCGATTCAGCTTCATCTGGTTTGCATATATAAAACAATGGCAAGTCAATAAATTTGTATGGAAATGCATCTCATGGGAGCCATATTGAACTCAATTTGTGACCACGCCAAACAACAGAAACAACAGCATCAGGCAACAACAACAGCAACAGTAAAAGCAAAAAAAACAACTTGAATAGCAAACAGAACTGACAATATTTATGGCAACCAAAAAATGACTCATTGACACAAAGACAACAATATACGACGTACGGATAGTATATGAAAAAATATTCTGAAATACAAAAAAAAAAAAAAACAAGAAATTGTGAAAAAAAAGAAGTGAAAATAATATATAACGTATGCAAAAGTTCATAAAATAATATAAAAATAAAAATAAAGGAAGTAAAAAAAATAGTGAAAACGATCATGATCGAATGGATAATACCCTGCCCTACAATGAGTTTTTTGTTCAAGGTTCAAAAGAGATCAAGTGTCCAAAAAAGATTGATTGGTATTTGCCTGCCAGACGCCAAACTGTATATGTATATACCCCATTAGTGCAATACAAAATCATTTTAGAATAAATTATAAAAAATCCTTTTTACTCGAAGAAATCGTTGAAATAATAAGACGCCTATTTGCCTATTGCTCAGCTACGTCCGCTAGTCATAACAATCAATGGCAGAGCTTCCAAAGCAGACAACCTCGCTTACGATCTCCACTAATTACGCTATATAGTGGACTAGTAGGAAGTGTGTTGGCTTATTAGGAGTAATGCCTTTCGGTTTAAACCCCTGGTCAGACATCAGAACGACAATTTCTGGTTTTGTGGCAAAAACCGTGAGAGTAAATAAAATAAAATATCCATGAAAAGTTTTTTGAAAATCTATTGCACAGAATCATTACTTTAAACTGTAGGTCCCACCACTCATGAATAAAATTAACGCACACAACATCAGTTATTAGGGAATCTCTTTAGAAAATAGTGGATCCTACTGTAATTTTTCTTTGGGTGTATAATTGATATAAAAAAAAATTAATTTTAAGCAACGACAATCTGCTTCACTGAAAGCTGACAAGCAACTGAATGCATTTTTACGCTCTTTTTAACGAACATTGTTGATGTTCGTGTCCTATGTGTTTAAAAAGGTGAAGATTATCTTCCTCTGAGGGACATTGGTTATAACTGAAGAGCTGTAATCGCCAATCATGTATGAATGTAATAGCCGTCTTGCTGGAATGACCAGATTCATCCGGATCTCATGAAAAATGAAACATAGCTTCTGGATGTTAATACGAATTGCTGCATCACCAACAAATTTTATCGTACGAGAGAGTTAGCTGCTACTCACTTGTCTATTGAGGACCTAATATTACTTGTTAGGAAGAGTGATACTACTGACACCAATTTTGTTGGCCTGGTTCGATACTTACCTATACTTGTGGGCAACATAAACTTCATTTTGCCCTGGTTTACTGCCACACATTTTTATTGATTCCCATTCAATAGAGGCAGACCTCTTGGTAGACCCTATGAAGCCAAATTTATCTTGACGCTCGTAAGAACCTGTAGTTACCATCATATCGAGGGATTTCCCTTTTCTATTAACTTGGAAAAAAATTGTGAAATAAACGTCGATGAAGCCAGCCATAATGGTCAGAATATTTTGAGTTTGTATGCCAGAATAGATTCACGTTCTTAGGCTTTATGACTTTCCCGTGGTAAAATTAAAATTTCAAGCCTGCTGTAAGCCTATGGATAAAGATAATTACCTGTTGTAGAGTAAGTCACAATAAAAAATTCAAAATAAACTGTAAATATACTTACTTCTGGAATACCGTATACTACGATACATATCTACTACGCTCGCTGATGTTTGCTTGGAGGGACAATATCGCAACGAATTTTTTTTTTTCTTTATAAATATTGGGGCAAAAAACTTTTATGGTTGTTTTGAAAATATTAAAAATCGCAAAAGTTGAATCTCACTTATACACCGCACCCCCTATATTTTATCGCTACAAAAGCAAACAAATTGAACTTCAAAAAAAAAAGGGAAGAGTTAAAGGAAGTCAATGAAAAAACAAAAAAACAAAATATTGCCTGAATAATCAAATGAAAAATGAAAGAATAGAAGGATGAAACAAATAAAATTTTTAATAAAAAAAAAAATTCCATTGAAAGATTTCAATTTTAGATTAGAAATATTTACTCCAAAATATTTATTTTTGATCTCAAAACAGCAACGGAAACAAACAAAACAAAGTGATGCCATTAATACAATACATGAAGTGAATAATACGCGAAATGAAACCCCAACTAAAAGATAGTTAACGACCGACCTTTTAGCAATAGAGTGTAAAAATTAAGTTTTGATAAGGAAATATTCAAGCAATATTCGAGTGCTGAGCATTAGAATAACTGCTAACGGAATTATTCGACTTCGATATAATATTCGCATTCAGTTGTCATTTCAACATTAAAGGTGAGTGTTCAAAAACTAATTTGAATGAAAAAACTTAATTTGGCTTTACGGTTAGCGTGAAAAGAAACTGTATTCTTTATCATTTGCACAATTCTGTGTGCCACTGTTTACAACTTGATGTAAACAACAACAATGCACCCTTTGTATAAACAATAACAATTACTAAACAATTGTCCGACAGATCTATGTAACGAAGACTGACTGAACTTCACTAAAAAGTCGTCTACTTTAAGTTGCCTTTTTAAGGCAGGGTAAACATTGTTGTTTCCATTTATTATTGTAATGTTGTTTGTGTATTTTGTTTACACTTATTCTTGTAGTGTTCTATGTGGATTTTTGTTTACTTGTTTACCATTTTTTTATGCTGGTATTTGTCGTTATATTAAGCAGTACGATGATTTGTAAACAGATTTGTTTACTGCATTGTTTTGTTTTGTAATTTTTTTTTATAAATTTTAATAATAAGCGATCTATCAGCAAAACACCAGTATTGAGATTTTTCATTTTCGTAACAATACTTTTGGCATTGCCTGTCTTAATAAAAATAAGAAGAATAAACTTTATAAATTTCATTTTAAATGAACTAAGAAATATTAAAAGTCGCCGTGGTCTAGTGGGTAGTGTGTTGGCTTATTAGACGAAAGGCCCGGGTTCGAATCCCAGGTCAGACATCAAAACGAAAAATATTTCTTCGGCGACTTCCTCTCAGCAGATTTCTGGCAAAGACTCTGAGAGTAAAAATTGCCATGAAAAGCTTCTCAAAAATCTGTCGTTCGGAGTCGACTTTAAACAGTAGGTCCCGCCACTCATGTATAATATTAACGCACACCACATAAGTGGTGTGAGAAGATAGGTCGTAATCCTGACTGAAGGGTTGTAATTGCCAATTATGTATGTATGTAAGAAATATTGCAAAAAACAAAGCTTCTTAAATAAATATCAGCCTCCTTATTAATATAAAATAAGCGTATATTTAGCAAATACTATTTCTCCAGCTATTCCAAGTACTTATACGCTGTATTATACAATCTCTTGTTTTCTATCTGCTTACATGGTACATGGGTTGTATTCCAATTGGAAACAATTTAAATCTGATTTGATTTTCTTAATAAACAATGTTCTCCCTTAATATTTTGACATTTTCATTGTATTGGCCTCTGATTTTTGCTGTTCTAATCAGTTTTATCGTTCATTTCATTTTGCAAAACTCTTCCAAATCATTTCAATTCTGTTTGTGTACTTGTGTGCGAGTGTGTGTTCAAAGATTAGAATCAAATTTATGATTATTTGTCGTTAATAACATTAAATTATTTTCATCATATTATTTACTATGGCCAACCAACCAACCAACAATTCGAATATAAATTTGACATAAATTTCGTGATTTTATTGGGTTAAAAACGTGAGGGGAATAATGAAATTTGAAATACGGGACGATACGATATTTGCGAATAAAATCGAAAAACAAATATGGGACGACCAAAAATTACATCTTTAGGCTTCTGCCAGAAAGAGGCATTAAATGATGACGAAGAAAAAATCTTACGCAATATGACCATTGAAGGATAGAAAAATATAAAAAAAGGGGAAAAAAGATTAACTACGACTATAAATTTGTTGATTTTAGTTATTATATTGGCCAAGTTACGATGCTTTCATAGAAGAGAATAATTTTTGCATTTGAAGTTCAAAAAAGGAATCTTTTCTAATCAATTAATCTTGGATTGTCCTTTACATACATAATTGGCCATTACAACCCTTCAGTCAGGATTACGACCTAGCTTCTCACACCACTTATGTTGTGTGCGTTAATTTTATACATGAGTGGCGGGACCTACAGTTTAAAGTCGACTCCGAACGACAGATTTTGAGAAGCTTTTCATGGCAATTTTTACTCTCAGAGACTTTGCCAGAAATCTGCTGATAGGAAGTCGCCGAAGAATATTTTTCGTTTTGATGTCTGACTTGGGATACGAACCCGGGCCTTTCGTCTAATAAGCCAACACACTACCTGGATTGTCCTTTAAAAACCCCAATCATAGTGTACTGTTATTCGGACAGTCGCAGAGCAAATTTATTATCAGTTTACCATATACTAATAGGAATAAACAGTGTCTTTGGTATGGAGACACATTTAATGGTTACCCAGGATACGATAACAACATACCTGTCCACAGAAAAAATTCTGTTACAACAACTAATTCCAGCAAATTCAGTTGCAATATTGAAAATCTCATCCTAAAGGATATACAAATAATTGCTTCCTGTTTTAGTTCTTTGAAAAGAAAAGATGAGAAAATTACCAATCTTGTAAAGAACAGAAAAATTTGGATACAAGAATTATGCAGAACCTTAACAGAAGTCATCTTTAAACACCCACAGTGGTCTAGAGGAAAGTGCTTAAATCCTAATGAATCGCATTTGAATTCGTTTTTCGATTTGAGAAAGAATTAAAACGTTGAATAAAATTTGGTATTAAAATATTGTTTTTTCTTTTGTAAATTAAAATTCTTTGAAATTGTTCTTAAATTATAATCTGTTTTTATCACAGCAAATTCAAAGACAAACGTTAAGCCAAAAGATTTAAATTACAAAATCTCTTGGATGAAATTAATATTTTTTTATTTATTCAGAAAAGATAGTAGAATATATAAGTAAAATAGGCCCCTTTGATGTTGTTTTTCTCTTTATTTTTTTTCCTTGTAATTTTAGATAATAAGCTTTCCAGATTGTTTTCCATGTTTATATTCTATGTCAACGTTTCAATTGAGAGTAAAATATTAGCAAAAGTAAGTCAGTCGCGAATATTTGATGGCAGTTTAAACTAAGGCTTCCTTACTTACCCACTTAATAGGCCATTAACATCACGTTTATAGGATTTCTCTTCTACTTCTTGGAACTTGCTCGGACTAATCGTTGATAGGTTTTTCTCGATTTGGTCCTACGGAGACAAGGTCATCACCTACGCTGACTTCCAGTAATTCTCTCATTAAATAGCTGTCTCGCCAGAACTTCTAATTCCATCCGAAAAATATAACCAAGCCAGCACAATGGCTGAATGTTAATGCTCTGCATAACGATTATGTTTTTAAGAAGCTTATACAGCTTATAGGTCCAGAGGGTGCTGAAATCACCGTCAACTCGCACAAAACCGAACATCTTACGTATCACGTTCCTCTCGAAAATCCCAAAGAATGCTGCATCAATTCTTAATAACGTCCATGCTTCAGCGCCATAAAGCAGGAGGGGGAGAACCAGCAAGTATTAGTTTCTTAACCCTTCGTCACAGTCATGGGTCTGGCCAGACCTTTTCCAATTTGTTTTGGCTAGAGATTTGAATTTTCAGGTACCCTTCTGAAATTTTCTTGGCTTTCTGGTGCTGAAAAAATGGCGCAAATAAAGTAGAAGGATATTTTGAAACCTATGTCATATTAGCACCACAGTGGGTCTGGCCATATCCACTTTTTAAACGTTATAAATTTTTAATCGAATCAGTCTTTGAATGTTTTGTTTTAGTTTGACGCGAACTTTCAAAGTGTTTATGAGAATTTTTTTCTAAAAAGGTGCTAACATTGGAAATTTTTAAAAAATGAATGATGAATTAGAATTTATTTTCAATACGCGATGTTCTAGTAACTTCGATACGGATTTGTACACCAGAATTGCCGAGACTTTGGCAAATGACTTGGAGCGTGTAATCGAACGTAATCGAACCAAATGTTGAAAACGACAGTGATGAAGGGGAGAATGACTGCGGTTCTGAAATAGGTGAAGAGAATAATAATTGCTTCATTGGAACCTAAAGAACAAACCTGAACCTAAAGAACAAACCTCTACTCCACTTGAAGTTTACAAAAAAATTGTTAAACCAAATATTACGGACATCATTGTATTACAGACAAATCGGTATGGAAGAGACGCAGTCAATAAATGGAATGGTGCAAATGTAAATAAAAAAACCAAGAGTTTGGAAGGATCTAAAAGTAGATAAATTATAAGCTTCCATCGGCATTCTTTTAGCAATGGGAGTTTCACATAATAACATTCAAAATCCACGGGTTTTGTGGCTTACTGACAATTTACCCATATTCAGGGCCGCAATGTCTCTTCATCGATTTATGTCCCTGACCAGATACATTCGGTTTGACGACGGAAGAACACGGTCATTTTGATTACTCGAAGACAAAGTTGCGCCTATTCGAGATATATTAAATTTTCTTGCGAAGAATTATAGTCCTCATGAGAGTATAACCACTGACGAGCAATTGTTTCCATAACGGGGGAAAACTAAATTTACACAATATATACGCAATTTTTTGAACACGTTGTCTAATTATTTAGTTTTTCCACCATCGGTTTTCGAACCGAATGAGTAACACTTATGTTATTGGTCAATTTAGTACTCTTTCGGCTATAGAATCTGTTCTTGGAAAGCCCATAAAAGTAAGTTGAATAATATAAACGAATTTATTCCATTTTGGTTCTACTACATCCACTCTGTGAATTTCTGTTTTCATTTAATATAAACAAAATAATAACTACCAGAAGAGGTGCTAATACCCTAGAGGTAAAGAAATCTTGTAAAGAATTTGCAACCACAAGTGAAAAATTCGCTGAAAAACTCGATTCTTCTGTACAAAATGTTCAAATACTATATTCAGCAACATTCTAAAGTAGAATATATGTGTTCCAGTTGTTTAGATTGACAACATGACAAATTTTGACTTAATGTACTCTGATTATATTTCTTTATGAATTAAAAACTTTATAAAATTAAAATAAGAAATGAAATTACTGAACCACTTGAATTTTAAGTTATAATTTGATGCACTTTAAACCATTTTTAAAATTATCTATATAAAAAAATAATGTTAACTTATGCAAATACACTAACATTTATATGGGGTCTGGTCAGGCCCAGTGTGGTACTAATGTGAAAAGCTAAAAGTGTGTGTCACGAAGGGTTAATTCCAGAACGGTGTCTGATACTCAATTATCTATTGAGACTATAAAAACACCAGTTGCCATGAGTGATCCTATGCTTGATCCCCAAATCGAAACCATCAAATTAACTGAAAATAATAAAAGTATAGACCTTAATCTGTGATCTAATACGCGACAAGACATTACTACATATACTCTCGTTTTACCCTCATTAACTGCCAGAACTATCTCGAAATAGTCTCGTTCAATAGTGTTCCCAGCAGCAGTAACATGTCGCTTAGTAAGCCTTATGATGTGATGTTGTCTGCGTTCGCAAGCGACTGGAAACTTTTGTGGAAAATTCCGAAAATTACGATCTTCTTTTTGAAATCTCGCTTGGTATAAAAATGTTAGAAGAGATCCACTCTTACTCTCCACATCGGATATTGTGGCTTAAACATGATTCCATAAGAGGATATCGAAGGCTAGCTTATACTCGCAATAAATTATTGTTCCAGGAGTTGATGTAATGTGAAGTTCTGGTAAGTCTAGCACTGATAAGGATCAATTACTGTTTTGGTGAATGGCTTCAGTTATTTACACTTTACGCTTGTTTTATGCGACAGGGATTAGGCTTATACCCCTAGTAGTTGGTGGCTATCGTGGAGTGTCCTTTTTCCGGAGCGAACAGCACAAAAAGAACTAATACAACCTAACAAAACATGTTAACCAGCAAACAGATTTAAAGTTTTTGTCAAATTCAATAGGACATTAATTGTTTTATATGTTTCGCTACAATCGAAGATTTAGATTAGAAGTCGCCGTGGTCGAGTGGGTAGTGTGTTGGCTTATTAGACGAAAGGCCCGGGTTCGAATCCCACGTCAGACATCAAAACGAAAAATATTTCTTCGGCGGCTTCCTCGTTGTTCGCTAATGTTACGCCATTGATTTTGTGCAATTGATTTTGTGCAATTGATTTCTATCATTTGTATTGAACACCAAGGGACAGGTAATTAATGTTTCAATGAAAGTTTTGTAATTGAATTGGAAAGAAAGAAAAAAAAAGCTTTTACAAGCAATTTGAGCGATTTGTTTAGATAGTGAACACGAATGTTCCATTTTGTAAGTGAATTTTTATGTTGCCTTTGATCAGGAGTATTTCGAATAACAATGGCAATGTAATAAAAATTTCATTAAAAATAGTTAAACAAGGCTCTAGTACAACTCTTTAAGAGCTATTTAATGGCATACAATATTAGTTTTAATAAAATTAATTCGTTAAATAGGCCTCTTTCTGCGAAAACAAATTACTTGTGATGTTTTATTGGAATTAACTGCAATGAATTTAAAAAGATATCAGAAGTCACCGTGGTCTAGTGGGTAGTGTGTTGGCTTATTAGACAAAAGGCCCGGGTTCGAATCCCATGTCAGACATCAAAACGAAAAATATTTCTTCGGCGACTTCCTCTCAGCAGATTTCTTCCAAAGACTCTGAGAGTAAAAATTACCATGAAAAGCTTCTCAAAAATCTGTCGTTCGGAGTCGACTTTAAACTGTAGGTCCCGCCACTCATGTATAAAAATTAACGCACACAACATAAGTGGCGTGAGAATCTAGGTCGTAATCCTGACTGAAGGGTTGTAATGACCAATTATGTATGTATGTATTAATTTTTTTACAACAAATGGTGTAATTTTTATAATTCCTGCGCCACTATTTTGTACACCACTGTGAAGCAACATACATGACTACAACAGACCTACTGTTATGGTTTAATGTCTTCTAATGAAATATAATTTCTGGCGTATAATTTTTTTAAATGTTTGTTGATTTCTTTAAATGCCTACCTGTATGTATGTATGTATTTATGCGTGTGTGTATGTATGTATATGCCTTTGAGAAAACGTGTGTGTGGATTTTTCAGCAAAGAGAGTTTACGTGTGTATAATTTTCTTAATAAAGCACATCAAACATGAATTTTAAATGAATTTTACGACTGAACTTAATGCGTTTCTATAAAAATAAAATAAAAATCATACAAGGAAGGCAGGCATTTACTCGTATATATGGAAAGGGAAGGGAAGGAGGAGAATAAAAAGAAATTAATTCAAGGAAATAAAATTAAATACGAAATGTTTTGCTGTTGCTGTTTCTGTTTCTGTTTGTTTTTTTGGTTCCCAAATAATTGCTTTTGTTTTTCTCTGTCTCTCTTCGACTTTCTTAATGTGTGTGGTATGTGTGTGTGTTTTAATGTCTTTCATATTAAATTTATGTGTTCACATTTAATGTTAATGTTATGGCAATAACAACAAAGCAAATGTCTATTAAAATTATAATTTCTTTTTTTAGATTGTTGTTGTTGTAGTTGTTGTTGGTGCATTTAATGTAACTAAAAGTATAATTAGCTTTCAGCATAACAACATATTAAAATATGACCTTTAAGTTTAAGCATTGCTTACATGAGAAAAACATTTCTTTGTTTTTTGAAATTTATTAAATTTCCTATAAATTTTCATTTAAACTTCTACTGGTGAAACTTCCTAAGCAGGCCACTTCTAGCTTGGCTCTAACATTTAGTAAATTTATGAAAATATTTAAAAACAAAGCAATTTACCAGGACTTTTTATAGAAATGATTGTTAATCCTGGCACTAGTCTCTACAAACATGTTAATTTTCACAATTTTGTTAAAACACAATAAGACAGCATTTGCAAAAACAAACAAAAAAAATGAAAATGGCTCTTAATGAAAATATACCTGATGCCGGGTTTCTATACCAATTCAGTTCCTTGTATATGTTGTTGTGGGTTCCTACAATATCTGCTTAAATACAGCATTAGATCAACAGAACAAAAAAAACAACAAAAAAATTAGAGAACCATAGAAGCATGGCATAGACGTAATCATAAAAGCTCATTTAATGTTTTTGTCTTTTAATTTGATGCTGGGCTCTATCTGTCCTGGTGTATTAGAATTTACAGTATATAACGAAACTGATAGAGCGGAATTAAATTAAAATCTTTTTTTATTAATTATCGCTTAAGTTAATTGTTCCAAGAAATAATTCCGAGAAACTGATGCTATTGGGTGTAGGAAATCTCTTAGAAAAGCTACTCCTGCACAGCGTTAACGAAGTAATCGAAGAAGATAGGTGGCAGTTTAGTATCAGTTTCATCGTTATACACAATAATTGTTGTAAATATACACAGAGAAATGAAAATCTGCCTTAAAAGTAATTCCCTATTTCGGTAATACTTAAAATATTGAAAGAAATTTGTTATGGTAACTAATTGAAATGAAAAATCAATTTTCTATCGCTTGTGAGGCCATCTTGAAAGATGAGATCCAGCAAATTTCTCTATCTCCATATACTGTTATGTTACATACATACATAATTGGCCATTACAACCCTTCAAGTCGAGTCCGAACGACAGATTTTTGAGAAGCTTTTCATGGCAATTTTTACTCTCAGAGTCTTTGCCAGAAATCTGCTGAGAGGAAGTCGCCGAAGAAATATTTTTTTCGTTTTGATGTCTGACCTGGGATTCGAACCCGGGCCTTTTGTCTAATAAGCCAATACACTACCCACTAGACTACGGCAACTTCATGTTATGTTACGAAAATGAAAAATCAAGATACTGGTGTTTTGCTTTTACACTGCTTAACATTAAAATTATAAACAAAAGCTACAAAAACAAAACAATGCAGTAAACAAATCTGTTTACAAATCATCGTACTGCTTAATATAAAAACAAACACTAGAATAAAAAAATGGTAAACCCGTAAACAAAAGTATAACAACATTACAATAATAAATGTAAACAATGATTTATAGAGATTTTGAGAAGGCAAAGTCAAAAACATTCGCCTTCAAGAACATTCATCAGACAGTTTATGTTGCCATACAAAAGACAAAGCAAAGCAGTTGACTGGGTTAGTGAAGTTCAGTCAGTCTTGTGGGAAGATGTGTCATGGTTGAAGAAATTAATTGTATATATATATAACTGTACAGTAACTGTTATTGCTTATGCAAAGGGTATAAACAGAGGAATAACCAATAAAAACAATTGTTGTTGTTTACATCAAGTTGTGAACAGTGGCATACAGAATTGAGCGATTAATAAGGAACTTTAATTAAAATAAGATACGTGCTCATATTTTAAATGATTTTAAAAGGCAAAAACGTAACAATAAAAACATAATTGGCCACTACAACCCTTTAGTCAGTCACTTAATTGTTTAAGTGAATGGCGGGACCTACAGTTTAAAGTCAAATCCGAACGACAGATTGTTTTTGAGAAACTTCTCATGTCAATTTTATTTACTTCTAGAGTGTTTGCCAGAAATCTCCCGAGAGGAATAATTTTTCATATTTCGTTTTGTTGGATATTGCTGATCTGGGGTTTGAATCGGGGCCTCACCTCTAATAAGACAAGACATTGTCTACTACACTACGGCAACTTCCGTAAACAATTATATAATCAATCTCAGGTAGTGATCTACCAATGACGAAAGACTCAAGCAATTATTTTCATAAACAGTGTATGTCCACTAAATAAAAATTAGTTTTCTTACCTTAAATTCTATTGATACATTACACTCCAAGTAATTCAGCAAAAAAAAACGCCAAATCGACAGATATAGAACCAGGCTATACAAACACTAACCTGGTAAAGATGCTGTGTCTGACCTTTTGCCATTAATCGCATCAAATTAATTGTGAGAATTTTTATCAGCGACTTCCAATCACTGTTATAATTATTGTTTTAATTAGTTTTACTTTATTTTTATAGTTTTAAACAAGTTCAAGTACAGCATATCGATAAGTAACCAAGGCATGTTACAAATGTGAATGGCTTCCACAATGTGCTGCTTTTTACTTAGATTTGAGCACCCTGGTAGTCTAGTGGGTAGTGTGCTAGATTATTAGCGTGAGGGTCGTGGGTTCGATTCTCACCAGAGGCTCTGGTCTGTGACACTACACCGGGCATATGGTCGAAGTTACTCAGCTCGTATATGATTACAATATAATTTGTAATTGTATTGTAATTCTTAAATAAATAAATACTTAGATTATGTTGAAAAACATTCAAACAATTTTAAGCAACACTGTATGAAGTCCTCTTTACATGTGTATGACAGAGATGATGCTGTAGTCAATGTGATTTCGTTTTTTTTTTTTTTGATTTATTTGTACTAGTGGTACACCAACAACAATACGCAAACAACATGAAAACAAATATCCAAATACATACACACATACATACATACGTACATACAAAGATATAAATGTTAATCAAAAGATTGTCCTGTTAGATTACCACCACATCTCTTTGTATTTACAAATACGAAAAACAGCAGCAAAACAACGTTCATTTATTTTCATCTACCCACTCTGCTCTTCTGTCATCTACTCCATTCCACTTTGTGGTACTCACACTCCTTGTTTGGTAGTCCTGTTGGCTTTTTTAATTCTAAATAACAAGAAGACAACAACAACGTTTATAATTTTTCTTCCTTTTTTTCCATTTACCATGTAAACGTTGTTTGTTTGTTGTTGTTTGTTTTGTTGTTATTTAACATTTTTCCATTTTGTTATTATGTTGTTGCTGTTGTTGTTATATTTTTTATATTCCTATTGGTTGGCTGGTTTGTTTTGCTAACAGCAACAACACTAACAACAACAATAAAAGTAATTTTAGCTATAAAAAGAAGAGAAAATAGAAGCAAAAAAACAAAAAAAAAATGGAGAACATCATCACAATTTTGTAATAATACCTGCAGAAATTACATTTCAGCGATTATTATCTCTCTCCCTGGCTCGGTAATTCCATTTTTCTTCTCTTAACGTATTTGCTTGTTTTATTATCATATTTTTTGTTTTCAGTTTTTCCAGTTTTCCCTGTTTTTCTGTTCTCTTATATTCAATTTCATTTGTATTTGTGTGTTGTTTGTTTTCATTTGCTTAGCAAATAATAAGTAACGACGAGCAACGAAAAAGAAAAAAATTAATTCGAAGAGTCAGCAAAACAAAAAACAAAAATTAAATAAGAAAGTTAAAGACGAATAAGTCGGTTTATATGATGCTCTGAAGCATCATATGATGCTTTACAGCACTGTGGTTATTCAGCTTCTGGTGCAATAGCTAAGGCAAATAATGACACAGAAAGCATAGGTTAGCCAAGCTCTGAATCAGTTCATTCTGCTCACTTTCCACTTTCAGTAACCGTACTCGACTGTCATCTTAGTCTAGTAGGACGTGTGTTAGCTTATTAGACGTAAGGCCCCTGTTCAAAGCCTAGGTCTAACAGAATATATTCTTTTTATTATTATTTTATATTTTATTATTATTATCTATTTTTAAATTCTACGTTCTCTAACTGAGATACTGTCTAAATTTGGTAAATATGTTTTGATCCGTTCCGAAGTTATAGGGAAAAATCTACTTATAATGCCCATATAGTCGTATGTCGCTTAAAAGCTCATAACTCAAAACATACTTTTTCGACTTAGAATGTTATAGAATGGAGGCATCAACATGAAAAATATTTCTTCGGCGTCTTAACCTTAGCAGATTTCTGCCAAAAACTCCGGAGTGTAAATATAAAATTCCTATGAAAAGTTTCTCAAAATTCTGTTGTTCGGAGTCAACTTTAAACTGTACGCTCTGCCACTCCTGTATAAAATTAATACGCACTACATAAGTGATATAAGAAGCTAGGTCATAATCCTGACTAAAGAATTGTAATGATCAATTATGTATGTCCGTACTGCGTGGCCGCACGTCTAACAAGTCCACACACTATCTACTAGACTACGGCGATTACACGGATATATTTATTATGTCAAAATTATGGTGCTCTTCTTACTCGTTGCAAAACCCACTGTAAACCGTCATTTAAAGTATTATTTTACAATCCACGGAATTGACAGCTACAGGGTCCGCTAAATAACTTTTTTTTTTTTGAAAATGCTTAAAAAAACTACTGAGTATTTTGTCAGATTTTTTGTGATGTGAAAGTACAATCCATCCGGTTAATAATGGAAAATGATTTCATTCAATTGAATTAAATTAATTCAATTGAAGTCGCCGTGGTCTAGTGGGTAGTGTGTTGGCTTATTAAACAAAAGGCCCGGGTTCGAATCCCAGGTCAGATATCAAAACGAAAAATATTTCTTCGGCGACTTCTTCTCAGCAGATTTCTGGCAAAGAGTCTGAGAGTAAAAATTGCTATGAAAAGCTTCTCAAAAATCTGTCGTTCGGAGTCGACTTTAAACTGTAGGTCCCGCCACTCATGTATAAAATTAACGCACACAACATAAGTGGTGTGAGAAGCTAAGTTGTAATCCTGACTGAAGGGTTGTAATGACCAATTATGTATGTATGAATTTCATTCAAATGTCTACCTCGGCTGGCCATGCAGTAGCTTACGCGATCGGTCCAATTTTTAAGCACATTATTGATCGTGTGCAGCTGTAGTCTAACGGCGTCAAATCGCAGCTTCGAGGTGGCCAAACGACATCAGCTCTGCGACTGATAATGCGATCTTCAAAAAAGGCCGCAAAACATCGAGTGTAGCTTCGGCTGTGTGGCAATTGTTGCCAATGTCCTCTTCTTCGACATTGCCGTTCAACATGGTCCGTTAACGGCTGCCATTGACTGTAACGGCCACTCCTTGCTCATTTTCGAGCTTTGATGTATGCGTGCGAGTTTTATGTGCCCCAAATGCAACAATTTTGCTTGTTTACTTACCCGCCAAGATCAAAATGAGCTTCATCCGAAAAGCTGATTTTTTTTTTGTCAAAATCGGCATCTTCTGTAATTCAATCGCTGGCCCACTTAGCGAAGCGAAAACGCATTGGATGGTCAATTGGCTTCAATTCCTGAACCTACTGGGCTTTGTATGCAAAATTCGAGATGTTGAGATCGATAGTGAATTAATGTTGATGGCATTCCACACACACTTTCTGCCAAAGCAGCAATATTCTCGGGCACTGTTTTTGGCTTTTCAAGCTTTGATGTATCGATGAGGATGCCAATTTCTTTCACTTTTTTCACAAGAACATATGGTCTGACGGAGCTTCTCTTCTTCCAAAATCCGTACGAAATTTTCGCACACATTCTGCAACATTACCATGATTTTTCAAAGTAATATCGCAATATTTCCCAGCGTTGTTCAAGCGTATACACAACCATATTCGTTCAGCGGAAGGATAAAACTAATTATCTTGCAAATCCGACATGAGCTAAGTGTTACCATTCACGAAATAAGCACTGGTTGAACGCCTTAGATGGAGATCCCCAATGTATCCCCAATAAGCATCACCATTGCCCTTATTGTGGTTACTTTCTTCTAGAAAGTGGCCTACGGGCTCCGATAAAATATTTTCACGGAAAATAAAAGAACTCCGTAATTTACATGCAATTGAACTTGTCTAATGCCATGGGTTTGGGGAACATTATGATTAAGTTAACTCCTCAGTAACAAGTAAATTTTTCTTCCGCGTAGAAATTGCGTTATCCAGTCCATCGCTGTAAGACGCTAGAATGCCAATTTCCGCATATTTAAAGCACAGAGAGGAAAAGAGCAGTAAAGCCACAATCTATTGCAGCATTTTTGTAATTAAAAAAAATTTTTCACGTCAAATGTTTCAATTTGAATTAGATTCTAAGATTGCTGAATTACAAACACTTGCAAGAAATAATATTTTTCCCCCAACAATCAACGCTTAGGTAGGGTGCAATATGAACAAAAGGAAAAAAAGATACCAAAAAACAAAATGAATTAAAGGAAATCTTTCTTTTTGTTTTTCTAAAGAGATATTATTCCAGTTTCTTTTTTTATGATTGTTGAGTATTAATGTCACTCCCGCCCAAGTGTTTCTGCCACAGGTACGAGTACAATAAAACTTCATTTCACCACAATTTTTTTTTTTTTGTATAATTTTAATTAAAATCATAAAACATTAATTCATTTTTTTCACTAAATTAAATGGGGAATTATTGTTGTTAATTCAAGTACGTGTTACTTACAAATGTAAAGAAGATTTTTACGTTTTTAATAGGATTTTAAAATAAAAGATTTTCGAATCTTTCTTTGTCCGTCGAACAATTGCCAAGTTATTGTTATTGTTTATGCAAATGGTGTGAACAGAGGAATTACAAATAAAGCAATTGTTGTTGTTTGCATCAAGTTGTGCACATTGAATGTACGAGCTCATATTTAAAACGTTTTTAAAATGTTAAATATAGTACATACGATACCAACAATTAGAAAATTAAGTTCTATTGTAATGTTCTTTTGAATTTATTTAGCATTTACATGCTTCCCGTAATACACAAAAGAAATAAGCGAAAGTAATTCCGCAATAGCACTCATTTATACACAAATTGATTGGAAATAAAATTCAATAAAATTGCCATTAAATTAATTCGAAGCATAAAACGAATAAATTTTCTCTCTTCCACCCATTCTATTCGAATTGTAAACGTGTTCATTCTCTCTCTCTCTCTCTCTCTCTCTAATAAAGAATCTCCGTAGAAACGAATTAAATTCGCATAAATTCGCATAAAATATAGAGAACCACCAGAAACCAAATTCGCTTCCAGTTAACGTATGTATGGATATGTGTGCTTAGGAAGAAAATTTATAACAGAGCTTTAAGCATAAATTACAAACAAAAAAACTGCATTACACCATTACCCACATATATACACTCACAATCGGAATTCAAGAAATTATTTGATAACGAGCAAGTGTAACTCAGTAATGGCTAATCCCCAATGTATGTTCGGAAAATATTTTTTCTTTCAGAGATCAGCAATGATTCGTTTTCTCGCTACTCATAAGTACTCATGAAATTTTGAATATAAATGAGTCAACAATATTGAAATTTAACAACTTTGCACTAATTCATTATTACTCACTACAACTTTGATTTATAAGTACAGGTTGCAATGAGTATGCGTACAACGTTGACATCAAACTCATACTATTCGAAATATGTTTGATTCATAGGCCTATTAATTCAGAATCATAACTTTAGATAAATACTTATCAAACTCATAAATAATTTGAGTGAATCGAATCAGTTTTAGTCTTAGTTGTTTTAGCATTTACATAAAAAGGAAAAAGATAAAACAGCAAGCTGAGCAAGCACACAACCTTCTAGTGAGTATTTTAGTGTTCGTAATCAAGCCTTATTTACTTCGTACTTCGTGCATATATTAAGTTATGGAGAGTCGAAGTTAATAACATCATACGTGTTGTGTTGTTAAGTACGAAGTATGATGACTAGTTCAAACTTTGGGTATGAGTAGAGGCTCCCTAATATTAAAATAAGTATGAATGCGTATAAGTATTAGAAATTCTGATTATGATTCAATTCTACTGATATTTTTGAATAGAGATTTCTGATGTCTGCTTCAGACTTCAAGCTCAAAGGAATATATGTATAAGTGTAGGGTGTTTAAGTCATATTGATTTCCAACAATTTATTTATTTCATAAGAAATTCGTTGTTTCTCGTACAGAGGAGTACCATAAGCAGTGGTAAGTAGACCATAAGAGGGACTCATGTTTAAAAATGTGTACGTAGTTCTTTCATAGGAATGTGAGTGTAATTTAATACGCTAAATAATGTGCATCAATTTTCAGCATAACAAAATCTATTTTTATGAGAAACCCAAAACACAAAAAACGAAGCGAACAAAGAGAGTTTGAAGAGAAAATAGAAGTTCAAAATCGTACAGTTAAACTTCCGCCACATTCGCTAAGATGTATGAAACAGGGTAAAAGAGGATAAATGGTACGATAATTTAATCCAGAATACTAATGGGAATTTGAATATTCAAGACGAAATCCATAAATTTTAACAGCGCCATATATGGCGCTAACAGAACAAAGCAGTGTTAGCTGTTTAACAGTATCCATCTGAACTGGCCCAGGTGTTTAGGTGCTAATTGAAGATATAGGCTAAGTCTATCAGTACCATACCATATTAAAAGGAAGGTTTCAAGGCCTCTTAAAATAATCAGCATTTATAGAGAAATATGGTATTAAGAAAATTGGCTTTGAAACTATAAATTGTTTGATCGAAAATTATCTAGGTCAGTGGATATTTTGGAACATATATAAAATAGCACATCTACCCCATCCGGATTTTGGGATACCTGGAAAAATTTAAAAGTTGAGAAAATTTGTTCCCATCCATGGTATGGATAAACAAGTAAAAACATTTTTTTTTCGCATTTATCGAGATTTCGAAAAGGCAAAATCATGAACAATCGCCTTCAAGAGCATTCATCAGACTGTTTACTTTGCCATGGCGATGCAGTTCGTAAAGTTCAGTCAGCCTTGTGCGAAGACGCGGTGTGTCAGAAGTGAGTAATCGCGATTTGAAGATTTCCGTTATAAAGATTTGTTGAGTAATTCTCTAGTAATTCTTGTTTTTATGTAAAGGGTATAAACAGAGGAATAACAGAGCAAATCAATTGTTGTTGTTTACATCAAGTTGTGAACAGTGGCACACAGAATTGTGCATATATATTGTTACGAAAGTGGAAATGGTGTTGTTAAAACAATAAACAAAAGCTCCAAAAACAACACAATATACTGGATCATGCATAAAATGATAAACAAATGCTCCAAAAACAAAACAGCGCACTGTTCACGTGATCAATGAATGAGTAGAAAAACATACCAACAAAAATAAAGCGCCTGTTTACAAGATCGATGAATAAACAAAAATAAAGGATAAAAAGACGTAAATAACCAACAACAAAATGAAGGGAACAAAGAAGTAAACAAGCAACAACAATGTGCAGTATAAAAATAGCGAGAGACAAATAAACCAACAACTAACAACAAAAAATAAGAATAGGTTGTTTACATTTTTAGATTGTTCCCGAAGGACATCATCGTCCTTCAAGGGCATTCATCACACTGATGATCCAGTAATATAAAAGGCAGGCTAAAGCGAGCAAGAGATGATTCAGAGTTCAGAGTTTGAGTTGAATCAGTCGTGAGTGCAGACGGCACGTTGCATTCGAAGTGTGAATTAAGCTAGACGTGTATAACTGCATTACGTTGGTTGAAGTGATAAATCAATCGGTTGTGTGCAGACAAGTTGCGTTTAAAAGAAGCCGTTGTTAGTGTTGTGCTTACAAAAAGGTTGTGAGCGAGGAATAACTAACAAGTGTTGTTGCTTACAAACAAAATTGTAAGCAGGAATTATCACGAAGAAACACATATTGCGAAATTTATCGTTGTATACGTAGAATAAGCTGGAACAGTGGCACAAAAATTGTGCAGATAATAAAGAATTTTAATAAAAACTAAACACAAAAATATTTTTATTCAATTTACAATCTACGAGCTCATTTTTTAAACGTTTTTAAAAGGTAAAAACGTAACAATTGATTGGTTCATTCGATTTCAAATATCATGCACTTAGTCTAAGGTATGCTTTCCCTATTAGGATTGCCCCAATTTTATGTGTTTTCCATTACCAGTCCCTCTTTAAGTACATATGTATGTACGTATATGTGAGGTTAACCATTATTTTTCTACTTCTCTTAAATGTTTATGGAGTGTGTATGTGTGTATGCAAGTGTATTTGATTATTTTTTGGCATTGAAAATAAATAACGGTAAAACACTTGCCATACACACAAATAGTATTTGAGAAAATGCAATAATAGCACACAATACAAAATGGGGGGGAAAAAAAGCAATTGAAGAAAAAGCAATGGTTGCAGATAGAATATTGGCAGCAGTATTGGAATGTACAAAATAAACGACTATTGTTTCGTTTTTCTACGTTTCTTTTTTTTCTTGTGTTCTCTGTGTTCTTAATGTGTATTTAGATGCCAAAAGAAAAATAATAACATGAATGAATTTGAAACTGAACTGAAGCTGAACTAAAGGAAACAGGAAACACGACACTCATACGAAACGGATATAGAAAAACAAAATATTGACAATAACAAAACATGCAAACACTCAATCTTTTACAAACACTGACACACACACACACACACATACACAGATACGTTTATTTATAACGGAATATTTTGTTATTGAAGCATATAACACAACAGCAAACTAACACCCAGTAACGCATTTCAGTTTCCGCCAATGCATAACACCCGGTCGTCGGTTTTTTCCTTCTGTTTGCATTCTATTGTTGCTCTCTGTCTTGCTCTCTCTCTCTCGCTCTCTCTCTTCCTCCTTGTTGTTCATCGATATATTTGTCTAGTTTATATTGGTTTTCCAAGATGTTTATTGTATGAGTACGTATTGTTTTTCAATATTTTTATTGCTCTCCTCTTTCTCTCTCTCTCTCTCTCTATCTTTTGTTTTTAAAGGAAGTTTGTCTGCTTGTGGAATCAAAATAACAGTTTGTCTATGTGTGTGTGTGTGTGTTTAAATTTGTGTCCATAAGAGAACGCGCATATGTATTGTATGCTATACCTACATTAGAGTGTGTTAGAGTGTGTATGCCCTGTACTTGTAATTCCTAGTTTCTTATGCCATGTAGTACTTGATGTCGTATTTACTTTTGTCATTGTCTTTATTTGGTTTATTGCCACCGAAGGAAGCATCAACATGATTCTCCCTTTCTTTTTCTTTAAGGCTGCATATGATTTTCATTTCTCTTCTATATTTCTTGCTCTTTAGTTCCATTCATATATCTTCGTTTTTTTTTTTTGTCATTTCTCCCGTTTCCAATATTTTTTTTCTTCAAATTCTTCTTCCTCCATATGTTTTGACATTCGCATAATATTTACACACGATCCCTTATTGTAAATACAATTTGTAATGTGTGACATTCAATTGAGGAGAAAATTGAATTTACGAGCTACAAATCTATTATTTTTCTCATCGCAATATAATCGCTCACACACACACACACACTTTTATTCTCATTCCATTGCCATGGTTTGCCATGGTGTCTCCATGGCAAAGACTTGGAAGTGGTGTTGGCATAATTTTTCTTGGTCTTTAGTTTTCTTGTGTCTGTTCTCGTTTTTATTTTATTTGATTTGAAAATGTGAAGAGTAATGGTGGAATTAAAAACAATTTTTTGTATCAAATGCTGGAAAAATATGAACATTTGTTTGGAATTTACAATGATATTGATGATGTGAATTAGCGGATTGGAAAATAGTGGAGAACATTCTAAATTTTGATAATAAATTTGGCTCAGAAATTTTCAATTGATGGAAAATATAAAGGATTTCATTTGAAGTAGGTGATATTAGGGATGCCAAACGGGATCGATTTTTAAAAAAATTTCGGGATAATTCGGGATCCAAAAATC
The DNA here is from genome assembly GCA_014635995.1 of Sarcophaga peregrina. Lineage (NCBI taxonomy): Eukaryota > Metazoa > Arthropoda > Insecta > Diptera > Sarcophagidae > Sarcophaga > Sarcophaga peregrina. Next base: position 6,630,180 of record CM025791.1, read on the forward strand.
CCGAAAAATCACAGGAAAAACCTCGATTTTCTCTGAATAATAAAAATATTTCGTTAACAAAATCATTTGTATTCCAATTATGTATGTATATCAGAATTATATACATACATATACATACAATTGGTCATTACAACCCTTCAGTCAGGATTATTGACCTAGTTTCTCACACTACTTATGTTGTGTGTGTTAATTTTTGTACATAAGTGGTGGGACCTACAGTTTGAAGTCGACTCCGAACGACAGATTTTTGGGAAACTTTTCATGGCAAATATCAGAATTATATGTCATTAAAAATAAAATTTTAAAACAGCAAGACAAAAAGTAACAAAAAACGTAAATTAATATAAATTATTCTTACATATGCAAATGCATTAGTTTTAAGACAATTATTTGGATTCCAACGAAAAAATTAAAGCATCTAACATGTGATCTGATAGGCTTGAACGAATTTAGTTGTAAACATACGCTGCCGTCGAAAAACATTTATCGCAATCAACATTTCTTGGTAAAATAGTTCCAAGATAGCTGTGTGGAGCTTGTAAATATTCACCTCTACTACCTCCTGATCTAAATAAATCTATTTGTTTGGACAGTTGAGTATCTAAATCAGTTACCCTTTTAATTCCTTTTATAGGGCTTTTGCATTCTCCAATGGCATCAAATAACCTTTATCAATGGAAGTGGGGTTTTCCTCATATGAGAATCTACTATCGAAGTCAAGGGATATAGAATTTTTTTTTCAGGACCTTTTGTAGGGTCAAAATACATATGAAATCACAATCCCGAAAATCCCGAAAAATCCCGGGATAAGTTTTTAAAAATCCCGGGATTCGGGATTGTGTGAATCCCGGAAATCCCGGGATTTCGAGTTTCGGGATTTCCCGATTGGCATCCCTAGGTGATATACACTCATCACTTGTACTCCGGAAATTCTATATCTTAGAGAAGCAAAGCTAAACCCATACCAAAATTAAACATAATTTATAAGCTTGCTAATCACCATCACAAGTTCCCCAAGATATTACACCTCCAAATACGGCAACCAATGGGGCTTCACAATAGTAATATGCATGCATAATTGATCATTACAACCCTTTTAGTCAGGATAACGACGAATGAGTAATTCGACCAGGTTTTTGAAAAACTTTTCATGACAATTTTATTATTTTAGCTTCCATTTTAGCTTGCGCACACTGACGACATTGCCATTATAGGACGTACAATGCGAGATGTTAGTGCTGTCTTCAACGCTATTGAACTGGTGTCTAGGGTTCTGCCAGTAAATGAGTGCAAAACGAAGTATAAGTTGCAGCCGATAACAATACTTTAGATGTAGGCACCGACGTTCCCATCAAATATGATGTCAGTTTGGAAATCAAGCGCTGGATCACTCTTGCCAAAAGGTTCTAGTATGGTCTCAATAGGTAATTGAGCAGCAGAGACCTCCCTCATAAAACCCTACCAGACGCTTAACCTCCACGTGCTTCTTTATTGCACAGGGGCATGGACACTATTCAGCACTAATGCAGCAGCCTTGAGACCATTCGAAAGGAGAATTCTACATAAGATCTTCAGTACAGTGCGAGTTGGCGAAAATCCTCAACGACATGGACGGTGTGTACCGTATTAACATCCATCGTCTGCGCTGTGTCGGCCATGTCGTTCGAATGGAGGAGTATGCTCTGGCGAGACGGGTATTTAATGCGGAGTTTTACGAATGTCAGTGAAGAGAATGACCTTGTTTAAGTTGGAAGAACTAGATCAAGGAAGCTCTGTCATCGCAAGAAGCAGAAGTGCCTGGAATAATGTGTTAAGGCTCGCCAAAATCCGTTAACACGTTCGCGCCGGCGCTTTAATTCATGCTTATCGTCTACGGGCGACTGTTATATTTTTTAGACGTTATTAATTAGAATTGTTATTAAAAATAAATATCTTTTAAGAGAACGTGGCCCTCAGGTATTTTTTTCGACAGCCAAAGTGTTAAAGATTTACGTATCGTCTAAAAACTTGATTAATTGCATTTTAGTGCGGGCCACCGGTGGTACACGCCGCGTGATAAGGTCGCTAATGGCCAGTTAAGTAAGTGTATTAATTTGAACAGATACATTTTCGAACAACTTTAATATTGCGCTGTTATAGGGATTCATTCACTCTATCTTATCAACTTTGAAAAAAAATTTAATTGCTTAAGACGTGTGAAGCCACAGTGGAAACCACAGCCTAGGCATCTCGAACATTTAAAACTAGCCCACCCCTCATGTATAAACTGGATGAAGCTAGTTTGACATCCTGGCTATGGGGTTGTAATGATCAATTATAGGTGTATTCATATCATCAATCAATGAGACATCGTGTAAAAATGACGAGTGAATCGTTCTCATTCAATCCATGCAACATCGAATATTGGAGCCATCAAATTAGGCTTAACATCTCTTCATATTTTAAACATACCATTTTAAAGAAAAGCTCTTCATTGTACAGTCTCGGAACTGTGTGACAGAGATTTAATAATCGTGCTCCAATACTTCAAAACTTATTTCACAATTTAATTTTAAATAATATTTTTTGCAAATTTAATACTTCATTTATCATTTATTCTGGAATATTGCACTCCATTTGCTTTAAAAAAATATCCTCCTCCTCCTCGTCCTGCTAAGCCCTAAGGAATATTTTGCATTTCCCGCCCATGGCAATTGCCTCGAGTGCAATAAAATGCCAAATAAAATGAACACAACCGAGTCGTTTAGGCAAAACGAAGAAGGAGAAAGAAACAAACAAAAAATTCGCTTTAATTTATGGCTGCTTTCCATATTTCCAGTACATTTGACCATAATTTGTTAAAATCACAATCACGAGTAATTTTCACGGGTGACATTTTTCGAAACCAACAATCGATGCCTTTTGTTTATTCCAGTGTCTGTCGTATATCCATCCGAAAATGGTCCAGCACAGCATAGCACAGCACAGCACAACACAATACAGCACAGCAATGGCCATGACTATCCTGTGAGGCTATACAGAAGAGTTGATGTTTGCTTGCATGTGGCATGTTGATGATGATGACGATGATGCAATCAAAGTGTTTTTGTTTTGAAAATTGCAATAACGACAACAGGAGTTACAGCAGCCGCACCAGTTGCAACAGCATCAAGCACCAGAAGTAGTAGTAGCAACTGTAATAGAACATCATGATCAGAGTCAACAATAAACAAATCATGCTGCAACAACATTTGCAATGAATGGCTGGCCAGCCAACAATAGCGTAAACATTACAGAATAAAATTTAGAAAAAACGTTTGTACACGTACACACATACATGTTGCTGTTGGACCATGTGAATGAACATGAATGCAGTGTCTATAGACAAGATTTGTTAGTTGGATTGTTGTTGTTGTTGTTACAAAAACAAGCCCATTTATAAAAATTCCGTTAGGCACACACACACTCTCAACCTGACAACAAAAATTCAAAAATCTCCATTTAATGTAAACGTGTTCACAGTGGCGGCCATTGCATATTAGTAGATATCAGTGTAGGTGTGTGTGTGTGTGTGTATATATGTGAAAGAGAAATTTTATATAATTTTGTCATTGTGTTTGTGTTAGTTTTCAGGGGCTCTAAAAATTGTCGAATAAATTTGCAGACCTTCTTGGACAGCCAGCCAGACGGACAGAAAGCAGTTAAATTTGTGTGACTTTTTTTTCCTGCATGCTGACCAGCCGTATGAGTGTGTGTGTGTGTGTGTGTGTGTTATATTCGTGCAACATTTGACATTTTAACATTTGTTCACATTGATGATGACGATGATGCTCTGATGTTCATGGCAAAATGTGATGTGATGTGATCTAAACAACAGAAATAAAACACGAAAAAAAAGGAAAAACTAACCAAAACAACAAAAAATTACGAAATAAAATGACAATGAATAGGCACCATAGACACACAGAGAGAGAGCGAGAGAGAGAGAGCGAGAGATATGGAATGCATTTATTTGTAGGCACCGTTAGGTAACATGTACGTGTACATGTCGCTATTGCTATTGCTGATGATGATGATGATTCCATGTATTGTGTTGGAATACAATAGCAATTTAGACAACGATGCGACGACAAATCACTACCATCAGCACAAATAGTAAAAACCCACTAGGCAAACACACGCGCACACACCCGGTACTAGCACAACACAATAATGGGCCACGGCCCAGTTGCTGTGCCGAATGGCCGTTCAAACTAAGCCAAACAATAATAAAGAAAAGTCAACTACGAGTATGAATGTCCAGCAATTGCAACAAATTTCTTTGATTTTCTGTTGTTGTTCTAGTTTTTACGTTTTTTGACAATTTCCTTACCCTCACTTCGTTCTCTCTGCTTAACAGATAATATTGTAATAAAAAAAGTGTTATGCTGCAGAGCTGCAGCTTTAAATCGAATCGAATGTATTTGACTTCCGTAATAAAAACTTGTATATGAAGCAATAGAATACATTGCAACAGCAACAATAACACCAAAAGCAAATGCTTACAAACTTTATTAATGTCTTCTGTTGCAATGTGTGGAAAGCCTTAAATTTCCATGAAAATGAACGAAAAATTTGTTTGTCATTCAAAATGAAAATTCCAGGAAGTGTAACAACACTCTACATAGGGCATACAAAAGGTTTAAAGTCTTCAGGGCGTAAGAAAAACGGCTAGTGCCACGTTTTTAACTTCCTACCAATCCGTCATATCGGTTTAAACTTAGCCTAAGGGCAAAGAAGCGTTAAGTATTGTTACGTTTTTACCTTTTAAAAATCTTTAAAATATGATCTTGTAGATTGCAAATAAAAAAAATTAAAAAAATCTTTATTATTCACACAATTCTGTGTACCAGTGTTTACAACTTGATGTAAACAACAACAATTGCTTTGTTTGTTTACAACTTTTGTTTAAACAATAACAATTACTAGACAATTATTCGACAAATCTTTGTAACGAAGATCTTCAAACCATGATTACTCTCTTACGCGTATTCACACAAGAGTGACAGAACTTTACTAACAAAGTTGCCTGCTTTGCCTTGCCTTTTATATGGCAAAGTAAACAGTGTGATGAATGTTCTTGAAGGCGAATTTTTATAAGTGTAAACATCGTTGTTTACATTTATTCCTGTTGTTTTGTTGGTATATTTTTGTTTCTTGTTTATCATTTTTTATGCTAATGTTTATGGTCATATTAAGCAGTACGATAATTGGTAAATAGGTTTGTTTTTGTAGCATTTGTTTATAATATTTAATGTTATGCAATGTAAAAGTATAACACCAGTATCTAGTTTTTCCTATTTTCGTAACAATATTATCATACCTTATGACCTAGAAACAGTAAACTTTCTGTTAATCGATAAAGAACCTCTTGCTATTTCCAATGGAATACTTAGTTCACTTGACTTTAATAACTTAGAAGGTCGTGTTGTGCACCCCCCCCAAAAATTATTCATAATTTCTCTTCGGTAATTACAGATAACAATTCCTAGATTGACAATAGATTAACAAACATCATCCCAAGTTATACCTCCTGCCTGATATAATTTGTTTAATTTCGTATTCTTTTTTTTTTTTTGTTTAATTTGGTTTTTTTTTTATTCAAAAAACAGAACACCAAAATTCAATTACGATAAAAACTGATTTCAACAAATTTTACATTTACATTCCTTAACTTTATCATTTTAATTGAAATAACCAGCGGTAATCATGTTACACGGACAGACACTGTACTTTGGCTTCCATGCTTTAATAGTAGAGTGTCAGAAGACATTAAAATTCCTTCTTTTTTTTTTCTTTCTGCCTTTGGACTGAAAATTATTTCTTCCTTTGCAAATGTTTGGAGAAATAATTGCCCTAAAGGTTTAATGGCTCTATGGTTAGCTAACTTTGCTTGAGTAACTTTGTATGTAAGTATGCTTGAGAGTATCTCTGCTTTGCTTTGCTTTGCTTTGCTTTCTTCCTTTCTATGCCTCCTCCTTCCATATTCTTTTGTTTATTTGTTCGTTACTTTCATGAATTTTCCTGCAATTACCCTGAATATATCAATTACTTTTTGCTCAAACATCAATTTAAACGTATACATACACAGAAAGAAAAAACTTTGTAAACTGCTACCTCCTCCTCCTCCTCTCCTCACCACTTCCCTTCATTCTATCGCTTTTCATAGCCATTTAAGGCTTTAATTTCTTTTCGGTTTTATTGCTTTTGCTGCTATTATTGGTGTTGGTGTTAGTATTCGAAAGAATACAAAAGAATTTTTAGCTTGAGTTGACAGCTTTGACATTTGATATTCGCTCAATTACCACATGAAAAAGCTAAGCATTTGGTAAAATTACAAAAACAATAACAACAACGACAGCATTAACAATAGCAACAATAACAATCATGAAATACAAAAAAATGTAAGAGAAAATTTCAGCCTGTAAAGTAAAATTGAATTGCAAAAATAACAAAAGCATGAGAAGAAAGCTTTTGTTAAGCCCCCCCATCGTTATTGGCGTGATAAGAAAATAGCACCACAATTCTGCTGCTTGTGCTATTGCTGCTGGTTTTTTAATCCCATGTCCATCAATCGACAAACTCTTCTTCAAACTCTTGCCAAACCACCCCAAACCCAGTACATGCACATCATTTTACTGCTGCCACTGGCTGCTTATGGCTCATGGACAGGCGTTTGCGTTTGCATGGTTTATGCGGTGGACAGGCGGAAGCAATTTACCAGTTTCAGTTTTAACTGAAATTGTAGGCCACACACACATAAAAATTCTCACAATTAATTTGATGCGATTAACGCCAGAACGTCAGACACGTCATCATCACCATTATCAGCGTTAACGTCAATGTAAGCCTCGGAATGCTTATGTAGGCTTGTGTTTGTATTGCCTGGTTCTATGTCTGTCGGTGTGCGTTTTTGTGCTGAATTACTTGGAGTGTAATGAATCAATAGAATTTGAGGTAAGAAAACTTATTTTTATTTAATGGACATACACTGTTTATGAAAATAATTACAAAAATAATAAAAATATGAACTTGGGGCTTTCGTTTTATGCGCTAATAATTTTAGCTCCTCCATTACTATCAAAAACGATGTTAGTCTGGAGATGATAGATCGGTGGTACTATGGTCTCAACAAGCAATTGAGTAGCAGAGACCTCTATCGTAAAACAAAGCTAATACTCTACTAGACGATCATCCTCTAAGTGGTTGTTTGTGGACCCTATTCATCACTGATGTAGCACCCTTGAGAGCATTCGAGAGAGAAATCCTACGTAAGCTCTTCGGTCCAGTAAGTGTTGTCGGTAATCCTCAACGATATGGACGTTGTGTAGGGTATAAAGATCCAACGGCGGTTCTAACTCAGCCATTTCATTCGAATGGGGGACGATGCTCTGGCGAGAAGGGTATTGATGCGGAGATTTGCGGAAGTCTGTAATCTTCTTTGCTTTGGGAGAAAGCCTTACCATAGATTGGTTTGACCAACTGGCGCAGGCGTGAAAGTAGCGGGGGCATCTGGAAGAATGTGTTAAGGCAGTCCGAAATCCGTTAATCGGGTTGTTAATGACTAGTTAAGTTATAGGTGATAGAACTGCTACTACTTCATTCATTCTTATACTTTTTCAGTCTTAGTTGTCAAGATTCTGCGTGATTGTTGGCTTTGTCCTGTGGAGACAGTTAAGGACTTGATTTGTAAGACGAATCAAATTAAAGCAGATACCTTCGCATAGTTTTAATTCATTTTACTAGACGTACTGATCACAAAATCCAATAAAATCAGAATCCTTTATTTACACGCAATAATATTGTTACGAAAATTAAAAAATCTAGATACTGGTGTTTTGCTTGTACATCGCTTAACATTAAAACAAAAACTACAAAACCAAAACAAAGTAGTAAACAAACCTGTTTACAAATTATCGTACAGCTTAATATAACAACAAACACCAGCATAAAAAAATGGTAAACGAGTAAACAAAAATATACCAACAACACTACAATTATCTGGAGAAGGCGAAGCCACGAACATTCCACTTCAAGAACATTCATCAGACTGCATACATTGCCATATAAAAGCAGACAACAGAGTCAGTGAAGATGTCCGTTATAAAGATCAATTGCCGAGTAATTGTTTTTGTTTATGCAAAAGGTGTAAACAGAGGAATAACAAAGAAAAGCAATTGTTGTTGTTTACATCAAGTTGTGAACAGTAGCACACAGAATTATGCAAATAATAAATAATTTTAATTGAAACTAAACACAAATTTATTTTTATTTTATTTGCAATTTACGCGTTAAAATAAACGCGTTAACGTTTTACAATTAAACGTTTTTAAATGATAAAAACGTAAATATCTTGCGGGAAATGGTATAATTTTTCTTTGTACTCCTTTAGATTCCACCTTTAACAAGAAAATAGAATTGAAACACAATAAATTTCCTTAAGAAATATCACAAATTAGACGTTCCGATACAATATTTCTTATAGGTTATGTTGCAAATGTTTGCCTTCCTTTAAATCACTCATGGGTCAGTTGGATCAACCGTACAAAGCCCTGTCAGTTAGGAAAGTGTTTTGTTCGACTTTTCTTCATGGGGGTAAAATAAATAAACTCACACTATTAAGCCAAAAAGCCAGCTTTTTTCCCGCTTTTCCCGTTTTACTTAAAAGCCATGCAATGATTGCCAGCCATTAGGCAAAATTGAAAGAGCTCAGCGAGTCATTTCTTTTAATAACAGGTTTTTGGTTTTCTCTTTTTCTCTCCTCACTGCTCTCTTTCAATCTCTCTCTCTCCCAAAACACATGCATATTTTCGTTTAACACGTTTGTAATAGTGTGTGTCGTGTAATCGGGTGTAAATGAGCAGGTATTTGTGAATGTAAATGTATGTGTGTGTGTATGTTTAAGGTATTGAAAGGAAAAAAAGAAATTGAACGTGATTTCTTTCAATCAGTAGGCATTTACTTTGAGTTGCTAATGAAGGCACTCTGTTAACACTTTGGCTTCTTTTCTTCTTCGTCTTCTGTGAGCCCCTTCCTTATCTGTCTCGGCTGGCCTTACTTGGCTTATTTTTATTTTTTCTTTTTTTTTTTGACTAGGCATGTGCTGTATTTGTTTGACTTTGATTATCTTTGGATTAAGATTAATGAAAGGTGGTCTACTGTGATATTGTATATGCACAAGGCTTCCAGAGATTTTTTTCTAGGTTTTTTTTACTTTTTTTCTTGCCCTGATGATGGTCAAAAAAATGGTGTTAAATTGCAAAATGATAGTTTTAGTGTTTGTCTCAGTGTTAAATGATTATCCTGTGGTGGAGGTCAATTCGTCAAATTGTTAATGGAGTTTTCAGTCTCCAAATGAAATTGAAAAAGATTGTGTTGTTATGTGAAAGAGGCATTAGACCAAACATATGCCACATAATTAATGGTTGATTTAAAAAGCCCAGTGATTCAGCGTAGAGTTCAAGAACAGGTGTCAAGGTAGGACTAGTTAATGGTGATACTCTGTCGTTAACAGATAAAAAAGAATGTAAGAATGGGGTAGAAATTGTTTACGTAATTGATTGATATTTTTTACTAAAAATAAAAGGAAAAAACTTACAATTTACTATTAGTATAGGAGTAGAATCTTAAATTATAGCAGGTACCTTTCATTAAACTATTATGATAAACAGTGAGAGTCAAATGAAACTGTACATTAAATTTAAAAAAAAAAATATAAAATTACTTCATAGGCAGTTTTTAAAATTAAAAAAAAATTAATACAAAAATTTTCAAAATATTATCAAAAATTTTCGGGCACTCTCCTTAAGTGGTAAAAGTTGAGTTTGAGTGATGGTTAGAATTTTTTTTTTTTAGTGTACAGTTTCTTTTGCTGCTTACTGTAGATTAGAATTTCAAGTAATGAAAATTGATCACTGGATTATAGGGAGATATATACTAGAGCAGTAGGTAGTAGGTTGAAGTGGTTGTTTTGATACTCACTTAGGGACGTTTTGACGTTGCTGAAAAATGCAGTCCCTTTACTGACGGAGTACCACTAAACTAAGGAAGAAGTTGGTCAGCGACACTGTTGCCAATTTGACGTTTTTCCCGTCAAATCTGACGTTTTTGCAATACCAATTACGAGAAAAAATGCTTTTTAGCGGTTAGCGGGAAATCTGGAGTTTTTTACAGCGATTTAGCGTTTTTTAGCGTTTTTTTTTTTCAAGGTTGAATTATATGATACAAGTAAGAAAAAATGCAATTCGAGAGAGAGACTAACGGTTAGTAGAAAAGTACAAAGAAAAAATCAAAAACCTGAAATAGAAATCTGTTTCAAATGAAGATAAAGCTTAAGGTGTTGTGTTTAAAATAAGAAGGCAGGAAAAAGAAAAAATATCAAAAAAGTAAGTACACCAAATTTTGTAATAGCACGGTCTAGAAAATAAAACTAATTCTGTTTTTACACGGTGATGTTTTGTATAGAACGGTTGAGAAAATTTTATGAAAATCTCAACGTAATCTAAGATCTTGAATGGCTCGTTACAACCCTTTAATCAGGATTACGACCTAGCTTCTCATATCACTTATGTTGTGTGCATTAATTTTATACATGAGTGGCCGGATCTTCAGTTTAAATTCGACTCCGAACGACAGTTTTCAAGAAGCTTTTTATGGTAATTTTATTTACTTTCTGAGTTTTGACCTGAAGTTTGAACTCAGGCCTTCAGTATAATATAACATTCTACCTACTATACTACGGCGACTTCAAACTGAATCGCAACGTCCGATTTTGTTATTAAACGGAATGCTGTCCAATCGGAAACTGAAAATGATAATCTTCTTTGAGTTGATAGCTATTCTGAACCAACCTTACGTAAGCGATTACGTATGAAATCCGATGACGATAGTAAAAACAACTTCTGTTCTTTTCATCATCACATTGACTGCTTTTAATTTTTTATTTATGAACTTTTGATGATTTTTTGTTTTTTTTTTAATTACCCTTAAGGATTGGAGAATGTATCATTTGTTAATCAAATTATATTATTTTTTTTGACTTCCTGAACTACAATAATTTTAAATTTATATTACTTTTTTATAAAATTTGAATCGCTTTTAATTTTATGAAATATAATATGTAGTAATGCTTATAAAGTCGCCGTGGTCTAGTGGGTAGTGTGTTGGCTTATTAGACAAAAGGCCCGGGTTCGTATCCCAGGTCAGACATCAAAACGAAAAAATATTTCTTCGGCGACTTCCTCTCAGCAGATTTCTGGCAAAGACTCTGAGAGTAAAAATGCCATAAAAAGCTTCTCAAAAATCTGTCGTTCGGAATCGACTTTAAACTGTAGGTCCCGCCATTCATGTAAAAAATTAACGCACACAACATAAGTGGTGTGAGAAGCTAGGTCGTAATCCTGACTGAAGGGTTGTAATGGCCAATTATGTATGTGTAATGCTTATAAAAATTTTATTTAGTTTTTTATAAAGACTCTCGTATTAGTTTTTCCCTACGAATTATTTTGTTGTTACATTTTTTGAAGGATATGGAACAAATCCCCTTCTTTTCTATGTATTTCAAGTCATTTTTAACACGAGTTTTTCTGGAACGTATCTACCGTGTAAAAAGAGAATTAAGCGTACTTGGCAAGAAACGATAAAATTGTTACAACATAATTTATACGAATATAATTTTAAAATAAAAAGATAAGGTTTCGAAACGGAAGTCCAAAAGACTGGCACTATATTTTTGAAACTATCTAATTTTGTTTGTAAATTATTAAACATAATTAAAAAATCAATTCAATAACAAATATGTGTAATTATTTACATTTTATTTCATTCGACGTTAATTTAATATTTTCAAACTATTTATTTGACGGGTTTCTGGTGGTTTTTAAAGCCCAATTTGACGAGAAATTTTGAAAAAAAAATTGGCAACACTGGTCAGCGAACTACTACTACCCCACGCTGGAAAATCAGCCTGAATGTTTGATAAACGAGGCTATATCCTTGACATCAATGGGTAATAGCTCTGTTAAGCTGACAAGGATTGGAGAGCCAAATAATCTGCACCTCACAAGGGACGGGCATTGACAAAGAAATATATGGACGAAGTCGTTAGATGCGAGCTTCATTCTTTCCGCATGGCTTCACATAGTAGAATGAGTAGGATTTCTGTGATTGAAATGACGTTACGATCAAGTCCGATTAACAATTCATAGGATATGTATAATTCCACCATCATAAAATAGCTGCGGAACTAATGTTAAGTAAGAATAAATGCGTCTTCTCTAATGCTAAACTTTTAAATTATTTTTAATCATTTAATCTTTAAGAAAATTCCAATTGAATAATAATAATAATCAGAATTTCAATGAACGTTTCTCTTTGTTTGAATTGAATTTCTGTTTCTATATTGTAATACGAGTATAATGTGTACAGTTATTATGCTTCAATTATGTTAAAACCATTACGATTCCATTATTATGCTGTTCCATCATACAATCCATTTTGGTTATGATGCTGCTGTAAACCATACAATATTCATCTCCATTATATTGAAATAATGAAACATCTTTCATCATTTCCTTTTACTGTGGTAAATGCATTATCATTATCATCATTATGATGATGATGATGATGATGTTGATGGTTATCAATTTATGTAACATTTAATCAGAATATCTCAGAAGCAAGCAAGCAATCAACCAAATGGAAAAATACAGTCAAATGATCGAAGCAAAGGCCAAAATAACAAATTTATACTCATCTTCTAGCAGTTTTTTTTTTTTTTTTTTTTCTCTTGGTAAAACCTTTTGGGGCAATTATATGCAAAATATGGTAAAAAAAAAAACCAAACCAAAAAAGAAATGAAGAAGAGCAAGCGACCATTCATTATTGGAGCAGGGGAAACACAACTTAAAAGTAACCAGAGCATCTCTGTTAGCCCAAAAGCCATAATAAAAATGAACTGAAGAACAGCTCTCCCTTCTATTGTTTTGGATTTTATGAAATTCAAATAAAAATATGCAAAATAACCAACAGCATAGAGAAGAAGAGGGGCCACATTTTTACTGGCACAAGCGCAAAAAAAAAAAAAACGAAATAATTGTTTGGAAAACGAAGTAGAAAAATAAGAGCATCTTAAGAAGCTTTGGCTGGAGGGTGTTTTTTTGAGAAGCACTTGTCTAAGCAGGGACAGTTTTAAGATGATTTCAAAAATTTAATCATTTATTATCATTTGCCAGCCAAACAGCCAACGCCAGCCAAGCTAACAAACATATCTTGACAGCCATCTGTTCGTTCGTTCGGCCAACCAGCAGCAGCAGGTTCTTTTTTTGCTCTTCTCATTTTCCTAACATAATAGCATTTTGAAACCATTTAATGACAACCACATCCTTATGAAAAAAAATTCTGTAAAATTTCTACATCAGCCAGCATCGTCCTTCTTTATCATGAGACATTCATATTCATTTTAGCAGCACTTGAGGCATAATTTGTAAATATTTATTGACAAGTAAATAGAAAAATTTTATTGAGTGGAAGTAATTGTATTGACATAAGCGTCTAACGAAACTTAAACCGCTCATGTCTGTCTTCTCTCCTCTCCTCTGATTACACAGTATTTACAGAATATAAAAAGAAAATTTCAATTATTAAAGCTGCTGCCCCAACGTTTCAAAATAATGTTATTAAAAATGAATGATGCTTTTCAAATGTTATTAAATATTTAATGGCTTGTAATGTTAACGCAAAAACCAGAACCAGCAACAGAAACAGAATTACAAAATTTTTAATTAATTCCATACCTCGTATCCTTGTATTTGTCATCATGGCCTCTTTGAGAAGCCTTCGACCAGCCAGTCAACCAGAAGCAACAAAATTATTGAATTATTCATTCATCATCCACACGAAATTTATGTAAAACAGTTTTAAATTTTTAAAAAGCATTGTGGTATTGGAAAATTTATGTCAAATACAACACGATTTAATGGTTAAACAAAAATTGTAATTAAAAATGTATTTCACTACACACAGTGTTGGCCAAGAAATTAGTATAAAGGAATAGCGATTATTAACTAATTAGTTATGCACACATACGTACATAATTGGCCATTACAACCCTTCATTCAGGATTACGACCTAGCTTCTCACACCACTTATGTTGTGTGCGTTAATTTTATCCATGAGTGGCGGGACCTACAGTTTAAAGTCGACTCCGAACGACAGATTTTATGAGAAACTTTTCTTGGCAATTTTTACTCCCAGAGTCTTTGCCAAAAATCTGCCGAGAGGAAGTCGTCGAAGAAATATTTTTATGTTTCGATGTCTGACCTGGGATTCGAACCCGGGCCTTTTGTCTAATAAGACAACACACTACCCACTAGACTATAATTAGTTATGCACTGTTTGTGTATATATATGGATTTATTTGTTTAACTCTAATTAAAAAAAAACTGATCATAAGAGCTTATGGCCACTGGTGGGCATAGATTTATTAGTCGTCGTCTGTTGGTTTACTTAATGAAAGCTCTAAGGCTGAGCGATAGCTATAACATTCCAACAAGAAAATTCTGTCAGAGTAATTGAACTTAATCTACATACATACACGGTACTGGTATTGGCAAAGACAATACCAATAGACATATTGGCGGATGAGATGAGGCGGATACATTTTCGCCGTCTTGAATGCCTAGGACAGGCAGCGGCTATAAAAGCGGAGGAAAGAAGGACTACATACATACATACATAATTGGCCATTACAACCCTTCAGTCAGGATTACGACCTAGCTTCTCACACCACTTATGTTGTGTGCGTTAATTTTATCCATGAGTGGCGGGACCTACAGTTTAATTTCGACTCCGAACGACAGATTTTTGAGAAGCTTTTCATGGCAATTTTTACTCTCAGAGTCTTTGCCAGAAATCTGCTGAGAGGAAGTCGTCGAAGAAATATTTTTCGTTTTGATGTCTGACCTGGGATTCGAACCCGGGCCTTTCGTCTAATAAGCCAACACACTACCCACTAGACCACGGCGACTTCTATGCACAAACAGCACGATGGGAGAGCAGTTTAAAGGGAAGATGGACATTTCATCTTGTCTCTTCTATTACCCCTTGGATGCAGAGCAAACATTGCGAGCTGTATTACTACGTGACCCAGTTCCTAACTGGTTATGAATGTTTTAGGAAGTACCTGCACAGATTTGGAGTTGATACTTCCTTTATGTGTCCAAACTGTGTAGATGAAAAGGAAGATGCGGAGCATATTCTAACATGTTGCCCAGATTTAGATGGCTAAGAGAAACGAGATTAGGACCAAACCGGCTCATGGAGGAGCTATTAAATTCTATGACTCTATGGAACCAATATATAAGTGTGGAAAAACAGAAAAAACGGCGAAGTAGACTACCATATTACCCATATACTAACCGGCCATTTCAGAGAGTACCTGCATCGCATGGGGAAATGTCGCTCACAATTCTGCATCTACGAAGAGAAGTTAATGTTAGACGATGCCGAACACACTTTCTTCGGCTATAATCGCTGGGCTGAAAGATGTCAGGGTCTCGAGACTGAAATCGGCATTATTAGCGTCGCACCGAAAATTTTAAACAGCAGAGAAAATTGTGCACTACGTCCTGCAAAGGAAAAAATAAGACCTAAACGCAGTAGAATAATGGAAAAGCGGAGCCTGGACGCAGGCTGACGCTGATAAACCAGGCACAGGTGCCAAAAAGGGGTCTAACTCGAAGTAATACAACAGTGGTCTCTATGTTGAATGATACTCCGGTGAGGAGACAAGGCTGGTTTTTAGTCGGTATACCCAGTGGGAGAGTCCGACATACCGTATATGGTGACGACCTTCATGAATGCATAAAGCATTTTCCCTCCTTCCCGCAAAAAATGGAGCCAATACAGCCAGAAATTGCCCGAAGTAATGATGGAACTCCGAAGTCTAGAGGAATGAAGGCAAAACTTGAGATAACGTAATAAAGCATTCGAGCCTCTGCGGCAGTCCAGCGAGGGGAGAGTGGTTGAAGTGTGTTGGGGGTGGGTTTAGTACGTAGGCACCAATGATGGTGAATCTTGGAACAAAAGTATCTTTCGAAGATTCCTAACTGGTCCTTCCTTCCCTTCAGTCAGAATTACGACCTAGTTCATCACACACCTTATGTGGTGTGTGTTAATTTTATACATGACTGGCGGGGCCTATCGTTTAAAGTCGATTCCAAACGACAGATTTCTTAGGAAACTTCTCATTACAATTTTAATTTACTCTCAGAGATTTGTCCAGAATACTCGCCGAAGAAATATTTTGTTTCATATTTTTTTTTTTTTGGAGACGGTCAATCGGAGTTTGAATCATGGCCTCGAATCTGACAAGCCAATACACAACCTATTAGACTACGGCGACTTCAATTGAATAAAAATAAGAATGATGTAATTATTAAATTCTGTATAAACGTGTAAGCAATATTGATTACCTTAAATTGTCATTAAAACCCTTTCGTTACGATTACGACATACCTTCTCACTCCGCCCATGTTGGGTGCTAATTTATTGTTTAAAGTTGATTTCGACCGTTAGATTTTGGGGAAACTGAGGTTTGAACCGTGGCTTTACATCTAATAAGTCAATACACAAGTATGATGGTGTGATGTTCCACTTTTTCTTATAGAATTCACCTGGTAATATAACTACCGTCAACGGTATCATGCAATACCGACAAAAAAATACTGATGATATTCCAGCAAACAATAGTTTCAAGAAATTTTCAAGTAATTTTTCCTCAAACATTACCATCTTATGCTGTCTTATTAGAGGAAGCGTGTCTATCTACTTAGATTATCTCAGCATGATTTCAATAATCGCTTATATAACCCTTATAAAACATATTTTTTTAAATAAAAGATATGCCTTTAAATAAGAAATGTTTATCATTGAATTGAAAATATTTTAAACACTTCAAAACAAAAAACACAACGGAAGTGTATTGTATGTAGGATGCGTTGGAAGTGTGAATAAAATTTAATGAGAAAAAATACTCATGCCATACTCGTACAAATGTCAAAAAATATATTCCCATATACGAGATACGAGGTATGTGAGTATAAACATATAAAATCCATCCACAAGTGTATTAAATCCAAACAATGTTTGTAAAATGATTCAGTCAGTCAGTCATTCCAGTCACTCACGTAGACAATATCGCATAACAGCTTTAAACATGTGTTACAAATGCTTATATGTGCTCACATATATACTCTATTGAGAGAAGCACCATCACACACATACATACATACACACACAGTCGCAAACCCATTCTCTCTCATACAGCGAGTAATCAAATGAAAAATTCGTTATTCTCACATTTAAACACATAGAAATTGGCAAAAAAAAATCCTTTACACTCACACAGAGAAACATTTGTATACAAATGTATGTGTGTATGTGTATACGTATACATAAACATTCATATCTAACTGTTTTAAAAAAATTTTACTCAATTTTCTGCATGTGTATGGGAGAGTAATCGAGTGTGTGGGTATATTTTTCATACGGGATGTATAAGCGCATAAAATAAACGAGTACGTATGGATGTATATGAGTGTGGTGGATGTGAGTGAGTGTGTATGTGTGTGTTTATATGCCGGATTATGCAGGAGACCCCAAAAGAATAATTTTAATAATTTCGTTTTACAGAAATTGCTTTCGGGTTAAATGATTCACGAATAATGGAAAATGTGACGCTATGACATTACATTTAATGTTCTTTTGTTGTTATTATTACTACTCTACCACCACCACCACCATTCCCCCTCTCTTTCTCTCTTTTCCTTACTTGGCTTTCAACATTTTTAATTTTAACCCTCTTATTGTTGTTATGATGTGTTTTTCTCTTCCCCCCTTAACATTGACGCGTTGATTGTTTGTTTGTTTTGTTACTTTTTTTATCACTCACTTTTTCCATTTTTTTTGTGTTCTGCAGCCTAAACATTACATTTGTGACAATATTGCACAAGTGTTGAGTATTTGAGTGTGTATGAGTCCTTTTATTCCATATGTTCTTAAGGGAAGACGGTACAGAGGGGGACATAAGAGTAACGTGATTTAATTTAATGTCTAATGTGCAACAAAATGTTTCGTTTGTTATGTGAGATGAGTGCTAAATTGAGTTTTTACATGTGAAAGCGATTGAGGCGGGTTATTAAAATGGAAAATCAACAATAACAGCAACAACTGTTAGAGCGTAAAAGAAATGGAAATACACACATGGGAGCCACTATATTAGAGATTAAAAACATGTCGCAATATTTGCTATCCAAGTGTGTTGAATTGGACATTTTGTTTCAATGACTGGGTTTCAAATTATTTTTTTTTTTTTCATTTTCATTTTCGTTTTTAATAATTTTGTTTATTGAATGATTTCATTTCATTTTATGAAAGGAAAGTGTTAATTCAATGGCAGTATATGATTACCAAAGCAATTCAATATGAAACCATCATAGCAATTTTGTTCAGAAGTGCATGCAATTTAAATCCCAAAAGAGGCATTAGTCAAACAGCCACCCACTGAAAATAAGTTGGAAAAGAAAGGAATTTTGAAAGGATTCTGGTAAAAAAATATTTTAAATATTGTTCCGTTTTTACGTTTTTGAAAACGTTTAAAATATGAGCCCGTAGATTGCAAATAAAATAAAAATAAATTTGTGGTTCATTTTAATTAAAATTTTTACGCACAGTTCCATGTGTTACTGTTCATGATTTGATGTTTATACACTTTGCATAAACAATAATAATTACTGGGCAATTATTTACAAACTACGATTATTCTCTTCAAACACACCACGTCTTCACACAAGACTGACTGAACTTTTACTAACTAAGTTGCCTGCTTTTCCTTGTCTTTTATATGCCAACGTAAACAGTCTAATGAATGTTCTTGAATTCGACTATTTATGACTTTGTCTGCTCGGGATATATACTAATGTTCACATCACTGTTTCATTTTTGTTGTTGTGTATTCTGTTTGCATTTAGTCTTGTAGAGTTTGTTGGTATATTTTTGTTTACTTGCTTATCATTTTTTTAGCTGGTGTTTGTTGTTATATTAAGCAGTATGATAATTTGTAAACAGGTTTGTTTACTGCATTGTTTTTGTTTTTGTAGCATTTGTTTATCATTTTAATGTTAAGCGAAGTAAAAGCAAAACACCAGTATCAAGATTTTTCATTTTCTTAGCAATATAATTGCAGTCAAATTCCTTTCGGGTTTGAAAAATATTTCAACCTTTAGTACATAACATAATTGATTATTACAACCCTTCAGTCAGGATTATTGACCTAGTTTCTCACACCACTTATGTTGTGTGCGTTAATTTTATTCATAAGTAGCGGGACCTACTGTTTAAAGTCGACTCCGAACGACAGATTTTTTGAGAAACTTTTCAAGGCAGTGTTATTTGCTCTCAGAGTTTTTGCCAGAAATCTGTATTTTGTTTTGATGTCTGGACTGGGGCCCAAACTCTGGCTTTACTGCACACTACCTACTCGACTACAGCGACTTCAATCTTTTGCACACTTTTCGAATAATCCAGACTGGTAATCAATAGAAGCTTGATGAAAAAGAAGAGTTGTAAGCTATTGAGTTTCCCTTCCCCGCATTCCTATATCCTCCATTTCCTTCCTCCCCTAAGGACAATATACAATGGTTCAATTTCGACCTTCGGGTACTGTACTTGTCTTGACCGACAGGTGCACATCCTCTAACCTAACCTAAGCTATTGAGTTAAAAACAGATTATATAATGGCGGTATTTTGCAATGGAGTAGAAAGTATATCAAACCATTATTATTAAGATACCTTTTTGTAAGCTCTTTGAGTACATTCCTTTTCGATTTAAATTCAATTAAAATTTAAGAATTTTAACACTTTTGGTCTAATTGGTCAGTAAAAATGTCCAGGACAGTACTGCATATACAGTATGAGTATGAGTATTCGACAACTTCGACATTTCCTTTTCCGTTTTATCCTACTACGATGCATGACATTAGCAATGCAATGCATTTACTAATGATGTTTCATTGTGTGGTTTGTTATTGTTTTTATTGCTATTACTGTTGACGATGTTGTTATTATTGTTGCTGTTGTCGTTATAATCATCATTTTCATTTTAGAAAAATTCCAGCATGTATGACTATAATTCCAAATAGATGTTGTTGTTGTTGTTATAATTATTTTTTAAACAAATACATACACAAGCATATCCTTACACAACATACATATACATGGGTATGAATGCATGTTTTCTAAATTAAATACACACTTAAACATATGCATACATACATACATATACATGTGCTAAACTTATGTATATAAGAGTATATGTATGTACGACTGTTAACATATGTACACATACATACATACGTATGTATGTATTTTATTATAGTCATTTCGTTTAAAGCCACAAAGTGTTATTTTCTACAACGTCATCTAAAAACATCATTCCTTCTCATCATATGACATTTTCGTTTTTTTTTTTTAGTTTTTTTGTTAAACATTTATTGTTTTTGTATTTGTTTTATTTTTAATGTTTACTTGTAGTTGTTGTTGTTGGTGGTGTTACTGTCTATTGTGTATGTGTGTTGTTTTTGTGTTCATCTAAAGGTGGTTGTCATTAGTGTGAGAGCTTTTGGGTTTAGAAATGCTTTTATGATGACATTAAACTTAATGGACATTAAAACAGAAAAATGTTTAAAAAAAGTAAAAAACAGAAAACAAACAAATCTAAACAAAAGGAATGTGATGATGACACAAAAACACTTACACATACATATATGTGTACACACATTCCAACAATCGTATGAAATAATTTTTACAAAAACCAATTTACTCTTATACGAACACATTCCCATACACATACTAGTACAAACGGTTTGTGCTTTCAACTAATAAAACTAAACACAGTCATTTTAAGGGATCGGTTTTTCTGTGGCAGCTTAAGTGTTACACATAGGCAGCAGCAGTCAACATGCATCGGCATTGGTGGGATGTTCGCATGTTTATCGATTGAGAATCGAAGACAGCCGATGTCTAGGTAGGTATAGGTCGAAGTGATAGCTTTACTCACTTGAGCACGTATAGCAGCCCAGCCCATCCAGAAAGTGTGATAAACGAAGTTATATCCTTGATATGTATCAATAGATGATAGCTCCGTCAAGCTGACAAGGAATTGAGAGAAAATAATCTGCATCTACACCTAACAAGAGACGAACACTAACAAAGAAAATGTACAACAGTCTCCTCTTCCTCAGTAGATCTGCATCCATGGCAGAAGTCGTTAAATGGGAGTCTCATTCTATCCGCAGGTCTACCCATGACACAATAACCTGAAAACACAGCCACTTTAGTCGAGATGACGTTACGACCAAGACCAAGTAATTAGTTGGTACCTCTTCTATCCATCAATCCATCAAGGGTCAGGTGAGTCTAGCGTGGAGCAGGATTTGCCATTGACCCAGGAATTTCCGCGCAATATCCAACTTTATAAAGGCAAGTGGCATGCCCAATACAATAGAAGAGGATTCCGGAAGGAGCATACCAGTTCTAGAAGTCGCCGTGGTCTAGTGGGTAGTGTGTTGGCTTATTAGACAAAAGGCCCGGGTTCGAATCCCAGGTCAGACATCAAAACGAAAAATATTTCTTCGGCGACTTCCTCTCAGCAGATTTCTGGAAAAGACTCTGAGAGTAAAAATTGCCATGAAAAGCTTCTCAAAAATCTGTCGTTCGGAGTCGACTTTAAACTGTAGGTCCCGCCACTCATGTATAAAATTAACGCACACAACATAAGTGGTGTGAGAAGCTAGGTCGTAATCCTGACTAAAGGGTTGTAATGGCCAATTATGTATGTGTGTATGTATGCTTACCAGTTCTGGCTAACTCGTCAGTCCTATAATTTCCCAGCATGTCACTGTGTTGTCTATAAGTTAATAGTGTTTTCTTTGATGGTCAATCAATTAAGATTGCAGCTGCTTAGAGGGATGAAAATTTGTTATGGCATTATGAGCGATTGAAGTGCGTATTTTGAATACAAATCTCATCTTAAACTGCAACATGCAATGCCGGACAATAACAACTTTATTGTCGTCCATATTTATATATCGACTGCGATATCGACAGGTAGTAGATGGTAGTAATGAAATCTAAGGTTTTATGTAGAAAAATTAGTATGACGACAATATTGCGGAAAACAGTTGCAGTATGTTTATAAGATCGATTATTGATGGAAAACACAGTTAGAGGTAACAGTTTCCCACGTAAATATTATTTTTAAATGCCTATGTTATGTTCATTCTGTGGTCACAGTTGTCCTGAGTTGTTTTGTCGATTTACGAAATCCGCCGGAACAATATCGTTAAGTCCCAGAATCACTAGGGCAAAGGGTTCCCTAAATATAATATCGGAAGAGTACATTACGGGCTATTACAGACTGAGGTCCTTACTACTGGAACACAATTAGTTTTTCTGAGGCCTCTCTCTAATGTGGCGAGCACCTTTTTTGTGATTGCAGTGCTGTCTGCAATAAAACGCTTCACCATCTTAATGATATTGTCACCCTAACGCTTGTGTTCTCGCTAGATTTTGAATTTAATGTAAGGCCGTTCCGCAATGATTCCCAGCATCGGGTAGTAATAATAAAAATTTGTGTATGGGCTTGGAAGTTACAGTAGTTGAGTACGTAGTATGTTGACTTATTGGACGCGAGCTCGTGGCTGTAACCTCAGCTCAGTTATCTTGTACACCACAAAATTTGACAAAAAGTTTGAGCGCCAATAAAAAAATTGTCATAAAAATTTTTAAAAATCTTGTGAAAGTAATTATCACCCACAATGATTAGAATATCTAGGTTGTTTGGAATAGCTAGATCGTAAAGATTCAAATGTTCAATTATGTAAGTAAATAAGGCGTTTACATATACAAATATGACTTTTGGAATTCATATCGATCACTCCAAAATATTTAAAATATTTCTTCAATCTGAATTGAGGGTAATTTATGTGCAAATATTGATAAAATTTTGTGGAAATGTTCGAATTTAACATTTTTTTGTACAATTATTTTGAATTTATTTTTAACTTTTAACTTCTTGCTGTGAAAATGGTTTTTAGTTTCCCTTTTTTTAATTTCTCATTACGAAATAAAAACATTGGAAAACAAAATTGCAAAAAAAAAAGAAAAGAGAACCTTTTAAGGGTCACTTTAAACAAAAATGTCACTTAAAAATCTACATGAAATACAATAAAATGCATGTAATATGGACATTAAGAACAAAATAAAAAGGACATTAAGAAACGAAATAACTACAGAAGAAGGAAAGAAAAAAAGATTATTCAGCAGAAATTGTATTTCTCCACATCTTACTCGTTTAATTTCTTGTTTTTTGTTTTGTGTAAAATAAAGCGAAAATAATTGGAATATTTTAAATTGCATTTTTATTATTGTATTGTTTCTAATATTGTTGAACAAAAATGTTCAAGACATTAAGGGCAATGGAACAGATTTGAAATTAAAAAAGAAATTTTTTTTCAAAACAATTTTATTTGAATAAAAAATGTTAATGCCTCACGTTATCCATCTTCAAAGCTGTTAGAGGCACCTGTCATTATTTCAATGCATTATTAATAATTATTTTGATATTTTATTTTAATTTCAATAAATTTTTTGACAAAAAATTTCAATTAAAATCAAATTTTGTTTCGACTTATCAAGTTTATTAATTTTATATTCCACATCATACAGCAATCAAATGTTTCTGATATTCGATTGCCCTTACTGCTATGTGCGGGAGTGTGTGTGTGTGTGTGTATACCCTAAGGATAATCGATTGATGTTCGCCTCCCTTGCCATCAATCAAATGTTGTTGATTTTTTTCATAGGCAATGCTAGCTACTGTAGTCGATCAATCAAACAAACATGTTTGTCTGTCTGTCATATTTCCATAGCTGCACTATGGCTAAATAAAGTCAATATTTTAGTGATTTTAAGCATAAAGTTTGACAAGCGAAAACGAAAAAAAAACACTCATTTACTCTGGCATTATTTTGGTTGTGCTAAGCAAATGTACTTAAAAAGTTTGTTCAAGACAAACAAAATCCTTAAACATCCTTTAGGCACGTATACTCAAGCTAGCAAAGATAACATGACTACAAATACACAAATACACGAGCATTGACATGAACATGAACAGGAACACGGAAAGGAATACGTACGCACATGCACACGACAAGCAAATGTTGAATGTCAAAAAGTAAGCAGCGTTAAAGAAACTAAGGCAACGAAAGGAGCATAGAAGAAGAGAGAGTGGCTTGAAAACATGAATAATAAAGTAAAAGTTCTCATCAATCATTAATGAACGAGAGAAGTGATGAAAATCAAAAATTTAAAGCAAAATCATTAAGTAATGCATACATACCCCAGTAGGAAATAAAGTAGTCGATTGATAAAAACGCAAATTATAAATTAACTATTCTGCAATTGACTACAAATTGGTTTAAATCTCATGCAGATATCAACCAAACATATTGAATAGAAACAAAAGTAAGAATGAAAAAAGCACGATAAGAAAATGTGAGAAAACAATAATAAAACAAAGGAAGCATGTCTCGGTAAATCAAATGTTAATCACAGCAAATACGGTTTTTAGGTGGTGCTCAATTTTATTAAAAAAAAAGGGAAAACCCCAAGTAAATATTGCAAATTTATAATAAAATCTATAAAAGTGATATTGAAGTGATAGTGAAATAAAATAGTTCATTAAAAATCTAAATAAAACAATAGGTATATACCAAATCTATACTTGTAGTAGCAATTATGAAGCGCATTTATCTGAGCACTTCTAGTAAGTATCGTAAAAATATGCCTTATTATTTATGTTGTATTTTAACAGATAAAGGTACAGAAAATTATGATGCCAATGTTCCCCAGTTTGATGTCAAATTTTCTGAAATGAATGCGAAATTATCAGAAAATGAAAATATGTTTTGTCTACCAAAATATCACGATTTTCTGATAAATATTTATATTTCAAGGCGAAATTAAGGAGCTGAAAATGTGATTATAATGGCAGCATTGTCTACCCAAAAAGTAGTGACCGAAAGCCTTGTTCTACAGGAAAAACGCAATGTGGCAATTAAGAGTACTTTTGCAATAAACACCCTTGAGGAGCTGAAAGCGCTCAATGATAACATAATCGATGAAAATCAACAAATTTACGTGAGTTTTTATTCTTCTCTACTTTTATCATTTTCCAAATTTTTGAGCATTTTTGCAGACCAATGCAATGAAATTATCACTGAAAGCGAAATGCCAAAAACTTTAACGCCAATCTTATCTCTGCAAATGAATCCTGCTACAAATATTGATGGCACTCATGACAAAAAGAGTTTGAAGGATTACAAAAAAGTTTTTGATGCATTGATGGATGCACTTCGGCATCTGTGATGACCCAGACAGAGAATTACGCAAAGCCTTAGCCGTTATTAAAAAACGGCATTTTTGTTGGAAAATAACTTAATAATATTACTTAATAATATTTTACTTTTGAATTTTTCAACTTTCGAACTTTCTTTTCATTTAATTTCTTTTTATTACAACTTTTATTTTAAGTCCTGAAATGTACATGAATTTTCTTTTAATTTAATTAATTTTTTTTTTTTTTTTTTTTGTATTATAATAATTATTTCTATATATAAATATAATATAAATAAAACTGTTTAAAATTGAATTTTAATAAAAGTGGTTTTTAAATAATTTAGTGTAAACTCTTATTTAAATTAATTATATTTTGTTTAACTACAAATTGGTTGAAAAATAAGTAATTTAAAAGTCATGCAGAGATGACCAATTGACTACCGCCTAGGACATGCCTATGTTAAAATAATGAGTCGGCGACAAGGAAAAAAGACACTTAATCAACTAGTTGTACTTATTAAAAAACCAGTTTCAAGTTACTTTAAAATTAGTTTGATTTCCTACAGGGATGTTATTAAACGTACACACACACACACACATACACACTTACCCTGCCACACAAATAACACACTCAACTAAATAGATGCACACACACAAACAAAATAAACATGCATTGTATTGTACACAATTTTGTTGCACTAGACATGCATATTTAACCGCATTTACTTTATTAAAAACCACACATCATACACACTTACTCACACACACACACACCCACGCACATACTCAACACTCTCTTTAGCTTTAATTTTCTCTGTTCCTCTCTGCATATATGCATGGATGTATGTATGTATGTATGTGCACTTATACTCGTATATAAAATTCAATTGCTCTTTAAACAAAATTACATCTCAGAAGAGAAATAGCAAGAGAGAGAGAGAGAGAGAGAGAAAGAACAGTTTTAAATTGATATTATAACATCATCGATTAGATTTAATTTCAATTGTATTATAATAAAATTTCTTTCAGTGCATATACATACACATACAAAAACAATTTTGTTAATGAAATATGCAGTAGAGACTTGTATTGAAAAATTATTTAAATATTGTATTTGTATTGGCTTTTTTTGTTAATGTTGCTTAATGTGAATAGTTATAGTCGAGGCAAAAATAATATGTACAGTAATGTTACCGTTTCGCCTCCAGATGATTTGTTTTATGTAACATTTCGTTTTGTGATTAAAAGATGAAGAAAAATTGTTTTTTTTTTTGTTTTATATATGAAAAGGAAAAATTTTATTTCATTTCACAACAGTAATGAATTCATTTCGATTACAAAAATGAAGTGTTATTTAGTTGAACTTCTCTAAGTAAATGAAAGTGAATCCAAAGTAAATACTGAATCGAAGCGTTATACGTGTCCGCAAATTATCCGTTTCATTAAGTGCTCTTTGGTAAACTACATTTTTTGTTTTTTGGGCTGACATGAACACAAACAAAGCGGATGGTTTTCCAACTCGTGAACACGCAATGTATAACTGCCCATGCGAAAAACAATGATTTTCTAAATTTATCCCGCGATTGGCCTTGCGAGCAATTCTTGCCCAAAATTGCAGGCGATTTGGTGACATACAAATCCGTTGATTTCGTAACAAATCCCGATGATGTAGTAAATAATCCAATAGAGTTTTTGAACTCTCTGGAGTTACCAGGATTTCCACCACATAACTTGCAACTCAAAGTTGGTCCAGTTATTATGATATTGTGTAATTTGAATCCACCGCGACTTTGGAACGACTTGACATCATATCAGCTGAAATTCCTGATCCAGTCGCTGATCCCCATCTACACGACATTGTGACGACACAGATGGTGCATGGACCGTGCGGTGCATTAAATCCATTATCGCCTTGCATGGCTGATGGAAAGTGCACAAAATGATATCCGCGACAGTTAGTGGCGTTCAAAAAAAGATAATGGTCGAACTATCAAAGTTAAAGTTCAAAATCAAGAGATTGAGATCGGAAATGAATTCGTTGTACCATATTGCCCGCTGGCCGCCATGCTATGTATCAGAGATGACGCTGTATGTGAAAAAACATTTTCCCGCTTTTCTGTTGAAATTTTTCCTGATTTTTCTTTGCTATAAACCTCACGGTGTCGCCGTGGTCTAGTGGGTAGTGTGTTGGCTTATTAGACAAAAGGCCCAGGTTCGAATCCCAGGTCAGACATCAAAACGAAAAAAATATTTCTTCGGCGACTTCCTCTCAGCAGATTTCTGGCAAAGACTTTGAGAGTAAAAAATTGCCATGAAAAGCTTCTCAAAAATCTGTCGTTCGGAGTCGACTTTAAACTGTAGGTCCCGCCACTCATGTATAAAATTAACGCACACAACATGAGTGGTGTGAGAAGCTAGGTCGTAATCCTGACTGAAGGGTTGTAATGGCCAATTATGTTTGTATGTATGTATAAACCTCACGGAGCCCGAGACCTTTCCAACAAATGCAAAACCGTGCAAAACGGTTCGTGAATTCTGGAGTTATAACGTCAGGAAAGAAAACCCGACTTATTTTTATATAGTAGAAGATGAATGCCCATTAACACATTTAATGCTAATTTTATCCTAAAAAAAACAAAATTTTTCTTTTCGATGATGCCTACGAGGTTTTAGTAGTATAATATGAAAAAATCAATTTTTAAATTTTGCCCAGTTTTCGGAATATTGCCGTGGCAGTCAACGTTATAAATATATTTTTTATAACCGAAATTCCTCTATTAAAATGAAGCAATGAATAACAGATTTACTACAAGCAATTTGAATAATGGTTCTGGTTATGATTTATAGAAAAAGATCACAAAAATCCTGAAGAAATAATTTTATTTAAAAGTCATCGTTGTGTAGTAGGTATGCGTTGACATATTATACGTGAACTGAAATATCTTAAGCAAAATGAAATTTGAAAAAAGAAATTTTGCTGTGATTTCTCTAAGCAGGCTTCTGGCAAAAACTCTAAGGGTAAATGAATAAAACTGCCATGAAAAGTAAAAATATAGTGAAAACGATCAAGATCAAATATAAAATACCCTGCACTACAATGAAAACTTCAAAAGAGATCAAGAGTTGCGTGAAACAGTCCAAGAGGGATTGATTATTTTGGTATTTATGTGTATGCCTGCCAGACGCTAAACTGTATATACATATACACCGCATTAGCGCAATACAAAACCATTCTAGAATAAATTATAAAAAATTCTTCTTACTCAAAGAAATCGCTGAAATTATAAGGCGCCTTTGCTTATTGCTCGTAGTTAGTGGTCTAGTAGGTAGGAGTGAGGCCTATCGGTTCAAAACCTAGGTCCGACATCAAAACGAAAATTTCTGGATTTCTGTTGAAAACTGTGAGAGTAAATAAAATAAAATTATTATGAAAAGTTTATCAAAAATCTGTCGTTCGGAGTCGACATTGAACAAATTAACACTCACAACATAGGTGGTGTGAGAAACTAAGTCATAATTCTAATTCCATAGAGTTGTACAGTTTCGTTAGAAATGTCTGACCTCTGGTTTAAACCACTGGCTCACGTTGACCAAGCCAAAACACTACTTATTAGACTTTTTGCCGATATGTATACATAATTTTTGTCTCAACTGTATGCAGTATTTAATACAGGGCATCCATACTGCGGTTTCTAAAGTCAAGTTTTAATTAAGCATCATTACGTATAGAATATGTCACTTTAATTGTCGCGTCTAGATTTATTGTAGCACTCGTACATTTTGAAATACATACATACATAATTGGTCATTACAACCCTTCAATCAGGATTACGACCTAGCTTCTCACACCACTTAAGTTGTGTGCGTTAATTTTATACATGTGTGGCGGGACCTACAGTTTAAAGTCGACTCCGAACGACAAGATTTTTGAGAAGCTTTTCATGGCAATTTTACTCTCAGAGTCTTTGCCAGAAATCTGCTGAGAGGAAGTCGCCGAAGAAATATTTTTCGTTTTGATGTCCGACCTGGGATACGAACCCGGGCCTTTCGTCTAATAAGCCAACACACTACCCACTAGACCACGGCGACTACAACGGCGACATTTTGAAATAGTTTTTTTAATATTTCATGATGTACATTGGCCATATATTGATGATTGTTACGGTTTAAATGCATAGCAGATATACGTAATTTCTAATCACAGCCAGTCAGTTAAAGTATTTTCTCACACCATTTATGTTGTTTATGTTAATTCCATACATGAGTACCGGCACCTACAGTTTAAAGTCGACTCTGTACGACAGATTTTTAAGAAACTTTTCATGGCTATTTTATTTACTTTCAGAGTTTTTGCCAGAAATATGCTGGCATATGTATACAGTGCATCGCGTAGGTTGTATTTTAGACAGCTGAAGTTGATTATTCAAGTTCAAAATTAACCACTAGGGCAACATCTCTATAAAACGTTGTGGAATCAATATATTTTTGCATAAAAGCAGCACTTTTTTTAGCAATGCCTACCAGAGATCAGCAATGAGTATCCAAAAAGTTGAGTAGAATCGAATCGTACTTGGTTGATTAAGTCGACCATAATTACTTTCTAGTCCTCCAAAGGTGATCATGTTTGCATCAGCAAATTTGCAGGCAGCTTTGATTGTCTTTTGGATATTAAACGATTCATATCCGTAAATCGAACGCAAATGAAAGATAACAGCTGTTGGTCTTTTTCAAACATTCGATTGTGAAACCATTAAATGGATAACCCTATCTATAATATTGTATATACAAACGACGAATAGATTACGAAAATCTTTGCTTGTTACTGGCGGAGAACATTTTATTGCGACCACAATACTGAAACTCCAATACATTTGCACATATTGAATACGTTTGTATGAAATACATGTACATACATACATACATACATACATACATGTACATGTATGCATATGTATATTGAAATATATTGTATGTACATATGTTTGTTTGCATGTATGTCTATGTGTATGGTATTGGAGTAACAACGAAATGTAATTAAAATAAACTTTTAATTGCAATTGTAAAATTTACTTGTTTCTCTACTTCTCCTTCTTCACTCTTAACACCCTTCTTACTGGCGGCATGTGTGGGCCACCCATTCGCTCTAAAAGGGGCTGACTTTAGGATATCGTTAGTGGCTTGTTTTACAATGCAATTATAAAATGTTAAGCATTAACACAGTATAGTTGAACAACACAAAAACAACAAAAACTACATTTAAGCATTTGTATGTGCTGGCAACTCCAACTGTAGTAGTAGTTGTATTGTGTTGTGTCTTTCAAAAAGGAAAAGGAAACTTCTATTGCATGGCATCAACAAGCACATGCATTTGTGGGTAGAAGGAGAGAAAATTTATCGTAATTTTATTGAATATCGATGTGCAATATTACAAGCAACACTAGTTGTAGGAGTTGGTCCCCCTTTCCTTTGCTTCTGTTATTATTTATTGAATAAAATTTATTAAACATTTAAGTTTGATGGTGTGAAATTGAGCTTCAGCAGCAGCAATATTTCTTCATTTTCAGTTTTGCGTTTTTTCTTTTTTGTTATTAAATATTATATTTCTTGGGTTTTATTTTAATATTTTTCATTTTGATTTTTCTTTTCTTTTTTTCGTGTTTCTCTATGTTATGCTGCAAGTAATATTATTTCCTTTTAATGCTGATACTGATTACGTTACACTGCCACTGCTCGTGTCACTGCCATTGCTGCTGTTGGTAGTATTTCTTCGATGATATTCTGTACATCCTGTACATCCTGTGTGTCATTTTATCACTTTATCGAACTGTCAATCGTGTTTATTTTCATAACATTTGTCATGTCAGTGGTGTTTGTCGTTTTGGTTGGTCTTTTTTTCTCCTGCTTTGGTTGTGATGGTAACGTTAAAAAGAATAAAGAAAAAGTGCTAGGTTTACAGTGGTTCATAGGCATCAATTGGAGTCTGAAGGTATGTGCTAAATCGATTAGTATCACTGGAACTCCAAACAGTTCGGGACTGGTGGCCCTCAGCGACAGCTGAAATCCTACAACGACGATGGTTTTTACGTTGGTATCTATCCGCGTGGACCGCGTGGAATCACACGGTGGTACCAGAAATAAGTCTCCGGTCAGACCGCGTAATCAAATCGATTACTATCAGTTGAACTCCAAACAGTTTGGGACTGCTGTTAAAGGCCAATTAAGTAAGCTTGTAAACAATATTAGCATGCTTTTGACTTTTCCAAGCCAATACTTCAGTGTTGCCATTTTTACCCTTTTCTGGTATTTTTTGACGCTTTTTTAGTCTTGCTACCCTTTTATTTTTTCGAAATACGCTTTTTTGAAAAAAAGGTATTTTTGACGCTTTTTTCATTTTTTTGTGGCGCTTTTGATGCCTTTTAACATTTTGTTTGTCATTGCAATATTTGTTAATGCTGCGTCCACAGGTGTTGAATTTTTGTTTCAATTTTTTTCTACAAACAGTGGCAATAAGTAAAAAAAATTAAATTTTCTATTTCCTGGAGGGTAAATGTAAAAAAAGTAAGTATTTAATACTTTTGTCTATAGTTTTATGTTGCTTTAATACAGTTTAGTATTAGATGATCCTGCAAATTTTAAATTACTTCAAAAAATATAACTATTTAGTGTGGATAATATTTTTAAAAATATCGAAGCGGATATTATTGATTTTGTGAAAAACTTTATTGTTGATTCAAATGTAATAAATAAAATAGAGATTTGCCTAAAGAACCTTGTATATCAAAATTGGAAAAATAAAGACAGAAGTGAAAAACTCTGGGGGAGGGGGGAAATCCCTTCCAAGAATTAGCAGACTTTGTAATTCGCATACTATCGTTACCTTACTCGAATGCTGAGGTCGAGAGAACATTTAGCTTAATGAATATTTTCAAACCCAAGATACTTTCCTTAAACTCAGCTAATTCTTTGTTGTACCTTAAATACGGTCTTAAAAAAGAAAATGTTTGTTGTTACAGTTACAAATTGCCATCTAGTGTTTTTCTAAAAATAAATTCAAATCGATCAAATGATCTCAATATTTTATCAAAACAGTTTTATGGTCCGAGGAAGAAAATAATGAGGCCGATATATCTGAAGATGAAATTGTTTTACTATAAAACGTTATTTTCATATTTGTTTTGTTTTTTTACTTTCAAAAATGAAGCTTTATTTAAAGTTTTAGTAAAATTCTTAATTTTTTATGTTATTTTTTGAACTATAATGAAATATCTTTATTTTTAAGTTATTCTAATATAAATTTTTGTTAACTACTGAATTATAATAATTTATTTTTTGTTACTTTGAGTTTTTGTTAAATAAATCATATTTTATTTGTACTTAATGTTGCTTGCGTTTTTCCCCCCTTTAAGATCGTTTATACGCAAAGCTAGATAGTATAAGTATTTGAAAATTATTTCCATTTTTTTTTTTTTGTTTCTTGTGACGCTTTTTACCCTAGTTTTCTGAATTATTTTACCCTTTTTTGCTTTAAGATTGACGCTTTTCTGCATTTCCAAAATGGCAACACTGCAATACTCTACGCCGACTACTACAAACATTTTGATCTATAACGGCGTATTAATAAACCTAGTCATGTTGCTAATTTCTGCTTTCATTTGCGTATGCATTGTAAGATATTTCCTTGATGTAACAACCACTGTCATTTCTAAGGAGTTTATACGGAAACTGAATTAAGTATGAGAGAGGGAGGAAAGTGTATTTTTAAGAAATTGAATAACAAACGGTTGGCTGGTGGTTATTGATGGGTGATGGTGAATAAATGAATGAATGATGTTACACAGAAGGACATGAAATTTTTATTTTTCAAATTGAATTTCATTTTTCATATTTTTTTTCTATTTTTTTTTTTACAATTTCGCTCTTATTTTTTCAATATTTTTTTTATTAAATTTTTTTTTTATTCAACAGTCAAGTAGTTTTAAAGTGCTGCTATTTCTGTTGTTATTATTGCGTGCACTGCTGCAGCAATAGCACCAGCAACGATCTAAAGCTGGCTACTGGTTGGTAACTGTTGTTGTTTGGTTCGTTGGTTTGGTTGGTTCGTTGGTTGGTTGGCAGTAAAACTTTATATACGAATTCAAGTGGAAAATACTTCAGGCTACTTGACACTCGACATAAATTTATAAAAAGAAACAAAAAAAAAAAGAAAAGAAACACGATTTTCTTTTTTCATCGTATTATTACTTTCTCTGTAACGGTTGCTGGGTGTATGTGTGCCTGCAATGATAGCACAGTTCGCATAAGTGTAATAGTGTAAGTATATATAGAATAACAAACAACATTGACAACATTCAACAACAAAAACAACAAAAACAACAATCGTATTACAGCTGAAAGACCATTCCATTCCATTCCATTCAATACTCCTCTTCAAAATACCGTCACACTTATTGAAAATTTCAACTGTTACGTGAATACCTACTCAAAACGATATTCCTTGCCATGGCTTTTTCTGTTGTTAATAAACACACACACACACAGATGGAGAGAGAGAGATAGAGAAAAAGTTTTAAATTTGATTCCATCTCCACATTATTTTCCTTTCTCTTTTTGTGTGTTCTTTCGTTAGTGGTAGTCATTTGCAATTGAATGCGAATGTGAATGTGAATGCGAATGTAATGGAATTTACGCGTCACAACGCTACAGTTAACAGCCTTAAGCATATTAAAGGAATGCATAACATATTCTATGTATGTGTATGTGTATGTGTGTTGTATAAGCTAGTATAAGTGTAATCTAATCATACAGTATGTGATAACGTTGCGTCCACACATACATATGTAGTGCATCATCAACATCATGGCTGTGATAAGTGCTTTGTTGCCAGGCTTAACGAAATTAAAAAAGTTGCGGATTTTTCTTCATTTCCCTAGCAACTGTGTCGACAGATTTCTATGAAGAAGTCCTTTTGTTAATGATGGCTGATTAGGTGCAGGTGGTAAGACATTTTACGGAACATTTCCATTATTTCCTTAGAAAACAGCACACAAGAGTGTAACATTCAATTGCAATGGAATTGATTACCAACAATACTATTTGTGGGTTACTTAGTCCAGTGAACATCAAACATCAGTTCTCTCTAGTGGAAAAAGGTTCTGGAAAGGCGTCACGAACAGTTTTTATATCCTTAACCATAGTTTTGACTATATTCGATACTTACATAATAGATTATTACAATCCTAGCATTAGGATTACAACCTAGTTTCTCACACCACTCATGTTTGTGTGTGTTAATATTATAAAGGGTCCGACAAATAACTTTTTTTTTTTAAATACTTTAAATAAAACTACAGAATATTTTCTCAAATTTCTCTTTTTTATTGAAAGTACAATCCTTCCAGTTAAAAATGGAAAATAATTTCATTCAAATGATTGCCTCGGCTAGCCATGCAGTAGCCTCCACAATTTTTAAGCACATTATCGATTGTGTGCAATTGTATTTCACCAATGACTTCAGGAATATTGTCCTCTAAAGCATCAATTGTCTCTGGCTTGTCGGCGTAACACTTACTTTTGATGGTACCCCACAAATAATAGTCCAACGGTGTCAAATCGCAGCATCGAGGTGGCTAAACGATATCAGTTCTGCGGCTGATAATGCGATCTTCAAAAACAGAACGCAAAACATCGAGTGTAGCTTCGGCTGTGTGAAACGTAGCGCCATCCTCTTGAAACTAAATATTGCCAATATCCTCCTCTTCAATTTTTGTGTCCAAAAATTCGTTCAACATAGCCCAATAATGTTTGCCATTGATTGCAATACCCATTTTCAAAGAAAAATGGCCCAATTAAGCCTCTGGATCAAAATCTATATCAAACAGTGACCAGGTGTCATGCGCGCGGGTTTTCTGTGTCCCAAATGTGACAATTTTGTTTGCCAAGATCGAAATGAGCTTCATCTGAAAGGATGATTTTTTTCTTGCAAAAATCGGCATCTTTTATAAGTCGATCGCAAGCCCACTTAGCGAAACGAAAACGCATGGGATGGTCAATTGGCTTCAACTCCTGAACCAATTGGACTTTGTATGGCGTCATACCAAAGTCGTTATACAAAATTCGTCTCAATGATGTCGCCGAAATGTTCAATTGTTGAGAACGATAATGAAGTAATGTTGATGGCAATTCGCGCACACTTTCTGCCACAACAGCAATATTCTCGGGTGTACGCACTGTTTTTGGCTTTTCATGCTTTGGTTTATCGATGAGGATGGCAGTTTCTTTCACTTTTTTCACAAGATAACAAACTTACGGAGCTAAGGGTGCTTCTCTTCTTCCAAAATCCGTACGAAATTTTTGCACACATTCTACAACATTGCCATGATTTTCAAAGTAATGTCGCAATATTTTCCAGCATTGTTCAAGCATATACACAACCATATTCGTTCAGCGGAAGGATAAAACTAATTATCTGTCAAATCCGATATGAGCTAAGTGCTACCATTCACGAAATAAGCATTAGCTGAAAAAAAAAAACGGTAGATGGCGGACGAGATATATGACTGGCGGAATCTACAGTTTAAAGTCGACTCCGAACGATAGATTTTTTAGAAACTTTTCATGGCAATTTTATTTTACTTTCCGGAGTTTTGCCAGAAATCTGCTGAGAGGAAGACACCGAAGAAATATTGTTTCATATTTCGTTTTACTACAACGACTTTGTTACATATTCGTTACCAAATCCAAAATAAAAAAAATTCTAAATTCCTTTAAAATTATGCAACCAACAAAGAGATTTTATTGAAACTTCTTTAAAAATTCTTAATGGCCTCACCCAAATTCATAATGGCACTTTTAAAACTCTTGATACTCTTACGTTCGTGCACTTCATCAGAAGGCGAGTTTTTGCTTGATTTCGTCGATTTGCCCGATTTAGCAGACATGCGCGACGAGGATCTCGAACTGGTAGGTGTTACCACAATCGGTTTTTTATTGTTCCAAACGCACAAAACAAATTTGAATTCCTTAATGAAAGCCTCCTTAAAGGTGATTTTCTCTTCCACAGCGACAGTCTGGGTATACAAAAGAAATTCTATAATGCCAATGACATAGGCTATGAAAACACCCACAGCCAAAGTATAAAATATGCCACGAACTTCGGAAAATGACAAATCGGGTGTTGTGGAATCTTTCTTTTCTTCGACATCGCACGTATTATTGTGATTCTTCCACCATTTGTTTTTCAGCTTAAATAGTTCACCGCGTTCGCCTAAACGTAGTATAGCAACACTTAAATTGGAACGATATTCGGCTCCTGAAATGATTTCAGAAAAATAGGGGAGGGAGTTTAAATACAATTTCATTTCAATGAAAAGTAACCTACCAAATGGCACTGCTATGGCATAATGTTTTTCACCAAATTTCTCTCCCATCATTTTCAATTTACAATTTCTTTCGGTATTGTATTCCAAACTGGTGGTTTCCATTAAGAACATATAAGAGCCATTGTTTTTCAATACTCTCTCCACACCCTCCTTATTATCTCTGGTGTACGCGGAAGGATCATCATTCTGCATAATATTGTAGGCCAAACGGTAAGTGGTCTCATTAGATTCGGAGAAAAAAGTGTACGTGCTGCCACCCTCCATGGTACCAAATTTTATTTCTGTTTGTGCAGCCAAATCGGCTATACCAGATATTTTACTCTCCATTTTGCTGTTGGTCAAGAAGGCAGCCAAATTGGCCGTATAGGAATTGGTTATAATTACTGCGAATATCCACCAAATGCCATTAAAGGTGCGCATGGGAGCACTACGTGGCAAAATATCACAACCAGCTGTCATAATAGAGCCCATGGTTAGCCAAAAACTATTTTGCAAGCCCCATTTATTCTCCAATACATCCGGATCATGATTACAAGGATGAGGATTTTCCCATTCATGTTCCGATATGCTACGAAAACAAAAAACATTCAAAAGCGGGAGTTTTTTAAGAAAGATACCGCGCCTACCGTGCCATAAATATAAAGATAAAGGCTATAATGAACACCGATATCATAACATAAATCCAAACATCACTTTTTAAGGGTTCTAAAAAGGAATACCACTCTTTTTCCTCCACCGGCTTTTGATAGGACAGTATGCTAATACCCAGCTGCATAAAGGGTACAGTGAAGTCCACAACTGTCTTACGAGCTTGGGTAATGGTCAAATCACAAATACCCATATGGGCATCCTATAAAATAAACGAACATATACCTCCAGTAACTTAAACAAATCCAATACCATTCTTACATTATTGATTAACTCTCCTATAATGCCATCCCATTGTTTGGTTTCTCTATTGTACTTGCCATAGGCATTATCCGCCACCGGTACAAACACATACTCAAAGCCATTTTCCTTAGCCAAAGCATCGATCAAGTCCACAGCATAACCCATGTAACGGGCATTTCCAGTAATATTTTCAGCCACTGCAGTTTCACTGAGAGAAAGAATTGAATTTGAAGACGTTCTCTAAACTTTTATTGCTCCACTTACTTTTCCATAAAGTAAGGCTCTCCAATACGTGTGGCCACGCGATATATAAAACGTTTGGAAATTTTGGCCTCAGTATGATGGCGTGTGATTTGACCTTTTGTATCCCAAAAGGCTACACTATAATTGCCCAAAGGTTCATAGATTTCTATGCCAAAATTAATGCGTTGGCCCTCCTCATCAAATTGCATGAAACTGGAACGAAAATGTTCATCATTTAGGGGAGCAATCTGTACAAAATCTTTTGAATTAATTTCGTTTCTTTATTTGGTAAAAACAAAAGGAAAAACTTGCCGTTTTCATTACACGATTTATGTAACGACCCATAGCCCAGGTTTGGCCTCTGCTGTATTCATCGTAAGCACATCTTACGCGTGGTGGATTGATTTGATACTTGGTGGTGATATTCTTGAAAGCTAAGCCATAAAGCGTTACGGCATCGTATATAAGATCTGATAAAAGTTCTCTTGCACGTTCCAAGTCTTCTAGTTCCTGAGGCCAAGAGGATTTAAAATTTTCTTTTTTTCTTTTATTTGCATAAAGATTTTCATTCATTTTCAAACGTACAGCCGTAGTATTCATTGCAAAGGTATTATTATCTTTCAAATCTTCCAAACTATCAGGTTGGATTTCCAAATTCGTTAAAAATAAA
This sequence comes from Sarcophaga peregrina, assembly GCA_014635995.1. Lineage (NCBI taxonomy): Eukaryota > Metazoa > Arthropoda > Insecta > Diptera > Sarcophagidae > Sarcophaga > Sarcophaga peregrina. Next base: position 6,668,836 of record CM025791.1, read on the forward strand.
TTCTGGTATCGCAAAAAAAAACAAGAGAAATTAATTAAAAGAAAGGAAAACAATTACAAAACCTTTCGTACATTATATTGACCGGTCAAATCAAAAGGTATGGAAGCATTCAAGACATCAACCAATATATCCGGGGCACAATCCAAAATAATACGACGCTCCCCCTTAATACTCTTCCAAACTATGCGATAATCATCGTTGCGTTTAAATTTCCGTACACGCACAATATCATTGTGAAGATCTCTTAGTTGCAAAAGATCTTGCAATCGTGTAAGAGCGGAGGCTACAAAAGAAAAACTATTTAAAGGACAGCAAAAATACTCTTTTAGATTGCTTAGGTACCATCCCCTTCCTCATAGACCACCGTGTACTTTCGCCAACCAAAATTCTGTACAATATCGGCATAGGCCTTCGATAATATCAATTGAGCGGGATAAACATTTAGAGTCAATTGATGATTTTGCTTTTCCAATTGATTCTCTTCGTTGAGAGCATCAAATAAAATATGGGGTATGCCAGTGCTATTGCAAATGAGAGAAACAATATCTGAAAAGAGCAGAATAGAAGAGAATATCTGTATACGGCACGTGAGTATAAAAACATAAACAAAAATGGAAAATACACAAATAAACAATCTCTATAGAGCATCATCATGCATTTAAACTTCCACGTATGTATGTACGTATATAGGTAGGCATACATACCAGTGTCTGCCTTTGAACTTGGTCCAAAAATAGCAGCGACACCATTATCTATTAAATCACAAGCTATTGTACATGAAAAAAATAAAAATAAAAGAAATTATTTTTATGATTTGGAAAAGAAAAATTGGTTTTTTATTTAAAAGAAGACTGTTTACCTTCCCTTTCCAAAGCAATGCTGCCATCTGTTAATCCCAATCTCCTTATCAAAGGCATCAGTTTGAAATTCAAAACATTTTCACTATTTATACGTTCCACAGTGGCCTCAAAAGTTTTTTCCATATCGAATTCATCTTCAAAAAATAAGGCCCCTGAAGGAAAAAAATAAAATTTTTATTCCATAAAAACGAACCAAAAATGCTTTCGAAATTCCTTTAAAGGCCCCACCAATATTTACTTCCGAATATTGCAAAGAAACTTGCAAACAATTTAGCACCACACAAGCGAAAAGTATTGAAATGAAATGCATTTTTTTCGTTTTAATTTCCACGCTTATTTTGAAAATTATTCAAATATTTTCATTTCATTTCTTTTTATTTTTTTCCGTTTTCTTTTAATTTTCTGAAATATTTTTAGTTTTTTCTTTTTTTTTGAGGCCACAACCAAAATATCAAACAAAATTTCTTTTTCCCAATGTGGCTAAACCAATCACCCTCTCTAAATGAGATCACATCAACAACTGACAAGCTGTTGTGAAAAGTTTCTGGAAATTTTTATTTTTCTTCTTTCTATTCTTCAATATTTCTGTGCTCCATTGAGAAATTTAAAATCTCAATGAAAATCTCACATTTAAAGAGAAATATTTTGATTTTTAGCATCGTGTGTATGTAGCAACAATAATGCTGGAATTTTTTTGCTCTCTCGCAAAATAAGAGAAGATTAATTGAGTACATACACGTGTGGACAAATGCATTTAAATGATCAAACATATTAGCGATCTTGCTGGCTATAAACAAAATATTTGTGTTTAACAAGTGTGTTTATACGAGGTGTGTTAATAAGTATACGGTAACATACCTTTTAAAAACGTTTAAAATCTGAGCTCATAATTGATTGAAATTCTTTATTATTCGCACAATCCTGTGTGCCACTGTTCACAACTTGATGTAAACAACAACAATTGCTTTGTTTTGTTATTATTTCCTATTGTTACGTTTTTACCTTTTAAAAACGTTAAAAATATGAATTCGTAGATTGCAAATAAAGTAAAAATAAATATGTGTTTGATTTTTATAAATTCTTTATTATCTGCACAATTTTTGTGCTACTGTTCGAACTTGTTTCACGTATACAATGATACTTCGCAATATGTGTTTGTTCTTTATACTACTCTGCTTACAACCCTTTTGTAAGCAACAACACTAACAACTGTTTTCTCAAACACAACTTGTCTGCACACAAGTCTGACCGCATTAAAGCTCAATAGATTTTAATTCTCAACCAACGTGACGTCGTCTTACACGATTCAATTCAAACTCCGCCCTGCTCACTTTAACTTTCCTTTTATATTACTGGATCATCAGTGTGATGAATGCCCTTGGAGGACGATGACGTTCTTCGGGAACAATCTAAAAATGTAAACATTCATTTTTGTTGTTTCTTGTTTCTTGTTTACATTCGAGCAGATAGATTAGTTGTTGTTGCGTTGTTTCTCTGTTCGCTATTTTATACTGCACATTGTTGTTTCTTGTTTACTACTTTGTTCCCTTCATGTTGTTGTTGGTTATTTACGTCTTTTATCCTTTATTCTTGTTTATTCATCGATCTTGTAAACAAGCGCTTTATTTTTGTTGGCACATTTTTTACTCATTCATTGATCACGTGAACAGTACGCTGTTTTGTTTTTGGAGCTTTTGTTTATTATTTTAACAACACCATTTCCACTTTCGTAACACTATTATATAGGGCATAAACTTAGCGTGTTGGCCTATTAGACAAAAGGCCCGGGTTCGAATCTCAGGTCAGACATTAAAACGAAAAATATTTCTTTCGGCGACTTCCTCTCAGCAGATTTCTGGCAAAGACTCTGAGAGTAAAAATTGCCATGAAAAGCTTCAATTGTCGTTCGGAGTCGACTTTAAACTGTAGGTCCCGCCACTCATATATAAAATTAATGCACACAACATAAGTGGTGTGAGAAGCTAGGTCGTAATCCTGGCAGAAGGGTTGTAATGGCCAATTATGTATGTACTATATAGGGCATAAACTTTGCTTTTGCAAAAAGAATTACTAAACAATTATTCGATCAAATCTCCAAACACACCGTGTCTTTACACTAGACTGACTGAACTTTGCTAACTCAATCGCCTTCTATATGACTGAGTAAACAGTCTAATGAACGTCCTTGAAGGCCAATATTCATGACTTTGGCTTCGCGAAATCTCTATAAATGTAAACATTGTTGTAAACATTGTTGTTTACATTTATTCTTGTATTGTTGTTCATGTATTTTTGTCTACTTGCTTACCATTTCTTTATGCTGGTGTTTGTTGTTATGTGGGTTTTTAATGAAACCACTTAAGTTATTTATTTATATTTTATTATTATTTAAGTTTATTTAATATTATTTATTGATGTTTTATGTATTTTTGAAATAAATTGTTACAATTTAATGATTGTCACTGTTAGGTGTTAGGTTTTCATCTGTCTGCTCGTGTCAAGTGCTAAGTAAGAAGTCAGTTCAAAAGTGTCTTTTGTCTATTCGTCACAGTTTAACGCGTCCTCTGTACTCATGGTTGTATAACTCAGTCAGTTGCTTCAGTCATAAAATACAGTGTCGTATTATTTAGTATCTCCGTCCACTTCTAGTCCTACGTCCGTTAATTCCCAATCCCACAGTTATAATAAGCAGTACAGTCATTTGTAAACAGATTTGGTTACTGCATTCTTTGGTTTTTGTAGCTTTTATTTATAATTTTAATGTTAAGCAATATGAAAGGCAAACACCAGTATCTAGATTGATTTTCGTCACAATATGTTACGACAAGAACACAAAATTCGGTTGGTTTTCTCTACATTGCGGCACAGTGCAGTCGTTTTAGTGCGAATTGGTGCTTTAGGCGTAAGGAAGATTTTTTTCTTCGACTTATTTTTGCTGTTTATAATTTTAATGTTAAGCAATGTTTCATGTTCGTAACAATATTATTCCATTTTTTTTCTCAATTAAAAACTTATTTAATCCATGTTTCTCGTCATATAAGTGCGATCACTTGGCTAAGTCACATTAAACAAAAACGAAACATAAAAAATATTTATTTTGGCAACTCCCTCTCAGCTGAGAGTAAAGAAAATGTGTTTTTAGAGTCGACGTTAAATTATAGGACCCACTACTCATGCATAAAATTAACGCAAACAACATAAATGGTGTGAGAAGATAGGTCGTAATCCATGATACCGTGTAACGCGTATTGCCAATAGTATTTTCAGCCACTGAAGTTTCATTCAAATAATGAATCGAATTTTAGTGTCCCCTTAAACATTTTTCCTCCACTTACTTCTCCATAAACTAAAACTCTCCAATGTATATTAGCTGCCCAATATATAGAAAATTTGGCTACTTTCGCCTTAGTACGTTGATGGAGAGATTTGACCTTTTGTCTCCCAAAAGGCTACACAATAATTATCCAAAGGTTCATAGATTTCTACGACAAAATTAATACGTTGACTCTCTTCATAAAATCGCATGAAACTGGAGTGAAAGTGCTTACCAGTTAGGAGAGCAATCTGAACAGAGGCTTTCAAAATAAATGCGTTTCTTTATTCCGTAGAAAAGGTGGTTTGATTTGATATATGGTGGTGTTATTCTTGAAAGCTAAGCCATAAGCGTCATCTAAAAATTCATAAAGTTTGCGCCGAGTTTTGTGGCACCAATGTCGCTAAGAAGCCCTAAGTAAAAGAGTTTTCTAAACCAAGCAACTGTTAGCAGTTTTCTTAATATCCCACCATCTCAGTAACTATGTTTTGGGGCTTTAGAAGAAGTTTTGATGTCCTTTCTGACTTGACACATCAGATGTAACCATACAAGGAAAAGAATCTAGGACCATCTAACGTATTGGAAGCTTAAAAAATGTTTTATTTCTTGTTTATTAACTTGTTGTGTAACATCTTGATATTTCTATTGGAGTTGTCACAATTGTCTTTCCCTTGTTACCCTCTTACTTTTCTACTGGCATTTCAGTTATTGGCCTCTGGGGAGAGTTAATCAATTATAGATTGTTTATTTAGTGTCCCTTACTTAACGTAAAACAAAAAAAAATTTCCCTTTTTTTCTTAAGAAAGTGATAGGCCTTGGCAAATCACATGTGTTTACAATATAATTCTGGGTTATATGCCTACCTCCCCTCCTCCTCTGTTTCTTACCCTTCCGCAATACAAAAAGTAAGAAAGAAAACCAATCTCCATCACACATAAATAAGAATTGTTTTCTTCAGTTGTTGTTTATTTGTTGTTGGCATTTGCCACTTTTGGACAATAATTCTGTTTCGTTTCTTTTTTTTTATTTGTCTGGTGATTTATTGGATGACTTTCCCAATGTCAACATCATCGATAAAAATATCATTTACATATACTTAAACCATCTCTTCCCCCTCCACTCCATATACCAATTGCCATGCCATGGCCCTTAGCATACCCTTTTTTTACTCGAATTTTTCTTTTCGATTTTTTTCTTGTGGGCGTTTGTTCTTTTCTCAGCAACGGAACGCATATAATTTATTGCCCTGTGACTTCAATACGAACTTAAGAAGGAATGCATTAAAGCGGGAGTATAGGGGGTCAGAAGAATAACAACAACGTCGTTCTGTCGTCGTTAATGTGTTTAAGAAATTTATGATGAAATTTAAATATGACCCTTGAAACTCATTTAAATGTAAATGAAAACGTAAAGTAAGTTTAAGTAAAAATAACCAGCGAAGCAATAACAATTGAATGAAAAAATCAATTTTTTTATTCTCTTTTTTGAAATTTTTTTTTTCAGTTTAACACAAAAAAAAATTAAATTTACTGTCATAGTTTCTGTCCATAAATGCGAAGGCACCAGCTAGGTATTAGTGCAATCCATCATATCGGTTTCAACTTAGCCTAAGAGCAAAGAAGCATTAAATATTGTTACGTTCTTTTGCCTTGTTTATTTGTATTTAGTTGAATTAAATTTTTTTTTATTCGCACAATTCTGTGTACCACTATTCACAACGTGATGTAAACAACAACAATTGCTTTTCTTTGTTATCCTCTGTTGATAGCCTTTGCATAAACAATAACAATTACTAGACAATTATTCGACAGATCTTTGTAACCACGATTACTCTCTTCAAACACACCGCTTCTTCACACAAGTTTGACTGAACTTCAGTAAAAGCAGTCGCCTGCTTTGCTTTACCTTTTATATGATCGAGTAAACAGTCTGATAAATGTTCTTGGAGACGAATGCTTATGTATGCTCAAAATCTCTGCAAATGTAAACGTGGTTGTTTACATTTATTATTAGACCGTAATACTGACTGTACGCCATACACATATCGATATACGATATATCTTTACTGGATACCAAAATAATGTGCATCCACTGCCTTTGTCTTATATTTTGGTGCTTCGTTTGTTAAGCACTGAGTCCTACACTTGTTATGAGGTTTAATCGAGGGAGGCGATTGTCCAGCCTTTACTTGATTGGATACATTACAATGCAATCCATATTATCATCGAATAAGTGACTTAAATGGGGCCATTTACCGAATAAAAAATGTCAATAAAAACTAGCTACAAAGTAAACTGAGAAATTTTTCCCCTTGTCTAGCTCCTCTGATATTTGGTTCAAAGTCAGATACTGAATCCATCGTCGTATGTAAATTTTTCTGAAATTTTAGCTGCTATTGAAGTTATTATCAGCACAACACAAGCTTGCTCTATCTCTATAAAATAATCCAATTTTAATTTCACCAATATTTTTCTTTGAGTGTATGCAAATAAACTGTTGCTTAACAAAAAGAGTATAAATAAGAAAGAAATAAAACAATGAACCCCACAATATTTTTTATTGTATTAAAGTGATGATGTGTTGATTTCATTTCATTTTTATCTCTTATCGGATTATTGACAGTTTTTGTAGTTTTTTTTTTATTTTATTTTACGAACCTTTTCTCCATCCTGCTATCTTTGATGCTGCCTTCAAGCAATGACAGAATGGAAGGGGGGAAGGAGCTGGGGGCGATCAAAACCCAATTTATATTTACATAAAATTCACATTTAATTGACACCCATATTGAAAACAGAAATCAAATACAGATGTACAGAAGAAAAAATATACGAAAATAAATAAAAATGACAATCAGACAGAGAGAGAGAGAGAGAGAGAAAAATTCAATTTTCAATACTTTACAGAGACCTTTTTTAAGTGGTGTCGGAATGCGAAGGAATGGGAATAGATGTTACATCAACATTCAAACCTTAATAACAGAAAAAAACAAATTTCATATTATCATATGGCACAAGTTAAGGAAACGTATGTGTGAGTATGATGATTATAAATTTAATATTCAAATCACATGCTAAATAAAACAACAACAATGACAGCAAAAGAAACAGAAACAGAGAAACAGGAAGAGGGCAATAAATAAAATAAGAAAGAATAAAATTTTACATACTTTTTGTTCCTAATATTGGATCAAATAAAAAGTATCCGATATATTTCTGTTAGTAAACACCATTTAGTACGTATGGGCAGCCTAAATTTCGACTATTTCCAGTGAATATGCTTATGCGCTTTTTTAACACTTTATTTGCGAAGGAATTTTTATAATTTAAAAAATATTTTACATCACTTAACATTAAAATTATAAACAATACAGTAAACAAACCTATTTACAAATTTTCGTACTGCTTAATTAACAAACAAAAATACAACAACAAACACCAGCATTAAACTAGTAAACAAAAATACAACAACAAACGCTACAAGAATAAATGTTAACAACGATGTTTAAATTTATAAAAATTTCCAGAATTGGAAATAATGAATTGAATTAATTGAGTGTTTGAAGTCGCCGTAGTCTAGTAGGTAGTGTGTTGGCTTATTAGATGCAAAGCCAGGGTTCAAGCCCTAGGCCAGACATCAAAATAAAATACAAAAAGTATTTCTTCTGCGATTTCCTCTCAGCAGATTTCTGGCAAAAACTTTGGGACTAAAAAAAAACCTGCCGTGAAAAGTTTCTCAAACAAAAATAAAATCTGACGCTCGTAGTCGACTTTAAGCTTCCGCCACTTATGTATAAAATTAACACACACGGCATAAGTGGTGTAGGAAACTAGCTCAATAATCCAGACTGAAGGGTTGTAATGACCAATTATGTATATGTATGAAGTAATGAATGTTCGCCTTTAAAGAAAATTCATCAGAGCTGTTTACTTTCCATAGAAAAGGCAAGGCAAAACAGGTGACTAAGTTAGTGAAGTTTAGTCAGTCTTGTGTAAAGACTCGGCGCATTTGAAGAGACTAATCGTGATTTGAAGATCTCCGTTACAAAGATCTGTCGAATAATTGTCTAGTAATTGTTGTTGTTTATGCAAAGGTTGTAAACAGAGGATTAACAAACAAACTAATTGTTGTTGTTTACATTAAGTTGTATAGTAGAATACAGAATTGTGCAAATAATAAAGAATTTTAATTAAAACTACACACAATTTTATTTTCATTTAATTTGCAATCCACGAGCTCATAATTAAAACGTTTTGAAAAGATAAAAACGTTACAATATATAAGATATCAGAAGTTTCAGGTTTTATTTTAAAAGAAAATTACTTCAACAAACTTTTCATGGATGGAAAAATGAAATTCCCTGAACTTGATTAAAAAAAAATTCCATTTATTAACATTTTGGTTTAAAAACGCAAAACTTTCTATTTAACCTAATATTAACTAATAAGTGTACATTGCCATGAGCTTTAATAATGCTGTGAACTTTTGTAAAAAAATGTACAAAAAAGCACTTGTTGTTTTTATTTCTTCATCCATATAGCAGTATAATGCCCTAAAAGAACCCTCACCCAATAACTCCCTTTATGCATCAACTTTATTTCTTTGTTTAGTTTCTTTGGTTGCTTTTTTCAGCAAATTTTCAAAAATTTTGCAATAATTTTAAATTACAAAAACAACAACAACAAAGCACATTATAGGTAATAATTGTATAATTTTCCCTGCAGTCAAATAACGGGTGTAAACATACAATGTGAGGGTGGTTCATGCCTACAATATTTCCAATGTTTTTTTAGAATCCAACTCACTAATGCTGCTTAGCCTACCTGAACTGACGTCTCCTTCTTTCATCGGAAAGATTTGACATTCTTGTTAAATATGTATGTTGGAGTATGATTTTTTTGAAATAAATTTATGGTTTGGAAATAAAATACAGCAACAATAGCAACACTTAACAGTATATGAATCGCTGTATCTGAGAGCTAGAAAGCTATTCAAGAAGGAAACATAATTTTATACGGGAATTGTTGTGTTCACATGTAAAAAACAAATGTTAACGCTTATAATGTTATATACAGACATAGATTTAAAAAAAGAAGATTGAAATGAATGGATACAGGGAGTTAAGATGATTTTAAAAAAAGCGTATTCCCATATATTTGAAGCCACCGTAGTCGAGTTCGGTTTAAACCTCGCATCAGAAATTTCAAACAAAATTAAATACGAAAAATATTTCTTCTAAATGATATGCTCATATAACGCATCCTCTACTGCACTACGGCAATGAATGCTATTCGTTATTACCTACAGTGAACAAAATTGCTTAGTTAAGTTATGAAAAGTATTGCCTACAGGCAGGGGGTTATTTGTGTTAAAGGTGTCACTACCATGCGTATGAGTAATAAATAATTTGCTTTGCATTTTAGAAAATAATCATACGCCTTCGATGGTTTGAAATTGACGTATACATTTTAAAGAATCCAAGAACAAATTGAATAAAGATAAGAAAAATTAATTTTAAAGTATTTTAAAATCATTTATTACATCTCGTGAAGTCGCCGTGGTCTAGTGGGTAGTGTGTTGGCTTATTAGACAAAAGGCCCGGGTTCGAATCCCAGGTCAGACATCAAAACACAGAATATATCTTCGGCCTCCTCTCAGCAGATTTCTGGCAAAGACACTGAGAGTAAAAATTGCCAGGAAAAGCTTCTCAAAAATCAGTCGTTCGGAGTCGACTTTAAACTGTAGGTCCCGCCACTCATGTATAAAATTAACGCACACAACATAAGTGGTGTGAGAAGCTAGGTCGTAATTCTGACTGAAGGGTTGTAATGGCCACTTATGAATGTATTACATCTCGTACGCTAAATACAGTAGCACTCCGCCAATTGATGCTATAACAGCCGATCTGTATAGCATATGAGAAGGATTTAGCTCGACACCAAAGACATTATTTCAAGTCGCTGTAGTCTAGTTGGTAATTATTGTTGGTTTATTAGACGCAAGGCCCCGGTTCAAACGAAATATTAAAAAAAAGTTTTCTTCGGCGACTTCGCCTCAGCAGATTTCTGGCAAAAGCTGGGTGAATAAAGAAAATTCCTATGAGAGTAACTCGAAATCTACTTTAAACTGTAAGTCCCGCTACGTGTGTATAAAATCAACACATACAATATAAGTGGTGTGAGAAACAAGGTCATAATCGGGTCCGCCATCTAACGTTTTTTTTCAACTAGTGCTTATTTCGTGAAAATAATTAGTTTTATGCTTCCGCTGAACGGATATGGCGGGTAGGTAAACAAGCAAAATTGTCACATTTGTGGCACAGAAAACGCGCACGCATTGAAAAGCCTACGCATCCAAAACGAAAAACTGTTTGGTGCGGATTTTAGTCCAAAGGTATAATTGGGCCATTTTTCTTCGAAAATGAGCAAGGAGTGGCCGTTACAGTCAATGGCGATCGTTATCGCGCCATGTTGGACGAATTTTTGGACCGATCGTTTAGGTTACTGCATGGCCTGCCGAGGCAGGCATTTGAATGAAATTATTTTCCCTTTTTAACCGGAAGGATTGTATTTTCATATAAAAAAAGAAATTTGAGACAATATTCTGCAGTTTTTTTTTAAAGCATGTAAGTAAGTGGACATCTTATTTCCAATTTCTTACTCATCACCCTATATCAAAACATCATCTGCATGCAAATTCATTCATTCAAAATTCAAAAATAGAGAAACTCCAACCGAAACATACTTACACAACCGTGGATATACATAGAAAAGCATTTGACTAATGGCAATTATGAACGTCATTCGTACGAAGTGCCTGTCAGTTATATTTTTGCGAACACTACTTGTAAAAGGCAGCTGTCAATGCAATATTTCCAATTTTTGATGAGGGGAAAACACCAACACAACAATACATTTAACGTGTTACATAAAAAAAAAAAATCCTACAAATAATAGAAAACAACGCTAACTTTACCTTCTTTCCACTCCCGCACAATGTCAGTGTAGGAGACTGACAGTTAGTCATCCATCAGATTGTATTTTTTTTTTTGAATCTTCTATTTTGATGGAATTGTTATTGGAAAATTTTATTTTAAATTACATGTCATACGTTTATTAGAAATATTTGTAGAGAAAAAGGACACACACACAGACTATACACATACTCTAATCCATTACATCAACTAATTTTATTAAAACATTAAATGAATCCTGGCTGGCATATAGACAGTAATATCGAAGAAGCATTAGAAATTGTTCCAAAACATTTGTAAATTATCCACATTCGTTTACTGTTTTCTATGCTGTTGCTTTAGAACGGCAGCAGCAGCAGCAGCAGTATGTTTAATTTTACCACAAATTGTGGTTTTTGTAAATGGACTTCTCTTTGGTAGTTTTGGGGGCCTATTCAGTTGTGGCCATTTCCTTTTCCTCTAACATGTTTTGAACTTTTCTGTTCTTGGTTTTTTTTTTGTTGGTGAACTCATCATTTTTATGGACTCGAAATAATAGACAAAATAAAGAAAAAAAAACGCAAGAAATGTTGTTTTTATTGTTATTGCTGTTGTTGTTGAAATTACGTACAATCAGCACCGGAAAGAAATTGTAAATGAAAGTCATAAATGCCAGAGAAATGCTTTTTAATTCCATTCTCCATACCACCTCTCTCTCTCTCTCTTTCCTCCGTTGTTTTGAATTTTCCGGGTCCTACTATTTGGCTTATGGTCGTTTAAAGCTTCATTTATAGGAATTTCGAATGGCATTGTTATTTCGTCTATGGTTTTGAGATAATGAACCATTTCAGGTCGTAATACAAACTTAACTATTTTCATTTTTGAGGAATTTCTGCTATAACACTGTTGCAAAGTTGTACTAATTCGTTATATTTATGGTATTGCAGTATTTTTTTTGTACATAAGCGTATTTACATGTTTTCATTTTTTTTCATTATGTAATACTTTTTAACTAAAATTACTTAACTGACTAACAGATTATCTTGTGTGAGTCTAACTCATTGTCGAAATTTGATTATAAAAAATATTTTATAATTTTTTTTTTAGCAATAAGGTGCTATTCTAATGCATAAAATTTGAATTACATTCAAGAAATGCAAAAAAAATTAATTTTAATACATCATCAAAAATTACATGAGTATTTATAAAAGCATATAATTGTTTATAATATTTAATAAGAATTTCTTCGGATATTTTTTGTCTAAACCATCCTTTTAATTAAATTGAAAAAAGTATATTATTTTTATTTGCTTATTTTTGTATTTTTTGAAAATTTCGCGCTTTTTTAAGGAAAATGTCTCCATAAGTTCTTTTATTAGTACGTGGCAACACCGCAGAATACCATGAAGACGATAAACAACAGAAAAGAACGAAATGAACGAGTAAGAAACGAGAACAAGAGAGCCATGAACTACGTAGCTAAAAGAACACATTTTTCACCACCAGTTCAGTTGTATGAATAGTTCAATTGAACTAGTTCGTTCGTGAACTATACAACTCTAGTTCGTTCGTGAACTACACAACTCTAGTTCGTTCGTGAACTACACAACTCTATTGAATAGTTCATTTGAGTTAGTTCGTTCGTGAACTACACATGAGAACGGTAAACAAAATAAAAGCACTAATAAGAATGAAATGAACGAATACAATAGAGTCGTGAACTACGGAGCTAAAAGAGCTCATTATTATGACCGGCTCTCTTAGTGCAGTTGTATGAATAGTTCAATTGAACTAGTTCGTTCGTGAACTACACAACTCTAAACTTAACTACTCACATGGTTGTTTACATTTATTATTATAGTTTTGTTGTTGTATTTTTGTTTACTTATTTAACATTTTTTATTTCACACAACAAGACATAGATCTTATAATTATAGTGTGAAAAATACATGACTGTAAAACAAAATTAAAAAAATAGTAAAACAAAAGTAATTAATTAAATAAAGTATTAAAACATTGTAACATAACATAATATTCTAATTAAACGAAAATACATATTCAATATAAATGAAACTGTGTCACAATAAAAAATGAATTAATAAAAAAATAATAAAAGTTTGGAAAATGCTTTTAAGTTGGTGTTTATTTGTAAATTATTTGGGAAGTGAGTTCCAAAGACGGGTAGAAAATATACATAAAAAAAAAGCTACAGTGATATCTCATCAGAATTAGTTTGTTGCCTCTATTCGACCTAGTGAAATGAAGACGATCGTAAAGATATGATGGCATCTTAGTATATATTATCTTGTGTAGTAAGATTGACTACTTAATCTTCATAAGGCTTTCTAAAGGCATACCATATAGCAAATTTGAAAAAGAAGAGACGTAATCGTATCTTCGTAGGCCAAAGACATATCTAACTATATTATTAAAGGACCTTTGCAGTAAATATCTGCTTCGGGAATCATAATTAGCAATAACTTCACATGCATATAACAATCGTGGCATTAAATAGGTTTTGGCAATCAAAATTCTTATTTTCAAAGGCGTCACGTAATACGTAGGCCACAAATTTCTCAGCACTAAGTATGAATTAGCAGAAATTCTGCTAATATGGGTAGACCAATCCAAGTTGTTATTGAAAATAACTCCCAAATTCTTTGTATCTTTGTGTATCGTCTACACTCTATTCACTGGTTATTCAACATAATATCAAAATCGATGTTTAAATAAAAGGTTTTCTTATGTATAACAAGAAATTTAGATTTCTGTGGATTAATTAAAAGTTTGTTAGCCGTTGCCCATTTATAGAAATTATTAAGATCATGGTTGACTTTAAAAACATTCTTCTCAATGTGCTGTAAAGAGCCTCCAGATAAATTTTTACATCATCCGCATAAAGGTGTATCTTGCTGTGCTCCAAATAGTCGGAAGATCATTAATATACAATGAGAATAAAAGCGGTCCCATTATCGAACCCTGAGGAACTCCTTTGGTAACAGCCAAGGGTGATGAGTACTCGCCTTTAAGACACACTAGCTGAAAACGATTACTAAGATACGATTTCAGGAAACAACTTGACGTACTGGAGAAGTTAAAGAGTCTTTGCAGTTTCGTAAGAAGAATTTTGTGATCAACCGAATCAAACGCTTTTGAATGATCAAGTAATACAAGAATATTAATTTTGCCATTGTCAATATCGTACCGAATATCTTCACACAAATTAATCAAAGTAGTAGTGCAGCTATGTTTGGCATGATAACCAGACTGAAATGGCGTAAGTAAATTAAATTCATTTATGTAATCATTCATTTGAGCGTGTAAAAGTTTCTCTAATATCTTCGACAGATAAGGCAGAATAGCGATTGGCCTAAATTCCGAATTAGATTTAGGTATAGGTATAATTTTAGCATATTTCCAATTACTAGGATATTTACTAGTAGTTATGATAGTGTTGAAGAGATGCGTAAGAAAAGGTAGTAGTTCCGGTAATAATATTTTAATAAAATGAGAATCAATTTTGTCATATCCAATAGCATTAGAGCGTATCAGCTCAAAATATTTTAAGACTTCTGCAGCATTTACGCAACGAAATTCGAACTCTCTCTCAACGGTAGTGCTGGTAATTTGTAAACAGGTTTGTTTACTGCATTGTGCTGTTTTTTGTAGGTTTTTGTTTATAATTTTAATGTTAAGCGATGCAAAAGCGGGACACTAGTATCCTGAGTTTTTATTCTCCATGTCGTTAGCATAATTAGGCAACTAAACGCTTTTATGTTTGCGACAAACTCATAGCTTTCTTATAACACTTCCTATTAGGAAGTTGAAGAGGTCATAAGATAATATATTAAGCTTCGCATGGTAGGACTCTGTAGCCCTTGTAACAGTCGTTTACATTGCCCCTTCACTCTCAACGACAGAATAATAATTATGTTTTTATCATTTTCTTGCAATTCCTTTCCTTCTCTTCCATTCGTTTGAGTTTTAATTCTCGTTCTTTCTGGTTTTTTTTTTTATCTGCTCGTTCTTGTCTTTCTCTAATATGGTTACCTTTGCTACACGTTTAGTTGTGTGTCTGTGAATGAATGCTTTTTTTTCTTCTTATAGCAAACTGATGGGTAATGGTTACGTTTCTGGTTAAGATTAAAGATCCATTAAGCTTTTGGCCATTATTAGTTTTGTATGCTTTGGCCAAATACAAATTTTTTTCTATCTCTCTTACTCTCTGTTTTTGTTTTCTTTTTAGCCAACTTTATTCAGTTTCTGTTTTTATTTTCTTTCACTTAATTTTTCTCGAGTAAGTCTTTTGCATAAACGATTTTAATTCCCTTCTGGTTTTCATTTTCATTATTTTCATCTTCTCTCGTTTTGCTTTTCTTCTCTTTTTTGTATGCTTTTGCTGGTAACAAGTATTTGTTTTTATTATTATTTGTTTTCGTTATTATGTTTGTAACAGAATTTCTCGTTTTTTTTTTTTAACAAACCGGAAACCGTAAGAGTTAGTCTATGAAGTGGACACAAGTTGGCTTAAACTCATTTGCTAGTTTTAATCCTTTTTATGGCTGTTTCATGTACCAGACTTTCTATGCTTAAGCGGCTTTGGTCAACAAAATAAAACAACATGAGGACGGGTTTAAGGAGAGCATTCTATTCAGAAATATTCAAACATTTAAGGGAATTTGAAATATTTTTACACACATAAACACTTTTGACTGAAGGATTATCTACTAAAGGTTTCCATTTTCTTTTTAAAGGATTTTTCAGATTTGTGTAAAATTTTGTTGGAAATTAAACTCCAATTAAGAAGTTCACAGGCACGAATAGTAGCCGCCCTTTCTATATCTACCATAGGATCAGTTAAACCTTCTGTACGGATGTACCTTAAGCTTACACACCTACGAAATACCAGAAATACTGAAAAACTTCATAAAGTTTGCTACAGAATCAGACATGTATAGATCTGTATAAGAATGATATTCTTACGACTGCCAAAAACATTTTTGTTAGCTTAACTACAACGATTTATATAACAACGCCTACATAAAGCGGCTAATCTTTATATTAAGCCTTTGTGGAACTACCCATTTTTAAAAATTGTTTTGTTATGAAAATTGAAAACTCAAGACACCGGTTTTTGTTGTTTCTTTTACATCGTTTAACATTAAAATTATTAAACAAAACCTGTAAAATCAAAAGCAATGCAGTAAACAAACCTGTAATAAAACAACAAACACCGCAATAAAAACTGGTAAACAAAAATACACCAACAATACTACGAGAATAAATGTAGACTACAATGGCAAAGCTGGCAAGTGTTTTAATGAAGTTCAGTTTGTCCTGTTTGAAGACACGGTTTGTTTGAAGAGAGTAATCGTAGTTTGAATGTCTCCGTCACAAAGATTTGTTGTGTAATTCTAAACAGAGAATAGCAATCGTTGTTGTTGATGTCAAGTTATAAACAGTGGCACACAGAACTGTGCGAATAGTAAAGAGTTTTAATTATAGCAAAAAAAACGTAAATTTTATTTTTTATTTGCAATCTACAAGCTCTTAATTTAAATATTTTTAAAAGAAAAGAAAAAAAAAACGTAACAGCTCTGTTAGACAAGAAAGAGGCAGTTTTCTGTTGTCCACTAGTGCAACTCTGACTGCCAATATCCATTCTACTTTGACAAAGTGCAACGTAAGTACCCAGCATTGCCAGCCATCTCTCATCTGGAAAGTACTTCTATTTTAGCATCAATTTAAGGAATAAATTCCACTCCATTCATAAGTTATGCCATTAACTTTTAAAAACGCGAAAGATGGAAATGGCTTCCAGATATGTACGTAAATTTCATTGTATTGTCCTTAATTTTTAATCAAATTCATATGAACATAACTAAAAGGAACATTTTGAATTTGAGGCTAATAAAAGAACAAGGGCCTAAGGCGAAAATTCATCACACATTTATTCATCATGCGAGTAGTACACTAAACAAGGGTTTTTGGCATCAAAACTTTTTTTTTGGTTGATTGCAGTAAATAATTTCTGTTTAGGTTTTAGCCTTTATTTAGCTTTCTTCTCATTTCATTTCATTTCATTCCAATTTTATTTTTATTTTCATTTGTGTTTGAAATCTTTTGACATTTTTATTACGTTTATGGCTTTAAGCAATGAAAACAAAATTACAATCACATCGACGCAACAATACAACAATTGTATTAACAGTTACAAGATTTTTATTATTAAAGAATAATATAATAGTAACAACAACAACAACAATACAGTATATGATTTACAACATAATTCTTTACATGGAACACATTCTATGGAGGTACTACTGTTTACAACAAACCTTTATTGCCTTAAAGGAGTTCGTGGTCCGATAAAATCAAAGAAAGAATGAATTGTGCATGGTAATTGTTACTTCACTTTGTTCTACAAAATAAGGGTTTTAAAATCGCAGAATATTTTCCCATAAAATTGTTGGCTTTGAATACAAATTTATCACAACGTGTGGAATGAAATTAAAGGCAAATAAGTAACTGAGACTGCAGTTCGACATCTGTGGATTGGGTGCTTGAGCGACAAGCAGTTTACGACAATTTTTCGAACAAAATTTTCTTCAGCGATGAAGCACATTTCACTCTCGGTGAGTATGTTAATAAACAAAATTGTCGTATATGGGGTTCTGAGAGCCCTCAAGTAATTGAATAGAGGCCATTACATCCAGGAAAAGTTACTGTTTGGTGCGCTCTGTGGTCCGTAAGCTGTGATTGGCCGACGGAAAGACTGTCACCGCCAATTCGGAGAGTTATGGTCATATGATAACCGACATTTTTTGTTGCTGTTTAAGGAGAAAACGACTTGGAGAATATGTAGTTTCAACAAGACGGTGCCACATGCCACACAACTCGAGCGAAGATGGCTTTATTGCAAAAGACATTCCCTAGCCTCGTAATTTCTCGTCGTGGCGATATCAACTGGCCACCAAGATCATGCGATTAGACACCATTAGACCTTTTTTTGTGGGGTTACTCGGAAGATCGTGTTTATGCAGATAAACCTTCAACTCTTGAGCTCGTAAAAACCAACATTCGTCAAGTTATGGCTGAGATACCGCCCAATATGTGTCAAAAAGTGGTCGAAAATTACCTCAAAAAGTTGCCAGTTTCAACTAATATTGTCTGGCTAGAGAAGTATATTCATGGGTACCCCTCTAGTACAATGGAATGTTGCTCATGATGCTACAGAAATTTATCTCTGCTACTCAACTACAAATGAGAAGAAAGCATGTTTATACCATGCAATATTGACAACTGGGCCTCAGGCCAATGGTCTTTGCATCAATCCCTCCAAGTCTAAATGTATTATACTTTCGAGAACCGACAGATCATTTTTCATGCCTGAATTATGCATCAGGGGAAATAAGATTGATTTTGCGAAATCTGCGAAAAATCTGGCTATTGTCTTTAATGGCAGTTTATCGTGGTCTAACCATATAGGTGCCGTTGTAGGTATAATTTATAGTATGCTTAGGAACTTGTGGACTGTTATTGATTCGACTCCTTTTGTCATTCGTATGCAACTTGCCAGAACGTACTTAATTCCGGTACTTTTGTATGGGTGTGAAATTTAAGCAAACTGCGATTGTGATGATAAACGTAGACTTAACTTGGCATTTAATAACATAGCTAGATATGTCTTTCAGAAGGGGCATCGTGATCACATTTCCCATTTTGTTTGCCGGATTCTTAATGTAAAATTTGATGCCTTATTCTACTTCATAAGATAATTTACACGGGACGGCCGCAATATTTATTTTGTCGAATTAAATTTGCTAGATCCTACCGCGGTAGGAACATTATTCAGCAAAGATTTAGGACTTAGATTTTATCTCAGAGACAGTTTCTTATACACACCACTATTCTTTGGAATTCCCTACCAAATTACATCCAGAATCTAGGCAATGCAAACGCGTTCAAGAAGGAGTTATTCAAATTATTTTCATGAGTAAAATTTTTTACTATTTGTGATTTATTTTATAGCTCTATATAGGATATAATTTTATTCCCAGTTTTTTTTAGACTAATTTTTGTAAATGGTAACTTTTTTTTTAATATTCTATTTTTAATATTTTCAACTCACTTATTTACTTACTTACTTACTTTTTTAAATTTTTAATTTCTTTATATTGTTTAATGTATTTTTGTTTCACTATTAATATTTAAATCTTAATGATTCCTAACATAGCACTGTCACTTATAAGATTCATATCTTGTTGTGCTATGTAAATTATAAAAAATAAATAAAAAATACAATGGTTTATGGAAAAGTAAATTGTAGGGGAAAAAAAAATCAAAACGTAGTTAAATGTAGTTAAGCACTAATGCAGCAACCTTGAGAGAATTCGAAAGAAACGTTCTGCATACGATCTTCGGTCCTATGCGAGTTGGCGATAATTTCCGCCATATATATGGGCGTTGTATAGAGTATTAATATCAAGCGGCTATCCTGGCTCAATCATATGGTTCGAATGAAGGAGAATGTTCCAACAAGAAATTAATTTAATGCGGAGATCTGCAGAAGTCGGCGAATAGGATGACCTTGTTTGCGTTAGAAGGACCAGATCAATTGGTGTGACCAACTGACAAAGTCGCCCAAGAAGCAGAGACGGCTGGAAAGATGTATTAAGGCCGAAAGCCGTTAAGTGGATTGTTAATGGGCAATTAAGTGAATAAGAAAGTAAGTAAGGCTAAAGAATAAAAGATCATGGCTTTAACATTTGTTTGCTTGCTGTTTAATGGTTCACTTATCCATTAAAATTTTAGATTTGCATGCTCCTTCTATTAAATACAGTGCTTAGGTACGGTATTAAATGTTCTCCCTCTCTCTTTCTTTCTTTCTCTCTCTCTCTCTCTCTTGCTTTGACGCATAACAACAAATATTTTAAATGAATGCAATAACAACAATAGAAAGAGAAAACAAAGAAAAACTTTTCAAATTAATTTCATGAAGCCTTTCAAAATTCATTTAAACGGTCTGTCTTAACATTTAAAAACGAGAATTATTCACACAAACCATTAACAAAGAACGAACGCAATAAAATTTAATGCCGCAACTAAAAACGGAATTTCAATTGCAGACTATAACTCGTTTTTTTCTTCTCTCTCCCAAAAAAGGATAAACAGTTAATAAAGGAGTCCAAAAAAAAAAGGAAATGGAGGGAAAATGGTTATGTTTGCCTCTTTTTCGTTTTTCTGTTTGAATTAATGTGGCCACAATATGAAATTGATTAAAAAATTGTTTAAATATTTAAACAACAACAAAATACAAAGTCTCTACAAAGTCTCTCTGGCAAATAAACTTTTCTTTGTAGATTTTAAAGATTATCTGTTCCCTTCTAATTCTGTTTCTTTTTCTATTTTTTTTTTTGTTTTTCGTTGTATTTCTTGTATTTGAATTCATTATTTGCATTACGCTTTAAGTTGAAGGATAACTTCCTTAAGAGTATTTAGAGAAATACTCTTCAGCTTCAGATGGAGTGAGACTCTTACACAAATTACCACAAAGAAAAAACGATTTTTGTCATATCCACCATCACCATTGCCACTATTACCCGTCCATGCCACAAATGAAAACGTTACCAAATATGGTTTCAAATTTATTTTCATACTCCACTTCCTTTTCCTTTGGCCGTCTGCATGTGTTTTGTTAGAAACGCGTGTATGTATGTGTGCATTTGTGTGTATGTGTTATATTTTGTTTGATGTGTTGCCAAAGAGCCAAAGAAAAGAGCCAAATTATTATTTTCCTTCTTCTTCTTCTTGTCCTCTGCTGCTGAAATCATCGAAAAAAATATCTTTTTTCTTAAGAATCTTGACAAAAATTGGGTTCGTAATTGCAGGAATTGTTATAAAAGTACTGCACCGGAAACGGAGCACTTTTCCTAAGCCGGATGTTGGAAATTTTATGCATAAACGCACTGTTGTGGAAAGACGAAAGAAAGAGTGAGTGAGAAAGGGAGCAAATGGCATAAAACCATCTCACATACTCCCCTCTAACAAACTTAATAAAACAAAATGAGAAAAAAGTAGAGAAAAATCAAAATAAAAATCTTTTAATTCTTATGTATTGTACTGGTACTCAAAGAGTGAGAGCGAGAGAAAGAGAGAGAGAGAGTGAGAGAGCTTAAAATAAGTTACTAAATATGAGATTAAAATTTATTTAAAATGCCAAATAATACAACAATTGAATATTTTTTCCCTCTCAAAAAATGTTCAATGACAAATGGATTTCAAAAGGATTTTTTGAAAAATGATTTCTAATGCTTAAGAGGCTTACTTATCCAATTGTGTAACAGGAAAAAAAATTGGACTTTTAAAGTGAATTGTTCTGAAATACAATCATTTGGTTATGGAACGAATCTTCTTTCAAATAAAAATTTTTTCTGAACATTAAAAGGGAAAAAGAAAGACAAAAATTAAACGAGGACTGCTATTCATGTTTCTGAAATAAATAATGAAAAGGAAGGTTGCCTTTTACACAGAGAAAGTATAGAATTTATGAGTTTAAAAAGCATTCCGTGATTTACAAATTCATAAATAGAGATGGCCTTTTCCCTATTATTATGGCAATAAACTTTCTCTCACCAGTCTTCTGACAGAAAACATTCGAAAGTGACTAAATAGCCATAAAATGTTTTACAAAAAACTCTTGTTCGGAGATGACTTTAAACTGTAAGTGACGCTAGTCATTGATAAAATAATGAACACATCACATGGGTGGCGTAAGAAGCTAGGTTGTTATCCAAGCTAAACTGTTTTAATATTCAATAAAGTTAGTAATTAAGTAAGGTTCAGGTACGCATACATACCTATATAACTGATCATTTCAACCCTTCAGTCAGGATTACGACCTAGTTTCTCACGCCCCTTATGTTGAAAGAGGTTCAAAAAGCTAATGTTAAAGTGAGTGCTGTATTCATGCTATCCTGAAGAGTTTAGTTTAAGCTCTAGATTATGTTAAGAAGCAATATAATGTTCACATTGTTTAAATTATAAGCAAAAGCATCAAAAACAATGAACTTGTTTACATGATGAACGAGTAAACAAAAATATACCAACAAACACTGCAGGAATATATCGATGCCTCCGTTCTATAACATTTTAAGTCGAAGAAGTGTGTTTTGAGTTATGAGCTCTCACAGTTTTCACGCGATATACCACTATGTATTCTAAGCAGATTTTTCCCTATAATTATCCAAAATTTTGACAGTATTTAAGTTAGAGAACATAGAATTTTAGAATGAACATTAAAAACGTTCTAAAATGTTATAGAATGAAGCATCGATATGTAAACAAAAATACGCTAACAATAATAATGAAACAACGTTGTTTACATTTATAGAGATCACGAGATAACGAAGCTCAGAACAATCAGCCTCAAGGACATTCATCAGACTGTTTACTCTGTCATATAAAAGGCAAGGCAACACAGTGAACACAGGCAACGGAGTCGGTAGAAGTTCAGTCAGTCTTGTGTGAAGACGCGGTGTGTTTAAAGAGAATAATAGTAACTTGAAAATCTCCGTTACAAAGATCTATCGAATAATTCTTATTGTTTACGAAAGGAAGTAATTGTTGTTGTTTACATTAAGTTGTGTACAATAGTATACAAAATTGTGCGAATAATAATGAATTTTAATTAAAACTAAACACAAATTTATTTTTACTTTATTTGCAATCTACAAGCTTATATTTTAAACGTAACAATATATTTTTCATTAACTTTAATCATAAAACTAGCATTCATGCCCTGTTTCATAATGATTTTCCCAGACTCTTTGCTTTATGTTTAAGGTCATTAATCTTTAATGCAAAATCCACCAGGTTCGGTAATACTTCAGTGAAACTTTTCCATGAAACTTTTCACAAAAAAAAATACTGTTTTCAATTGAAGCGATTGAAATCGTTTACCAAAACAAAATCAACTTCAATTGAAACTGAATTGATTTTTTTTTTTTTTTGTTTTTTTCTTTCTATTCTTTGTTTATTGCAGACTTATTGACGGCTTAAACATCAAACGAAAATAAATTACAAACTGTGTATACTTTTTTAGTTTTTCTATCCTTTTTTTTTTTTTTTGTTTTTTGATTTAAAGTTTGCCAAACTAAAAACTATTGCATGTCGATAAACAATATGAAATCAAATCCAATCTAATGCGATTTCATGTTGCCAGCACTTCATTTTTATTAAATTTTATAATCAAAAAATTAAAAACAAAAAGAAAAGAAAACAATTCTCGTACTTTTGAAATTAATTTCATATTATGGATGGAAAATTTTGTTTAAAAACAAACACGATACCTTTAAGACTCTGCTTTTTTTCTCCTCTACTTTCATAGGAAACCGAAGTCTCTACTTCATTTTCTTTAAATTAATTCACTTCTAATGTGTGTGTGTGTGTTTTTTCCAGTTATTTTCTTTTCCTCTCTCTCCCTCTCTGTTGAAAGTATTTTACGCCAATTAATTTTCAATGCTAATTAAGTTTCTTCTGGTGTTTTTTTCTCTTTTTGTACACTCTCTTTATAACAACTCTCTTCAGCTTAGTGCGTGTGTACGTCTACACATACATGTGTACCTACTGACATTTGTGCTGTATTACAGTTTAAGTATGCTTCTGTGTGGGTGTAAGCATTTGTGTGTGCTTTGTAGGTATTTCTTCTTAAGTTTACATAAATTTTGTATTTGTGTTTTCAGTTTTGTTTGTGTGTGTGTGTTTGATCTTTCATATGCTTCTGTTTATAATTATTACTGGGAGAGTAAATCTGTGCATACGAACTGTACATGCATGTGTAGCTATGGGTATTTGTGCATGTAAATGTTTTTAATGTCATTTATTTTATATGGAAATGGAAATTTGTACGCTACATCAGCATACAGGGTTTGAAAATGTTTATTTGGAGCAAATGTTTGTGACAAAAGAAAATTTAAAGTTTAAAGGCTGTCTTTACTTACCTATTCACATACATTATGGGATATTACCACTCTTCAGTATTGATTACGTACATACATAATTGGTCATCACAACCCTTCAGTCAGGATTATTGTCCTATTCCTATTCTCACACCACTTATGTTGTGTGTGTTAATTTTATACATAAGTGGTGGGACCTAAAGTCGACTCTGAACGACAGTTTTTGGAAAGCTTTTAATGGCAATTTCATTTACTCTTAGAGTTTTTGCCACAAATCTGCTGAGAGAAAGTCGCTTAAGAAATATTTTTTATATTTTGTTTTAATGTCTGGCCTAAAGCTGGAACCTTGGCTTTATGTCTAATAATCCAACACACTACCCACTAGACTACGGCGACTTCAAGTAGGGATTATGGGCTTATTTCCATCAGCGTTATTTTCATTAGTGGCCTAATCTGTCGCCGTGGTCTAGTAGCTAGTGTGTTGGCTTATTAGACATGAGGCCACGGTTCAAACATCAAGTCATACCTCTCGATTAAACGAAGTATGAAAAATATTTCTTTCCTTGACTCCCTTTTCACAGATTTCAGATAACAACTGTGGAGGTTAATTGTTTTTCGAAATCGATTTTAAACTAGCCTTCAATACCCATGTGTAACATTAATACCGACAACATCGATGGTGTGAGAAGCTAAATTGTAATCTTAACTAAAGGCTTGCAATGACCAATATAGTAAGTAATAATCTACCCAGCAGTCTATTTATTCAGTCATTAAACGTTTTCCAATTAATTTCAATTTTCTTCTCTCGCTACTTATCTGGTCAACAATGTGTGATTGAACTGAGGTCTTGAAGTGCTCCAATGTTATTAAATTTCCACAATTTGTATGCATTATTCTGGTATTAAAGGAGTTAAGAAGATTTTTCAAATCTTACTGCACAGAATTGTAAACTCGGAATGATATTGTTACGTTCTCACCTTTATAATAACGTTAAAAATATGAGTTCTTAGATTGTAAATTAAATTAAAAATAAATATGTGTTTAATTTTAAATCAATTCTGTATTGTTCGCACAATTCCGTGCACCACCTTTAGAAATTGACTTAACCAATTACAATTACTTTAATTGTTGTTCTTCTTTCACACTCTTTCAGGTATGCAATAACAACTGTTATTCTTCTCTGTTTACAACGTTTTTGTAAGCAACACCGCAATTATTCTCTTTACACGCAACGTATCTGACCGAATTCTTACTGAATCCCACGTGTCGTCTTCACACATGGCTGACTGAACTCTAACAGAATCTCGTGTCTTCACTCACAACTGACGGAATTCTCACTGATTAACCATTGCCTACTCAGCATTTGCTTTTATATCACAAGGGTCAGCAGCCTGTTGAATGCACTTGAAGGAGAATGCCTTCGAGAAATATCTAAAAATGTGTGAACAGCTTCTTTTCATTATCTTGTTCGTGCATCTTGTGAACATTCGTCCAGGAAGAGTAGTTGTTGCTAGTATATTTCTCTATCCGCTATTTTTTGCAATGCAATTTGTTTTTCTTGTTGCACTTTGTTGTTGGCTGTTTACATTTTTATTCCTTATATTTTTTTATACTGATGTTGTTGCTATATTCTTGTTTATTCATCGATCTTGTAAACAAGTCTATTGGTTTTGTTGCAACAACGATAGTTTTCTAGTAGCTGAAAATTTGCCTTTAACTTTTATATTTAATATCGTAAGGGGGCAGAATGTAATGCATATGATGGATAAATTTTTTTTTTAATACGCAATACCTTTGCATAACTTGAATAGAATTTTTCTTGTTCCAAATTCTTCATTGGTATGGTAGATGGAGTGAAAATATAATGAAATTTATTTGTGATGTAAGTTATCACATTGCCGTTCTTAACTGCAATGTTCTTACCAATTTTTATTTATTTCTTCTGCCTGTTGTTGTGTCACCAATTCCCATAGTTGATGTTCATATTTTTTTTTTATGTTGTTGTTGTAGTTGTTGTTACTTGTATTATTACAACAACCTCATGTGTAAGTTTTTACATAAGTCTACTTACTACCCATACAATTATATAATTAAACAGAGAGAACATGATCTTGTTTTAAAAATGTTCCTCTTTCGTTTGAGAATACTCAGTAAAAATTTTAAAATTAAATTTTTTCTATTTTATTTCTTCTGTTTTCTCTCCATTACAGTTTCTCTTTAATTTAATATGATTTTCCTTTTATTGTTGTTGCTAGGCTTACAGTTGTCGTATAGAAAACTTGTACTTGATGTCACTAATTGGCCTTATTTAACTTGAAAATATGCATGATGGAATAATAAATTGAATTTTTATTCATTATTTTTGTTGTGTGGAACAAGTTTTACAAGGATATTAAATGGCATTTACGGAGACAAAAGGTAAATGTTGGTTACACATGTTTTATAAGAGAAAAACTAATATTATAGATGCGTATACGTATCGTGAAGACGTGCCTTATTAGAACGACCACACAGTTTAAAGTATTTGGAGTGGTAACAAATTATTTGTGGTTGCCGTTGTACAGTAGGTAGTGTATTGGATTATTAAGCGTGAGACCACGGAATATATATTATATTGTTATGAAAATAAAGAATCTAGATACTAGTATTTTGCTTTTACATCACTTAATAAATTATATTACAAACATTAATAAATTATAAACAAAAGCCAAAAAAACAAAATAAAGCAAGTGAGCAAACCTGTTAACAAATTATCGTATTGCTTAATATAACAACTAACACCAAAATAAGAATATTCGTAAACAAGTAAACAAGAATACAACAACAAACACTACAATAATAAATGTAAACATCGTTGTTTACATTTATAGAGTTTTTGAGAACATTCATCAGACTGCTTAGTCATATAAAACGCAAGGCAAAGCACTCCACTGAGTTAGTAAAGTTCTGTCAGTCTTGTGTGAAGACGCAGTGTGTTTGAACAGAGTGATCATGGTTTTGATGATCACCATTACAAAGATCTTTCGTACAATTTCTTAGTGATTGTTATTGTTTATGCAAAGGGTGTAAACAAAGGAATAACAAATCCATACATAAAGTTGTGAACAGTGGCTTACAGCTGTGCGTATAATAAGAAATTTTAATTAAAATTAAACACAAATTTTAATTTTACTTTATTCGATATCTACGAGCTTATATATTAAAAGGGTAAAAACTTAACAATAGTTCCTTACTGAGATGACAATTAAACTCTGCTTGGTTAATTTCCTTTTTTTTTCTTTCTGGCTCTTCCAGGCTTATATTTATTTTACTCTATTCCGTCTTGAGGAGTGAATTCACATTTTTATTGAAGAATAGAGGAAATAAAATTCTTAAATGAGAGAATTTAAATTTTACGTGTATAATGCAAGCAGCGAAGTAAATTGCTTAGTTAAATTATAAAGGTATTGCCTAGTTTCAGGGGCTACTATAGCTAAAGCTTTCATAACAAGGATGGAAAAGTTGGTACAATTGTACTTTTTTTAGCACTATTTGCAAGTCAAAAACACCATAGCACCTCAATGACTTATTTAGCACTATTGAAAAATGTTCTCTACTTTATTACATCACTCAAATATTCCGTCTCATCAGTGTATAAGTTTTTTTTCTTCGTTTCATTTGCATATGGCAACTCGTTGCTTACTTGATATATCAAGAGTTATAAAAGGAATATTATCCGTTCCACATTCATCTGGAAACGTAGAAAGGATATTTTCATACCAAAATTTAATAAAAATCAAAGGGACAAATGGACTGTTTCCTTTGACTGTCTCTAATTTAATCCAAACCAGGGATCTACATATTGAAGTCATTTAGTTAGTGTTGCTACAATAACAAATAATTTGCTGGTACAAAATTTATCATAAATAGTGATTTAAAATTTAGATCTCATAAACTTTTTTATTCCTGTATAAATAAGTATTAAAATAAGTTGTTAAGTTTATCTATTATAAAGTGTTTTTAATAATTACAGCGCCACCAGCATTTCAATAATAACAAACAATGAATTGTCTTCAGGTCATATTCTCTGATGAAAAAAAGTAGAACTTAGATAGACCAGATGGCTATCGATACTACTGTCGTGACCTTAGAAAAACAAATTTTAGGAATATAGTCTATTGCTGGGGGGTTATTTCTTTAAGTGGTTGCCTCGAATTTCAGTATCCATCTACGCGAATGTATAGTACAGAGTACTAGCTGTAGTTTGCTCCTCTTCTTGAGAGAAAATAATGAAAAAATATATTTTACAATAGGACATGTCAGGAGATAGAGAATGGAATGGTTCCGTAAACAATCTATTGAGCTTTTATCGTAGCTAACTTGCTCTCCTGAAATGAATATTATTGAAAACGTTTTCCCAAACGAATTCCCCATTTTTGTCTGAAGATTATATTCAAAATAACAAACAAATACAAGTGTTGAAAATTTTAATTTAAAAATAATCGAAGAGTGGGTGAAAACAGACGGAAAAATATTAAATAATCTTTATAAGAATATCAAAGATCGAATATTTTCTTTACCAGGTTTCAAGTATAAATATTTTTGGTAAATAAAATGTCTTATTGAACAAAAATAAGGCTCGTGCTATAATTTTGCAAAGACTAAAAACCTTAATTTTTATACTGAAGTCAAAACTGTGCTAACAATTTGAAAAATTTGCTGTTAATTAATACTATACACAATAAAAGGAATTGCCATTTATATTTTTATTAATTTATAATAAAAAAAAGTTTAAAAAGAAAAAAGTGTATTTAGTACAATCGGTCTGAAAAAAGTAAAATTTTTTGTGACCGTTAGTACAATTTGTTAAGATCAATTTCCCATCCCTATTTCATAACCTTGCGTATGAGTAATAAATAATTATTTTTTTGTATTTCAGAGAATAATCATACGCCCTCGTTGGTTGAAACTGGAGTATAATTTTTAAGTATTCTAAGTACAGTTGGCGCAAAAAATTCAGGAACAAATTGAATAAAGATACGAAAAATTAATTTTAAAGTATTTTAAAAACATTTATTACATCTCGTACGCTAAATACAGGAGCACACTGCAAACGGACGACCTGCATAGCATTTGAGAAGCATTTGAATAATAAAGAATTTTAATTCAAATTGAACACAAATTTAATTTTATTTTATTAGCAATCTACCAACTCATATTTGAAACGTTTTTAAAAATTACAAACGTAACAATATTACATCATTATCGTATATATTATAAAGGACCTATTGTACTCTTCACAAACCAGAAAGTACGTCCCAAAAGAGATTTTCCATTGACCCAGTATTTAACTCTAAGTTCCTTGTCACCAATTCCTTTGCCTGTCAGCTCCATACTCTTGCTGTAGAATGTAGGCCAAAAAAAATTCAGTGTTTTATTCAAGCCAGAAAAACTAAATGATTTAAAAAAATAATAAAAAAAAACACACAAAAACGATAATGACAATAATAATGTAACAAATTTTCTAATGGAAAAAAAAGAAAAAATAATTCTTGTTCGTTAATTTGAAAATATTTAAAAACTTTATCTGTTATCAGCCAAAATAACAATAAAAACAATTGCAGGGACAACAACAACAACAGCAAGAACAACAAATAATTCCAACTCATATAAAATCAAATAAAACTTTTCATCTCTCCTGTTCAGTGGGTTTACACCACGACAACACCCACTAAGACAGAGAGAGAGAGAGAGAGAGTGGAGTGAGAGACAAAAGTTCAGCGTTGATAATAATACAGTAACACACCTTCAACTCTGTGGTATGTGGGCGAATGTGAAAAGGGACATACATACGTACCCCAATGGAAAGTAAAAGAAAAACAAGTTTGGAAATAAAAAAATAAAAAATTTTTTAAAATTTTTACAATTTACTGTGGGACACACAGACACACAAAATAACACAACATTTACGAGACAACTACTACAACAAACACAGCAGCAGCAGCAATTGCCCCATTATAAAATTTTTCTGATAATTTCCCCAGGGAGAAAGTGTTACAAGAACGCAAAAGCATAGCAGCAAAAAAAAAAAACAGGAAAAAATTTACAATAAAGGCTGCAAAAATAAATGCGAAATAAAATGAAATTCATTTTTAAAATAAAGAACAAAAAATTAAACGCAATTGCTTTCATTGTTGCGAAAAAAAAAGTTACAAAATTATACCCATGGAGGTTCATAAAAATTCCAAAATGATGGCGAAAATCTTCGCAATAAGGACGGTGGAGGTGGAGGTGGATGGTATTTAGGAGTCTGTTTTTTAAGTGAATTATTTTTATTAGAATGACAAAAAATAACTGAAGCAGTTTTAATGCTTATTAAGTTAATATTTCCCAAAAAAAATTATTAAAAAAAAATTTGTCTAAAAGATATACTCCTTCTCTCTTATTTATCTTTTAGGCGGATTTATAAAAGTTTTAAATTGATATCTTAAATACATAAAATTCTAATTAATTTACAAATTCCAATTTATCCACAAGAAAAAAAAAGTTCCAGTTATTAGCCTTTAAAAAACAACAGCCGCTTGGCATTAAAAATTATAAAATCCAGACAACCTACTTACTTCTACTGACCATCACTAAGGCGAATGCAAACAAAAGAATCTCAAACTCAAAAGCGAAAGCAAAAAGCGAGATAGAGGGAGAGAGAGAGAAAGTCGAAATTATAATGGAAATATGAAATTAAACAAACAAGTCTGGGGTAAATGAAAATAAAAAAAAAAAAAATTAAATAAAAATACTCTCAAGTCTGTTTATCAATGGTTTCACTTGATTACAGCAATTTATTCAAACCAAAAACAATTCGAAATGTAACACAAGCGGTTAAGAAAGCTACAGTCAATCATGTCCTGACTATGTGGTGTACGCTATATGGAATAAAATCTTTAGAAAAAAAATTAATTTTTTGTTAAGCAGCTTTAAAATCCTTTATGTAAGCCACGATTAATCGGGAAATTAGGGCTAAAGTCTACTTATTAGCTTTCGCTTCCGGCTTTAAAGACAGAAACTGTTCAACTGCTAGATTAAGATGATAAAACGAAGGAGAGAACGAAGGAGCAAATTTTTTCCTTTAGAAGTTCCTACTCCAATTAAGTGAAAACGATTGTCAATATCACGCCTGAGGCTTTTAAAACACAATAAAAAATTAATTTCTGCCTTTATAATGTAAAAGAGTCAGATTGCCTTAAGCCAGAAGCCTCTTTGTACCGATGTAGATGGGCGTAAATATAAACATCACGCGATTATGTATTAAGACATCCAACTTGGGACTTTTCGTTTAAAAATCCGAAGGTGTCCGATGCGGATGGGTCAAAGATCAGTGAACAGGTAGGCTATGGTATACTTTTTTAAAGTTTTGCTATTAAACTTCGCCGTAGTCTAGTAGATAGTGTGTTGGCTTATTAGACGTGAAGCCAGGGTTCAAGCCTCAAGCCAGATATCTAAATAAAATACAAAAAAAGTATTTCTTCGGCGATTTCCTTTCAGCAGCCAACAATGTTTTCCAAACTGAGGTCATGGGAATTTTAAAAGCTTCATCACAATGCTTGTAGTCCAGTGGGTAGTGTGTTGGCTTATTATACAAAAGGCCCGGGTTCGAATCCCAGGTCAGACATCAAAACGAAAAATATTTCTTCGGCGGCTACCTCTCAGCAGATTTCTGGCATAGACTCCGAGAGTAAAAATTGCCATGAAAAGCTTCTCAAAAATCTGTCGTTCGGAGTCGACTTTAAACTGTAGGTCCCGCCACTCATGTATAAAATTAACGCACACAACATAAGTGGTGTGATAAGCTAGGTCGTGATCCTGACTGAAGGGTTGTAATGACCAATTATGTATGTATGCATCACAATGCTTATGGATTGACAAAATTTTCCCTAAAACTCTTTTAATTTACTTAGACAGCCAGGGTACGTTTAAGTTCCTAATGATGGTAGTTTAAACGTCAGTTTTTGTTCATGAATACCATGGGTTTCTCAAAGAAATTTCGAATCTTCCAAAGGTAACTCTAATATGGGTATCGAGACATAGCGATATCTATAGAAATGGCGAAGGCCAGCATAATGCTCACAATATTCGACATGTTACAGGGGGCCATAACTGTACCAATTGCTTCAGTAAATTAGGATATTATCCGCCTGTTTTTTAGGGAAGCTTGGATAAGAAACGGACTGAATCACTTCTGTCTTTAAATCACATGGCTATTCAAAGCACAACAGTAATTCATACGGACCAATGCCCTTTTGGTAGGCATAACAAAAGATTCGACAAAATTTTATAATACGACTATACGTGACCATATCGTGGTGGCTGTGGGTTGGACCCAAATCGCGGAAAGAGTCTAATCAGTAGGCTCGGTGTAAAGTTGTATTTTCAACCGGGTGCCATGACACAAAGATCGGTAGGAGTTTTAGATAGGCTCTGTTCTTAACCAAGAGGGAATTGGTACTCAAGTTGTAACAGTCTGTTAGATCTGGGGGCGTTGGTAGACGCATTGTATTTCACACTGTGCGAAGAGCATAGTGGGATTGGGTCCATGCGGATAGGCACCCACGTAAAACTAATCATCGTTATACGTGATCATGTGCTTTAAATTTTGACTTAGACCTAGAAGTGGCAAAGGGTTGTCTTTAATACGTTCTAAACATAAATTCAATAAAATTCTTCTACATTTTTGCAGAACAGAACTAACCTTTGATTCGTTCAAAGTGCTTTAGTGTTGTAAAATGTAATTCCGCTACTACCTCGAAATGGATTTCAGAGTCCATATATGAAAATATCATACAAGGCACGAACTCTTCTTTAAAGTGTTACAAATCTAATCACAAACGAGTTAAACCTCTATCACTTCTGATAATTCAAGGCACAGTATTAAACGGCAAATGAAGTGGAAAAAAATAAATTCAAAAACGTTACAAGAAATGTAAACAGTTTTAATCCCCAAAGTGACGATGGCCACAAGATAAATGGGCGGGGACAACCGTAAACAAAAAAAAATGTAAAATATATGAATGCCCCCCAAAGCAACAAGAAACAAATGAATGAAAGAAAAACCCACAGACTGCCCCCCCCCCCCCAAAAAAAGGAAAAAAGGAAACAATAATTCTGGAAAAAAGCCTGCTTTAATTGCAGTGTCAATCATATACAGACATACGAACCCAGATAAAAAAAAAAACACAAACCAAAATAAGTACCTTTTTCCTCCCCCCACCCCCAATTACATTTCTTTTTCTCCTTTTTGCTCTCCAAATGCCAGTTATAGAGGTTAACAACAACAACAAAAATACAAAAATAAAAACAACAACAATTTCTTTCTATACAGGCCCTTAAAATTTAATTGGTAAAAAATATTCATTTTTTCTTCTGTTGTGTTTTCGGTTTTCTGTTGTGTTTTTGGACAATATTTCGTTTCCATTTGGGACTTTCATGTACTCTGTACTGTTACACCCACCATGCATACATACACATCCAGAGAGACGACATTTTGCTTAAATCGTGAAATCGTGTCGTTTTTTGTAAATCATTTTTTTGTTTTGTTTTCTTTTTCTTGTTGTTTTTTTTTTTTATTTTATTTTTCTCTGGTTTTGCCATTAAAATTTTTTCTAATTAATTTTTAAATAAGCGAAATGTTGTTGAAATGGCCTCAGGAATTATACAATGAATGGCATACCGAAGAGAGTCGAGTGTTTTTATTTGTACTCAGCCAACCTCAAAATAAAAAACAAGAAAAATGAAAAAAAAATTTGGGGAAAAAATAAGTACCCGCTAAAAATAAATGAAATTAAAGCGAAATTGTTTGTAAAATAAAACCAAAAAACAACAAAAAAAAAATTAAATAAATGAGGGCCATACATGGGGGGTCTTTTAAACCTTACCATCAAATTTAAGCTTTGAAATTTTTATTTTATTGGAGATAAAAGCGGCGGGTAAAAGGCAATGAATTTTAAAAGCGGGGCTTTAAGTGGAAATTTTGTATATAGAAAGTTGCCATTTTTTCAAGCTCGTAAGTTAAGCAGGGTATTGAAATGCTCTGGGTGATGCCTAAGCTTTTAATTTGATTAAGCAAAAGCAAGTAGTAGTGAAATTCAAACTGTACTCAACCACTTCAACCTTTTCGCCAATGTCTGCAACTGTACTGGGCGTACTTCTCTGGAGTTTGAAAAGGTTTTCGTGAGGCCTCTAAAGTTGCCGTATCCTGTAATTAGACTTTACATCTCTGGTCAGGCATCTAGAAACTCTAGTCTCTAGTCTAGAGTCTGTACTCTAGTCTAGAGTCTAATCTATAGTCTAGTATATAGTCTAAACTATAGTCTAGTATATTGTCTAGTCTATATTCTAG
Organism: Sarcophaga peregrina; assembly: GCA_014635995.1. NCBI lineage: Eukaryota > Metazoa > Arthropoda > Insecta > Diptera > Sarcophagidae > Sarcophaga > Sarcophaga peregrina. The sequence continues at coordinate 6,703,289 of CM025791.1, forward strand.
TATATAGTCTAATCTATAGTCTACTAGACTAGTCTAGTCTATAGTCTAATCTATTTTATCTAGTCTACAGTCTAATATATAATCTAGTCTAGTCTATAGTCTAGTCTATAGTCTAGAATATAGTCTAGTATATAGTCTAGTCTATAGTCTAGTATATAGTCTAGTCTATAGTCTGGTATATTGTCTAGTCTATAGTCTAGAATATAGTCTAGTCTATAGTCTAGTCTATAGTCTAGAATATAGTCTAGTATATAGTCTAGTCTATATTCTAGTATATAGTTTAGTATATAGTCTAGTCTATAGTCTAGAATATAGTCTAGTCTATAGTCTATTCTATAGTCTAGAATATAGTCTAGTATATAGTCTAGTCTATAGTCTAGAAAAAATACTTTTTAAAAAAGGGGGACCCTTTTTTCCCCTTGGAAAAGTGTCAGATTTAGTACATTGTAGTAAGGGGGCACAAAAAGTGGCGAGATCGCTGAAAAAGTGTCAAATTGCGACTTTAGTCGCTCAACGGTAACGCTGTGTCGGGTATGTATTATCCACTGTGCAAATATCTATTGATTTGAAACATTTTTTCACGTGTTAAAATGGTGATAGATAGTAAGATATTTGTGTAGTAAATATTTTATATTGTTAGATATTCAGTGTAACTTTTAAATATGATTCCCGTCGACTCCCGTGAAAAGTGTTATTGTCTATTAATTTGTGAAATGTCCACTTTAGAAATCAAAAAGAATTTGCTGCTAATACTTGCAAATGCACTTTTAAATACATACATATACAGATTAAATACCTATAACCCGAAAAGAGCTTTGTAACGCATGGATGACTGAAAGGGAATGCAAAGAAAGAGCAAACGCTGTCATTAATTATTTTTTTCTTCTTGCAAAAGAGCCTCTTCAACAGCTTTCCTTAGCATCTAAAATAACAGGTGTAAATGAAATTTTAATCAAAAGGTTAGCAGTACTTTTGAAAACCATGTCATGTGGCTATGCAGTTAATGTGGAAGCGTACCGAGAGTATGCGATGGATACTCTGCGAAATTATACATAGAATTGTATCCATGGTACAGCATGCCATCAAGTGTTCACAAAATTTTAATTCACGGCGCAGACATAATTCAAAATACTGCGGTTCCAATTGGAATGATGTCAGAGGAAGCACTTGAATCTCGAAACAAAGATTTTAGGTTTATTCGAGACCATCATACAAAAAAAATTTCAAGAGAAAAAACAATTATTTTTCATTATCTACTTTTATAACCGGATCTATTAATTTCAGTCTTTTCAACAAAGCCAGCTCTTGGATCTCGAAATGAAGATATATTATGTGACGAAAAGATGTCATTACTTCCGGACCCTTTAATACAGGAAGATGAAGATTAATTTGAATAAAAGTATTTTTTGTATTCAATAATATAATAATGTGAAACAATGTTTTAATTTTTTTAAGTTGTTTTTGTAACAAATTTTGCTAAAAAAGTTAAATGAAAACACTTAACTGTCTTTTACCATGAGTGGGGGGCTCTCCATAGTACTCTAGAAGGGTCTTTTTGCAGAAATTTTGGACTACAATGAGTTTAGGACCCCATAAATGTAGAAAACAGTTAAATTTTAAAAAATTAAAAAAACTATATTTTATATGCTTCTATGAGAAATGCCACACCCACTCTTCCTATAACCCACATTTTTGGCACAAATAAACCTTTCGATAAGAAATACAAAATTCCAAAATTTCATGCTTCTAGCTACTTCCAAAGAGAAATTATGACTTTTTTCCAGCTAAATTGGCTTTTGGCAACACTGTGCGGTGGTAACATTTAAAGAGATCTAGAGAAAACGAAGCCATGGACATTCACCTACAAAAACATTCATCAGAATGTTTACGTTGCCATGTAAAAGGCATATCAAAGCAGGGAGTTACTGTTGCGCAAAAAAGCGATGCGTTTGAAGAGAGTAAAAAGATCTGTCGAATAATTATCTAATAAATGTTATTATTTATGTAAGGGGCATAAACAAAGGAATGTCAAAGAAAAGCAATTCTTACACTGGCACACAGAATTGTGCGAATAATAAAGAATTTTAATTAAAACTAGACACAAATACATTTTTATTTGATTCTCTCAATCAACGAATTCATTTAATTTAATTCATATTTTAAACGTTTTTAAAAGGTAAAAACGTAACAGTATATACGTATCTATTCATGCGGCCTCTATTCATTTTTCAACTGGTTTCCAGCTCTATTCTGATGTATTCGATGCCATTTAATCGGAGTTGTTGGAATCCAAAATTTCATCGTAGGTTTTTAAAGTGGTTCCCAAAGTAGAGAAAACATTGCAGGACTTATATTTTGATGCATCTGGCCTGTTCAGTTACCTGAAAAATATATAAATATCGTGCTGGTTTCCAATGTACACTAGAAATCAGCCACCAGACAATCAGACAGCAAAACATTTACCATTCGGAGATATTTCCGCCACTAATAATACTAGCCGCAGACTGCACTGGAGATGCATCCATTTGAAAGACGTGGCAGAATTCCAGTAACTGGAAATTTGAAATGTATGGAAGTCCTGAACATCGCTTCATATATTCCTCGTATACATACATACTAGGGATGCCAAACGGGATCGATTTTTAAAAATCCCGGGATTCGGGATTTTGTAAATCCCGATCCCGAAATCCCGGGATATTTCGGGATAATTCGGGATCCAAAAACCCAAAAATTCAGAGGAAAAATCGTGTTTTTCTCTTAGTAATAAAAATATTTTGTTGACAAAATCATTTGTATTCCAAATGCCGTTGAAAAACACTTCTCCCAATCAACATTTGTTGGTAAAATAGTTCCAAGATAGCTGTATGCAGCTTTAAGTATTAACCTCTACTACCTGGTGCTATAAATAAATTTATTTCTTTGGACAGTTGAGTATCTAAATCAGTTACCCTTCTAATTCGTTTTATAGGGCTTTTTACAGCCTTCGATGCCATCAAATAATTTTTTATCACTGAAAGTAGGGTTTTCCTCATCTAAGATGCTATTATCGAAGTCAAGTGATATAGAATTTTTTTTCATGACCTTTTGTAGGGTCAAAATACATATGCATTCACAATCCCGAAAATCCCGAAAAATCCCGGGACAAGTTTTTAAAAATCCCGGGATTCGGGATTTTGTGAATCACGAAAATCTCGGGATTTCAGGATTCGGTATTTCCCGATTGGCATCCCTAATACATACGTAATTCACCATTACGCCCTTCAGGCAGGATTACGGCCTAGCTTCTCAACAACACTTATGTTGTGTACGTTGACTGGCAGGACCTGCAGTTTAAATTCAACTCCGAATGACAGATTTATTGAGAAACTTTTTATAGTAATTTTTTGTTTACTCTCATAATTTTTGCTGAGAAGAACTCGGCGAAGAAATATTTTTTTTCATATTTCGTTTTTGATGTCTAAACGGGGATTTGAACCCTGGCTTCTTGTCTAATAAGCCAACACACTACCTACTAGCCCATACTACATACTAGTATTCTCCAATAAAATTAGTACATCAGTTATTAATTAAATGATCTTTCTATTATAAACCCTTTTCCATGTACTTATCCTTGTAAGCTATGGCCAGGAAATGGGCAATGGATATGGGCTGACGTGGCTCAGCACAAATCTGCTTTTATTGGCTTATTAAGCCAAGAGGAAAAAGAAATTAATGACCATGTGGGCAGGATACTGTATACGTCTGAGGGCATTCAAATAACGAATTCTATTTCTGTTCGGTGCAATTTGAGCTGATAAGCTTCTTATCATATCCACGTAGACAAAAAAATTACAAATCGCTGAAATCACTGATATTATCTGAATGAAGAGAAGTATTTTGTCTTTTTTGTTGTCTTTTTTTTCTATCAAAATTACCACTAAACTACCACAATCAGAAATAATGAAAAAATATGAGCATTTACAGTGAAATAATCACACGGAATATTGAAGTTGTGCTGTATAGATGATTTGTAGTCACATGTCATCTATACACTATCACTAGCATAAATAAAAATAAGAAATATTAAAACAACAAAAAAAAAATGTGAAAAAAAACTGAAAATCCCTACAAATTACAGATATTCGCTGTCATAAGGCTTTGGCTTAGCATTTAAAGCTTTCAACGTTTCGTTCGTTGCACATTTCATTTCATTTCTTTTTAATTTTATTTTTTTCTTTTTGTGTTTTTGCAGGAGCTCCTTTCCGATCGTTTTATGTCTCAATGGAACAAAAATTTTTTTTATGATGAAATCCTAGCATTCGCAGGCGTGTTTCAGCTACAGTTGGAGTATTAAATATGAACCATGAAAGCCAGGCAGGATAGGGAATATGCAACTAAACTAGATACCCAGCATAATGGCAGAATAAGAAGAGAAAAGAAAAGATGAACAATATTGTCCTACACCAATGATATGAATCATAAGGATACGTACTACGTATCCTTAAGGTTTCCTTAATACACACATAGGTAAGTACACACACACACACACACACACATGTATTCCTTTACATAAAATCCCTTTATTTTCTATAGATGTGTGCGTATAAATATATTTTTATTGCTGCTGCTGTTCATTTGTACAATTTCCTTCATTTTCATTTTGTTTTTCATCCTTTTTTTTTGTATGAAAAAGCTTTGAAAGCCATTAAGTCGTCTCTGGCGTCTGTTGTTGATGCCATAACTGATGCCATAGCTGGCAGTACAAAATCATGATAAAAATTGGATTTACGTCCATTTAATGATGAGACAAATAGGATGGATTTTGCGGTTCGTTTATTATTACTGCCCCACCATCTAGCCCTTGTATTTTTTGTATTTTATTGCTGCAAATTCTTGTTGTTTTTTTTACATTTTAATTCTCGTACTCATTTTAGCGAAATGACATTAAATGTTAGCGTTTATGGTCGTGTAAAGAATTTTATGTTTCAACACAATATTCTCCCCCTTTATTTTAATTTATATCTTCATATAGGGGTGCTTTCAGGAGTGTATAGATCCTAGGACACTTTTTAATTTTTTAAAGTGAAGTGAGGTGCAGATATGAGTACGTGCATGAAGATGGGATTTTTATGGTTTTTTTTTCTTAATTAAATTGCATATGAGTCATGAGTTAGTGCAGCTAAACGCACAAGATGGCAATGATAAAAGTAAAATTAATCACTTGAAGCCACCATAGTCCAGTAAGTAGTGTGTGGCGTGAGGCCATGGTTCAAACCCCAGGACAGATATCACAAACAAAAGAAAACTTGGAAAATATATGTCTTCTACGACTATTTCTCAGCAGTCTTCCGGCAAAAACCCTGGGATTAAATAAAATTTCCATGAAAAGTTTTCCAAAAAATCTGTCATTCGGAATCGACATTCCGCTACTCCTGAATTAAATTAGCACTAACCTGGCTAAACACTTGTAGAGATCTAATTAAGTAAGTCTTCTTTATTGCATTCGTTCACGGCTAATAGCATGGCGAACTAGTATGTGTCCCAAGTGTCTCAACCATCTGTGTTAATGATGTTATTTAGCATTGTTCATACGAAGAGGAATACTTGATTGATGAATGAGATTGATTGATTGATTGATTGATGCATGAGATTGAGGTAAATTATCATCAATATTTTCAGAATATTTAGACTCCTTCGAACTTTTCTACCAATAATGGGAAAGCTACGATTAGGATTCTGTTGGGCATAATCATTATATTAAAGGAGTTGTCAGGTTAAGAAGGCAAAGAATCAGTACCACATGATTGATTAATTCTTCGATTTAGAAACTTTTGCTTAAGCCCTAATAAATATAAATACAAACTAGGAATTAATCGTCATATCCTGCTAAGGAATCAATTATAATTCCCTTGATTATCATTTTCCTATTTTGCTTTCAAAGGTATCAGTAGCCTAAAGCCTATGGTGCTATAATGTTTAAAATAAATTGAAATTGTTTTCCCACTTCAAATAAGTGCTGTAATACAATGTTGTTGTTATTGTTAGTGTTTTTTTATTAAAATAAAAATTCCATATTTTTTTTTGTTTTGTTTTGCTCTATTTTATGAGGTGAAAACTACTTTTAAGTGTTTTCAAGCACGAGAGCTAAAAGCGAAAAAAAAAATAAAGATTTCCTTAGAAAACCATTGGTTGAGAAATAAATTACGTGGCTGAAAACAATTGTAATTGTAAAGTGTTCTAAACAGCCATTAATTCGTTTATCTCTTCCATTCATCATCAAAAACTTTATATGTTGTATTCGCCTCTTTGGCTCTCTCTCTCTCCCTCTCTCTCCCTGTGGCTGTTCATCATTTTTAGTTGAAATAAGGACTTGTTATCCTGAAATGTATTGTGTTGCCATTTATTGTTGTCGGTTATTGTTGACTACTGCAACTCGTTGAAAAACTTCTCTTGTTGGCGAAAAAGTTGCTAACGTTGTTGCAATTTTTCTGTTGTTTTCCATTTGGTTTTTATTGTATTACCATCTGATATGGTTTTAGTTTATTTGTATTGGCCGTTTCTGGCTTCATTCCTGCCATCAAACCCTTTAATTGCAACTTGAGTTGTTATTTTGAAAAGTTTTCCTGCCATCTTATCATTTCAAATAAACTTTTGATGAGGAAAAAAAAACAAAAACCCTTCACTCTTTCCCTTTTTGTTTCATTTCCAATTCATAATTCTTGTAACAGGTAATGAAAGCTGATATTTATTTCAGGAGCATACATAACACATAATAAGTGGGAAGTATGCGCTGTTATTAGGGAGTTTATGATACTTATGGCAGCACAATATTTAAAAAAATAAAAAAATAAAAAAAATCATAATATTTTTAGGTTTTAACCTTTTACAAACGTTTAAAATATGAGCACGTAGATTGCAAATAAAAAAAATATAAATTCGTTTTTCGTTTTAATTAAAATTCTTTATATTATAAGCACAACTTGATGTAAACAACAACAATTGCTTTTCTTTGTTATTCATCTGTTTGTACCCTTTGCATAAACAATAACAATTATTTGATAATTATTCGACAGATCTTTGTAAAGGGGATCTTTAAACCAGGCTACTCTCTTCAAACACACTGCGTCTTCACACAAGACTGACTGAACTTCATTAACTACAATCGCTTGCTTTGTAAAGTAACAGTCTGGTGAACGTTTTTGAATGCGAATGTACATGGCATCACCTTCTCGAAATCTTTACAAATGTAAACATCGCTGATGTTGGCGGTTGTTGTTGTATTTTTGTTTACTATTCTTTATGCTTGTGTTTGTTGTTATATTAAGCAGAACAATAATTTGTAAACTGGTTTGTTTAGTGCATTGTTTTGTTTTTGTAGCAATTTTAATGTTGAGTGTTGTAAAAGCAAAACACCCGGATCTAGATTTTTTAGACAATGGGTCAATTCGACCTCCAGGTACTGTACTTGTCAGAATTGACAGGTACACGTCCTCTAACCTAACCTAACACCTTGATTTTTCATTTTCGCAACAATATGATACTACAAAAGAAGATTCTATTTAGGAGAACCTACTATTTCATATAATTTCAGAATGATATGGAAATCCTTAAATGATTTGTGATAAAATCCTTAGATGATAAGAATATTTTCAAAACCAACTACTTCTCTGTTGCTAGCCCCATAGCCATTCATTTAAAAACAACTGGAAACTAAGGCAAGTCACGCGATTGCATTCCTTCTATTACTGTTTCTCTCCACAGTTTAATACCGGGGAGAAGGATTGCATTAAAAATTGCCTGTCTTTCGACTCATATTGCCTCCTAATATTAACTTTTTTTTTTTGTTTATCTATCTATTACATTTTGTTAAACAATAGTTGCCTAATGTTGCATTCTTTTTTTTTCAACAATTTTTATCATTTCGCAAATATCTTGTTTGTGTGTTACCATTTCCCCATTACATGTTCGCTAATGTTACGCCATTGATTTTGTACAATTGATTTCTATCATTTGTATTGAACACCAAGGGACAGGTAATTAATGTTTCAATGAAAGTTTTGTAATTGAATTGGAAAGAAATAAACAAAAAAGAAAAACTTTTACAAGTAATTTGAGCGATTTGTTTAGATAGCGAACACGAATATTCCATTTTGTAAGTGAATTTTTATGTTGCCTTTGATCAGGAGTATTTCGAATAACAATGGCAATGTAATAAAAATTTCAATAAAAATAGTTAAACAAGGCTCTAGTACAACTCTTTAAGAGCTATTTAATGGCATACATTATTAGTTTTAATAAAATTAATTCGTTAAATGGGCCTCTTTCTGTGAAAACAAATTACTTGTGATGCTTTATTGCAATTAACTGCACTAAATTAAAAAAGATATTAGAAGTCGCCGTAGTCTAGTGGGTAGTGTGTTGGCTTATTAGACAAAAGGCCCGGGTTCGAATCCCATGTCAGACATCAAAACGAAAAATATTTCTTCGGCGACTTCCTCTCAGCAGATTTCTGGCACAGACTCTGAGAGTAAAAATTTCCATGAAAAGCTTCTCAAAAATCTGTCGTTCGGAGTCGACTTTAAACTGTTGTTTCCGCCACTCATGTATAAAATTAACGCACACAACATAAGTGGTGTGAGAAGCTAGGTTGCAATGCTGACTGAAGGGTTGTAATGGCCAAATATGTATATGTATTGTCAAGTAAGCATACATACATACCTAATTGGTCATTGGACCTAGTTTCTCACACCACTTATATTGTGTGCGTTAATTTTATACATGAGCGGCGGGACCCACAGTTTAAAGTCGACTCCGTACGACAGATATTTTTACATGGCATTATATTTACTCTCAGAGTTTTTGTCAGAAATTTGCTGGGAGGAAATCGTCGAAGAAACACTTTTTGTATTTTGTTTTGATGTCTTGCCTGGGTCTCGAACCCTGGCTTTACGTCTAATAAGCCAACGCACTACCTACAAGACTACGGCGACGAGGCATGCCTTCTGATAACACAGTGGCCCTTAAGAATTATAATTTTAAAATGGATGGCAGACTAATTTGTGGAGAAAAATGAAGCTGCGCTCTTCCTGTCCGTATATTCCCAACAAAGACTAACTTCACTTAGCTTCTTCCAGCCAAAAGGAGAATAGTTAACCTGAATGATGAAATTAAATCACTAGTTCCATATAAACATTCGGAGATTATGAACTATGTAATGCGCCTAATCAATTTATCAGCAATGTAACTTCCAACGGTATTGCCTTGTTATTAAATGCATGTATGATTTACCTTCGAATGATCAAAAATTTTTTTTGAGTTATCCTCAGAAATTACGGAAGTAATCAATCGTTGAAGAGGACGGCCTTAAGGATCGATTGTCCTTGACAGACTGCTATGATGATGCTATGAGCGTTATGATTAACTCCATTATCGTTATGGAGTGTCGCTTCAGTGTCTCATTTGTCTGGCTACCTGGTCACAGTTACATTCTGAGAAACGAGCTCGACAGAATTCCATTAAATAGCTCATTGCGTGGAAATTCTTGCGATAGACCTATCGTGGGTCAATGAGGAGTTCTGTTACACTTGGTGCTCGATTAGCAGAAGGCGCCCAAATAAGTCACTCGGACCTGATCGAAATCTCATCTCCTTCACCGAGGCCATGCTTACATGTCATTGCGTTATGGAAAGACGCACGGAAAGAATGCAGCTCCCATCTAACGACTTCTGTCGAGAATGAAGATCCGCTAAGGAAGAGGAGAATGTTGACCACTCTTACCCTTTATCAGAGATCATCTCTTGCGAGGTGGAGATATAGATTATTTTGCTTTCCATATTTGTCAGCTTGGCGTAAGTATCATCCATTGATGTCAGGAATATTGTTTCGTTTATCAAACTTTCGGGCTGGTTTACCTGTAACGTCACAACAGGCCGCTATACAAGCTCAAGTGAGCTTTTGGTATCAAAGCTAACACTTCAACCTAACTACCTATCTAAGAGAACCATCATAATCAGGCTGACTTTGATGTGGCATTTGAAAATTAACGTCTAGCATTCCTATTGACCTTATAACAAATTCTGATGCTCCTTGAAGGCAATAATAGAACAAAATTTTGTTCATTTCTTTTAATCTTCTGCTTCCATCAATCCTAAAATATTCGATAACATCTATTTTATTGGCCATAAAATTATACAATTTTCAAAAAACACTTTTTAAATACAGCGCACACATTAAGTGTATAATCTTTGCTTTTTAATAGCCATAAAACTGGTCCAATTTTTTATTGCAAAAGTTAATTTTTAATCCATAAAAAATCGCAACTCCAAAAAAACCCTATAAAAAGAGAAAAGTTTGCACCTGTGGCCGGTAATAAATATATTTTTTATGATAATATTTTCATTCATTTCATTCATTCATTCTTACAATTCGTTCTTCTATGCATTCCCCAACAGTAACAACATAGCATTCAAGGGATTCTAGCATATCAACCAATCATATCTTCCATCTTATGCCGGTGAATTTGGAATTTGCCTTCTTTTTATCTATTTTCTAAGGATAAGGACATGCGCTGTAACGACGCTATCACGATGAAGTTTAAAGGGAAAAAATAATTGAAAATCTTTACATACACTTGCGAAAAGAAAACCAATCTTTGGCTTAAGAAATTGGAAAATTTTCATAAGAAAACATGAAACCAGAGACTAAAAATGAAGGTCAAGCTTAAATACGGCGGCTTTATTGTAATCTCATTGAGCTTTTTCATCAGCAACTTTAAATTACCAAGAAAACTTAACTGCGTTCTTAGTTTTTAATTTTATTTCTGGCGAAATAATGGATTATTTAACCTATTCCTTACAAGGATTTCAACAATTGGGGGTTGGGGTATGTGTATGCATACGTCAATATGTCTTAGTTTTTCTTGCACATTTGCCATTGACAGTTATTAATACACACATTCCAACGTCAACGATTGTCGTCAATTACTTCTGTAAGTTTTCTTTGTTTTTCTTTAGAATCCTGTTGTCAATAACAGTTTTGCAAAAGACGTTTGTGCATGCATGTATGAAATATAGCACAGGTTAACTAATTAGAACTACAAGAATTTTTTTTTTTTGGTAAACTAAACAAGTCGTAGCATACCTCTTTGACTTTTTCCAGAATGTGTCTTCCTTTTAACATAAAGCATGTTTTGGTATTTTATATTACTATTTAGTTTAACGATGCTGTTGCTCTTGCTTGCCACTTTAATGTCGCAATGTTTATGTACCTAGAAATGCAGTTACATAAAGTAATTTTCCCCCCAAATGCTCAGCATGTAAAGAATGTTTATAAAATCACGTTGCCAAGCTCCTTTAGAATTTAAGAAGAAATTCTTACACTCATGGAAAAAAATCAGTTGGAAATATTAAAAAATTTGCAATATTATCATAAGAGGAATGGGATCCATGGAAACAAGGTAACGTTTCTGACTGTGGTCAATGAGGCGACCTCTAGGACGTATTTTTGTTATGCTGTTTTCAAGTAGACACGCAGCCTTCACGTGGTCTCCTCCTAGATGGCATACTAACACCCGCTAGATGTTAACTAATGCGTGCGGGGAAATCTAATCCCTTGAAATTTAAATTTAGGTTGTACGTAGGGTTTGTAACCCACCATGTAAGATATCATCCATTGAAAACCCAAAGTCGCCGTGGTCTAGAAGGTAGTGTGTTGGCTTATTAGACAAAAGGCCCGGGTTCGAATCCCAGGTCAGACATCAAAACGAAAAATATTTCTTCGACGACTTCCTCTCAGCCGACTTTTGGCAAAATCTCTGAGAGTAAAAATTGCCATGAAAATCTTCTCAAGAAATCTGTCGTTCGGAGTTGTCTTTAAACTGTAGAACCCGCCACTTATGTATAAAATTAACGCACACTACACGAGTGCTGTAAGAAGCGAGGACGTTGTTGAGTCAATTCGACCTTCGGCTACTGTACTTGTCACAGTTGACAAGTACACGTAACCTAACCTAACCTAAAACCCAAACACAAGTTCTCCTCTATAAGGCACTCATCCTACCCGTGCTTCTTTATGGCGCAGAGGCATGGACCCTGTTAAGCAGTGATGCAGCAGCCTTGAGAATATTCGAGAGAAAAATACTACGTAAGATCTTCGGTCCAGTGAGAGTTGAAGATGATTTCCCACTCGATACAACAGTCAGTTGTAAAAACTTCTGAACGACATAGACGTTGCGCAGCGCTATTAACATCCAGCGGCTGCGCTGGCTCGACCATGTCCTTCGTATGGAGGAGGACACTCCGCCGAGAAGGGTATTTGATGCGGCGATCTATAGGAAGTCGACGAACAGGACGACCTTGTTTGTGTCGAAGAAGTCCTGTCATCGGCATGTGTTACCAACTATCGTAGGCCCGCAAGAAGCAGAGGCGCCTGGAAGGAGTTTTAATGGATTAATTAGTAAGTATGTAAATAAGTATCCAACATTTTCCGTCTTTTTAAAATGACTGCTACGAGTATAACCTTTGTTCACTCAGTCCGGGTGACTTGTAATACGATTTTGTTGCGAGTGTAAAATCTCATATAAATTATAGAAATTTATTGTTGTTCTTGCTTTCATTGATGTTCTGGAAGTCTGGTGTATAAATGTGATTGTGTGCACACTTTGTGGTGTGGTGTGCAGCAGTGTATGTGTAATAAATTAATATTTGAGGGTCAACGGCAAACATGTTGGAAATGGCAATCAGTTGTTCTCTTCCATATTTCAATTCCTATTTTTTTTTTCATTGTTGTTGTTGTTGTTGTTGTTGTTCCCCCATAACACATACCTAAATGCAATGTATTTGTGTTCACAATTATTAAACAGTAAAATGAGCAATAAATTTCATAACCTCTATGGAAAAGGGCGACTATTTGTCAACGGTATACATATACAAACACACTCACACACACACATACATATATTTGTATGTAAGCATACAATTTCCTCTCTTTATAATAGCAAGCAGACAACATCGACACCCAAAATGAAAGTTTAGTTGCCCACACACACACATACACACCCCAATAGAAACTTATTCAGTTATTGACATGTGTATGTGTATGCGTATGCGTATGAATATGCATTAGGCATTTAATAAGCATTATGTGCTAGCGTGTGTCTGTTAGCATTTAGTGGGCATATGCAGCATGTGCAATAATTCAAAATAATTCATGATCTCTCTTTTTCTCTCTCTCTCTCTCGCTTTGTTTTAAACGATGATGATGATGATGGTGACGTTGACGTTGACCATGGCGATGAATATTATTCTCTAATAATTGTTTTGTACGCCTAGAGTTTATAACACAATATTTCAGTAACTAAGGATTTGCGAATTACGCAAATATTTTAAACAATTTAAACCAAAATTAAAGACATAGAAGTGTTTTATTTTAAAAGATTTGTAAGCCACTACCAAGCGATGTACAATAGCGAGCACAAAAAATGCAACGTTGGGTAAAATTATCTTTAAGTGCGATAATTTTAAAAAAATGGTGACCAGTTCAAAATATTTCTTTGGGTTATTAATCCCTACAGTTATAGATACCTATTATCAATAACATTATGTAAATATTTTTAATTAATGTGATATTATTTTGTCATTTATTAAAAAGAGTGCGAATTTCATGGGAGCAATAAAAATGCAACAGCATAAATTTTAATGTGTTTATTTAAATTAAATAGTAATTCTTACAAAAAAAAAATCTTAAAATTAATATTTAGTGGCGTAGCCCTTATTTTTATGACTTCTTGCAACCTAGAAGGCATAGAGTCGACTAAAGCTATTAATGTGTTAATGGATATTTTCTCCCATTCACTTTTCAAAATTTCTTCTAATTGCCTCTTATTTGACGGATGTTTCCTCTTAACTTCCCGATCTAATAGCTCCCATAGACTTTCTATGGGGTTTAGATCGTGAGACTGTGATGGCCAATCCAAAACATTGACATCATTGTCGCTTAAAAAGTTTCGAGCTAAGCGACTTGAGCGCTTTGGATCGTTATCCTGTTGGAATATGCTACCAGGAGGCATTTTTTCCCGCAGATGAGGAAGCATGTGTTCTTCAAGGATTTCACAGTACTTCTCGGCGTCCATTTTTCCTTCGATTTGAGTTAAGGGATCTACCCCATCACGGGAAAACGCACCTGTAAATACGTGACGTAAAATCAATAATTTTTTTAAACATATCGTTCCTTACCCCACACCATTATTGATCCACCGAAATGTTTTACGGTTGGAAGTTGATATCTTGGAGAATATCTCTGTCCAGGCGGTCTTCGAACAAAATTTATCCCATCGGAGCCAAACAAATTAAATTTGCTTTCATCGCTCCACAAGACTTTAGCCCATTGTTCATTTGACCAATCCTTGTAACGTTTTGCAAATTCCAGGCGCTTCTTTTTATTGATTGCACTGATGAGAGGTTTCTTTGCGGGTCGTCTCGCATGCAAATTAGCCTCTTTCAACCTACGGTGGACAGTGTGAACGCCTATAGAGACTCCCATTTGCTCATTTGCGAAATTAGGAACGTCCACTGCGGTCTTTCGTGGATCTTTTTTAACCAGTGCAATCATCTGGCGGTCTTGGCGAGAGGTAGTTTTTCGAGGATTACCACTACCTGCTTTTCTTTCCACACTATTTCTCAAGGAAAATCGAGATTTAATCCGACTTCACTTCACGCATAGATTTTCCTTCTTCTAAGGCTTTAATGATTGCAGTTTTGCTGTCAGCTGAGAACTGCTTCTATTACAAAACACATATTGTATAACTTATTTAAGAAATTTTCAATTATAATTGCACTTTTTTCACTAAAAATTTGCACTTTTTTCACTAACTCAAAAATATTTAACTTTTTAAAGCAGAATTTGGAATAAACTGTGGTTACTTTGAAAACTTATAATTGAAAGAATTAACAGCAAAAGGAAATATATAAATTAGTTACCGTTATTTTGAAACAGATCTTATTAAAGATCATATGGCACAGTGTTGCATTTTTTGTGCACGCTGCTGTATAACTTTATAATGCATGCTGTCATTCAAACACTCAGCTCTTGTAAGATTAAGTCGATGATAATAAAGAACTACCTTAAGAAACTAAGCCACCTAAAAGACAGAATAAGATTACCGTCTGCTGGATCTCAGCTCATGTAAATATTCTATACTATAACCAAGTGAGAAACAAGCTTCGACGCTATTAATGAAACCAGAACTCTTCCGTGGATTAGGAGGAATTGTTTTGACTGGTATATATGTATATACATATATAATTACCCATTACAACCCACAATTACGACCTAATTCACGCAGTTTAAAGTCGACTTTGAACGACAGATTGTTTGAGTAACTTTTGATGACAATCTTATTAACCTCTCCGAAGTTTTGCCAGTATTCTGCTCAGGGGAAGTCAATAGATATCAGCAGATGAGGATATTTTCGCCAATGAGCAAGCAAGCAAGCTTGTGAGGTGAAAAGATTTTGGGCTTTTAGCCAAAAACAGCTCAAAAAATTCAGAAAAATTCATGAAAACTTTATTTGAATCAATAGTACGGTCCATAAAATTTAATGTTTGAAGATTATTTCATGCAAATGTTGACCGCGACTGCGCATCAAAAGGTCCATCCGCTTAATCCAATTTTGACACACTCTTTCCAACATTATATCTCGCGAATAAGTGCTTCAATGTTGTCTTCCAATGAGTCAATTGAAGCGGGCTCGTCTGTATAGACATGAGCTTTAACATAGTCCCATAAAAAATAGTCTAAAGGCGTTAAATCGCTCAATCTAGGCGGCCAATTGCCAATAAGTCCATTGATACGCGTGCTGTGAGGCATGTGGCACCGTCTTGTTGAAAACACATGTCATGCAAGTCAAACTCTTGCATTTTGGACAAAAAAAGTTTGATATCATCTGACGGTAGCGCTCACCATTCATAGTAATGTTATGATTCGCAGCATCTTTGAAGAAGTACGGTCCAATGATGCCACCAGCCCATAAACCGCACCAAACGTGACTTTTTCTGGATGCATTGGTAGCTTTTGCAATGCTTCTGGCTGATCTTCACTTTAAAATCGACAATTCTATTTACACGTATCCATTGAGATAAAAATGAGCTTCGTCGCTGAACACAATTTTTCGATAAAGAAGTGGATCTTTGGCCGACTTTCCAAAAGCATATTTACCAAAAATTTCGCGTTGCATTAGGTCGTTCGGTTTCAATTCTTGCACCAGCTGTGTTATGAAAGGCTTTACACCTAAATCCTTCCTCAATATTTTCCACTCTGTTGAGTAACAGGGGCCCAATTACTGCGAACGATGACGAATCGATAACTTATGGTCATCACTAACACTATTGCGATATTTTCTTCGGATCGCACTCTACGTAAACGTGTTGGTGGTTTCATGTCCAGTAATGTGAATTTGGTGCAACATTTAGTCACAATAGCCCGAATAGCGGCTTCAGTGGGTCGATTAAACTGACCATAAGATAGAAGAAGCGCGCGATGAACTTTCTTAAAGGAGCACGCAATGATTTACAAGCGTTGTTCGTTTGTAAGACGATTCATGGTTAAATTATAAATTAAACTGAAGATATTTGACAGTGAAACAAAACACAAAACGTGCGTGAGATGTTTAAACCAGTGTTGCCAAAAAGATAATAGATAAAAAATCACCCTATAAAACCAGAACCCTTCTATAGAACAGAATTAAATGTTTAGATAAGTGTGCTCAACGAAAAGACAGATCTAAACACTGTACAAGTATTAATCAACCTACAACATCCGCGCGTTCATTAATGAACCACTATGGAAAAAAAAATTACAAAAGAAAAGAGAATAGATCAGTTGGCTAAAATCAATCGAAAACAGAATAAATAACAACCGCAGGTAAGCAAAAAAGTTGCAAGAGTTCTTAGTGGGCAATAAGGCTTCTTTGAAGTCGAGGCTTATGTTTAAGTGCCCGATTTGATACCAAAACCCTACTTGAGTAAGCATTGAGGCCCGTTGTGATGCCACAGGTAAACGGAGTTCCTGTACTGACCAAGTTCTACCAAACTAGGGAAGAAGAAGAAGTTGGTCACCGCAAGGTTTGCTCCTTGGCTCATTTAATTTTCTAGAAACTTTTGATCCGAAATACTGTGTTTTAAAAACCGAGAGCCTTCTTAGCCAAGTATTACTGCAACATCCATTACGTTATAACAACTAACCATCATCCCTTTCAAAAAACGCTTTCTTTTTTGAAATATTTGCCTTCAAATATGAATTAAAAAATTCATTTCATAAATTTTTTTTTATTTCGCTTGCAATTGTTCACCTTCATTCCTGTGTTTAAAGTGTGCGACAATGCCACCACAAGCACTTTCCCCCACACACACACATTTCATATCCAAAAACAATTCATTAAAGGCAACACTTTCGTTAGTTTTGTAGTCCCAACTGTGCCACAATAAACATTTGCCATATGACATGTGTGTCATATGTTTGTAATCAACAGAATAATAATAATAACAACAACAGAAAAACGGGAACAATAACAATAACAACAACAATAATAATAATGCATGAGTTTTATAAATGATGTTTACACACATGGTTGAGCGGGCATAAGAATCCATGTTGTTTGTATGAGAAAGAGCATGATTTGACTTTAATATGTGTGTGTGTGTGTATTACGGCAAGAGCGAAAGAGAGAGTAAGAGTGAGTACAAATATAACTTAAAAAGCACTTTTCTTAATTGAAACGCAACTTGTAAACGCATTGTGTTTGTGTGTGTGTGTGTATGTGCACAGCAAGTCATGTGTCTTTTCATCCATTAGTGAAAATTATACCCCTTTTTTTCTCAACTCAACTTATCTTTCTTTGTTTTATTCACCATACATACATACATAGCAGGTGGTGAGAGAGAGAAAAAAACCTACTGAAACTTAAAGTACTTAGTTGTTGGCAAATGTAGTAGGTACAGGTGTTGGTTTTAGTGGATATAAAATGGTAAATAAAAAAAAACATAAAACAATATAATACAACAACAGCAGCAACAGTAACAACGATAACAATAACAAATGCAACATTTGTAGTAAAGTCATGTAACAATTCAAATAACATTTGAACGTACAACATATGTATGAACTCGTATGTAGACAAACACATGCACGCATATAAAAAGTGTAATAAAACAGAAACACCTGAGTTTATTATCTTGAAAGAGTTTCATTGGAAGTTTGCTTTTCCTACATTCCGAATGAGACACCTATTCACAGTTATTGTTGCCTGCAACCTATTCAACTTTGCAGTTGGAAAACAGTCTATAGTAACGTTATACACTCTTAGTTCGTGTAATAAATGGTTAAGTCAGACGACAATGGCATGCAATACTGTATGGACTATGCGGGATGAAAATTAAACAGTGGAACGATAAGCATAAAAAGTGATAAAATGTTAGGAATCCTTAAAACTATGCTAAAAGGTTTCAAAATTCAGCCATTGTCTCCCTAACATTACCCAATGCCGATCAATAGAGAACTCATCAAACGAATTCTAAGCAAAAGATCGAAATTTTACCACATTCGAAAATGCCAAATCTGCCGAATTTAATTAAAATTTAGGTTCCATAATCCATCTTACATAGTGTTAAAAATTTTAAAAATGTTTAAACTATACGCTCGTAGATTGCAAAATAAATAAAAATAAATTTGTTTTTATATGCCACTGTTTACAACTTGATGTAAACAACAACAATTGCTTTTCTTTGTTATTGCTCTGTTTACAAACTTTGAATAAACAATAACGATCAGTAAGCAATACGAAAAACCTTAGTAACGTAGTTCTTCCAACCACAATTACTCTCTTCAAACATACCACGTCTTCACACAAGAATGATTGAAATTTACTAACACAGTCAACAATTTTGCCTTGCCTTTTATTTGGCAAAGTAAACAGATTGATTAATATTCTTGAAGACGAACGCTAATGACTTCGTTGTTTATTTTATTATTATTGTATTGTTGTTGTTGTATTTTTGTTTACTTGTTTATATTTTTTTATGCCTATGTTTTGTTCTTATATTAAACAGCACGAGAATTTGTAAACAGGTTTGCTTGTGTAGCTTTTGTTTATAATTTTAATGTTAAACGATGTAAAAGCAAAACTCCAGTATCTAGATTTTTAATTTTCTTAACAATATGACTCTTTTTTGAGGTCGCCGTGGTCTAGTAGGTAGTGTGTTGGCTTATTAGACGAAAGACCCGAGTTCGAATCCCAGGTCAGACATCAAAACGAAAATTTGAAAATAATTTTTCGGTGACTTCCTCTCAGCAGATTTCTGGCAAAGACTCTGAGAGTAAAAAATGCCATGAAAAGCTTCTCAAAAATCTGTCGTTCGGAGTCGACTTTAAACTGTAGGTCCCGCCACTCATGTATAAAATTAACGCACACAACATAAGTGGTGTGAGAAGCTAGGTCGTAATCCTGACGGAAGGGTTGTAATGGCCAATTATGTATGTATGTTTGTTCTTATATTAAACAGCACGAGAATTTTTAAACAGGTTTGTTTGTGTAGCTTTTGTTTATAATTTTAATGTTAAACGATGTAAAAGCAAAACTCCAGTATCTAGATTTTTTAATTTTCTTAACAATTAATTAAAATATTACAATCCTGCACATAAATAACCGCCAAAGCTTTGCAGCATTTTTTAATTTTAACTATTCCACTGTTTAATTGATACATTCTGTCCATCTTTGTCCTTTCAGAACATTAAACACATGCAAATAAAAATCACAATTGGTTTCCGGCATGATTTCTCACAATTTAAGGCAAAAATAAGACAAAGCAAAATGGACTTCTAAAGTAAGAAGATTTTCTTCAAAAGACACAAAACAGCAGCATTTGCAGACTCTGTCTATAGTTAAGCAATTTCTATGGAATGTAGTGCTTACACACACATAAGAATTAAAATTCTTCCTAAAACAACTGGCCATTAAGTTTTATTAGGACATTCGTCTTAAAGTTTTATGCTTTAAGCTGTATCCGGGCATGTGTTCATTGACATTTTGGAACAACAACAGCAATACTAAAAATAATAAACAATAAAAAATAGAAACAATTGTTGTCAACACGCAATTCGTACATTTTGTGTTGAATACAACAACAAAAAAAAAACAAAAAACATGACCTACAAGCGGAAATGTAAATGTTACTTAATGTTACCCAAGTGACATTTACTTATACACCCCCTTGACATTCTCTTACAAATAAATTTGCGTTGTTTTCCTCTCTCTCTCTCTCTATCTCTCTTCCTTTCTCTTACTTTTCAAATTGAAATTCATTTACTTTCGCTAATTTCTATGTGTATGTACGAGTCTGTGTGTGTATGTGCCTTATTGTACCTTTAATTTTAATTCATTTGTTTTGGTTAGTCATACTTGACTGAATCGAATGACATTTAACTAAGAGAGAGAGAGAGAGAGAGAGAGAGAGAGAGAGAGTTTTAAGTTCAAATATGTTTCTTGTTTTTTATTCCAAAAATTTTTTTTCTTTGTTTTTAAGTTTTTAACTACGGCAGCTAAATTGTTTTAACGATTGCCGTGTGTCGTATTTGGTAGCATTTTTCAACTTCCCAATAGTGGATAAAAAATATTAAAGTTTTCCTCTCTATTTAGTTCTCTTTCTTTTACGTTTCTACGTCTATTAAGTAAATTAAGTCACCACACAGCAGAGTAGTGTAGGACTGGAATGGCATGGCATGTCATGTAAATAATGTATTATTGTGTATGCTTTTAAGACACCATTACACTTGTAATTGTGTGATTGTAATCTTTAAATTGATTACAAAACCTACACATACACACACAAAAAAAAAACGCTCTTTCTTTTAGACACACACCCATACAGTCGCACAATCAAGCAGTCGAATACTCATCGTAAAACAAATGTTACGCTTAATTGTCGGACTAAGATTACGAGTAGATACGAGTCTGTTTATATTCTTTCTTTTTTTTATTGCTGTTATCGTTCATTTGTTTTTCTATGAGTTTTTTAATCGTTTGTACAATGTTACAAACAACAACAACAACAACAATTACGCACAATAAAAGTAATTGCATTAAATAACGAAAACATTAAGAGAGAAGTAGAAAGAGAGCAAACAAATCACATTAAAAGTTCCAAAGTATGAGTCAAACAGTGTCACTGAATTTACATTCACTCTCGTATCGTATCGTATCGTATCGTGTGTTTATTTTTGTGTAAGTGTGTGTACTTATGTGTGTAATTTATTGGTTGCGGGTGAAAGGAATTGAACAATTACAAAATCAATTAGTTTTTGCTGTTTTTCTTTTTTAGAGAAAATTATGGTTTGTAATCAATCTAAAAATGTTTAGAAATTTAAGATTTCGTAATTATGATAACAACACACTGCCGAGGGGAGACTCATTACGTTTAAATATCCCAATCCCATTTACATTACTTTGCTAATAGTTTTTCTGTTTTATTGTTGACTTCTTTTAATAGGCAGGCTTTCTGTTATGGAGAAAATTCTGTTTGATATTGGGTTGAATAAATAATTTGATTAATGCATGAGGATTAGAAAGAAAGAAAATATGGAAAATGTTTTTTTTGTCCATTTGAATTGATTTATTTATGAACAATTTCATATGGGAAACATAATGTAATTAGAAAACTTAGTTGACCGACTAATGATGGAATGAAAAAAAGAAAGAAAGGAGAAGAAAGTGGAATATTAATTTGTTTAAACCCTTTAAAATCATTACATAATATTTTTGAAGTACTTTTTTTTGTCGGTTGCAAATATCTCCCATACTACTGCATCAAATTTAATGAATGATATCTCATTTTAAAGCTTATATCTAACACTAATGGCGAAAAATAATTAGAAATTGAAAAATTAATATTTCCATTGATAAAAATTATATTTTATATAGAACTGCAAGATAATACTGTTGTCCATATAATTATATGTTTTTGTTTAAGTGTGCTAACACAGGGACGTTTGATAGTAATGCATTTCATAGTTGTTAGATCACGTCCGATAAACAGGGTCGCTTAACTGTAATGCTATTCCACATAATAATATATAAAGTTGTAAAAGGCATTTTGGTAATGTCGTTATTGTCATGGCATTGTTTGTTTTATGAAGTGTAGTAATACGGTGTCTTTTAATATATGCATATATATAGTGTCAGCTGATATTTAACAGTTAAAAAGGTTTTAAGAAAAATAAGAATAAAAATAACGTGCAACGTAAGAATATAAATAACATACATTTGAAAAGACAAATGCAATTATAATGTTAATCAGAAATCTTAATGCTAAATAGGGCTTAATAAATGGTACCAGGCTAATCGTAACAAACTTGGGAGAATACATCATATCAGCAAAAACTATTCATTATACCGATAAGACTGTACTCATACCCCGAATCAACCTTACACCTTCTGATCTAACTGTGCCTTTCCAAATGACTCGAAAACAATTCCCTGTGAAAGTTGCTTTTGCTATGACGATAAACAAAGCACAAGGTCAAACTCTTCAAAAGCTAGGATTGTATTTACCAGAACCGGTCTTTTCATATGGGCAGTTATACGTGGCTTTTTCTCGAGTGCGTACGTTTAAAGATATTTTAGTTTGTATTAAGGATTCGTACGGGCAAAAAGTTAACGATGATCATGTCATTACCTCTAACATTGTATTCAAAGAAGTATTATAAAAGCATTTAAACATATCGCTCCTTTATTGCAACATAGTCAGATCTCAAGAAATTAAAAATTTGTAGTTACTTAAGCAAAACTGCTCTTTTACACCTTCTGTATATGTTGGAAAAAAATCAGTTTTATATCCCAAGCTGAACCGAAGTTATAGCAAAAAGTGTTTGCGGTAATTAGATCATAGGACTTATGTCTTGAAAACTTAAATCGCATTTTGCCAAGTTCAAGTTTTTTTGAGATTTGACTATGTTGCAATAAAGGAGCGATATGTATTTATGTATGATGATATATGTATGATGATA
Source organism: Sarcophaga peregrina (assembly GCA_014635995.1). Taxonomy (NCBI): domain Eukaryota; kingdom Metazoa; phylum Arthropoda; class Insecta; order Diptera; family Sarcophagidae; genus Sarcophaga; species Sarcophaga peregrina. The sequence continues at coordinate 6,726,320 of CM025791.1, forward strand.
TTATGATTTCTAATATTTTTATACTTTTAATAAAATTTCTATTAATTATTTTCATTTTATGTTACAAAAATGACAACTAACGGTGCAAAATATTCGCACGGGTCATCTAGTACATTTGAATGTCCTACGGCTGTCTTAGTTAAGAAATTATTTTGTATCCGAATATAAATTCTTTTCATATAGAACATGCATCTACATATATGGAAGTCGCATTAGTCTAGTATATAGTATTTTGGTTTATAAGATAAGAGCAAGAAATTCAAAACCAATACACCGAACAAGACAAAATCAAAAACTTCAGGAAAAGAAGCACCCAGCAATGGAAGTGAAAAAACCTCCACTAACTTCCTTCTACAAAGTTGACAAATTGACGAAAAGCTTTACTAAAATTTCACAACACAAGGTACAATGTCCGCATTTGTCACTTTTACAGGCACCTAACTTAAAAGCACTTCTAGTGCATAATGGGCTGCATAAGCAATGAACAGTCGATCGTATATGATACTTTTACTAAAAGAAACAATATAGATACTTCTGTGGTGTTTTGCTTTTACATCACTTAACATTAAAATTACAAAAAAAAACTACCAAAACAAAACAATGCAGTAAACAAACTTGTTTACATATTATCGTACTGCTTAATATAACAACAAACACCAGCATAAAGACTTGTACAAAGATAAAGATGTTTACATTTATAAAGATTTTGAGAAGGCAAAGCCACGAATATTCGGCTTCAAAAACATTCATTAGACAAGTCAAAACAGGTGACTAAGTTAGTGATGTTCAGTCAGTCTTGTGTAAAGACGCAGTGTGGTTGAAAAAAGTAATCGTGGTTTAAAGACCTCCGTTACAAAATTCTTGCGAATAACTGTCGAGTAATTGTTATTATTTAAGCAAAACATATAAACAGTGGAATAACAAATAAAAGCAATTGTTGTTGTTTACATCAAGTTGTGAACAGTGACACACAGAATTGTGCGAATAATAAAGAATTTTAATTAAAACTAGATTTTTATTTGCAATCTACGAGCACATATTATAAACGTTTTTAAAAGGTTCTGTGATGCCAGGAGCTTAATCGCCTATCTTTAATGAAAATAAAACAAGGCTTAAAAAGTATGACAGGTCCTTTAAAGAACTTAGCAATCGATTCATGCTAGCTTGGGTAAAATATCGAATATGACTGTACACATATCAATGAATTCATATGCTTCATCTTGATCTCTTGAATTTTTTTCTTTAGTTTTGTAGTTAGACCTCCATTTTGGAAGAATTTAAACGAAAGAATTAAATCGCAAACATTTCTCTATCTTAAACAAAGGCGCTGTTATGCAAACTCATCGATTGCTTTGCAAAAAAAAAAAGGAAAATATTCCCTCCACCCACGTTAAAATTAAAATAAACTCGGATAATGAAAACGAATTGAAAAAAACAAAAAATGAAAATTTAAAAGCAAAAATAAATAACCGATAACCACATCATCATTCAATCGAATTCGATATAATTTATGCATAAAAACAGCCTTTGGCTTACTGCTAAAGAAGGTTGGTTGGTTGGTTGATTGGTTGGATGTTGATCATGATGATGAGTTTATTTTTATTTTTTCATCTTCTTCCTTAGGTCCTTAATAAGAGAACCACTTAAATTTGTTGACATTTTTCTTCAACGAGTTCGTATTTCTTTTTTTTTTCAATTTTCATTATTTATTTACGTTACTCTTCTCTGTTTATTTTATCATTTAATCAACTTGAGATGAGATGAACTGAGCTGAGCAGTGTTAAACTGTACAGTGTGGGCTGTGGGACCTCCGCTGCATTAAAATACTGACGGGTATATAAAATAATAAAAAAAAAAAACCTTACAGCTCATCATTATCATCGATGGCTTAAGTTTACGCATTCATTATATGATGCCTTTAGCCTTCAAATAAAATTTCCTTCTGCATTCCTTTAATGTTTCATACGTCAAATGCTGCTTTTCCTCAGAGGCCAAACCAAGCAACCAATCTCTCTAGTATGAAATTCTCTTTTCAATTTCTGTTTTTCTTTCCTTTTTTTCATTTCTGATGATTTTTTTATTGACAGTGCTTTTGCTGTTGTTGGATTTAGGCTATTGTTGCTGTGCTGTGTTGTGCTGTGCTGCTGCAACCAACCCACCACCAATAACCATTTCATGATAATGGGCCCATCATTTACGCCATCAAAGTATTTCCATGAATATTTTAAAAGCTTCAACAATGGAAACAAACACCGTCTAATACACAGCAACAGCCTCAGACTGCCTAGGGAAACGCGAGCTTTAACATTGCCAAGGAGGAGTATGAGCAGCTACAGGCATGACGAGAAGTAGCCAAACAATACAGCAGCAGTTTACGTTTACTTATCAGCAGCAACATCATTCGCTGGCATCAGTTTCTTTAACTCCCGATTATTTGAGGATTTTTTTCAATTCTTTTTCTGTTTTTTTTTCCTCCTCCTATAGCCAAAGGGATCATCAAGCATTCCGTTAAAGAAAATATTTTTCCTTCTCTAACTATTAAGTCGTTTTTTTTGTAGTTTTTCTTGGTATTTTGTCTCCCCCACGTAGATAAGAAACTAAAGCAACAATGCCAATTTGTTGTATTGCAAATACATAAATAAATAAAAAAAAAGCAAAAACAAAAACAAAAGAATTGAAATTGTTTACTTGCCTCCTCGCTTTTCAAGTATTTTTCTAAAAATCAAACAAAATCGTCATTTAAATAAGAATTCAATTTAAAAGAATTTGAAGAAGCAGAAGCACGATAGAGAGAATTTCTTTTTCTTCGAAAATTTATTTCGTTCATGTCCCATTTAAAAAACATACGCTTGAGTGAAAATAAATTCGAATTTGATTTACGGATTAGAATACGTATTTAATTTTCTATTAAATAAAGCTTAGACGACAATAGAATTGACACGAAGCAGAAATTTTTAAAAAGTCGTTAAATAAGCTCTCCTTTCTTATTTTTATTTAAAACTGGCATTGTTTCGTAAGAATTCTGAGCACTACTACATAGAGACACTACAAAATAGGGAGAAAGTAAATATAAAGCAAACTTTTTAAGTCATCAAACCATTGATTCAAATTGCCAGTTCCTTTGCACAACTCCGATACCAAGTTATGTTTAATTTTGTTCAAATAGAATACGGAAATCAAATATTTGATACTGCTACGCAGCCGTGGATTAAGTGGTAAACAAAATAAAAAAAATTCCATATTTAAACCAAGGAAATTTAAAAATTATAACTGATGAAGAAAAAGCACAATTGCTATCGAATACATTTTCTTCTGCTTACAATCTCACATCCTCTTATAATCACTCAAATGATAAGTTTGTGAATTCGAAAGTAAATCAATTTAAATCAACATATACGTATTCTGAAAACGTGTCTTTGAGAACTTTAAACGAAATCAATTCAATTCAATCAATTCAATTTAGACGATGTCCCAAATGTTTTAATTAAAAATCTTCCTGCAAAGGCTATAAAATCACTTCTGATTATTTTAAATAGCTGTTTAAAAATCAATTATTTTCCAACACATTTAAAAAAAGCCAAATTAGTCGCCATTCCAAAACCAAACAAACCTAAAAACAATCCAAGTAGTTATCGGCCGATTAGCTTATTAAGTAATATTGGTAAAATTTATGAAAAGATACTTCAAAAGAAAATTTGTGATGAAATTGAAGACTCAACGGCAATAGCAAAGGAACAATTTGGTTTTAAAAAACAACATAGTGCAGTACATCAAATTCATCGTATTGTAAATATAATTAAAGATAACAAACGAAGTAAAAAATCTACAGGAATGATTATTTTGGACGTAGAGAAGGCAGTTGACACCGTCTGGCATAATGGCCTTACATACAAATTGATTCAAGCTAATATACCTAAGTATTAGTGCAAGATATATTACCCTCCCAAGTCATTTACTACAGGTTTACCTCAAGGTTCAATATTGTATCCTATATTATACTCCATTTACATTTCCGATTTCTCTCCTCCGTCATATTTAAAAGTTGCATACTATGCAGATGACACCGCTCTTTTAACGTCTAGCAAACTCACGAAGGCATTGCTTAAGAAAATGGAAAAAAGTTTTGAAGCATGCAGAAAGTACTTTTACAAATGGAAGATTAAAATTAATACAAATAAAACTCAAGTTATTATATTCCCTCATAACAAATCTCCAAAACGATTACCCAACCGCCAACTAAAATTTCAAAATGAAAACATAACACTTCAAAATAATCTAAAATATTTGGGTATGTGCTTAGATAAGAAACTTCATTTTGGAAACCATATGGAAGAAGTTCGCAAGAAAGCGCTGAAGACAATGAAATCATTGTGGCCAATACTCAACAAACATTCAAATCTCAATACAAAAAATAAAAATTTAATATTTAAAAGCATAATAAGACCAATTTTGACATATGCTAGTCCCATTTAGTACAAAGCTGCAAGGACACATCTGAAAAAACTCCAAATAATTCAAAATAAATGTCTTAAAATCATAAACACTGGAGATTTTCTACTCAACTTCTTCACAACGAAACTGGCTACGAAAGTATTATTGACGTCCATAAAAAGAATCAATATTAAATATCACGAATCCATAGAAAATTCTCCTTATCAACTGATAAGAGAATGTCGAGAGTCGGGAGAAAATTATCTCTAAAATTAAAATTAGCAAATTGAAAATGACAAGTAACAATATGTTATGAAGGTTTTCCTATTTTTCCTTTAAACACTCTTATAAAAATAAAACAAAAAGAGCTCTAAATTTTTATAATTACTTTATCATTCGTTGTAATATCTGTAAATAAATCTCTCAAAAAACTTTAATTTGTAAAAAGTAAATGTAAATAATGGTGAAATTGGAAATGAAAAAAAAATGAAAAAATGCTACTGCTATGTTTTATCTTTTAAAAACTTAAAAAAAAAATTAAAATTAAAATAAAAATTAATTTGCTGTTTAATTTTAATTAAAATTCTTTATTATGCGCACAATACTGTATGCCACTATTCACAACTTGATGTAAACAACAACAATTGCTTTTCTTTGTTATTCCTTTGTTTATATCTCTTGCATAAAAAATAACAATTCCACACACACACATCATTACAATCTTTCAGTCTGGATTATGGACCTAGTTTCTCGCACCACTTATGTCGTGTTTGTTAATTGTATAGATGAGTGTCTCCGAACAACAGATTTTCTTGTTTGAGAAACTTTACATAGCAATTTTATTTACTCTCAGAGTTTTTGCCAGAAATCTGCTGAGAGAAGATCACCGAAGAAGTTTTTTCTTATACTTTTGTTTTGATATATGACCTGACCTTACATCTAATAAGCCAACACACTACCAACTACACTGCAGGAACAATAACAATCACTAGACAATTATTCGGCCACTGCAGGGTTTTTCAAGCACAGGTCATGGCAATATTATAAGCGACACAATACAGTAAGACCCCGCTTAAGCAAAACAGCGTTAAACGTTAAATACATTGCAACTTCGGAGAATACAGTTGAAATCTTTATTCTGTACAGACTAACAAACGAGCGTTGAAACAGATGCATAGTATAATCCGTCGCTATATAGTACACCGATTTTGTTTGGTAAACTGCCGTTTCATTTGCAGGCATATACAACAAGTATCAATACAGTGTAAAGTCGCCGTGGTCTAGTGGGTAGTGTGTTTCGGGTTCGAATCCTAGGTCAAACATCAAAACGAAAAATATTTCTTCGGCGACTTCCTCTCAGCAGATTTCTTCCAAAGACTCTGAGAGTAAAAATTACCATGAAAAGCTTCGCAAAAATCTGTCGTTCGAAGTCGACTTTAAACTGTAGGTCCCACCACTTATGTATAAAATTAACGCACACAACATAAGTGGTGTGAGAAGCTAGGTCGTAATCCTGACTGAAGGGTTGTAATGACCAATTATGTATGTATGTATCAATACAGTGTGCGATTTAGGGGAATCCCAATACTACCGCGTAATACTGAAATAGCGTCAAGCGGAGCAGCGTTAAGCTGGGTCTTACTGTACTTGATGAGTGGCGGGTTTTTCCTTAATAATCGCTTAATTTGCTTTGAAAGCCAGTCAGCGCTTAAGTCCCTAACGAATGTAGTTTTAACATTCGTCCTTGTCCATGAATGACGATGTTTTCTCAAAGAACTCTCGGATCATTCGAAGGCAACTACTGATGGGTTCCAATACATATGGATGTGGTAGAAAATTCCATTGCTTATGAGTTGGCTAAAGCTGGTACAGACGTAACAATTTCCAAAAATTGCCTCAAATGCAGGGAAGCTACATCCAATATTGCTAAACTGTACTAGTTGCGTATACATAAAGAAGAAAGGGACCCACTCACTTCTGTTCTTAAGTCGCATAATGACAATTTTTACAGGCGCCTGTTCTTTTGATTGGCATTCCGACATACGTCTTCTGCAAGCCCTAGGGGCCCTGAAGAGGAGGAATAGAATATCCTTCACCTCGTTTGTTTGTGTTCTGCTTTCTTTGTTGTCTTTTCTGGACATTCCACTGTAATTTAATAGATTTTATATGCCTACAGTAACCTTAAGACAAATCGGTGCACATAAACTAGTTTGTATTACAAAGTTTTCTTAAGATTTTCTTTGAACTTTTTTAATCTCTATCAGGTGGTTTTCATTACTTTTGCACATAAAAAAGATTGAAATTGTGGCGTATCATAGAAAACGCAGCAGGTGCACCATAATATATGCAAATCTTATTAAGGCTGCAAAATAAACTTCAAAAAAATAATAAAAAAAATTTCTAGTGGAGATTATAAGAAAAGTTTCTTAATTTAAAGTAAATATTTCGTTACCAATAAACTAAAGACGAATTAATGAAAGTTTTCTTTATTTTTCCTAATTTTGATAGCAAAAATAACATCAACATGTAACCACTTTTGCTCATCACTGTATTAGTGAATAGATTCCAAGGTTTAGAAATTCATTTAACGAAACAAGGATCCATTGCTGTGTTTTTGTTAGTACAGAAAGCAAATGTTGCATGATTTCTGGCAATTAGTTACAAATCTGAAGTCGCCGTGGTCTAGTGGGTAGTGTGTTGGCTTATTAGACAAAAGGCCCGGGTTCGTATCCCAGGTCAGAAATCCAAACGAAAAAATATTTCTTCGGCGACTTCCCCTCAGCAGATTTCTGGCAAAGACTCTGAGCGTATATAGTACATAAATCCACTACAGTAAGTAAAGTCGAATCATTGTTGTGATTTCACAAAAAAAAAAAGAATTTGCAAAAATCATTTAAAAATGATGGAAACAGTGTAATTCTCTCCACTGGTTTCAAATGCCTTTACTCCTTTTAATGGAGATGTAAAGGAAAAAAAAATTTTAAATGATTTTTTGGCTAATTCTTCTGACTCGCTTGTTATCTGTTTAATGTCTGCTCTTATAAAATTCTCAATATTTCATCTTTTCTCATTCACCCCTTTCCTTTCCTATTTCCTATTGCCCAAGCCCTTTCAAATTTTCAGCTTTTTGAAGTTTATCGTTATTATCGTTACTATCGTTGCTTTTAGCGTCCGTTATTGTTGCTTTGTTGTTGTAATAAGAAATAAAAAAAGGCAAGTAGTTGTTGTAGTTTTTGAAATTAGCTTTTCATTTTGGTATCTTCGTTCATTTTTCATTTTCATCTCGTTTTTGTTGTTTTGGTCATCGATTGGACAAAAGCCAAAAAATTTCCTGTTTTGATAATTTTCCGTTCATTATATTGTGGTACTCGTACTTGTTCCGTTATATTGCTGCAGTCAAAAAGGCAACAGGAGTCTCAATAGACGAGGTCACAAATTGCTTGAAAGGAGGAATGTAGACAGGATAGTATGCTAGTACTGGGTGCATAGTAAAGTAACTCATACAGAAGAGTTGCAGTAACACAAACTAACAAATATTTGTACAGGGTTAGAGATTTTTAAGGGAACAGTAAGCTCAATAAGTTATGGTATATTAAGGCAAAGGCTTTAAGGCTTTTATTTACCGAAAATCAATTTTTTTTTATCTCTCTTTCATTACTTTCAGTCCAAGATCAGTTAAATATTGCCTCATCAGTAGAAATGTACAAATTGTTACGTTTTACTTTTAGAAAACGTTTCGAAAATAAATGTTTGACCTTGACTTTGGTGATTAATACTTCCATTAAGTTTATAAACGAAAATAAATTATTTTTATTTTGAATTTGTTTCACAAAAACTGTCGTCATAAAAACAAAAAAAAGGAATTGAAATTACAATTTAATACTGTTACTGTCAGTTCTATGTACAGCTTAAAGACATTTAAAATATGAATTCATAGATGGAAAATAAAATAAAATTAAAATTTTTTATACGCACAATTCTGTGTGCCACTGTTCCCAACTTGATGTACACAACAACACTTGCTTTTCTCCGTTATTCGTTATTCCCCTTCGCACTCTTTTGCATAAACAATAACAATCACTAAGAAATTATTGAAGTCGCCGTGGTCTAGTGGGTAGTGTGTTGGCTTATTAGACGAAAGGCTCGGGTTCGAATCCCAGTTCAGACATCAAAACGAAAAATATTTCTTCGGCGACTTCCTCTCAGCATATTTCTGGCAAAGTCTCTGAGAGTAAAAATTGCCATGAAAAGCTTCTCAAAAATCTGTTCGGAGTCGACTTTAAACTGTAGGTCCCGCCACTCATGTATAAAATCAACGCACACAACATAAATAGTGTGAGAAGCTAGGTCGTAATCCTGACTGAAAGGTTGTAATGGCCAATTATGTGTGTATGTAAGAAATTATATAACAGATTTTTGTAACGAAGATCTGCAAACCACGATTACTCTTTTCAAACATACCGCGTCTTTACACAAAACTGACTGAACTTTACTAACTCACTCGCTGCTTTGCCTTGCCTTTTATATGGCAAAGTAAACGTTGTTTACATTTATTGTTGTAGTGTTTGTTGTTGTACTTTTGTTTACCATTTTTTTATGCTGGCAGTAAGATAACTTGTAAACAGGTTTGTTTACTGCATTGTTTTGTTTCTGAAGATTTTCTTTATAATTTTAATGTTAAGCGCTGTAAAAGCAAAACACCAGTATCTTGAGTTTTAATTTTCGTAACAATATTTTCTTTGACTTTAGAATATCAAAATTTCATAAATTCAAATGCATAATTTTAAAGGCATCTCCAATTTTTCTATGCACTATACCTTCTTTTTATTGACTCAATGGCATCCACAACTAAAACAAAGACACCGCACTGCCAAAGGGGGTCATCATCATCGTCGTCGTCGACTTCTTTAACAGCACAATCATTGCATATGCCACTCATGTTTTTGTTGGTGCTGCAGTGTTGACGTTTAGCTTCTTTTCGCCTTTTGAAGAGTCATTATCAAATAAATTGAAGTTTTTTTTTTTTCTTTCGTTGGTTTGGAGAAAATAACATCAGCATTACAAAATCCACAGAACGAACAAATTGAAATGAACATACCGACACGGATAGACACAGAAGAGGAGGGTAACAGAGTGAATGTGTGTTATTTTTAGCAAATCTTGGTCAAGGCAAGTTTATCATTTTGCGGTTATAATCGGCTCGAATGATCAATGAATGGTTGGGTTTCAATAAGAAGGAAAGGGGGAGGGGGTAAAGAAGAAGCCGTAAATAAGTACATAGAGTAGCTATTGGCAGTATAGTTGATTTGCTGTCGTATAAATAGGCTGGTAATTGAGTTTTAAAATGTTTTTGCTTTAAAACGTGTGGCGTATACATACGGATAAGTAGTAGTTTTTATACCACAAAACATATATTTTTCTAAATTAAAATCCTCTTATACAATATTTGTTTTGCTTTTATGAGTTGTTTCTTCTTTTTTTTTGCTACTCTTCTGTAGAGAGAGAGAGTATATATTTTGCCAAAGGCTGATTTATATTTATTGATGTTTTATATGAGGATTCTATATAACTTTTCTCTTCTATTCTGTTTCCATTTATTTTTTATATTTTTTTTTTTAATACTTTTTCGCTTGCCAAAATACTCGTTTATTTACCCAGTACGCTTATAAATTTTATTGCATTAGATTTTACCGCATTAGCAGCTTTATTCTTAGTTCAGCATAACTTGGAAGAGTACCAGAGTACCACGAATCCGAACATTTGTTATGACTGGTACAGCCCTCCTGCTTGCTTCTTACCCCACCGTTGTTCTGGATTGTCCCTGTACAAAGCATTACTAATTCATGACATTTGATATTTGACTCTCTCGGTCTCTCTCTCTCTCTCTCTCTCTCTCTCTCTTCTATTGCTTTTTATTTCATTTTTGGTATTCCAAGGCTCTTTCTAATCCCTGTTTATATTGAAAGGCAGCCATAAAAAAGAAATCTTTCCAACTCTTTCTCATTTTGGGTGGCCTCTTCTTGTTAAATGAATAGAGAAAAGGAAAAAAGAGAAGAAAGAGAAAAAGGAGAAGCAAAAGTAATTGCATAACGATGCTCTTGGTTATAAATTATGTAATCAAATCAAAACATAAAATTGGTTATCGATGTGCATCACTTGTGAAGCGAACGTTTTTTTAATTCGAATACAAACGTACGTAGATACATACGTACCAACATTCAGCGTTCATTTCGTTCATATTTGTGTTTTATAGCGATATCAAGTGGTTGTTTTTCCTTTAAGTGTTCCAGGGAATGGAATTTTATGAGATTTTCATTTAAAAAATTTTATTTTCAAAGAAATTTTATTGCTTTAGGTAATGCAAAAGAATTATTATTCACATCCATGGTTATGAAAGTCGCCAGTGAAGCATATGGGAGTATTTTAAATATTAATTTTCAAAGAATTAAATGCATAAACATCAGATGGCATGGCAGGGTAGTTAATTTATTATTTGTATTCAAATACGAGTTGCAATCATCCTTGAATTTTCTGAACACTCGTGACACCGCCACTCAGCAAAGGCTTCATTTTCTCTGCCTCGTTATAACTACAGAAAAGAGTCTTATAGTCACAGAAAAAGAGTTTTCCGCCATATTCCCACAATATCTTAATCGAGGTACTCGATAATTCTTCTGTACACGCAATAGAAATCTAAGCCAAAATACGGTAGATGAACTAATGTACGATTTTGCCTTAAACAAACGAAAATGAAAAATCAAGATATTGCTTTTGCATCGCTTAACATATTAAAATTATAAACAAAAGCTACAAAAACAAAACAATGCTGTAAATAAACCTGTTTACAAATTATCGCACTGCTTAATATAATAACAAACGTCAGCATAAAAGAAAATGGTAAACAAGTAAACAAAAATATACTAACAACAATACTAAGTGCAAACAACGATGTTATAGAGATTTCGAGAAGGCGATGCCACAAACATTCGCCTTCAATTTTTATTTACTCTCAGAGTTTTTTCAAGAAATCTGCTGAAATCGTCGGAGAAATTCTTTTCTATGATGATCTTTGTTGTGTTCTACCACAACATTCCTTTAGTTTTCGCTATGTAAAACAGTTCGAGGTTTTGGAATGTATTTCAGCGGTAAAATCGAACGCGGTTGGTTCTGATGATTTGAATCCTTCATTCTTGAAAGCTCTGACTCCTAAACTTTTACCATACTTTACTCACTTGTTCAATACTGTTCTGACTAAATCTACTTTTCCTGAACATTGGAAACTGGCAAAAATCATTCCCATTCCCAAAACGAACAACAAGTTCAGGCCAACTGCTATCCTCCCTTTTTTGTCCAAGATAATGGAGAATATAATGGCCATACTGATTACCTGGAGAGTCACCATTACTTTACCCCTAGTCAGTCAGGATTTATGAAAGGTAGAAGTTGTACTACAGCTCTAATAAATGTTGTAGCAGATCTTAGGTGCAAACTAAATGTAAATAAGTGTAGCGTTTTTGGTTCCGCTTGATCACACTAGGCTTTTGACACAGTCGATCACGAAGTTCTTTTGAAAAAGCTCCGGAAACTGTTTTATTTCTCAAATTCTGCCTGTAATCTTATTTATTCTTATTTGCTGAATAGGTTTCAAAAAGTTCATCTTAATAGCAATATCTCAAATCCACTTAATATTAGTAGAGGTGTTCCCCAGGGTCAATACTTGGGCCTCTGTTATTTTGTATGTATATAAATGATTTACCTGGATGTCTTGATTCACCTGTATGTTCATATGTATGCTGATGATGTGCAGCTTTATACTAGTACTCAAGGGAGAATATTGATTCTTGTTTGGACTATATTAATAGTGATTTGGTAAGGATTGACAACTGGGCCTCGGTCAATGGTATTTGCATCAATCCCTCCAAGTCTAAATGTATTATACTTTCGAGAACCGACAGATCATTTGTCATGCCTGAATTATGCATCAGGGGAAATAAGATTGATTTTGCGAAATCTGCGAAAAATTTGGGTATTGCCTTTAATGGCAGTTTAACGTGGTCTAACCATATAGGTGCCGTTGTAGGTAGAATTTATAGTATGCTTAAGAACTTGTGGACTGTTATTGATTCGACTCCTTTTGTCATTCGTATGCAACTTGCCAGAACGTACTTAATTCCGGTACTTTTGTATGGGTGTGAAATTTTCGCAAACTGCGATTGTGGTGATAAACGTAGACTTAACTTGGCATTTAATAACATAGCTAGATACGTCTTTCAGAAGGGGCGTCGTGATCACATTTCCCATTTGGCTGGCCGGATTCTTAATGTAAAATTTTGATAATCTCCTGAAAATTTGATGCCTTATTCTACTTCATAAGATAATTTACACGGGACGGCCGGAATATTTATTTTGTCGAATTAAATTTGCTAGATCCTACCGCTGGTAGGAACATTATTCAGCAAAGATTTAGGAGCTCTATTATCTCAGAGACAGTTTCTTATACACACCACTAGTCTTTGGAATTCCCTACCAAATTACATCCAGAATCTAGGCAATGCAAACGCGTTCAAGAAGGAGTTATTCAAATTATTTTCATGAGTAAAATTTTTTTTTACTATTTGTGATTTATTTTATAGGTCTATATAGGATATATTTTTATTCCCAGTTTTTTTTTAGACTAATTTTTGTAAATGGTAACTTTTATTTTAATATTCTATTTTTAATATTTTCGACTTCACTTATTTACTTACTTACTTTTTTAATTTTTTAATTTCTTTATATTGTTTAATGTATTTTTGTTTCAGCTATTAATTTTTAAATCTTAATGATTCCTAACATAGCACTGTCACTTATAAGATTCATATCTTGTTGTGCTATGTAAATTATAATTAATAAATAAAATAAAGTCGCCGTGGTCTAGTGGGTAGTGTGTTGGCTTATTAGACAAAAGGCCCGGGTTCGAATCCCAGGTCAGACATCAAAACGAAAAATATTTCTTCGGCGACTTCCTCTCAGCAGATTTCTGGCAAAGACTCTGAGAGTAAAAATTGCCATGAAAAGCTTCTCAAAAATCTGTCGTTCGGAGTCGACTTTAAACTGTAGGTCCCGCCACTCATGTATAAAATTAACGCACACAACATAAGTGGTGTGAGAAGCTAGGTCGTAATCCAGACTGAAGGGTTGTAATGGTCAATTATGTATGTATGTATGTATGTAAATAAAATAAATATTTCATTTTGTTGGAGATTTCTGAACCGTAGCATCACGTCTAATAAGCTAATATACTACTTACAAGACTACTAGACTGTATGGTTGAGCCTGAAGTAAGGCTTACAAGTTTTTATAGTTATAAAGGCAATAGAAAATGTTTCATGAAGAGATAATTTAACAGAACAGTATTCAGGTTCCACTTGAAGGAACTTCCAATTAATTGAGCCCAGAATGAATAACCATTAAAAAGCTTTATAGCTTGGACACAGTTATACGAGGGCAATAAATCAACAAAGTCTTGTTGTAGCGTATTGTGCCCAAATTTTAAGTTTATAAAGGAAAGTATCCACTTTGTTTCGGAAAACTATCCCCACAGACAGGAACTTCCCCGGTTTAGACATCGTGAATTTGGAACTTGTTTTGGGACTGATACTAAAACAAGCAGTTGGTTACGTAGATGGGTGTCATCACAATCGTTGAATCGTTAATTATGAATCACTAGTCATGAATTACATATCTATCGTAACCTACCATGTATTGTGTTTTCTTTTTTTGAATTTGCTGTAGCGAAGTACAAAGTTGAGAACTTTTTCATTTTACAAATTCGTTAAAAAAATAAATGTCCTAAAAAGGTATTCTTTTATTAGAGCTTAGGCCCTGCTTACACATTGCTCTACATTCTGATCGTATCGTTTTCTTTATTTTACAAAAAAGACCACGTACGCAGAAATAAATTCTTAAAAACCAAAAATATGCCACCACATTGTGATCCATGTTGAAGGATCAATAGACAACTCACATAATGACGTAACAGTTATATGCCAGCAGAGACCTTTTTTTAAGGCTTCTGAAGTAGTATACGTTCTATAAAACCCATCGAATTAAATCGCTGTTTCATCATTACAAAATGAAGCATTGCTAACAATCACTAAATCCCCCATCAATTCAAAACAAACTGCAAAGACCTTTTGTCCATAGAACTACAAAATCTACATTCATTATGATTTAAACTTCCGCAAAATTTAATTATTTTTACGAACAGCATCAGTTACAATTTAACTCTCATCGTTCGAACATTCGCATACTCTGTAAAATATCTCTGCAACATAAACATTGTCGGTCTATGATGATAATGCCAAGGGAATTATAAAATACCGCAAAATACATCACATCATGTGCATCTAAAAACAGTAACAATACCAACAGCAACAACAACAACAACAAAATAAAGGGAAAAGATAAACTCGGACAACGTTCAAATCAATGTTATTTTGATTGCTAAACATGCAGAGAATTGCAAACGAATCGAATCGAATTGAATCGTGAATGAAAATTGTAATTTGTAATAACAATAAAACAGCAACAATTGCAGCAACATCAGCAAATATAACATGAATTATGTACGATGTACAGTAAAAATAAAACACAAAACACAGTAACAGTACACAAATACAATACGAAATACAAGCGAAAATAAACAAACATTTTATATGATAATGATAAAAATTGCTATTGTTGTTGTTGTTTTCGTTACAATGATATACGATTTTCCAACCAACACTAACAACAACAACAATAGCAACATAACAATGATGGTAAAATAAAGGACCAACAAGTCATTTTTCAAATGCAACATTAAAATGTAAATTTTGAAGTACCCCCCCAGCATGTGTATGGAATAATGCCATCGAACAAAGAATGCTTTTAAATAAGCACACACATACATACATAAGTACACACCATACAGGAACATGAATTTCTACTTACTTTGACTCTCCCGCTCTCCCGCACTCCAGCTCTCTTTGAATCTATTTTGATGTATGTGAGCATATTAAAGCGAATTGCAAATAAAAACAAAACGAAACAGAACAGAACAAAAGGGATAATTTAATACAATTCTAGTGGGTGTGTGTGTGTATATGTGTGCGTGGCAGTATTGATGGCCATTTGTACTTTATTTTGCAATCCTGCAAAGTTGCTGTTTTTCTGAATGTTTTTTTGTTTTTTTCTCTCCCAAGTACCCTCACTCTTTTCGTCTCTCTCTCTCTCTCTCTCTCTCTCTCTCTCTTTACTACTGCATTTTAATTTGTTTTGATAACAAACAAATGAAAATCCATTGAATTTAACCAGACAAATGAGTGAGTGCTTCTCTATAGCTATCACACATACATGCATTCGTGCATCTGTGCATCTGTTCACGTGTTCATTGTAATGTTTTGTATGTCAAGAGAGCGTATTGAAAAGAGTTGTTGCTGTTGTTTATTATATCAACCGTATTAAGGAGCACATTCCACACACACACACACACACACATCATGCTTAATATCGTTAGTAAACATATTCCACATTGGTTATCTGCTCTTCTCGGAGAAATTAAAAAATGTTCTTTGTTTTCTTGTGTGTGTGTGCTGCTTTGGTTGCTTTTCTTTTTTCTGTACTACGCTTGATATTTCTGAGTGTTTTTCAACTTTTTTCTTCTCCTGTTTTTTCTCTTTTTTTTTCATTATTTAAACAAATTAAAGACACAAGTGTCTTCCTTTTATGTCCTCTGGATTTATATTGATTAAATAAAAGACAACAACATAAAGTGATAAGAGAAAGAATGAAGAAGAGTTGATCAGATTGATTAAATTTCATTTCTTGTTAATAGTTTCCAGAATGACTTATGGTTTCTCACAAGAGCGGAACGTAAGCTTGTGATGTATATTGGAAATTTATACCAAAATTACGTAAAGTCATCGCAAGGTTGCAGCAATGGAATCTCCTGCGAAAGGAAGGATAGAAATCAGAAAAACAATGGAGCCACCAGACTTTCATGACACTCTCAACCGACACGGTGTACAGCAGAGATCAGCAATGAATCGTTTTTTTCGCTATTCACAAGCACTCATGAAATTTTGAATAAAAGTGGGACAACAATATTGAAATTTAACTAAAGGGTTCGCCAAATAGCTTTTTTTTTGAAAAAAAATAATGGAAAATAATTTTATTCAAATGGCTGCCTCGGCCGGCCATGCAGTAGAATACACGATCTGTTAAATTTTTAGGCTCATTATCGATTGTATGCAGCTGTATTTCACCAATGGCTTCACGAATATTGTGCAATTGTCTCTGGCTTGTCGGCGTAACACTTATCTTTGACGGTATCCCACAAATAATAGTCCAACGGTGTCAAATCGCAGCTCCGAGGGGGCCAATATACGATAGAGGGCCAACATGCCACCATATTAAGCATTCGCAACCAATTATATTTTCGCTGCCATGTTTAATAGTTTGCTTCATATAGAATCCTTGAACACATTCCCCGGGTCTTCGATAATAGTACTGATTGGAACAAGTTATCCATCTGATTGGAAACGTGTTATCTAGTCGGATGAGTCCAAATGTAGCCACTTTCAGTAAGATGGAAAGCAGTACTGCTAGCGCAGATCCAGGGAACGTGTTCAAAGATACCATGTGAAGCCATGTGGTTTGGGGATGCTTAATATGGTGGCATGTTGGCCCTCTATATTTAGTAGATGGTATCATGCGAAAAAAGACTATCTAAAGATTCTGCAAACCCATCTTTCGAATTTTATGGACAAATGTGCTTATCCCGAATAAGAAATTATTTTTCAACAGGATGGTGATCCGAAGGACACAGCAAAAATTGTAAAGATATGGGGTGGGAAACATAATTTTCAATTGATGGAATGGCCGACACAAAGTCCCGACCTCAATCCGATTGAAAATCTTTGGCCATTCGTGAAAATTCGGCTCGGACAGTACGAAACAGCCCCAACAAACATGGTCAAACTTTGGGATCGTATAAATGCGAAATGGAATCGAATTCCGAAAGATGTTATTGCCCATTTGGTAGAAAGCATCTCAAACCGCGTAAATCAAGCTATTTCTAATAAGGGTCTATGGACAAAATATTGAAATTGGGTTAGTTTCTTGAATTTCCTTGAAACGTGCAAAATTGAGTTTATGTGGGTTATTTTCGTTTTTTCATTCAAACTCATTGAATTCATTTCATTAATTATTGTTTTTTACTGCTATTTGTTAAGAATAAAATAAAGAATTAAAATTATTATTTTTTTTGTTGTATTTGCTTGTATGGTTTTGTTTTTGTGGATGACGAAACTCAGTATTGTGAACATGCACTCACTTCTGCTCGTCACTGTACATACAATCCTTAAATTCAATGAAATCCTTCAATTTTTCAGTACGACTTCGAATGTATTCTGACACGAGCAAAAGTATCCCAAGGCTGGCATCATCTTGGAATATTGAGTTTTCCTTCAATTCCTTCCAACATGTAAGAGGTGGTCGCCGTATTGTTGGTGATATGAGGGCTCAGATAACTGGGACAAAAGAAAATATGAAAAAACATATTTCTGTCAACGTCCTCTTCTCTGCAGTCGTCTGGTAAAAACTCTGTGAGTAAATACAATTACCATGTAAAGCTTCTCAAATCTGTCGTTTGTAGTCGGCACAGATCTCACCAGTCGCGCATAAAAATAATACTCCCAACATGGGTGATGTGAGAAGATAAGTCGTAATTCTGCCTGAAAGGCTGTAATAGCTAATTCGTACGTACGTAATCTTTAATTAAATCAAAAATGATTTTTACGATTGTTAGAAGCAACCTGTATAACCTCATCTAGTTTTGGATTTTTTTACAATTAATAAAAGCCTTGGAATTGCTTAGAAGACTCACTACATCACTAAAGAGCTCATGGCGACTTTTACACAAAACTTTTATTCGAAAATAAATGTTTGACCTTGACTTTGGTGATTAATGCTTCCAAAAATGTCCATTAAGATTATAAACGAAAATAAATTATTTTTATTTCGAATTTGTTTCACAAAAACTGTCATCATGAAAACAGACAAACACAAAATTGAAATTACAAGATAAGAACATTACTGTGAGTTCTATAAACAGCTACTGACAATGAAATAGTACAAGAAGCGACATCAGTTAAGAATACAAAGGTAAAGCAAGCTAATTTGCTTCTAATTAACTATCTCCGGCTGTAAATGTAAAGCAAAAGAAAGGACAATAAAAGTAGAATATCATGGTTTTATCTGCTCTTAAAACCATGTGAATGAATCACATTTAGCGAGAGGATAGGACTGCTGTTACAGTAGGATATAATCTGACCACACATAAATTAAGTATGAACATTGTCATTGTTGTTGATCCTTCTTTTTTATATTCAAAGAATAATCACATGCACACATAATTTTTTTGCAATTTAAATTCAATAACTGAAGGATTTTTTTTTATTTTTTTTATTTTAATATTCCGGGTAAAATATTATACTTGAACACACGTGTGTTGGCTTACAGTCTAGTGGTCAAAGCATGTAGAATATGCATGTGACTGTAACGATGATGCTTATGATGATCGGGCAACAGAATGTACTTCAAATGTTGATGACGTGGAGTATAAAAACTGTAGACTTCTTGCTTTGTTTGGTAAGTAGACTTATGGTACCTTTTTTTTAACTTTTTTGCTTTACAAAAGTATTACTGCAGATTTACTTTTGATGACTACAGTCTTACTTTCATAGGTGATAAAGGTAAGCCTACGGTTAGATTTTTAACTACAACTAAAACTCTGCGAATCGATTTACAATTCCTTGAAAATTTCAGCTTAAATAAAATATTAATTTCCGAAAGAGATATAAGCTAACATCATGAATTTGAACTGTTCTTTAAAGGTTTACATGCACATATTCAGCTTTTGTAAGTACTGTAGTGTACGTTATTACCAAGTCGGCCTTAACCCTCTGTAATTACCTTTACTGCTTTGTTTTAAACCAACTTCGCCATCATCATCATCATCATTATTATCGTGGCAATATGAAAAATATATTCCAGCATGGCTTCTAGAGTTATTTATGAAACCCGCTTTCATTTTTATTACATTTCAATAGAGGTTCAAGTATTGTGCGGCGATGGTCATTAACTCTACAACCAACATTGAAAATATTCTTGGCTTTAATAATAAGGAAAAAAATATTTAAAAAACAGTAAAAAATTACCAAATAATGAAGAATTTTTGTTTTTTATTTAAAGTATAGGGCTGATATGCATTTCCCCACCATGAAATGGTTCGATTTTTTTAATTTTAATTTAAAAAAAATCACAAAAGTGATTTGAAGGAAATGGAAATATACAAATAAAGCCTATTACGAGATAAATTGGACATTTAGAAGTTTAAAATGAAGATGATTTAAACAGGTTGAACGAAACTTAGCAACTTTTATAACGTTTTCACACACTGCGACTTGAGCCTCCTCAACGCCATTATAACTATAGCAGAGACGTTATAACCCTTCAGTCAGAATTGCCATCTAGCTTCTCACACCACTCGTGTTGTGCGTGTTAATACACCAATTGCAGGACCTACAGTTTAATGTCGACTTCGAATGACAGATTTTTGGGAAACGTTTTATGGCAGTTTTATTTACTCTTTTGCCAGAAATCTGCTACGAGAAACCTCTCGAAGAAATATTTTTCTAAATTTTCGTCTTAACCCATTTACAGCCAATCAAAAAGTACAAGTAAAATTTTTGAAATTTTATGGTATATTTATTTTTAACAATACAAATAAACAGAAACGTAAAAAAAAAATAAAAAAAAATTGAATTCAGGACATTAGAGGGGTGTACCCAAATTGGTACAATGGCCACTTATGAGTGATGTTTTGCAAAACACGTTTTGTCAACGCAGAGTGTTTTTTTGTTTGCATTTTTCGCAACTCCAGCGGCTTCTATTGTGGCAGATGACACAACGCACACGCTTAGGAAGTTTCTCTGGAACATGATCAGCGCCGTCTAGATTATACCCTCAATATTTGATGACGAAGGCCGAGCAGAATATCTTTTGGATGACTGTTTTAGATAATATCTAGCTATAAATCGACGAAATTGTAATTGGTCCATTGGATCTTCTTTACAACATTCATGTAGGCGCCACGCATTTAATATTGCCAGGTCAACCATGTACGTAAATAAACACCACCACCATTTTTTGCAATGGATGTTAATTCTGTACAAAGATATAGATTGATCCATTTCATCCACTCCGTCCATGTTTTTATTATAAGTTTGAAACAAGTGAGGTATTTCTATATCAACCTTTTGTTTTTTTTTTTCAGAAGACCATCTTTTAGTTTTTCCTACTGGTTCATATGAATCATAATTTGTCGCCATTGTGCAGATACTGTTATCCTTCCAGCGGACCAGTAATAATTAATTATTTTTGTCAAATCTGTAATCGAAATCGGCTCTTGATTTCTTCATCATTTCTTTTGCATTTGGCAGAGGCCATTCTTTAGTGCGGTTTTCCCGGATTGTTCGTGCGGCACGGTATCCTAAATTACGTAAATCATTGAGTAACTCAAAACTTATGAAAAAATTATCAAAAAGGATTTTGTGGTTGGCAGGATTCAAGGACAATTTTTGTACCAACATTTTCACAACCCTAGTACCCAATGGCTCAGAAACAGGTATAGTTGATTTACCGCAATAAATATCAAAACAGTAACAATATCCAGAGGAATTTGCTGCAACCGAGTTTTTATAACCAACCGAATAGGTTTGCCTCGTATATATTGTTTTGCTGAATGGGGACCGTAATATTTTACCATGGATTCATCCATAGAAATATTTTCGAGGAAAATACCCCATTGGTTAAATTTTCTGATAAGAATATCAGCAAGTTGACGTACTTTAAACATTTTGTCATTAGTTTTTGCAGCGTCGTTATTGTCTACAAGATGTAGATTTCTTTTTATTTCTTTAAACCTGTTTCTGGACATAGCATTTGATACTACATCTACTCCAATATTTTCATCTAACGACCAATACATCTCTTCTCTTGGAAGTTTGTGGTAGCCAGATAGAATCAGTATCCCGAGAAAAACCTTTAGTTCTGCAACAGTGACACTAAAGTTGTGAAGATTGTTTTGATAAGCGTACAGCTGACTAAAATCCGATATCATTTTAAAAACCTCTTCATCGAAAAACATTTCAAATATTTGAACAGGAGTCAAGTTCTCCAATGCCTCTTTCATACGAGTTTCATTTCTGACTCTGTCGTCAGTTTCAAAGTAAGTCTTTGAGTAATTTGGAGCAGACTTTTCCCTTTTTATGTATCTTGTGTATGGGCTGCCACACTAACTGGGAACAAAGTGAGTTGGCAGACAGGTGACATTACATTATCAGATTATTTTAGACGGAATACTATGTGTAAAAAGAATTAGAACAAACTTAGTTTATAATTTGTTTTTATTATTGTACCCAAATTGGAACAGCATTATTGTATGTCTTATAAGATCTTATACATTTGATGTATGAAACTAAAAATGTTTTTCAATGTTTCTCTGTTTATTGAATTTTATATATTATAATACAAATAACGACTATTAGCTTTACGTACAAAGTATAACTTTGGTTACCATTGACCTACCTCCACATGTGTATTGTTAACGAAGTTTGATAGATTATTACAGCAATAACAATAAATGTAGACAAATTGTTTGCTTTAGTATTTATTGAGAGTACTTTCCATTACACAAAAATGCAAAAATAAATAAACCAGAGCGAACAGTTTTTATACTGCCTTAATTATTAGGTGTTCCCAAATTGGCACAGCGACCGTAAACGGGTTAATCAATAATTTCCATTATTATATTCAGCGAAAGAAATTGCTTAGATAAGTTATAAAAAGTATTGCCTACTTGCAGGAGTTATTTGTAGTACTAGCATCGTAACTATGCGTATGAGTAATAAAGAATTATTTCTTGTAATTCAAAAAATAATCATACGCCTTCGAAAGTTTAAAAATGGAGAATAATTTTTAAATCTTTTTAATAGCAAAAGAGTTTCAGGAACAAATTGAATAAAGATAAGAAGAATTAATTTTAAAGCATTTTGAAATCATGTGAGACATCTTGAAATATCTAGGAATACTATAACGGGTGATGTGTATAGCATATGAGATTTGTTTGACGACACCAAAGGCATTACAGTAAGACCCCGCTTAACGAAACAGTGTTAAACGTACAGTGTATACCCCAAGTAACAGTGATGACAACTAATAAATAAACTGTGACGCAGTAAATATGCGTTCATACTGTAATTGCGGCTTCGAAAAAAAACTTTTTTCTAAACAGACTAATAAGAGAGCGTTGAAATAGAGCACCCCCACTTAGAAACTTAAACTCTACTAATACGAAGTATACTACACGGAGAACTTTATATAGAATCGAATTAACATTGAAAATTCCGTTTTATTACAATACATACGTTAAAATACTATTATTTTTCGGTTTACTGAATGACAGTATTTTTTGTTTTTATTATTATTGGTTGTATTATCTGTTTCATTTATGTGTATGTACGTTTGTATTTTATAAACAATTTTACTAAATTATTTGTACGGTTTTCGTATTTATTTTACAAAACTAACCGCAATTTATGCTGGGCCCTAATTTTCACAGACGTGGTAATTCAAAAGCAATATCATAATGGAATCGTACTTACACAAATGTACTTACATACATACACAAATAATTGGTCATTACTACACTTTAGTCAGGATTAAAACCTTTTTTCTCACAAAAATTTTGGGAAACTTTACATAGCAATTTTTTTCCACAAATCTGCTGAGAGGGAGCAGCAGGAGAAATATCTTTTTCATATTTTCGTTTCAATGGCCGACCCTGCCCAGTTGAACCGTGGCCACTAGCTCTACCGAATTCTAAAAAAAAATGCAAAATACCGGCGTGGATAACAAAATAGGGACACTTAAATTTTATATTTTTAATTATATTTCCATAAACATTACAAAGTATATACCTTACATTAAAGCTATTCAAATAGTTTAACTAATACAATAAAAATATTTGACCACTTCTCCCAAATTCTTAAAAAAAAATGTAGAATAACGGCCTGGAAAAATAATAGGGACACTTAAATTTTTCAATATATTCTTATATCTATCTATCGTTGTCATAGTGATTCAATCGAGTCTGTGCAGAGACAGTTTTTATTATTCTGTTTACGTGGCTTAGTATGGGATTATACCAATGGGCTTCCGCCATATGAGGATAGATTAGCTTTAATAAAACTTCCAACTTTGGAACGTAGAAGGTCTGTTTTAGGTGTTTGTTTTATTTTTAATCTGGTTAAAGGTGATATCGATTCTGAGTTTTTGCTTTCTAACCGGAATTTCAGCATTCCTGCAAGATTTACACGGGACTATCGTCCTCTTTCTTTTTTTAGATTTCTATAGAACGAATTATGCATGAAATTTTCCGTTTCGTAGATTGTGTAATATAAAACGTAGCTTGTATTCTGGCATTAATTTAGAAATTATCGTATAAAAACGTATTAGATAGTATCTTAGATAGTTCCGTTTTTTTTTTTTTTTTGTCACCTTATTCAGCTTGTGATTAAGTTCTGTAGCTGTTTTATGTTCTCGTTGCTATAAGTTTTCCCTTTCCCACTACAGTCCGGACTGTAGTGTGTACGTGTCCTTACGTAATGGGGACGAGCCCTCCGCGGTCGGTTGGGGGTGGTTTAGTGTGAAGCCGGGACGTTCGAATATTTTTAATTATTTTTCCATAAATATTACAAAGTATATACAATTTATACATTAAATTAAAGCTATTCAAATCGTTTAACTAATACAATAAAAATATTTCACTAGCTCAGCCGTATTCTTAAAAACAAAATGCAAAATAAAGACCTAAAGAAAAAATAATAGGGACACTTAAATTTTTCAATATACACACTACCCACTAGACCAAGGCATCTTCAACCCAGTATTACTGTAAAGTGTAATGTGCAATATCCTCCATTCGATTCTCTTAAATCGTTGTATAGAAAAAATCTAAACTTGACTCATAAACTAAACTTTTTTAGTTTACATTTTCAAAAATAAAAGAAAAATTCTTCTGTTACTCAAAGTAATTGAAAAAAACCTTCAACATTTAATTGCTTCGATAAGTGATTATAGTTCATTAGAAATCAAACATGAAAAAATAAGTCATTTCTATAGCACTGTTATTCATTTACAACATTGTAAAATTACCAATCATTTGTACACAAACACCGTACTTCGTTACTTTCCCGTCTTTCAGACTTATTTGCTGTCATAGTTTAATTGAAACAAACTGTCATTTAAAGCAACATTTGTTGGCTCCTGTAAATGATTTCAAATGTAATGATTTGTAATATTTTATGACTTGAAGTTTTTCATTAGCTTTTCTTCTCCGTTTTTTTTTATTTTTTTTTTTTACGTTTTTTTTCATTGTTTTTATTCTAAATGTTCCAACAACATTGACGAATCACTACTAGCCACCAAAGAGAGTGAGAGGAAGTGAGAGAGAAGGAAGACCATTGGCTAAATTATTTCCCAGTGGCGCCTTTTGTAGTGTTACATTTAGTTTTAATGTAACGAACGCAAAACGTTAAATGAGGGAAAATGAACAAGAAAATAAAAATAAAACCCAAGGACTTCTTGTAGTTGAAGGGAAAAAAAAATTGAAATTTTTTTTATTTTTATAAAGCAGAAGAAGAGTAAAGAAGTCACTTTAAATTAATGCAAGTCAACATGAAAAACAGAATCTGACATTTGTAATGGCCTTTAGACAAGCAAACATACATACATACACACAAACGGTGACACACACAAACGTTTACAATTAAATTTAATTTTTATCGTACAAAAATTCATCCTCTTTATAAAAGTACAAGTCTCTGAGTGTGCATGCATATGTGTGTGTGTGTGTGTGTCTGTGAGTAAATGATATATTTGCCATTTAATTTCAAGTAGTTGTGTATGTATATGTAATGAATGGATAACACTGTGTGTATGTGTATGTCTTGAATTGGTGGTGAAAACAAATGCCTCATTTAACATTTTGGCAAACAACCAAATTGCCATATAATACAAGCGTATCTTTATGGCACAATCAAAGTGCATATACACACACACACACACACACATCCAACAGACAGATTCATATACTGTGTGTATCACTTGTATAGCAGCGCAATTGCTTCAAAAGATCTGTGAAGAGAGCAAAAAAAAAGAGGAAAAAAACAGCAAAATGTAGCCATCATTTATAGGAAATGACAAGAAATGTAAATAAAAATTCCAGAAAAAAAAAAAACCAGAATAATATTCCTTTTTTTTTGCTACTTTCTTTTTAAAACTAAATTTCCAAAAAAAAAAACAAAAAATGAAAATGTTTCTTGTGAAAAATAATTGTGTTTCTAATTTGATTTTAATTAAAATTTGTCTTTCGAAAACTGTTTCCTAAACAGTTGCCAAATGCTTTTGTTATTTGTCTATGTGCTGCAATTAAAAACGAGAATAATTGTCTTCAACAAATATTGGCTATTTGTGCCCTCAATATGTTTCAATATGGCACATGGCAGTTGCTTTCTTTTTCCTTGATAACGTAATGGCTTTTTTAATTCATGTATGTAATAACGTTGCCTTAATTTCAAATATTTTAGAGAATCATCGTATATATTATTTCTAAAGTACTTTTTTTTGTCGGTTGCAAATATCTCCCATTCTACCGCATCAAATTTAATGAATGATATCTCATTTTAAAGCTTATATCTAACACTAATGGCAAAAAATAATTAGAAATTGAAAAATTAATATTTTCATTGATAAAAATTATATTTTATATAGAACTGCATGATAATACTGTTGTCCTTCTGATTATATGTTTTTGTTTAAGTGTGCTAATACAGGGACGATTAATAGTAATGCAGTTCATAGTTGTTAGATCTTAGTGCGATAAACAGAGTCGATTAATTGTAATGCTATTCCACATAATAATATATAAAGTTGTAAAAGGCATTTTGGTAATGTCGTTATTGTCTTGGCATTGTTTGTTTTATGAAGTGTAGTAATACGGTGTCTTTTAATATATGCATATATATATAGTGTCAGCTGATATTTAACAGTTAAAAGGTTTTAAGAAAAATAAGAATAAAAATTACGTGCAACGTAAGAATATAAATAACGTGCATTTGAAAAGACGAATGCAATTACGATGTTAATCAGAAATCTTAATGCTAAATAGGGGTTAATAAATGGTACCAGGCTAATCGTAACAAACTTGGGAGAGCACATTATATCAGCAAAAATTATTCATACCGATAAAACTATACTCATACCCCGAATCAACCTTACACCTTCTGATCCAACTGTGCCTTTCCGAATGACACGAAAACAATTCCCTGTGAAAGTTGCTTTTGCTGTGACGATAAACAAAGCACAAGGTCAAACTCTTCAAAAGCTAGGATTGTATTTACCAGAACCGGTCTTTTCATATGGGCAGTTATACGTGGCTTTTTCTCGAGGGCGTACGTTTAAAGATATTTTTGTTTGTATTAAGGATTCGTACGGGCAAAAAGTTAACGATGATCATGTCATTACCTCTAACATTGTATTCAAAGAAGTATTATAAAAGCATTTAAACATATCGCTCCTTTATTGCAACATAGTCAGATCTCAAGAAATTAAAAATTTGTAGTTAATTAAGCAAAACTGCTCTTTTACACCTTCTGTATATGCTGGAAAAAAATCAGTTTTATATCCCAAGCTGAACCGAAGTTATAGCAAAAAGTGTTTGCGGAAAGTGTTTGAAAACTTAAATCGCATTTTGCCAAGTTCAAGTTTTTTTGAGATATGACTATGTAGCAATAAAGGAGCGATATGTATTTATGTATAATGATATATGTATGATGATATTATGATTTCTAATATTTTTATACTTTTAATAAAATTTCTATTAATTATTTTCATTTTATGCTACAAAAATGACAACAAACGGTGCAAAATATTCGCACGGGTCATCTAGTTAAGCTTAAAACAGAAATTAATTGTTAGAACATATTAAAGGAAGGAAATTATACCAAGACCGTTTGGAGATTTAGAAACAATTATAAAGATCATAAGGATTTTTTTCAGAGTCTTAAAAATTTTTGTGTTGTTTTGATTACTTGTTCCAACTTTAGTGTTTCATTTTGGGAAATAAACAAAAGTAAGTCGGATTAGGTGAGGCTATATTGTGTTTTTCCCCCGCTATTGTTGGCTATGGAATCGTGCATAAAATCCTTTAAGGTTTTACACGTTACGACCAAGCTGTTCTTACGACACACACTTTGTGTCTTAATTTATTGTTACAGTTTAACACTGAAATACGAAATTTGAGAATCTCGTTCACACTTTTAACAAAAGACTACTTCAAGGGGCCGTCGAAAGAAATATTTGTTTTATCGTACTACTTATCCACTAGACTCTAAGCCTTCCCTAATGCGTTCCAATTACATACATAACTGGCCTTTACAATCCTTCAGTTAGGATTACGACCTAGCTTCTCACACCACTTATATTGTGTGCGTTAATTTCATACATGAGTGGCGGGCCCTACAGTTTAAAGTCGACTCCGAACGACAGATTTTTGAGAAGCTTTTCATGGCAATTTTTACTCTCGGAGTCTTTGCTAGAAATCTGCTGAGAGGAAATCGCCGAAGAAATATTTTATCGTTTTGATGTCTGACCTGGAATGCGTTCCGATTGCATCTTTTAAATTAACTATTCTCTGGTCGTTTTGTAACGACAGTCAACTTTATTTACAGCATAAGAGCATTTGCAGTATTTCTAGTAGGCTCTACTAGAATGAGCTGAAGAAAAAAAAGCCAGTCTCCTGTCCCTGAATCGCACTTACTTGCTCAGACACCTGGAAACAAACGAAATATTAAAAAAATAAATATTTCTTACGCAAATTAAGCTCAGCAGTCTTCAGGCAAAAACTCTAAAAGTAAATTGAATTGTCAAGAAGAGATTCTCAAAAATCTGTTATTCGAAATCCATTTCAAACTGTAGGTTCCGCCACTCATTAGTAGTGTGAGAAGTTAGGTTAGGACTAGGTTAGGTTGATGTGGTTGCTTTATATCAAAAGCTCACTTGCGCACGCATAGAGGCCTGCTGCAGCGCCACAGGTGAACGCAGTCCCTGTACTGGCCTAGTTCATCCATGCCAATGAGGTAGAAGTTGGTCAGCGCAAGGGTTGCATAAGAGTCATACTCTACGTCGTAATTAGGGATGCCAATCGGGAAATTCCGAAACCCGAAATCCCGGGATTTTCCAAAGAAATAGATTTATTTACATCAGGAGGTGGTAGAGGTGAATATTTATTTTACCAACAAATGTTGATAGCGAGAAGTGTTTTTCAGGCAGTGTATGTTGACAACAAAATTTGTTCAAGCCTATCAGATCACATGTTGGATGCTTTAATCTTTTCGTTGGAATCCATATAATTTTCTGAAAACTAATGCATTTGCATATACATAATTGGAATACAAACAATTTTGTTAACAAAATATTTTTATTATTAGGAGAAAATCGCGATTTTTCCCTTGATTTTTCGGGATTTTAGGATCCCGAAATATCCCGGGATTTCGGGATCGGGATCGGGATTTACAAAATCCCGAATCCGGGGATTTTTAAAAATCAATCCCGTTTGGCATTCCTAGTCATAATCAAAACACAAAAGCGATTCCTTATTTACGCAAATGAAGGCAAATACTCTTGGGCTCTTGACTCCTAATCCTAGAACTGTTGGGAGTGCCATTTAACTGCCCCATACAGGTTAAAGGATGGAGCCTGTCCGAACTATGTTGTCGCAGTATATTTACTCTCGTAAATGTCTACAAAAATTTCCTTACATAAAAAATCGGGATAACGTTTTTCGTTTGGTAACATGGACACGCTATTTGTCTAGTAGGTAGTGTGTTGGCTTATTAGACATAAGGCCTCGATTCAAACCCCAAAAAAATGTTTCTTCAACGTTTTTTCCCTACAGATTTGTGGCAAAAACTACGGAAAGTAAAATAAAATTGTCATGAAAAGTTTCTCAAACATCTGTCGTCCGGAATCCACTTTAAACGGTGGGTTCATTCACCCTTTTATAAAATTAACTTAAACCACATAAACGGTATGAGAAACTAGCATGTAATCTAGACTGAAGGGTTGTATGTTATGTATGTAATACGATTGTGTTGTTTTTTTTTTTTTAATTTTATGTTAACCTTAATGTAATACCTTTATTATCCTTCATTATCTTGATAAAATAGTTACCATTGCGGCATTAATTAGCCTGCATTTCAAATGATTCAAACGATTTCCCAGGTGTAGCAAGTCATTTGTTAAACAAATAAAAAATTGACAATTTCGTTCAAATGTATTACCAAGTGAAACAAACATAAATTCCTACGTAGCATTATTAAATAATATGGAGTTTAAACAGGAAATAATTACAGCCATTTACGGTTACTATTTTCATATATTGTTTCTATATCTCACTCTAACTGTTTATATTTCCCTTTATTTGTTTTATAATATGTACGTGGGAGTGTTGGGGGATATTTAAAGTCTCGATTTCATTTGTAAAAGTGGTGCTAGTGTTGGTGTTTTTTTGTTTTTTTATTGTTACTCGCCTTGTTGATATTTAATTTTCTATTCTGTTGCTCTGTTGTTATTACTACCTCTACTCTCTCTCCATCTCTCTCTCTCTCTCTCTCTCTATCTCTCCCTCTGTTACCATTTACTTGTTATAGATGAGTGTTTAAGTGATTGCGTGACTCATCAGACAAATAGTGGGGAAAAATGTAAGTGCATGACCGAAAACGATTCAATTTTTTTTGTTGTTTTTTTATTTATTTTAATACAACAATAACAACAAGAGAAAATAACTCAACTTTAACAAAATTGTTTATAAAAGTTAACACGAAGGTGTTTTATATTTCTATCATAGTAAACGTTTATTTTTGTTTTTTTTTCCCCCGTTTTATTCCCTCGTTTTTATTGTTGTCATTGTTGTTTTCACTTAAATCTTTAGAACTACAACACCAACAACAATACAAATAAGAACATACACAAACACTTACACTCTGTTATTGTATTTCTACTCAACTGTGTACGAGCATTTAGTATTTAAGAGGAGATAAAACTTTATGACTTCTCTCTACGTTTAAGGAATAAAATATTGAAGATCCAAAAACAATTTTAGAATTGAAACACAAATACAACAACAAAACAATAACAACAAAAAGAGAGAATAAATAATAAACAAAACACAGTAAAAGTTAAAAGCCAAACAAATCCTGAGCATAGAGAAAGAAAGAAATCAAAAAAAATTAACCTGTTAATGTCGTCCACATGTGTCACCAACTAGCAGGTGTGTTCATACGTGCGTTATATTTAAAAGACAACAACAAAAAACAAGAAAAGAAAAGAAAACTTAATAAATATGACAGTAAAAGAGCCTACCAGCAACCAACTGTAAACTGCTTGAAGACAAAACGGTTTTCAAATAAATTAAACGCCAAACCACAAGAAAGCAAATCATTTGACAGTTAAACCGTGTCAGGCTGACCACACACACACACACACACACACACATATGAATACATAAACACATGCTATCTGTTTGAACATAATGAAGTGCCCCATAAACGCTGAAACTGTCATGGTAACCTGAGTTGCAAAAGGAAATTGCTTTGTTTGCTTAATGAAGTATAGCGTCTTGGCTTTGGTGAATTACTTTGTGATTGAAAGACACAGAATCAGAGGAAGAGCGGGAAAGCGAGAAACTTGTTAATTAGCAAAGTGATTCGAAGCATATTTTTATGGCATACATGAGAGGCAATTAAAAATGAATTGCCAACAGTTTACTAATAAAATATTCTTACGTTTTGGCTTTTGAAGTCACCGTAGTCTAGTAGGTAGTGCGTTGGCTTATTAGACGTAAAACCAGGGTTCGAGTCCCAGGCCAGACATCAAAACAAACATACGAAAAGTATTTTTTCAGCGATTTCCTCTTAGCAAATTTCTGGCAAAATCTCAGAATATAAAATAAAATTGCCATGAAAAGTTTCTCAAACATCTGTCGTTCGGAGTCGACTGTAAACTGTAGGTCCCGTGACTTATGTATAAATTTAACACACGTGAGAAGGTAGGTCGAAATCCTGGCTGAAGGGTTGTAATGACCAAGTATGTATGTACGTTTCGACCTTTTAAAAACGTTTCAAATATGAGCTTGTAGATTGCAAATGAAATAAAAATAAATTTTTATTTAATTTTAATGAAAAATTCTTTACTATACTTACAATTCTGTGTGCCACTGTTCACTACTTGATGTATACAACAACAATTGCTTTATTTAATATTCATTTATTTACATCCTTTGCATAAACAATAACAATTACTAGACAATTATTCGACAGATCTTTGTAACTGACAAACTGCGATTACTCTTTTCAAACATACCGCGTCTTTACACAAGACCGGCCAAACTTTTACTGGCTATGTTAACTGTTTTGCCTTGCCTTTCATAAGGGCAATATAACAGGCCACTGTTCGTTGTTTCATTATTGTTGTTTGTGTATTTTGTTTACATTTATTCTTATACTGTTTGTTGTTGTATTTTTGTTTACTTTTTCGTAATAATATTCAGCGAAACTGATTAAATCTCTTAAATTTTAAGGTTCAAATAGCGGTGGCCTGATATAGAAGGCATGTCAGAAAAGGTCAGACAAGCTATTACTATGTGTGCAGAAAGCTGGCAAGAAAATCATAAGAATACTGCATAGGAATTATGCGCTGAATGTATGCAACAATAGCGAGACCATTAATGAACTAGGGGGCAAATGTTAGGGCAGATAAAGCAAATCTGAAAGCAGCACAAATGAAAATCATTACCTGGCTAATGAAGACCGAATTCTTTGAAACCTAACAGATAATGGAAGACTAGTTTAAATAACAAAAATGAAGCCGCCGTAGTTAATAAATAAAACGTGAGAATATTAAACTTAAGGCCGTGGTTCAAATTATTGCCTAGCCAACTCGAAAAAAAAAGAACTAACAAATATTTCCTCGGCAACTCCCTCTCAACAATTTGCTGAGATTATATAAAAATTTTCTATGAAAAGTTTTACGTTCGAAATGGACTTTAAACTGAAAGTTGATACTAGAAAATTTCAGGAACTGAGCTGTCTGGGTAATGCACCATCCGCCAAATGTAATTGCCTTTATAAGAGGTTCTTAAGAGGACGAAATGGTACCTTTTACAGTTACTTAACTTAAAACTTTCGAAGACATATAATTCCCTCTTCATCTCACTTTAAAACACTACTTAGTTATCCTAAGCAGTTACCTTAAAGTCGTCGTAATCTAGTAACCAGCGTGTTAGTTTCATAGGCGTGAGACCACGGGTCAAACCCTAGGGCAGATATCTCCCCTCCAAAACTATGTATGAAAATATTTCTTCAGTAATTTCCTGTCAACGGCCTACTGGCAATAATGCTGAAAATAAATAAATTGCTATGAAAAGTTTCTGAAAAAATCTGTCTTTCGGAGTCGACTTTAAACTGGATGTCCCACTACGCGTAGATAAAATTAGCACACACAACATGAGTGATGTGAGAAGCTAGGTTGTAATGGTCATTTTTGTATGGACATATGTAAGTATCATCGTTATGATGAAACCATACCAGAAATATAATTTCACGTTTATCAAAACGTTCGCCACACTTTACAACACAATTAAATCCCAAATATTTATGACCCCACCCATGACGACTTAATAAATTATAATTTCACAACCAAAAAAAAAAAATCCAAATTGTTTATGAAATTGTGTCAAACCACATGTTTTTTATCAAAATTTCTAATCTTAACGAATGTCATAGCGTAGCAAAT
The DNA here is from genome assembly GCA_014635995.1 of Sarcophaga peregrina. Lineage (NCBI taxonomy): Eukaryota > Metazoa > Arthropoda > Insecta > Diptera > Sarcophagidae > Sarcophaga > Sarcophaga peregrina. The sequence goes on from CM025791.1 coordinate 6,759,749, forward strand.
AACATTTGCGTGTTGAGATATTTTTTTTGTTTAATTTTTATTTCCATTGTATTCATAACGATTATTATTGTGTGTGAAAAAGAGTATATTTGAAGCGGTCAAAATGAAAAGGCCAAAATAAAAATTAAATTCTAATTTATTTCTCTCTTTCCCAACCTCCTCATTCCCTGCATACTCTTACACCTGCAAACAGGTAGAATAAAAAGGAAAAGTGAATATAGGCCTACTGTGTAACCGTGGTTCATTAATAAATTTGCATAAAATATTGTGTGTTTAAGCTATAAACACTTGTATTCAAATGAAGTGTTAATTATGTAAAGCGTTTTAATATTTAAACGCTTATGAAATTATGAACAACAATAACAACAAAGAAAGGAGAATTATTTTTTTGGGTGGCCACAAAGGAAAGGTTGTGGAAAACAAAATCCTTCACTTGCGATAGGGAAGCAACCCATATCAGAAGCTTCAACAATTTTTTGTCAAATTTTTTTTCCTTGGAAACGAATTTTAATTTTTGATTACAAATGAAAGGAAAAACAAGACAATAATTGTTCTTATTTTAAAAGTTAACTTTAAATTCTAGAGGCTAAAGAAAGAGAAGTTTTTCCAGTACATATCTAAAGTAGATAAATGAAGGGTCTTTTAATGTTATACCCAACAAAGTTCTTATTCCTGCCTACAAATATCAGAGGCAGCCTGTTTCGTTCAATTGTATATCTAACTCTCTAAAATAACCTTTAAGATCCTACTCCTTGTAATGTATTTTAAAATACAACAACAGTTGTTTAATTAATTCATTGCATGACCAACAGCCAAATAAGTGGAAAAGCAAAACAAAAAACATTTCATAAACACCGCAGGAGCTATACTTTGTTTCCTTCTACTCTTGCCACAAGTTTCCCGTTATTTTTTCTATTAAAACAACTGCATATCGAAGACGCTTTAGCATTAATGACAAAAGTTTAATGCCCTCCGGAGTCTGCTGGAAATTGAAACACAAAACCTTACAAAATACAAAACCTTAAGAGCGATACACTCACTGCTGAAACTTTCTTTCCACTTTCTTTCATTTACAATAACAAAAATTATCGAAAGCAACAGTTATTTTAGTTTCCTTGTTCCTTTTTGTTTCTATAAAATTGAAAAAAGTACTCAAAGAAAAAAGTTTAAAAGGCATTGACTTGTATTCTTAAAACTGGAAGCTTAGTTATCATGAATCACACTCTCCACAATCCTGCCTCTATTTGGTGGACGCTAGGAACAGCAATTCAATAGCAAAGTAATTATTTTACCTTTGAAAGTTTCCATTTTTTGCTGACTGCTGATAGAGTTCATTACTGGCAACTGAAATAACAACATCACAGTATCAATGGCGATAACAATAACAGAACTTGAAAACGATAACAATAATGGAAACAGAAATTGCGGATTTAGGAAAAAGCATCAACGATAATAGTTTTTCATCGTGATGACAATTAAACGCTGCTTGATTATTTCCTTTTTTCATCTTTCTGGCTCTCTACCTGTCCCTGGCATTATTATTTTTCTGGCTTGGTGAAGTTGCAACAGAAGAAGAGAATTGAAATTCTTAAGTGAGAGAAATTAAAGTTTACGTGCATACTGCATGCACTACTACACTAACACAATCAATAATTTTTGTTGTTAGCTTCAGTAAAGTAAATTGCTTGGTTAAGTTATTCAAAGTATTGCCTACTTAAAGGAGTTATTTAAATAAATGACATCATAACGATGCGTATGAGTAATAAATAATTTGCTTTTGGTATTTCAAAGAATAATCATACGCCTTCGATGGTTTAAAACTGGAGCATAATTTTGAAATATTTCTAAGCACTGATGGCGAAAAAGATTCAGTAACAAATTGAATGCAGATACGAAAAGTAATATTAAAGCCCTTCAAAATCATGTATTAAATGTCGCAAGCTAAATACAGTAGTGCAATGCGAATTTATACCAAAGGATCCGCCAAATAACTTTTTTTTTTAAATACTTTAAATGAGAACTTCTGAATATTTTCCCAAATTTCTCACAAATTGGCACACAGGCGATGGTGCACTCGATTTTTTGTGCCCTGTTTTTGAAGATTGCATTATCAGCCGCAGAGCTGATGTCGTTTGGCCACCTCAGAGTTGCGATTTGACATCGTTGGACTATTATTTGTAGGGTGCCGTCAAAGTTAAGTGTTACGCCGACAAGCCAGAGACAATTGCCGCTTTAAAGGATAATATTCGTGAAGCCATTGGATGAAATACAGCTGCACACAATCGATAATGTGCTTAAAAATTACCGGATAGGCTATTGCATGGCCAGCCGAGACAGCCATTTGAATGAAATTATTTTCCATTATTAACCGGAAAGATTGTACTTTTAATTAAAAAAAGAAATTTACGAAAATATGCAGCAGTTCTTATTTTCCAAAAAAAAAAGTTATTTGGCGGGCCATCAGTATAGCATATGGGAAGTACTTGCCGGCACGAAAGGCATTATTTCCAGTCGCTGTAGTCTAGTAGGTAATGTATTGGATTATTAGACACAAGTCCACGTTTCAAACGAAATATCAAAGAAAAAATATTTTTTCGGCGACTTCCTCTTAGCAGAATTATAGCAAAAAGTCTGGGAGTAAAACAGAAATCTCATGAAAGATTTTCTAAAATATCTATCATTTGGAGTCGACTTTAAACTGCAGTTCGCGCCACTCTTGTATAAAATTAAAGCACATAAGTGGCAAGTGGCGTGATTAGCTAAGTCGTAATCCTGACTGAAGGGTTGTAATGATCCATTATGTATGGATATAAGTAAGTATGTAAAGGCATTAATTGAAAACGCCATAGTCTAGTATGTAGTGTGTTGAGTAAATATACTAATTTGAGCTAACTAGAAGCATTTTAGCAGTAAGTGCTTTACAAACAATCGAAGTTTATACAATTCTTTGGTAGACTATTAGCATTGGAATTGATTTTATTACATTACGTTAAAATATTATTATTTTTCGGTTTTTAGAATGACAATATTTTCCTTTTATATTATTTTTATATTTGCTGTTTCATTTATGTATATGTGTATGTAGGTTTGTATTTAATAAAAATATTTTACTAAATTATTTGGACGGTTTTCGTGTTTACTTACAAAACTAACCGCAAAGTATGCTGTGCTCTAATTTTCGCAGACATGGTAACGCAAAAACAATATCATAATATGCAATGATGCTTAAATCTGTTTAAATATGATAAATTTTATTGTACTTTTCACTACAAGTACTGAAACGATAAACACAAGATGAATACATCCAGTCGATTACGAATGACAGAGTTTTTGATAAACTTTTAATGGCAATTTTTTTATTTCACTCTCAGAGTTTCCTCTGCTGAGAGGATGTCGTGGTAGAATATTCCTTTTTGTTGGAGATATTTGACTTGGAGTTTGAACCGTGGCCTTACGTCTAAGTCAACACACTACCTACTAGACTACTGCGACTTCTCTATGATACTTAACTGTATTTAAATGCGATTAATTTTATTTTTCTTCGATGTGAATATGTGAATATTTTCTTCATTTACACAAGACGTCACGTTCGAATTCAATACGTTAATAACCGCTTGGCTATTACAAAGTATTGCTATGTGTCGTTTCCGGAATGCTTTTGGTCCCAATAACTCTTTCGTTGTTAGGTGTTGCCATTGACTAGGATGTTTCGATTGATTCCAAAACATTTCAAACAGTTTTATTCAATTAGGAGCCAAAGTTGTAAATTTGTATCCTGCTGATGGGTTTGAACTCCTCCATTTTTGTTCTAGAAGCCATCTATTTAATAATTCCAAAACTAATATCTCTAATTCTAGTAAAGTCAATTTCCAATGTGCCACCTTATAGTTTTTAAAATATTTTTTTTTATTCTTTTGCTGGGTGTGAGTATTTGTGTGGCTTTTTTGTAAATATCAAATAATTTGTTAAACATGACATAAACATGTTGTACAAAATATGCTAAATATTACTCATACTAACAAAATAAATATGTTTTTAAACAATAACAACAACAACAACAAAAATAAATAGAAAAACGGTGACACACTAACTTGCATTTGCATAATAATTATCCACACAGAAAAACATACCTCAGAGCTAGCTCATCGACGCGTAGCCACATAAAATTCTATCACCAAAATCGTTTAGATATTGTAAAATGACACAAAAAACAACAAAAAAAACAAAAATTTTTTAAATTGAATTTTAAAACAACAAACGGCCACTGATATAGAAGCCATCATAAAGTGCAACAGCAACAGCTTCAGCTTTAGCCTCAGCCTGCATCAGCCAGGCATTATTTGCATAGCCATTATTACAACAGGAGGCAAAAAAAGAAAAATTTGAAAGAAAAAAACTGAACATTTTATGTTTGCGGTTTTGTATACAATTTTATGGTTCACTGGACATCATAAGCAGAAACCAAAACAAAAAAATAAAAAAATTGTTTTAAAAATTATAATAAATTAGAGATGCTTTCTTTTTTTGCTTTGTTCTTAATTATTTTAAATATTATAATTTATAATAATTTCCACATACACGAGCACAGGCCAGATATTAGCAGCAATGAGTATTCAAAATGATCAAATATTACTCATAATTTCTGTTACTTATAGCCATTCATGCTTACTTTAATATCATGGAATGATCCTCTACTCATATTCAAAGTTTGAAGTACTCATTGTATGCATACTTAACAACACGTATGATGTTGTAGATTTCGACTCGCCATAACTCAACATGTATACACGAAGCCCAAAATAAGTATGAAACGCATACGAACACTAAAATACTCACTAGAAGGTTTTGTGTTTGCTCTACTCGCTGCTCTGTCTTTTTTTTTTATTATTCGAACGTCCCGGCCTCACACTAACCCAACCTCACCCGACCGCGGAGGGCTCGTCCCCATTACGTAGTGACACGTACACATCACAGTCCGCACTGTAGCGGGAAAGGGAAAAGTTATGGCAACGAGAAACATAAAACAGCTACAGAACTTAATCACAAGCTGAACAAGGTAACAAAAAAAACGGAACTATCTAAGACAAGAACAAAAATAGGTTTTCATACAATAATTTATAAATTGATGCTAGAATACAAGCTACGTTTTATATTACAAACACTACAATTAAAATCTATAAAATCATGATGTGAATTAAAATCATTACATAATCTACGAAAAGGAAAATTACATGCATAATTCGTTCTATAGAAATCTAAAAAAAGAGGACGATAGTGCCGTGTAAATCTTGCAGGAATGCTGAAATTCAGGTCAGAAAGCAAAAACTCAGAATCGATATCACCTTTAACCAGATTAAAAATAAAACAAACACCTAAAACAGACCTTCTACGTTCCAAAGTTGGAAGTTTAACCAAAGCTAATCTATCCTCATACGGCGGAAGCCCATTGGCATAATCCCATTCTAAGTCACGTAACACAATAATAAAAACTGTCTCTGCACAGACTCGATTGAATCACTATGACAACGATAGTATGGATTCCAAATAACAGACGCATACTCCAAAATAGATCTAACAAGTGAAATGTACAGTAGTTTTGTTATATAAGGATCAATTCCCTAGCCCATCTTTTCACAAAACCAAGAACAGCCCGAGCCTTGCCAATCATCAAACTAATATGATCAATAAAAGACAATTTAATATCCAATAATACTCATAAATTAAAAAATGAAGGCAGAGTTTGCAAAGGGCAAGCATTAATCACATAAGTGGACGAGATTACAACAAGGCGAGAGAAAACCATGCATTTACACTTCCTCAAGTTAAGATCCATTAAATTTATCCTGCACCAAGTAACAAACAAATCAATATTTCGCTGAAGAACAGCCTGGCCATGATTATCATCAAAAGTATAAAATAATTTAACATCATCAGCATACATCAGAATATTACAATCAGAAACAGAAGAAGGAAGATCATTCAGAAACAATAAAAACAGTAAAGGACCCAAATGGCTACCCTGCGGAACGCCAGAAGTAACATATACTGTCTTAGACAATACATTCCTAAACAATACCCTCTAAGTCCTAAGGGAGAGGTAAGAGTCTAGCCAACGAAGAATAATATCAGGAATACCGATTAGTGAAAGTTTAAGAAGCAAAATTCTATGATCAACCCTATCAAAAGCTTTACTGAAATCAGTATAAATTACATCAGTCCGAGCACTGACAAGAAAGCCCCTGAAAACATGTGTAGTAAATTAAGAATGTTTGTGACAGTCGACCTGCCTTTATTAAAGATCTCGTATTAAAACAGAGATAATCCGTCACTAGTTTCTCCATCAACTTGGGAATAGCACTGAGCTTGCCAATACCCCTGTAATTGGAAATATTAAAGGAATTATGAACGAACTCTTCCAAATAGGTGGAAAATGACCAACCCTCAGAAGCCTATTCCTCCAAAAACACAAGATCCAAAATTCTCCCCATTGAATTAAATACACCATTAACTTGGAAAAAGACCTAGATCAGACATAGCGGACAGGATTTCATCATAGGATGGAACTGAAGAACATGGCACCAATGACCCAGACTCAGGTGAAAAATTCCAAGTTTATGAGGAAGATTAAAATCACCAAGAACTACAATAATCCCCTCTTGCCCCATTGAATCCATTACATTAGAAATCAAATCAAAGTGAGCCCTATAGATATGAATGTCAGCACAGGGAGGAATATATGAACAAATAATGTAAATAGACTTCCCACGATTATAGACCCTAACGCAAATAAACTCAATATCCTCCGAGGAACTAAAATCAATTAATTCAGATGAGTATTTAGAACAAATTGAAATAAGAACACCACCACCACTTCTGAACTTCCTGTCCCGTCTATAAATATTAAAATTACTAGACAAAATCTCAGAATCAAAAATATCACAATCCAGCCAAGTCTCAGTAAAAGCAATTACATCAAATTCAAAATCAAAACTACTCTTATAAAGCGAAGAAAGTTTGGACCTGAGTCCACAAACATTTTGATAAGCAATTCCGAAATTAAAAGACAATTTCGAAGCTAGTTTTTTTGAGAAAAAGAACCAGGCAAATTAACACCATTCCTACGATGACCCAGCCTGAATACGAATTCACGTACCAATACACCCTGTGGCTAGAATGCAGGATCAACAATTTCACCAAACTTTTCATCGGCAACATATAATTTAAACGAAGAAATACTACTATCCAAGGATGGCCTCATCTTATAGCAACCAAACTCAAAAGGCTCTCTAATCTTCGATTCAACAAAACCTTTGCTTATGTATCTCTATTCTTTTGCTGTAAATGCCTAACAACAACTAAGCCTAGGACAAAATGTTCAGTGCCTCGAATCATTTATAAGTACTGGGTATAAGTATTTCTCTAAAGTAATGAATCTAAATGAGTAGGCTTATGAATCAAACATATCTCGTATGGTTTGAGTTTGATGTGAACATTGTACGCATACTCATTGTATGAATGAATCAGAGTATGTAGTTAAATTTCAATATTGTTAACTCACTAATACTCAAAATTTCAAAAGTACTTATGAGTAGCGAAAAAACGATCTCTGAAATACGAACACACACATTTTTTTCTCTATGAAACTGAACAAATTTTCTTTCAATTTGCTTTTCATTTTCATCTTTATGTTGTTGTTAGAACTCTTGTTGGGTAATTCGTTTGCCAGAATAAAGTTTTCTTTCCCGTTTCTTGTATTAATGAGTTGCGTAAATATCATCAACGGCGTAAAGAAACTTTTCTTATTATCTTATGTCCACTAATTAACCATTAAGAGTGTTACACACACACACTTTTACCAACTGCTGTGCTCTCTCTCTCTCTCTCTCTCTCTCTTTGTCTCTATACAATGTCTATGTCCGGAGACTTACTTACTTGAGTACCAACAACAAAACAATTTTAGATTAGTTGAGTTAGTGGGAAAACGTACTACAAAATGGTCATTTTGTGTTTTAATGAGAACGGAAAAGTTTCATCAGCCTGTTTACATCAACTTGAATTTATTTTCTCGTCATGTTTAATTGGAAACTTTGTTGTTGCCTTTGGCCCCACTAGCTTAAGACGACGGGTGTAATAATAAGTTTTAATGAGCTCACGCATGCTGTGTGAGTGAGTATTTAATCAGTTTCCGTTTTGTCTGTCATTAAAACTTTACTGTAATGCACACATACTTTTGCCTCTTCTTATTCTTTACTTTTGTCTTAATCTTGGTTTTATTCGTTTTCGTTGATATCTTAAAGAGTGTGATTATTTTAATTCAGTTTAATTCCGATACTTATGATAGGAAAACAGTTATTGGACACCTGTTTCACTTTGTTTTTTCGGAAGACACATTTTCGCTTTTAATTGGAAGACTCGTTTTCTGTTTAAAACCCTCAGAATACCAAAATATACTCGGACCTCTCATTTTAAGTTTCAATTAATGGATTCTTAGAAGTTGCCGTGGTCTAGTAGGTAGTGTGTTGGCTTATTAGACGAAAGGCCCAGGTTCGAATCCCAGGTCAGACATCAAAACGAAAAATATTTCTTCGTCGACTTCCTCTCAGCAGATTTCTGGCAAAGACTCTGAGAGTAAATAAACTTGCCATGAAAAGCTTCTCAAAAATCTGTCGTTCGGAGTCGACTTTAAACTGTAGGTCCCGCCACTCATGTATAAAATTAAAGCACAGAACATAAGTGGTGTGAGAAGCTAGGTCGTAATCCTAACTGAAGGGTTGTAATGGCCAATTATGTATGTAAGTTAATGGATTCTAATTACTCCACAATAAGTCCATCATAGTTTTTCCTAGCAGAGTTATCAGCACACTTCTCGGGCTATCAACAGGGGTATATTGAATAGTTCTCCCAAGTAAAACCTTCCTTATGTTGCTCTTAACAACTTGCATCTTAATTCTTGAAGAGGAGTACAGCGTTATATTATATGAGTGTACAGTGTGGATATTATATGAGTTTCTTGTACACATAATCGACATGATGTCCTACTGTAGTCTTCAGAATGTTCAAAATGTGTCCTATAGCACATATATGGTCCTGGAACAAAACGAAGGAAAGCTATTCTGCTAATGTAGAAATGATAAGAGAGAATACAACAAACCCCCTGGATATTTCATTCCCAAATGGCACATCGCTTTCTTTTCAATAGCCCAACATTAAAAAAAGATATCTCAAATCCAAACTACATCTGAGTTTAGCATTACAATGAGTCAATTCGACCTCCGGGTACTGTACTTATCTCAGTCGACAAGTACACGTCCTCTAAACTAACCTAATCTTGTAGCATTAGCGTACATTTGCAGTCACAGTATTCTAGATTTTAGGCCTAGGTCCAGACATGAAAACAAAAATACAAAAAAAAAATTTCTTCGGTAACTCCCTCTCCTCAGATTTCTAGCAAAAACTCTGAGAGTAAATAAAATTGCCATGAAAATGTTCTCAAAAATCTGTCATTCAGAGTCGACTTTATACTGTAGGTGTCGTCACTTATGTCGATGGAGTCAAAACGGTCACTAAGGTGGTTTTAAATAATCGAGATTTTCATAACTTTGAAGCCCCAGTGGCATCTTCCAATTGTGCTCAAACTTTGGCAATCCTGAAATCTAACAGAAAGAAACATTTTAGGGGGGTACCCCCAAAAAAATTCTGACATTTTTTTTACCCCATGAAATAAAACCACCCTAGCGGACACACATAGGCCGCACACAGGCCCCATTGTTATACCACAGTTTCACATTCTCCCCTAGTCCACGAACCGCCAGAAGCTTCCGATGAAGCCACTCAAACTGCCAATATCCATGCATGACAGTTCATCCAGAGCCTCCATGTAGTAGGCACCCAGGTACCTCTTTATCCACCGACCAAGTGCCGAGCATATGCACAATAGATGAAAAACAGCCTCATCCTCCTTCTCGTCTCCACAGTTTTTGTAGAAATTATTTGCACGGTGGCCAAAGCCAATACCCATCGCTTGCATCGAAGTATAAGCTCCTTGGCCAGGCAAGATTTTCTGCTCCGTTCTGTCCGTGCCCGTGAAGTCGCAGTAGTCTAGTTGATGGTTCAAACCCGAGGTCAAACATCAAAAAAAAAATACGAAAAAATATTTCTTCCATATCTTCCGCTCTGCAGATTTCTAACAAAAATTCAGAGAGTAAAGAAAATTGCCATGAAAAGCTTCTCAAAAACTGTCGTTCGGAGTCGACATTAAGCTGTAGGTCTCGCTATTTACGCATAAAACTAACGCACGCAACATAAGTGGTGTGAGAAGCTGGGTCGTAATTCTGACTGAAGGGTTGTAATGACCAATTATGTATGTGGTGCAGTACATGGAAGTAGTTGACCAACTATAACGCTCCTAGTCTGTTTAATATTTCACTAAAAATCTACAACAATAAACTTCACAACAAATATTACAACACACAAATACTCCTGCAAAATCAAAGCTTTTGTTGCCTCAAAAAAGAACTTCAACGAGTTCCCTTTGAGAAAAATAAGGCGTTTGGGAATCTTTCAATACAAAATATAAATGGGAATGGAAACTGACAGCTGCCATTAAGTCTTCACTGAATGGAAATGAGAATAGAGCAGACGAAGAGATGATTATGAATTGAATTTCAAGTGACTTATTTAAACTCTCTCTCTCTCTCTCTCTCTCTCTTTCTCTCTCTCGAAAAAGTATTTCAACTTTATAACTCTTTTGCAATTTTCTCTGTCGTTAAGTTTTTCAGTTTTGGCTTACAGTATGCATATCTTTACTACTTTTCGGTAGTTTTTCTCTTATTTTTTTGTTTAAAATTATTGCCAAATAAGAATAAATCAAAACTATTTACCTTAACTTAAGGCAGATGCCATGAGAAGATGATGGGATGGCTGGTTGATTGTTGAAGTTTTGCACACGATTTATTTCTCATGAAGCAATTGTAAAAAGAATTAAAATAATTTCAATCAATTATAGAACTCGAATTAGTTTGTATTACAAGAAAATCTCTTGAAATTATTTATTGAGATCGTTTTTAATAGCGATTGGTTTCACGTTAAAATAGTAAACAGTCGGAATTTGGGTCATTAGTCCAGGGCGTGAGTATTGCCGAGATGGCTTACGTCTACTAGCACCCCCACACACAATGATGCAGCCCTGCACTATGCCTTGCTACATCACCATACGCGAGTACCAATTCGAAGCCTTGCATTTGGACAAGATTTCCCTGTTGGTTAGGAAGAATTTGGCTCAATTATAAACCAATTTTTAAAATTTTATCCAAACCTATCGCAAAGTAGAGTTCTCAGACAACATGTTGCCTTTATTATTTTCGTCAGCCATTGGATAGATGGGGTATACAAGGCATAGTATTCTCTCTGCCGAGATGTACCATTTATAACCATATTTTACTCATAATAGATGTCTTGCTTACTTAAAGTCGCCGTACTCTAGTATATAGTGTCTTGTCTTATTAGACACGAACCCGCGGTTCAAACCTTAGCTAAGTAATCTCTTGCAAAACGAAAATATGAAAAATATTACTTTCACGTTTTGCTTCCACTAGCTTTCTTATAAAAAATCTGAGAGTAAAGCAAAGTGCCATGAAAATACTCCCAAAATGAAAAGGATTCTCAAAAATCTGTCTTTCGGAACTGTAGGTCCCGCCACTTATGTATAAAATTAACACATACAACATAAGTGGTGTGAGAAACTGAAGGTTTGTAATGATCGATTATGAATGTATGTATGTATGTATGCAAGTCGGCAAATAAAAATTTCATAAAAATTTTCTCTTCAAAATCCATTGAAGAATGAATCTTAATTTCCACACTCACATGCTAACGTTTGGTCTCTCCAATGCCTGTAACAATATGGCATTCCCTAAAGATATTTATGTGCACGAGTATGTATGTGTGGTGTATACAATATTAGAAATGAAATCAATATGAATGTTTTATTGTTTGTTTTTGCTGTTATTATTTTTATTATTGTTATTGTTATTGTTTCCTTTACTGTTATTTTTCTGCTGTCACTTATGGCATATTGTTTATAAAAATAAATGTCAACACATTCCTTGTAGGCAGTTAGAGATTTTAGACTAAAAATGTTATTAAAATATACCCCCTTTCACCCTCTTGTGTTCAAGCCTAAAGACAATATCGTACAAACAACGGTAAAGAGGTAGGCAGTGAAGTGAAACAGTGGAGCATTGAGGCAAAGTCAACATAATCGATGAAATGTTAACAAGTGGTGGTGAAATAAAATATTTTTTTTGGTTTTTTTTTTTTGTCTCTGCGGGTATATTTATTTGCGTATGTATGTGTGTGTGGGTGTGGTAGAGAGTATAAAAATAACAACGAAACTAACCAAAAACATTGTTGTTCTAAAACAAACAAAAAAACGTTAAACTAGAAATGTTTGTGCGGGTATGGTGGTGTGTGGGTGCTTATGATAGCCGAACAAAATAAAAACAAATAGGAGAGAGAAGAAAGGAGAGTAAGAGTGTGTGTGTGTGTTTGTGTGTGTATGTGAGTTGTATGTCAATAAATATTTCAATCATATCAATATCACATCCAATACCACCAATGGATTTCACAAATTGGATTTGACTGTGTGTGAAATTCATACATAAACGAACACAAATAAACGTGATAAAATAAACAAACCAGCAGGGGGGGTCCTGCTTCAATTAATTGAAATGTTAGAAGCAACAGACAGAGAGAAAGAGAGAAAGAGAGAGAAAGAAATAATAACAAATATACAGGAAATTATAAGCTGATATTTTTTAAATCAACAAAATAAAAAAGCAAATCATTGAACTTTGCCACGAATTGAAAGATTAAAAAAAATGATAAAAAAAAGAGAGACGATATATTAGGCAATAAAAATATTATTCAGAAGAGGACTAAACTGAAATTTTAAAACTTTTATTTATTTGTTGAATATTAAATTGACATCCCTTTTCAACAATATATTGCGTATTTAAAATAATACTCGCAACAAAATTCCCCTTTTTAATTGAGGTCGTCTATACTAACACACAAGCTTTTCTTTACAAAATTCATATAAAACGTTGATAAATTAACATTCACATCTCCATCTCCATGCAACAAACCCTCGTACACACACCCAAAATTTGATTTCTTAATTTCCATTGGCAACCAAGAACATAAACGTTGTCTAATGAAGAGTTTCCGTAGCAACAATACAAAGAAGAGAACAGCATAGAAGGAAATTCTATTTAAAATTGAATTTTTCATTTTCAAAAAAATTTCTTTGACAATTCCAATTAACATAAGCATATGCGTCTGTCTATTTGAGTATTAAAATGTCTTTGAAAGAGAAAAGCAATTTGTGCAACAATTAAGGATAATTTCTTATTTTCCTCAGAAATGGGTTCAAACATCAGCCGAAATAAAATGAAGTTCAATCAATACAATTTCCATAAAGTTCTCAGAGGCTAGGCCTACCTACCTCGAGGTAGGCGTATTAGATTAAAATAAACTGGAGTATAGTTTTGTTAAGCAGAATAAGAAACCTACAAGATACTAATATTTTGGAATTTCTGAGTGCATTCCTTTAGAGCATCACTCCTTTGCCTTGCGATCAAAAATAAAAATCAAAAAAAGCATGCCAACAAACATAATTGGGTTTAATAACCCTTCATTCAGAGTTTTTGCCAGAAATCTGTTGAGAGAGTTAGGTTAGATAAGGTCGGAGTGGTAGCTTTGATATCACAAAGCTCACTTGAGCCTGCATAGCGTCCCGTTGTGATGCCACAGGAGAACGCGGTCCCAGTACTGACCAAGTTCCATCAAAATCAGATAAAAGGAAAAAGCTTGTCAACGCAAGGGCTGCACCTGTTAAAAGAGGGTTGCCAAAGAAATATTTTCCATATTCCGCTTTGATCGAAATGTTTGAGCTTGAGCATGAACCTTGGCTTCACGTCTAATAAGCCTATACACTACCTCCTAGACTGTAGCGTCTACAGAAAAGCTTACTCCAACGATAACTACAAACATTTTTCAGAGCTATATGTCTAAGGGAGCTCACTCCTTTGTTCTTGACCTATTTAAACTTCCTTAGTTTCCACGACTTTTATTAACTCTTATACTTTTCTGCCTCATACCTCTTTTCCTTATCCCCAAATTATTTCTTTAATTTCTGTATATTGATGAGCAGATACTCCCTAGGAAAAGACACACAAAGCCTGATAATTTTAAGTATTTTTGCTAAAGATACTTAATACGTGCTCTTCTTACTATTTGACTTTTTGTTGCAAATCGTGCAAACATATCAACAGGAGTTTAAGCAGCAGCTTTGCTAACTAACTGCCATTGGTGGTTACACTATTAAGAAACTTTAAACCGCTCTTTGCCAGCAGTCAGCCAACCACATTAAAAGAAACTACAAAAATTAAAAACCAAAAAAGAAAAATGAAAATTCAAAGGAAAACTTTATTCCTTTGACTTGCCACACACATATTTAAGTATTTCCGCTTTAAGACTTTAGCAATCGACAGACATCTTAAATACAGGGATTCTTTGAAAATTTGTCTTCAACACTTCAAATTACGAAAGAAGAAAAGTTCAATCAACTTTTTAAACAGAATTTTATATGATGGGTAAGGGAAACATAAAATGAAAGTGAGTAGGAAGATATTCTACTGAGGAGGGAGATATTCTAGATTCTTATTCACATTAAAAATGAAAAGAGAAAAACTGCTTGAATTTTAAATTCAAATTGAAATTAATTTCATTAAAAAATATTTCATAGTTTAGTTAATTAGAGCATATAATGGCAAATATTCAAACAATTTTATTGCCTTTTCAATGTCTTGAAATAACAAAAAGCCTTCTTTTAAAGTGTGCAATAAAAGGAAAATTAATTTTCGTTTTCATTTTGTTTGTTTTAGTTTCTTCGTTTTTCTTTTTGGAAAAACAAATAAAGAAACACAAATTAATGAAAATTATTATTTATGGTGACAGACACACCACACACCCTGTGAGCATTTTTATTGTCAAATAAAAAGGAAAAACGCACATTCATGCATACAAATGATACACGATAAAACACATTTTGAAAATCAAATAATTTTTCCATTCGCCTTCTGTTCATTTATTGACGACATACGATGGGAAAGCAAAGTGAGAGAACTAAATTGAAAAATAATGAACAAAAATAATGGACATGTGACCAACTGTTTTTATGGATTTTGGCAAGCACGACAAGAGTATCTGGTCGTTTAGAATGATCTCATAAAGAGCAGGACAGGAGTATCTCACGTCTAATAAGACAACAGACTAGCTCCTAGACTCCAACGACTTCCGATCGTCCGACCCATTAGGTCATTACAACTCTTCAGTCAGGATTATTGACCTAGTTTCTCATTCATACATTCACATGAATATGCCTTCAATCAGGATTGCAATCTAGCTCCTCACACCACTTACATTGTGTGTGTTAATTTTATACATGAGTGGCGGGACCTACAGTTGAAGTCGACTCTGAATGAGAGATTTTTCAAAGACTCTTTCATTTTATTCCCAGAGTTTTTGGCATAAATATTTCTAATATTTCGGTTGAAGCGTGGTATTGTGTTGTATACGCCAACACATTACCTACTTGAAATAATGCTCTCATATGCTATACAGATCGCCCATTGTAGTATCAATTGGGAGTGTACCACTGTATTTAGCGTACGAGATGTAATACATGATTTTAAAATGCTTTGTAATTAATTTTTCTTATCTTTAATAAATTTTTTCCTTAATGTTTTGCACCCGCTTAAAAATTTTACTTCACTTCTAAAACATCGAAGGCGTATGATTATTCACTGAAATACCAAAACAAAAAATTATTTATTACTCATACGCATCGTTATGATACGTTTAACAAATATAACCCCTGCAAGTAGGCAACACTTGTTACCTAAAGGTAATAACAGAAATCAATGATTGTGTTAGTGTAGTAGTGCTTGCAGAATACACGTAAAATTTAATTTCTCTCACTTAAAAATTTTTTCCTTTTTCTTCAATAAAAATTTCAATTCTCTTCTTCTATTGCAACTTCCTCAAGACAAGGAACTGCTTGAGTAAAGACAAAAAAAAAAAAATAATAATGCCAGGGTACAGCTAGAGAGTCAGAAAGATGAAAAAGAAAATAATCAAGCAGCGTTTAATTGTCATCACAGTGAAAAACTATTATCGTTGATGCTGTTACTAAAACTGCAATTTCTGATTCCATTATTGTTATCGTTTTCAGGTTCTGTTATTGTTATTGCCATTGATACTGTGATGTTGTTATTTCAGTTGCCAGTAATGAACTCTATCAGCAGTCAGCAAAAAATGTAAACTTTCAAAGGTAAAATAATTGCTTTGCTCTTGAATTGCTGTTCCTAGCGTCCGCCAAATAGAGGCAGGGTTGTGGAGAGTGTGATTATCATGAACTAAGGTTCCAGTTTTAAGAAAACACGTCAATATCGTTCAAAGTTTTATTCTCAAGTACTTTTATTTTTCTTAATTTTACAGAAAGAAAAGATGTACAAACGTAGTAATGAGCAATCATATACAGAGAGGGTCAAAAGAAAGTGTACACTATGGATAAAACTCACCACTTTTACCACATTTTTTTGTTTCAATTTTAAAAACTGTACACTTTCTGTTGTGTAGCATGATTTTACAGTTGTCAATACCAGCACAACATTTCATGTGCATAACAAAAGAATATCCAATTGTATATGAGCAGCGACCACTTGACTCAATGTTGCTGACCGTCGCTGCAGCGTATTACGCCACACGCGACGATCGTTTGACACCTTGTTGAGTGATCGCCGGCACTATTAATATGCACTATGTGTGTTGTTGTTGTATTGCATAGCTAGTGGGAATTATTATGGACAGCAGACGCGTGTCGTATGACATCCACTTGTCCCACGATAAACACACACAAACCCTTTAATAAATATAGTTAAGTATTAATTGTACACACAAACATGTGTTCTAGTATTAAGCTAAACAATATTGTATTAGAAGTAAGAGGCTGATTTGGAATTGTCAAATCAGCCAAAATTTTAGTATAAAAGAAGGGACATTTTCCCTCAAAGAATTAATTAATAAAGACCAGTCGAACTGTGCACAGTAAAAGTGCACTCGACTAGAAACAACAAAACAATTTACAATTTTAATAATTCTACATGGCGATCCTGCCAATCCTGGAGTGCTAACTCAGTAAACACCCGCAAAAAAAGGCAGGTCGCTCACTGTATTGACGCTCACTGTATGTACGGCTTAGGAAATAATTACAAAAACAGCGACATTTTATTTAAATTTCTTTCCAATCTTAAAACTCCTAGTAGGATTTCTATGCCTCTACGAACCAAATGTTGTCCCTTCTCCATGCTGTCTATTAATGAGTTGGTCCCGTTACACGCTTAATTGTAAGTGATTATTTCACCATAAATTGATACAAATTTTCTATTTCTATCACTTGATGTCGCTAAAAAAAAAAAAAAAAAACTAAAAAAGTTGACATGTCAAATGGCAATTATATGCCATGGCAGTGGTAGCAGCAAGCAGCGGTTAGAAAATGACAAACACGATAACACTCGGTTCAATATGATGAGCGTGTCGAAAACAATAGATTTCGATGAAACATTGCCATTATTAAAAAGCGATAAAAGAAACAATCAAATAAATAACTTGGCTTGTATGTCTCTGCCTCAAACACTGTAATACTTACCTTACCACTCACTAAACTGCGACTCCTTTCATTTTCCTCTGGCCTCTTTCCCTTTCCCTTTACTTTGTCAATATTTAATAACAAATATTTCCGTCTTTTTTGCCGTCCTACTCTTTTTTTCTTTTCTAACAACGAATATAAATTTATCGCTAACAATACAAGGGAAAAAAAAAAACTGGGGGAGTGGTGTTAGAAAACCAATATATTTTGCTGTTCCATGGTACGAGACAAAGCAAAGGTGCCGTCGTCATTGCCAATATTTCAATCACTGTTTATGTGGTAAATTGTGTCACCTTTTCTTCCTTTTTGCAATCAAATAGAGTGATGGCTGGAATAAAACAAATAAATTGAAATAAAATGAAAGTGATAAAAAAATACTAAAAAAAAAAAAATATGAAATACAAAAACCAATATTAACTGGGGAGTTTATTGTTTCAAAAAGGAGGAAATGGAAACTCAGAAAATAAAACAAAGAACGCGGCTAATTTTTTTAATGAAAAAGAATGAAAAAATATTTTGTTTCTATTCTAAGAAATTTAATAGTTTAGTGGAAATATTATTGAAAAGTTATTAAATTCATAAAACTTTCAATAAGGGAAGAAGCCCCCAAAGTAGTAGGAAAGCATGTGACTCAAACCCTAACTCATATATCTCCAATAGAAGACTTTTTTTCAACAATTTTCTGGTTAAAACTATGCGCTTAATAGGGCCATCCGGATTATCAGACTAGTCGTCCCTAATTGTAATCCTAAACACACATTTTCTAGAAACTAGACACCCAAAGGATTTTTAGTACTGCAGCAAATTCACAGCCCGAATTAGGTCAGGTTTGAACTGCAATTATTTTTATTGTGACCAAATCAACCATCTACTTCAATAGGAATATAATCCTTGTATACCAGTATACCAGGGTCAGGTCAGGTCGGAGTGGTAGCTCTGCTATCACAAAGCTCACTTGAGCACGCATAGCGGCCCGTAGTAATGCCACGAGTGAACGCAGTCCCTATACTGACCAAGTTCCACCAAAATCCGGGGAAAAGGAAGAAGTTAATAAGCACAAGGGCTGCTCAACAAAAGCACGACTACTTCGCACTGAAAAACCAGCCAGAAAGTTTGATAAGCGAAGCTATAAACTTGATATCAATAGATGATAGCTCCAGCTGACAAACAATGGGGAGCCAAACAACCTATATCTACACCTGATATAGAAAATGGATAACATCCTCCTCTTCCTCAGCAGATCTGCATCCACGGCAGAAGTTGTTAAATGGAAGCTTCATTCTTTCCCATGACGCAATGACCTGTAAGTACTGCCACTGTAGTCGAGATGACGTCACGACCAAGACCAAGTAATTGGCTGGTATTCTTCCTATCCATCAAGGGCCAGGTGAGTCTAGCAGTGGAGCAGGACTCCAATTTATAATATCCAACTTGACTGAGGCAAGTGGCATAACCAATTTAATAAAATAGAGGGTTCCGGAAGGAGCCCACCAGCTCTGGCGAACTCGTGGGCCCTATAATTACCCGGAATGTCACTGTGCCGCGGTACCCACGCCAATAAGGCACTGGTGAAGCGCCCAGAAAGAAGGTCGAGACAGCAGCGACATTTCGTAACGATCCTAGAGTTATTCATGAAACCCGATAGAGATCTTAGCGCAGCTTATCGATAAGAAAAGACCGAGACTCGTCCTGGTAAATTACTATCACCTCCAGCAGAATAGATGCTGCTTCCCACCCCATTTAAGTTTAGAGCTGACAGCATATATGTATATCCAGCACTTCCGGGGGGAAGACCGTATAAGGATTCCAGTCATCCCTACTCGGAAAGTATACCAATACCAGTAATTGTTTTAGCCTTTTAGACATGAGACCACGTACCCAGGTCAGACATCTTTAATATAACAACATAAGAAAAAATATTCCTTCGGAGACTTCCTCCAGCAGTCTCCAGACAAAAACTCTGAGAGTGCAATAAAATAGCCATGCAAAGTTTCTCCAAAATCTGTAGTTTGGAGTCGACTTTAAATTCTGAGCCACTCATGTACAAAATTAACAGACAGAACATAAGTGGCATGAGAAACTGTGTTGTAATCCTGACTCATTTCTCTTGCTATTATGTTATCCCTCCAGGAGAATTTGGAGCCGAAAACAACCCACACACACCCCCTAAAACATCAAACAGTGTTATGCTGTATTAAAATTTTAATTTAAATTAAAGAAAATGCTCCCGAATATGTTAAAATTATAATATGCCACCCCATGAAATTAGAACTCATTAAGCCCAAAGAAATTATTCAAATCCCTTGTAACTATAATTTCTTCCAAAAAAAAACATCTTATACCCCCACCCCACCCCCTCCTGTAAACAGTTACAAATTATTTTCTTTAATCATAAATATTTAGCATTACAAATTACCTGGGCCTGGTGAATATATTTTTCACATTCAAAGCACACACCGTGAAGCACTAGCTTTTACTTCTACATACACGGTGTGTATTTACGTGGAAAATATTTTCAAAACATTTTAAGCTCATTTAGAAAATTTATTAAGATTAGCAAAATTAACGGTAGTAACGGTAATAAATTTAATTATTTAAACAAAACAAAATGACAACAAAACAAAGAAAATAAGAAAAAAATAAATTTGTTTTAATAAATACGAGAGGCTGTCTTTAATTGAAGACGACTTATGTCATACCTTACAACTAAAACAACCACTACTGTTGGGAAATATTTTAGAATTTAAACGGCCCGGCTAAAGTGGTTCTAGAATGTGCTAAAACCTTGCAGTACCCATCATATTCATACAACTTACTTTACAACACGTATGATGTTGTTAATGGCGACTCTTCATAACTCCAGATATATACGAAGAACAAAATAAGTATGATTCGTGTATGAACTCTACAACACTCACTAGAAGCGTATGTGTATCCTCTGCTTGCTTCTCCGTCATGTTTGCTTAAATGTCTGTTTAAATTTTTTATTAAAGCGACGAAAACTAAAGCTGTGACTAAAGTTATGAATCGTAAATGAGTAGGCTTAAGAAGCAAACATATTTCAAATGGTATGAGTTTGATGTCAACGTTATACTTAATAATCAACGTCGCAGTGAGTACGAATGAATCAGAGAACATAGTTAAATTTGAATATTATTGACTCACTAATATATTGTTACGAAGATGGAAATTGTGTTGTTGAAATAATAAATAATAGCTCCAAAACCAACACGATGGACTTGATCAAGAAATCAACGAATAAGCAAAAATATGACAACATCAGCATAGAAAAAATATAAAAGATAAAAGATGTAAACAACCAACAACAAAGTACAGCGAACAAAAAAGTAAACAAGCAAAAACAAGATGCATATACACAAACAACAAGTTGTTTACATTTTTGGATTGTTCCCGAAAGTCATCATCCTCCTTCGAAAGCATTCATCACACTAATAATCCAGTAAATATAAAAGCAAGACAAAGTGAGCAATAATGGAGTTCGAATTAAGTTAGCCGTGTGTAACGACATCACGTTGGTTGTAGAGAGAATTCAATCAGTTGTGTGTGAAAAAACGAGATCGAATTATAATTCAGTCAGTCTTGCGTCCAGACAAGATGCGTGTGAGGACAACAGTTGTTAGCGCTGTGCTTACAAACAGGTTGTGAATAAAGAAGAATAACTAACAAGTGTTGTTGTTCTATACGTGGAAGAATTTCAAACAGTGGCACAAAAGTTGTGCGGATAATAAAGAATTGATCCAAAATTAAACACGAATTTATTTTTATTTTATTTGCAATCTACGAACTCATATTTTTAACGTTTTTAAAAGGTAAAAACGTAATAATATATTCAAAATTTTATGAATACTTATGAGTTGAGAAAAAGCGATTGATTGCTAATCTTTGGTGGTGATCACCTTTTTTTTTCAAACAATAAATCGTGCATATCTAATTTAAAATCCTTACAGTAATCAAGGCATATCTGTAAATGAATACTGCACGTGTTAGGACCAAAAGCGTTACAAATACTTTCACAAACAAATCATCACTTTTGACAGAACTGCAGGGTACAAAGACAAAATCAAAAGGCATAAAAATCGTTTATGAGCTCAGATCCTAGAGAAAAAAAAAACAACAGAAAAGATAAAAGGTACAACAACAGCAGCAGCAGCAGCAGAACAGTGTAGTACACTACCCATATAGTGTATTGATATGGCAAAGAGGGGGGTAGCATAAATTTACGGCCGCCAAAAGAAAATTAATGCTGATGCGAGATGAGACAAAGCGAAACGTTATGAAAAAATTGTTGGGAAATTTTTCTCAAACGCATAGCATAGACAGCATACTAGCAAATGGCAATTACAACAACAGCAACACAGCAAACTTTATAAAATATTAGCAGGGCAATGGATGGATACACAAGGCATGTAACAGTAACAAATGGCATAAGAATGAATGAAGGCCATTCGAAAAAGCAAAAATATTTACAACAGAAAAGCAAAAAAAAAAATACAAACAATACACACACACACATTTGTATGTGTAAGTAATTGTTAAACATGCCATATCCGCAAAAGATCACAGTTCTTGTTTGAGAGAGAGAGAGAGAGAGAGAGTTAGAAAGAAATGCAGATGAAAAAAATGTCTCCTTTTTTTGTAGAGAAAAATAAAAAACAAAGCAAAACTAAAGGACACATTAATAAAGCTGGCAAAAACTCATTCATCTTTATGTCCCTCTCAAAGGCTTTATGAGACAAACACAGAAATTACGTCCACACATACACTCAAACAAACATACATACATACGTACACATGTATATAAAACAATAGCTTAGTAAATTTGACTGCAGGATTTTGTAGCCAAAGCCAGAGCCTGACACAAGCAGAGTGAGAGAGAGAGATACTGAAATAAGCATGGCAACATCATCACACATTTTAATTAACAACACAAATTGACACACACACACACACAGGCAAACATACATTGCAATTGTTAGGAATTTGTAATCCACGCAATAACAATGATTATGATTATCATGATTATGCTGATGATGATGACAACAATGACAACGGCAACGACCATGACAATATAGCACCACCATCATCAACAGCATCTACAAACAGCAGCAGCAGTAGCAGTAGTCATAATAATAGCTGCAGCAATAATAACAGCCCAATAACAAAGACTCGAATGTCTATGGCTGAGGTAAAGAAAGATGTTTCTTTGAAACAATACATACAACGTGTACGTATTAACCAGTGCTACAGTGCGAGGCTCGTGGGGAAAATTAAAGTCTGCTTTAGAAATTAAAAAACATTCTCTGAATTAAAAACGTATAAAATATGAGCCCAAAGATTGCAAATAAAATAAAAATTAATTTTGTGTTTAGTTTTTGCAGAATTCTGTGTGCCACATACTGTCTACAACTTTATGTAAACGACAACAATTGCTTTTCTTTGTTATCACACCCTTGGCATAAACAATAACAACTGCTAGACAATTATTCGACAGATTTTTGTAAGGGATATCTTCAAGCCATGATTAATCTCTTCAAATACTCACGGCGTCTTCACACAAGAATGACTGAAATTTACTAACTCACTTAAATGCTTTGTCTTGCCTTGTATATGGTAAAGTAAATAGTCTGATGAATGTTGTTGAAGGCGAATGTGCATGACTTTGCATTCTCGTAATCTCTATAAATTTAGAAATCTTTGTTTACATTTATTATTGTAATGTTGTTGGTATATTTTTGTTTACCATTTGTTATGCTAGTGTTTGTTGTTATATTAAACAGTACGCTAATTTGAAAACGAATTTGTTTGCTTCATTGTTTTGTTTTTGTAGCTTTTGTTTATAATTTTAATGTTAAACGATGTCAATGCAAAACACCAGTATCTAGATTCATTAACTTTTGAAACAAAATTAAAAGAAAAACATTTAAATTTGAACTATATTCCTAAGACCGTTTGTATTTATGTGCTTTCCAATCCTCCTTCGTAATTGCTGGGACAAAAGTACCTTCAGCATTCGAAATTTAAACATTTAAAATGCGTTGCTTTTGCAAAACAATGACAATTTCCTATTGTTGCAGTGTGAGTGATGGAATACAATTTTGTTACAACTCCCTTTATCTCTCCTCTTCCACGGTTACTAAGCCTTTTCAAGTTTAGCTGGTGTAACTAATGGATAAATATTCATAAGCAATGCAGACAAGGTTTTGAATTCTTACGCACGCCATGGTGCATACGATAATAATGGCACTTTTGTTTATTGATCCTGGTCATACTTGCTGATGACGTTGGAGGTATACATGCAATTAAGAATTTTTCATCGGATTATATATATTACTGTTTAAGATTAAATTGAATATAATACACACACGTCAGCGCTTAGTAGTAGAGAACAAAATTTATACGCGGTAATGACCTCGAAATCATATTTTATCAATCAATTCAAATATCATTCACACGCAATAAGTAATAAATTGAAAACATTTGAAATTTTTGCACACAAAGGAGTCTAAGGCCAGACTGTCCTATTGTATTTCAAAGTTTCATTTGAATTTCCTTGGGAGCATCAAATTATGAGAACGAGTCATCTCCTTCCAATTGCCGGCCAAATTAAGTATCAGAAACGCTTGGTTACATTCATTGTGATACAACAAATCAATGTTCCAGAGCCCAAGCTTTAATAATTAATTTGGAGAATTCAGCAGAAGATTGTAAAATAAGAAATCAAGATTTAGAGGCGGATACCAGAAAAATAGTTCCTTAGTCCTCCTGGGATCCATAGCTACTACAGAAGTCTTTGAAGGAATGCCAAGAACATCGGCAAGCCTTTCAAAACGGCAACAATCAGGGAGAACATAAGGCCATAGTTTAAATCTGTGACTTCAGACATCAAAACGCAGAAATATGAAAGAGTATTTCTTCCGCGACATGCGCTCAGCGAATTTCTGGAAAAAACTCAGAGTGTGAATAAAAATTCCCATGAATAAGTTTCTCAAAAATCTGCCATTCGGCATCGACCTTAAACTGTAGATGCCGCCATTCACGTATAAAATTAACACACACATAACATAAGTGGTGTAAGAAGGTAAGCTGTAACCTTGATTGAAGGATTGTAATGGTTAGTTATGTCTGTATGTCGCCGTGGTCTAGTGGGTAGTGTGTTGGCTTATTAGACAAAAGGCCCGGGTTCGAATCCCAGGGCAGACATCAAAACGAAAATATTAAAATATTTCTTCGGCGACTTCCTCTCAGCAGATTTCTGGCAAAGACTCTGAGAGTAAAAATTGCCATGAAAAGCTTCTCAAAAATCTGTCGTTCGGAATCGACTTTAAACTGTAGGTCCCGCCACTCATGTATAAAATTAACGCACACAACATAAGTGGTGTGAGAAGCTAGGTCGTAATCCTGACTGAAGGGTTGTAATGGCCAATTATGTATGTAATTTAGTGTTGATGATCCTTTCCAACGTATCTTACAGCAGATGTTACACATGCTTTCCCACAGATCTTCTTCTTATCACTCTTCAAAGTCGAAAATTGTTAGAAAATTGTTGGTATACTGATTTTAGCACCTAGTGTTCCATGAAAAACAAATATTCTGTCAAAGATACAAACGATTGATTCAGATCCTCGAAACGCCTACTTATTCTAATTTAAAATTGTTCATGTGTTGCGTAAATCTAAATCCTAATTAAACTCAGCAATACATTGTATCTGCCTATGCATTGGAACATTTTCTTATTTGTTACGCTCAAATCTATAGTCAGATTATGTAAAAGAGCTGCCCCTTATTCCCACTAACAAAATCTGATGACACACTTTATCCTCGGCCTGTTACGTTCGCTTTCTCAAAAAAAAAAAAAAACTTTGCCTTCGCGTATGTAAATCTTAATTAAGAAGCGACAGCAACCAACAACAGCTTACGACATAGGAATTAACGTTGCGTTTGAAAATTATTTTTCACGTTATATTCACGTTTTTTTTTTTCGTTTTTTCCATGTTCTCCTTCGTTGAAAAGCAGTTTTTTTGGTCTTGTCTGTAAATTAAAGGTGTAAAGCGAGGATTTATTGTGTTAATTTCTGTTTGTGCTCGCTCTCATGACGTTAACATCGGTCGCTATGAAACATTATCGGGGATTTTTATTTTTCTGTTGAATAAGGCCATAAAAAGAGGAACAACAACAACACGACGAAGCAAAACAGAGGCATAAAAATGAAAATCCTGATACACGTTTTATCACTTTGGCCGATCATAAATATTCGCCTACATGTTGTGTGCGTGAATGTTTAATTTACTTATGCAATGTAATATTGCACAGTGGGCATAAATAACTTTTTATGTAAACTAAGTTTAAAAAAAACGTTTACTTAATTGGTTATAAGGAAACCTAGTAATATTATTGTTACGTTCTTTTACCTTTTAAAAATATTAAAAATATGAGCTCGTAGATTGCAAATAAAATAAAAATAAATTTGTGTTTAGTTTTAATTAAAATTCTTTATTATTTGAATAATTCTGTGTGCCACGGTTGACAACTTGATGTAAACAACAATAATTGCTCTTCATTGTCATTCCTCTGTTTACAGCCTTTTGCATAAACAATAACAATCACTATATAATTGTTTGACTGATATTTGCAACGGAGATTTTTACACCGCGTTTACTCTCTTCAAACACACTGCATCTTCACACAAGACTGACTGAACTTCACTAACTCACTTCCCTACTTTGCCTGGTCTTTTATAAGTCAGAGTAAACAGTCTGATGAATGGTCTTGAAGGTAATGTCTGTGTGTGTAAACAACTTTGTTCTCATTCGTTATTGTTGTTTGTATATTTTGTTTACATTTATTCTTGTAGTACTGTTTGTGGATTTTTGTTTACTTGTTTACCTGCTTTTTAATGCTGGTGTTTGTTGTTATATTAAGCGGTATGATAATTTGGAAAGAGGTTTGTTTTTTAGCCTTTGTTTACAATTATAATGGCAAGCAATGTAAAAGCAAAATACCAGTATCTAGATTTTTCATTTTCGCAACAATATCATCAGTTCAGTCGCACTGTGCCTTGTTTGACATGTTGAAAACCTGTGTTGCAAACATGTGAATTGTGATTTAATGTTTCTCATACGAATACATGCAGCAGTACGGTGCGTATACGAACATTTATATACGCATTCGTTACAATATTTTGTAACATTTAACACTGGCCCGTACATGTGCCTGTTACACCTTACAAGTACAAGTATTTGTAACAACTCACATCCATCGGGCATAAGCCATGCCATAAAAATGTTTAAGACACTTTAATGTGACGTTTCTTTAATACTCTCGTCTTGTGTTTAATGTTGTGTCCCATTGTGGCAACAAACACACACGCACATAATTTCTAATTAACTTTTCTTCAGTAACAAAAAAAAGAGAAAAACAAAAAAAGCAATTTAAACGTACAACACTCTTACTCACCAATACACCGTGCAATGCCAGCAAATAACGTTGGTTATTAACGCATTGGACTCTATTACCTTGACTTCGGGGAGTCGTAGAGGGAGTACAATGCCAGTGTAATGTTTCATTGCGGGCATGTTAATGGCAAAAGTTGTCATAATAAAAACAATTTTTTTTTTTTTGTTTCTCCCCTCAATTTCTGTTTTGTTTTGCAGGCCACAAAAAGAAGTTTTTTTGCTGTTTTTGTTTTAATTTTATGGTACCTTATGGACCATATAAATACCTATAAATGTTACACAACATCGTATAGAGAGAGAGAGAGAGAGAGGGCGAGAGACAGAAACAAACCATAACTCCACCCTAACCAATGGGGAAAATTCTTTAGAAAATGTATCATAAATATACGCACAGAATTTAAATGTAAAGGAGACACGGAGTATTGTAGCAGCAAGAATATGTAATAAAATAAAAGAAAAACAAACAAACAGAAACATTATTATGTTTCATATAAAAATGAAACAAAAACAGAAACAAAATAAATATGCAACATTAACAGCAACCTGTAGATGAAATACAACACACGGATGGCACAATGGGAAATGTTTTATTAAGTTTAACGCAGCCACTAGGAACATTCCGAATCAATCAGTACTAGTCGTCCCTAATTGTAATCCTAAAGACACATTTTCTATTGTGAAATTGTTGGAAACCATATAGTCGATGGATATCCAGTATTGCAGCAAATTTATAACCCATATTAGGACAAGTTTTAACTGAAATTATATTTATTGTTAGAGGACAGAGGCAACCTATTAAGCTATCGAACATAATCCTTGTATACCTTGTATCCAGTATACCAATACAGTCGTAGATAATGTGTTGACTTTTTAGACGTTATGCCGAACCATAAGATCAATGCACCCAAAAGGGGTCCTTAACCAAAGCTTGTGATAACTTCTTAGTCATGGAATCAAGTGGTACTAATACAAGTTAAGCTTTGTTTCTTTAATCATTGAAAGTCCCTTTGTTTTTCTGATTGCTTTAGTTACGGGAAATATGCTCGGCATTACGCCAAATGAAGAAGAAAAAATCTCGATGCCTTCTACGTGGACAACATAGAGAAACTGTCAGGCATTGACATTAATTGGCAGCCTGAGTTATTTTATCAGAATATCCGTGTGATTCCAGAACTACAAAATAATAGAAAAACTGTGATTACCGAATAAGCCCCATATGGCCTAAGGTGTCCATCCAACTCCCTTTGATTACCATACCTACGTACCTACATATCTAATCGACTATTACAACCCTTAAGATATTGTTTCTCACACTACCAAAGTTGTGTGCGTTAATTTTATCCATGAGTGGTGGGATGGCCGTACAATTTAAAGTCGACTCTGAATGGCAGATTTTTCAGAAGCTTTTCATCACAATATTATTCACACTCACAAGGATTTTTCCAGAAATCTGCTGAGAGGATGTAACCGAAGAAATATATTTTCATATAACGTTTTGTTGGAAATGTCTAGACAGGGGTTTGAAACTCGATCTCACATCTGATAAGCCAACACAGCCACCTACTACACTCAGAAAGCTTCAAATAAATTCAAACTACGAATAGAACCCGTATTAGAAACCCAAAAATGTAATGTTTTTCTGTACTCCAAGCAAACAAGCAGACATTTTCTTCAATTCAATGTTAAACTACAATTTAAGCCATAGTGCTTCAAAGTATATAGGTTTGAATCTTTGTTTGCTTGGGTTGGAGCCAGACAATAACTACAGAAACCCAACATTTGTTCACTCATCTCGCTAAGGTATCATAAAGTTGCGTTTCAAGTAATTTTATACTCTGTACCACTATAGGAAGAGGGAATATGTTGCGTTTGATTTTGTATTTGTTACCATTTAGTTTAAATCGATACATACCTCAACTTTTGTTATAGCCATACACATACTGTTGTAGATCCTAGAATAATTACAACGACTTTGCCTATAAACCTAGCTATATTGGGTTGTTGTTGGAGGAACAACTTTGCCTTTTGAGTCTTATCTTTAGCGAGAGGGCTATCTATATGATATTCGTTGTCTTTTTTTTTCTTTTTTTTGTATGATAAAGAAAACCCTATATACAGTGAGCGTCAAAAGAAACTGTACATTAGAAACAATATACATTTAAAATTCTTTCATTAACCCTTTATAAAATCGAAACTAAAAAAGAAAATACAAAAAATACGACATTTCAACTTTTTTCAATCACTTTCCATAAGGTGGTAAAAGTTGAGTTTAGTAATTGTTAGTGTACAGTTTCTTTTGACGCTCATTGTATTTGCCAATAATGGCTATTGTGCGGCAAGTAGTTTGAAAGTCGAACTATAATTCTTTTCAATGTTTTGCATTTAATTTGTTCTTGTATTCATTTGTTAAATGTATGCGTTATTACCTTCTTTCTGTACCAAGTTTTTCTTTCTCTTTTAGTTGCCTTAAAATGAAAATTTACTACCATTACACATAAACAAGCACGTACACACCATTATACCATTCGCCGATAGGACTAAACATTCAAATGTTCTACTCATTTACGCAAAACACACTGATATGTACACAAATTTTTAAATTAATACTCATATTAGCAAAAAAAAAACATCAATATGGGTATTATTTAGTGAGAATTACAAAAAAAAAAACTCAAATGATTCAGAAGAAACTGCGTCATTACAAGCTTTGCGAGTTTTAAATAAATAAAGAAATACCACTTCATTTAATATCCATCTCTTCTTCACTGGCTATTGCTCTTTTTTTAATTAACTCCTATTGAAAATGGGTTGTTGTCTCGACTAATCGCGAGCATAAAAGAAAACGTTGCAGTCAGCCGCTACGCGAGCCATTGTCGAGAACTACAGAGAGAGGAGAAGGGAAGAGAGACGCCTTTTCAGACGCAAGAGAAGGGAATAGGAAAGGCGTGAGCGTGAGGAAGTCGAGATGCATAGATGTAGGAATGACGCCAGAAAATTTTATCAAAAAGTTAATTGTCTAACCGAGGGTTATAAGCCCGGATAGTCTTCCTGCAAGGACGAGAATGGAAACTTAATTACAGATCCACAGGTTGTGGAGGAAATACTACCTTCTACAAGGCGGTGACAAAACCAGTACCGCCTTTAGAAATCCGAACCCAATCGATGATGACGGCATGGAGATTGCGCCGCCTAGCCATAAAGAAGTCAAAGTCGCGATATGCGCCTTAAAAACAATGAACCGCCTTAAAAAATAAAATAAATCCTGATGGCCTCCCCGCTGAATTCTTTAAGACCAGATGTAATGAGCTGGTATTGCGCATGCACCAGCTTATTTACAAAATACGGCTAGAGTATGCCCAACGATTGGAATCTCAGTGCCCTCTGTCCTGTCCTGAAAAAGAGAGACCCTACAATATGCGCCAACTACAGGGGTATAAGCCTTCCCCCTATCGCATATAAGGGGCGTATTGTGTGAACGACTGAAGCCTCTCGTCAAAAGACTGATTGGACCTTATTAGTACGTCTTTAGACCTGGCAAGTCACCATCGAAAAACAAGTCGACATCCACCATCTTTTTGTAGATTAAAAGGCTGCCTTCGATAGTCCCTTAAGGGATCATGTTTTTGCGGCAATTTCTGAGCTCTGTATAGCTGCGAAGCTGACAAGGCTATGCAGAATGACATTGGGCAATTCCTACCTCTCCGAACTTTCTGATACTGTGCGAGGTTTCATGGAGAGTGTTCTGCGAAAGGCGGGAGTGCATTGCAATGGCACTATCTTTTAAAAGTAGCGACGTGCGGCGTATTGATTCTCAGATTACGGCCGATAACTATACTTTGGATACAGTCAAATAATTTATTTATTTAGGCTCCGCCATTACCACCAAAAACGAAGTCAATCTGGAGATCAAACGCATTATCACACTTCCCAACAGGTGCTACTATGGTCTCAATGGGCAATTAAGTAACAGAAACCTCTCCCGAACGACAAAACTAATGCTCTACAAGACGCTCATCCTACCCTTGCTTCCTTATGGTGCAGAGGCATGGCCACTCTTAAGCACTGATGCAGCAGCCTTGAGAGTATTCGGGAGAAAAGAACTACGTAAGATCTTCGGTCCAGTTCGAATTGGCGATGATTTTCGCATCCGATTCAACACTAAGCTGTATCAGCTTCTCAACGACATAGGCGTTGAGCAGTGTATTAATATTCAGAGGCTGCGCTGGCTCGGCCATGTCGTTCGTAGGGAGGAGGATGCTCCGGCGAGAAGGGTATTTGATGCGAGGATCTGCGGAAGTTGGCGAAGAGGATGACCTTGTATACTTTGGAAGAACCAAATCGAGGAAGCCCTGTCATCGATTGGTGTAACCAACTGGCGTAGGCGCGCAATAAGCAGAGGCGCCTGGAAGGAATGTGTTGCGGCAGGCCGAAATCCGATAATCGGGTTGTAATGGCCAATTAAGATGATACTTTTCACAATAAACGGCATAGTTTATTTCACTGAGAAGTCGCCGTGGTCTAGTGGGTAGTGTGTTGGCTTATTAGACAAAAAGGCCCGGGTTCGAATCCCAGGTCAGACATCAAAACGAAAAAATATTTCTTCGGCGACTTCCTCTCAGCAGATTTCTGGCAAAGACTCTGAGAGTAAAAATTGCCATGAAAAGCTTCTCAAAAATCTGTCGTTCGGAGTCGACTTTAAACTGTAGGTCCCGCCACTCATGTATAAAATTAACGCACACAGCATAAGTGGTGTGAGAAGCTAGGTCGTAATCCTGACTGAAGGGTTGTAATGGCCAATTATGTATGTTATTTCACTGAAGCTGTCGACTTTTTACAATACGATTTAAAGAAATCTCTTGAAGTTACTTCAAAGTAAAATCTATGCGAACTTAAATAAAATACTCCCTTCGAACGTATAAACTCAGTCCGTATTACACGAGATACAAATGCGAAAGCCAAAAGACTCTCTTGGTAGAAGAGGAAGCAGAAGAAGAATAAAATTCAAGGATACAAGATTTTCATTTTCGAACACTCAACCTAATTTAGTTCTCACTTTTGGTTGAAATTGTTTTTAATTTTCAAAAATTTCCTCTTTTTTGCTTTGCTGCAGCATCAAAGATTCTTGCACTTGCATGTTTAACTTTTGAAGAATGTACTGGTGGTGCTGCTGCAATAACGAAAATAATTATGAAACCATGAAAAAGAAAACTTTGCTGCAACAACAAGAAGAACAACAACAATAAATAAATAAAATATTCTTTATGCATTGAAAAATTTACTCTTTTTTTGCATGGAAATGCAAACGAAATAGTATGCAAATCCATATTTATACATGAGATTTAAACAGCAGTCAATATGTATGTGAGAGTGTATGTGTATGTGTTTGTATATGTAGATATGAGAATGTATAAGTAAGACTTCTCATAATTTAACATTATGAAACTTTTTCAGAAAGAAAGAAAAAAAAAGGAAAAATTAAGAAAAACTTTTTTTTGTTGCTTTCAACCAAGCAGTACACAGAGAAGTGGTCGTAGTGCCAAATTTTTTTTTTCTTTTAATTTTTTCGTCTTCCAAGTGGCGGTAGCAGTAATAGTTGTGTTACTTGTATATCGTCAGCATGTCACCATAACTTTACAAGACTCATCATCATCATCATCTACATTGGGATATAGAAACATATTTCGTTACATACTCGTATAAGTATATGCATACTTATGTATGCATGCATATACCGAGTTGTTCAAATGCATATTTACGTATACATTTGCATAAAATAAGATACTCGGAACATTTTCTTCATGTTTTCTTCTTGTTTAGTATTTTTTTTTGCAAAGAATTACAATTCTTGCGTAAAATTTACAAGATTTTCAAATGTTTTCAACTTGTAACAACTAAACTTATATACAAATTTTGACATGAATATTCAAAATTATACACAGAATAACAAAAAAAAAGAAGAAACATGAACAATAACAATAAAAACAACAAAACAAGTTCACTAAAATGTACGTAAACCAAATGATATTTGAAATAAAAGTAGGTTGGCTCCACAGTAATATATTAGGCAACACTCTCATGTAACATGGCTTTGAAAGGCAATTTATTGCTTAAAAAATTCCCAAGAGATTTATAATGATTTATACAAACTCTACTTTATGCACTCTAAGCACCTTTAGACACTCTAAACACCTTTCTTTCACCTTTCCTTTCTCTCAGGAAATTATTATTGTTTTCCATTTAATATCACATCGCTTTTAAACTCTATAGTTTAGGCAAATGATCATTTAGCTACAGCTATTACTGTCTAATGGAGATTATATTTCTAAATGCATTTCCTATCTACATTTCCTCTTGTTTTCTAATGAACCATCTACCACCCAGAGTAGCAGAGTTTTTGAAGCCAAAGTATTAACTGTTAATGGGACTATAGACTCTGTATAGGGACTGGTAGTTGTATAATTGCATTCTTATATCCTGTAATTCATTAATCTCCACTAGGCCATGGTTGGCAACTTTTAATCGTATGGAGAGACATTGAACATTGGCACTTGCCTAGGAAAAGGCTCTTTAAAAATCAAAGAAAATCCTTTATATGATGGACAAAGTAAGGTAGTATTAAGTAGAAGCTTCAACTATCGTTTACACTTCTATCATCCCCATTTACAAATCAAAAATATTAACCAACAATTGTAAAATCCTTCATACGTATGTGGATTATAACAATTGGCCATTACAATCCTTCAGTCAGTATCACACCACTTATATTGTGTGTGTTAATTTGTATATATGAGTGGCAAGATCTACACTTTTTATCTCAGAGTTTTTGCCAGCAATTTTCTTAGAGGAAGTTGCCCTGGGGTTTCAAGCATGGCCTTACATCTAATAAACTAAAATACTACCTACGAGACCACGGCGACTTCAGTGTGAATAAAAATTTAAAATTTTTTCTATATTCTCCCAGCTTAGGCCAAATTGTATTAGGACTTCTTGGTTTTATTTTAATTTAGGTTTTCTTTCCTTTAATATTTATTAAAATTTTCCATTATTTTCACACACAGACATCAAGGATGACTGGAAAAACAGTGCCAAATAAACTGCAGCATGAAAATAATTTCATGTGCATTTTAATTTCTTCTGTCACAGTAACGGTGGTTTATTTTTTCGGTGCCATTTCTAACACTGTTTTTCTCAAATAGTAACACTTGCATTTTGCCATTTGTTATGGCACAGTTTTCGTTTTTTTCTTTTTTTCAATGCAAAAAAACGAAGAGAATGATAAGAAAAAAAAAATAAATAAAGTTGTCGTTGTCGTATATTTTAATTAAATGCTAATAGTTCTTGTGTTGAAAGCTCACAACATTACCACTCATGATGATAATAACAAGGACATAAACTCGCATGTACACATCGTTATACACCATCATAGTATTACTTTAACACACTTATTTAGCTGTACTCCGTATATGTGTGTGCATTTGTGTGTAAATGAGTGCATGAATAAGTGTTACAGTAACTGCTGATGTTTGCCAAGAGTGCCAAAAACAAGTAACTCATATACTCTCAAGCATTAAATCACACACACACTCTCTCTCTCTCTCTCTCGCACAAAAAGCCAGAAGAAGAAACAAAGCAGAGCAGTAGCATACAATAACAAAAAAAAATCCAAGAGAAACACATAACGGATTAGCATTTTAACATAATCTTTATAAGCATGAATGCATTACTTACACTTACATTCTTACACACACATACACACATAATACCGAAGTTTTTTGCGTGTTCGTTACCCTATTGTATTTTTGCTGTGGCTCGTTGTATGCTTTACTGAAATGGGGGTGCATGTGTGTGTGGGTGTGTGTTTGAAATCACTAACACTTTATTATATTGTTTTTATACACCATAAGAGACAAAAACAAACCCACTCTCGCATACTCTCTCACACACTTATTCGCATTTTTGGTGGAAATAGACAGTTAAACTCCTACAAAAGCATAAAAACCCTTAAAAACAAACAAATCTTGTGAAAATTATTCAACTGCAACGTAAATATACACATGCACTCGTACGATCATATACTATTCTCATACAGTCATACATTTCCATTTGAGTGGAAAGGATGGGAGAGAGAGAAAGAGAGAGAGCAGTTTGAGTTTGTTTTGTTTGTAGCAATGCAGCGCATAAATTTACACTTTATTGTGTAAAAATATTCACTGCCTTGTGACAAAAACGTTCATCTTTGGTCTTGATCATTTCCACACACACACACACACACACACACACAACGCACATATACATTCATATTCGCCTAAAAACTCGCTTTTATATACTCTTACTTATACAGTCTTGCTTTCTCTCTTTCTCTCATAGAACAATAGCCGCTGTGTTGTACTGTGTTATTTGAACTACTGCTACACATCCTGAATTCATTTCCATTTCATTTCTTGTTTTTTCTCATCACAGTTTTGGTTTTATTGTCTTGTTTTCGTTCTTTTGCTGGACCAAAGGCAAATGTTTTGTAAAATTTTTTCCATCTCCCATTACTCCCACAACTCGGATCCAACATTTCTGGTTGCATATGGCATGTTTAAAGATTGCTTTTAAGCCGTTCAAAAAATGTAAAGAATTTTAGGAAACTTTCGAGGCCAGTTTTGTTTCGTATTTAAAGAAGCAACGTCAGCATATTAGTAATATTGTAAAGCTGCATCATGTGAAGATATTGTTACTAAAATGGAAAAATCGAAATACTGGTGTTTGGATTTAGCACCGTTTGACATTAAAATTATAAACAAAAGCTACAGAAACAAAAACAATGCACTTGTTTACATGATAAACAAGTAAACAAAAATATACCAACATACACCAGTCAAAAAAATAATAATAAGTAAACAAAAATTTTTGTACAATGGGTCAATTTCGACCTCCGGGTACTGTGCTTGTCTTGACCTACAAGTGCACGTCCTCTAACCTAAACAAAAATACAATAACAAACATTACAAGAATAAATGTAAACAAAATACACAAACAACAATAATGGAACAATTATGCTTACGTTTAAAGATCTCTGTTACAAAGAGCTATCGAACAATTGTCTAGTAATTGTTAGTTGTTTAGTTTAAAGCAATTGTTGTTGTTAGCATCAAGTTGTGCACAGTAGCACTCAGAATTGTACGAACTAATAAAGAATTTTAATTAAACTAAACACAAATTTAATATAATCTACGAGCTCATATTTTAAAAGATAAAAACGTAACAATTTTATTGGAAAAACACTTGAAAACTTCATAGAAAACTATTGACAACAGTGTCTTAATGCGATCAATAGTAAAAGTATAGGCCCTACTAGCTCAGTGCATACTCTTGGAAATGGGAAAATATATTCTGAGTTTGAATACCTGAAAGAAGGCAAAGACACTGTCATTATGAGTCAAAAAATATCATGGGATCGTGCGTACAGTAAATACAAGTATCTATAAGCGATAGCTACGGATATTTTTTGTAACTTAAATTTAAAATTGGGAGACTAATTGTGGGTGGCAACATTTTTTCAATAACATGTTTTTAGAGTTTGAATGTTGGCTTGTTAGACGAGACTCTGTGGTTAATGTAAAGGCTCAGATATCTCGAACATAACGAAATATGAAAAATTATATTTCTTCGGTGACTTCCTCTTAGCAGATACTCAAATAAATAAAACTGTCATGAAAAGTTTCTCAAGAAAAATCTTATCGTTCGGAGTCGACTATAAATTGTAGGTCCACTCTCAACACACAACATGGGCGATCTTGGTAAGCGAGACTTAAGTAATTAAGAATCTTACTGAATGCCTTAGATAGTCCACTCTCCATTTCTTCTCCATATCGGGTTCCAGTTTCGCAGAAACAGTGCTCTTTGCAGAAATGTATAACGTGGTTATGTCGGATGAACTAAAGAGAAATTTTAGCGCATTTAGTTCTGATCTTTTCTGTCCAAAGTATATAATTTAAGACCATGAATAAAACTTCTTTTTAATCTCAAAAACCATTTCAATATTGCTTTTAAAATTTCGTGCAAAATTTATTATTTCTCCTGACAAAAAAAATTTCTTTTTTATTTATTTCTTCGACAATTAAACTTTCTAATCATTAGATTTTTTGTTTGTTTTATTCATTATTTTAATTATTTATTATCATCCTTTTTAGTTTTTCATTTGCCTGAAACTGTCATAAAAAAGGCTCGAGCCTATTCAGAACTTTTCATTTCGAACATTGATGGTGTGGCCATAAAAAATAATGTCTTAAAATCGTTACTATTTTATTGAAATCTTTTTCATTTTGCCTTTAGAAATGAAATCGTTAACAATTTATGTTTATTACATGACATAAAATCTATTCGCATTCTATTTAAATGGATTTATCGTTGTGATACCATCAAGACAGTATCTGGCTGGGTTTGGCTGGGGTTAAATTGATTTTTGTTTGAAAATGTTGTCGTTAAACATTAATGAGATACTATTTGTCGGCAAATAATTCGAAACTATTTTGTTCATTACTTGATTTAAAGGGTTTTTTTAATAAAAGTTCTGGGGTTTTAATTTCTTTGAGTAATGAGTAACAACAATACTTGGCAGTCCTTTATTAGATTTATTGTGAAGGAATCAATCTTTGTATTCTAATGAAATACAAGAGTATTGTAGTCCTGTTGGTAGGTAGATTTCAGTGGTGGCATTGATACCAAAGGCTCACTTGAGCACGTATTACAGACCTTTGTGACGCCACAGGTAAACGCAATCCCTGTACTAACCAAGTTACACCCAACTAGGGAGTAGAGTTGATCAGAGCTGCACGTTAACAGCAGAACTACTCTACACTGGAAAACCAGTCTGAAAGTTTGATAAACGAAGTTATACTCTTGATATCAATGGATGATAGCTCTGCCAAGCTGACAAAGATTGAAGAGCCAAATAACCTACGTACATACAGTGACGAGCAGAAGTGAGTGCATGTTCACAATACTGAGTTTCGTCATCCACAAAAACAAAACCATACAAGCAAATACAAAAAAAAATTAATTTTAATTCTTCATTTTATTCTTAACAAATAGCAGTAATCCGGCTCGGACAGTAATCCGGCTCGGACAGTACGAAACAGCCCCAACAAACATGGTAAAATTTTGGGATCGTGTAAATGCGAAATGGAATCGAATTCCGAAAGTTGTTATTGATCATTTGGTAGAAAGCATCTCAAACCGCGTAAATCAAGCTATTTCTAATAAGGGTCTATGGACAAAATATTGAAATTGGGTTAGTTTCTTGAATTTTCTTGAAACGTGCAAAATTGAGTTTATGTGGGTTATTTTCGTTTTTTCATTCAAACTCATTGAATTCATTTCATTAATTATTGTTTTTTACTGCTATTTGTTAAGAATAAAATAAAGAATTAAAATTAATTTATTTTTTTGTATTTGCTTGTATGGTTTTGTTTTTGTGGATGACGAAACTCAGTATTGTGAACATGCACTCACTTCTGCTCGTCACTGTATATCTGCACCTCGCAAGAGATGGGGATAAACAAAGATAGTGGACAATAGTCTCCCCTTCCTTAGCGGATCCACACCCACGGCATAAATCGTGAAATGGGAGCTGCTTTCATTCCGCGTGACTTCTTCTGTGATCGAAATGACGAACTGAGCGGTGGAGAAGGACTCCTCATTGATTCTGGATAGGTTGACATCACTAAAGAATTTCTGCGCAATGGCCAAATTAAGCGATTTAAGCGGCATTCCCAAGTCGATTGATGAGTATTCCGGAAGGAGTCTAGTATGTAGTGTTTTGGGTTATTTGACGTAAGGACGTGGTTTAAACTATAACTCAGACATCTTGAACAAAACGAAAAATATTTTAACTTGTTCTCAACAGTCTTTTCTTTAAAATAAATCTTAAAGTAAATAAAAATGTGATGAAAAATTTCTTAAAAAAACTGTCGTTCAGATTCATCTTTAAATGTTAAGGACTGCCATTCACTGGTGATATTAACTCACATTAAAAAATATTCGATTCGATGCTTTGATATCAAACGACCAATTCGACACAAAGGAAAATTGATAAACAACTGATGGCATATAATTTACCACAAATCCGTTTCATTTAGGCAAATTGTTTACTGAAACCTAAAAATGCTTTAAAGGCCGCAAAACAAAGAAAAAAAAGTTTAATAACAGCCAACAACATTATAAAAACATAAAACAAAACTTTTGATGTTGTTTTCCTTCCCAGTCAAGTTAATTAATAAATGAAAATGAAAACGAAAATCAATTAAAAAATATTGTATGACTGTGTGTGTGTGTGTATGGCTTCTATTTTTATAGCATTTTTAAGGGTCCATAAAAACAGGCACCACTTAGCCCACCTCCTTCACAGGCTATTGAAATAAAAGAGACGCCGGCCGGCGCGGGTGTTACAAATAATTTTCCTGTGATGGTTTTAATTTTCGTTGAATTTTCCCGCTCCTGTGGTTATTTTTCGTGTTTTTTTTTTGTCTTTAACATTTAACAGGCAATTATTCTTTTGACGCTTTGAGTAAGTGAGTGATTTAATGGAGATGTTGTTTATACGGAAACGAAACGAAACACACAAAAAAAAGTTCAAACAACTTGAATGCAATAAAAGAATTACAAAAACAATACAAAACACAAAGAAATGAAATAAAATTAAAAACAATAAAAAACAATGAACAATACAACAACAACAACAATGGCATCAAATAAACAGTAAAAGCCATAATAATATTACGAGTTTGTTTGTATGAATGTACCCCCGCCGTTTATATAAAAACCTGCAAGAGAGTAACAACTTAACCTCCTTTTTAATACGCCCCATACTCCCTTCTCCCCTTACCTACTTAAAGTGGCCGTGAACTCAAGTGAAAGAAAGGCACTTGAATTTCCTCCTACACTTCTCGCTTTCATTTACTACTCCAACTTATTATTGTTGTTGTTAAAATAAAAATAAAAAAGAAGAAGAAAGAGAAAAAATATAAACACGAAAATTCAATTTTCCACAATTTCCTCCTCGTTTTTTTTATAGTTTTCACGCAGCTTTTAATAACAATAATCGTAATCGTTATAATAAAAGAAGAAAACTAAACAAAATAACAACAACAATCATAACAAGAAAAACTTAAGGAATAAAATCATAAGAAGAAGAAAATAAACGGGGAATGAGAGACAGAGAAAGAGAGAGAGAGCGGAAATCGCAAAAACAAAATGAAGTTAAAGTTCAGTTAGTCTTGTGTGAAGGCGCGATGTGTTTGAAGAGAATAATCGTGATTTGAAGATCTCCGCTGCAAAGATATGGCGAATAATTGTTTACAGCAAAAGAACAAACTAAGCAATTGTTGTTGTTTACATTAAGTTGTGAACAGTTAAAACCAAACACAAATTACATTTTATTTTATTTTCAATCTATGAGCAAATATTTTAAACGTTTTAAAAAGGCAAAAACGTAGCAAATCTAAAGACAGAAAGAGAAAAGCAGAAAGAGAGAGAATTGGGGGCATAGAGAGGAAGCGCTAAAAGTCTGGTCAAACACTCAGTACACTCTGTGTAGTTATTGGAGGTACTATGGATTCTAATTTAGAAGTTGCCATAGTCTAACACTAGTAGTGTGTTGGCTAATTAGACATAAGGCCTCGGTTCAAACCCCAAACCAGACATCAGAACGAAAATATGAAAAAATATTCTTTCGGCAATTTCCTCTCAATAGATTTCTGACAAAATCTCTCTCAGACAACTGTCGTTCGGCGTCGACTTTAAAAACTGTAGGTACAGCCACTCATGTATAAAATTAGCACTCACAACATATGTGTTATGAGAAACTAGGTTGTAATCCAAACTGAAGTATTGTAATGACCGAATATGTGTTATGAAAAGTAGGGATTAATCAGTGGTAGCACCAAAAGTCTATTCAAACACTCTAGGAGTACACTCAGTGTGATTATTGGATACGTTAGTGGACGTTGCATTATGGATACTTATGTCAAGCTCATTGGCCTTCATTTCTGTAAAAGCAGCAGAGATGAGGAAAAAGATGAAAGTGTTCTTCTGCTACTAGGAACATGATCGGCATTATGACAAAGGAGAAAAAAGCGTAAATGATATATAGGAACTGTCAAGCATTGCCGTTGTCAAGTAGATTGTGTGTTGACTTATTAGAAGTCAGACCGCAGCTCAAACCGCAGGTTTTCCACTCAGCAGATTTCTGGTAAAAGCTCTGAGAGTGAAATAAAATTGCCATGAAAAGTTTCTCAAAAATCTGTCGTTTGGAATCGACTTTAAACTTTTTAGGTCCAGCCACTTATGTATAAAATTAA
Source organism: Sarcophaga peregrina (assembly GCA_014635995.1). Classification (NCBI taxonomy): domain Eukaryota; kingdom Metazoa; phylum Arthropoda; class Insecta; order Diptera; family Sarcophagidae; genus Sarcophaga; species Sarcophaga peregrina. Next base: position 6,801,337 of record CM025791.1, read on the forward strand.
CACACACAACATAAGTGGTATGAGAAACTAGGCTGTAATCCTGACTGAAGGGTTGTATTGACCAATTAAGTATGTGTGTAAAGTAGGGACATAGAGAGGAAGCATCAAAAATCTGCTCAAATACTCATTAATGGGCTTGGCAACGTAGGCACATAAGAGTCATTGACCTTGAATTTATGAAAAATCTGCAGAGATAAGGAAGAGTATGAGGCTGTTCCTTACCTGCTGGGAACATGTATCCATCTCGGTTTCTACTGTGATTGATGATTTAGAGGAACTGTCAAGCATTGACATTGATAACCTAAGACGCTAAATGAGCAGTTTCAATTGGTTTAAGGAGAAATGGAAAAACCGTGGTTTAGCAAATGGGCTCTATGTGGCTATACGGTGCTTAGGTTAGCAAAAACGATTTAAAACAAGTAAAAAGTTTTAATTAAAGGACAGCAAAACCGTTTTTGGCATATTAAAATTAAAAAAAAAAATCTTTTTTCAATTCAGGAAAATTCTTAAACGCATTCAAATATAAAGAAAAAAATTTCCTCTATTTTACTAAAATAATTAAATTCGATTAGTACTTATGACTTACAATTAATAACACTTACTAAACGAATTAGCATTCATACAACATCACTAGAATTTTCAGTCATAAAAGCCCTACCAGGCACAATTGCTACGTAAGTAAATGCTACAAATGCTACAACATTTTGAAATTGTTTACGCATTGCATTCGCCAATTATTTATTAATTATTTAAAAATCAATTAACTAATGGCTTCGAAAACACCTATGGAATGACAATATGGAATGACAATTCGATGGAAATCAAAGATATCGCACAGCAAATGCGTTTATAAGTAAGTGTGAGTAACGTTTGTGTCATTTAAAAGTAATTACGATTCGATTCTTATCACACCACATAGGGCACAAATGGGGGAGCGTAAAAAAAGCTCACATATGAAAAGAAACTCACACTGACTGTCCTGTTTTATTTCCTATAAACGCCACTACAAAAAAAAAACTATTAGTTTTTCGATTGATTGATATTTTAATAAAACTAATGGCTTTTGAACACCTATACACTCACGCATGTAAAATATTAAGAATTTACTTTATTTTCTATACAGGTAAACAGAATATATTTTTCATTGGAATTTATTCTATCTGAAAGTGTATATAACACCTCCCCCTCCATTACTGCTTTGCAATTAAACGTCCACTGCAAAATAAATAAATAAACTCATTCAATAATAAAATAGGCCTACAATAGGAAATAAAATTATTTATTCCTTACTTTCGTTTTATTTTTTAAATTGGGAAACAGAGATCAGATGAATAGAATCGAATCATACTCATAATTTTTGAAACTTAAACGCATTCATACTTATTTTAATTTATCATGAAACCTTTACTTCTATTCAAAATTTGAAGTGAACTCATCGTATTCATACTTAACAACACGTATGATGAAGTTATTGATTTCGACTCTCCATAACTCAACATATACACGATGCACAAAATATGTATGATTCGCGTACGAACTCTAAAATACTCACTAGAAGGTTCTGTGTTTGTTCTGCTTGCTACTCTTTCCTTTTTTGCTTATGTGCCTTTTTGCTTTTTATTTTGTAAGTTTTGATGAATGATTCGTGTCACTCGAATCATTTATAAAAGTATTATAAGTATTTTTTTTTAAAGTTATAAATCGAAATGAGTTGGTTTATGAATCAAATAGATTTTGAATGATATAAGTTTGATCTCCACGTTGTACGCATATTCATTGTAACATGTACTGAGTATAGAATGAATCAGAGTACATAGTTTAATTTCACTATTATGTACTCACTTATATTTAAAATTTTACCAAAGGCCCCGTTGGCTGTAATACATTCATTAGAAACTTAAAGCAGTTCATATGGATTTCTTTTCTTATTGACAACTTCCAAAATTTTTTATCGAAAGTCCATGTTTAAGAAACAAAACGCCCAGATATACAGTGAGCATCAAAAAAACTATACACTAAATATTGTTACAAAAAAAGAATTTGTGTTATTAAAATAATAAAGAAAAGCTTCAAAAACAAAACAATGGACGTGTTCACGATGAATAAGTAAAAAAATATAGCAACAAAAATAATGGGTTTGGTTACAAGATCGATAAGTAAATAACAATATAGCAACAACATAAGCATAAAAAAAATATAAGGGATAAAAATGTAAACAGCTAACAATAAAGTGCAACGGACAAAGAAGTAAACAAGAAAAAGCAAGTGCAGTATACAAAAATAGCGGATAGACAAATACACAAGCAACAACTACTCTGCCTGAACGAATGGAAACAAGATGCATAAATAACCATAACGAAAACAACTTGTTTACATTTTCAGATATTTCTCGAAGACTTCTCCTTCGAGTGCATTCATTAGACTGCTTATCCTTGTGATATAAAAGGCAAGAAAGAGCAAACAACGGCGATTCTGAAATTTAGATTTCAGTCATTCTTGTGTAAAGACGTCGTGTGGGATTCAATAAGTATTCGGTCAGACATGTTGTGTGTGAAGAGAATGTTGTTTTGTTGCTTACAAAAAGGATGTAAGCAGAGAAGAATAACGAACAGTTGTTAATGCGTACGCGGAAGATTGTGAAAGAGGAATAAAAACTTAAATTGTAAATTAAAAAGTAAACTGTCGTCGTGTAAGTTAATTTCCAACAATTCACATTGATTTACAATGTCTGAAATTATATACTGCATTAATGCATTAATGCAGTATTAAAAATGCCATAAAAACTCACGCTTTAAATGCTAAAAGTTTTCTTTAATTTCATATTCAAACACACTAAGTAGTCCTGTGCAATAGTAACACTTCAATTCCTAAACACACATGTGCCAGCAACGAAATAAAAGTTTTTTCTTTTTTTTAATTTAAAAATCATTTCTAATAACCATCCCTGGCTTAAAATCGTATAAAACACTTTATAACAGGCAGGGATTACTTTTATTTACACTCATACGAGTATATGTGTGGGAGTGCAAAAAGAAAAAAAAACATAAAATTTTGTTGTAATTTAATTAAACTTTGAGGTGTTATACTCATATACTCGCATTAAATTTTTAAAATTCTTTTCTCTTTATACTCACCAATGTATCCCCAAAAAAACAGGGGGAATATGAGTTACAGAAAGTGCGTGATAGAGAGAGAATGGAAGTGAGAATGTGGGAGAATATGTAATTCCCCCAATGTATTCTCATTATCTGCTTTTATGTACTTTTATTAATCCCTCCTGTCTCTATTAGCTTATGGTATTGTTTGTTTATGTGGCATTAAATTTTCTGTTTTGTGTTTTCTTTATTCTCACACTCGTTTTGTTTTTTTCTCACACATGAGCTTTTTTTTTGTTTTATTTCTTTATGCTCTAATTTTATGGTGCATATACATATGTATGTGTGTGTGTATAAGTGTTTGTTTGTTTCATCATATTTTCTTTGTGTGCTAGTGTATTGGTATTCTTGTTTATGTTATTATTGTTTTTGTAATGCTATATACCATCACACAACCCAATAAACCAATTCATGTCAACTTCTTTAACAAACTAAAAAATATTGAAGACGGTAAATTTGTGCAATTGTTTACTGGGTTATACACGTCTACAGGATTTTGTGCATGTATAATAGTGTTAGTGGCATTTGCTAAGTGTCATTTGATGTTTGGCTTTGGTGTATTATTTCTGGGTAATTTTTTTATGACCTTTAGGTGTGTAGAAAATACGTGACTTTCTGTTGATTATTTGCGGTTTTTCTGTTTTTTGGTGTTGTAGTGTTTTGACGAAAAACACATTTCGTAGCATATTTGTTTTGTGTGAACGTTATGATTGGTTTTTTTCCAAAATGAACCGTGAACGTTTGATATGAACAAATTACTGGGCATAGGAAAGAATTATTTTTTGGAATTTTCTCTAAAAGAATATTCAATCTTTGGAAATTTTTCTCTGAAGTTGTTCAAACCTCAGCTCAGAAATCTCGAACAGAACGAAATACGAAAATATTTTTCTTTCGGAGGCCTTCTCTCAAGCCTTCTCACAAAAACTTATAAAAGTCTCTCAAATCTCAATTCAATTCATACGGACTGCAAGTCGCTTCATTTCTGGAATAAATTCAAACCACACACACACAGGGTATACATACATACATACATACATAATTTGCCATTACAACCCTTCAGTCGGGATTACGACCTAACTTCTCACACCACTTATGTTGTGTGCGTTAATTTTTATACATGAGTGGCAGGACCTACAGTTTAAAGTCGACTCCGAACGAAGAGATTTTTGAGAAGCTTTTCATGGCAATTTTTATTCTCAGAGTCTTTGCCAGAAATCCACTGAGAGGAAGTCACCGAAGAAATATTTTTCGTTTTGATGTCTGACCTGGGATTCGAACCCGGGCCTTTTGGCTAATAAGCCAACACACTACACACTAGACCACGGCGACTTCACACACAGGGTATAGTGCGGAAAATTCAATTCAATTCTTAAATTTAGAAAACAAAATGTAACTGGCTCTTAATACAGAATTAATATCGATTCCAGCCATTTAGTTATTATAATTCGTCATTACAATCCTTTAGTCAATATTACAATCCTATACCTGAGTGGCGGGACCTACAGTTTAAAGTCAATTCCGAACGACAGATTTTGAGAAACTTTTATGACAATTTTATTTCACTCTTGGCTACTCAAATCTTATGTTCGTATGTAATCCTGTAGTCTTATTCAGGAAGCCTTTGCTTCTAGCTCTCGCTTCCAATTGGTGATACTAATCAATAATAGAATTTCCTCAATTTGATTCCTCTAATGCAGCGCTAACTTCCGCTAATACCCGCCTGAAATACCTATCTGATCAGAGTGTACTCTTCCATTTGGACAACATGGCTGATTCAGCACAGGTAGATATCAGTACGTATCAAGACATCGAAGAGCTCGTACAGCTCATTGCTGCATTGGATGCTGAAACTTTCCTAAACTAGCACTGGACTAAGGGCACGAAAAACTTTTCTTTCGAAGACTATTGAGTTTGCTGCATAGGTATATGACAGTCTGTATGCTTCAGCGCCATAGATAAACCCAGGGCAGATGAGCAACTGCGTAAACCACTAGAGAGGTTTCTAAAACTTAATTGCCTATTGAAACCATATTAAATCTGCTAGCGAGATGCAACTTAGCTTGAAGACTATGTGGTTAACCTTATTGTTTTCTTTTTAGTACTCGAATCGTATCTTCAAACACTTTTGAATGTTTAGAAGGCTTTATTGTGTTATGTGCTCTCATCCTGAATACAAAACGAAATAATCATTACACTCACCTAACAATTCCTTGGAAAAGTGTAAAAATTTCATTAAAAATTCAACGAAATAAAATAAAAAACGAGTGTTTTTGTTCCCTCAAGAATTGGTTTCGTTTGAAAACAAAAACTTTATGGTTTTAGCTTTCATTAAAGGGCGTTATTAAATATTTTATTCGCTTATTCCTCTACTTTTTATTCCTCAGTGATACTCAAAGATAAATTATAAGAAAATCAATTATCAGAGAAAGAAATTCATAAACTTGTCATACCATATTGATGATGATAACTTTTCATTTCATTTCAAAACTTTTCCGTATGATTTGAGAATATTTTATGAAAAACAAAACGTGTGCTCAACCAACGCCACGTAGCGAGAAGAGTGTGTCATAAAAGTGTCAAAACGCAAAACGTAAAAGCGAAATATTAAATAAAGAATCTGTAAGTCAAGTCAAACACATAGAAAAAAAATATAAAAAAATCGGATTAGATTTTCCTCTGCGTTTTCTCCGTATACTCTGCATCAGCCTCACTGTTGTCATCTTATTTAGACAGCCGGACTATTTGAACACGTACGTTTTCATTTTATTTCTGTTTTTTTTTTCTGTTTATTTAGACCATATTTGTTAAAGATATTAGCCACGTTTATCAACTCTACACCCTGCAAATTCCATTAAAGCAAATGCGTGTTTAAGACAGCTCTAGGGATTCATAATTTTCTCTCTAAATGGTCAGGCCATCACCACTACTACTAGTATTGGAGTTGAAATGAAATAGGAATAGAATGGAATAAAATAATATTTACACACACACACACTCACACACATACATCTACATTGGCAGACGGACAAACACACACACAAATGAATTTTAATTTATTTAATCAAATTGAATAAAGAACGTGTGTTATAGGATATCATAATAAAAGTTTTTTCTTTCTCTCTCTATTTGTTTTGTGTTTAATAAACTTTTTAATAAAATGGTCAAAAATAAGGCTTCCTGTCTATTCGAACAGAGAGATAGAAATAGAGAGAGAAAGGGACACTCTATAAGGCAGAGAAAAACTAATTAAAATTGTAAAATTTATAGGGTTTTTATGCTGTTGTAGTACTTTATGAGGTTTCTCTCTTTCATATTCAAATATGGATTGATGAAATGAATATTTGTGTGAATGCAAGTTACAGGGAGAGCACAACATTTCTTCTAAGCATTAAGCATTCCTTTTACACTCCTACTTACAGTTAAGGGCAGGTGATTAGAAATTCAAACGGACATAAGTCCTACAATCAGCTTCTATCTAATGGAGCAACAGCAAGGAAATTAGAATATTGTTAATGATAAATCAAGATACTGGTGTTTTGCTTTTACATCGCTTAACATTAAAATTGTCAACAAAACCTATAAAAACAAAACAATGCAGTAAACAAACTTGTTTACAAATTATCGTACTGTTTAATATAACAACAAATACCAGCATGAAAAAATGGTAAAAAAAAGTTAACAAAAATACAACAACAACCACCAGCATAAACAAAACATAAACAGAAGTAAACAAAAATCTACAAACAACACTACAAAAATAAATGTAAACAAAATACACAAACAATAATTATGAGACAATGATGTTTACATTTATAGAGATTTCAAGAACATTCATCAGACAATTTACTCTGTCATATAAAAGGCAAGTGAGTGAATGAAGTTCAGTCAGTCTTGTGCGTAGCCGCGGTAGGTTTGAAGAGAATAATTGTGGTTTGAAGATCTCCATTACAAAGGTCTGTCGAATAATCGTCTAGTAATTGTTATTGTTTATACATACATAATTGGTCATTACAACCCTTCAGTCAGGATTACGACCTAGCTTAATTTTATACATGAGTGGCGGGACCTACAGACCTACAGTCGACTCCGAACGACAGATTTTTGAGAAGCTTTTCATGGCAATTTTTATTCTCAGAGTCTATGCCAGAAATCTGCTGAGAGGAAGCCGCCGAAGAAATATTTTTCGTTTTGATAATAAGCCAACATACTACCCACTAGACCACGGCGACTCCTATTGTTTATGCAAAGGGTATAAACAGAGCAATAAGCAATTGTTGTTGTTTACATAAAGTTGTGAACAGAATATTAAAACTCAACACAAATTTAATTTTATTTTATTTACAATATGTGCCCGTATATATGTGCCCGTTTTTAAAAGACAAAAATGTAAGAGGAAGGGAAGGATAATCTATAAACGAACCATGAGATTTAAGCAGAAGTAATTTGCTTTGCTGTCTGTTGCATAAACCCACCAATTCGAATTGAATTTCAGTTTTCGGTTTGAAAATTTTCGTGAAATGAGAACAGATGGAGGTGTAATTATCTGCATTTAATACAGAATGAATCAAAGTTCCATTTCCCCTAAAGTAGTGCAACAGCTAGACACCATATGACTTGACGTATGTCCGGGCATATGGCCTCATAATGTGTATTGTATGAGCTCCATTGAAAACTAAATTAAATTACGTCGATGCAAGAAATGCATTTCTAGATCTGAGCTGTCTGGCTAATCCACCACTGGTAAATATGATTGGCCATGGCTCAAACCTAGGTCATACACCTCCAACAAAACGAAATATGAAAAAATATTTCTTGGTGACATCCTCTGTGTATATTTCTGGCAAAAATTCTGGGAGAAAATCTGAGAAAATCTGTCTTTCGTGGTCGACTTTAAATTGTAGGTCCCACCAATTACATATGAAATTAGCACATAAAACATACGTAGTGTGAGAAGCTAAGTTATACTCTTGATTGAAGGGCAGTAGCGATCAATTATGCATTTATGGATACACGATAGTTGCCCTCAGAATTTCTGTTTGACTCTTTATACTGTGACCTTAATTCTTTACTCATTTATTTATCCATTCATAAGTTACTTCAAGCCTTTCTGCTTTATTTAAAGCCTTGTTAAGCTTCATTTTTATTGTTGCCATTACTGCTTTTGTTGCTAGTCATGAAGGGACAAGGGTTTTTGGCAAAAAAAAAAGGAAATGATGTTTAATAATGTTGCGGTTTTAAATACCAACGTGCACTACAACACTTTCTCTTTATTACGTTCACCTAAAACAATATTCAATGGAGATCTCTGTCTCTGGCTCTCTCTCTCTCTCTTTCTTTCTCTTTCTTTTCCTCTCTCTCTCTCTCTGTTTCTCTTTTAATTTTACGCCAGTTTTAACACTTTGAAGGGGGCAATGTATGAAATTTAATATTTATTTGAGTGTTCTAAAGCAGGTATGACGCTTCATGTGATAATGTAGAAATGTTGGTAGCAGAGGTCAGCAATGAATCGATATTTCACTACTCATAAGCACTCATGAAACTTTGATTATAAGTGAAATTTAACTACGTGCTCTGATTCATTCGTACTCACTACAACGTTGATTTATAAGTACAGGTTGCAATGAGTTTGAGTATAACGTTGACATCAAACTCCTACAATTCAAAATATGTTTGATTCGCTCATTTAGAATCATAACATAAAAAAGACTCATAAGCAAAAAACACAGAACAGCAAGCAAAGCAAACACACAACCTTCTACTGAGTATTTCGGCTAATCATACTTATTTGGTGCTTCGTGTATATATTGAGTTTTGGCGAAACGGAATCAATACCATCATACGTGTTGTATGAGTACTCATCTATTTGATGAGTACTTCAAACTTTGAATCGGAGTAGAGGTTGTATGATATTAAAATAGGTATGCGAGCGTATAATTATCAGATATTATGGGTATAATTCGATTATACTCTTTAATTTGAATACTCATTGCTGATCACTGGTACTTAGGTACTACAATTGTCCATCCGTTAACCACATTGTTGTATTCAATATTGAAAATATCATGTATTTCACTATGCGTGTGCTTTTTGTAGTCAACTTTTACCGCCGGTTGTACTATCCTGACCAAATTCTCGTATTTTTAATGCGAAATTTAACGTAAATATGGTGCTTAAGTATTAAAACGATATTCTGACAACAACAACAACAAAATATAGCCCATATATTTGGTTATTTTATTTCTTTTCCAGGGTAATTTAACGCCCACTCAGACAATTTACCAAAGTCATATCCGTTTACAAGGGCTACAGGATACCTGTTTTTATACACTCCCACCCATCCATGCATATGCATGTAAACCCTGCAATAAACAACTCAACTGAGAACATAAGGGACGAAAAACAAAACTTATTATTAAAAATAATAAAGTTAAGCAGAAAGCTAAAAAAAAAAAAAAAAAAAACATTTTCTTTCCTTTTCAAAAAGGTAATATTCCAGGTCTATAACCACACGATATTAAAGTAAGAGAAGGAAGAGATGGAGAGCGAATATTTTCCTGTTGGCTAAGGACTACCTACTACGAGTACACCTTATGTTTTGCTTGTTTATTAACATTTTTTACAATAGCGGTTTTGGGGGCCATTACAACACTACAACACAACACACGGAGATACAATTTACAAAACGAAAAAAAAGAGGGGAAAAGTAGGAGTCATAAAATTTAACAATATTTTCGGTTAACAACCAACCACATACTCATAGAAGAGATCTATGAGCACATGTTGCTGTAACATCCTCTGTAGGGGTATATTTCCCTATTGTTGAACATTTGTTGTGTTTGTGTGTGTGTGTGTGGAGGTGTAAAAACTAAAATTGTGTTTCATTTTACCGGCGTTCATATCTATAAAACCGAGAAGTAATTTTTTTTTTTCATTTTAGTTGATGTTTTTCTATTGTGTGGTAAAAACGAAATTGTTTTGTATTTGAAAACTACTCGGAGGAAAAGTTATGGCAACACGATATTAAATTATATTAGTTTTGAAACAAAAACCACTTAGGGAAGCAACGAGGGCTGCGAAGATGTTGGAAAATTCATGGTTTTGTATCTTCTGTCATAAAAAAAACTGTTAGAGTACTGTACTGGTTATAAAGTTGATCATGTAATTAGGTAGTCGTAAAATATGCTTCTAAAAGATGTTGACCTGCAACCAATTGTTACCTTTTAAAACGTTTAAAATATAAGCTCTTAGATTTCAAATAAAATTAAAATAAAATTGTGTTTAGTTTTTATTAAAATTCTTTATTATTCGCACAATTCTACGTGCTACTGTTCACAACTTAATGTAAACAACAACAATTGCTCTTCTTTGTTATTCCTTTGTTTACAATCTTTGCATTTACAATAACAATTACTAGACAATTATTCGGCAAATCTTTAAATAAATTGATTTTTAAATTACGATTATTCTCTTCAAACGCAGCCCGTCTTCACACAAGACTGACTGAACTTTACTAACTGGCACTCCTGCTTTGCCGTTTATATATGTAGCAGGGTAAACAGTCTGATGAATGCCCGTTTATTCTACGAGCTCATATTTAAAATGTTTTTAAAAGTTAAAACCATAACAATATACAGTGACGAGCAGAAGTGAGTGCATGTTCAAAATACTGAGTTTCGTCATCCACAAAAACAAAACCATACAAGCAAATAAAGAAAACAAAATTAATTTTAATTCTTTATTTTATTCTTAACAAATAACAGTAAAAAACAGTAATTAATGAAATGAATTCAATGAGTTTGAATGAAAAAACGAAACTTACCCACATAAACTCAATTTTGCACGTTTCAAGAAAATTCAAGAAACTAACCCAATTTCAATATTTTGTCCATAGACCCTTATTAGAAATAGCTTGATTTACATGGTTTGAGATGCTTTCTACCAAATGATCAATAGCATCTTTTGGAATTCGATTCCATTTCGCATTTATACGATCCCAAAGTTTGATCATGTTTGTTGGGGCTGTTTCGTACTGTCGGAGCCGGATTTCTATGAATGGCCAAAAATTTTCAATCGGATTGAGGTTGGGACTTTGTATCGGCCATTCCATCAATTGAAAATTTTGTTTCCCTCTCCATATCTTTACAATTTTTGCCACCATCTTGTTGGAAAACAATTTCTTATTCGGAATAAGCACATTTGTCCATAAAATTCGGAAGATGGATTTGGAAAATCTTTAGATAGTCTTTTTTCGCATGATGCCATCTACTAAATATAGAGGGCCAACATGCCACCATATTAAGCATCTGTGTGAGTTCATTTCCCATAATATTATTTCTCTAAGTTGTCGAATATTCTTCCATCTGGATGTCACAAGGCCTATAACTCTTCTATTCAAAGGCCTCTCTTTCCCGCTATGACTATGTGAAGTATTAACGCATTCTCTATATTAATTGTCACCTTTATAACGACCTTGAACTCCTGAATGATTCCAAATAGATCTGACCGCTCTATATGCATATCATTATTTTCTATTCCTTAAATTTTATGTGGTTCTCTATGACTTTCCCAAGTACTTTAAGAAAGAAGTATAATATGAGTTTAATTGGCATAAAATTTTTTTAAATTCATTACAACTCCCCTAACATTTAACGACGACCCTCGTTTTTTAGAAATTTCTCATTTTGTTCTCCTTACATTTTTATTATTAAAACGTTGACTGTTTTAATGTCCTCCTACACTTCAAAATGTCTATGTATGTAGATGAGGGAGGAAAAAAGGACCCTTGACTGTATGGATATTTGCGGTACATTACATTACAAGAGCAACATAGCAACAGACCGATAGACAAACTAGTTTTGTATGATGTGGCATCAACAAATGTTGCCATTAATATAAAATGCAAATGTTTTCATTATTTTATTTGGTTGTTGTTGTTGTTGCTTCACTATCGTTCTTTACCAAGAACAGAAGAAAAAAAAAATTTATAAAAATTGTATAAAATTTTATAACAAATCATGTTTGACAAAAAGATACAAAATATGTAAGAATAAATATGTATGTAGAGAGGGAAGGGAAGGGAAGGGAAGGAAGATTACCAGTACAACGGATATAGTATAAGGGAAGTCAAGAAGGAAAGATGAAACTACTTTAATTTAAATATGCAAATTGCGAATGCGAAGAGGAGCAGAAAACAGAATGAACTTAAATGTACTTGAGCAACACTGACACAGCATTGGCAGCATAATGTTACAAACGAGGGTTAAGGGATAAGTTAAGGGTTATATAAGGAATAATGAATTGTTATTTATTTATGGATTTATTTTTCTCTTCAAAAAAAATCATGTAAACTTTTGTTACAAGCCATGTAACTTCCCTTGACGCTCCTACTCCTACAATCATGAGTTTTAAAATTTTAAATAAAATGTTTTGTGGCAAGTGACCTTTGCGGTTAGTTTGGTTATGTTGTCGGACTTTGGGTTTTATTTTATCCTTAAAATATACTTCTACTTAACTGCTCCCTTCCCCTTTTTGCCTTTTTCCTAATGCGCTGTTTAGATTAACTAAAAACGCAACATCATGTTGCTTTGCTTTGCATGTATTTTGTAATTTTTTTTTAACAATTTTATTATTTTATGAAATGTTTTTATAAATGAAAACGTAATATTTTGACAAAAAAAAAAAAAATTATTTACAAAATGGCTAAACAATCTCATTGCATGGCTTAAATGCCAAGTGGGTGGCAGCAAATGAACCGGATGTTGTTCACATCCGTTGTGTAAACATGCGGAAATGTAACACACACACACATACACAGTAAAAGAATATGAAAATTTTTTAATAAAATTAAGTTTTGATTTGGTGACTTTTATTTGTATAAAGGGAGAGAGAGAGAGAGAGAGAGTAGACAAAATGCTGTAAAATGTTTCCAAATGCTGTTCTCATATAACCAAGAATATGTAACATGATTACATTCTTTATGTAAAGGGTCCGCCATATAACTTTTTCTTTTGAAAAATGCTTTAAAAAAACTACTGAATATTTTCTTAAAATTCTTTTTTTTATTTGAAAGTACAATCCTTCCGGTTAATAATGGAAAATAACATCATTCAAAGGGCCAAACGACATCAGCTCTGTGGCTAATAATGTGATCTTCAAAAACAGGGTACAAAACATTAAGTCTAGCTTCGGCTGTGTGGCACGTAGCACCGTCCTGTTGAAGCCAAATGTTGCCAATATCCTCCTCTTCAATTTTTGTGAACAAAAATCCATTCAACAATGCCCGATAACGATCGCCATTGACTGTAACGGCTACTCCTTGCTCATTTTCGAAGAAAAATGGCCCAATTATGCCTTTGGAACAAAATTCGCACCAAACAGTGACTCGTTTTGGATGTGCGCGGGTTTTGTGTGCTCCAAATGCGACAATTTTGCTTGTTTACATACCCGCCAAGATTAAAATGAGCTTCATCTGAGTAGATGATTTTCTTTTTACCAAAATCGGCATCTTCTGTAACGCCTATACACAACCATATTCGTTCAGCGGAAGAATAAAACCAATTATCTATCAAATCAGACATGAGCTAAGTGTTACCATTTACGAAATAAGCACTAGTTGAAAAAAAACCGTTAGATAGCGGACCCGATACATGAAGCATAGGGACAAAAAGAAAAAGAACTTTTGAAATGTATTACAAAAACACAACACAGCATAAGAAATTTTTAAAGAAAACATAAGAAATCTTCAATAAAAATTTAAATTATTTTCATATTTGATCATCCAATTTGTTTGCTGGGTTATGTTGTGAAGGCCAAGCCGCTTCAATTCTCCGTTTTAGATTACAAATTTATTTTATTTGTTGTTGTTTGTTTGTTTGTATTTTTTTATGGTTTTGTTCTATCACATATTAATATAAAATGATACACCCTATGCGTGTACTGTATGCTCTCAATATAAACAAATACACTCTCATACAAATACTCTCTCTCTGTGTTCTGCCTAAACTTTACATGATTCCTTGCTGTGTTTGTATGGGTTTTGTTTTTATACTCGCCTACATGTGTTGCATTTGCTGTAAACATCGCAAAAAATGTGACATTCAGTGATGTGGCAAAAATAATATTAAAAATACTCCACATATACTCTCTTACTAACTAACGTTCTTCCACACATGGATTCCACACTAACATACCAACCAACCAACCACCAACAACAATTTAGTTGTTAATATCAATGCCATAGTCAGCCTCTAAATGGTAAATTTTTTGTGATTTTATTTCAATTTTTTTTTTTGTTTTAATTTTTGTTTTTACAATGCCTTAGAGAATGACAAAAAAGAGAAAAAATAAAGAAACAACATATCGCAGGAGTAAGAAATTGAGAGTGTGCGAGTATGTCGCAACCAAAATGAATTGTCATGCGACCATAAGCAAATGTTCATGTTATTAATACAGCAGCTTAATAACATTGTACTAGAAAGTGAATAGCAGGGAGCAGAGAATGAAAAAACAACACATTTTATATGCAAAAAGGACATTTAAATTCAGGGACATGTACAGTAAAAATTCATTAGAAGGTCAATATTTTATAAAATTAAAACGCTTGGCATTTTATTATTAAAATGCTGCAAATACAACAACAGTTGGGGAGAGAAACAAATCCGACTAGAAGTTACACTTCATAAGTGCAAAGAGTATCGTAAAGTAGTTTTAAGAATAAGTTTCTGTGAATAGCAATGCTTTAAATAGGGCATCTTGGGCAGTAAAAAGCAAATTTCTTCAATATTTTATCCGCTTTAACTGAAGCCGTCTGATAGAACGTGGAATAAAGTTAGCATTAGACGTCATTGGCAGTCAAAATATTTAAAATTTTTTAAAAATTCATTCGTAAATTGACTCTACATCGGCCAGTTCCTTAAAATTGTTATTACCAGCATCGGATTTGAACCCCTAAATACTTATTTCACCAAACGAAATTAAACACCACATACATACATACATACATAATTGGCCATTACAACCCTTCAGTCAGGATTACGATCTAGCTTCTCACACCACTTATGTTGTGTGCATTAATTTTATACATGGGTGGCGGGACCTACAGTTTATAGTCGACTCCGAACAAGAGATTTTTGAGAAGCTTTTCATAGCAATTTTTACTCTCAGACTCTTTGCCAGAAATCCACTGAGAGGAAGTCGCCGAAGAAATATTTTTCGTTTTGATGTCTGACCTGGGATTCGAACCCGGGCCTTTCGCCTAATAAGCCAACACACCACCAACTAGACCACGGCGACTATCAATTAAACACCACAGTCAGGTCAAATCTGCTGAGTTGCTTCATCATTGTTATTTAACTATTCGGATTTATTTCGTAGCCTGCTGCCTTATTGAGCTCCCCCATTAAGCGAGAAAAAAGATGAATGGAAGACCAAACAATTAATCCACGTATTAACTAGGCATTCGTCTTCCTATCAAAAACCAGATTACTTCAAGCAGGTACATCTAGTGCGTCTAAATACAGTAAGCGTCAAAAGAAACTTCACATTAAAAAATGTCTATTAAAAAATTACATTTATTTTCATTTTAAAATTTTTTCATTGGTAGTAATAGTTAAGTTTCATGATTGTTAAAATTGTATGCTTATACAGTTTCTTTTGACGATCACTGTATATCAATAGAAACGTAATGGTTGCCATACTCTGCCCATATACACAACATATTCTCAAGTTATTTGGCTTCATACTATAACCACGAGAAATGGGACACAGGAAAGGCAAGGACTAAGGGTATACTTACTTAAGTACTTAATTAGCGATTAACAATCCGATTAATGGATTTTAGCCTGTCTGTCTCGTGCACGCCAGTTGGTAGCACCAATCGGAGTTCTCTCGATTTGGTCTTTCCAACGCAAACAAAGTCGTTCGCTTCGCCGACTTCTGGAGATTGGCGCATATAATACCTGTCACGCCGGAGAATCCTGCTCCATTCGAAGGACATGGTGGAGGAAGCGCAACAACTTCCATGTCGTTGAGGAACTTATACGTTGAGGAACTCATACGTTGAGGAACTCATACGTTGAGGAACTCATACGTTGAAGAACTCAAACGTTGAGGAACTCATACGTTGAAGAACTCAAACGTTGAGGAACTCATACGTTGAGGAACTCATACGTTGAGGAACTCATGCGTATGTATCGTGTACGGAAATCATCGCCAACTCGCACAGGATCGAAGAACTTACGTAGGACTTTTCTCTCGAATACTTTCAAAGACACTGCATCAGTTCTTAATAGGGCCCATGGCTCTGCGTCATAAAGAATCAGGGGTAAAATGAGCATCTTGTAGAGCATTAGTTTTGTCGTATGAAAGAGGTTTCAACTACGCAATCGTCTATTGACACCATAGTAGCACCTGTTGTCAAGAGTGATCCTGTGCCTGATCTTCACTCTGATGACATAATTTTTGGTGTTAAATAAAAACCGCTTGATTCTAATCTTAATCATATCCAGCTTATTTTAGCATAGTAGGGTATAAACACGTATCAAATAAAATATAATTTATTTTTTTAATTATTCATCATTCTTAAAATTCTTTTCTTTGTGTTTTACTGAAAATTTTCTTTCAAAAGTATTCTTTGGATGTTAACGACCTGCATATCCATTAGCCAAAGGCTATTGAAAAGTTTTTTTTATTACAAAAACCTGCTTTAAAGTTTTAATAAAACTGTAAAAATATACGATAAAATCCTTTTGTTTTTTCGTCCTTTTTGTTCGTCTTATTCAAATGATGCGCAAATTCTTATCTTTTCTTAAATGCAAAAAATAACAAAAAAAAGATTAGAAAAAATAAATAAAAAATAAATTTCTTTAAAACTTCAATTACAAAAGAAAAAGAACATAAAAGTGTTGTAGAGAATGGAAAAAAAAGAAAAATTTTGTATAAGAATTGTACAAATTCTATAATTTTCACGTAGTAAAATTTATTTTAAGCCTTTTCTTACTTAAGGCCACTGAATGCTTTCAAATAAAAACAAGTCGCCTATGGGAGACACTACCTTCTCATCTAGAGTATAATAAGACATATAAAGACAGGCATTGTATTAAAATTTTTACTGAATTCCAAGCCCAAACCAATTGATTTCGGCAAACAACTCCTGTTAAGGTATTGCCTTTTCAGTAAATTTCAAGAATTGAAAAGAATTGGGGTCTCAATAGGCTGAATTGTATTTTTAGCAAACTTTGAAGACAATCCTTCTTAGAAAACTTAAAATTTTCAAGCATCACTTAGTTCGACAACAGTTTTGTTTAAGATTGCCTTTGCAAAGCGCATCCTTTTATTGTCGGTGTATGCCTCTATGTGAGCGGAAACTTTTAATTTTTATGAGTTCATTTTCATCTTCATTAAGTTATTTCCCCTTAAGAACAGTCATAGTTTGCAAAAGGATCTATCGTTTGTTATCTATAGGTTTTAATATGTGCTTGCCAGCATTACGTGTAAACTTACCTTGAATACATAGCCTTGAACAGCTAATTAGAAACTAAATTTTGAAATCTTAAACAATTAATTACTGTTTCAATTAAATCTTAAAAAAATAGTCTCCATGTTGATGACATACACTTTAAATAGTATCCCATGCCATATAAAATACTATGTCCTAGGAAACCTTACTAGGTTAGGCAGGCAGCTCCTTCTCATGTACGGTTTTTTGGCGATGAGGGAGAGAAAATAATGACAAGTGTTAGGTTAGGTTAGAGGACGTGTACTAGTCAATTCTGACATATACAGTACTCGGTGGTCGAATTGACCCATTGTACTACGTCCTAACTTCTCACACCACTTATGTTGTGTACATTAATTTTATACATGAGTGGCGGGACCTATAGTTTAAAGTCGAACGACACATTTTTTTTGAATAGCATTACATGGCAACATTTTACTCTCAGAGTTTTTCTGCAAAAAAATTATTTTCAAATTTTCGTTTTGATGTCTGACCTGGGATTCGAACTCGGGTCTTTCGTCTAATAAGCCAACACACTACCTACTAGACCACGGCGACTGTACTACCGTAATTTTCTTCTGCTATCTCACAGAGTTAAAATTAATCTCAATTAGCCTTAGTTTAGTGAATAGTGTGATGGATTACTAGATGAGTGGTCGTGAACTCAATCTCTAAACTCTGTCGATATCGTTTTCTCATCAGCTTTCTGGCAAAACCAATTGCCATGAAAAAGCTTCTCAAATCTTATGTTTGTATGCAATCCTGTAGTCTTATTAAAGAAGCCTTTGCTAGCTATGTAGCTCTCTCAATTGGTCACACCAATCAATAATAGAATTTCCTCGATTTGATTCCTCCTCTAATGCAGATAAGAATGCCCTCTACAATGACAAGTGTTAGGAATATTAGTTTTCAATTCGTTTTTATTGCAAGTAAAAAGAAAAAGTTCCACAGAAAAAGCCTTCCATATATTAATAACGCGATTAAAGAACGTTTTCTCTCTGTAATCCATTGTGCTAATCGACTACGTAGTCGATACAACTACGAACGTGTATTGCTAATAAATTTGGAAAGAGTCCTTTTATTTCCTTCAAGAACATTCCATCGATGCAACTAAGTGACTGTAAAATTACAGCCACATTGCGAAGACGCTTTAATGAATAAATGGAATTGTTATGAATAGCGCGCTATCGTCTGCCGTTCGCAGTCAAGAAGACTTATAAGTTACATTGAGGCGCTGAACTTTCCATGAGAATTTTATTTTATTTCGGAACGGATGTAACTAGTCTTTCGAAGAATTTAGATACTCTTGTTTTGCTTTTACATCGCTTAACATTAACCTGTTTAAAAATTATCGTACTGCTTAATATAACAACAAACACCAGCATTAAAGAAAGTGGTAACAAGTAAACAAAAATACAACAACAAATACTAGAGTCTAAATGTAAACATTATTTTATAGAGATTTCCAAAATGGGAAGTCATGAACATTCACCTTCAAAAAAATCATCAGACTGTTTACTCTGCCATATAAAATGCAAAGACAAAGCAGGCAACGGAGTTAGTGACGTTCAGTCAGTCCTTGTGTGAAGACGGCGGTAGGTTTTTGAAGAGAGTAATCCTGGTTGGAAGATCTTGCCTTAACAAAGATCTGTCAATTAGTTTTCTAGTAATTTTTATTTGTTTATTTAAAAGGTATGAACAAAGGAATAACAAAAAAACGATAACGTTGTAAACGGTTTCACACAGAAAAAATTTCTCTGCGGCCGTCTGCCTCTCAGCAGATTTCATGGCAAAAAACTCTGAGGAGTAAACAAAAGTACAATGAAAGGTTCTCAAAAAAATGTGTCGTTCGGAGTCGACTTTAAAACTGTAGGTCCCTCCACTCATGAAAATAATAACCACCACAAACATAAGTGGTGTAATAACAGTTCGAAATTCCTGTACTGAATGGTGACATGACCAATTTATGTATGTACGTATGTAATACTTTCTGTTGCCAAATCCAAATTTAAAAAATTGGAAGGAAATTTTTTATTCATTTTTATTTTATTTGCAATCCATGAGCTAATATTTTAAACCTTTTTAAAAGGATAAAAACGTAACAATATTCTGAATCCTAGAGATGCTGATGCAGTTTAAGAATGTAATCGCTGTAGTCTAATAGGTAGTGCGTTGGCTTGTTAGACATATAGCCAGGGTTCAAAGTCCAGGTCAATTTTTGCTTTCATAATACTTTCTGCACGCTGTAGTCGAGTAGGTAGTGTGTGGGTTTATTAGACAAAAAGCACGGATTCGTATCCCAGGCCAGACTTCAAAACGAAATATGAAAAAAAATTTCTGCCGCGACTGCCTCTCAGCAGATTTCTGGCAAAAACCCTGAGAGTAAACAAAATTGTCATGAAGAGGTTCTCAAAAAAATGTGCCGTTCGGAGTCAACTTTAAACTATAGGTCCCGGCACTCATGAAAATATTAACGCACACAACATATGTGGTTTAAGTAGCTAGGTCGAAATTCTGACTGAATGGTTGAAATGACCAATTATGTATGTATGTTACGTAATACTTTCTGTTGCCAAATCCAAATTTAAAAAAATTTGAAGAAATTTTCCTTGCTTCTAATTAACAATCCGCCACTGTTTGAAGTATTTTCTGTAAACGATATCACTGTGTGATTCATCTTATGAATATTTCAATAAGTATATGTATTTATATCTATGTATATGTGTATATATATGTATATATATATGTGTGTGTGTATAAATATATGCGTATGCAAATTTATTATGCATGAGATTAAAAAGTTTTTTGCTCAAAACTAACTTAAGAATTAAATTTTTCATTAGAATATTTTCTATAGTTTTTCCTCTCACACACACACACGTACGTCTTTCCCTGGTTAAAAAAAATAGAAGATTTTCTTACGATCTAAAATCCCTTTAAGACAATATGCGTTGGTTGGTTGGAATATCACAGCAATTCTTGTCTTATTGGTTTCTTTTTTTCCTTCGTACTTCCATTTGTTTAAAGTTTTGAACACGTATGCTGATGTTTGGAAAATTAGCCTGGTTTTCGGTAACAAAAATAAGGAAAAAAAAGAAAGGAAAAGGAATTGCTATGTGGCCCCCTAAAGGCAAAAATGGAAAATTCGAGTAAGAAAAACAAATTGTCTTAATTCGTAAAGAACATACCCACACCCATATAAAGTTTATCCAGTTCGTGTTCTAATAAGTGTTTTTGTGTTATTCTACTGAACAAATAGAAGAACAAGTGGAAATAGAAGTAGAAGGGGAAAGAAAAACACTAAAGAATAACACAAAAGAATAAGATGGTCGGTCTTTAACACGCAAATACAAATGTTTTCTTAAAAAAGTTTTCCTAGGAAAATTTATATCATAACACTACTACCAGATAGACTAGATATTTTCCCAGAAACGTGTGCGGGAATAGTAACAGGGAAAAGGAAGGAGGGAACAAAAGAGTTTAAATTTAAGATGGAAATCCTAATCAGTTTAAATATATGCCCTGTTAACATGCGAATTACTAATGCGTGTGCATGAAAACCTTTTCATTTCAACTCTTCACTCTTCTCTCTCTCTCTTTCCCTTCACGTGAATGCATGCTTATTATGCGTGTAGCATAGTGTGTATGGTGAGTCAGTGTGTGAAAGTTTTATTTAATAAGGATAATCCTAAGTATGTAAATGATTTCCTTAAAACATTTATTAACATTTTCATTTCAAAGTTAATTTATATGCTTTGATGTGCTTCCTGCCTTCCGTTTCTTTCCCACAACTTGCTCTTGCTCTCGATTGCGAAAAGTTTATGTAGCAAGCATATAGAAATTTGTATAAAATTTCGATTTATTCGTGTGTAAAGGTTTTATTTTTTTTTTTTTTGTATCGAAAATTATGCCTATTGATGATGTGTTTTACGGAGGTACTACATTAACCGTTTCAAATTGAAAAGTTTATAAAGAATTTAAATACTGGCCAAGGGATAATGTAATTCAGAGAAGATAAGAACCTTTATGTGCTATTCAAGGGATTGTCTATTTAAAATTAATGTCTGGCTATTGAATAGAAAAATATTACAAATTTAGTTCAATCATCTTCAAACATAAGCAAGAACACTTTGTCCTCAAAGCTTAAAACTTAAGCGCATGAATGAACTTTAGTTCGCGATATGTTATCCATTTGATTTGAGTTTTGACCATATAAAGACAATATTTGGCTTGACTGAAATCGCAGGGAGGCTTTACAGTACTCTGAAGTTTTCTAATGGGTTGGTTATAAAGACGGTTTGCAAAATTCACTAAACAACAGAATCAAAAACCTTTACTGAACCACAATTCAGAACTTTTATTAAAATTCTTTACTGCCTAGTGGACATTTATTTGAACATCAGCATCTGCAAATGTCCACAGCTTTGCTAAGGCAGTCAACTGCAGCCAAAATTTCCACCTAGTCTCTCTTAGCAGCCATGCTATGAGCGTTAATTTTATCCACACGTGGCAGGATCTTTAGTTTAGCAGATTAAGAGAAGCTTTTCGTTTTTTTTACTTTCTGAGTTGTTACCAGAAGTTTGCTGAGAGGAAGTCATCGAAATTTTTTGTTGTGTGTGTTTGCGAAACTTATAGTTCATTTTGTTCCTTCCTGAATATTGTCTTGACAGATGTTTCCACTTTCTAATTCTGAGTAGAGATGACTGTAATCTTAATATGGTCGTCCCCCGAAAGTCCTGGATATATATACCGACGGCTCTAAATTTGATAATGATGTTGGAAACGGTGTCTACTCTGGGAAACTGGAGTTGAATATTTCTCTCCGTCTGCCGGCCTACTGCAGCATGTTTCAGGTGGAGGTGATGGCAATTTACTGGGCCCAATGGATCCTCATCCACGATGCTCCTTTTACTTGCATCTCAGTCTTTTCTGATAGTCAGTCTCTATCGGGTTTCGTTAATAACTCTAGGATCGTTAGGAAATGTCGCCGCTGTCTCGACTTTCTTTCAGGGCGCTTCACCAGTGTCTCACTGAGTGAGGCTCCCATTTAACGACTTCTGTTGTGGATACAGCAAACTGTACATCCACTTTCTTTCTCAGTTCCCGTCTCTTGCTAGGTGTAGATACAGGTTGTTTGGCTTTGTGATATCAGAGCGACCGCTTCGACCTAACCTAACCTAGATTCAGATTTAGATTCTCCAAATTCTTGCCGATTACAATCACCTAAATTGTTATGCTTTATTACGAGATCACTAGGGTTTTAATGGACTCTAGATATTTTCTGTAAAATTTGCAGTGCTTTGTTGACTGCTTCAATAAACTTCTTTATCAAATTTCAGTTCTTTTTGAAGGTTAGCTCGAAGTCCACAGCACTATATACTGCCACTTTGTACTTTTAAACGACTGAAGTCACAGTGATATCTTCGTGAGACACAGGTAAGCATATATCGCATTCTGAATTGCTTTAAATAATCCATCTTTTAAAATCTCGAATGGGGGTGTAAAAGCGTAGCGAAAGTTTCGACTATTTTTCTTTTCTTTTTGTTGATTGATTTTTTGGTTTTCAGTGAAGGTGAAATTGATATTCCATTGACCAATTTCCTCGATGAGTGTGGCATCACAAGCGTGCTTTGGTAATCAAAACTACCACTTCGACCTAACCTAACATTTTCCGCCAAAAAATCCCTCTACTAACTTTAACAAAATCATCGAAACAATGCTTACGTATTTAAACACCCAGTATTTGGAAGTTTTATTATCAATTTCGGTGAATAAAAATTTCGTTGTTGTTCAAATGAAAGATGAGCGGCGTTGTAAAGCGATTTGGACGTCTGAAATGCTCTTTAAATACTACCATTAAACCTTAATTGTTTCTGAATGTAATGTTGAACTGAAATTTAAAATTTTCTCGACTTTACAACAACACGAACTTAACAAGTGGCTTTTGCAATCCAGTTTTATTTCTATTTTTATTATCAAAAAAAGAAAAGAAATTAAAAAAGAAAGTTTCAATTAATTTAACAACGAAAGAATAAAAATTTTGTAAGCACGCAATAAATTTTAATTATTTTATCTCCATGAGAAAAATGTTCTTGGAAGGTTTGCTTAACAAACAATATTTTCTGCGCTTCATTAACCGCAACAAAATGTGCAAAAGTTTTAAAGTTTCTTTTGGTTCAAACGGCTGTTCATTCTGTTCTTTCTGATTAAAAGAAATTTTGAAATGAAACTGAAAACCATCACAACAACACCTGTCTGCCACAAAATATGAAATAAGAAACGAACACCCACACGCTCGCAGAAGATGCACATTAAGAAGTTAGTATTTCAAGCAATTAATGTGGCGGCCAAAACTTTGTACAACAAAAATACAAACAACAACCGAAGTAAGGAAACTTGTATACACGATGCTCTACGCAGTAAAAAATATTAATTTAATGGAAAATATTCTACGAAATTAAGACTGACTTGCATAGTTGAAGGTGGAAAAAGTGCTGAAACATGGGTTTAATTGCTTTTGACATTTTAGATAAGAAATGAACAAAAACAAAATTGATATAAAACAGAACAAAACCGTTGAAACAAAACGTCAAGATACATTATACACTGAGAATATGAGAATGATGCAGTTCGTGAGCATGAATCATTTGAAAGAATTGATTGATGGACGATCTTACGTATTTATGCGGTCTTTTTAATATTAAATTTCTTGGAAATTCCTTTATACAGACGCCATAAAATCCATTAGAAAACCTAGAGTAATATCTAAAAAACCATTACCAACCAACGTTAACCACTTTAATATTGTTACGTTTTTACCTTTTAAAAAATAAAATAAAAATAAATTTGTGTTAATTTTTAATTAAAATTCTTTATAATTCGCACAATTCTGTGTGCCACTGTTCATAACTTGATGTAAACAACAAAAATTGCTCTACTTTGTTATTCCTCTATTTATATCCTTTCGACATCAAAACGAAAAAATATTTCTTCGGCGACTTCCTATCAGCAGATTTCTGGCAGAGACTCTGAGAGTAAAAATTGCCATGAAAAGCTTCGCAAAAATCTGTCGTTCGGAGTCGACTTTAAACTGTAAGTCCCGCCACTCATGTATAAAATTAACGCACACAACATAAGTGATGTGAGAAGCTAGGTCGTAATCCTAACTGAAGGGTTGTAATGGCCAATTATGTATGCATATCCTTTGCATAAACAATGACAATTATTCGACAGATATATAACAGAGATCTTCAAACCACGATTGCTCTTTTCAAACGCACCGCGTCTTCACATAAGACTTACTGAATTTTACTAACTCCAGTCGCCTGCTTTGCCTTGCATTTTATATGGCAAAGTAAACAGTCTGATGAATGTTCTTGAAGGCGAACGTTCATGGCTTCGCTTTCTCGAAATCTCTATAAATGTAAACATCGTTGTTTACATTTATTCTTTTAATGTTTGTTGCTTTATTTTTGTTTACTTTTGTTTACCATATTTTTATGCCGGTTTTTGTTGTTGCATTTTTGTTTACTTGTTTACCATTGTAATGTTAAGTGACGTAAAAGCCAAGCATCACTATCTTGATTTGGCATTTTCGTAATAATATGATGACTAGATCTGGTTTAACTATTATGAGGGTTTTGTTGGATGTTAGCTGGGATTAACAGGGATTTGAGTGCCAATAGCTTATCTTTTATGCTCAAACTCTTTAAAACCAACTTTTAAACTTAAAATCCTTGTACTTATCTATGAAAAAATTTTTCTTCAGTGTATTTACACAACGCTTTCACACTCATCTTCTTGTAGATTTGAAAACCGAGAAAATAATTTTGCTAAACATCACACATTATTTTTTTTTCTCCGATGAAAACATGACTTACTTAACCTCTTCCACTGAATTAAACCAGAGATACAGTGGAACGAAATGCGAAAAAAAAACATTCCCAAAAAATGTATTTGAAAAATGTTTCATCGCTACTTAGATTTAATTTAAAAGCAGGAGTTACAGCAGGGAACTTAATATCTCAGATATCATAACCTACTACTGCTTCTGTTCCACTGTACTTTCATCGTGTATGAATGAGTCTTTATTTGTGAATGTGTGTGTAAAATTATGCAATTGCAGTGCTTTTCATATCCTTTTCTTTTTCTCAAACTGTTGTTGCAATTGTACAAAAGAGAAGAAAAAAAGTATGTTTCTGTTACACACTTCACACAATATTGCTGTTGTTATGCGTGCTAAACAACTCCCACTTGTAATTGCTTTTGTTGCTGCTGTTCTGCGTTTAATAAGGAATACCAATTAGGGTGGTAACTAATCTGTAATGCAGAAAAAAAAACTATTATGAAAATTAAAATAATGAGACCCACATTGCAAGCAAACATGATGAGCTTATTGTTCTCTGTCTTTACACATCACCCATAAAAATCTGATGAATATCTCTTTTATTTGCTGATGCTGTAAAGAGGCAATATCCCACTAACACTCCTTTAATATCGATTCAAAAATGAACAATCAATATGCTAGTGGTTTCCTTTTACATTGCTTTACATTAAAATTCTAAACAAAAGCTACAAAAATAAAACAAGGCAGCAAACAAACTTGTTTACAAATTCTCGTTCTGCTGAATATAACAACAAACACCAGCATAACAAATTGTAAACAAAAATAAAACAACAAATGCCGGCATGAATTAATGAAAACAAAGATGTTTACATTTAAAGAGTCTTAGAAGAACATTCATTAGACTGTTTACGTTGCCATTTTAAAGGCAAGGCAAAGCATGCGACTGAGCTGTTAAATTTCAGTAAGTCTTGTGTGAAGACGCGGTGTATTTAAAGAGAGTAATTGTGGTTTAAAGACCTCGTTTACAAAGATCTGTCAAATAAAGATTGTCTAGTGATTGTTATTGTTCATGCAAAGGTTGTAAACAGAGCAATAACATAGAAAAGCACTTGTTGTTGTTTACATCAAGTTGTGGACAGTGGCATACAAAATTGAGCGAATAATAAAGAATTTTAATTAAAACTAAAAATAAATTTATTTTTTATTTTATTTGCAATCTGCGAGCGTATATTTTGAATGTTTTTAAAATGTAAAAACGTAACAATACCTTTCATAACTCGCCTGCTCGTGCTTAAGACCAGCTACATACCTGCAAAGTTGAGCATTGATCATAAGACCTTTACAATTCTACAGTTTTGTTAACTTCCACAAATACGATTCAGCTGTTAAGTATGCAGGAGAACAGGAGTACGTGATATTACTTCTACTATCTCACCGTAGGCTAGTAGGTAGGTGTGTTGGTTTATTAGACGTGAAGCCAGGGTACGAGGCCCAGGGCAGACATCAAAACAAAATACAAAAAGTTTTTCTTCGGCGATTTCCTCTCTCCTCAATTTCTGGCAAATAAACCTGCCATGAAAAGTTTCTGAAATAAATCTATCGTTTTGAGTCGACTTTAAACTGTAGCTCCTGCCACTTATGGTAAGAGACTAGGTCCATAATACTGACTGAAGGGTTTTAATGACCTATTATGTAGGTATGTATATGAAGATCTGTGCTCTCTCTGAATGGTACCACCCTAATAATATTTCAAATATAATTTTCATTTTACTTTTGCTTGATGGTGTTCAAGTAAAAAAGATAAGTACTTCACACTAAACATGCTTAATGCTTGAAATTTAGAATAAAACAACAACTCTCTACTACAACAATAGCTACTCCGACACTACCACTACCAACAACAGCAACAACACGAATAGCAACAATAGTAATCACATCCTATAAGTTGGCAACACTTTAATAACACCATCTATAATACCAACAACAGCAACAATTTGTAGCAGCAAGTTGCTTAAAACATTTGAAACAAGTTTTGCTCGGAGTTTTGTTTTTCAGAGTTTTTTTTTATTTTTGATGCAACATTTGCAACACCACCGCCAACAGTACTGGGTAGTAAAGGAAGAGATTCTTTTTTTGTTTTTGATTTTTTGTATAGTCTGGAGTTGTTACTTTATTTGTTATTAGTTTGTGGCAAAAAACAAAAAAGAAAAAAACAAAAGTTGAATGTGTGGCAAGTGTTGCAAAGAGGTTTTAACAAATAAAAGTTAATACTTGTAGTGTAGTGTGTGACACCATCGGTGTCATATTTTATATTGAATTAGCCAAACATTACAACAGGGTTGCAAGAAGACGTTTTTGGTTAAAGTCACCTTAAATACAAAAGGTATTAAATTTTTCTGTATTTTGTTTAAATATTTCTCCTTTCCTTTTCAACTCATCTACCCCTTTAAAAATAAGAAAAAAAAATGATTTTATTCAACAAAAAACCATAAATCACTGGATTTTCAAATTTTTTTGCGTTTCAAATTTAAAATAAAATTTCAAACGTTTTTTTTCTCTCCACCATTGACTTATAAAATCCCCCTCCCCTATACGTATGACTTGTAATAATTCTTTATTTTCTGTGTTTCTTCGATGAGGCAAAAAATTGTCGATGGTGGCAGTAGGATGTGGCCAAAATATCCATCCATTCAACTGTCTATTCGTTCTTATGAAGTCTTACAAATTGTCTTAAACAAAATGAAAATTTATTGAAGTTCGTTCTCTTCTGTTCTCCGTTTGTTTGTAAATAAACAACGTTCGTTTAACATTTCTTCTTTCGTAATAAAACATCGTCAATAAACAAATAAATAACAAAGGATTTTGGCAGAAAAGCTGCAAAAATCCAGACAGGATTTGCGTATCACGAATAGAATGAATAGAAGTGTGTAGGGTTAGGAAAGAAAAACAACCATATTTACACTCACTTTCTTAATGGGATGACGAAGAAAGCGTTGTAAATGAAAAGTAATGCTTCTTAAGAGGAATAATATCGAATACTGTGATTTGAAGTTGTAATAAACTTTACATTAGAACGTCATTATATTTCGGAACGGATGTAACTAGACTTTCGAATATCATTCGACTTTTTCGCTTAGTTCAGCTCTACATGGACTTGGAAGTTCAGTAAAAATTAGAAATACATTTCGAGATTGAATGAAGGCCCCTCTGTGGCCTTAAATTCGACCTGACCTCATTTGATGAAAGTCTTAACCCCCTATCTACGTGTAACATGCTATCCGACATGACCACTTAAAAATTTCGAAATAAATCGAGATATGAAACTTAACTAAACGTTTTGGAAATGTTTAAACTCACATCATTACTCTCAGCAAAAATTTCGGACAGACTAGTTTCACTTTTTTGACGCTACTGCCTACTGGTTACCAGGACTTTATGGAAACTGTGATCAGCGAGAGGGAGATCAGGTTGTTTAAACTGTATACATTTCATAAACTGGTGGTTTATCATACATATCATCAGACTTTTTGGGCATTAGCATTATATTAGCCTGCTTTCCACTGTAAAGATTAGTTAAAGAACAATGGGATATGAAAGAATACTGCCTCAGTACCAGTACTGGACTACCATCTGGACTGATGGCTTGTTTATGTTGATATTCCCAGTCCTAGAGATGCTGCTACGGTTCGAAGTGTTTTTTTTTTTGCCAATAATAATGTAGTTTAGAAGAAGAAGGAGAAGTTGCTCTAGTCTAGTAGCTAGTGTAGTGGGTTATTAGACGTAATGCCTCGGTTTAAAGCCTAGACTTCTAGCAGATTTCTAACAAAAACTCGGAGAGTAAATGAAATTGACATGAAAAGCTTCTCAAAAATCTGTCGTTTGGAGCATAAAATTAATACACACAGTATAAGTGACATGAGCAGCTTAGTCATAATCCTAAACTGAAAGGTAGTAATGGTGACAGGCTCAAACATTTGAGGACTGATTACAAATCCCGATAGTTTTTCAATTCAATAAATAACAATGTTCTGGCCTTCAACATATTGTAACGAAAATAAAGAATCTAGATACTGGTGTTGTGCTTTTACATCACCTAACATTAAAATGGAAAACAAGTAAACAAAAATGTAAAAAAAATGGTCAATAAGTAAACAAAAATCAAACAACAGACTCTGCAAGAATAAATGTAAACAAAATACACAAGCAACAATAATGAAACAACGATGTTTACATTTATAGAAATTGCGGGAAGGTGAAGCCACGAGCATTTGCCTTTTAGAACATTCATCAGGCTGTTTATTCTGCCATATAAAAGTTAGTAAAGTTCAGTCAGTCCTGTGTGAAGACGCGGTGTGTTTCAAGAGAGTAATCGAGTTTTTAAGATTGTCTAGTAATTTTTATTGTTTATGCAAAGGCCGTTAACAGAGGAATTACAAACCAAGCAATTGATTGTTGTTGCTTACATCAAGTTGTGAACAAAGAGAAAGATTTCTAATTAAACAATTTCTTCCTTTTTTATTACAACCAAGTTGCCATACCACTGTGCCAGTGAATACGTGAGCATATCTATAATATAAGCTCGGCTATAAGTATGTATTGATTTGTGACAGAGAAGAAAAAAAGGCAAGAAATTTTCGAGGATATGCGTTTATTACGAAATAAACGAATGAAAATCTCTGCTGAGTATGTGTACAACAATTCGTGACTCAATATAATACAGACCATAATGCCACATTTAATGAGCATTTATTACTCAATCTTTTTTATTATGTTTTGTGTGGCTTTTCTTAGTCCAGCAAGCCTAACTTTGAGGCAAACATTTGATGTGTGTATGCGGGCGGCATGTTTCTTTTGGGCGTTTTTTGTTTGGCTATCATTTTATTCGTCCATAAAACAACACAAAAATATTGTGGTGGGTAATAACTTAACATTTCTAAATGAAAATGAAGTACTTGCTTCGTCTTTTCTATGCTTTGTATCTCTCTGTTGGTAATAAAATATAACAAGAAATGCTTTGCTTTTACTGTTGATGTGTTTACTTTTCTTTTCCTGGGCACATTTTCTAGTACTTTTTGTTTTTTTGTTAATTTGCTGTATAAAATTGAAAAGCTGGTATAAAATTCTGTTTGTAAGTGCTACAAAATGTTGGTTTCTTTTAATGCTTGCTTTCTTGTATTTGTTGTTGCACGTAAAAGCTCATTAATTTTGTTGCCACATCTTTAAATATGCAAAATAAATGAGAAAATCTACTTTTACGGTAAATTTTTTGACTCTAAATGTCAAAAAAACCAAAATAAAATAAAAATCTTCTTCATTATGAACAGATCCAATGAAAAAAGAGTGAAGGTAAGTAACACACAGTCAACCATCAGCAAGTGTATAAATTTTATAAAATCGTGTTCGTATTCGTTTCCTTTTTTTCTGCCGTACTCAACATTTTTGAACGATGCGGCTGTAAAAACCTCAAAAGTTTAACACGTTGAAAACTGAAAACTGCAAAACAAAAAAAAAAAACGAGAATAAAAAAACACTTTTGGGTCTAAAGAAATATAAAAAAAAGGAAAAAAGAGAAAGGAGACTTCATTAAAAGTTTGTTAAAAAATTCTCTTTTGTATGCCTTACCATCAAAAAAAAAGGAAGAAAAAAAACGTAGAGTAGAGTCATAAAGACTTACCAGTTTGTAGCAGTTTGTTTAATAAACTGTATTTAAAATTTCCCAACCAGCCAACTGGAGACTTGTTTCTTTTTTTGTTCTGTGAAATGAATGATTCCATTCCAATTCTTCTTTTCTCTTTTTTTTTCGTTTTTTTTGGTTAATTTTTTAATGCTGCAGTGCCCGTACCTAAAGCTTATAACTTAAAT
The DNA here is from genome assembly GCA_014635995.1 of Sarcophaga peregrina. Classification (NCBI taxonomy): domain Eukaryota; kingdom Metazoa; phylum Arthropoda; class Insecta; order Diptera; family Sarcophagidae; genus Sarcophaga; species Sarcophaga peregrina. The sequence goes on from CM025791.1 coordinate 6,832,694, forward strand.
GCTGGTCTCAAAGGAGCTTAGTTTGGCTGTTCACTCTCCCTCTCTCACCACAGTAACAAATTCAAAAAAAAAGAGAAAAATTCAATGCTAAAATTCGTTTCGTTTTTCTTTTTCCTTTTACGTTGTAACAAACAACATAAGAAATTTAATTACAACGCTCTTTAAAATATTATTTTCGGCCTTCTTTATCGTTTGGTGCCACCACAGGTTTTCTACATGAAGGTTTTGTTTTCTTCATTTCCACCAATTAGAACATAACGTTACAAAAACAAAACAAAAGAAATAAAATCGAAAAAAATGCTGAGTTTGTAATGCGTTTTAAATTAACTTTTCTTGAGCTACTGCCTCCTTCTCTCTCCCCCTGTCTCTTTCATTGCTCATGGAAATTGTTGTTTTCTTTTGTGGTTATTAAGTACTTAATTTTTCATTTTTTTTGTTTATAATTTGTAATAAAAGAAAAAAATTACAAAATTTTTACTTTACCTTACTCGTTAAGAATTGCGAATATTAGTCTTGTTCTTCTCAAAAACCCAACGCTGCAGCATTCATGTGGGTTTTAACCATGGCCTTCAAATAAAACAAAATTTTCCAGACAACAAACAATTTTATGGTCATAAGGAATTGCAATAAATTTTATTAATTGAGGATTAAGGAAGTGAAGTCGCCGTGGTCTAGACACTACCTACGTGTGTTGGCTTATTAGATGTAAAAGCCAGGGTTCGAGTCCCAAGCCAGACAAAATATAAAAAATGTTTTTCGGCGATTTCCTCTCAGCAGATTTCTGGCAAAAACTCTGAGAGTAAATAAAATCGCCATGAAAAGTTTCTCATAAAATCTGTCGTTCGGAGTCGACTTTTAACTGTAGGTCCCACTGCTCATATATAAAATTAACACACACAACCTAAGTGGTGTGAGAAACTAGGTCAATAATCCTAACTGATGGGTTCTAATGACCAATTATGTACGTATGTATGTAATTGAAGATTTTAGAGAGATTTTAATAATATGAAGTCACTGTAGTCTGGCCTAAAGGTTTATTAGACATGAGCCTGTAGCTCAATCCCCAGCTGAGACATCTAGAACAGACCGTAACACAAACAAAATATTTCTTTTAGCGACTACCTCTCTTAGCAGTCTTCTTTCAAAAAACTCTGACAGTAAATAAAAATAAAAATCTTTAAGTGGTAAATGGCTGGAAAAGCGACAAGGAGAATGAGCTCCACAGGAACATGGAAGTTTAGAAGCTATTATCTTATCAAAATCTTGTGTATGATCTTGTGTGAATACACCTATCGATTACACAATACGTAAACTTGCTTTCGATCCCTGTTTTGTAATGCAGATACAGTAAAACACAGCTAAACGCGGGGGATACGTTCTAATAAGTTCCAGCGCTAAACGAAACAGCTTTAAACGAGGCAACTTAACACGTACATTGTATGTATACACCTAGTAACGTTGATGACAACTAATAAATCGACTATTTCACAGGAAAGATGTGCAATAGATTCCTTTAAGATAATGGTTTACAATTCCACTCTCTTTCAACTTTCATTTAGATTTTCAAATCTGGATTCGGATGGGGCAACAAAGTTTAACCATTAGATCGTCTATAAAATTATTGTAGAGCTTTGAGATTAAAAGGACAATACTCCACTAACAACGGTTTGAATCAGTACAGTTTTTCTTAAGACAACTTGAATGATTGCTACTAAAATTTGGTATCTCAACAATCTGTCGTTCGGACTTCTTTTTAAACTATAATTTCCTCCACGCCTGAATAAAAAATTAAAACACACAAGATGGGTGGTGTGAGTAGCTAGAGTGTAATTCTAACTAAAAAGTTACGTACAAAATTGCTCATTACAACCCTTCAGTCAGAATTACGAACCTAGTTTCTCACATCTACAGTTTAAAGTCGACTCGAAACGACGGTTTTTATTTACTCTCAGAGTTTTTACCACAAATCTGCTGAGAAGAAGTTGCCGCAGAAATATTTTCATATTATCGTTTTAATATCTGGCCTAGGGAGTGGCCTATGGAATTACGTCTAATAATTAGTTAAGTGAAGTCGCCGTGGTCTAGTGGGTAGTGTGTTGGCTTATTAGACAAAAGGCCCGGATTCGTATCCCAGGTCAGACATCAAAACGAAAAAATATCTCTTCGGCGACTTCCTCTCAGCATATTTCTGGCAAAGATTCTGAGAGTAAACATTGCCATGGAAAGCTTTTCAAAAATCTGTCGTTCGGAGTCGACTTTAAACTGTAGGTCCCGCCAAACATGTATAAAATTAACGCAAACAACATTAGTGGTGTGAGAAGCTAGATCGTAATCCTGACTGAAGGGTTGTAATGGCCAACTATGTATGTATGTAATTAGTTAAGGGTTTTATACCGACTTGAAGCCGTATTCGGCTTGCCTCTACGTTGAGAATCTTTTGTATTTCAAACCAGTTGCTTTGAATGTTGAACGGTTTGCCTTCCATTTACAACGTTCAAAGGCATATCAAGCCATATGAGAAATATTTTGGTTTGGTTCACAATTTTCCTCAATCATCATACTGCTTAGAAGTTAAAGGGCGTATTACAGCTGATTTACATTCTCAAGCGCCTGCCACGTAAAATTCTCCATTAAGCATGGTCAAAATAAGCATTTTTACGAAGTTTATGATGTTAAATCCTGTAGCAAGCCAAAAACGAATGCAAATATACTGAAGAAATTAGAAAAAGCGGTGAAAAAAATTACTAATCATTACATAATGGATGACTACATGCATTTTGTTGTTCAAATCAAAGAATATTCCTATCAATGGAAAGTTTTTAACCAAAGCAACTCTTCAAATTCGATTAAATGTTGAATTTAGAGTTCTATGCATATTGATATTTCCATAAATCCAGATTTTTTCTCTAGCACAACATAATTTTATTAAGACTTTATTCAATCACATTGAAGCACATTCTAGCTCATCTTAGTTTACAGTGCGTATGAGTAATAATTTTTATTTCAATTTCAAATTGCTCATAAGCATTCGATCATAATCATTAGTTTTAAAATTTAATATCAAATGAAACCACAAAAGTAATGAACACAAGCAAATAATAGTCTGAATAACTGAATGGATATGCAAATTTTAAGTTGTTATTTAAGACGCACTTATTTGCCATTAACATGGAAATTTTATGATAAACTACAGCCATACTTCAATGCATTATTATCAACGATATTATCGACATTAATAATGACGACATCATTATGCACAATAAATGGAACTATAAACCCCACTTTTATTTTTCTATTTATTCTACTGTAAGATTACAATCAGTAAACATGTGCAATGATGATGGAGATGCGTTATTGACAATTTTTCAAGCTTTTATTTGCAGCAGCAGTAGCTGTGGACGTATGAAGGAAGGCATGTGAATGCATGGAAAACACTTTAGAAATGATGACGATAAATTAAAATGAATATTTATTGGAATGCAAAATGCCAAATGATGCATGGCACATGAGTAAATAAGACACCATTTACATTTGTGAATTTAGTATCAAAAAATACATGAAGACCTACCCTTTATCGCCTTACGTACATACATACAATTGTACTTACTCTCAGAGTTTTTGCCAGGCATCTGCTGAGAGGCAGTGCCCAAAGAAATATTTTTTCACAATTTCGTTTTAATGTCTGACCTGGGATTCGAACCATAAGCCGACACACAACCTACTAGACTACGACGACTACACCTTACGTACCCATTTTTTAATTTTCATTTTGAACATAAGTTAACGTTTTTACCTTTTAAAAACCTTTAAAAATGCGCTCGTAGCTAGCATATAAAAATAAATTTGGGTTTAGTTTTAATTAAAATTCTTTGTTATTCGTACAATTCTGTGTGTCACTGTTCACCACTTGATGTAAACAACAACAATTGCTTTGCTTTGTTATTCCTCTATTTATATCCTTTGCATAACAAAAATAACAATTACTAGACAATTATAACGCAGATCTTCAAACCATAATTACTCTATTCAAACAGAGCGCGTCTTCACACAAGACAGACAGAATTTTTACTTACCCAGTTGCCTGCTTTGTCTTGACTAAACTGTCTAATGAATGTTCCTGCAGGCGAACGTTCATGACTTTGTCTTCTCGAAATCTCTACAAATGTAAACATCGTTGTTTACATATATTATTTTAGAGTTGTTGGTATATTTTTGTTTACTTGTTTACCCTTTTTATGCTGAAATTTGTTGTTATATTGAGCAGTACAATAATTTGTATTGTTTTTTTTTTTTTTTTTTGCTTCTGTTTATAAATTTAATATTAAGCGATGCAAAAGCAAAACACCATATCTTAGTTTCCATTTTCGTAGCAACAGTATTCCATGGGAAATGGTGTAAACAACTTATTTATGTTTATTGCGTATATTTTTTGCAAAAGAAGAAGAATCATTTGATTTGAATGATTGATGCTTAAGTTTGTAATGCACTTGCATACATATGGGAACAGAATATATTCAAGTCTCCTCTTTTCTAACAAAATAATGTAAAATAATACAAAAAAAAAACACTGTTTATGACAGTAGAGTGCATTACAAGTACAGAATATTTCAATATTCAATAAAGGATTTTATTGTCATTTTTTTCTTTTTTTTTGTATTCATTTCTTCGTCAAGTAATTCCAAAGAAGAGAACTTTAAAATTGAGAGCATATAATTTACGTGGCAAACATGAACTAGAAATAAATAAAGAATAAAAATTTAAAATATAAAAATGGATAATAATAAACTATTAAGTAAAAAAAAAACGATTTGTCGCACGCTCATATTTGCTATATAGAAAGCGATGGGTGTATACGCCTCCAAAAGTACGACATTCTACCTCTAGCCATCCTAAGACATAAATCACTGTCCTTTGTTGAACCAGGTGAATACCAAGCTTGAAACTAGCAGTGTCCTTATTGAATTTACATGATATGTTGGCTTATAATACGATAGCCACAGCCCAGACATCTCGAAAAAAAACTTTGAAAAGTTAAATAAAACCTCTCTCTTTGCAAGAGAAATTTCTTGAATCTGTCGTTCAAAGAGCACGGTGATGTGAGAAGCTAGGCCTCGTACTCTTGATTAAAGCAATTTATTCAAATTGTAAATGTAAAAAGAACAGTTTCCCGAAACGTTATTGCTACTGAAACTGAATTTTTCTCCTTGAAACCATTGTAGCTTAGCAGCCTATCCATTACAATTTCACGTTCCCAGCAATAAAAACGTTAAGAAAGAGTTCTCGTTGAAATAATGACAAAATAATCGTACATAAGCAAACATAGCTTCAAAGTTTTATCATTGCTTTTCGAATTTACGCAGGGCTTAAAACCAACTTTGAAACTTTGGCGTGCATATAATGATACACGGACAAAAACAATTCAAACAGAAATAAGCAAACCAGACAAACAGACAACAACAAAATACACATATCATACGGTACACAGGAATACAAAAATAAAATTCGTAGAAATTGACGCTAAGAGAATAAAATAAAGATAAAAATTCAACAAATAAATCACCACCCTGACATACATTTAAGACTACTCTTCGGCTGACTCGATACAGCTGAAAAATGCTATCGATCACGAGAACCGTACGTTAGAAGTATGATTAGCTGGCATGGAAGTAAATTTCATTTCATTTAACCCGGAATAAATGATTGACTGTCAGATGCAAGTAACAATTTAGTTTAGATTTGTACCTGTAAGCGTATATTGGGGAAGAGCATCTCCTTAGATTCTAAAAACAAACTCGTTTTTTTTAATTTGGCGAAGAAAAAATCCGATATTGGGGAAGAGCATCTCCTTAGATTCTAAAAACAAACTCGTTTTTTTTAATTTGGCGAAGAAAAAATGGGTATATTTCCATTTTTTTTCTCTCTTAAATACTAAGTAACCCGTTTTTAATTTAAAACTAAAAAAATTGAATTTAATTCGCTTCTTTAAAACTTGTTTCCACTTGGCTGATTTCATTTTCTTTTCCATTTTAACAGGCATTACAGCAGACAATAAACGTAATACATTATCATGGCCTTTTTTTTTAATTGAGTTGACATCGTCTTTTGCTTCTATTACATTTTAACAACAACAACAAAAAAAAAAGAGAGAAATAAGAGAGAAAGAAAACGAAATCATTCAGGCTTAAATAAATATATGGTTGTGAGTTAATTATTAAGCGCAATTTGTTTGACTTCTCATAAGAAGTTAATTAAGAAATATGGTCGCTTCGAACGTTGTAGACATTGTGGCATGCAGCAACACAACCATACAGTGGCTGTAGTCTTCGTTTTTGTCTTTTTTTGCCACACTTTTACAGCAGCATGCACACACAAAGAAGACCAACTTTTATTAGAGTCTTCAGTCAAAGGCTTAAGAAAAATAAAAACACTTACAGGAATGAGATGTTAAGCAAGAAACTAAGAAAACCGTAAGAAAAGATGAGATAGGATGAGATGGGATGGGATGGTATGAAGCAGCACTTTACAGGACAAATACGAGACCTGCATGAATAAGTTACGAGGAGTGATAATACAAATTAAACAAGACGAAAATTTAAAATGAAATTCTGTGAGGTGGTTGAGTTAGTTATTTAAATTAAGAGACCATGAAACATATGAAGGAATTAAATGGGATTTAGGCTGCAAGAAAACCGCATTTAACAACTAAAGCGCAAAGAAATGATTAACATAGGGGCCTACACAAAATTTGCTAGTCTTTAATATCTTCTGTCAGATTTCTGGCAAAAACTCTGAGAGTAAATAAAATTGCCAAGAAAAAAATCTGTCGTTCGCAGTCGACTTTAAACTGTTGATCCCACCACTCACGTATAAAATTAAAGAAGGTCAACAATCCAGACTTAAGGGTTGTCATGGCTAATGATGTATGTATGTATGTATGTTAATATCTTCTAATATAGCATGAGGCATGATCATAGATTTTGCTACTCTTAAAAGTATCTTTTCGAACTCAATAAATAACTAAAACAACAGATGCCAGAAAACTAAATACAAACTCAGCAACTTAAACTAATACATCTTAACCTTCAGTGGTCGAACGAAAGCATCGATACAAACCATGCACTCTCTTTCTCGAGAATGAGTCATAAGGCTGCCAAATAACATTATGCACTTCCGGAAGTCGAGCTGCTTAAGCGGACTCCTTAAATATAGATCCGAAGGTACCCTAGAATTCGTTGAAAATACTGGAAACCCTCTACAAATAAATTCCTATCCATTGGTGAAAGTGAAATAGTACCACATGCCACCAGTTTTGAAAATCCTAAACATTCTTCACTTATTTTCTAATGTCTTAGAAAACAATTCAACATCTTGAATCAAAATAATAAATTCTTTAAAAAAACCAAAGCTCTGACACATGTCACCCACAATGAATTACACTTTCTCCTAAGCTCCTGAGTGAAAAGCCCAATTAAATGTATTTTTTTTTTTACAAAAAAATGAAAGTGAAACGTAAAAAAAGAAGAAATCCTGTAAAGGAAAATATATATGAAATGAAATAAATTTTAATTAAACGTTGCAAATGTTAACAGCCTAATGCAACAAAAGTCAACAACAACAATAAACCTAAGAAAATATGAAAATAAAATAAAATTTATTTTCAAATAGAATAGAAAAATGTCTTCAAGTAAATAAATTTATAAATTATTGTTGTTAAACAAAAAGGAAAATAATTGAAATGGAAATAAAAAATAGAAGGCCTTTTTATGTCATTATTTTACAGGGGTGTAGATAACTTTGAAATGCACACACCATCAATCTTCCTTTAATTTTTAAAAGAAAGAAAGTTAAGGTTTACACCAACTGCTTCTCGATTTCTGGATTTATTTTTCACAATTACTCAAATACCGTCCTCCAACAAGCCATATATCTACCAAATGAACGAGTCTTTCGAAAATAAAAATTCTACTTTAAAAAGGAAAACAAGTTTGCAAATTCTGTATAGAAATGTTAAAAGTGTAAGATAAGACTCTGGAGAATAAACGGAATATATCCATCATAATGGACCCATGGACAGCATGTTTCAGTGTCGATTTTTGCCTTATTTTAATAATAACTTAACATTTAAAAGCATTTTTTAAATTTGTTTTCGGTTATTCAAAACTTTAAACGAATTTTTCTTTTATCGTATGCCTTGATTTAAACAGCATGCATGCACAATACAATGTACAATTTGAAATTGTAAACTTTATAATGTGGATTCGTTCTTTTATGACAGTAATGTTGCATTATTTAAATACAACAAAACATTTTCTAGTTACTCTATTGTAGGCACTCTATTATATATTGAATAACTTGTAACAGTGGCACAAATAATACATACATACATACATAATTGGCCATTACAACCCTTCAGTCAGGATTACGACCTAGCTTTTCACACCACTTATGTTGTGTGCGTTAATTTTATACAAGAGTGGCGGGACCTACAGTTTAAAGTGGACGACAGATTTTTGAGAAGCTTTTCATGGCAATTTTTACTCTCAGAGTCTTTGCCAGAAATCTGCTGAGAGGAAGTCACCGAAGAATTATTTTTCGTTTTGAGGTCTGACCTGGGATTCGAATCCGGGCCTTTTTGTCTAATAAGCCAACACACTACCCACTAGACCACGGCGACTTGTGGCACAAATAATACGTTCTGGAAATGATACATGAAACAACAAGTACTCGTTATAAATTCTAAAGAATTGATTAAAAATAAAAGGATTCAGTTCAGTTTTTTGCTACACTATAGTCGCCGTAGTCTAGTAAATAGTGTGTTGGCTTATTAGACGTAAGGCCACTGTTCATACTGCTGAGTAGATATCTCCAACAAAACGAAATAAAAAAAATATTCTTGGCCGACTTCATCTCAGAAGATTTCTGTCAATAACTCCGTGAATTTGAATAAAATTACCATGAAAAGTTTCTTACAAATCTGTCATTCGTAAAGGACTTTAAACTGTAGGTCCTACCAGTCATGATTAAATTAACTCACACAACATAAGTGAAAATAAATGGTGTGAGAAGATAGGTCGCAACTCTGACTGAAGGCTAGTAATGACGTATTAGGTATGTATTATGACTTCATATATAGCGCAATGAAATCAAAAAGAGTCCTCAATGAGTATTTCTGCTTCCATTTTTTCCTTTAAAAAAAAATTAAGAAAAATATCAAACTACACTGCTGACATTCCGAAAAGTTCTTAAAGCCCTTAAATATTACTCATAAAACGACGCACATGTACAAAGTTTACACAATCAACTTTGAAAGTCGTTTGTGCTTAATGTAGGGTATTGAAAATTAAAAAAATCCCCATTAACAATGGAAAAACTTTAAGTAAAACTAGTCGCGATAGTTGTTCTCATTGTTCAGGGAATTTAAATACATTTACTATCATTTAGAGTATTTGACAAAAAAAAAAAAATACCAACAACAACAACAGCAAAACATTAAAAAATCTTTGCATCATGGGTAATACAGTGAGACCCCGCGTTAAATGCTAAACGAAACAGCATTAAACGAGGCAACTTAACACGTAAATACAGTTTGAATCTCTATTCTGGACAGAATAATAAAAGAGTGTTGATTTACAACAAATGTGCGATTTAAGGGAATCCCAATACTACCGCATAATGCTGAAACAGCGTTAAGCGGGGCCTTACTGTATTTATATTGTAATGGAACCGAGTTCACTTTCAAAAAAAAAAATTCTACCATCCGTTCATATAGTTAGTCAGTCAGTCAGTCATTCATTCTTTCATTTGTATACTTGCTTGAGTCCTTTGTTCCGGAGAATAAAAATAAAAATAGAATACAAATACAAATACAAATACGAAAACGAATGCGAATGCGAATATGATATGAACTCACAATGGAAGGAATTGATGTTGCACATTACCCATGGGATAGAGATGATGCTGATGATGATGATGATATTGTTGTTGAGGATTCTAACAACAAAGATATGATAGAGGTTTGATAAGGGGAGTTTTGTTGATTTTTAAGTGCTTGCCAAAGCATTGTGTCCCTCCATTACATTCGCATTATATTCCACGGAAATTATGTTTTAAGCGTAATATATAAAGTCATTTGTGGTTTACATTACTGCATATATTGCTCGTATTGGAAAGTACATAAATTCAGTATGCAATACAATACAATAGCATCCATATACTTGCGAGTATATGTATATGGTATGTATACAATTACAATATCCATTGTGGTCTTTTTGTAGCATTTAAAAATTTTTCAACGATTTACTAAAATATTTTCAATATTTTTTGCTTTTTTTTTTCATTTCAAAATTGTTTTGTATTGTTTTGTTACAAAATAAAAGAAAAAAAGAGAGAAACATTTTATATTTGCTACTGATAAATATTAAAATAATGTGGCATTTTAATATTGTTTGTTCAACGAATGTTTATGTCGTTATTGTCCTTTTAAAAATAATTTTTTTTCATTGCTACTGCTACTGCCATTGTGTTGATAGTATGCTACTGTAGCTTTTAATATTTTGATGCTACTGCTGTAAGTGATGTTCATTGTTGTTGTTGTTGGGTTTTTATTGTTGCTGATACAATTTTATTTACCACACAATCTATTGTTGTTTATTACAACTGCATGTCATCATTTTATTATGGCAAATGCAGTAGTAGTACTAGCAGCAGTAGCAGCAATAGTCCCTGTTGTTGCAATATCACTCTAACAAAAGCAATAACATTAACCAGCTCCTACCTACTGCTCTCCTTCCTTTTTTATTTTTTTCATTGGTTTTCTGCAAGTAAAAAGCCAATACAATGGCATGAAATTTGTATTTATATAAGTATGTGTGTGTGTGTGTGTATGTGTATGTGTATATTAATGATATTGTTGCCGTTGATTGCTGCATCTGATGTTGTCATATGTGATATGAAAAGATAATAATAATAATAATGATAATAGTGTTGCACTCACATACACACTCATATTTCGTATTAATCGTTTTTAATATCACACATACACACACACACACACGGACACAGAAAAAAGAAAACAAGGTAGTATTGGTTGGATGTTATTGTCATTCTCTGTATTTTAGTTTTTATGCTGCAACATCATCAGTTTTGTTTGTGCTTCTATAGCAATTTGATTATACAGCATAATAGAGAGAGAGAGAAGAGAGAGACACACAGAGAATAGAATAAAAATAATAAGACCCCCAGAGACGAATTTAAATTGAAATTTTAAAATTAAAAATTGTTATTTAGATATCCATACGTCAGCATCAGATTTAAATTAAACACTATAAGCTAAACCACATCAATACAATAAGCAGCAGCTTAAGTAAACATAGTTCAAAATCAACAACTTCTGGCGATTTTTTTAAGCCAGGCACCAGTTTAATTTAACGTTGCAATTGTTGTTTTTTCGCTCTCGAAAATAGGTCAAGAGAAAATACCAAGTGTGTTACACCACATAACACATTACACTATTCATATCTTTCCTTAAATAACCTGCAGAAACGTAAGCTCCTTCCTTGATTAACCATCAAAACCCTTTAATCAGGATTACAATCTAGTTTCTCATTCTACTTATGTTGAGGTGGTGGAACCTACGCTTTGAAGTCGACTCCGAAGGACAGATTTTGAGAAAATTTTCATGGCAATTTTATTTCCTCAAACAGATTTTTCCAGAAGACTGCTAAAAGAAAGTCGTAAAAGAAATATTTTTTAAAATTTTGTTTTGTTCTAGATGTCTTGGCCTCGCGGCCATAGGGCTAATAAGCCAAAACACTACCAATACCAGTAGTTACGGTAGTAAGGCAATTTCAGGTGATGCTTATGGTATCTCTTATTACATTATTCTGAACTAGGAACTTCACAGTGGGATATCTGGTCCATTCATCCGCTCTGTAGTTTGTCGGAATGCCACTAGGTCATGGTACCATTTATTTGTTATTTGGTAGAGAGTCTCACGTCAGCTGTTGGTCATTCTTGAAACCATTGTTTTAGAACCCATGTCTTTGCAGTCACCATACCGAACTGTAATATAGTATCGATACGTTTATACCTTTTAAAAACTTTTAAAATATGAGCTCGTAGATTGCAAATAAAATAAAAATAAATTTCTGTTTAGTTTTAATTAATATTCTTTATTATTCGCACAATTCTGTGCGCCACCTTTCACAACTTGATGTAAACAACAACAATTGCTACGTTTGTTATTCCTCTTTTTACACCTTTTCTATAAACAATAGCAATTACTAGACAATTGTTCGATAACGGAGATTTTCAAACTAAGATTGCTCTCTTCAAACACACAGCGCCTTCACACAATACTTACAGAAATTTTACTAAGCCAGTTGCCTGCTTTGCCTTGCCTTTTATATGGCAAAGAGAATTGTCTAATGAATGTTTTTCGAACGTTCATGCCTTTTCGAAATCTCTATAAATGTAAACATAGTTGTTTACATTCATTATTGTTGTTTGTATACTTTGTTTACATTTATTCTTGTAGTATTGTTGGTGTATTTTTGTTTACTTTTTTATCATTTTTTTATGTTTATTATTGTATTAAGTAATAAGATCGTTTACAAACTAGTTCGTTTACTGCATTATTTTATTTTTATAGTTTTTGTTTATAATTTTAATGTTAAGTGATGTAAAAGTAATATACCAGTATCTAGATATTTCATTTTCATATACCGTTACGGTTGGCACTTACCCACTGATTTCGAACAGATGCCTCTATCCACGGTTCCTTGAAATTTCAAACTTCATGCGGAAGCTTGTAATAATAAACTCTTTAGTTTTAAATACTTCAAGAGACTTTTAAGCACAACTTTAAGAAACTTTAGGTGACATCAAGTGATGATATATCAAACAATGCTTCTTATATGGTCATTACAATGACATTTCTTAGCTAATAAATTACACGTGACTTTAGAATTCCATGCTGCCGCTATAAAGAAGAGATTTTTTTTATACTTCTTCTTAAGTGTGGCAAGTGTTGAACAATTTATTACAAATTTATGCTGAGTGTTATTAAAGACAGCATAGCTTTCATAACCGAAACTCAAGTCAAACTAAAGCACTGGCATTTATCAATGAGAATGCATGAGAAGCATGACTGTGAATGATTTTTCTTTTTTATTGTTCCCACACACTTAATTTTTTTTTTTTCTGGAAAGAAACTTCTTAAGATTTTATTCGAACGTTTTAGTTTTTATAAGCGTTTTTAGTTGAGCGGTGGTGACTTCATAAAATTATAGTAAAAATGCCATTTAACACACATGTGTGGCAGTCATAAACATTATTCCACTTGCTCTGGCAAACAACATTTAAAGACGAAAATATTTAAAAGAGAATTTATTTCTCTATTTCGTCTAAAAGATATCAAAGCAGCACGGGCAGCACGAGGAGCAGGAGCAGAAGTGGCACATGGATATACAAATCACACCATATGTTACGTTAAACGTTTTATGCTTTTAAATACGTAATTTTCTCCCTGCTCCTTTCTTTTGGTTTCTTTTATTTCTGCTAAAGAGAATTAAACGAAGAATTTTATTTTATTTTCTGGAACTTGCTTTCATTCCCACTCTCTCTCCTCCATATATTTATGAGGTTTTCCCAACGAACGCTGTTACCAACACACATATCTCTGGTGCGTTTACGAATATAATTTTGTTGCAAAATTAGATTTTATGGCCACAATTCATTGTTAAATGTAGGGACAGTAAACTAAAAAAAACGTAAGAAAAAACAAAAGAAACACAAACAAAACTGTGGCATAAAAACAAAAGTTTTTCGAAATTAGTATCCCCCGCTAACACATCATCATCAGCATCATCATCGTCCTCACAGTTTTAACGTTCAATTTTGCAAAATGATTTCCATAAGGACTCCGAGCTCATAAAAATAGACAACAAATGACATGGTAGAACGTACGAACGGTGGCTTGCCAAAAAGCATCATCATAAAGAAAAATACGTAATCGTTTTCCACTTTTTTTTCGTCCCTTTTGGATGGCGGATATACACATACATACATATACTCGTATGTGTGGCAAGTAACACAATATAATTGTGTTGCAATAACAAATTGTGAGGGTTGCTTATGTGCAAATTGTCTATAACCCATTGGCAATAATACTGGCCACTGCTATACTGCTGATGTTCTGTTCAAATGACACCCTAGTGATGGCTAATAAAGAACTAAATAACAGCAGTTATTGCAAGAGGGAAACAGGGACTGAAACTAAACAAATAAAAAGGCAACTAAGAATGCTTTTAAAGAGAGGGATAATGTTATACTTGGAAAGAGTAGAGTTAGACAATGTAAATGTAAGGAAAGCATGCGTAATTTTTTTTTTCGTCATATAAAAACCAAAAATCATACGTAAACCTAGAAAACTTGCAAATAATAAGCTTGAAAACCCTGAATAGGACAGTGATAAGACAAAGGAATTTAAACTATTATTACGAAAATGAAAAATCAAGCAACTGATGTTTTGCTTCTACATCGCTTAACAATTCAATTATAAACAAAAACAAAACAATGCAGTAAACAAACCTGTTTACAAATTATCGTATTGCTTAACAACAAAAATATACCAACAAACAATACATGAATAAATATAAACAAACAATATAAACAACAATAATTAAACAACGATGTTATAGCGATCTCGAGAAGGCAAAGAACGTTCTTCAAACTGTTTACCCTGCCATATAAAAGGCAAGGCAAAGCATGCGGGCTTAGCAAGTGAAGTTCAGTCAGTCTTGTGTAAAAATGCAGGTACGTTTGAAGAGAGCAGTCTAGTAATTGTTATTGTTTATACAAAGGATGTAAACTCAGTTGTGTGTGACACACAGATTTGGGCGAATATGTTGTGTGCGCTAATTTTATACATGAGTGGCATGACGCAAAGTTTAAAGTCCACTCCGAATGACAAATTTCTTGAGAAGCTTTTTCATGGTAATTTTATTTACTCTCAGAGTTTTTGCTAGAAATCTACTGAGAGCAAATAGACGAACAAATATGTTCATATTTTCCTTTTGATTTCTGACCTGGAATTTGAACTCGGGTCTTTTCTCTAATAAACCAACACACTACCTACTAGCCTACGGCAACGTAACACTATCATTTCATTTAATTCTTTACTAAATTGAATAATATTTCCAACTGGTTCGCATCACTGCAAAACATTCAAAACTTCAATATATCCCCAAAAGTCAGAAACGTTACCTTGACACTTAATTCCGTAGGAGTTTATGCCATTTGAATAGGAGTTTGTTTAGGTGGCGATCTCTCTCGATGGAAGAGATCCCACTTAGACTAATTGTGATAACACAATTAATTCTACCAGAGGAACAACCATTCCCCAGAGTAAACCATCCAGATTTCAAAATAAATCTTGAAAGTGAAACAATATTTATATTAGAGAGCTCGCTCAACGATTTTAGAAAATTAGAGGCCGCAAACCTCCGTTCGACCTCCGCATACACAATTGATTTTTGCCGGTCATGTCGTATATTAAAGAAATTATAGAGACTTAAACTCACCCGCAGAATTGTGCGTATACGGTCAGAAAGAGTTATGACAAGAGCAGGACCTTGCCACATAAGGTGAAAACAGTCTCGTAATCCTCCTCATACATACAGCTCCTACAGAAAACATTGGTAATAATGGCTTTCGACATTGAGATTTCCATAAGGATAGCCATTGTGCGAATGATTGGCCGTACGAATCAAGAATAGGACTAAGTCAGTCCTCATCTTGTCCACACGTGTCCAGCAGAATCTGATAAATGTTGCACAAATAGGAGTTTAATAAACGCAAATTTTCTTTTTTCATTCCATTAGAACGTACATACGTACGTACCCCTATATCAGATGTTATGAACTTTAAAAGCAATTCTTAGATTTTAATAGGATAGTTCTCTTAAAGAAAAAAAAAACTTAAACTCATAACAGCACCACATGGTACTCTTGAGTTTTTTATTCCTTTCCTTTCATCACATCTCACTCATGCCACTCATACTATATGTTTTTATTTCCTTCTTTTATTAAGATCTTTAGCAAATTTGTTGTTTTATTTGTTCTCTAGTTCTTTGGTTTTTTCTTTATTTGTTTACAACTTCAGCTGCCCCAAATGGTATTTTTTTCTTATTTTTTATTTCCATTTTACGACTCTATTGGCCTTCACATGCTCGCATTTATGAGTGGACGTTTTGGTTGTTTTTTTCATATTTTTACTTCCACTGTTTATGGCTTTTTTTTAGATTCTCTCGTCATTTTTTTTCTATGAGTTTCTTTAAGTATTTTGCAAACCCTTCTGTTGATAACTCAACACCATCATTTTGTAGATTTTAATAGAGTTCATCATACAATTTAGGGCAGAGTTTTTGGAAATTTCGTGATGTTTTAAAGAAAATAAAAAACCAAAATCACAGTTTATTATTACTTCTTTCATAAACATTATTAAGGAAGTGAAGGCGAATATTTTTGAAAAACAAAAAAACAATGAAATCCATAAAAGGCTTAATCAGAACTGGAAAATTATGAAATACGGTCCAACAAAAAATTCTTTAATTTGAGGAAATAAATCATAAGTAAAGGACACAATTTATATGTATGTTTAGTTCTTCTAATTGAAACGTTGCTAACACAATCATGGTCAATATCACATCCTATTCCTATGAAATCAGACTACAAAACAAATTTTGCTACATACCGCACATCTTGAAGTAGTTTCTTTCCCAAAAACCTTTCTCCAAAACAACTGACTTATAGAAATGCCATTTCATTTAGGCCTTCCATCTAGGTGACTCTAGCCTATTAACTGGTGCATTATATTATTAGAAGTCGCCGTAGTCTGGTGGGTAGTGTGTTGCCTTATTAGACATAAAGCTAGGGTGCGAGTCCCAGGCCAGACATCAAAATTTCTGGCAAAAACTCTAAGACTAAAAAAAAATCTGCCATGAAAAGTTCCTTACAAAAAATCTGTCGTTCGGAGTCAACTTTAAACTGTTTGTCCCGCCACTTATGTATAAAATTAACACACACAACATAAGTGGTGTGAGAAACTAGGTCAATAATCCAGACTGAAGGGTTGTAACTACCAATTATGCATGTTATATTATTACGCGACCTAGCTCAGACACCTCGAACAAAACGAAATATTGAAAAATATTTCTTTTGCAACTTTCCCGCGGCAGTCTACTCGTAACAACTTTACAATGAAAACTTTCTCAAACAAATTTTCGCTTTGAATCGACTTTACATTGTAGGTTACGCTACTCAAGGATAAGATGAATCCAACCCAACATGAATTATATCACAAGCTAGGTTTTAATTCCGAGTAAAGGATTACAATGACTAACTCAGGAAATAAACAAGTCTTCAACAACTTTTTAGCAAAAGACGAAAGCCTCCGGAGCATGCGGATTATAATAATCGCAGTGACACTGTTAGACTGCGGATATTTCTGTTGCCTTAATGCGCATATCCTACAAAACTTCCTAATGTCTCAACAATTTGTCTGCAATAAAAATATTGATCCGTTTGAATCACAAAATAGATTCCCCTTTCAAATTCGTGGCTTAGGCATCAACCTAAATGTAGAATGTAAAATTCTGAACGTCCTCATTGGCAAGGAAGTCCTAAAAGTATTAGGATTACTTCAGCGGTATGCATCTGCATTGCTTTTTGTTACTTTAATAATAAATTTCTTTAATAAATTCTTCCAAGTTAAAAACTGACTGTTCCAGCAATCCCTAGAATAATAGCAAGTCCATCAATCAACGCCCTCTACGAACATGTATTAGGTGCAGTACAGCACAACTTTTACTGATTAAGTCCATTTCTTTTCTATTTGTTTTGACTTTATCCTTTCCGAGAAGCAGGCTATCTTAGATAGAATACTTGTACGGGGGATGAAGCCTATCTCATTAGCTTCATAGTATGAAAAACTAGGTTGTAATCTTGACTAAAGTGAACAAGTAAATCATTCCATCGATCCAATTTCAACACCCATTAAATACTAAAAGATCTAAAACTTCCCATTCTCCTGAAAATTGTTTGAAAATAGAAAAAGGGAAGATATCCTCCCTATTATGAAAAGTGTGTAGAATTTTTATTTTCTCAAAATTTAAATGCCAAAAATTATGATGAAATTTTTTCTTTATTTTTGTTCTTTTTTCAAGATTACAAAAGAAAATTGACTGCGAATATTTTAATTTGTGATGTTATATCGTTGGGAATGGGAAACAAAAAATACATCCGTAACACGATGGCAACAAAGATTCATGCGTTTATTATAAGAAATAAAACAACAAATAGTGGCACTAAAAACTCTGAAAAAGAGAAAAAGAAATGCGAGAAAAAAAGTTTTTATTGTCATGACTGAATCATAAAAAAATTGACTTTTTTTTCCGGGCGTTGAATGTTTTTCATTTCAGCAAATCAAGTGTGTAAAATTTATTTTTATTACTGGCCGGGAATGGAAGAGGAAAAGCGGATTACCAAAACTTCAGGAGGGAATATGAAAACTGGGAAAATGACTTACTTTTTTTGCATACATTTTTTTTTTTTTTTTAGGAGTTTTATTTTGTATAAAAAAAATTATGTTTTTAAAATTTCTACTTGAATTGGTGTAATCGGTTGAACGAGAAGCTTGTAGCAAAATTAAGGAATTTATAGTGAGGTCCACTACTACTCAGTAGATGTTGTATGCGACCATCATATTTCAATGATGTTTCTTAGACGTTAACTAGTAAATACTTTGGAGTTTATTAGGTAATGTGTTCATCCACTAACAAGGCGAAGTCATGAACCTTCGCCTACAAGAGTATTCATTAGAGAGTTTACTTTGCAATATGAAAGAGAAAAAAAAATCAGGTAACTGGGTTAGTAAAAATTCAGACAGTCTTGTGTGAAGACGCGGTACTTTTAAAGAGAGTTATGGTGGTTTGTAAATCTCCCTTACAAAAATCTTTCAAATAATTGTTTAGTAATTGTTATTATGTATGCAAACAATGCGTGTAAGCAGAGAAATAACAAAGCAAAGCAATTGTTGTTGCTTACATCAAGTAATGAACAGTGGCATACAGAATAGTGCGAATAATAAAGAATTTTAATTAAAACTAAACAGAAATTTATTTCTATTTTATTTGCAATCTACGAGTTCATATTTTAAATAGTTTTAAAAGATAAAAACGTAACAATATACTACCGTACAGCACCTTTCTTGAAAGTTTTATTCCAGAAAATTTTTCGATATTTTGACAATTCATAGCCATTGGTAATGTACTGTGTGAGTTATGTTGATATAAGCAAAAGCTTCTAACTTTAGCCACAAACTCACTTCAGTGGGTTCAAAATTATATTCCATACATTAGGTATTTTTAGGCGATTTAATGACAATGTCTTCTTTATACCTTCAAAGGAGATTTTAAATCAAATTATATTCATGCATTAACCTACTGTGTGTAGAGTAGTGCATATATAAAGTCGTATTTGCCTTTTTCTGTTTTTTTTTATTGCCAATTTTACTATCAACTCATGTGTGTATGTGCGAAAATAAAATAATAAAGTTGTAAAAATATCTGAATTTATATTTTTTTGTTCTCTCTTTCTCTCTCTCTCTCTCTCTCTCTCTCTCTCTCTCTCTCTCTCTCTCTTTTGTGTTCCCTTTTCAGTGTGTGTGTGTGTGATAAATATATGCCCTTTAGACAGCACCAAATCAAGTTCAGTTTTATAACAGAAATCGTAAAAAAAAAACTGCAAAGAACACAATAAAAAAAATACATTTTTTTCCACAATTTTCACAGATTATTAAAAATGAAATGGAAACAAAATAAAATAAAAAAAGAAAGTTTAAAATTTATTAAACTTATCAAAAAAAAAAAGGGGAGAGAAAAAACATCTAAAAAAAGAAATATTAATACCGCGTTAAAATCAAATGAAAAAAACTCAAATTGAAATAAAAAGTAGAAAAACGAAAAGTATTTTCTTTTTATTCATTTTAAATCTTGAAATCTATTTTTATTACTTGTTCAGGATGAAAATTAATTTAATAGGATATTGGCATTTTTTTATTTGCATTTAATTTATACTTTCAAGCAAAGAAAATCAAATAATTTGTGGTTAAGAGATTCAAAGACTGTTCGCCTCTTATTTGTGTATTCAACGATTTACAGAATTCTGGAAAAAAAATTATTTTCAATTCTAAATCATTATAAGCAAATTATAGAGAAAATATCGTTTAATATATACAATCACAAATTGATGTGTTTAAACACTTTACGCAATAACGATAGGTCCACTTGCTTAGCCTCTTTAATAACTTTCAAAAAAATTTAAAAAATCTTTTCAAAATTTTGCAAACTCTATAAGACTCCATATTTAATATGAATAAACACTTTCAAAATTAAATTCGTATGATTTATTATTTATTGATCTTTTCACTATATCCCGTGCTGTTTGTATTGCGTATAAATATTGTATGTGTTTCATTACATTAAGTAAATACCGAGTAATACAGCTTTTATTGCTTTTCATTTGCACAAATGCAAACAAACTGGTACTGATACTTAAACCCACACATTATGGCAATTGTTAAGGGATGGTATCCCTTAAATATTAGTCAGATTTAATATAATTAAAAACATATAAAACTTCCTCTATATTTGCTTTGCATAAATTAAAATATCCTTTTGATCAGTCCAATTTTTAATAACTTTTTCGTATCAATACGGTGGCTTGATTATTGGCTTCCAATGCTGAAAGAATTGCGTAGCTTAGCCTTAAAAAATGTAATACAACAAGTGAGGAGGATTACTACTGCAAAGAAGCTTTTTTGGGATTCAAATCTTAATAAGATGGGTCTGGCAGGAAATGAGGGCAAAGCAAAGTATGTAAAGGGTCCGGCAAATAACATTTTTTTTTTAAAGCTTTAAAAAAAACTGCTGAATATTTTCTCCAATTTCTTTTTTTATTTGCAAATACAATCCTTCCGGTTAATAATGGAAAATAATTTGATTCAAATGGCTGCCTCGGCTGGCGATGCAGTAGCCAACATGATCAGTTCAATTTTTAGGCACATTATCGCTAGTGTGCAGCTGTATTTCACCAATGGCTTCACGAATATTGTCCTTTAAAGCGTCAATTGTCTCTGGCTTGTCGGCGTAACACTTATCTTTGACGGCACCCCACAAATAATAGTCCAACAGTGTCAAATCGCAGCTCCGAGATGGCCAAACGACATCAAAAACGATCTTCAAAAACAGGGCGCAAAACATCGACAATTTCAAAATGCCATAATCAGCATCTTCTGTACGTTGATCGCAGGCCTATTTAGCATAGCTAAAAAGTGTATACATAACCATGTTCGTTCAGCGGAAAGACAAAACTAACTATCTGTCAAATCAGACATGAGCTAAGTGTTACCATTCACGAAAAAAGGTATAGTTGAAAAAAAAACGTTAGATGGCGGGCCCGTTTTACGTTATCGTTTAGTAGAGACGTGCGACGTATTGGATCTCAGATAATGGCTTATAACCATACATTCGATAAAGTAAGGAATTTATTTATCTTCGCTTTGCCGTTACAATCAAATTTGATGTCAGTCTGGAGATTAAGCGCAGTATCACTCACGCCAGCGGGTGATACCATGGCCTCAATAGCCGATTGAGTAGCAGAGAGCTCTCCCATACGTTAAAAGTAATACTCTACAAGACGCTCATCATACCCGTGTTTCTTTATGGCGCAGAGACATGGACTTTAATAAGCACTGATGTAGCACCGTTGAGAGTATTCGAAAGAAAAATCCTACGTAAGCTCGTAAGTGCGAGTGACAATGAATTTCGCATACAATCTAACATTGAGCTGTCCTCAACGACATAGACGTTGTGCAGAGCATTAACATCTAGCGACTATGCTGGCTCGACTATGTCGTTTGAATGGAGGAGGATGCTCCAGCGAGACGGGTATTTGAGGCGAGAATCTGCAGAAGTCGGCAACTTCTTCTCCAGCAGATTTCAGCCAAAATCACTGAGAGTAAATAAAAATTGCGGTGAAAAGTTACTCAAAAAATCAGTTATTCGGTATCGACTGAATAAATTGAATATCTGGCCTTGACTCATGTATAAAATTAGCAAACACAACATAAACGGTGTGAGAAGCTAGGTTGTAACAACCATACGTTGTTATGTTGTGTGCGTATATATGTAAACTTGTGTCATTAGGAATCCTTCCCTTTTGGAAATCTAATTTCTTACAAACTTTTTTTCTTCCTATTTATTTATAAACAACATACACTCGCTTATATACACAAAAATACAAACATATTGTATTAAATGTATTTGCAATTACTGGTAACTGTCACTAAAAACGTATAAATTACATTTAGAAGTCAACCAAAAATACAAAGAAAAAGAAAAACTTATTGATTGTAGTGTTGATTTAAGCCTAAAAAATAAAAAAATAAAAACATTTCGGAAAACATTGCCCTGAAAAAATCAATTTAAATAAAAATAATTGAAAAAAAAAATCTTTTTCCGCTTTTCTTCTTTTCGCTTGCTGAAGAGAATGAGCAAATAAAACAAGTCTCTGCTGTTACTGCCGTCGCTTGCTTATTTGCTTTGAGAAAATGAATATAATTTCGAAATGTAACTCCAAGCTCTACGCTCCTACCCACAAGAGACAACCTCTTTATTTTCGATTACGATTACGATTTAAATTTAAAATGAAAATCAAAATGAATAAATAAATTGGTATGCGACACAAGCATAAGCAAATGAAAAAAAAAATGGAAAAGAAAAAGAGAGGAAAAGAAATTGGAATCGAAGAAAAATGTATATTGCAGAGTAAATAATGTTACTAAATCACTGGATATGCACCAGGCGATAATGTTTTTATTTTTTTTATTTATGTGCTGTAGTTACCCAATAAACCAAAAAGAGATCCATTAACAACACGGCTACTGTCCATCGAAAACGTATTAAAAACTGTTTACTAAAATGTCAAATGCATTTTAATTAATATTACTTACATACTTCGTCTGTTTATACCCTTCACATAAACAATGACAATTACTAGGCAGATCTTTGTAACAGAGATCTTTAAACCACGCTTACTCTCATCAAACGCACCGCATCTTCACACAATACTGACTGAACTTCTTTAACTAACTCGCCTGCTTTGCCTTGCGTTTTATTTGGCAAGCTAAACAGTCTGATAAATATTTTTAAAGGCTAGTCTTCGTGGCTTTATCTTTTCAAAATCTCTATAAATGTAAACATCGTTGTTTACATGATTGCAAACTTTGTAAACATCGTTGTTTACATTGTTGTAAATAACATTGTAAAACTCGTTATTCACATTTATTCTCGTTTTTCGTGTTGTGTGCGTATCTGCGTTAACTTGTTTACCATTTTTTTATGTTGGTATTTGTTGTTATATTAAGGAGTACGATAATTTGTAAACAGTTTTGTTTACTGCATTGTTTTATTTTTGTAGCTTTTGTTTATAATTTTAATGTTAAGCGATATATTCTGACATATTCTTGGCTACTTGGGTAATATGGCATCCATATGTGTCTTCTGTATATAAAACCATTAAACACATACGAGTTTGTTATGTATACAAACATTATTTTCATGAGTGTATCTAGATGGCACTCTTGAAATATTTAAATTTCTTTGATTTTAAGGATTTCTGAGTAAAATATTTAATTTTGTTTACAAGAAATAAATCAATGTGTGCAAACATTGAGATTGTGTGATAATAAATAAAGCAGCGTCTTTACATACAGCAATTTTGCAAGCAATTCTGGAAGAAATTTTAGAAAATTCCAGATATTTCAATGGCAATAGTTTCAGAATTTCTAAATTATGCAAAACTACTAGGTTATAATTTGTCGTTGTAAGCCTTTAGTCATGATTACAATCTAGCTTCTTACATTAGTCTTATTATGGGTGATAATTTTATCCATGAGCAGAAGATTTTTTTGAGGAATTTTATTTACTTCAAGATTTTTTTTTTTTTTTTGCTAGAAATATGTTGGCAATCGTTTTGTTTGAAATGTATGGACTTGGGTTTGAATCTTGAGCTCACGTCTATTAAATCAACTCACTACTTACTAGGCTACTTCTAGCCCATATACAAACATAATTGGTCATTACAATCCTTCAGTCAGAATTAGGAGATAGGTTCTCACATTACTTATGTTGTGTTTGTTAATTTCATACATGAGTGATGGAACCTACAGTTTTTAAAATCGATTAAAAAGGTTAGATTTTTGAGAAACTTTTACATGCCAATTTTATTTGCTTTCAGCGCTTTTGCCAGAAATCTGCTGAGACCAAGTTGCCGAAGAAATATTTTTTCATATTTCGTTTTTGTTAGAGATATTTGACTTAGGGTTTATACAAAGGCCTCCACAATAAATAGAATAGTAGAATAGTCAGAATAGTTACAAATAGTAGAAAGTTATTAGATTTTAAGCGACTATATATGAAATGTTTTGTTTTCAGAAGCACTCTGGTGTCATTGTTGTTACCACCGCATATCTATCAGATTTAACGATTTATCGTTATTTCGGCGATTTTGAGCTCTAAAAACTTTACATAATTTTTGTTCTTTCTTTCTTTATATAACAAGGTGTAAAGTATTTTGTTTTTAAGATATTTTCTAATAGTTGTAATGATTTTTCTGTATTTATACCGTTTTAATTCCTTAAAAGCCAAAAAATTTCAACTCAACAATCAACATCAACTTCGTAGTTAAGCATAAATTATCGCATGTCGTTGCAGACAATTTTAAAAATTCGATTATAGGTTCCAATATAACCACCGGAAGAACAGAAGCAAGTGACATTATTTTTTTTTTCTTTCATTACGAGCAACACTCAGGAATTGGCATTGTTTTTGGAACTAGGGAAATATATTATAGGAATGAGGAAAGAGGGAGCAGTGTTTATGGAGACTAGGTTTGAATATTTTTATACCATAAGTAACAGGTAAGATCTCTGCAGGAAACCAGTTCCACATACGAACGAATAGTCCGCCTAGCAAACAACCTTTATCTGTATGCGGTGCGCGATACACTGCCTAATCGACCACATACGGATGTGCTGGCAGAGAAAGACGAGTGTTACGTGGGAACACATGACGACTCCCCATAACGACTCACCTATACACAGTCGAGAAGCCTCAAATAGGATTTAAGTGCCTACATGAGAGTTGTATTTCATTTTCGGTCGGTTATAAATAGTGTAATTTGTTCTAGCGAGCATCACATCAAGATCTTCTGACTCCCTATATTATCGCTGCTTAACATTGGCTTTATATGTTTTTGTCTTTAAACCTTCCAATTTATTTTTTCTGGCGATTTTTTTACGAGATCAGTGAATTACTTTATCGATTTTGACGATTTTTTTTTCAAATATTTGACGATTTTATGCTTCATTTATTTGGCAGCTATGTACAACCGTTTTGATAAGTTATTCACACCGTCTGTTGATGGTTAAAAGGCTTGTAATAATTTAAATACATTTTACAAGCCACTTGCTTATGAAGGTATGTACAAAACGGTATTGTATTATTCCACTGTAGATATTTCTATTAAAATGCCTTCACATTCTCATACTAAAGATAATGAATAACTTGCCAGTTAATAAAATAAAGCCCTCTGTCTTACCCTACTTAAATAAAATCTTTATTTCCATTTAACCATTTTATCTATTTATCGAATATAAATATTAATGCCAAATGGATGATGGCCTAAAACTATAGAAAATGTCAATAAAAATGGAAATATTTTTTTGGAAAATTTGAAAACGATTTTAAACTAATTTATGGCAAATGACAGGCATTTCCATTTATTTTCATTTTATACAACAGCTGCAAATCCCATTTGAAGTCTTCAACTTGATGTTGCCAATAATCGAAAATGGAGTGAAAAAAAATAAAAAAAATAAAAGGAATCAACAAAACCTTTTACAATCCTGATGTCACTATGAATTTATTTTCTAAAAACTTTAACAAAAAATCAAAAACAAAATCAAATATAAACGAAACCCCCCCTTCTCATCATCGTCATCATTTACCTCTGGTGTTTGATGTTTTTGTTTAATGATAAACCTGTTGTTGTGTTTGTTTATAAATTTAAAGTATAACACTCTCACTCACACACACACACACAATACACATTCATAAGCTTATAAGGTAAAATGAATACATTGAAATATTGATGGGTATTTAAACTTTATCAATACCGCTATCGCCATCACCATCGCCATCATCATCATTATTACCATCACCATTATTACCATTCACTGTCATCATTATCTTGTATGATAATCATGTTTATGGTTGTTCTCCGATTCATTTAAATTTTTATATTGAAACTTAGTGGAAATGGTTGTGTTGGCCTGTGTGTATGCCTGTGTTAGTGAGAGTGTCTTTTTCTCTCTGCAGTTGTTTCTTGTTTTTGTTATTTTTTTTTTTTTGTATCATGACCGCACACATCAATTTCGTAAAACTAAATGAGATTTTAAAATTGATTTGCTTCCGTGTAGATGTGATTGTGTCTTTGTATCTGTGTGCGTGTGTGGTGTATGCATTTAAGCCAACATACGAGAGTGGTTTGAGTGCGAAATGTAACGAGGCGTTGTTAATATTTATGTATGTAGTATGGCTTGGTAATAGCGTATGTATGCGTGTGAATGCATGTGTTGGTATTAAAATATTTATTTTCAAAAGCCAGCAAATAAATCACAGTGGTTCTGGAATAAAACTGTAACCGTAACCAAAACCTTAGTAAAATTGTGTCTTTCATGTGAAAATTTCTCTCTCTCTCTCTCTCTTGGGTTAGCAAAAAAATTAGGAGTGTTGTAGGAAAAATTTCTTTGGATTTTAAGAATGTAATCCCGTAAAAATAAAAGTCATTCTCATAAGTATTAAATGATGTAGAATTTTTAACATATTGGCATAAACATAAGATTTATTGAAGAGATTTATTGGCACCATGTTGGAAGCAGCAAGTATAGGAAAAATTTTTATAAACTTTAAACTGGTACCCAAGAGTTGTCGTGAAGTGAACTGATACAGAAGCCGATATAGAAATTAGTAATGAAAAGAAAGGCAGCCAATGCAGTCCTGAATAAAATCAAATCTACTCGTCGAGAATCTAGTACCCACAGATATAAAAAATATAGGTAGAATGACTAGAGAATTTAAATTACGCGACAGGCAATATTTTATTGTCACCTAACTTCATTCTTGCCAACAGGTTATTCTGTGAAGTTAATAGAAAGTTCCTTAGCAGAGCCCTCTCTCGCATGTCACTCATCCTCCGCGTGGCATGGACACTGTTATGGACCGATGCAGAAGTCTTGAGAGAATTCGAGAGAAAAGCCCTCTAAAAGATCTTCGCTCCAGTGCGAGTTGGCGATGATTTTCATATCCAATCCAGCAGTGAGCTGTATGAGCTTCTCAACGACATGGAGGTTGTGTAGTGTGTTAATATCCAGTAGCTGCGCCGTCATCGCCATGTCGTTCAAATGGTGGTTAATATTCGATTGGGGGCAATACTTGATGCGGGGAATATTTGATACAGGGATCTGCTGTTTTCGGCAAAGAGGACGACATTGTTTACGTTAGAAGGACCAAATCGAAAGAGCCCTGTTATCGGTTGGTGTGACCATTTGGCATAGCCTCGCAAGAACCAAAGGCGCCTGATAGTATGTGTTGGAAAGCAAGTCGAAATCCTTTAATCGGATTGTGACTGGTCAATTAAGTAAGTAACGTCACAAATATAGAAAAGCTATCAGTTCGTTAAAGAAGTCGCCGTGGTCTAGTGTGTTGGCTTATTAAACAAAAGGATCGGGTTCGAATCCCAGGTCAGACAACAAAACGAAAAAATATTTCTTCGGCGACTTCCTCTCAGCAGATTTCTGGCAAAGATTCTGAGAGTAAATAAACTTGCCATGAAAAGTTTCTAAAAAATCTGTCGTTCGGAGTCGACTTTAAACTGTAGGTCCCGCCACTCATGTATAAAATTAACGCACACAACATAAGTCGTGTGAGAAGCTCGGTGGTAATCCTGACTGAAGGGTTGTAATAGCCAATTATGTATGTATGTATCAGTTCGTTAACTGTGGCAATAATTTAAAAAAAAAAAACGAAGAAAGCGAAAACGTGGACTTTTTCTGCATCTCTGGCGGCGCTTTTACAAAATCTGGCGGGCCTTATTCCGACATTATAACATTGCCAGCACTTACGCCTTCTATTCGTCATCTTTTGATAGACGTGGGTAGGGTCTACGTCTTCTGAGTTACAATAAGCACTACTTTACCGCACAACCATTCTCTAATACGTTTGAATTGACTGAATAAGACCGGCATAATCTTCGGTCTGAAATTGCTACGTTTCAGCTCCTAAAGGATTTCATTCGACAACCACTGTATTCCGTTGTCTTTGCCGATATTCCTCATAACTACGACTACTGTTTTATCTCTCCCTCTCTCTCTCTCTCTCTCTCTCTGCATATAAATTTGTTTCCAATAAACTCTTCATGTCCCCACCGAACTGCGAGTCAATTTGTTTTTTACTTTACCATAAAATTTAAAAAAACAGGAATGAGGATGAGAGGGATGGGTTGAAAGAAAACGAAACGTAATTTACCACACTGGTATAACGTAAAATAAACACATTAAAGTTGCAAATTGAATTTCATTTAATCTTCATGAGTGAAGTGCACATCACAGCTTTCAACACATCTTTTGCAGAAATTATTATAAAAAAAAGAGAAAACGAAGAAGAAATCCAATGAAACTCCAATATAACGTATCGTATATAGACACGAGAAAAATAAATTTATTTAAGACGTTATTGATTTTACTACTAGCAACAGAGAGAGAGAGAGAGAGAGAGCTTCTTCATAAATCTATTATGGTGAATGGTGATAATAAATAATGAAACAAGAAACTTTAATGATATTTAAAATAAATTTAAAGAGTGATAAGATATTGAAAATATTAGACACTGGTGCTTGGCTTTAACATCGCTTATGATTAAAGTCATAAACAATAGTTACAAAAGCAAAATAATGCAGTAAACAAACCTGTTTACAAATTATCGTACTGCTTAATATAACAGTAAATAACAGCATAAAGATTCACTGAATATAATCTGTATTCCTGATGCAATATTAACCAACAGATTGGATGGAAAAAATTTTCAGAAGATATTATTACGATAATGAAGAATCTAGATACTGGTGCTTTGCTTTTACATCTCTTAATATTAAAATTATGAACAAAAAAAAAACAACAATAAACACCAACATAAGAAATGATAAACCAGTAAACAAAAATGCACAAACAACACGACAATAATAAGTGTAAACAACGATGTTTACATTTATAGAGATTTCAAGAAGGTGAAGTCATGAACATTCGCCTTCAAGAACATTCATCGGACTGTTTACGTTGCCGTAAAAAGGTAAGACAATGCAGTCATTTGAGTTAGTAAAAGTTCAGTCAATCTTGTGTAAAGGCGCAGTGCGTTCGAAGATGGTTATCGTGGTACGAAGATTTGTGTTACAAAGATTTCTGTTACAAAAATCTGTTTAATAATAGTCTAGTAATTATTATTATTTATAGAAAGAGCATAAACAGAGGAATAACAAAGAAAAGCAATTGTTGTCGTTTACATAAAGTTGTAAATAATAGCACACAGAATTGTGCAAATAATAAACAATTTGAATTAAAACTAAACAAAAATTTTTTTCTATTTTATTTGCAATCTAATGAGAGGGATTCATTAAAGGTTTTTAATATTTCAACATAATTATTTCCTATGAACCTATTGGAGAAGTCAGATTTGTCTTCGGATCTGAAAAGGGGAAATTATTCAGTTTTTCTATGAAAAAACGAACTTTAAAAACATTTAATGGACGGGCAAACTGGGTTCATTCACCTAATCAAGTGACTTCGAGACGAAATAGCAAGATAAACCTATTAAAACTTCATTTACAAAATTTACTTTAACCAACCAAGGGGTATACCCCACTCTTCAACTCCATTGGAAACTCCTATTCATCAGCAGTCTCTAAAGATCGAAATATTTTTAATTTTCGTACTCCATTTACTTGC
Source organism: Sarcophaga peregrina (assembly GCA_014635995.1). Taxonomy (NCBI): domain Eukaryota; kingdom Metazoa; phylum Arthropoda; class Insecta; order Diptera; family Sarcophagidae; genus Sarcophaga; species Sarcophaga peregrina. The sequence goes on from CM025791.1 coordinate 6,862,871, forward strand.
CTTAAAAGTTGAGACATCATCACAAGAGATTCTTTACTTAGATTTACGTTCTGTCTTCTTTCTTTCATTCCTTTCGTTCCTTTGGTTCTGCAATATCCTAACTAAAGTGTTGGAAAATTACAAAAAAAAACAAAAAAAAAAAGGAAAAAACGAGAGAAAAATTTCGATGCAGACAATAAATGTGGGATGATTGTCACAAACAGTTGATAACAGAGGAATAATGGTGGTTATGGAGCCGAAAATAAATGGACTTTTTACCAAAAACACGTTTGTAATGCGACAACATACAACGGATGATATCCCTCAATGGACCCTCTATGCTGTACACATACACACACACACATACACTGAGACAAACTAATGACCTCAAGTAAGAGTAATAATATGTGTATGGCTGTATGTGTGGATGTGTGTGTGTTGAACAATGCAACTAAATAGATTGTAACAGTAGTGGTGGAGGTATGTGGCAGGACAATAGAGAACAAAATTCTTATTGTTGATGGCACTGAAAACGAGTGAAGTTAATAAATGCTGGTGATTTGTTAACTGCAACCGAAATGTCTTTTTCTTTCTCTCTCTCCTGCTAGAGAGCACAGTAGAGACTTTTTTGGTGTTGACATCCTTGTGCCACCACCAAAGCCAAAAGGAGAAAATTGTTACAAATTAAAGCTTCATTTATTAAAGAGTATGCGATTGCGATTGCGAATGCTGACAGGAAGTACACAAAAGGGAGAAGATTTTTTTTCTCATAAATTTTGTTTTGTGAACATGATGATGATGATGATGATTTCTGTCTGTCTGTCTATCTGTCTGTATGCATGTATTTATAACTAAATTCTATATTCTCTTGATCTTTTTATCTTTATTTAATTATTTCCTTCAGTTTAATTTCGTGTTTTTTTTATCATTCTCTGTGATGTCTTTGGCAAACAAATTTTCCAACTTCTTGTATTTAAAAATGTATTTGCGTTGTTTGCTAAAAACGAATGAAATTTTCATCTCACGTCCTTTTAATTTCCGCACAACTGCACAACGAATAAGCTTTTTGACATTAAGAACAAGATAAAAATAAAAGACTACAAGTGTAACACAACAACTGAAAAGGGTGCAACGTAAAGAGGTGTGCTTTTATTTCGAAAAATATTAAGAAATTTTTGGTTTTGATAAAAATTTTTATCTGGAATTTGAACCTTATAATGCAAACAATGAATAGCCTTCATGGAAGCAATTATTTTACACAGAAATCACAAAGTAATTTTATTATCTTCTGTTGACTTACTTAGTCGCTACAATCCTTCTATCAGGATTACGAGCCCTGATTTATTACATCGCTTATGTTTTGTGAATTAATTTCATATGTGAGTGGTGGGATCTACAGTTTAGTGTACCACCACAACATAAATGGTGGAAGAAACCAGGCCGTAATCCTGGCTTAAGGATTATTGTGTCCCATTATACATGTATGACACTGACAACCACATCAGATGATAAAATTCTCTGTGAAAATGACTCGACCGTTGCCACGTTTTATGAAAATGTGGATCTGCGACAAAGGTAACAACATACAAGGCATCTATTACACTACCAAACTCCACCTGCAAACACAAGCTGATGGCAAGCTAACCTCGCGTAGTAGGGAAATATTCTTTTTTAAAAGACTGATCTGATGAATACTAAAAATTTTTTATATTTGGCTGGTTAGTGATAACAAAAAACACTCTCCCTCATGAGGTCGTCTTTGAAAGGCGATATTTGTTAGTGTTAAAGCAACACGTGCTATGTTAATGCATACATAATTGATCATTACTACCCTTCAGTCAGGATTACGACCTAGATTCTTACACCATTTATGTTATGTGCGTTAATTTTATACATGAGTGGAGGGACCTTCAGTTTAAAATCGATTCCGAACGACAGATTTCTTTTTGTGGGACACTTTTCATGTCAATTATATTTATTCTCAGAGTTTTTTTTGTCAAAAATCTACTGAGAGGAAGTCGCCGAAGAAATAGTTTTTTTCAGTTTTTCGCTTTGGTGCCTGACCTAGGGTTTGAACCGTAGCCTTACGTCTAATAAACCAACACACAACTTACTAGTCTACGGCGTCAGCACATTTTTATCGAGTTTTCAGTCTAAAGAGAAGATTTCTTTTCCAAAACGGCTTCTACAAATTGCACAATTTCGGTTAAGTAGTGGGTATTTCATATAAAGTTTGTGTGTTTTTTAGTACTTAGTAGTTCAAGTTTTTCCTGAATAAACTTTTTGGACCCATGTATTCCCTTCTTTTAATTTCAGAACAAAATATTAAAGAAAAAAAATACCCTTTAATGCTACATACACTTTCTGCAAACACCTTAAGGGGGGAATATAAAGAAAGAAAAGAAACAACAAAACAAAGCTAAAGGACTCACAATACATATGTACTCCCTTGTATTTATAATAAAAAGAAAACAAAAAAGATTCTATTTGCGTGTGTGTATAGGTATGTGTACGTGTATTTAGTTTCTTGATAAGATTACTCTTTGATGTGGCATTTAAGGGTGATAGTCACATACTTTCCCTGGAACAACAACACCAACAAAATGTCTTATTTGTTGTATAGTATTTGCGTTCACTTTCCTTTCTTAATAATCATTTTGTACTTCTTGATGTTTAACAAATTTCCATGTCTTTGGCTTTCATTTCTTTCTCTCCGCTTCTCCCCCTCTTTTCTTTTCGTTTAACAAACACAAAAATAATATTCTTTTCGAAATAAAATTCCAAGAAAAGAAAAAGAAGCGAAAAAGAAGGAGCACATCGCAAACAAATTGTTTAATTCAACAAAAATGTAAAGAAAAATACACGTTCCGGCAGAGATGATGAATGAATATTAAGAGGATATTTTCTCTTTTGCAAATGAAATAATCATTGTTTAACTCTAAACACAGGGTTAACACATACATACATACATAGATACAGGGTCACTACTCTACAAAATTGTATTAAATGGTGATTGTCTGAAGATGTAGAAGGTAGCGGTGTAAACAATTTTTATGCGAGAAAACAGTTCGAATGGAACGGAATAGACTACAATCAGCTTCATGAATATGATTCAATGAACTGCTTAGCCATGCCTCAACACAATAAAACCAAATCCTTTAGGCCGATTCCTCCGCTTCCCATTCTCCCTCCCCGTACCTACATTCCTATATCCTCTATTTCCTTCCTCCCCTAAGGACAATGTACAATGGGTCAATTTCGACATCCGGCTACTGTGCTTGTCTTGAACGACAGGTGCACGTCCTCTAACCTAACCTAACCTAACATTAGGCCGATTCATAACCATGGAGAAGACAGGGGTCAACTACTTTATATCGTATCGTTGGATAACTGAAGAAAGTGAACAGAATTTTGATGAAACATGCCTAAAGTAGACGAAGACAGTTAAAACTGTGTACAATAAGTAATGAGTAGAAGTCGCCATGGTCTAGTTGGTAGTGTATTGGCCTATTAGACATGACGCCAGGTCTGACCAACCAACAACCAATAAGAAAAAATATTTCCTCGATGACTTTTCTGGCAAAAAATCTGAAGAAAAAAAAATTTCTCTAAAACTTTTCTTCAGTGTAGGCTTTAAACTGTACCTACCACCACTTATGTGTAAAAATTAACTCACACCACGTATGTAAATGGTGTGAGAAACTAGGGACCAATTCTTATTAAAGGGTTGTAAAGACTAATTATTTACGTAATAAGCATTGAGTAACATTATTGGGACTGTTGACAGTAGCACATCCTTTACGAATAGAGAGGTCTGTGAAGAATAGTAGGGCGCATCTGACAAGGGACTCTATGAAAATCTACACCATTAGCTCCCAGTTGGACAGAACTCTTGGAAGTGGAATTTTTTCTGAATCGATCGGAATATACCGCTCTACAAGGCTACTAAAGCACCTTAGCTTCTTACAGAAGGAAGTTCCAAGAGGGAAATTACAATACTCGCCGATAGTCAGGCGCCTATGAGATCATTGGATAGTAACGTGATTAGCTCCAAGACGATGGACAACTGTCGGAGATATGTATATCAAGGTATAGAATTTCATCGTAATCTGTTTAGTAGTTTGTTAGCTTATTAGACGTAAGGCTACGATTCAAAATGAGATATGAAAATATATATCTTCGGTGACTTTCTCTCTCAGCAGATTTCCGACAAAAACTCAGAGAGTAAATAAAATTGTCATGAAAAGCTTCTCAAACATCTGTCGTTCGGAGTCGACTTTAGGTCCCGCCATTCATGTATAAAATTAACGCAGACAACATAAATGGTGCGAGAAGCAAGGTCCTTAATCCAGACTGTTGAAAACTGGTAATGAAATTTAATTAGACAAAAAAAAAAGTGAGCAATGTCTCGGAGAAATATGTCTCATACAACGTCAACTTATTTACTTAATCGTACACTTACATTCTATTTTAATGCTACAATACAAAATTTAAAAACAATTTTTTTCTTTGTAATTGAAAAGTTCAACGTACTTTGATTTCAATTCCATTATTTTCCACAACATTTATTATAAAATCTAAGGCTTCCTTCCATTTTCCTAGCAAGAATCTTGTACTTGTACTTCTATTTGTTCTTGTTTTCATTTATATTTCCAGTTTACATAAATAAAACATGTTTGTTGCACAATAAAACATAACAAAAAAATATTTCTAGAAATTAAAAATAAAAACTAAAACAACGTATTATTGAATGAATACAGCAGACTGCCATACGGCATTTATTTATTGCCAACAAAGAAAAAGTCTCTATAGACTGCCATACAAAAAAAAAATCATAGAAAAGTCTTATGCTGGCATTGGAATGCTACGAGTATCACAGGTAAGATTTTCAATACCCATTCCCCCAAGGAGGGGATAGAAGACATAGAAATTACAAGTTTTAACAATCAACACCTTTTTTTTATTTTTGTATTTTCTCTGTCGAAATTTTATTCCATTTGCCAATGGGAAAAAGTCAAGTGAAGATAAGTTAACAATTTTCATTTTTCCTGCTGTTTAGTTTCTAATTTATGTGTTTTAAACATTCAATTGCAATTGCAATGAATTGCTTTCTCTCTCTCTCTCTCTCAATCTCACTCACTCTCTGACTCGTTGCTCTTTACTCTGTTCTCTTGGCTTGCAAGGCAGTGTTATACGTACATAAGTGTGAGTGGTTCTAAAGGAAACTGAAAACAAACATCTTTTCACATGTGCTTTTCAACCTTTTTGAGTCCTTTTTTCTTACAATATGGTACAGTCTGCGTCAAAAGTTTTTAAACCAAAAGGCGAAATCTTTAAAAGAACATGAACAAAATTATTGTTTGAATGGAATAATAAATGAGAGAATTTAAACAGATGGATTAAAAAACAATTATTATTGCTGTTTTATTTTTATGAAAATTTCTTAATCTGGCTTTAAACTACTTGCTCACCTAGAAGAAAAGAACAACAAATGTGTTACAGTCATAAGAATGTCATAAGTAAAGTAAAGACAAGAAAAAGAAAAAATAGTCCGATGATAACCCATGAAGTATTGCTACTTTCCGAGAGTACATTACTCGACTGACTTACTTTATTGGTCATTATATCTATTTAGTCAGGACTACAACCTAGCTTCACTACAAGCTAACCTCACGGCACTTGTGCTGTGTGTCTTTATGTTATGCATGAGTGTCGGGGCCTGTTTAAAGTCGAATCCGAACGGTAGATTTTTGAGAAACTGAGAGGAATTCGTCGAAATAACATTTTTTATATTTTTTTACATCCGAGATCTATGATCGGGGATTCGAACCGTGGCCTTACGTCTAATATGTCAACGCACTACTTACTAGACAACGAGGAACTTCTAAACATCAACATTATATCGTTCTGCTACCTCATTGAGATATCTGCCACAGTTGCACATCGTCTTGGAGTTCATCGTGATAGAATCCAAGGTTCTGATAGGCGGCTGACTATCGGAGAATATAGTAATTTCCCTCTTGAGATCATTTTCGTCCCCTAATAATTATTAACGCAGCCTGTGTAGCAGAGACTTCTATCTCTAAGATCCTAAATTGATTCGGCAGCTTTGTAGATTGATTCAGAAAAAATTCCACTTCCAGGTGTTCTGTCCAACTGGGAGCCAGCGGTGTAAATTTTTATGGAGTCCCTTGTCATAAGCGCCGTATCATTCTCCGTCCTAATAATGTTACTCATTGCTTATTACGTCAATAAGTAGTCTTTACAATCCTTTAGTGAGGACTACGCCTTAGTTTCTGGCACCACTTATGTTGAGTGCGTTAATTTTTATACATGATTAGCGGGATCTACAGTTTAAAGCCGAATCTGAACGTCAGGTTTTTGAGAAACTTTTCATGGCAATTTTATTTACTCTCAGAATATTTGCCAGAAATCCATTGAAAGGAAGTTGTTTTGTTGGAGATGCCTGGGTTGGGATTTATCTACTAGACTAATGGTGTTTTCTTTTCTACAAAGAAAATGTCACCCTCTTACAAGATGCATTAAAAAGATTTTTGACCAACCCTGTTGTAATGTAATTTTTTATTTGAGAAGAACATAACACAAATATTTAAAAAAGGGTATGCCCTGTGTTTGGCACGGCGGCTGTTGATTATGTATGTAATAAATTCAGTAATTCTTCTTCATCAGATGACGAAGATGAATCTAATAACTGATTTTTGCAAATAAAATAGCAGCAATGTCCATATTTAAATTTTTTTTTTTCATAAGAAAGGTTTTACATCTAAATATATTTTGTATTTTTTTGATTTGTTTTCAATTATAAATGTAAATATGAAAAAGATGTTGCCTGATCGCTAATTTCTCAACTTTATTTTTTGAGAGCTTTTTTTATAACAAAAAAAAAATAACATTTTAACACTGTTCTAACATTGAATGCATTTTTTATATTACGGGCCACGTAGCTTTAATAATGTAATGTTTTCTTAAGGTTACTTAACAAAACAATGAAAAAATTAACTTCAATTTGGATAACAATACCAGGCGACTTTTTTTAAACATCATCTGGTAGCCCTATAAATAAACAAAACTCATCTGCTTTACAGGGCATTATCAGCACTCTCGATTTATACAGGGCATAAAATGCAACGCCCTCCACCATTGGCAAGTGCGAATTATTTAAAATAAAACATACCACCCTTTTAGAGGGCGAAATATTTTTAACAAACAAACGCAAAATTTGTATTTTGCCTTAATAAAATGCACATTTTTTGGTAGAAAAGAAAACACCATAAGGCGAATTCAGCACAGTAAAGAAAATTTGAGTTTAACATTGAAATATCGACCGATTTAATTTCAAATCCGTAATTAGAGTGTTTTTTTGCCTTAGAAGAATTTCATTTAACCACTTTTAATGTCCACTGTTTGTTTTTATACAAACCCTCTCTGAATATCGGCAAGCACACGTGCACACTTAAATGCACATGCAATTGCCAATTTAAAAAATATAAAGATTCTGGCTTCTATTATTTCGATTGGTTGTTTTTGCTTTTTCTTTTCTTATTTTTTTATTTCTATTTCTTATTTATTCATTTATTTATTTGCTTGTTCTTCTTCTTCATTTTCCTATAACAATAATTCATTCATTACAGTGAAGTTAGTTGTGTTACGTATTTTTCGAATTTTCCTAACGGATTGTATTGCAAATTGTAAACGGAAATGCAAGTTCTCGGCTTACAGTTAAAGATACTTATCGATTATAATAAATTATTTAACACATACATACATACACACACATACATACATGTGATGTTTATAAGTACACACATGTAGATTTATAACATTCTTCCGTAACCGGAAACATTTTTAATTAACTCCCCGTTGAATTGTAAGCGTTTTAACTGTTAACTTTAAATACACACGAGAGAAAGGAAGAGAGAGAGTGGGAGGGAGAGAATGAAAGAGAGAGAGAGAGTGTGTTAGGGAATAAAAATAAGAGCATAAAAGAAATTAAATGAAAGACTAAAGAAAGAATCAAACATTTTACCATTTTTTGTTAAATTACAACCACAACTATTGCTTTATAGCAGAAGAGGAGCAATTGAATACAATTTAGGAAACTGAACTCCAGCAACAACTACAACTACAATAACAATATTAAGTTGAAATTAATAGTTTAGTTTAGTTCAGTTTTAGTTTCTTTTGGGGTTTATTTTACCATCCAATGCCAGTAAAAGAGCACAAAAATAAAAGCGAGAGGCAAAAGGGTAAATTGTTACAAATTGAATTAAACGTTCGTTACTACATACCCATACATCAGGGGTATAATTTAAGGCCATAATAACAATGTAAATAAGAAGATGTTAGCTATTCTTTCCGTTTTTTTTTTCCTGAATTTAAATAAAATATTTACTACCCTATAGGGATTTTGATATTCAAAATGATAGGATAGTGAAATGCAATTTGGTTACAGTAATAGCAATTCATGTACATTTACATTGGTCATTACAACCCTTCAGTCAGGATTATGACCTAGCTTCTCAGTACATTTACCCTTCAGTTTTGCATGAATTCCTTCAGTACCATTGACTTCTCGTTGCACTAATGGCTCAAGAATTAATTAATTAATTAGTGTACACAATCCTTTAGTTAGGACCACAACCTAGCTTCTCACACCACCCATATTGAATGCGTTACATTACTTCGTTTTTGATTGACCTGCCTGTCATATCTCATTTAATAAGACAAAACACTAGCTAGTAGTCTACGACGATTTTAAGGTTGGATATTGGAATAGAAGCTAGTATTTTATCTGATAAATTACCTATTTCTGTATTATCTTTTTTTTTCTCTTCAAAAGCCCTTCGTCTTTTGGGTCCATGGATGATTTGGGAATATTGTTGCGTTTTTACCTTCAAAAAACACTTAAAATAGGAGCTCTTAGATTGCAAATAAAATAAAAATAAATTTGTGTTTAGTTTTAATTAAAATTCATTAGTATTTGCCCAATTGTGTGTGCCACTGTTCACAACTTGATGTAAACAACAACAATTCCTTTCCTTTGTCATTTCTATGTTTTTATCCTTTGCATAAACTTTTATATGGCAAAGTGAACAGTCTGATAAATATTCTTGAATCGTTGTTTATATTTATACGTCTAGTGTTATTGGTATATTTTTGTTTACTTGTTTACCATTTTTTATGCAAATTTGTTTGCTACATTGTTTCGTTTTTGTAGCTTTTGTTCATAATTTTAATGTTAAGCGATGTATGAGCCAGTATTTTGATTTTTCATTTTCACTCTGAAGCAATGAGTATTTTGGCAAGAGTGTCCTGCATAAATCGAAACAAATGGTAGTCAGAATGGTTTTAGATTTTGTTTATACGATGGATGAAGGTAAAAGTTATCAGCACTGTTTTTCAAATAGTTTTTAACCGGTGCCGCAACATATGACCAAACGTTGTCATGATAGAAAATTGGGGCTTCGTGTCTGGTTACATATTGATGGGGTTTTGTGAACAATGCACGCTTGAAACGTGATAGTATGGCTTGAGTTTAGCTGCGTAATGAATCCCTCGCTTTTGATTCCACCAAGTGCAGGGAAGTGTATGTGTATTCCGCTTGAGTATAAATTTTCTTCGTAGCTAGTGCACCACATATGATACCCTGCTCCTGCTAGTTGGTCACAGCAACAGATGACAGGACTTCCTCGATTTGATCCTTCTAACACAAACAAGATCTTCCTCTTCGCCAACATCTGCAGAATAGCCGTCTCGCCGGAGCATACCCCTCCATTTGAAGAACATGGCCGAGCCAGCGCATCCGCTTGATGTTAATACGTTGTACAAACTCCTTGTGGTTGAGGAGCTTATACAGCTCACTGTGTATGAGCATCGCCTATTAAGCTCCTGTTGGCAAGAGCGATCCTGCGTCTTATCTCCAGAGTGACATTATTTTTGATGGAAACGGTGGAGCTAAGATTTCCAATTCCATGACTGTATCAATAGTATAGTTATCGGCCATAATCTCATTTACTACCAGGCCCATCTTAGTAGACTCCTGTTCAATAGCCCTAAAGGCGGCAGTGACATCTCGCTTGGTACGCCCTATGGACACTTTTTTTCAAATACACTTCCATGACGAAGTTGAAGAGGTCCCCTTGTCTGAAGCCTCGCACGGAGTCCTCCAAGATGTAAGTAAAAACCATCACTCAATTACTTCTTATTTCCAACATAATTTCCTTAGTAATACAGTACATAACAAAAGTTTTCTTTAAAATTTTAATCTACTCGAATAACTTAATGACTTCTCAGCAATATTTAGAAAAAACTGTTCGTTCTCTAAAAATAAAAAAAAAAATTCCCAAATCCAAAACGTAATTCCCTAACCTTTCTTATGAAATTGAATAATGGAACGTGAGTACACGTATGACTAGAGAAGACATGACAGTTGCCAAAACAGAAAAAAAAAACGAGAAAATTGAGAGAAAAAGAAAAATAAAGAGAAGAATAAGATTCCATAATCCTTTTAATGTGTTCCGTTTTGCTAATGTTCCGTAAAACTTTTAACATTGATACCGGATTTAAAGCTCGAACTTGCCTGTCCCACTGACTAAAATGCTGTTGCTATAGCTACTGCCACTACCAATGCTGCTGTTACTGCTTTATCTTGTAGAAATTTGAAGATAATGCTGTTGATATTGCTATCGCTCCAACGCTTGCACACTATTTATGAACAAGACAATGGTACGTGATGATGTCAACATTCAGAGAGAGAGAGAGAGAGAGATAGAGAAAGAGAGAAAAATGATTTTAAATGAAAGGAATAAGAACTTTAAAGGTATACTCGTATTACATACACACACACACACACACATTTCTTAGTGAAAGTAAACGTACTACAACTGTTGCATTTTATTGGAGACAAAAAGAAAGCCAAAGAGATAACGAAAAAACTGGGTAATAAATGACTGTGGACTTAAGGTAAATCCAAATAAATGTTTAAGAATTTAATTTTTATTTTTATTTTTCTGTTTTGTTTTTGTTTTCCTTAAGATAAATTAGTAACAATTAAAGTTTCTTTTACTCTTTCATTAAACAAATAAACCTCTACCTGCAGATTTTAGAACAAACAAAATTACATTAAAAAAAACTCGGGGTTTTTTTAATTAAAAAGGAATCTCATGTCTCAACACAAATTACAACAATGTTAGCATTACCTCTGCTGAAGGTACTACTATGGAGACAGCTTTTGCGGTACTCCTATTCAAACTAAGTGGCCATGTCAATGCTTTTGTACGTTTCCAGCATCATTTAGTCTGTTTAGCGTTGTGGCCATTATTATGATTATTAACCAGCATTTTTTCAGATTCACTTCTCTTACTTTACTACTATCGCGATGTGGCAATGTTGATGGTGGCTTTGTATGCCATGGTTTTCCAACTACGTTTGCTGAGAAAAAAACTGTCAAAATGTGTTTCCGAGTTGAGAAATGCTAATGAATGCCACAAAATGTTGTCAACCAAATAAATGACAACAAAATTAAATTTAAAATACTTTTCCTCCTTCTTTCCCTTTCTTTTCAGCTTTCATTCTCCTCTTTTATTTTCATTTAGTGGGTTTTTTGGCCAAAGAAATCATTTTTTTTTTTATTTCTTTTAATTCTTTTTGGTTTTTGTTTTCCTACATTTTCCTTCTTTGTTTAGTTGTCAGTACTTTTGTTAGCATAAAATCGCAATATAAAGCACTCTGAATGCTTCAAAAAATTATGAAGTAAGCAACTGCACAAAATAATGGTGAAAAAAAACGTCTAAAGCAACTAAAAAGTTAATTTCATTTCTTTTTAAAAATCTTCATAAAACTGTAACATTTTAAATTACAAATAGTTGGTGTAGACAGGTAAAAAAAAAAGAAAATTCCAACTGATTCATGTACTGAATTCGATCAAGAGTATGTGGTTTTACTTTCCACCCTCTCCCCCAATGAACTGGAGATAATGATCTTTCATAGTCTCATGTACTTAAGATGAATTCTAGATCGCTAGAGGCATGGATGCTAAGATGGGTACAGCCAATGCTACGAGTGAAGGGGTTACTGAAAAACTAACGTCTAAGGCTAAGTGAATTCTCCTTTGAGACCACGAAAGAATTGAGGTTAGTTTTTCAAAACCTGAAGTCAAGCAGAAAGTCAGAAACGGTTTGGCTAATGCTAATGCCTTACTACTGCTTTCTAGACCGTCTCTGACCACCAGCGCATTATATGGCCGATGACACATTACGATCTGGTTTCATTTGAATAACGTTTTGCGGCCAATTCTCGCTTTAAATGAATTAATTGTTCTATGTACAGAATTCTCGTGATAGACTGGCCTGCTGTAAACAACTCATAATGGACCATATCCTTTTGAGGCCACCAAATAAATAGAATTTATCTCTATGCAATTTATATTTCGCTTTACAATAGATTTTGCTCATTAGCCGTGCTTCTCATATGATTTTTTGCTCTTACCAATGAAAATTCAATGCAAAACTGATTTCTATTCAAAACGATCAGACATCATTTCAGTTATACAAACCATCTTTGAACATCATTAAGCTTTTGTTCATATGGCACCCAATATTCTTGTTTTTGATTAAATACGCCCGACTTTCATTGCTTTGAAATGGCTGCTTGATTCATGCCTAATATTTATGCAAACTTTTGACACGAATCTTGATAGTCTTCAGCCTTATTCGAAGCATCCCGAATACTTTTAGTCTTGAATGAGAAAATCATAATTTTTGAAAAACGTAAACAGAAATTTTAAACATTGAACAGTTAGAGTGGTACTTATACTCGTACATCACACTCAACTTTTACCACCTAAGGAAGTGCCCAAATTTGATAATACAGTGGAACTTCTATAATTCGAACTTCTATAACTCTATTACTTGAATTTTCTATAAATTGAAGCACAGCAACCGTATGTTGAAGAGAAATTCTTTAACTACGTTTCTATAAGTTGAAGTTTTATTCTGCATAATGGTGATTCAAGTTATAGAAGTTTGACTGTATTTCAAAATTTTTTGTTATAGTTTTTTTGTTTCATTTTTAAGAACTGCCAATGAAACAATTTTTAAATAAAAATTACGGTAATTTATTAATGCGTATTTTTTAATGTACAGTTTCTTTTGGCACTCACTGCATATGTAACTCTATATAACCATGCATATACAAAAAATGTTGCTTAGATACATTAACCAATAATTTTGTACCCAAAATTGGATCCAAATTAAAAAACCTCAGTCTTCAGTTAATTCTGGAAAAAGTTTAATGAAAATTACAGGAAATTTTTGACTAAATGATGTTGATTTTCTATAAATTTTTTATAATACCCTTTATTTCATCAACATATTGCCCGTATTACATTTATGCAAACATTTAACAATAATCATAAACATTTCCTGCTTTCCATTGTAGGCTCTTTAAGCCCTTAAACACTAATGATTTCCAAATATTATTAATTTATTTTGATTTTCTATTCCGATGAAAATTTATTCCAAATTTTGAAATATTTTCACATTTTGAATCTCAATTATTCATTCATTTATTTTCATTAGCATTACTTCTTTGACAACTTTATTTGCGAATTGGAAAATGGTAAAATTTTCTTTTCTCTTGTATGTGTATGTGTGTGTAGTATTCTTAGTTTTTTTTTTCATTTTTGATTTGTTAAATAAACAAGAAAAACTTCTTTTTGGAAAATTATTTATTCGTTTAAAAATGTAAATATTTGCATAAAAAATTATTCAATTGACATTAAAAGTTTTCTCACTCACTCTCTCCCTCTATCTCTCTGTCTTAATTTTTCTATGGCAAAGAAAATGTAAATCATAGGAAGAGAGTTGGCAAGTAGAAGCGTAGAGCATGTAACCCTATTCAAATTAACAATTTGAAATTCAAAACTTTTCTTTTATTCATTACTTACACACAAACACATACAAACTCTCTTAGTAAAATATTAGGGGGTTCTACTATAGAAAACCACAATAATAACAACAACTATGACAACCAAAAAACCTGAAAAGTTGCATAAAATTTTGTTTGATTTGATTTTAAATGAACAAAAAACGCCTTCAACGTCTTCTTTACAAAAAAAAAGGAAACTGAACAATTTTTCCTATTACTAAACACTCCCACGTACATACATACATACATACTTATACACTTACAGTACTTTAAGAGAATTACAGAGATATAGAGAGAGAGAGAAAGAAAAAAGTATGTCGTCGTCTTATGCTTAATCTACATAAAATTAAGTTGAAAATATAAAACCATCACACACAGCAGTAGTCACTCACTTATACACTCACTTAGTCAGTCATTCATTTATATTGTCATCAGTTTTATACTCTTTCTCTCTCTCTCTCTCTCTCTATCTCTCTCTCTCTTTCTCTCTCTCTATTGCTCTCTTTTTCGCTCAGATATTTTACTGGTATGGCTTCTTCCTTTTTTTATGAGTAAATAAAACAGAAATTATTCATTCAAACTCAATCGCACACATCCATACAACTGTATCAGCTGGCATACACACATAGGAAATGCATAAATCAGGGATGGAAATGTAAATAATTCCGATCGTTTCACTCTTTTTATCATTAAATATTGGCATCTAAATATTTACTGTACATTTAGACTAGTCATCCTCACGAAATCCCTCAAGTATACAAAGTAAATCCATACGAGTGAATTACTTGGGACAAGCTTAGCTTAACAGATTATGAATTAAACCATCTTGTTGCAAGTCCAAACTTCTTGTTTTCTCAGTAGAACAAATTACTCACGTCTTTAAGATTCTGAACAATCTGTCGTTCGGAGTCAACTTTAAAGTGTATTAATCCCCGGAACCTGCAAAACCGACGAGCACTTCAGGCCTGGTGCACTACTTCCGAAATCGTCTTCGATCGACTTAGGAATGTCACTTACCCCTTTCAAGTGGGCCATCGCACGGAAATTCACTCGAGATACCAACATATAGTGGGTCAATTAGGTCTCCTGCTCCACTGCTAGACTCACTTAGCCATCAATGAATAAAAGGCGCACTAATCGGTTACTTGGAATTGGTCATAACATCATCTCCATCACAGTGGCCATGCTTGTTGGTCATTGTGTTATGGTAAGATACGGTTCCCATTTAACGACTTCTCCCGTTGATCCAGATCTGTTGTAGAAAAGGAGTTTATTATTCATATTCTTTGTCAATGCCCATCTCTTGCGAGGTGCTGATATAGGTTTTTTATCTCCCCAATTATTGTCAGCTTGACGGAGCTAACATTCCTTGCACTGACAAACTTCTTCCTCCCTGCTTTGGAGGAACTTGACTGCGCTTCACCTATGGTGTCATAACGGGCCGCTAGATGTGCTCAAGTGAGCTTTTGGCTACCAAAGCTCATTTATAAAATTAACACACGAAAAGCCAAATTGTCTTTCTGACTGAAGGATTGTAATGACAATTTATGTACAGTGAGCGTCAAAAGAAGCTGTACACAAAGAATAACATTCCAACAATCACCAACTACAACTACTTAAGGTGAGTGCCCTAAAAAATTTAGCAATATTTCAAAATTTTTTGCTACTTTTTTTCTCTTTTTGTTTAAATTTTAAAAACGGGCAATGAAACAATATTGAAATAAAAATAACTCTAATCTAATTATGCATATTTCTTAACGTACTGTTTCGTTTGGCGCTCACTGTATGTATATACAGTTGCCTATAAAATTTATTATTTATTGCCAAGTAATGTTTTCCAACTTATAATGCGCTAACGGTCTTTAATTAAAAACCTTATCTTCTATGCAACACAAACCGTTCCACAGTTTTACATATTGACTGCCCTAGCTCCTAACAATATAATCACACTTTCCATCTCTGCCAAAAAGTCAACAATCAACCTTCCAAGTCGAAGACTGAGTTTTTGTCTCTTGTAAGAGTCTATTGTGCTTAAGCATTAGTTTATTATCTCCTACACATACATTCACTCACTAACACATATGAATGCAAATTTAATATGTTTCCACTTTTTTTTATGCTCTGCTAACTCTCTCTCACTCTCACTCTCTCTCTCTCTCTCTCTCTCTTTACAATCTTTAATTTTTCTTTGTGTGCATATTTGCGTAAACAGTGCATGTTTGTCTAGGACACAACACAAAAGGATTTAAAATAAATTTTTTAAAAGCATATAAAAGCATATGCTTTTATTTAATATGTATATGCATGGGTGTGTATGTGTGTGTATTAGTATTTATAAGTGAATATTATGCATATTCATAGATATTTACTTATGGCTTATGTTTGAATAGAGTAGAGTAGAGTAGAGCAAAAATGCAAAGAAACAAAGAGGCCTTTTTCCTTGTCTCTATTGGATAAACAAAGCAAAAGAATCTTTTATTTTTCTTTTGTTGCATCTCACAGGACTTTCGTTTTATTTGTCGACTATTTGTTTACATTTCAACTTTGTTTACAACTCTTGCTACTGCTGCTGATGCTATTGCTATTGCTATTGCTATTGCTGCTTTGTACTATTGTTTGGTGTAAACATTTAACTATGAAAAGAGTATTTAACTATGAAAACTAGTTGCAGATAATAAAAACAAAATAAAAACCAAAAATAACAACAATAGCAATAATGATTATAATAATAATAACAATAACAACAACAATACAATTATCATAAACATCAATGTTGTTATCATCATCATCAGCATCAGCATCATTAGAATCGACATGGTTGAGATTGTGTCGCAATAGCAATACCAGGAAATTGAGCTGAAGAATGAATGGTAAGATGAGTTGAGTGTATCGCAAATAAAATATAAAATAAAATAAAAATCTTTTTTATTTAATTTTACTTTAGCAGAAATAGAAAACTTTATTCGAAAGACAAATACGTACAAAATAAAAGCGAAACGAATAAATTGCGTTCGTATTATTGTTGTTATAACAATAGCAACAGGGGTTGCACTGTATAAGGCATTGTCAGAATACAAAAAGTAAATAACTATCCAGGAATCAGGCTCTAAAACGCAAATAAAATGACAACTTTTCCGTTCGTTCTTGTCAAAGTAAATACAGAGACTTACAAAAGGCTGTTTGATTATGTGAGTAATTCTGTTTAAAATCTTTGAAATTTATTAGAGAGACTCCATACAATAAAAGAAAATAAAAAATAATTGCAGGCGATTTCATATTCCAGCACTTGACATTGTTATCTAAGGAATTTTGCTTTGTTCTTTCTATTAGATAAAGACATTGTTACACGTTTAGCTTTTAAAAACATTTAAAATATGAGCTCATAAATTGCAAATAAAAAATAAAATAAATTTGTGTTTAGTTTTAATTAAAATTCTTTATTATTCGCACAATTCTGTGTGCCTCTGTTTACAACTTTATGTAAACAAGAACAATTGCTTTGTTTGTCATTCACTTTGCACTCTTTTGCGTAAACAATAACAATTGTTCGACTGATCTTTGTAACGGACATCTTCAAAACACGATTATTCTCTTCAAACACCGCGTCTTCGCACAAAACTGACTGAATTTCACTCACTCAGTCGCCTGATTTGTCTTGCCTTTTATATGGCAGAGTATACAGTCTGATGAATGTTCTTGAAGGCAGAATATTCGTGGCTTCATACATACATACATAACATAATTGGCCATTACAACCCTTCAGTCAGGATTACGACCTAGCTTCTCACACTACTTATGTTGCGTGCGTTAATTTTATACATGAGTGGCAGGACCTACAGTTTAAAGTGGACGACAGATTTTTGAGAAGCTTTTCTTGGCAATTTTTTACTCTAAGAGTCTTTGCCAAAAATCTGCTGAGAGGAAGTCGTCGAAGAAATATTTTTCGTTTTGATGTCTGACCTGGGATTCGAACCCGGGCCTTTTGTCTAATAAGCCAACACACTACCCACTAGCCCACGGCGACTTCATTCGTGGCTTCACCTTCTCGAAATCTTTGTAAATGAAAACAACGTTGTTTTATTATTATTGTTTAAGCATTTTGTTTACATTTATTGTTGTAGTGTTTGTTGTTGAATTTTTGTTTACTTGTTTACCCTCGTTATGCTGGTGTTTGTTGTTGTATTTTTGTTTATAATTTTAATGTGAAGCCTTGTATAAGCAAATCACCAGTATCTAGTATCTCTTTATGTTCGTAACAATATTTTCATAGAAAGACCCATATTCACGTATTCATATGCTTACAAAGCCTTATTTATGAACATTAATATTTAATAAAATTAAAGAAAAAGGAAAATCGACTCCAACCATCCATCTAAACGAATTTGATGGCATTAGTATGTAATTTAGGTATGAGCATGACAATCAAATATAAATTTTTAATATTTTTATTCGTACCTTTTTAAGTTTTTCTACGAATTTCATTCGTATTGTTTTTCATTTCCAACATCTCATATTACGATTTAAATTTTATTTCGTATTACTTTTTTTATTTTTTTCATACTTTTTATTTAAATATTATTTTCCATCTAACAATAGCTCATAATTTTCCTACTTATGTTTTGTATTCTACTTCTGTTCGTTTTCTTTTGCAGGCCAGCAAAAAAAAAAAGAAAATGGAAAGTGGAACGACGACAACATTGTTCTCAGACGACAGACGTTAAAAGTAAAATGTATTCGAAGTATAAGGAACAAAAATAAAATAAAGAATCTGTGAAACGAAATACATCCGTTTTCAACTCATTAAGTGTCTTATTGTGTTGTTTAAAGAAAACTTTTCATATTTGATTTGTATCTCTTACCCCCCTCTCTCTTTCTCTCTCTCTTCCTCATCTGCTTATTATCATATGGAAAACAGCGAAAAGATTTTTACTTTTGTCATACAAAAAATGGTTTTTTCTCATTTTATTTTTTATTTTTCGTATTGAAAAAGGTATTGTTAAGACGTTTTAATAAAAGAAGGCAGGAGGGGGAATATTTTAAAAGAGTCGGAAGAAAAGTTTTTAAAGGCAATTCAAGAAAATATTCTTAAATGTTTTGATAAAAACTAATTTGAAAAAAAAGGAATTTTTAAAAAAAAAAACTGTTTAAAACAAGAAAAATTTATAGAAAGTAAATAAATAATAAGGACAAGGTCTTCAATACGAGCGTTAGAATATCTCCACACAATGGAAGATATTAATTTCCAATGAATGCACCCTAATGCTTAAAGTTGCTATGGCGCTATACTCTTATCACCCTCATTGTAATACCCATATAACATGGATTGCCTTTTATATTTCGGGATTAGAGAACAAAATCGCCTTATGGTTTTTCAAAATATTCTCCATTAAGATCTATACAATTTTGCATGTATTTGAACCAATTGTCGAAGCACTTTGGCCACTCTAATTGAGGTATCTCCAAAACATGCATTCTGAACGCATCAACCGCTTCTTCAGGTGTTGAAAAACGTTGACCTCTCATTGTATTTTTTACGTATGGCAATAAAAAGAAGTCATTCGGTGTCAAGTCAGGACTATATGGCGGATGGCTCATCAAATCGATGTTTGCAGTTGTTTGAGCCGATGTGTGAGAACTCGCATTGTCGTGGTAAAGAGTGATCTGTCTTCAGCGGTTGGTTTTCCTGATTTATTGAAAGACAACTGGCAAACAAATGGTTCTGTACCATTCAGAATAAACTATTTTGCGTTGTTCTAGTGGTACGATTGCGACATATCCTGTTTTTCCGAATCATTTGCTTGGAAATGCTTCGTGCTACGAGCAACTTTTGTTGGATTTGGCTCATCTTGAAACACCCATACAGTCGACTGCTGTTTGCAATATCAGTTGGCACAAAGCATCAATGGTTTCCGGAACAACAACTGTCAACCATCGATAAACAGTGGTCCTTGATGGAGCTTCATCGCCAAAAATTGAATTAAGTTCATCGATGCACTGTTGTTGAGTTAATCCACGTCGAAAGTTGTAAAAAGTAATCGCACGAAAATGTTCACGATTTAATTCCATTTTTTGGGCGTGATGAATCTTTTAAGTTACTGTAAACAACGCAAATAGTGCTCGTATGTCAAAACGTCCTCAAAAATGTCAAGCTTTACGATATTGCTGTCAGTTGGCAGATTGTAACACTAGGCTTGCCAAATTCCGAAATATAAAAACAACCCTCGTAGTTGTTTCAAAGCAAATTTACAGTTGCATGCACAGGCCAGATCGTATCCACAATAAAACCATCTCTTGCTTCAGTCTTTATATTTAAAAGTTCTGTAAAGAATGTCACAAAGAGAGAGATCAGAAACCTTTGTCTTTTCATTACATGGGTAAGCGGCTGACACTTGAGGTAAAAGACGCTCTATTTCACCTACTCGGACCCACAGCTACTGTAGAAAGCATTTGCCGGAAAGCTAAGATTTCGCCAAGTCTATCACGAGCCCAATGGCTTGTTTGGAATCACTATTATGCAATAAATGGCGATGGGATTTATAGACAGAACTAAGTGGTTCATCTTCTTATCCGTATGTATTCGGCAGTATGGAGAAAGATTGGCTACGTGTAATCTTTCTTTCTGCTGTCAACAATATTAAGCTTTTCTATATATCGACTGCATGGGATCCAAGCTACCTGAGACAATCGAAATACCTATACCCTATAACATGTCGAAATATGCGAGCTCCTTAACGGCCCTAGCCGTTTATTAGCATACAATTTCCAATGATAATCCCTATGTCCCGAAAGTCTTATATGGCAGGATTACCTTTGAAGGATACGAAATGTTCCTGATATATCCTGGGCAATCTTAGTTAAGCACTTAAACACAGATTGGTGATTCTAGCAAGATAACAGCTTATAGGAAAACTAGCATTGCACGACTTTCAAAATAGCCATGACTACTGATTGACAAACGCGTCAGTGCCTGACCACTATGGGCATGTAAGGAAGTTTAATATCAGAACACTTACAATAATCCTTCGATTTACGTCACCTCGATTAACGTTGTTTCGATTGACGTCGTCAAATTTTTTGTTCCTTCTAACTTCAATTTGTGTCGTCATTCGATTTTTTTGGAACCAACTGCGTAATAAACATACCACAGCCCACCCTGTCACGCCCCTTCCATTATTTAGTTGCTTATTTATTAATTACATTCAAATTACGAATTCTTTCTAATTATTATTAACATAGTAATATTCGTCCTCTAATCTCTAATATATTAAAAAGAAAAATTATCTAAAACGCAAATCCTCTATCATCCTGCTATCATGTAATATTTAACACAATAAATTTTAATTATAAAGCAAAAAAATAAAATAAAAATTTAAAATATTCATGATAACACTGCCACCATTTATAATATTTTCTCCCTCATAAAATCCAACGCAAAAAATATGTTTTTAAATAAAACGTATTAAAATATTTTTAATTTAATTACAAACAATATTTAAATTTACTTCTTTTTTTTTGGTTATGTTTTTATCATAAAATATGCCTCACCTCTCGCTTTCTCGCTCTTTCATATTTCCTGTTGTAATACAGTCGAGACTTTGAAAGCATACTTTTACACACGTTTAACTATTTGTTTTTGGTTTTAATGAATTAAAAAATAATTCACACACACACACACACACCTAAAGCCACTCATACAGTTTTCAAACATTATAACATGGGGCTGAGCTTCAGGCTACCATGGGGGTCAGTAGGTGGCGGATAACTGAACGACCTACCCCAAGTAGGTTAGCTGCGAATAACCAATAAGCAGTCCCCGACCAAGAGCGGCAGTGGCGGAGGCGTACTACAAAAAGGTACATATGTCCGGTGACGCTATCTGTGACATGGCGAACTGATGCCGCCATTAACTAAGCATCATCCCACAGAGGGTTCCCTCGAGAGATGGGAAAATAGGAGAGTAACGCCTCCGTGGTTCCCTCAGTTTCAACGAAGCGGCGAATACGGCGCCCTTGATTGGGGCATTAGAACTGAGACCGGTAAGGTTCTAATTATGGTATACCGGAAGATGTATGTGAATTGGCGATATAGGCTGACAATAACAGTATTCCGGCACTTTAGTAGGCGGTGTGAAAGCTGGCCGAAATGGCTGTCGGGCTAATGCTGTTATTGCCTCCGCCCCGTTAAAATTATGGCAAATCTGTCGGTACGTTCCTGATTTATCACCGTTAAGTTGGTGTTGTAGGACCAGATGTTAATCCCTGGCTTATGTCGACCTGGCTCTGAACACGTATTCCCATGAGGTTACGTGTCAACCCTTGCGTGGCCTCCCTGCTTATGCATAGATAACCACGGGGTCTTTCGTGACGACTACAACGATGGATTAGGATAGCGGCCGAGAGTTGGGGCCCAAAAGAAATGATTAATAGCAAGAACAAAATAATAATAAAACGGCGAATGAAATGAATACGCTGGAGCTCAACGCTTTCGGGCAGAGCTCTAGAATTCTGAGATCCCCAGTGCGAAACCGGGAAATGAACCCATTCGGTCAGAGTACGAGAACTCCGAGATCCCCAGTGAATGGAGAATCTTCAGGATTGGTGGGATCGGAGGTGGAACCAACGCGAAGCAACCCGTCGGCATCGGCTAGCGGGGTTTTTGGTCAACTCGGGGACCAAATTAGAAGTTTAATCGAAATGATGGAGGATGGAAAAAGAAGATCAATCCACCAACCGATGAGGGATGCGATCGACTCCATTAAGACCCTATACGACCTGTACGCAGGCGAGTTAAGGGGGCAGACAACCAGCGAGAAGAGTTGTAGCAGTTCTGCTACACAAACTTCGCCTTGGATGAGGAACAATGAGGGGAAGAGGAGACAAGAGGAGGCTGTTGAGATTCCCCAAGCAAAGAGGAGAACTCCAAACCCTGCGCCAAAAGTCCAGCCGCGGGGAAATACTGCGACGACTTTGGATAGGCAGGTTAACGCGGAGAAGACAACTGGAGAATCAGAGTGGCAAAAAGTCACTAAGAAGAAAAGGAAGGGCAAGAAACCTAAGGAGAGGAAAACGAAGCCCGACGCAATCATGATAGCAGCGAAGGATGACACATCGTATGCTGACATTTTAAAAAGAGTTAAAACGGACCCTAATCTCTGCAAATTAGGTGAAAACGTGACGAAAATCCGGAGGACCGTCAAAGGCGAGCTATTACTTCAGCTCGGCAAAAACGGTGAGCGAACGGATGACTTTAGAGGGGCCATTGGAGAGCTCCTAGGTGAATGCGCGTCTGTCCGCACTCTAAGGGAGAGGAGGACGGTTGAAATAAAGGATATCGATGAAATAACGGAGAAGGAGGACGTATATAACGCGATTATGAACGTTCCAGGTATTGAGGGCTTCGGTAAGACCGACATAGTTGGCCTCAGGAAGGCGTATGGTGGGACGCAAACTGCCGTAGTAAGCCTTAACGCAGACGCTGCAACGATTCTCCTGAGGGAAGGAAGAATTAGGATCGGCTGGGTCATATGCAGAATTCGCGAGAGGAACATTCCGACGAAATGTTTCCGGTGCTTGCAGTTTGGACATATGGCCCGTCAGTGCACAAGTAAGATTGACCGCTCGCGAACTTGCCGTAGGTGCGGACAGGAGGGGCATATTGCGAAAAATTGCAAGGGCGAACCTCTTTGCATGTTCTGCAAAGTGGGCGACCCGAAATCTGCTAACCATATCGCGGGGAGCGGAAAGTGCCCACAATTTTTGAGCGCACTTAGATCACGTCCTAGGAGATGAGGTTAATACAAATTAATCTGAACCACTGTGAAGCAGCCCAGGACCTATTGGTCCAGAGGGTAAAGGAGGAGAAAATTGATGTCGCCATCATAAGCGAACCTTATAGGGTACCGAAGAATAGTACTTGGATCACGGACGGATCTAGTACTGCGGCTATATGGATCTGTGGTTCATTACCCTTCCAGCAAACCTATGTGTCGGACATTGGTTTCGTTATGGCCAGGATAAAGGGAGTTTTCGTCTATAGCTGTTACGCCCCCCCGAGATGGTCAATGGAGGAGTTCCAACATATGCTGGACAGGATGGCGTCCCACGTGCGCCTGAATACTCCCGTCATTATTGCAGGAGATTTCAATGCTTGGGCGACCGAATGGGGTAGTAGATATACTAACACCAGGGGTCGCTGTCTCTTGGAAACGGTCGCTTCCCTTCCTGTGGCGCTGATGAATGATGGAAGAGGAAGCACATTTAGGAGAGCTGGATCGAGCTCGATGATAGATTTATCGTTTGTGAGCAATAGTCTTGTTTCGCGGACCGCGTGGAAACTAACTGAGGACTTCACGAATAGTGACCATCAGGCAATCGTGATGACGGTTACTGGGCGCAACACGAGAGGAGATGGATTGGCGAAATTTACGGGACCTAAATGGAAGGACACCCGCTTTGACGAGGAGACGTATAGATTGCTGTTGTCGTCTTTTCATACGACTGGCAGCACGGCCGAGGAATTAGTGAGCGATATATGCGAAATGCTCAACACTGCATGTGATGCTGCAATGCCTAGGAGGACTGTGTGTAGGGGACGCTCCCCCTGCTACTGGTGGAATGACGAAATTCGGAATCTGCGGTCGGCATGCTTTAGGGCGAGAAGAAGGGCCCAGCGTACTAGAGGAAGAGCGACAGGGGAAGCCGAACGGGCTTCGTATGAGGATCTTAGGCATCAACTTAGAAGAGCCATTAAAAGGAGCAAGAAACTATCCTTTCAGCGGATATGCCAAGAAGCTGACATAAATCCTTTTGGGACGGCTTATAGAGTCGTCTGCAAGAGAATCGGCGCTCAGCAACAGCCTAAACTAGGCTGTCCAGTTTTGCTACGGGGAATCATTAGTACATTATTCCCACGAGGCCAGCCCTACACTTTTATAAGCAGGGATACGGATGCCGATCATACAATCCCTGAGGTAACAAGAGAGGAGGTACTCGCAGCATGCAATGGAATAGGAGATAGGAAAACACCGGGGCCAGATGGAATCCCGAATAGGGCACTTAAGGCGGCTATCCGGTTCAGACCTGATATGTTCGCCAAGGTGTTCCACAAGTGCTTCGTCGAGGGTGTTTTTCCACGTAGATGGAAGAAGCAGAAATTGGTTCTCATTCCAAAACCTGGTAAACCACCAGGGGAACCATCGTCATATCGGCCCATCTGTCTACTTGACACAATGGGAAAAATACTGGAGAGGATAATATACAACCGACTACTGACGCGTGCCGAGGCAGGAGGAGCTCTCTCGGACCTGCAATACGGATTTAGGAAAGGACGGTCCACTGTTGATGCGATCAGGAGGGTAGTCGACATTGCAAGAGATGCAATAGAGGGCGAAAGATGGAGATTTGGCACCAAGGAATACTGCGCGGTTGTCACACTTGACGTTAAAAACGCGTTCAACTCAGCGAATTGGGGGCGGATTATGAGAGCCCTCTTTAACATGGGTACGCCGCCATACTTAATGGAGATTCTGAACAATTACTTTAAGGACAGGAAAGTAATATATCTAACGGATGAAGGAGAGCAGGAATACGTAGTGACGGCGGGTGTCCCGCAGGGCTCTGTACTTGGCCCACTACTATGGAACATAATGTACGATGGAGTACTTCGACTGCGATTGCCAAACGGGACTACAATTGTAGGCTTTGCAGATGACATTGCCATAGTCTCGGTAGCTAAGACGGTACAGGATATAGAGGAGAAAACTAACACAGCGATTCGAAATGTTGGTGCATGGCTGGATGAGGCAGGTTTGACACTTGCTGCACATAAAACGGAAGCCGTTTTGATAAGCGGCCGGAAGATAGTGGAGAAGATGAAAGTGACCGTTGGAGGCACAGAAATCGAATCAAAGAGAGCAATAAAATACCTGGGAGTGATTATTGACGACAGGTTGAACTTCAAGGAGCACGTAAAATACATCGGCGAAAAGGCATCTGTAACGCAGGGAGCACTGGCGAGGATGATGCCAAATATTGGAGGACCAGGTCCATTCAAGAGGAGGATAATTTCAGCGGTAGTAACGTCGATAATGCTATATGCTTGCCCCATATGGTCGGAGGCACTCTCCGTGGGGTCGACAAGGAGAATACTGTCCTCGGTGTATCGTCTAAGCGCGATTAGACGGATAAGTGGCTTCAGGACAGTGTCTGATGAAGCGGTATTGGTATTGGCAAGGACAATACCAATAGACATATTGGCGGATGAGATGAGGCGAATATACTTCCGCCGTCTTGAGAGTCCAGGACGGACAGCGGCTATAAAAGCGGAGGAAAGAATGACTTCCATGCACAAATGGCAGTCACGATGGGAGAGCAGTTTAAAGGGAAGATGGACATTTCAGCTTGTCCCTTCTATAACCCCTTGGATGGAGAATAATCATTGCGAGCTGAATTATTACTTGACCCAGTTCCTAACTGGTCATGGATGTTTTAGGAAGTACCTGCACAGATTTGGACATGATACTTCCCCTATATGCCCAAACTGTGTAGACGAAGAGGAAGATGCGGAGCATGTTCTAACATGCTGCCCCAGGTTTAGATGGCCCGGAGAAACTAGATTAGGACCAAACCGGCTCATGGAGGAGCTGTTGAATTCTAGGACGCTATGGAGCCAATACAGCCAGAAAATGGCCGAAGTAATGATAGTACTCCGAAGACTGGAGGAACGAAGACGACATTTGAGATGATGTGATAAAGCTTTCGAGCTAACCAGCCCCCCGCGAAGTAATACCTTACGGCAGTCCCGCGGGGGGAGAGTGGTTGATGTGTGTGTAGGGGGTGGGTTTTAGTACGTAGGCACCAAGGATGGTGAATCGTGCATGCTTTTGTTGGAACAAAAGTATCTTTAGAAGATTTACCACCTCCGGCTCAAGACAAAAAAAAAAAAAAAAAAAACTCATACAGTTTTATTTATGGAAAAGCCATAAAACATTTAAAACGTTTTTAGATAATAAATAATAATCGAAAGAGATAGAGAAAGAGAAAGAAGAAAAAATCATCAAAACATTATCATACCCGACATATGCAGTATATACGTGCGTTATGTATGCGTAAGTGAAATGCTGCATTGGTTTACAGTGTCTCGTTGATTGTGTTTAGATTGCCACAATCTATGCCAACTATTTACGACACAGAGAGGAAGATCTGCATATGTAGCTGTCGAATACACCTCCCGCTGTGCTTTAGTAAAATCATAGAAAAATTTTTATTACACCATAATTACAAAAACAAAAAACAAAAAAATAAGATAAAATTTTAATTGACATTCCATAACTCATAATGAGTAAATATACGCATACTATATCAACATACGATGGGTTGCAGGAAAATTATTAAAAAAAAAACAAAAAACAAATTATTTTTTATTACGCACGATATTGTTATGTTTTTACCTTTTAAAAAACATTTAAAATATGAATTCGTAGATTGCAAATAAAATAAAAATAATTTTTTTATTATTATTCGCACAATTCTGTGTGCCACTGTTCACAACTTGTTGTAAACAACAACAAATGCTCTTCTTTGTTATTCTTCTGAAAGCACGCTTTACATAAACAATAACAAATACAAGACAATTATTCGACAGATCGTTTTAACAGATGGATTACTC
This sequence comes from Sarcophaga peregrina, assembly GCA_014635995.1. Taxonomy (NCBI): domain Eukaryota; kingdom Metazoa; phylum Arthropoda; class Insecta; order Diptera; family Sarcophagidae; genus Sarcophaga; species Sarcophaga peregrina. Next base: position 6,890,462 of record CM025791.1, read on the forward strand.
TCTCCAAACGCATCGCGTCTTTACACAAGACGGACTGAACTTCACTACTTAGTCGCTTGCTTCACCTTGCCTCTTATATGACAGACTAAACAGTCTGATTACTGTTAATTTCCATGCAATTCACGTCATATTCACTTCCAAAGTTTGAGTATTCATTGAGTCACTCTACTAAAAGAAAGCAGTTGTTAAAGTTGTCCATAATATTCACCTTTTACTTTATGATGAAGTCGCCGTAGTCTAGTAGATAGTGTGTTGGCTTATTAGCTGGAAAGCCCGGGTTCGCAGTCCAGGTCCGACATCAAAACGAAACGGTGATTTCCTCTCAACAGATTTCTCGCCAAAACTCTGAAAGTAAATAAAGTTGCCATGAAAAAGTTCCTCAAAAATTTGTCGTTCGGACTCGATGATAAACTGTAGGCCCCGCCACTTACGTATAAAATTAAAACACACAAAATGAGTGGTGTGAGCAGCTAGGTCAAAATCCTGAGCGAAGGGTTGTAATGGCCAATTATGTATGTATGTATTTATGTACTTTATCTAACTGACTGATCGACTCAATAATTTGTTCTTTTGATTTACTTTGATCAACAACATACACCTGTGGGCTTGCTTACTTAATTGTCTATTACAACATTTTAGTCCAGATTGTAACCTTCTCACTCCACTTATGTGTGGTGAGTGGTGGGTCTTACAGTTTAAAGCCTCAAGAGTAAAGTGTCAAAAGCTTTTATACAAAAATTGCAGAGAGAAAGTCACCGTAGATGATTTTTTTCTTTATTTCGCTTTGTTTGAAATGTCTGATGCAGGGATTGAACCTAGGCCGAACGTCTACTAAGCCAATACACTACTCATTACTATAGCGATTTCAATTTTAATCTGAATTTAGTTTATGATAGCCAAAGTTGGTTTAATTCAATATTGGCCCCCAAAAAGGTATGCATTGACGTGTAATCTAGATGTTGCCATGTTTCTCTGCCTTCTAAATAACCCTCGCATTAATGCATATTCAAATTCAGTAACTTTGTGTCGACCAAACACATGGCATTCATTAAATGGGCTACTGTTGCATTTTCTAGTAACAAATAAAATATTTTAATTCAATTTATTTTCAACCAATATAATCGAGCGACAAAATACAATAAAAATAAAAAATATTTTTTATTCATTTCCCATAAGCTTAAAGCGGTTTATATTTTGGAGCAATTTTTTGAAAAATATTTCTCATATTAAATCTGGGCTTTAGTAAACCATTTAGCATGTGGAATAATTTAAGGGATTATTTTCTTTTTAAAATTTTATGCATATTTTCTCTAATAATTACATTCTATAATTAAATTAAATTTTAATGACTGTGTACTATTATTATAGCAAAAATAGCAAAAAGGGATTTACGTAATAAAATATTGTATTCGATTTGACAAATTAAAACTTTAAAAAGGATTCGAAAGCTTAGAAAAAGGGGGATTAGTTTTCACACAATTTATAATTATATTTGGAATAAAAATTTGAAATTTTTTGAAATTTTAAATCTTCTAATAAAAGATTTCAAATATTAAAAATTTTTAAAATTTTAAATTTTAAAAATATAAACGGTTTATTTATATTTTAACGTTTACATATAAGCTCGTTGATTGCAAATAAAATAAAAATAAATTTTGTGTTTTGTTTTAATTAAAATTCTTTATTATTCGCACAATTTTGTGTGCCACTGTTCACAACTTTATGTAAAGAACAGCAGTTGCTTTGTTTGTTATTCCTCTTACACCTACCGCATAATCAATAACATTCACTAAACAATTGTCCGATAGATCTTTGTAAGGGAGATCTTCAAACCACGATTACTCTATTCAATTGCATCTCGCTTTCACACAAGATTGACTGTACTTCATTAACTCAGTCACCTGTCTGGTGAATGTTCCTGAAGTCGAACGTTCATGACTTTGCCTTCTCGAAATCTCTACATACATATGCAAATTTCATTGTTTAATTTTATTATTGTAGTATTGTAGGTATATTTTTGTTTACTTGCTTACCTTTTTATGTTGGTGTTTGTTGTTGTATTTTTCTTTACATGTTTATCATTTTTTATGCTGATGTTTGTTATTATATTATTTGTAAACATATTTGTTTACTTGCAGTTTTGTTTTTGTAGCTTTTGTTTATAATTTTAATGTAAAACAATCTAGACTTTTTCACGTTTGTAAAAATATTTTCAATTGATGTTGGTTGCCCTTTTCCTTCTTTACAAACTTCGTATAAAAATCTTATATTACGTAAATTTGCATAATTAAACTCTTGTAAAAACACTCCAATTAGTAAATCCAACTATTTTTTCCTTTAATTAAATGGAAAGCAACAATGATTTCGTAACACAAGAAAACTCCATCAGAACTCGTATTTCATACTAAGTCCCTCTCCCATTTATGACAATATTTTATGCTGTCCTGTTATTTTCTTCTTTTTCTCTCCTGTTCTATTCTTTTTGTATTTCTTTTGTGCAACCAGCAGTTTTAATTCTATTTAATGAACTGCTGCCTTCATTCTCATACATTTGCATTGTTTTTCTTGCTTTTATTTCCAAATCATTAGAAGAAAATCAGTAGAAAGAAAAAAAAAAACTAAATTTTCTTTAGCAATCAATTGCAGTTGACATCACTTGTTGTTATACAAACTAAAACAAATAAAAATCCTCAGTTTCAGTTGCATACACACCCAGAATTTCAGCCTAAGGCCGGAAATCTGTTGGACCTGTACCTGAACAAAAAAAAATCAAAATTCATATGCCATGGATTAAAAGACTCACACCCAGACACACACACAAATGCTTTGTTGAAATAAATTCTACCCTGTGAGGTTGCTTTTAAATAGAGAGTGTCATTTAATTTCAAGTCTATTGACCCAAAAATGTGGGAGTAAATGGTAGTAACAGGTCTACGGATTTATTGGTTAAGCATTAAATCAAATTTTCGACCACAAAACAAATACATACGCAATAGCACTCACTAACATACTTGCAAAATAAAGCATTCATTTGTTTACTTCTAGTTCTCGGACTTGTAGGAGAAAGGTTTCACTCTTAAAATGAGTTTGGTACTGTCAGGGATGGAAAAGCGTAATAAATATGAATGATGAACGGTTCATTGCTACCGTTACGAAACTCTGCGTGGCTCTACTTGACAAACGCTAAACTGCAATGTGCTAAATACAGTGCACCTTCTATTAAACCTCATAGCTCATACAACTCTTTAGTCAAGATTACTTGGTTTCTCACACCATTCATGTTGTGTGTGCTAATTATATACATGAGTAGCGGGACCTATAGTTTAAAGTTGATTCCGAATAACATATTTTTTGAGAAACTTTCATTCCAATTTTATTTCCTCTCACAGTTTTACCAACAAACTTGTTGAGAGGTAGTCACCGAAGAGATATTTATTTCATATTTTTTATCCGTTGTCTGACCTGGGGTTTGATCCGTGGATTAACACGCCAACACAATACCTACTAGACTACGGCGACTTCATTCTGTATACGACCCAAAAAGAGCTCGTCTTAGATTCTTAAATTTTTGAGCTTACCTCTGGATGGGCCTATCTCAAGATGGGCTTACCTTAAGATGGGGTTATCTCTGGATGGATAGCTTATCTCATTTGTGCGATGTGTAAAGACTACTTGCAGTTAAAGGTATTCATTTCCTATTAAACCTCATCGTTAGTTTTGAGTTCCAAAATTTATAAATTAGCTATTATACCGTGTTTGATTTTTATGATATTCGGTGCTCACCATCCCTAAACAATACTCAATAGCTTGTCAAAGACTTTATAAAATTTTAGTACTTGAAACTATAGTTTTCCGTTTTACATTGCCTAATTTCCATCTCTGGTATAAATTCCAGTTGGTAATGCCATAAATGTTGTGATTAAAAATTTTTTTGTTTTTTTTTTTTGGTTTTTTTTTTATAAATTTCTGTCACACAAATTTTCATTTCATCTTTTGCCTTCGTTTCCCCATCCAACATACTCTTACTCTTATTCACATTATTTTACTTCGTATGAAATAAAAGCATTTTAATTGGATTTTCTACTTGTACGGGTATGTGCTCCTTTGTTTTTACTCTGCTGTGTTATGCAATTTCTTATACAAACTGCTTCGAAAATAAGTTTTTGTTTGGAACAATTTTGTTGACAATTTGTTGGTCAATTATAATGGAAAATGATTTTTAGCTCTTAAAAGATCAAGTCATTTGGGTCATAACAATGGCATATGGCTGATGGCTGATTTAAACTACTTGATATTGGGTACTAAGTAAATATCAGTACTCAGTATCATATTACATTATATTACAGGAGCCTTGAAGAGTTTCTAGAACGACAATGAGTTTGAAGAGATGTCGTTATCTTTTCGATTTTGTATAACCTGTACATACTTTGGGCTTGATTTCATTGAACGAAATGTCTTAGGCTTTAGATTTTTATAAAATGCAGAAAGTATTTCAAGGAGAGGGCACTGCCTACATTTTTATAGGATTATTAAACACTTCTAGACAAAGAAATCAAACCATATGACCTGCAATCAGAACCAATGCCGCCAAATAATTGTATTCTCTTTTCATGTTACTGTAAAAAAGTCTTTCAAACCTATGTTTTCTTATTTAAATTTCGGTGAAAACTATTCTTTTTTATTTGATGCATAATTGATCACTGCAACCCTTTAGTAAGGATTACAACCTAGCTTTTCACACCACTGATGTCCTCTTATGTTGGGCGTGTATCAAAGAATTTGCATCAAAACTTTTGGAAAATTGGCAGATTCGTGTCACTCGAATCTAAATGAGGCTTATGAATTAAATATATTTCGAATGGTATGAGTTTGAAGTCAACGTTGTACGCATACTCATTGCAATTTGAACTAATAAATCATCATTTCTTAAAAGGGAAGAAAAGTTTTTTTTTTCCATTTCCATTTTCCAACGGAGAGCAAGAAGTTCTAAACTAAACCTAAATATGTTAGCAACACTGTCAGATTCAATCAACAGTAATATGACCTACTCAGACAAGCACCACCCTTTGTCCGAGATGGTCAACGAAACCAAAAACAATTTTTTTTGGTAAATATATTATAAACCTTTATCAAAGTATCGAATTATCATCCTCCTAAATAAATAAAAACAAAAATACTTGGATTCTTTTCTTTAATAATCGATTATGGGTTTTTAAACATATCATAAAATGGCAAGTTTTTTAAGGTATTTTGGGAGTTTTTATTGTTGACTTTGGGGGCATGTACAAATACATACATATGTATAGGAAGATTTGCAATTTTTGTATATTGTCTCGGAGATTTATTACAAGGAGATTACAGGCTAAATGTCATGCTATACGTATACGTAATATTTTTATTATTTAATATTACGCATACGCCCAAGTATTAAATTCAAATTAATTAATTTACCTCTGTCCACAGCAGAGATCAGCAATGAGTTTTCTAAAAGATGAGTAGAATCGAATCATACTCATGATTTCTGATACTTATACGAATATTATTTTAATAACATGGAACCTCTACTCATATTCACACTTAATAACACGTATGAAGTGTTGATTTCGACTATCCATAACTCAACGTATATACGAAGCATAAAAAACGTATAATTTCCTTACGAACACTAAAATACTTACTAGAACGTTCTGTATTTGCTCTGCTTGCTGTTCTATCTTTTTTTTTTCTTTTTTTAATCTGAATGAGTAGTCTTATGAATCAAACATATTTCGAATTTTATGAGTTTGATGTCAACGATGTGCGCATACTCATTGCAACCTGTACTTATATGTCAACGTTGTAGTGAGTATGAATGAATCAGAATACATAGTTAAACTGCAATATTGTTGATTCACTTATACTCAAAATTTCTGGAGTACTTATGAGTGGCAAAAAAACGATTCATTGATAATCTCTGATTTGTACTTAATAAGTTAACACAGAACCTACTAGATTACAGCGATTTCACTATGAGTACTAGAATATTGACATCACTTGTAGAGGACATTAGGAAAAGACGCAAAATGAAGCTATTTTAATATCAAAACCATCCCACTGTCATTTTTAAATTCAATGAATCCTTAAAATATTCATTTAGGGGTCAGCAAATGAATGTTCAACTAGAGAAATTAAAAGATTAAAAATGATAAACACATTAATATAGATTAGAAGAGATTGTGTAATAACAACAACAGCAACAATATGATTTAGAATAAAAGATTTCAAGTCTTATGATGCAAAGAACACCAACCACAGGAGATTGAGGTTTCTTGCATAAGCTCTTCACATATTTTATAAGGACTTTTTCCTTTAACCAAACAAAAAATGGTTACAAGGAGGCTTACTTTCTTTTTGTTTTTCACATGTAAATAACATAAACACACACACACACTATCATACTCACATTTCCATTTACTTATACAACAACAACAAGACCAAGAATAGGTTCATAAAAATTTATCAGGAAAACTTTTTCCATTTTCTTCGTTTCTAAGATTGTTGCTCATTTTCTCGGTGTGTGTGTGTATGTGTTGTATTTCGGTATCTAGTTTTAGGCCTTAAATAATGAAACATTAAGTGGTTTTTTAGGTTTTTCTAGATTTTCATGTAAATTTTCTTATTTTCTTTGCTTTACATTTCTTCTTTTTTTTTCTTTCTTTCTTTCTTTTAAGATTTGTTTGCGAGCACAAAACTTTTTACTTTCAACATTATTTGCCGTTTTCTCTTATTTTGTTTTTTCCATATTCATGGCCTATTTTGTTGTGTTTCTTGGCCAAGAATCACCACTTAATTTCTATGACATGGCAAACACATTGTTTATGGTCGAATTTATGAATTTGTAATGGACGGGGCTTTATTTTCCATTTATCCCCAGATAAAACAAGGTCTCCTGATAGATTTTTTTTTCATTTAACTTTACTTAGGCGTTTGGAAAAAGAATTTTCTTTTTTCATGGGATTAAAAAGGTTAAACTTGTTTCGTTTTTTTTTTTTGGAAAAATATTCAAATAAGAAATATTTTAGGGCAGGAAGAGTAAGAAATTGGTATTTAATTTAATTAAATACAAGGATTAATCAGGAGTAAGACATCTTACTTACTTAATTGGTCATTACAGTCCCTGTAGTTAGGATTACGACCTAGTTTCTCGCACCACCCACGTTATGTATTTTAATTTTATTCATAAGTGGCAGAACCGTCAGTTTAAAGTTCATTCCGAAAGACAAACTTTTTTGAGTATTTTCGTGGCACTTTGCTTTACTCTCAGAATTTTTATAAGAAAGCTAGTGGAAGCAAAACGTGAAAGTAATATTTTTCATATTTCCTTTTGCAAGAGATTACTTAGCTAAGGTTTGAACCACGGGTTGGTGTCTAATAAGACAAGACACTATATACTAGAGTACGGCGACTTCAAGTAAGCAAGACATCTATTATGAGTAAAATATGGTTATATATGGTACATCGCGGCAGAGAGAATGCTGTGTCTTGTATCCCCATCTATCCAATGGCTGATGAAAATAATAAAGGCAACAAATTGTCTGAGGACTCTATTTTGCGATAGGTTTGGATAAAATTTAAAAATTGGTTTATAATTGACTGAAATTCTCCCCTAACCAAGAGAGAAGTCTTGTCCAAATGCAAGGCTTCGAATTGGTACTCACGTATGGTAATGTAGCAAGGCATAGTGCAGTGCAGCATCATTGTGCGTGGGGGCGCTAGTAGATGCATTGTTACCACCCGTGCTTTAAGCACCGTGGGGTAAGTCATCTCGGCGATACTCACGCCCTGGATTAATGACCCAAATTCCGACTATTTACTATTTTAACGTGAAACAAATCGCTATTAAAAACGGTCTCAATAAATAATTTCAAGAGATTTTCTTGTAAAACAAACTATTTCGAGTTCTTTAATTGATTGAAATTATTTTAATTCTTTTTACAATTCCTTCATAAGAAATAAATCGTGTGCAAAACTTTAACAATCAACCAGCCATGCCATCTTTTTCTCATGGCATCTGCCTTAAGTTTAAGGTAAATAGTTTTGATTTGTTCTTATTTGGCAATAATTTTAAACAAAAAAAAAAAAGAAGAGAAAAACTACCGAAAAGTAGTAAAGATATGCATACTGTAAGCCAAAACTGAAAAACTTAACGACAGAGAAAATTGCAAATGAGTTATAAAGTTGAAATACTTTTTCGAGAGAGAGAGTTTAAATAAGTCACTTGAAATTCAATTCATAATCATCTCTTCGTCTGCTCTATTCTCATTTTCATTCAGTGAAGACTTAATGGCATCTGTCAGTTTCCATTCACATTTATATTTTGTGTTGAAAGATTTCCAAACGCCTTCCTTGACTCCTTTCCTTTTCTCAAAGGGAACTCGTTGAAGTTCTTTTTTGAGGCAACAAAAGGTTTGATTTTGCTGGAGTATTTGTGTGTTGTAATATTTGTTGTGAAGTTTATTGTTGTAGTTTTCTTGGGGGAAATTTGTTGTAAATTTAAACAGATTAGGAGCGTTTTTGAGAAACTTTTCTAGGCAATTTTCATTACTCTCTGAGTTTTTGCCAGAAATCTGCTGAGAGAACGCCACCGAAAAAATATTTTTATGTTTTTCGTTTTAATGTCTGACCTGGGTCTGCAGTCTAATAAGCCAACACACTACCTACATAACGAATTATGGTACTAAATCGTCACACAATGGAAGAATAAGAAGTTTTATGCCCTAGAAAGAAACACAACATGTATCTTGGAAACTGTCTTTTGAAAAGCGTAGTACTACCAGACGTGGTCCTATGGCAACAGATTATACAGCATTTGCTCAAGTCAATAACAGTTCGGTGCTGCCACTATCTTAAAAATTACATCACAACCAAAAGACGTAAAGGTGTAGAACGATTAACGATCAAAGCCCAACTCAACACGGTAAAACACCAATTCCTAGCCATTAGAATGCATACAACAATTTCACAGAAAAGTACAAAAGAATCAAGGATTAAATATCCCTAACCGGCGATATATCTAATAAGAGAAACAATATTTCTTCATATTGTTATGTTTAAAAAGTGTTAAAAAAATATGAGCTCGTAAATCGCAAATAAAGTAAAAATAAATTTGTGTTTAGTTTTAATTAAAATTCTTTATTATTCGCATAATTCTGTGTGCCACTGTTCACAACTTAATGTTAACAACAACAATTGCTTTCTGTTGTATTGCTTTATTTACACCGTTCGTATAAACTATAACAATTGCTAGACAATTGTTTGACAGATCTTTGTAACGGAGATCTGCAAACCATGATTACTTTCTTCAAACACACCGCGTCATCACACAAGACTGACTGAAATTTTACTAACTCTGCTGACTGCTTTGCCTTGTCTTTTATATGGAAGAGTGTTTGTTGTTTCGCCTTCTCGAAACATCGTTCTTTACATTTATTATTGTTGTTTGTATATTTTGTTTACATTTATTCTTGTAGTGTTTATTTTTGTATTTTTTTCTAATTTTAATATTAAGCGATTCATCATTTTGATAACAATATTTTCTTTAGAGAAAGAGGTACAGAGAGATAGTTTGAGATATCTCACCTGGGGTTTGAACCGTGGTCTCACGTCTAATTGGCCAACACACTATCCACTAGACTACGGTGACTCTCAATACTAATAACTGCTTGCCAGTAATTTTCTGAGGTATACATAAAGGTACGGGTGATTTAATATTAATCGTGAAAAATATAAAAAACCATTCAGTGGAGAAAGGATTCCTGAAAAATATGATCCTGATTTCCACTCAGTAGATAAATTTTTATCGATCAATTCTTATCAGGGCAAAGCGTAAGTATGTGTCATCAGCTATATTATCACATCTGCTATCGTTAAGTCATTTTCTCGTTCAAACAAAATGAAAATTCAATCGTAATCCAATCTTTTAAGTGTTCTGCTTATAGTTTCTTCATCACATCATTGCCGCCACATTACTTATAAGCCTTACTTAGAAAATAAAGAGAATATTAAAAATTTAATACTTACTACACCCATCTCCTTACCATTTCCTCTTCTTCCAGTAATAGTGGCTTATACCGCTAGATGAAGGAAAAAAGATTCCAAGAAGAGAGTAGAAGAGAATTTCTGCACTTTCATGAATATTTAAAAGTTTTGCTGCATTCTCCCAACAAAAAAAAAAATAAAAAGGATGAGGATTTTTTAAATTCATCATTAAAAGTTATTCAGTTTTTAACCCGATGTCTGTCCGTCTGTCTGTCTATCTGCCTTGTATGATGATGACGATGATGATAATGATGATGATGAGTAGTGCCTGAGTGGATTTGAAGTATTTTTGTAAATACGAGTTTAAGATAAAACTACAAAATATCAGTGTACTGCTGTACTCCTCTGCACACATACATATATACGAGTATGTATGTATAATTCTGTGTGATTGTGTGCTTGTAACTGGGTGAGTACTTTTTAAAGTTTAAAGTGTTAGTGAATGAGTTTTTGGCTTTTGATGAATAATACAGACTGCAATATGATGCTGTTACTGCTGCTACTACTGCTGCTGGTGATGACTTTAATGATGATGATAATGCTGATGATGATGGCTGTTGGTTAGCAGTCTTTTATTTCCGAGCATTAAAAAAAATTTCAACACCTTTTTGTTTTGTTTTAGTTCGAAGTTATTTGCCTCTTCTTTCTTTTTTTTTTTTGGAATTTTAAGAGATTTAGAAATTTAAGTTTGAACAATTAAAAGAGTTGAAAACAATATTATTGTGCATTATGCATATGGAGAACAAAAAAAATAAATGTAGAAATAAAATTCTAAAGTTATTTTGATTCTTTTATTCATTAAGTAGAGTTAGACATTACTTATATGCATAATCATTTTCCATTACATTGCAAACAATGAAATGGATGTGATAATAATACAGTGTTACGTTTTTACCTTTTAAAAAACGTTTAAAATCTGAGCTCGTAAAATCCAAATAAAATAAAAATAAATCTGTGTTTAGTTTTAATTAAAATTCTTTATTATTCGTACAATTCTGTGGGCCACTGTTCACAACTTTATGTAAACAACAACAATTGCTTTTTTTTTTGTTACTCCTTTGCTTACAACCCTTGCATAAACAATTACAATTGCAAGACAATTGCTCGACAGATCTTTGCAACGGAGATTTTCAAACCACAATTACTCTCGTCAAACACAAGGTGTCTTCACATAAAACTGACTGAACTTTACTAACTCCGTCATCTTATTTACCTTGCCTTTTATATGACAAAGTAAAAAGTCTGATGGATGTTATTAAAGTCGAACGATAATGACTTTGCCTTCACTAAACTCTATGAAAGTAAACACCGTTGTTTACATTTTTATTATTGCAGTGTTGTTATTGTGTATTTTTTGTTTACAATTTTTTATGCACGTGTTTGTTGTTATATTAAGCCATACGATAATTTGTAAACAGATTTGTTTACTGCATTGTTTTGTTTTTATATTTTTTGTTTATAATTTTAATGTTAAGCGATGTAAAAGCAATTATTCGTTAGATCTTCGTATCGGAAATCTTCAAAACACGATTACTCTTTTCATACACACTGCGTCTTCACACAGGATCGACTGAACTTCACTAACCCACTCGTCTGCTTTGCCTTGGCTTTTATATGACAGAGTAAACAGTCTGATTAATGTTCCTAAAGGCGAATGTTCTTGCCTTTGCCTTCTCAAGCTCTCTGTAAAAGTAAACATTGTTGTTTCATTATTGTTGTTTATGAATTTTATTATTCTTCTAGTGTTTGTTGTTGTATTTTTGTTTACTGCATACATAATTGGTCATTACAACCCTTCTGTCAGGGTTATTGACCTAGTTTTTCACACTACTTATGTTGTGTGTGTTAATTTGATACTTAAGTGACGTGACCTGCAGTTTAAAGTCGACTTCCAACGACAGATTTTTGAGAAACTTTTCTTGGCAATTATATTTACTCTCAGAGTTTTGTATTTACTCTCTTTTTTGCGCTGGTGTTTGTTGTTGTGTTTTTGTTAACTTGTTTGACATTTTAATGTTAAGCGATGTAAAAGCTAAACCCCAGTATCTAGGTTCTTTATTTCCATGACAATATTATGAGCACTAAAGCAGGTTCTATTATGAACATGATTTTAATCTCCACAAAAGAACACCCTTTACTTGTAAAAAATTTCAAATAAAATATTCAAATGAAGTTACAAGTGTTGGTCATGCTATAATTATGCCAGTTAATAACCAAACCAAAGGATAAAACTATGAGTGCAAGTATTTAAATATTTATCCTTAAAGTTTGAAGGATTTTTCCATTCACTTCGTTTCAGTTTTTTGCTTTTTTTTGTTTTGGTTTCATTCATCAGAATTGGCCAACAAAATTGAGAATTTATTTTTAAAATAAAACAACAACAAGAAAAATATTTTTTTTTTCAAAACTTCCAACAGAATTTACAAATTAACAGCATAAAATACTAGGAAAATATTTTATCTCTTCTCCACTCAAGATTAGTATACGATATACGAATAAAAGTTTCTTTTTACATATTTTTTTAACTTTTTCTTTTTGACTGTTTTGCAGTTGTTTTTAATTTTTCAAAATGTTTGTTTGTCTTTCGCTTTTTTCAATTCGAAATAATAATCGAAATCCCCCTGTAATTTTCAATATCGTTCGTTGTTAATGAGAAAACTTTTGAGAAAAATTTTCATTTTAGTTTACAATTGTAAATATTTTCTCTTAATTTTGTTTTACTTTTTTCATTTTTGATTATTTTTCCTTCAATTTCTATCAATTTTTCTAATGTGTGGTATTAAAACATAAATGAAACGGGAGAGAAAAATGAACAAATTCTAAGCAGATTGCTAAAGCAACTAACGATGGTTGTAATGGGAAATTGAAAAATTCAACACTGAGAGAAATTTATTGAGAAATTGATTTCATAAAATGGTTTAGCAAATGTTTAATGTGTTTAATGTATAGGCCAGATTATTTACTTAGGTTACTTCCCCGCGAAATGCGTTTATTTTTATGAAATTATTTTCAAATATCTTTTTACAGTGTATTCCACTAATGAGTACATTAGAATTCATAGATTTATGGATTCTACATATGTTTCGTAATCTTATGTATTCATAATACTTGAATACAAAATCGAAATGAAAAATCCAAATATATAAACAAAGTTTTTTATCTGCATAACGAGATGGTTTAAAGCAAATAATTACGAAACAAAAAAAAAAAAACTGAAAATAATTTTAATGAATCACAATAAAACTAATTTCTGTAGTAACAAGATGCACTTTTAAACGGAAATTTTTGGAACATTTCTCGGAATATTTAAAGATATCTCTTAGAAACTATTAGTTTTTGGCAATCCTAAAGCCAGATGTGACACATTTCACTTAGAGGATATGAAATTTCCTTAATCCTTCATATTTCAGATGGAAATATCCAGGTAACTTGCCATGACAATATTGGATCTATGGAATCTTTCTAAATATTCCAGATAATTCTAAAAGGAATTAGCTGGTTACAGGAACAAGTCGGTAATAAACTGGCGAGCGTCGCAAAACACTTGATTTGCATTATATTTGCATTAGCTTGAGAAAAATCATCATTTGATTCCAAATCTCTCCTTTTTACAATCGTAAAATACCGAAGAGTATGAGTTCTTAACGTAATGAATTCCATAAATGTTGTAAGTATGAACGGATTATCCCGTTATCTTGGACAACGCAAACTTTCTTGTTTGAATTCTTACTAAACTTGGTCATTAAAACCTTTCAGCCAGGAACACGACCTAGCTTCTCACAGCACTTACGTTGTTTGTTTGTTATATCAATAAGCGGTGGAAGCTACAGTTTAAAGACCTCTTTAAAGTTAGGTTTTTAAGAAATTTTTCATGGCAAATTTTTTATACTTTCAGAGTTTCTGAAAGCTGCTGGGAGCAATACCCCAAAGAAATATTTTCTTAGATTTTGTATTGCGTGAGGTGGGTATAAATGGTACCACAAGGCAGAGAAATTTCTGTGCTTTAGATGGAACATCATATTACTGCGACGAAGTCACGGACGAAATATTTTTTCACGTCTCATAAAACAACTGGACTTTGGCGATTTACTTCCGATAAATACATTGATTGATATTACAATGAATCCCCATGCAACCAAACCTAACATCCAGGCAAGCTTAGGTTAGGTTAGTGTGGTCGCTTTATACTAAAAGCTCAGCACGCAAGCTTGAGCACGCATAGCACCCCGTTTTGGCATCACAGGTAAACGCATTCCCTGTATTGACGAAGTTCCTCCGAACCAATGAAGGAAAAGTTAATCAGCACAAGGGCTTCATATTTAAAGCACGACTACCCCACGCTGGAAAACCTAGCCCGGAAGTTTGATAAATGAGTCTATTTGCTTGACATCAATGGACGATAGCTCCATCAAGCTGACAAGGATAATCTATATCTGCACCTCGCAAGAGATGGACATTGACATAGAAAGTGAACAACAGTCTCCTCTTCCTCAACCGATCTGCATCCACGTCAGAAATCGTTAAATGGGAGCCGCATTCTTTCCGTGTGGCTATCCATAACACAGTGACCTGCAAGCATGTTAACTGTTGTCGAGAGGATGTTACGACCAAGTCCAAGTAACTGGTTGGTGCGACTTCTATCCACTGAGGACCAACTGAGCCTAGCGATGAAACAAATCTCCTCATTGACCCAGGATAGGTTGGCGTCCCGGTAGAATTTCCGCGCGATGGTCAATTTGAGCGAGGTAAGTGGCATTCCCAGGATGATTGAAGAGTATTCCGGAATGCAGTTTCCCGGAATGCCACGGTGTCCGGGGACCTAGATATATGTGGCATTGAATCGCCCAGAAAGAAGGTTGAGACAGCGGCGGCATTATCTGACGATTCAAGAATTCTTCGCAACGTTTGACAGAGATTTTATCGAAGCCAGGCTATCGAAAAAGATTGAGATGCGGACGAAAGGAAGTCCGTATGCGAGGATCCATTGTGCTGCCTGGACTGAAAACTTCAAGA
Source organism: Sarcophaga peregrina (assembly GCA_014635995.1). Taxonomy (NCBI): domain Eukaryota; kingdom Metazoa; phylum Arthropoda; class Insecta; order Diptera; family Sarcophagidae; genus Sarcophaga; species Sarcophaga peregrina. The sequence continues at coordinate 6,905,552 of CM025791.1, forward strand.
CCTTACCTGCAAAGGAATAACTTCCATTTTAGTTTTTCATCTGTTTTCAAAGCAGTTGCCATAAAATAGTACCATGATTTATTGACTAAAGTAAGTAAAGTAAAAGTTTTCTTTCTCTTCGATACTTCTCTTCAATTGCATACATAAATTGTGCCAGGATAATACCAATGTCGTTCACTAAATCCATGATCACCATTGGGAAAGGGGAAAGGTTGAGTCCATGCAAAAGCAAACGCGTATTTACCATGCAGTTATTCATAATTATGTCGCTATCAATTCCATGTGAGATCGTTTTTTAGACACGTTTTTCTCTTTCTTTTTTTTTTACTTGTTAGATTTCTACAAGTATAACGATACGGTCCAAGTAATTTTAAAAATTGTTCCAGCTTCCATTCCCATACAAATCTTCACATCATCATCTATCTATTCACCATCTATCTATGCTGCTGCATTTTTCTCTGGCCACTTTGATTGCATTAATACTGCTCGTCTTTTTTGCATTTCCCCCTCCAACTACCTTATGATCACAAAAAAAAAAAGAGAATTGAGGACAAAACTTTGTCTAAAACTTCTGTTGTGTTTTTCTTTCAACTAAAAAAATAAAAAATAAATAAAAAACGAAATACAAACAAATTGTGAAACTTTTGATAAACGTGTTGGCAAAAGTTTACTTTTTTCGTTTCACTTTGTTTTCCCAAATTTTTATTTTTTTCCCCCATAAGAAGAAAACTAACTGGTTTGCTATTTGATGATAGAACAGAGTGTTTACACTGTCATCATCATGGATTTTTATACATTAATTTCAAGGGATGCCATGTGATGAATTTTATAAATATTAAAGAGGAAATTATTGCTGTTGACTGAGGTACATTAATTAATTTATTTTTATTTTATACTTGGGCGTATGAGTAATATTAAATAACAAAAAAATATTACGTATAAGTATAATATGCCACTTAGCTTGTATCAGTTCAATAAATATTCGAGACAATACAGATAAGTATACATTCATCCAAATTCAACAATAAAAACCCCCAAAATACCCTAAAAAAAACTTGCCATTTTATGATGTGTTTAAAAACCCATAATCGATTATTAAAGGAAAGAATCCTAGTACTTTTGTTTTTATTTATTTTGGGAGGAATGATAATTCGATACTCTGATAAAAGTTTACAATATTTTTCAAAATTTTTTTTTCGTTTCTTTGGCCATCAACAGCACAGCAAAGAGTGCCGCTTGTCTGAGTAGGTCATATTACTGTTGATTGAATCTGACAAGTGTTGCTAACATATTTTGGTATAGTTTAGAACTTCTTGCTTTCCCGTTTGGAGGGGAAAAAAAGAAAAAAAAAAGGAATTGAAATAAAAAAAATCGAAAAACTTTTCTTCCCTTCTAAGAAATTGTTTTAAAACTTGAAGAAAAACCAGCAAAAATATGACACTCTTGTGGATTTGAAAAATTATTATCAAGATAAAGACACTAGGCATGCGAGTAGCTAGAGGGGTGGAGGCTGTGTTTAAAAAGTTTTATTTTTATTATCATTTGTTTTGTTTGCATGGGGGAAAAGAGAAAAAGAGTTTTATTTGTGGTTGTGATTGCCTGTGAACGAAGAAATAAAATCATGAAATCAAAAACAAGGGAAATAAAACTTTTTGGAATTTTCTGCTTTTTTTCTTTTTTATCAAAATTACATTATTTATGTTTAATATTACAACAACAATAACAACAACAAATATCACAAGCACAGCATATGCACACGCACAACAATGCCGGGGAATTTATTTGAAAATGTTGTGATAATAGCGGTTGCCAATATAGCACATGTCTCACTCGCTCAACCCCTAATTTGCCACACATTATTATTACATTGTTAACATATTTGCCAATTTAACACCTTTTCTCTCTGTGTATGTGTGTGTGTGTGTGTATAATTTTCAAATTATATGCTGGTTTATTACTGAAATGTGAGCACATATTTCCAAAATGAGTATTCGATTACAATGACCAATCCAATCCATTACAATCCAATCCAATGCAATCGAAACGAATCCAATTCAATCATGTTCACTTAACGTTTATGCACATTCCAATGAGAGTTTTGTGGCAATTGACAAGAAAAAAAAACCCAACAACGACAACAACAACAACATCACAAAAGTCAACAATAATAAATGGGGCAATGAACGTGATCAAATGGAAATTATTAGTTGCATTATCAAATGATGAATTGCGGTCAAATGACACGCATTTCTATGCCACATACTATACGGATATTCATACGTTTTTAATTACGCGAAAAAATATATTTACACGCACAGATACACACACACTCACACAAACATGCTCATTTCACGCTATTGCGAAAAGTTATGTGGCTAATGCAGGCCTATAACCTCAATGACTTCAATAAAAACTTGTTCAAATTCGCAAATTTATTAAACGAATGTTTAAAAAGAAGGATTTTTTATTTCATTAATGCATCTTTAATTATAAAAAGAAAAGACTAGGAGTATATATACCTCCTCAAAACTAAGAGGGACAAGAGATTGCAGAGAATATACTATATACTCCGTGACAAGGACACATAGTAAGTAATCACTACAGAAAACTCCATTTTCGCCTGCATTGTTTAAATATTTAAAGTCTTCTTAGCTTATTGTCATAATCAATCGCAGCTTTTACCAGAAGCTCAAGCGCAAAAGGCGAGAATGTGAATATGTTCACTATTTGTGGCTAGGCCCTATTGAATCAATCGAAAACGTTCACCTATAGCTATAGACGTTTAAATATGGCGCTGGGCGTGAGAGTCCAATTCGAAGTTCCTTTATTTCGCTTAAATATGTTGCAATACTATTTAATTCCTTTAATCACACCTAAAATAAAGTACCACTCCAACAGTTAATTTCCTAATTTAAGTCTGGTGTATGGTTGCATTCTTTGAAATATCTCTAGTAAATGTAAATCCCATTAAGTTGAACTTTGTCCAAACAAAATAGCATCTGGAGGGAATCAGCGATTACCAAGCTTCTTCACCACTACACCATGTACACAGTATATGGAAAGCATTGTATCTAGACCAAGGCAGTCTCATTATACGACGACCTGCTATATCAGAAGAGTTGCCTGCTTATCTAAAACAAAGAGCAGTTAAAAAAAACTGAAACAACACAAAAAAGGGTGGCTCCTATAGCCTAGCTAGTCACCATCGTGCTTGATAATATCATAAGCGAAGTCTGTTCAGAAGATAAGAAATAAGAATTGGAATAAGTCGCCGTGAGGTCTCGGTTCGTGTCTTGTTTCACTGTCAAATATCTTCAGTTTAGTCTATAATTTAACCATTAAGCGTCTTACAAATGAACAGGGCTTGTAAATCATTGAATTTTATTAGTGCGAATTGAAGAAAATATCGCAGCTGTATCGGCCAGTGTTAATGATGACCATCAATTATCGATTCATCGCCGTTCGTTGCAATTGGGCTTCTGCTACTGAACAACGTGGAAAATTTTACGGAAGGATTTAGGTGTGAAGGCTTTCAAAACACAACTGGTGCAAGAATTAAAGCCGAACGACCCAGCGCAACGCAGAATTTTTGGTGAATGAGTTCTTGAAAGTTGGCCGAAGATCCACTTCTTTATCGTAAAATTGTGTTCAGCGACGAAGCTCGTTTTTGGATTAATGGATACGAAAATAAGCAGAATTGTCGATTTTGGAGTGAAGATCAGCCAGAAGCATTGCCAAAGCTACTAATGCATCCAGAAAAAGTCACAATTTGGTGCGATTTATGGGTTGGTGGCATCATTGTACCGTACTTCTTCAAAGATGCTGCGAATCGCAACGTAACTGTGAATGGCGAGCGCTACCGTGAGATGATATCCAACTTTTTTTTGGCCGAAATGCAAGAACTTGACTTGCATGATATGTGTTTTCAACAAGACGGTGCAACATGCCACACAGCACGCGTAATAATGGACTTATTGAGAGGCGAGTTCGATGAACATTTTACTTCACGTTCACTACCGGTCACTTGGCCGCCTAGATCGTGCCATTTAACGCCTTTACTCTATTTTTTGTGGAACTATATTAAAGGTCATGTCTATACAGACAAGTCCGCTTCAATGTACGCATTAGAAGACAACAAAGAAGTATTTATTCGTGGGATACTGGCCGAAATATTGAAAAGAGTTTGCCAAAATTGGACTAACCGGATGAAGCATTTGAGGTGCAGTCGCGTTCAACATTTGCATGAAATAATCTTCAAACATTAAATTTTATGGACCTTACTATCGATTCAAGTAAAGAATTTTATGTTGTGACAAATTTTCCTAAAGCTATTAAAAAATCATACATACATACATAATTGGCCATTACAACCCTTCAGTCAGCATTACGACCTAGCTTCTCACACCACTTATGTTATGTGCATTAATTTTATACATGAGTGGCGGGACCTACAGTTTAAAATCGACTCCGAACGACAGATTTTTTTGAGAAGCTTTTCATGGCAATTTTTACTCTCAGAGTCTTTGCCAGAAATCTGCTGAGAGGAAGTCGCCGATGAAATATTTTTCGTTTTGATATCTGACCTGGGATACGAACCCGGGTCTTTCGTCTAATAAGCCAACACACTATCTACTAGACCACGGCGACTTCTTATACAAAATCACCAATTATATTTATTAACGCACTCAATATAAGTGGTATGATGAACTAGGTTGTAATCCTGGCTATAGGGTTGTATTCAGTTTTTTCTCTACTCCTCAGCACTCATGAAATTATGAATATAAGTGACTCAACAGTATTAAAATTTTACTATTCTGATTCATTCATACTCAATACGCTACCTCTTAGTGAGTATTTTAGTATTCCTATCCGGGTTACACCTATTTTGTGCTTCGTGTATATGTTAGGTTATGACAAATCGCAATTAACAACATAATACGTGTTGTATTAAGTATGAATATGATGAGTACTTTGAACTTTGAATATGAGTAGAATAAGTGTGAATATGTATCAGAAATTATGAGTATAATTTGATCCTAGGGATCTTTTTGAATTCTCATTGTTTATCTCTGGTTGTAATGATCATATGTATGTATACATATGTAAACCATTCCAGTGATGCTTTCTTTCATCTTTCCGTTCATCACTTGTAATTTTCAAAGTGAAGTTCTCACTCACGTAATGCGGAGTCTTGAAAGAATTTGTACCAATTATTGAAACTTTGATAGGCCGTGGATACAATTGTTTTTTCTTTTCCTATTGCTACTTACGTAGCTTGCTTACTTTCACAAAGTTTAAAAACTAATCATCTTGCTCCCTAATCAGTTGTCTTTTCATTCCATTATTTTTCATCTTTCCTCTATGCAAACACTCAATTAAGAATGCGTGCGTTTAAATGGTTCCAACCTTATAACCGCCACAATAGTCAGATATTTGTAATGGGGAATCAATAATTACACAACGCCTGCAATTGAGTAGAGAGTCAATTTTAAGTAATTCGAATGGCACTTACGAGTGGGGAGAGGGGGGGTAACACAGGTATTTACACATTGTACCATTTCATGTTTAATTAAGCTAATGAGAATGTACATACACACATAATTGGGAATAAGAACTGTTTTGGGTACGGGAACATTGTCTATAACAACACAAAACAGATATTTACAGGCCTACATAGGCAAATACACAAGCCTATGCAAACATTATCACACAAATAGTTAGAGTTATGCATTAAAACAACCAACTGTAATCGGCAAGTGACGAAACGAGAGGTGTTATTATATTGTTACGTTTTTACCTTTTAAAAACATTTAAAATATGAGCTCGTAGATTACAAATAAAATAAAACTAAATTTGTGTTTAATTTTAATTAAAATTCTTTATTAATCGCACAACTTGATGTAAACAACAACAATTGCTTTCTTTACATCTTTTGTAGAAACAATAATAATTACTATACAATTAATTACTACACAATTGACAGATCTCTACACAAGACTGACCGAACTTTTACTAACTCGCTGCTTGCTTCGCCTTACTTTTTATATGGCAGCGTTCGTGGCTGCTCCTGCTCGAGATCGCTATAAATGTAAACATCATTGTTTCATTATTGTTGTTTGTGTATTTTCCTTGCGTTTATTCTTGTAGTCTTTTTTGGTATATTTTTGTTTACTTGTTTATCATGTAAACAAGTTCATTGTTTTTGTAGTTTTTAATTATAATTTTAAACACCAGTATCTAGATTTTTACTTTTTCCTAATAATATTTAAAATATTCTTTTAAGGTTCCAAATATTGGAGATCAAACTTATGGTTTTTAGATATTTTTTACAGATTTTCTAGTGACCCTATATGTATATTTGTATGCTTATGATGATTACCGCTTGTGTTAGCGAATTGCAGCGAAAATGTATATCCATTCGTTAAAACGGCAAATACATTTGCAAACACAATTATTATCAGGAAACCCCAGGAGTGGAGGCATAAACATACAATTTAACTCAATTCAATGCAACACCTGCTCTAAATGCACGCTTTTCATACGTTTGTCTAGCATAAAGGCTTAAACCTCATTATACAGGATGTGTACAGGTGCAAAAGGAGAACAGGCTTATAAATTACCCACAACAATATTCCGTATATCCTTTACACTTTCATATGCCAAGCGAGAGAGCGGTAGAGAGAATATAAAAATTATTGTCTTCATCTTTGTGTACAACAGCGTATGTTTGCTTGTGTACAGTTTTGAACGGTTAATGAACTTTTGGTGGTACAAACGTAAAACAATCTCCCTTTTTGCCTCTGTTTCCTATTCTATTCTCTCTTGGAGACATCAATTTTCATAAATAACCATAAGTGAAGTGTTTTCTAGACCATCCCTCATAGGTATTTGGTGAATATTATAGACAATAACTTTCACACCCCACCCCTTCCTCACTCAGCCATTCATTATGAAATGTTGGATAAGCATTTGCCTTGATAAACTTCATTTATATTCATTCGATCATCATTTACTTTTCATTCCCAATTCATTCGTTTTGTGTAAATAATACCACACTCGTCTCTATCTATACAAACACTCTAGTTATTGTGATTGGCTCCAGCCCTACACACACCTCTTCGTTGGTCGTGTTGGTCGTTGTGTGTCACTTATCTGGGACATTAACATCAATATGTTCAGCATCATAATGACTTCAATATGCAAACAATGTACAATTTTATTTATAATGTATGTTTTCTGTTGCACAATGGGACGGAAGACTATTTTATATTTGTAAATATTACATAATGATTTACATAGAACAAAAATAAGATTAGCAAAAGTAACATAATAGCTTTGAAAGCATCTGTAAGGGTATATAAACCACTGACAGAGGTAAAGTACATATAACAGATATACAGTGAGCCTTAAAAGATACTATACACTACGGATAAAATTCTAACAATCATCAAACTCAACTTCTACTACTTAAGGAGAGTGCCCGAAGAAATTTTACAATATTTTTAAATTGTTTAGGATTTCCTTTTTATGTTTCAATTTTAAAAACTGGCAATGAAAAAGTTTTAAAATAAAAATAACGGTAATTTATTAATTTTACCTTTTAAAAACGTTTAAAATAAACGTTAATAATATAAATTGCAAATGAAATCAAAATAAATTTGTGTTTAGTTTAAATTAAAATTCTTTATTATTCGCATAATTCTGTATTCTACTGTTCATAACTTGATGTAAACAGCAACAATTGCTTTATTTATTATTCTTCTTTACGCTTTTTTTTGTATACAATAATCATTCTTCAACAGATCTTTACAACGGAGATCTTGAAAACACGATTATTCTCTTCAAACACCGAGTACCTTCACACAAAACTGACTGAATTTTTACTGACTCTGTTGTATGCTTTGTATTGCCTTTTATATGCCAACGTAAAAAGCCTGATGAATGTTCTTGGCATCGCCTTCTCGGGAATATTATAGTTTTGTTGGTATATTTTTGTTTACTCGTTTAGCATTTTTTTATGCTGGTGTTTTTTGTTGTTGTTGTTTATTTTACATGTTTACTATTTTTTTTATGGTACTGTTTGTTGTTATATTAATCAGTACAATAGTTTGTAAACATGTTTGTTCGCTGCATTACTTTGTTTTTGTAATATTCGGTTATTATTTTAATGTTAAGCGATTTAAAAGATTTTCGAAATAGTATCTTTTGATACTTACTGCATATAAATATCTGTCGTATAACAGATTTAAGAGGGTGAAGTAGGACAGTTATATTTATAAGAATAGCAAGCTCTCCTTCTGGTTCAGTAAAGCCAACTAGCGAGATATAATGGTGCCTCCACATAACTTTTTTTTTTTGCTTTCATAGGAATATTATTATTTTATTTATTAATTACAATACAATTAATTCTAATCATAAACGAGCTGAGTAACTTCGACCATATACCCGGTGTAGTGTCACAGACCAGAGCCCCTGGTGAGAACCGAACCAACGACCCTCACGCTAATAGTCTAGCACACTGCCCACTAGACTACCAGGGCGCTCTCATAGGAATATATTACGCATCAACCCATTGTGCAAATAGTAATTTATTTAATTTCAACTCTTACATAGTGTATGCATTTATAGCAATACAAATCGAGTTAAAATTATATTTTGTTTATAAAACATAAATCATAATACGTAGAGCCAATATGGACATAACATACATACATACATACGCCGTGTAGATTTTATTGTATTTTACATTGTCAAATGCTCTGTTTTATTATAATCACACCCGATGATTATTGATAGGAATGCATGCATGCATACATGCATGCATGTATGGCCTGTCTGTCTCTAAACTACATCCGTATGTCTGATTCTATTTTCTGTCACATGCATCCTTTTCAGCCTTAATTTTAATTTTTTTTTTTTGTGGTCATGCTTCTTGCATTGTTTGCTTGCTTGCTTGCTTGTTGGGTGTGATTTATAAAATATATGTATTCGCTCGCACTGTACATTTACATTTTTAATGAGCTTTAATTTATTTTGAATGACACTTTCAAAATTTATGGTCATTATAATGTCCATTTACCATATTCATACGAAATGATCAAATACGAGTGTTATTATACGACAAGGAAGGGGTTAAAACTATTCCATGCATAAATGCCTCGATGGTAGGATTTGGTAGATTTATTAAAGTCTATCACAATTTCTGTGTTCTTGGTTTGTTTGGTTTATTAAAAGGCATATTGACTGTGTCATTCATTTACTGCAGTATTTAGTTTTACTGTGTATGTTTTATAACTTAACTAGGGTATAAGAAAGTAATAAATTATGAATGAATTATTCATTAAGAACATATTTTATTAGCGTATGGAGATTAATTCTAAAATTCAAAATTTTGTTTTCTAAAATTAATTTGATTTGTAAATATTTTCAACAATTTCGTGTGTTATTAATTTGTATTAGAAAATATGTGCTTAACATTTATAGAAAATTAATTTAATTTATGTTTGTCTATACATACAATACCGATATCAAAAATATTTATTAAATAAAAGGAAAACATAATTTTCTATCAAATTAATTGAACAATTGAATATTAAAATTAATCACTTTTAAACAGAAACAAAAACAATCAGTGCAAGATCCTTATTGCAATGATTTATTTATAGTTTAATACTAAGTACCCTTAAAAGTAATACTGCTCAGATACTTTTGTCAAAGCTATGTCCAATTTTTAAAACACTTTTAATAATTAACTGCTACATGATTACCTTTTTAAATATTAAAAATTACAAACGAAAACAATCTACCTTTTTGTCTCTGTTTTCGGTTCTATTTTCTCTTGGGGAATTTAATGCGTTAATTTTATACATGAGTGGCGGGACCTACAGTTTAAAGTCGACTCCGAACGACAGATTTTTGAGAAGCTTTTCATGGCAATTTTTACTCTCAGAGTCTTTGCCAGAAATCTGCTGAGAGGAAGTCGCCGAAGAAATATTTTTCGTTTTGATGTCTGACCTGGGATACGAACCCGGGCCTTTCGTCTAATAAGCCAACACACTACCCACTAGACCACGGCGACTTGTTCTATTCACTCTTTCTAATGGAAGCATTAAGTATGCAACGTTACCACCACATGGATTATGAAATATAACCTCTAAAATACCACTTTGTAGCGAGAATTAGAAATTATTTCAGTTTTCACATACCATAGTGATAACGAGAACCAATTTATAGGAGGAACCAGTGTAATAGGAGGAAAGGTGAAATTTGCACAACGTTCCTCTCACTCGGGATAAGTCTAACGCTGCATGAAACTGTTTGAAGAAAGGCTTGAAATGGTCCTTCTGGTTGAATGTCCATGCAATGTTCGAATGCCTCAAGCTCTCAAATGAAGAATTCTTTGAATTCCATAAAAAAGACATGAATAGGGAAGTGAATATATTGCAAAAGCCTATGATTCGAAATTGGACTTAATGCTAATCTTTTGGTGAAACAAGTTGGTAACTTAAAAAAAAATTATTTGACGATGAAAACATTTTCTATGAGCGTTCATCTGGATATAGCTGAAATGATTTGGTGGGGTGTCTCTTAAAAGGCAACCGACATACAAAAACCACTGAAAAACCACTTAAACAGTTTTCTGTATATCAGCCGTAGATTTTCCAGCAAGCTTGTATGCCAGCTCATAAAACGATCAAAACCTGTCTCTCCAATAATTTACTAGAATTCATCTCCTCTAAAGATTGGCCTCTGGCAGTCCTTAGTTAAACCTGTTGGACGACAAATTAGAGAGCTTTTAGAAGACATAGTTTGCCACAAAAGATACCCCAACGTTAATCCTCATTGAGATAACCCTGATTCGTATAGTGGCCTATTTTCTAATTGATGAGGTTGATTCAATTTCCTGTAAAATGTAAATAAAGTTTCGTAATTAGAGGCTGCATAAGACAGGATAGGTTTAAAGCAATCAAAACTGTTACCATACAACTACAGTAGAAGGAGATTTGAGTCATGATTTATACTTTTCCAGAATAACCTGAGATTACTATCCGTTCTTCTGTTTGCATTCTATTGACACTTCAGTTACACTTATTTCGAATCTCATTGTCAAATGGGCATTAATTCGTCTTAAAAGCTAAGCAAGCATTATCTACAGATTGTCGGGATAATAGGCTTGAAGTATACATTATTGGGATACCCTATGGTAGATTGAGGGTAGTGCAATAGATGGTATGTTGCGTCCACACTATGGCTCCTATAATAATAACACAGTCCTGCAAATGTGGATTTTATTTTTGTGCAAAAAAGATGGCATTACGCGGTCCGATTTGGGTTCAAAAACTTTCCATCACGTCAGGTTTTCGAGAAAACGGGGGCTGAAACCCCAAAAATAGTGTTTTTGGCCATTTTTGAAGAATCATAGAGCTTAACAGTGACGTGCTAGAACCATCGCTATTATCAGAAATTGACAATTGATCTTTGCTCTTTAAAATGAGCCCAAAGCCAAATTGTTTGCAGGCACCTTTAAAGTAGGGGGTGGGTTTATGTTAAGGGGTGCAAGAGAAAAAGAAACACATTACGTAGGTCCTTAAAAATTAATCAGATTTACTTGAAAATTGTTACTAAGGGGTTTTTGGGGTCGCTGATTACAGATCTTCAGATTTAAAAAATTCAAAATAGCGGATCCAGTATGGCGGTCGAGGTTTATAAAAATTAATCGGATTTACTTGAAGACCGCCATACACCATACGATCGCCATATTCATGATCAGCGCGCAAAATGCCTTCGGGAACACCTGGAGCCATCTTATTTTCAAAACCCATGCAGGGCTGTGTAATTGATAATGGCGAGTTATCACATTAATTCACTCTCTATCTTTTTTGCTTATAAATACAACGCAATTGTCGATAAATACTGGTAAAGTAGCACTTTTCATTAAAACGACATGAAATTTTTTATCACCCTGCTACACACGTACAACACACATATTTTGCCTAATTCTTCTGTAATTTGAATTTCAATTCCTTTTTATTATTTTCTTTTAAATTCTTTCTTTTTTGTCATAGAACGGCATTAAACTAGAGTAAATTGCCTTTGAAAAATTCATTAATTAAGAAGACGTTTCATGTCTAACGCCTACAATTAACTTGTGCAATAGGAGATGAGAATTTTTACCAAAACAAAGTCTATAAAAAATATACTCAATAAAGTTCAATTAACATTAAATTACATTGTAAATATTCTGTCAATATTTCCATAATGACATTAAAAATAAAGAAATAAAGAGAAAAAGGAATCGTTTCCCTTGTTATAGTCATGTCGTCTTATTAAAACGTTAATGAACAGCAACCATTAATTAAAATTAAATGTCGTCGTTACGTTACGTTCGTTCATTTATTTGTTCGCTAATAACTCAACAAATTTCATTTAAATTTAACCAGTAATAAAAAGTTATAAACAGTTAGGGTGATAGTCACCCTACCATACCATACCATACCCAAACTCTTACTTACCAAAAAAAAACCAGAAACTTTGGTGTCCTTTTTTCTTTTTTTTTTTGGTTTGCTACAAACGCCAAGTCATCATTCAAATTTCCATATAAAACACCCAACTTAATCAGTCCTTGTGCCACACCAGCCCGACCAGAGACCTTTCAATGCCAACTCATGAATTGTCAAGAAGAAAAAACCCAAAGTCATCATCAAAATGCAAATAATTCTTCAATGAAATAGGAGAGTGAAAATAGAGCCACAGCCTTGAAAGAAACCGCATAAAAAATTGGTGGCTGCAGAGGTAGAAGAATGTGGCTGCCGCAACAACCAACATTTTTACAGCAAAACCTTAATGGAAAAAAAAGAAAATAAGAAATAAATGAAGGCTCTCCGTGTGTATTGAACAAACCACGAATAATTTTGAACTTCAAACCACATCAGAAACATTAACACAGAAGCTAGAAGGTGTAAAGTACAAAAAAAGAATGAACATTAGGTGTTGCAAGATAGAAAACTCATCAAATACTTCATCATGTTTGGATGCTGAAATTCCATGGATGTGGTAAAAGCATTTAAAAATATGGCTTAAGAACGAACGAACGAATTTAAAATCCTTTAAATTTTTAGAAGAGTATACAATGCTCAAGTATGGACCGGTGTCTCAAATTCTTGTCTGTGGATATTTTAATCGGTTACAGGGTCTTGTTATCATTAATCAAAAACTGTTTCGTTTTTGCCTTCTAAAATATGAGCTCATAGAATGCAAATTAAATAAAAACAAATTTGTGTTTAGTTTTAATTCAGATTCTTTATTATTCATATTCAATTCAGTGTATCACTGTTCACAACTTGATGTAAACAACAACAATTGCTTTGTTTGTTATCCTCTTCTTGCACCCTTTGCATAAACAATAAAAATTTTTAGCCAATTATACGACAGATCTTTCTAACAGATATCTTGAAACCACGATTACTCTTTTTAAACGCACCGCGTCTTTACACAAAACTGACTGAACTTCACTAACACAGTCGCTTACTTTGCCTTGCCTTTAATGTAGCAAAGTAAACAGTCTGATGGATGTTCAGGAAGGCCTTCTCAATAATTATTCTTTTAGTATTGACGTTGCATTTTTGTTTATTGTTTACCATTTATTATTATGCTGGCGTTTGCTGTTATATTAAACGGTACGATAATTTGTAAACAGGTTTACTGCATTGTTTTGTTTGTGTAACTTTTATTTAGAATTTTAATGTTAAGCGATGTAAAAGCAAAGCACCAGTATCTAGTATCTTCTGTTTTGAAATACTGTCGAAGAGGTTTAGTAAATACGAACGTTATATATATTGGGTTGGACTCTTTTGTGCCAATGTGCTTACGTGTCTTTGGCATATCAAAACCAATCTTTATTATTATTAATTACAATACAATTACAAATTATATTATAATCATATACGAGCTGAGTAACTTTGACCATATGCCCGGTGTAGTGTCACAGACCAGAGCCTCTGGTGGGAATCGAACCCACGACCCTCACGCTAATAGTCCAGCACACTACCCACTAGACTATTACGGCGCTCCAAAACCAATCTATTAACGCATATTGTATGCCAGCCAGCCTCACGTAGGAGCAATGAATAAATGTGCAAGAATGAGTTTCTGATTTTATTTCAAAGGAAATTCGATCAGAATCATTTTGGCATTTCATTTCATTTACTCTTTTACGGTTTTTTTTTTTATTTCCTGATTTTACTGCGCATAAATTTAAAACGTAATGATTTGATTTGAAATAGAAAATATGGGTGGGAAGAAAAAAAGAGTATTGCCTTCATTATAGGCAAGGAGAACGTATTGATTTAAATAATATGGTAAGCATTACAGGAATTATTAGAAGATTTTTTAAGGCTCCTTTCATTTGTTCTTTTCCTTCAACCGTAATTTGTTGGCCCAACAAATTATTTTGATTTACTGCGTAATTTTTCTGGTTTTTATTTTTGTTTTCTACTTTCGTTGCAAAGGGCAACAAGAAAAAAAGGAACAAAAACTGTGCGTCACAAATTTAATGGGTCTCAACAGTATTTTCTTAACGATTATTTTATGCCCGCATTATTTGTGCTTTTTCTCTCGTTTTTGTGACCGTAAAATACTTGCTGCAAACCTAAACCTTTAACAATTTATGTCGTTGAGAGCCTTCTAAAAATAAGGCAAAAAATAAGGAAAAGAATTGTGAAAATGGTTTAACGTACTACTCGTATTCCTGGTATTTGTTAATGTTTTTAGCAATAATTTCTTTGCTTTTAATTTTATTTTCTATTTTCTCCTTATTTTTTTTTTTATTATTTGTTATTGTTGTCGGGCTTGTTGGGTTAAAATTTATAACCACTTGAACTAAAACCAAGAGCATCTGGCAGAGCCCTGACATCAGTTACATTCGGCCACAATAACTTGAGATGGTACATAATGGTGCATAAATTTAACCCCATAAACCTTTTGGTTATTATTTGCACTCGTTAAGCAATTTTTATTTGTTCCTCTTTCTTTTTTTTAATGTCAAAATATTTTCGCATTCATTGTAGCACGATGTACTCTACAAAAGGCATGTATGCCGCATAAAAGGCAAGACAAAGCAGGCGAGTGAGTTAGTGAAGTTCAGGCAGTCTTGTGTGAAGACGCAATAAGTTTGAAGAGACTAATGTTGGTTTGAAGATCTGTGAAACAATTGTCTAGTAATTTTTATTGTTTATGCATAGGATGGAAACAGAGGAAAACAAAGCAATTGTTGTTGTTTACATAAAGTTGTGAAAAGTGCCACACAGAATTGATCGAATAGTAAAAAATTTTAATTAAAACTAAACAAAAATTTATTTTGATTTTATTTCTAATTTATAAACTCATATTTTAAACGTTTTTAAAAGGTAAAAACACAATTCCTCTAAGAAATAATGCATTAAACAGCCTTCTTTGTCCGCTTATTCATCCATTTTACGTGACCATATTAGTTACAGGCAAATGTGGCATATTTTAACACAAAGTTTATTCCGTTTTCTCCACCGTTAAGTTTTCCTAAATTTCAATTACCATAAGAGAAATTAATGGCAAAGAAAGCAAAGAAATAAACTTTCCAAAAATGAATTATTCTCACATTACTTTAGTTTTTCTTTTTTGCTTTTTTCAAAAAATAAAAAACGCAAAAAAACTGCGATAAGATGCTGCATATAAGCGAAATTTCTAGTGGAAGAATTTTTTTGGTCATAAATTTGCTGTTCCTGCAAAATATTTTCATTTTGTAGAGGAAAATGTTGAAAATAAATTTTATAAAATGTGGCCTTCAACATATTTTTTATTTGTTTTTTTCTCTCTCTCTCTCGCTTTCTTTATTTTTAATTTTCCGCTTTTTTCTTTATTTGCAACTATTAAATTAAAAATTAAAAAAAAATATTTTAAAAATGAAATTTATGCCGCTAGTCTTTGAAAGAAACGAAGATTATTTGGATTATGATACGAGATTAAAAAAGAAAAGAAATGTTTTCTAAACATAATTTCGAATTTCCTCTTTGGTTCATAATATATTCCTCTGAGACTAATGACCGTCGTTGTTATGTTTTGTATGTCCTTGATGCTTACGTATACCACAGACTGATCGCTCTCTTTTGAAAGTGATTAGCAGACTAAACTCGGGGTAATCTTCTCAACATAACCTCGTTTTTACACTTTAGTTCAGATACGAATTAATGTTCTAAGTAGTCAGATAAGCTTGTAGGGATCGCTTCAAATGCAACATCTACGTATTCAGTGTTGAGGAAACAATTCAACTGAATATTTATTTGGAAGCTGTGTCGGTAGTCGCTGTAGTCGGGAAAATAGTGTGTTAGCTTATTAAAATAATAGGGACACTTAAATTTTTCAATATATTCTTATATTTTTTATTATTTTTCGATAAATATTACAAAGAATATCTATGTAGTCAGCTGTACCAGATTTCTGGCAAAAGCTCTAAGACTAAATAAAATTTTCCATGGAAAGCTTTTAAAAAGTCTATCGTTCGGAATCGACTTCAAATTACACTCAGGTATAAAATTAAATTAAATTTTAAGTCGCCGTGGTCTAGTAGGTAGTGTGTTAGCTTATTAGACGAAAGGCCCGGGTTCGAATCCCAGGTCAGACATCAAAAACGAAAAATATTTCTTCGGCGACTTCCTCTCAGCAGATTTCTGGCAAAGACTCTGAGAGTAAAAATTGCCATGAAAAGCTTCTCAAAAATCTGTCATTCGGAGTCGACTTTAAATTGTAGGTCCCGCCACTCATGTATAAAATTAACGCACACAACATAAGTGGTGTGAGAAGCTAGGTCGTAATCCTGACTGAAGGGTTGTAATGGCCAATTATGTATGTATGTATAAAATTAAACACACAACATATGTGGTGGAAAAACTAGATCATAATCCTGGCCAAAATGTTTTAAAGACCAATTATGTATGAAGTATGAAGTTCAAGGTATATTTCATCATTTGTATATTCTCAGTATTCTTAGAAGAGCATTCATTCCTTACCAACATTTTCTTTTTACTCACTTTAGATTTATTATTTCAAGTGATTGCCATTTTTAGCAGAAAATTTTATGGAAATTCTTTGCGAAGATCATAATATTTGACTTTCAGTTTGTAGATATAATAAATGTGGTCCGACCGATTGAAACTGTAAACATACAGGGAGCATCAAGACATACTGTAGACTAAGGATAAAATTCTAACGATTATCAAATACAACTTTTACCACTTAAGGAGAGTGCCCAAAAAAATTTGACAGCATTTTGAAGTTATTTGTAATATTTTTTTTTGTGTCAATTTTAAAAACTGGCCATGAAACAATTTTAGAATAAATATAACTTTAAAAATAACATAAACTTCATGTATAGATACAGTCAGCGTCAAAACAAAGTGTACAATATGGATAAAATTCTAGCAGTCAACAAACTCAACTTTTACCACCGGAAAAAATTTGACAATATTTGGAATTTGGAATTTTTTTATGTTTCAATTTTAAAGTACAAATAACGATAATTTAATAATGTATAGTTTTTTATATGTACACTTGCTTTTGACGCTCACTGTATATATATAGATATATCGACGCCTCCGTTCTATAAGTTATGAGCTCTCAAAGTTTTCAAGCGACATACGACTGTATCTGTATTCTAAATAGATTTTTCCTTATAACTTCGGAATGGATCAGCACATCTCAACCAAATTTTGACAATTTTAAAGTTAGAGAACGTAGAATTTAATAATGCAAGAACATTATAAACGTTCTAAGTACACTTAGTACTAACGTACAGTATATTTTAACGTTCACTCTATATTTAGAATAAGATGACTGACGAACATGTCTTTCATATTGTTCTTGTTCATGGACTTTTAAATAGATTTCGAACAATTTTTAGATATCCTTGGTTTCTTTAATCTTTAAAAATATAAATGATTTCAAGTTTAATTATTTTTATTTGACACATTATGCAGAATATTGATTCTTTATTGTTTTTAAAATTCAATTTTTTTCTAAAATTATAAAAATTTTTTCCTTAATTACAATAAATTTCTTTCCAATGCCCGTATAATTTAAATAAGAAAAACGAATACAAATACGGGTAGAACCCAAAGTCTTGAATATTCTTTTAAATAAAAAAAAAACTTTTGAAAATAGAAAAAAGAAGGAAAACTAAAAATTCAAAAAATTTTCCATTTGTCACAAGGAAGCCATAACCACAACACAATGCAACAAAAAAAAATCGAAACAAAGAAAACGAAAAAAGGCCAACAATAGTCGAAAACTGTAAAAATGTCCACAAAACCAATTGTCCAGTAGATAAAAAAAGGAGGCCCTTTTCTCACATTTTCTCCTTATATTTACACTGTCAGACAATAGTTGTTACCAAAAACAACCCAAAAAAAAATTTGTTCAAAAGATATGCAAGAGCTAAACAAGATTTCGAGAAGGAAGGACATATTCGGTGTTCTCCCAGTTCTTTCTCCGCTACATCTTGACTAGTTGGTCTCTTTTTTTTATCGACAGCCAGCATTTTTCAGATAAATGCACATACACACACAGATCCAAGTACACATATGTGCGGCCTTATTTTTGGTTTGGTTTTTTATTTTTTACATATTGTTTGAGGCCCTTAAGTACCACTATGTATGTATGAGGGAATGTTGTATGAAT
Organism: Sarcophaga peregrina; assembly: GCA_014635995.1. NCBI lineage: Eukaryota > Metazoa > Arthropoda > Insecta > Diptera > Sarcophagidae > Sarcophaga > Sarcophaga peregrina. The sequence goes on from CM025791.1 coordinate 6,924,257, forward strand.
TTCATGGCTATTATTGTTGCTGGTTGTCGTCGTTTGGTCTTATTGCTGATATATTTATTATTGTTGTTGCTGCTGCTACTGTTCGGTTTGCAAGTGATTTATGTTTCTGCTACGTAAACACAATAACAAAATAAAAAAATACGAAAAGAAAAAAAACACACACTCAAACAATTTCTAAAAGACAATTCAAACAATCACACTCATACTCTCATATATGCCCTCATCCAACGGTATGGAAATTATTTGTTGTTGATGACTGTTCTAGAACAGTGGCATTGAAAACATTGCGTGAAAATGAAATCGAATAAAGCCTATAAAGGGAAGTAAAATAGTGACTGCATATTTGCCAATAGAGGCCTATTTAGTTCATTTAAAACATTTCCTCTCGTAGTGGTATTCATAGGGAATTTTTGCAACTATTTTTAAAACTTGAGCTGTAATTAAATCCATTTTTATTGATTTAGTTTCTCACACTACTTATGTTGTGTGTATTAATTTTATACATAAGTGGCGGGATTTATAGTTTAAAGTCGGCTCCGAACGACTGATTTTTCAGAAACTTTTCATTTTATTTACTCTCAAAGTTTTTGTCAGAAATCCGTTGAAAAGCAATCGCCGAAAAAATAATTTTTGCAATTTGTTTTGATGTCTGGCCTGGAACTCGAACCCTGGCTTTAAGTCTAATAAGCCATCACACTACCTACTAGACTACAGCGACTTCATTTCTTCATTTGCTTCCATTTAATGTAACATTTTTCTGTGAGTGTATTAATACTATTAATGTTTGATTGTATCTGAACGACAGATTTTTGAGTAATTTTTCATGGCAATTCTATGTACTCTCAGAGTTTTTGCCAGAAATCTGCTGAGAAGAAATCGCTGAAAAAATACTTTTTTTTGTATTTTATTTTGATGCCTGGCCTGGGACTCGAACCCTGGCTTTACGTCTAATAAGCCAACACACTACCTACTAGACCACGGGGACTTTTACGTATCCATTGAGCCAAAAATGAGTTTCGATGCTAAGCACAATTTTTCGATAAAGAAATGGATCTACGACTAACTTTCCAAGAGCCCATTCACCAAAAATTCTGCATTGCAGTAGGTCATTCGACGTCAATTCTTGCACCAGCTGTTTTTTGAAAGACTTCACACCTAAATCCTTCCGCAAAATTTTCGACGTTGTTGAGGAACAGAGGCCCAATTGCTGCGAACGGCAACGAATCGATAATTGATGGTCATCATTAACACTGGCCGATACAGCTGCGATATTTTCTTCAGTTCGCACTCTACGTAAGCGTATTGGCGGTTTAATGTCCAACAATGTAAATTTGGTGCGAAAGTAAGTCACAATAGCCCGAATAGCCGCATCAGTGGGTCCATTAAACTGGTCATAAAATGTAAGAATCGCGCGATGAACTTTCTTAACAGAGCACGGATTTTAATAATAAAATTCAATGATTTGCAACCGCTGTTCGTTTGTAAGACGATTCATGGTTAAATTATTGACCAAACTGAAGACGTTTAACAGTGAAACAAAACACGAAAAGTGCGTGAGCTTTTTAAACCAGTGTTGCCAAAAAGATAATAGGTAAAAAAACACCCTATATAAAATTAACACACCCAAAATTAACGACTGGCTGAAGGGTTGTATGTAAGTATGTACATTAACAGTTAAAGAGGACCATTTACTGTAGAAATTACCGTTACTCTCTAAAATACAAGCTTTCGCCCCACTGTTATCATATGGAATTAAGAGAACGAACGATACGTATCAAATGAATTTCAAACATAGTGATACGATTGTAGATTGGGTTTAGTGCAGCTACAATTGCTTCTCTGTGCTTATATTCTGGCTGCTGTTATTGCCACTTGAGCGTGTATGTAAATGATACGATCCATAGATGGCTTTTCCGATTTTTTTTTTCTCATTTTTTTTTTATTCTTTTTTTAATTCCAGATTCATTGCAACGCCATACAGTTTGATACCTTTTAAATATGAAAACAAGCAAACACATACAAGTAGAGATTCTGTTTATGCAAATGCAAAAGGATACCCATGCCGGGACGTACATACAAATACACTTACGTGCACATATATAGAGTCAATGAAGTAGCATCCATTTGTTAGTGTATGACTTTTTAGAATAAGAGTATCCCTAAAATGCATACAAATGTTAGTTTGACAATAACAATAACAACAACAAAGAAAAAATAGAAGACAAACAAGCACTATTTTTACATTCACAAATTTCCGTTTAAAAGTTTGCCATTTTTTTCCTCTTTTTTTTTTTGTATACCTCCCGGTCTCTTTTATATATTTGTCCACTATAGTTATCACTGATATTTCGAAGGACAATAAAAATTAAAAAAAAAAAAAAACAACTGGCAGTCATAGTCTATTGTCGACCATCAAAACTACCAGGAACCATTGTCATTGTACCCCTAGCGGACAAGATACAGACACTCATGCACTTTTGTTGGCTGAAATGATAACAAAAAACCCGATAAAGGATTCAAAATGAAAAAAAATATGAAAAACGAAAACGAAAAACTTTAGAAATTCAAATCGAACATCCGACCCATATAAATTCTTAACAAGGCAATAAAATGAAAGGAATGACCGTCCAACGAACATTTCTACTCTCATAACATTCTGCTCTTTTCAGGCTCTATTTGCAATGAATGGCGGTAAAATTTCAATATAAAAAAAAGGAGAAATAAAAATTAAAATTAAAAAAAATGAAACCAAAAGGGCGTTTGTTTTATTCAACTTCCGCTTTTTAGTAGAGCATAAAAGACATGCAAAATTTGTTTTAATGCACTGGTCGGAAAAATATTTTCTAGAATAGGGCGACTTAGTATTGTTATGAAAATTAAAAAAACCTAGATACTGGTGTTTTGATTTTACATCGATTAACATTAAAATTGTAAAACGGTAGAAACAAAACAATGCAGTAAATAAACCTGTTTAGAAATTATTGTACTGTAAAAATTGTAAACAAGTGAACAATAATATACCAACAACATTGGAATAATAAATGTGTTTACATTCATAGAGATTTCGAGAAAGCAAAGTCATTATCGTTCGACTTCAAGAACATCAATCGAACTGTTTACTTTGTCATATAAAAGCCAAGGCGAAGCAGGCAACTGACTTAGTGAAGTTCAGTCAGTTTTGTGTAAAGACGCTATGTGCTTGAAGAGAAGGTTGGAAGATCTCCGTTAAAAAGATCTGCTGAATATGTGTTTAGTATTTGGTATTGTTTATCCAAAGAATATAAACAGAGAAACAACAAAGAAAAGCAATTATTGTTGTTAACATCAAGTTGTGATTAGTGGCTTACAGAATTGTGCGAATAATAAAGAATTTTTTAATTAAAACTAAACACAAATTTATTTTTATTTTATTTACAATCTACGTGCTCTTATTTTAAAGGTTTTTAAAAGGTAAAAAAAATATAATGGAACAACAGATTTTTATTACTTTTATTGAAACACGGTTAATAACACTTCAAGAGATACAAAAAACTCCCTTGGAAGCCCTTTTGAATGTTATCATTTTGCCAAACTTAGAAATCGGAAGGAAACAAAGCAATGGTAACTTACTTAAAGTTGCTATAGTCTATTGAATATTGTGATGGCTGATTAGACGTGAGGCCTCGGTTCAAACCCCAAAGCAGATATCTCCAACTGAACGAAATGAAAAATATGAAAAATATTTATTTGGGAACTTCCGCTCAGCAGTATTCTGACAAATTATCTTGTAAAGTTCTGCACAAATCTGTCGTTCGAAGTCGAGATTAAACCATTGATCCCGCCACTCGTGTATAAAATAAGAACACAATACTTAAGTAGTGTTAAAAACTTCGTCCATAATCCTGACTGAAACGTTGAAATGACCAATTATGTAGATATGAGCGTATGTAAGTAACTTGAAGATGTTGTTCGGAATGTCAGTAAGGATAACACCCTACTATAATTTTGATAAGCGTCCAGCGGTTTCTTTCTGGAATACCTTATTGCCACATAGAATCCAAGCATATGTTCTAGTGATTCATTCTCCCCATCCTAGGATCTACAATATGAGCTTAAGGAGATGCCTATGCTGTACAAGTGTTCTTTGAGTTTATTTATTTATTTATTTATTTATTTATTTATTCATTTAGGCGTAAATACAGTACAACAAGATATTATCTTATTTAATAGTACTGCTAAGGATATAGGCATAAAATATTACAAAGATAATAACCTTAAAAATAAATTAACATTAACAAAAATTAATAAAAACAAAATTTATAATAATATTAAAGAAAAAAAAATGTGATTGATTAATTACATTTTTACATTATTGTTCATTTAAAAATTTAATTATTGCAGTCTTGAAATGCTTTGCATTGCTTTGTAATTGTATGTTGTTCGGGAGTTCATTCCAGAGACGAATTGCATTAATGTAAAAGTGTCTCTCAGATATCCGTTTATGGTATCTAACGCTATTAATTTTCAAGCCTCTATTAGACCTTGAAAAAACTAATCTATTAAACAAATAATGGGGTTTCCTAAGATGAATGATTTTATGTAGGTATACCAGAGTACGGCACTTCAACAAATTCTCAAAAGATGTATTATAAATTTGATATGAGAACTCAGATATCCTACTGTACCTTGTACGACCATAAACATATCTAGCAATACTGTTATAAGTGACCTTTAGCCTGTTCCTACTCATCGAGTCACAACTAGAAAACAGTTCACATCCATACAGTAAAGTGGGGATGAGATATGTTTTCGCTAGCAGCATTCGAATATTAAACGGAGTAAAATATTGCGCCAGATAAAGATTCCGCAACATGGCAACCGTTTTACCACAGACAGCATTTACATGGTTGGACCAGTTAAGATTGTTGTCAAAGACAACTCCAAGATTCTTAACACTATATACAGTTTCAATAGCAGTGTTATTAATCCTTAATTGTGTAAGCTGTGCCGTACAGTTTACCTTGCCTATTATCAAAGCCTTTGATTTCCTCGGATTGAGGCAAAGACCATTAATCGACGCCCATTGAAACACATCATGCAAATCACAATTTATCCTTCGTATACAATCTGCAATATCAGTCGGCATGCAACTAATGTACAGCTGGACGTCATCTGCGTACATTTGTACATTGCAAAACCTCAACTTTCTTTGCAGGTCATTAGAGTAAATTGAATATAAAAGTGGACCAAGTATCGAGCCCTGTGGGACACCTCTAGATGTTAAAATACTGCCTGATACAGTACCATCATGATACACAAATTGACTCCTATCCCGCAGATACGACGACATTAGCTTGACAGCAGTATCCGAGAAATGGCACATGTGTTTTAACTTTTGGCATAGAATAGTATGATTAACAGTGTCAAATGCCTTAGAATGATCGAGTAAAACCAAAAATTATGTCAAATTGTTATCCGCACTTAATCGCAACTCTTCCGAAACATCAATGAGTGCTGAAATGCAGCTGTGATTAGGTCTGAAACCAGACTGCCTTTCAGAAAGCACGCTATTACCATACAAGTATTGGGTTATCTGCTTATAAATTAATTTCTCGAAAATTTTCGATAAGTATGACAAAATTGCAATTGAGCGGTAAGTTCTATCCTGTTTAGGCACAGGTATTATCTTGGCACTTTTCCACATTGTAGGATAAGTAGATGACGTAATTATAGTATTAATTAAATGAGTCATATGGTCATATGGCAAAATTAATTTTACAAATTTGGGATTAATTCCATCACTTCCGATGGAGTTAGACCGAACAGCCAGAATGCTCTCAACAACATCATCCTGTGTAACGTTATTAAATTCAAAATTCGGTTGAATCAAGTGGTTAGAAGTAGGGAAGGCATCAGAAGCGTTGTAATACTCCAAATCGGCATCAATTCCCGGTATATTCGCAAACTCCAAGCTGAGTTGATTTACATCAATCATTTCATTGGATTTAATACCACTACTCATTATACCCAATGATTGTATATCTCTCCACTTTCTACTGGCGCTAATATTCGATCGAAATTTATTAGCAAAGAAACTCGATTTTGCGGCCCGAATTTTCAGATTATAGTGCCCCATCAGGGCTCGGCTGCTATTCAAAGGCTACTTTTAGACAGCCTGATGGATGACTCGTATCTCTTTTCATACTAATTACTTAACAAAGCCAATAAAACATGTTGAAAATGTTTGAGCATCATGATCCTCCCTAATATAATTTAAATTTTAATTTCTATTGAAAGAATATTGTGCTCAATTTGTATTATTTTCAAATATTCTACAAAAAAAAAAAGAAAAAAGAAACAATTTCAATTGTTTGGCCTTTATTTGGAGAGCAAAAAGAACCAGAGAAGAAGCTACAAAAAGTATAAAGGAACCATAGATTCAGCCATAACCCAAAAAAAAGGGACACACGTTAAATTTGTTAAGCAAGAAAATTTGTGTTTGTTGCGGTTTTTAGACCACAATTTTTCTGTTTTTCTTTTTTTTTTTTAAGTAAAGTAATGTTTGTCACTCCCATTCCTAAAGACGTACAGACGACTTTTTTCGTGAATTTTTTTTTTGTCCTTTTGGTTTATCCTCCTCTTTTAATTTTTTCCGATTTTTTTTTCGTATTGTGGCTCTAACATACCGAACACATAAATTATGTGTGTGACGACAGCTGTTGTTGATTAAATTCGTATATCGAAGGAATGGTCGTAGTCTGTCTTTTTACCAAAGAAAGCAAAACCAAAAGCATCGACTTAATATTTAAAGTAAAATCGAATGGAATATAAAGTCATATAAGGTTTTTAGAATTTCCCTTTTCGTTGCTCTCTCTCTCTCCTAGATTTTGTTACTTTTCTGCTACATATGTTGCCAAAAAAAAAACACACACACATACACACAAGAAAAGAACCACAAATTCTAGTTGCTTGTTGTCTGCCAACCAACGAAATATGTTCCAAGGGTTGCAACAATGTACTCGTACTCATTCGTACATTTTCTTAATATCTCAGTTTGTTATTGTTTATTGCCATTGTTGTTATTGTGGAAATTTGCAAGCGAACAGAGATGCAATCACTTGACTTCTACTTCCTTCAGTGGAAAGGTGAGCAGTGGAATGTAAGCAGCGACATTCGTTTGTTCGAGTTGTAGAGATGTAAAGATTGAGTACCTGTAGGAGTAATTTGATATTTGTGTGTATGTGTGTGTTGTTTGTCAATAACGTTTTGGCAAATATTGAGAATTAATCAACTAAAGTGCACTTTTTGAATATACTCGTTGAGAAAAATTGTTTACATAGACGCCGTCAAATACTTAACCACACACATACTCCACGGCCACCTCCTAACCTTTGTACTCGACACTTGCCTGCATCTATCCAAGTTCGTACTCGTAAGGGCAACATTTTTCATTTGGATTATTGACATTTTTCTATGCTGGTATTTGTTTGCCACACTTTTCTTTAGCCACGTTATGGCAGAAAAAAAAACACCAAACAGTTGACACAATGACTTTACCAAAAAAAGGGAGAGAATAATGACTTCACATATTGTCATGCGAGTTAAACGACATTTTTACGCAGGTACGTCATTTCGAAGGCATAGTGCGACCAACTAAAATCGAATAGCAGCATAGGTCATACGATATTATACTTAATCATTCCACTGAGCAAGCATTATGTGTTAATATCATCCTCACCCACTCTTTAGAGCCAAAATAAACAATAATTTTCACAGGGATGATACGTGAATAAAGAATAACGATCTGGTAAAAACCAAGCGGTTAAAACGAATTCGGGGAAGTATCATTGCTAATAAAAATGGGGATTACTACCATGAGGGAGTCTTGTAGTGTTGTAGTTGAGTAGGTAGTGTTATAAGACTTGAGGCTACGGTTTGGTCAGCTTAGGGATACCATTGTGAGGTATGAAAACGCTCGCCGAGCTTCGAAGCGTAAAGGATGTCCCTGAGGGGAAGGTCATCTTCGGCCTTTTACACACATAGGGCATAACCAACAACAATGTTCGTTAAAATGAGCGTAAAAATGCATTCAATTGATTGTCAGCTGTAAATGAAGTAGGTTCTTGTCGCGTCTTGTATGTTGTCAATTATACACCTAAAGAAAAATTACACTAATATTCACAATTTTCTAATGATCTTCATTAACAACAATGAGAAAAGATCTCTATTTTTGGATGAACATTTGCTAAGTTAAATACGCAGTCATTAGGGATTTGTCGCTTTACATTTTTACTATATTTTCCACTACATAAACATATCATTAGATTACACTTTAAAATATTAGGTTACACTTAAAAATATTACTAACAATTTTCCACTGGCTTATGGACATATGTCTCACAAATACACTCACATTTTTATCATGTTCTCTTCGTGACGACGTCTGATAATGACCAAATGATAATAATAATAATAAAAAAAAGTTTAATGATAAAGGCCTTTAAAAGTTACTCTTTGAGGAAGTTAAACAGAAATTACAAAACTCCTTTAAACAAAAATAACAACGTAAAGTCTTGTTCTTTTACAAGTTGGTCACCTTTTAATTCTTATGCAACCGGTAAAAAGTCAACAATCAACTTAATCGATAGCAATTTCGAAATTGAGTTGCAACGGAGTTCTCATAAACAACCAACACACACTTACACAATCACATTCTCTCTCTCTCTCAATCTCTCTTCCTCTTCTCACATGCTCAACAAACAACGTCGTTTTTTATCATTTCAACCGATGAACAAATAATAACAAACAATAACAACAACACCAGCGACCATAACCGGTTGAGAACATCATAAAGTGGGAATTAGCTACACACCCCCCCCCCCTCTTTGTTGGTTGATTACAGACACAGGAAATCTAAATGACACAGACAATGAATCCATCGAGTTTTATTCTTTTCCTCCTCACAAAACAAACTAAAAATAGTTCGTTGCTGTAATATTTTATTGTGTTTGTAACGGTTTGTCTTTATATTTTATTTCATCAGTTTGTTTGTTGTTGTTGTTGTAGTTGCTGTTGTAGTTGTTGTTTCTTCACTCACTTAAAATTATTACATTTTAACGGCCATTTTTTTGCATGTGCCGTTATTATTGTAATTGTTATTGTTATTGTTGCTGCATGCCGTTCTTTCATTCTTTCCATCAGTTTCACAAGTCAATGTAAAAATCGACATCGATGATGGCAATTCATGTAAAATTTCAAAATGGATTTTTATTTTTCCAAAAAAGCAAAAAAGAAAATTACAAAAATGTACAATAAATGTTAAAAAGCATTCATCTTTTCTTTTTTTGTTTTTTTATTTGAATGCGAAATATTTATATTTCGTTGTGATCAATAGCTGGAATGCGTATGTTTTGTTTTGCTTTTGAATTTATTTGTTTGCGATGTTCGAGAATTGCCAAGAACCATGAGCTATACGAGCTGTATATCAATGTGTATTGTGTGGTTGGACATTTTCGGAGAGTTAACACTATTAAATGGAAATAAGCTATCCAATATATAACTACCGGCGCCAATAATCTTATGAATTTAGTGACACTGATTTTTTGATCCATTACTCTCTGCAGTAACTTTAAAATATCGTCGTAAATATTCAAAATATTGTCGGATGTCACTTGAGATCGCCGTGGTCTAGTAGGTAGTGTGCTGGCTTATTAGACTGAAAGCCAGAGTTCGAGTCCCAGGCCAGACATCAAAATAAAGTACAAAAAGTATTTCTTCGGCGATTTCTTCTCAGCATATTTCTGGCAAAAACTCTGAGAGTAAAAATAAAATGATCATGAGAAGCTTCTCAAAAATCTGTCGTTCGAAGTCGACTTTAAACTGTAGGTCCCGCCACTTATGTATAAAATTAACACACACAACATATGTAGTGTGAGAAACTAGGTTAATAATCCTGACTGAAGGCTTGCAATGACCAATTATGTATGTCAGATGTCACTAGGATCTATCTGCTGTGTGGTGATCCGTAATTATAAGCGGTTATAATGTCCAATTAAGTAATAATGAAGGGATAGTAAATAAATAAAACAAGAATAGCAAAAACAGGAAAGAAAAACTAAAATTCTGTATGGTTAAGGGCAGATGACTCTGAACACACCTGTGTGTGTGTTGTTTAACTGACATCTAGTGGAGCATTGTTGAAACCAATATTCTTTCTCATTAACATTTCAGCCGTTACAATACAAAGCAGTGCTTCTAAAACGTCTATGTTTCACTGTTAAAATGCAAAGGAAAAATTTTAAAAACATGCAGTACAGCGGTACCAGGTAGAATCTTCAAAAAAAAAAGGAATATAATTCCTGTCATCCCCTTTAGGAACTATAATTATACCTTATGCTACAGATTAACAATCAACTTCCTATATTTTTGCAGTAGCAAGTAAGTTTATAGCACTACTATTCCAAGATTATAAATTCCAATAATGTTAAATGTATTCTTCATACAAACGGTGCTATAAAACTTATTCCATTTTGAATTCCAGTCTCCTTAAAGCTTGTACACAACCCATCATATTAAAGCTTTTAAATTGATGGACAATTGTCCATCCCCCACCAACCAACAAGCATATCCATTGAATCCACTAATCATTTTGAAATCTATTTATTCTTGACATTAATCTTTTAATACCACCATAGGTACTGCCGTGAGAATATGTAAGTGCCGTGTGTATGGTAATGCCGTGTAGTTCTTTTTTTTTTGTAGTAACTGTTTTGTAGTGAATTTCAATTTTATTCACCATTTCGAAGAAATTCACCACTTCGTTGAAACTCACCACGATGACAAAATTTAACTTTATCAACAAAAATGAAAAATTCATTAGTTTTCTTCTATCTGTCCAATTCAGACTTTCCCACAAACATATGACAACTAACCTTCCTTCTCTTATTAATGTTCTTTTTCTTCTATATTTTGTTTATTTTGTTTCTTCCTTTTTTTCACCACCCTCCGACCATCTTTTTTTCTCTATCCACCTAACAAACAGCAAGCAACAAATTTATTTTGCGTTCTAAAATTTTTCTTTTAAGGGGGAATAACAAACCAAACGTTAAGATAAAAATTATTTAAACTGTTGCTATTGTTTTCCGGTGTTGCCACACGTATGTTGTTTATTGTTATTTCGAAACACCCTGTGTTTATTTAAAGCTTACAGTGCTGCAAGACAAATATAAATAATTTTTTAATATTTATTTTGAATCACACAGAAGTGATTTAATATTTATTTTTAATTTTATTTTCCTTATCGTGTTTTATTTTAGAAGAAAGAAATTTGAATGAATTAAAAATTAAATATTACAAATCTTAAATTTATATAGAAATTATCAAGAGGAAGAATTGAACAAATGGTAAAAACAGGAAAAACAGAAAATAGGTTTTAAAGATTTTAAAGATAAACTTTCCTGATTACAAGTCTGAAATGGGGATAAAAAAGAGAACTTAACATGTGATGAAAGTTTAGTTAGTTAGGGATTGGTCAATGGTTGGATTAGAGGACGTGTACTTGCCAATTAAAACAAGTACAATACCCATCGATCGAATTCACCAATTGTATAACTTGGTCATTGGTTAAATGAAAATCAAAAAGTTTAGGTTCTCGTTCAACACCTTCGATCATAGTGAACGAACAACCAATTGCTGAAAAATCACAACTTGTGTGGAAAACGACCAAAAATTGTTTATTCAATTGTGTTGAATGGAGAGTTTCACGTTTAATGTCCTCATTACAGATTGTTAAATTAAATTTTGTGTAATTTTCGTTCCTCAAGGAAACAAGAAAAACTTATAGCGGCAGAATTTATCAGAAAACCGGTTTACATATATCACTGTGTCATATATATTGAACACAAATTGAAGCACTATTTATTCACACCAGAAAAATTATTAATTGCACACTAATTTTTTTGTTCTTTCATAAACATTCGGGATAAATATTACGATTTGGCTTATACTATGTTCAGACATGCGCTAATATTGAGAAAATCGCAATAAACGGCATTATTGATCTCAATATCTCATATAAAATTTTGATTAATTATTAATCAATAAATTCATAAATTGTTATAATATTGAATAAAACTTCAAATACAACACTGTCATAAGTACGTTTCTATTGATATTTGATAACTCAAATGTAAACAACTCCAGTGTCATATCCAAAAGCTTTCTTTTCTGCTAGCTATCCAATATTATCAAATTTTTATTTATCATCCTTCTGAGGAAAGCCACTTTAAAGTCACAAGTAGTCCCTATTAACCGCAACAGCTCGACGTTTCGATTAATCATTAGCAATATCTTTTCAAATGTTAAATTGTTTTCCAATTTTTCTAAAAAATATTTTAGGCACTAATTTTCGCGATTAAATTAAAAGCAATTTTGTTGAAGCAATCAGATGTTTTGTTTACCAGCTGTCAAATAAATTTTCGTATATTATATGTCTGAACGCTAAAAATATTGTTCTCAATAAACCGAATATTGATTTAATAAAAGTGCATGTCTGAACATAGTATTAAAATATGGATGTATACCCAGCTTTGTATGTTTACTGTTTTTTCCAGTGTTGATATTCCAGTCTGGCAGCACATTTTCATTAAAACATCTGCTCTTATTATGACAGATGAATGAAGCAAGTGGTTGTTATTGTTTTTATTTTCATTTCTATTGTTCTCTCCTGTTGTTTTATATTTTTCACTTGTTGTGATAAAGCGACGAACTTGATTGCTGTTTTCTTAATTCTTTCTTTATTTTTGCGGAAGAATTGCATTCAAACAGCGACTTCGACTTCAGCAGTGCAAAAGTGAAAAACATTGATTAATAAAAATTTAACGCCTCATTAATTGTATTGTTTGCTGCTGTTAAAATAAAATTAAAAAGAATAAATTATTTTGCAAAAAAATAAATTCATTTCCAGTGATAAGAAACGAAAATTTTTGGCAAATTTAAAATAGAGGGCGTACAACAACAGCAATAAATAGCAAATAAATGACGTAAAAAAAATAATAATAACGACGCAAATAGAAATAGAAAGAAAAAAGAATACAAAGCAATTTTGAGCGGGTTAAAAGAAAATTAATTTTTTGTTTTCTTAAATTAATGGGTCTAGCCACCATTTATCAGATAAACAAATGAGATATTAAAACGGGGAAAATATTAGAAAAGAAATCAATTGTGGTGTTTTGTTTTGTTTTGTTTTGTCTGGTGGTGTGTTCATAATGCTCAAATATGATACAATCAATGACGACGATCGTGCAGCACTGGTCGACAATGAACAGTTGCCCAATGATGCAGCAGACGATGACAATGCTGACGACATGTATGCGGGAGGTTTTATAGATGAGCTATCCGAAGATAATTACAATTTTATGCCTGCCACTTTACCCCAGCCAACATATGATGATGATTTCCATAACATTGAATTACAAAGTCATGTTCAGGTGACGGATGCACCAGCAGATAAATGGAATTTCACTTATTTGGTATTTTATTTACTGGGCATAGCCACCATGACGCCATGGAATTTCTTTATAACGGCTGAAGATGTAAGTACTCATGCTATTTGATTTTAATTTTAAAAAATAACGAAGAATTGTAAATTTTATCCAAGATCTGTCTTTCAAGTCGTGGTAAAGCTTTCTCTTACACTCTGTGTACTTATGTTATGGGAGGGTATTTTGGACTTTCGATATTTAATAGTTTTAATATCGCTTTTTGCCGCCTGTTTCTGTAATAACAATGATAAGAAAGTTATGCATAGATGGGTAGGTAGGTAGTAGGGATGGCAATCGGGAAATCCCGAATCCCGGGATTTTTAAAAACTTGTCCCGGGATTTTTCGAGATTTTCGGGATTGTGAATTCATATGTATTTTGACCCTACAAAAGGTCCTGAAAAAAAATTCTATATCACTTGACTTCGATAATAGCATCTCATATGATAAAAGCCCTACTTCCAGTGATAAAAAATTATTTGATGGCATCAAAGAATGCAAAAGCCCTATAAAACGAATTAAAAAGGTAATTGATTTAGATACTCAACTGTCTAAAGAAATAGATTTTTTTACATCAGGAGAGGGTTGAGGTAAATATTTACAAGCTGCATAGGGCTATGTTGGAACTATTTTACCAACAAATGTTGATTGTGTTTTTCAACGGTAGGTTATGTTGGCAACAAAATTCGTTCAAGCCTATCTGATCACATGTTAGATGCTTAAATCTTTTTGTTGGAATCCAATTAGTTTTCTGAAAACTATGTATGAATAATTTTTAATTTTTGTTAATTTACACTTTTTTGTTACATTTTGTCTTGCTGTTTTTATATTTACAAAATCCCGAATCCCGGGATTTTTAAAACTCGATCCCGTTTGGCATCCCTGGTAGGTAGGTAGAGCTGGTCGCTCATCCAAGAAAAATTCTTTAATGGACTCACTTAGGTCGCATTGGACCCATTGTGCTATCATAGTTATTTTTTTTTCTGGGTCCCGTTGTCGTTTTCCACCCTTTGAGGGAAGTCGAAGTCGCCGTGGTCTAGTAGGTGGTGTGCTGGCTTATTGGACGTAAAAGCCAGGGTTCGAGTCCAAGGCCAGACATCAAAATAAAATACAGAAAGTATTTCTTCGGCGATTTCCTCTCAGCAGATTTCTGACTAAAACTCTGAGAGTAAATAAAATGCGATGAAAAGTGTCTCAAAAAATCTGTCATTCGGAGTCGACTTTAAACTGTAGGTCCCGCCACTAAACACACATAACATAAGTAGTGTGAGAAACTAGGCCAATAATCCTGACTGAAAGGTTGTAATGAAGTCGCCGTGGTCTAGTGGGTAGTGTGTTGGCTTATTAGACAAAAGGCCCGGGTTCGAATCCCAGGACAGACATCAAAACGAAAAATATTTCTTCGGCGACTTCCTCTCAGCAGATTTCTGGCAAAGACTTTGAGAATAAAAATTGCCATGAAAAGCTTCTCAAAAATCTGTCGTTCGGAGTCGACTTTAAACTGTAGGTCCCGCCACTTATGCATAAAATTAACGCACACAACATAAGTGGTGTGAGAAGCTAGGTCATAATCCTGACTGAAAGGTTGTAATGGCCAATTATGTATGTATGTATGAAGGGTTGTAATGACCGATTATGTATGTATGAGGGAGGAATTACAAGAACATTGAGTTACACTTTCCAATTGCATAAGTAAGTGGAAAGTTGTGCTCAGGCCACTTGCAAATTTTCAGTCTAGAAAGTACACCTAATGAGATAATTATTCGGTTGGTTATGTACATTAAGACTCTTGTGCTTCAAAGTAGGTACCGGTAGTTGCCATTAATAAATTTCTCCCCGTAAAGATGAGGCCTAGATTGCAGTGGCTGTGTACTGCATTCGTTACAGGAACATGATAACGGAGAGCAGTCTCAAAAAGGACGGTCTGACGACATTTATTTATAGAAGGAATGTTGAATAACGACAACTGTTGCATTAAGCTCATTGTAATTAATTGTAGAGTACATTCAAAACCTTTTTTTTATTTATATTGACTGCCACTTACTGTTCAAATAAGTTGTGCAAGATAAATAATTATTTCGTTTTTTATCTCTCTTTTTTGTAATCCATATAGAGACGATAATTACATGCAAATTGCATTCAACCATTAACACAGATTTATTTGTTTTCAAAGTTTTTTTTTATTATTTCACATAATCAGGCTAAATGTTCTATACTATCATGATAATAAAATGTAAGTGTTCCAAATCTTTGTTCATAATTATACAAACTCTGTGTCATCAACAGCCAGCATCCACTGGCTGTTGTTGTTGCAAGTGCAATTGAATTTGTCACTTTATTTGCTGAAACATTAATTGGGTCACTGAATATAATTCTTGATCCCTTAAAAACAAACAAATATCGTATGGGTTGCTACATTTATCAGGGTTAATATTATTTATCTTTAGATATTAAAAGTTTCACTTTCCTTTTATTAATCACAATGACTAGAGCTGTATGTATAAAGTTGTTATTGTGTTGTTGACAAATAAATAATAATTCTTTTATTTCATAAACATTTCAAAACTAATTTTTTTAATACATTCGCAATTGTATTCCTTTTTTAATTCTGTTATCAGCATATTTTTTCTTTGTTTTCTTTTCTATTGCTTAACTATTGTTTTGTATTTGGACATGTGTTGTTGGATTTTTTTATTTTTTTTAATAATAAATAAATAAATATTATTTTATATTTTATTTTTTTTTTTCCCTGTACATTGATCAAGATATGGCTCAAGTTTAATACGCTAAACAACGCATCTTTTCAGTTTTATTTCAATAAAAAATATTTTTGAAAATAAAATATTTATTGAATCTAGCACATCTTATATTGTGATGCTTCGGCTTCTTGATAATAAATTGTACTTTAGTTAGAAATATCTTCTCTTTTCTACTTCCTCTCCTTTTTCCTATCCCCTCTATTATCTTTCCTTTTTAAGGACGATGTACAGTGTGTCAATTGAATCACTGTGTACTGTACTTGCCTCAGTTAATAAGTACATGTCCTCTAACCTAACCTAACCTTGAAATATCTTTGCCGAGATTACTTTAATATTGTAATTTAATATTGGAAATGGATAAATCATTTTTTTCTTCGCTTAATTCAATGCAACATTCTGGACAATTGGGATTGATGATTGTCAGATGTTCTACCGAAACTGTTGGCAATAATGTGTCACATTTGCAATATCCTTCATTCTTACATGTTTTAACAGGTTTATTTGAACTGACCGATTCATCCACACATGTTTCAGCATAATTCTTTTCTATCTTTTTGTTTAGCTTGAGAATTATGTCTGTATTCTGGTAAATTGGTGATGTATCCGATACGTGTCTTTCAATATTGCTCGTTGAACGTGTGGTCCTTACACGATTTTCTGAAATAGAAGTCTTATCAGCACGCTTAAATAAACCAAGCATTTTATTTACCGACTTTTTATTAAAAGTTCCCGGCATCTCTTCCACACTGACTGCTCGCTTTATATAATTCGATTCTGAGGGTAAACTCGATTGCACAGATCTTGGCACAGATCTTTCTCTTAAATTTCGGATCATTGCATCTATACGTGAACGTTTTTCACTTTTTAAAGGTTTCGACGCAATGCAGGTCGTTTCATTTTTATTTTCTTTACAACTATTAATTTTATCTGAAGTGTTAGGGATTGGATAAGAATTACATTCTGAGGACTTAGTTTTCTTCACGTCTGAAGTTGTGTTAATAACTTTCTCGGGCTTTGTGTTATCTGCTGACGTTTGTTTTTGTATTGGTATATTGGCACAAGAGCTACTAGTGGCTGAAGCACGAAGCTTTTCAAATTTCTGACCAATCGCATAAAGCAGCCCCTTATTCGTTCTCTTGTCAACCGCTTTTTCTTTTGTCTTGATATTATTAGAAGTAGAACTAAGCTCTTTTATGGCCTCCCCATTAGTCGAAATTGAATTCGATGTTCGTATAGATGCGCTAGCATTACTCAGTTGCGTTAGTTTCGATTTTTTAATCCTTTTGTAACTTTTTTCGTACTGCTTATCAATGCAGATTCACCAACTATCTGCGTTGTATTAGAAATAATCCTATCATTTTTCTTCGACTCAGTTTGTGCCGTCAATTTAGAGCTGGAATAACTTTTTGGCCGCAAAAGTCGGCTTGCTATTAAGTTCTGTCACACCTACATTGGATTCATTGCTTCGGCTTTCATTTGGTTCGTCATCATTTGGACTTGAACTATTAGCAGCAGATGTTAAAGTCGTGTTGCACATCTCAGATACTTGTAGTGTTGAAACGCAATCTTTCATTGGATATGATTTGGGACGTTTAAGTTTAGACATCTTTTTTGGAGAAGTAGCTTCCGACACACTTACAGAATTGTTGGTTTCGCAAAGCTCTCTAAATTGGATAATGATTTTATAATTTCCCTTCCACGTCCACATGCCAACTTATGGGAGTAGTTTTTCCCTTTTGCCTTTGTAGATGTAGGTTAAGTGATCCTAATGACCTCATTTTCATATAGACCTGTTTAAACGTGCTTCAGTGCTCTTCTTACGTACTGTTGTAGGCCGGTACAATTGCTTCTACTTTCATTGGTTTTTAGATCATGAGGTAATGATTTATAGAATAGTTTGGAGGCATTATCTTACGACACGATAGGTGAAATTTCTTGTACCGTCTTAAGAAAGACTATTTCCAATTGTTACCGAATTTTTACGGCCGAATCACGTAATAGATGCTATTTTAAATTGTTTGACATTATTCTGTCCATTTGCGTAACAGATTGAATTACTTCAATTATTAATTTGATTCTTGGAAACCAAGTCTCGAAGTCTCGATCCCGAAATACTTAGACCCGTTTTGCACTTCGAAAGTTTAATTGGACAAGGTATGTAGGTAGGTAGGTTTGAAGACAAGTGCAAACTCTCTTAAAAATTAGTTAATCCATTATGAACGGATAGGAGGAATAAGAAAGTCTTAGGAAAGAAGGGGGAAAGGGATAGGAAGAAAAAGAGAGAACAGTTAACTCAGAAAAATAATCGAATACCCATCAGTCTACCCAATACCTCTATGAATCTCAAGTGAGAAACTCTTTACATTTTCCTTTAAACTTCATTTCTCTTCTGCGCATTCAAAGTTTACTTGGACAAACTTTGGATATTTTGCTGTTGTATATACAACGATCTATGAACGGCGGTAAAAGAAAAAAGAAACGACTTTTGAATTCATTCTCCATTCGTTTTTCTCTGTTCACCCACAAACCCAAAGTTGTGTAAAGTAAACTTTGATTGTGCTAAAGGCATCTTACGTAGGATGGAAGCCTTTACGTTATGAGACTTATATTTCCTTATATTATAATGCAATAAATTTGTAAAAAATTTTCCATTTTCGTTCGTTACACTTTATGAAAAACGCTTATCACATTATAATATTTAAATTTTTTTTTTTGTTTTTCATTACAAACGATACTATTTTGCTTTGAAAATATGAATTATCAACCGCACACATGAGTCATTTGATGTGTTCATTGTCAAAACAAAATTTTATAAGCCTGGTTTACATTTGCAAACTAATGAAAAAATAAAAACATTTTTACGATATGATTAATGATTAATTTTTTTTTAAATAAATTATTATTTAACAAAATTGTAATAAAAAAAATTTGTTTTTTTTTTGTCTTTTTTTCTCTAATGTAGTATTGGATGTTTAAGTTTCGTAATACCACTTTAAATAATACCAGCGATGCAGAAATAGAACTGACGCCTATGCAAAAAAGCTTTGCCTGTGACCTGACCTTAACCGCATCCATATCGGGCACTACATTTCTAATACTCAATGCAATCTATGGCCAAAAAGTTCCATTACGTTTGAAAATGTTGGGAACATTAATCGTGATACTCGTTATTTTTATTATAACCACAGCATTTGTGGAAGTGAATACAGACAAATGGCAAGAACAATTCTTTCTAATAACGCTATTCACAGTGGTGCTAATAAATAGTGAGTTCTTAGTGGTTTTAACTTTTTTTTATTAAAAAATAATTCCTTCTTTTTTGTTTTCTTTTTCTTTAAACACAACCATAGTCTGTGCGGCTACCATGTCTGGTGGTATTTTTGGTATTGCTGGCCTATTTCCGTCTGAATATATGACTGCTGTTGTAAGTGGACAAGCATTGGGTGGCATTTTTACCGCGCTTACATTTTTAATTGTTTTAACATTTGGTGCTGCTCCTAATGTCACGGCATTTATTTATTTTATTATTGGTAGCATTTTGGTACTATTCAGTATCATTTGTTATGCCATAATGGAACGCCGAAGCTTCTTCAAATACTATGTAGAGGGTGGTGATAAATTCAAAATCGTCTACGACAGTCCCACACATAGTCGTACTGTTGATCGTGGCGTACCATTGGAGCCTAATGTTCGTGAAGTTTTTAGTAAAATTTATGTACATGCTGTATCAATATGTATACTTTACGCTACAACACTATCCGTTTATCCATCGGTAACAATACTCATGCAATCAGAAGACTATGGTCATGGAAAGGCATGGAATGGTAAGTTTACAGTTGAAATATTTTTAGTCGAAGTAGAGTCAGTTGTAATCGTTAAGTAGTTTAGTAAAAAAGCGAAATTCTTTTAAAAAATTGATTGAAATAATAATACAATTTTTGAAGCAATTGGAATCTTTATTTGTATACAATAAGCTGTTCTACGAAGTCGCCGTGGTCTAGTGGGTAGTGTGTTGGCTTATTAGACAAAAGACCCGGGTTCGAATCCCAGGTCAGACATAAAAACGAAAAAATATTTCTTCGGCGACTTCTTCTCAGCAGATTTCTGGCAAAGACTCTGAGAGTAAAAATTGCCATGAAAAGCTTCTCTAAAATCTGTCGTTCGGAGTCGACTTTAAACTGTAGGTCCCGCCACTCATGTATAAAATTAACGCACACAACATAAGTGGTGTGAGAAGCTAGGTCGTAATCCTGACTGAAGGCTTGTAATGGCCAATTATGTATGTATGCTGCTCTATTTTTTAAGTTAGAGGGATTGTTTAGGTTAGGTTAGGTTAGGTTAGAGGACGTGTACCTGTCAATCAAGGCAAGTACAATACCCGGAGGTGGAATTGACCCATTGTACAACGTCCTAAAAGAGGGAAGGATAATAGAGAGGATAGGATGAAAGGAGGGTATGTAGGAAAAGTGGGGAGAGAATGGGAAGCAGAGAAATCACACAGATCAGACACACGAAAAAGGGTGGGAGGGCGCGACTACACTGATGAAGTCCTAGCACTACTCAACCAGCCTAAGCTACTAAGCTGAATCCGTGGAGCTGAATCCGTGGAGAGCCTTGATGACGGCACTCGACACTGATTTCAAGCTCTCAAAGAAGGGCCTGCCAAGTGCCCTCAACCTAATTAGGGCTGGGCAATTACAGAGGAGGTGTTCGACTCCAACTCCTCCTCATCGCAACATACCCTGCAATAGTCCGCCTAGGATCTGTTCCAGATCCCCGTCAGCAATCTAATCTCGCAGTGCCCCGTGATAATAACCTTAAGATGGCCTTATCCAAGCCTATAGCCAACCTGTTCTCTTACTGTCTACAGCAGGCCATAGACACCTGGACACAAAACAACCTGATCCGTTCCCCTAACGCTTCTGTTCTTTCTCCCTGACCCATCCATTGATGAGGCCGTAGAGGTGGCCGACTGGAGGGTCAATACCAACTATCAAATTGTTTTAGGGTTGTCAAAAAAAAAAAATGAATTCGAATAGCTTCATTAAATCCCTGATTATCAATTGATTAATGCCCGCTAATAATAGGTTTCTCTGTATCATCATAGAGATTGGAATAGGAGATTAAATTATAGTTCTAGGCCAGTTTTAGTTTTTCGGTTATAAAATTTACTGTTTGACACTCCCTTTTTTTTTTGAATTAATTATTCCGTATTTTGTTTTTCAGATGTATATTATATGCCCGTCGTAAATTATTTATTTTTTAATTCTGGTGACTATTTTGGTCGTATTATATGTGGACTTTTCGAAAGGGTAAATAATATTAAACTTTTAAATTCAAATTAAAAAAAAAATATTTTTTGATGACAACGTTAATACGTTTCGTTTATTTCGTTTAGCCGCGTAAAAATGTTCACACCGTTTTGTTGATGGTTTTCCTGCGTATACTCTATGTGCCATTCCTGTTGTGCTCCAATACAAATTTACATAATTTTATGCCCATTCTGGTACATTCTGATGCCGCATTTATTTTAATGATGATCACGTTTGCCTTAAGCAATGGTTATATTACCAATATACTGTTGATTATGGCACCCAGGTAAATGGATTTCTTTTATGATCTTGTTATTGTTAATTCTTATTAATTCCCAATTTGCAGATGTGTTATGCAGCATGAAAAAGAAATGGCTTCATCGATAATGGCTGCTTCACTTAGTTTGGGTTTAGCTATGGGTTCCATGCTGAGCATGGTATTTGTACAAATGCTTTAACTTTGTTTAATACGACGAGTTCCCGAACACCAGGGTGCCTTTGTTGGGTTTTATTTTTTTTATTACAAAATGAGACTTAATTTTTAATAGAACTTTTTTATATGTAGCAAAACAACAAAAAATACATTTTTATAATATTAATTGATATTTTTATATATAAGTTTGCATAGTGTATGCATAATTTTAAGCCCTAGAACAATTGGTTTCGAAAGTATTCATTTTAAATAAGTAGAAAATTTTTAAACAACGATTTTTATTGCCATTACTGTTTTTAAATAAACTTTGATTTCTCCCCCTTTTTTGTTTGTATGTAATTTTCCTTACATTTCATATGCCTATCTGTGTACATATCATCGTATTTCATGTTTATTTTTATGTTTTTTTGACTTTAACGAAATAATTATATGTATATGACTAGATAATAATTTTTTTAAATTTATTTTCTAAATTTATTTCAATAATTTTCTATTTTTCTTTTAATTTTTTTTTTTAATTAACATTTATTTTTTAATAAATAAGAACTTATGTTTTTATCCAATAAATGAAAATTAATTTGATCTTTTTTCTTTCTTTGTTCATTAAATACATACTAATGTTTAGAGTACAATAATAACTTAAAAACTACATATCAAGTTAATATCAATTTGAATTAATTTTAAAATGTTTCACTTTACTTTACTTTGTTAGTGTGCTTGTTGTATAGAAAGTTTCGTTAATTATATATAGTACGTGTATGCATAAGCGTAAAGCTAATCTTTAAGAATACATTTCATAACACTGTCCATCCGTCCATCCGTTAGAGTTGTATTATGGTGGCCAAGTTCTTTGAAGGGAAACATCCATTCATGGCTCTCTTTTATGCAGAGAATATTCATTTGCCTTTACTATCCTTTGTATTGTGATATTTTGTGTTGCTATTTAAATTTTATTACTATTTGTTTAAACACACATAATTATTGTTAAAATATTTCTTTTTTTTTATTATTTTAAATATTTAAAGTTAAATTTTCAGTTTTTAGGTTTTCTTTTTTCTTTATTTCTTGCACTGAGGTATAATATCTATAAGAATACAGTTTGTTTCCATATATTTTCGGTAGTTTATTTGGGAATATTGAAATAATCTTTTTTGTTTAGTAACAGAATTTTAAAAGTTTCATTTTTTTTGGTTAGTTTTCCGCGTTTTTTTTAAGTGTTCCTAAATCAAGGCACAGTCTAATGTTAAAAACAAAAATCATTTATTTTTCTTGCATTTTAATTTATTTGTTTTGTGGAAAAATTTGATTCTTATTAATATTTAGTATCTTTAAATTAAATTTTAATTTAATTTTGTTTTCTGATACAACAACAATATATGTATTTACAACACCAACAATATGATAAAAAAACATTAAAATTTTAATTATTACGAATAAGATTAATGTGATATATGAGGTTTATCGGTCAGATAAAAATTATTAGAAAAGGTATTTGAATACTATGCAATACCCGTTTTCATTTTAACAGTCCTTAGATAACGCTTTCTTCGTTATATCACGAACCCATATTGGCGAAATTACTTCTCCGATTATATTCACAGGTTGCTCAATGTATTATATCTGACTTCAATCCACTTATAGGTTTCAGCTCTATCTTTTTGTATAAATTATGTCTCTATCTTCATGAATAGTTAGTTAAAGTATTATTTTCTCTGAAAATCTGCATGGTAAACAAAGCCAAGCTTCTACTTTATGGTCCGGTCTTAAACACGAAGAAGGTTAATAAATTACTTTTTTGACAATCCCGCTTAACCATTAAACCATACCTACAGCTGTTAATTGTCATTGAATCGTCTACTACTTAGCCGTTGTGAAAAGTGACCAAGGAATTCACTAAATGTGAATCAACTTTTGTTATTATTGCCCTGCTATACATAATTTTCGAATGAGTGGAAAGGAGAGAATAAAAACAAAGATCGTTCGTTATTATGTAGTCAATAATCAAACCTTAAAATTTAAAAATTCTAGAATGTAATATCCTCTTTAGCAGTGATTTTATATTCAAGAGCTGTCTTAAGCAAGTATGGACATTTTGATTAGTATAAACAACGCCTCATAGACGCCATAAAGTTTGGACTATTTGTTTTATCTATTGCATCAACTCGTATCCTTATTAAGCTGAGTTAAAACACAATCGAATTAATTTCGAAACAACCTATGCAAGATCTGCTTTAATAGGGTGGAAACGGAGTCTACACAATGTTATATTAATGCATTGTTCGGCTTTGGCTAATACTTTTATGACGGGGATTCCCTAGTCGTTCATGAAACTTTTATTTATAAATTTCTGAATACACATAATAGGCTCTTTTTATTAAACTGGAGACTTTATTTCGAACTATCTAGCATTAAGTAGGAGAAATGCATAGCAGAGATTTTTATTGGCATAATTTTTGGCTATATTAGATCCGAGCTGTCAAAGTTTCTATGCACCTTTAA
This sequence comes from Sarcophaga peregrina, assembly GCA_014635995.1. Taxonomy (NCBI): domain Eukaryota; kingdom Metazoa; phylum Arthropoda; class Insecta; order Diptera; family Sarcophagidae; genus Sarcophaga; species Sarcophaga peregrina. The sequence continues at coordinate 6,948,778 of CM025791.1, forward strand.
TGTTTCTATGATGTAGGCGCACTTTGTGAGTTTTTTTACACAATAATTCATATCAACAGATCAGTAATGAGTATTCAAAACGATGAGTATACGCCTTCATACTTATTTTAATATCAGACTCATACTACTCATTTTGAAAATTAAAAATACTCATCGGACTTAACAAATCGCACGATGTTATTGATTTCGGCTCTCTATAACTGAAGGAGCAGACGTATGAATCAAACATATTTCGAATGTTGTGGGTTTGATGTCAACATTGTACTCTTACTCATTGCAACCGGTGCATTGTATCAGAATACGTAGTTAAATTTCAATATTATTGACTCAATTATATTCAAAATTTCATGAGTGCTTATGAGTAGCGAAAAAAACATTCATTGCTCATCTCTGTTACGGTTCACACGATGCTTCAAGCAAGCAACTATCGTTCTTGCGTTATTCTCTTATTATGGTTGGCGAAAAAAAGATACATTGCTGATCTCTGCTTCATATGAGTTTTACGGCCTAACACAGTCAGACAAATGAAACGTCGGTGGCAGTGTATATAAATGGTTTTCTTTCTTATCCAGAACTCGATATATTGTACCCAATAGTAGTTCAATAGATTGATACACCTCAGAGCAACAAGCAGTTGCATTCTTTAGAAACAAGAAAAATATTAAAAACGATATAGGGACCTTGCCATGGCTTGTTCCTTGGAATAGAAAAATCAACGGGATAAGCAACTGTTTGACTTGTGTTCGATGATGGCAAATAACAGAGCTTATGGTTCATGTGAGACTGAATATGAAACCCTATTTTGTTAGGAATTTAACCACGTTGGATGAGTGGATTTTTCGTAGATTTTCTTAAAACTAAACCTCATATACGATTACAAGTTTTCAACATCATTTAAACACTTATATGTACATATCTATGTATATATAACGTCTTATAGCAAAAACAACTACAACATTAAACACTTAGACATTTATCGCTATAAAAATAATTACAAAAAATTAAAAACTTTAAATTATAATTAAAAACACATACAACATACATATCCTTACATAATATCATAATATTATAAGATATAACAGACGTACAGACGAACATACATCATGCAAATAGACACCAATTTAAATAATTATTCATAGATTAATATTAAAATTTTATTTTTAATTCCATACTTATTGCTTTTGTAATTTAATTTAATTAAATTTAATTTATTTGTTTTTTTATTGTATGCAAGTAATAATTTTTATTTAAAAACACACCAATTTTTATAACTAATTTTTTATTTAGTATGTATTTGGAATATGTATTCATAAGTTTGCTTTCTTTTATTGTTTATTTATTATTATTATTTATAATTTAAAAAATTTTTACCAATTATTTTTATTCTAAACAAAAAAACAAAGTTTTTAAATGTTTGTTGGAAATGGTGTAATTTGTGCTACACTCTTTAATTTGTTTATGTGTTATAATATTAATGATTAAGGATTCTAATTTATTTTATTAGGTTTTACTTTTCGAATTACAACATCTAAGGTGGTTTTGCCGTCCAGAGTTTAGAATAGTTTACAGATTTCCTTGTTGGTTTTTTTGTTTGTTTTTAAAACTATATGTGGTGGTGGTTGGATTAGTTTTTATTATCTAAGAATATTTTTTATTTTATATTACTTAAATAGGAATTAGTAGGATAAATCTATAAGTCGTTTTATATGCATAGTATGTGTTTATTATATAAGAGTCGAAAGTGATGTGAAATGTTGTTTCTCAGCGATAAGGTTTAGTATTTTAAGAACGATTAATTTAATATTGATTGATTGTCTTCCCTTGTTTTTTTATTTTCTATAACAAATTTAATTTTAATTTAAAACTATAAAAGGGTTTCATAAAATTAACAGTCTTTTTAGGATTCAATTCAATTCAATTCAATTTGACTTGAGTTGACTTGAAAAATCAAATGTCGGTGTTGTGATTAGAAAAATAGAAAAGTTTCTGTTGTTTTGAGTATTAATTAAAGCAGTTGGAGAGTGATGATCCCTTATATGAAAAGAGTAAAACAGAGATTTTTATTTTTATTTTTTTTTTTAAATAGACATTGTGTTTGGAAAAACATTTATTTAGAAAATTAAAAAATCAAAATGTTACATTTAAAAATACATTGTATACATTTAAAAATTAAATTAAAAAAAAAAAAATAGTTAAGCATACGTACGAAAGAATAGAAATAAAAAACAATTAGAGTTTTAATAAATAAATAAATCTTAAAAATTAATCACACACAATATATGATGATTATCAATAATAATAATATCAATAGCAATAGATTAAAGTTATAGTAACAATAGTGATAGTAGTAATAATAGTACAAGTACAAGTAATAATAATACATTATAATATAACAATAAATTCTTTGTTATTTTACACCTTTTACTCTTACTTTGTTCTTATTAAAAAAAAAAATAAAAGAAAAACAACTTGGCATGCATGACACATTAATTAAAAAATTAAGAGCAAAATAGAAAAAAAAACCATTTAAATAAAAAATTCAATTAGAAATAGTTCCTAATAACATTCTTATTTGTTGTTTAAATTTTCTTCTTTTTATTTTTCACGCCGCGATAAGCTATAGACTAAACATAGAGATTAAAAATAGGAAAACGAAACGTAAACGCTGCCTTATTAAGTAAAAAAAAAAATAATAGTTTGGAGTTTGTAAAAAAAGTAAGAAAAAGTTTCTTCTATAACTGAGTTGGATTAAAGGTTTTCTATCTCTAGATTATTATTATGGTCATATGAAAATACAAGGCTTTAGGGAAACAATCTTTCCCCTTGTTCCATTGAGTATTAATTGTATTTTGATTAAATATGCGAAGTAGAAAAATAGAATTTTGATTTTTATTTTTTTAAAAAATTGTTGTTTTTAACAAAAAAAAAATTCTTTATTAGTTTTCTAATGTAATATTTTTATACTTTGCTTGTGGTGAGTAATTGTTGAGTTATTTATTTAGAAAAATCTAAAGGCGACCTTGTACTTCCATTAGGAGTATATGTAGATTGAAAAAAAAAAAAAAAATGGAAAATGCTATTATAAATTCACAACTGAGGAAATAAAAAATCGTATTAAAATCAATTATGTTAGGAATAGTTACCAGTTTACAAAATTATCTATAAGGATCCAAATTACAGCGGAAAAAGCTTAGACAATTATTAGCTCTGGAACAACAATAATTTTACTGAAGCGTTAGACATCAACAGACATCAACAGATTTAAAAGTATCGTCCATGAAAAGTTGTTTTTGATAATTTCAAGTTATTACTCAATCTGTTCCAAAATCAGTTCAAAAAACAGGAATATCTATCAGTTTGCAGTTTGCATTCACTTGCAATGCAATGTGAAAAATTAATAAAGTCTTCCTTTCTTTTTAAGTGTTGTTGTTTAATGATAATTATGTTTTGGATTAAAGATAGCCTCTCAATTATTGCTTTCACCTTCTACAGGTGTCGAGATGTATTAAAGTCTTGCATCCAGTCGAATTGATTGTACTGCCCTCAATCTATATAGGATTTAATTATTGAGTCTACCTTCAAATCTTTGCTTTATTGGCTTAGGAATTATCAATTTTCATACAAAACGTTCTTAATATATCGGGTGATTTTTTAAGAGCTATAGGAAAATTTTTCCAAAAGAAAAACACATAAAATTCAAAAAAATGCATGAAATCTTTATTTGAATCGATAGTACGGTTCATATAATTTAATGCTTGAAGATTATTTCATGCAAATTTTGACTGCGTCTCAAATGGTCCATCCGCTTAGTCCAATTTTGGCATACTCTTTCCAACATTTCGGTCGGTATCTTTATTTGAATCGATAGTACGGTCCATATAATTTAATGCTTGAATATTATTTCATGGAAATGTTGACCACGATTGCGTCTCAAATGGTTCATCCGCTTAGTCCAATTTTGGCATACTCTTTCCAACATTTCGGCCGGTATTTCATGAATAAATGCTTCAATGTTATCTTCCAATGGGTCAATTGAAGAGAGCTTGTCTGTATAGACATGAGCTTTAAGATAGCCCCACAAAAAATAGTCTAAAACCGTTAAATCGTACAATCTAGGCGGCTAATTAACCGGTTCCGAACGTGGAATAAAATTTTTATTGAACTCGCCTCTCAATAAGCCCATTGTTACGCGTTCTGAGTGGCATGTGGCACCGCCTTGTTGAAATCACATATCATGCAAGTCAAGCTCTTTCCTTTTGGGCAAAAAAAGTTGGATATCATGGGTCGATTTGGCATTTTGGTAATAAAATTCAATGATTTGCAAGCGTTGTTCATTTGTAAAACGATTCATGGTTAAATTATAGACCCAACTGAAGATGTTTGACAATGAAACAAAACACGAAACGTGCGTGAGATGTTTAAACCAGTGTTGCCAAAAACATAATAGCTAAAAAAGTAACCCAATATAAAGAGGGGTGGACTGTTTTCATAAAATTGCTTAAGAAATTTAGGCATTGCCTTTTCAATAGTCTCCATTATTTACATCCCTTTTGTGTAAAGCAAACAAAGATATTTTCAAACACATGAAGAAGAAGAAATAGCTATGATCGACAACAGGAAATCTGCAGACCTTAAGAGCACTTCATGCGTTTGCGTACAGTGGCTCAGAGCTTATTTCAAAGGTGCTGGAAGAAACAAACAGAAAAACTACAACAGCATACAATTCATTCGAGATTCAAACTAATTTCAGTTTTTTAAAAAATAATGAATAATAAATAATAAAAAGGCCTAGATCGAATTATAGAAGATACAGATTGTAAGCCTTTCAAAAAATTTTACACAGAGATTCACGAAAATCTCTACATAAAATTAAATAATGTAAAGACAGTGGGTACATGGTTTGGGACCTTATTAAAAAATGATTTATATTTTCCATATTTCTTTTTTTTGATTTAGGATTGCATTATCAGCAATAGTTAAAGCTAATTTTGAAATAAAAAATCCCTAGAAACTGACATCTGTAGTTCGGAGTCGACTTAAAACTGTAGGTCCACCCCACTTTTGTATAAAATTACCACACACAACATAAGTGGTGCGTGAAACTGCGGGCTTCTTGGGGACGATTGCTGTAGACTGTCTAATGGTGAAGGTGTATCACTGACCATTTTATAGTCAGCAGCAGCAACTCGATTCTTTACCGTTCGCATCTACCCTCTTTCCACCTTTCCTAAAACCTGCACAATGCACTGCATGAGTAGGGGTCATCCCCTGAGTGCTGGTTTTATAAAAAAAAAAGTTTTAATATGAGTTTCTTTAGTTCCTTCTTTTCTTACAAACTCCAGTCTTTCATTTCAAGAACCTATTTTGCGAATAATATTCGAAATGCATAGAAAACGTATAGAACTCAGGATACTGAAAGCACTAAATAACACATACATACACAGTAAAACTAAAAAAAATATATATTAATTTATAGAATTAATATTAATAACAGCAACAACAACAATATGTATGTATATTTTGAATATTTTTGTTTTTTTGTTTTGTTTTTTCTTGTTTTTTCTTTGTTTACAATTACACCATTAAATTAAAATTTATTTACAATACGTACACATACATTAAAATACAATTCTAAATATTTTTTATTTTATTTTTTTATGCTTAAGATTAAAATTAAAAACAAAATAAAAAATTAAAAATTTTTTAAACAAAACTTTACCATGGGAAGTATCATCTAATTAATTAATTAATTAATTATTGTTTGCTTAATTAATATTATAAACTGAGATTCTATTTTGAAAATAAGACTAGTTCCTTTTTGTTGTTTTTTTTACTTAATTTTTAAATGTTTAAAATTAAAAAAAAAAATTAATTTTAATTTTAGTTTGATTTTGTTTTTAATTTCGTTACCTTAAATAAAATACAACCAAAATTGTTTTATATTTTCTTAAAAATAATTTGCAATTAATTTTTAGTAGAAATATTTCTTATTAATTAATTAATTAAACATTTTTTTTAATTGTTCTATTTTTCTCTTAATATATAAATTAGACCACAATATTTTTTAATTTGTTTTTCATAATTTAATTAGTAAATAGGCCAGAAGAAAATGTATGTAAATAAAATATGGTTTCGAGTTATAAAAAAGTTATTCTATAATTTATTAAATATAAAAATAATAAATAAATAAATTGGTATAGGCAATTTAAAAATAAAATGTTTCCCAAATACAAAAGCTTATAGAAAGAGATTTTAAAATTGTGTTGCGTTTTTTCTTTTTCTTTTGTTCTTTTTAAATCATAATCATTAGTGTAAGAGATTTAGAGTTATTGTTATCATTCCTTAAAATCTTAAACGAGTTTTACATACAGTCTATAGTTTTCTAAAAGATAAGAGGTCCTATATAATGGCTTTCCATATCATTTTGTATAATGAAACGAAAGCCAGTACTTTACTTTATATTATTTGTTACACACTTACACTTATTTTATATTAAATACATTTTCTTCTTTAATTATTATTATTTTTTGTTTACAATTTAATTCAGTTTTAATTCCATTTCCACTTTGTAAAAAGAGACTCCTTTTAATACCGACAATAAAAGCTACTCAACCCTTATTATATAAACTTCAAACTAATTAAATTGTTTACTTTACACCAAAAAAAAAAGAACAATTTAAAAATAAAAACCTTTATAAGCAGTTTCTGTATTTGAATTACAAACGTTTTTTTTTTTATCAAAATGTAGTTGAAAATTTATTTTCGAATATCGTTTTTTACTGTTTCCCGTAACCGTTTACGCTGTTGCATTTCGAAATGAATTTTAATGTATAGATTCCATTACAGAGAGTGTAAATATTTATGAAAATTTATTTTCGAATTTCGTTTTTTACTGTTTCCCGTAATCGTTTACGCTGTTGCATTTCGAAATGAATTTTAATGTATAGATTCCATCACAGAGTGTATAAATATTTTTGAAAATTTATTTTCGAATTTCCTTTTTCACTGTTTCCCATAACCGTTAACGGCGTTTCATTTCGAACTTAATTTTAATATATAGATTAAATCACAGATAGGGTAAATTTTGATAATTTTTTAAAATTATTTGACAAATTTTGTTGTTACCGAGATTATTTTGAAGGTTTTCACTTCATTAAGGTAATGATTTTAAGTTAAATGGTTTGAATGTATAATAAATGCTTTTTAATACTGCATTTTTCTAATTCAGATCACTTAGTTCAAATCCAATGGATTTCAATTAACTTACTTGTTCGAAATTAGTTTTACACTTAAAGTTCGAATAGGTGGAAAAGGTTTTTAAAATTCTTTTTTTTTATAAAATATCTAAAGTAACAGAAGGCCAGTGCCAGGTTTTCAATAGTGTAGTCGCACTCTCTTGAGCATTTTGTTAGGCTTTGTAATTGCTCTGCCTCCTTATTTTCCCTTTCCTACTTCCTTTCCTTTTTCTCTATCTTCTGTATTATCCTCTCGCCTTTAGGACGTTGTATAATGGGTCAACTGGATCTCCGGATAGTGTACTTGTTTTAATTGACAAATACACGTCCTCAAACCTATAGGAGAGCATTCATGTAGTACCCTAACTAGTGTACTGTATCTGTCCGGCATTGAAGTATGCTTTGATGAGATCCCTATCGCTGTTGAAATCAGTGAATGAATAACAACATATTTTTCTCTTTTTTTTGGTGTAAAGTAACGTCCATTAGTTCATTACTTAGATAATCTACGTTTGTTTTTCTTTTCTTTATCTTCATTTTTCTAATATTTTTTTCCTTTTTGTCTAAAATAAACTTTACAATTAATTTTATTCAATTCTTATATGTTTTCGTCGTTTGATGGTTTGTTTTCGGTTCTATATTTCACAACAACAATAAATACTGTTTTATTCTTCTTTCAAACAAAATTTGTTTGGGGTTTTCTGTAAAGAGGAGTTCTCTTTCATTTTCTTGACTTACAACACTAATCTAATAAAATTATTAAAACTTTTTAATGTTAATTCTTATGTAATGCAAGTAAAATTAGTTTATGTGGCAACACCGGTCGTTGCTGAGGCAGCCGAACTAGCTGCCGTACTATTGTTGGATAGGCTATTATTTGAACGGGCAGGTGATAGTGCTAATTGGTTAGAAGACGTACCACTAATATCTAATAAGAGATGATGTTGATGTTGGTGTTCATTACTTGAGGAGTGGGCAGAAGAGGTGCTGTTGCGAAAAAGTACCAAGAAACCATTAGTAATGACACAAGTTCGAGATTCACATTCTTTATCGACAATTTGACGGGCCTAGTGAATACAATACAAAAGAAATTAATTGAAAGTTTCTTTTTTTTTAGTTTTTCTAGTTGTAGTGTAGATATGTAGATACAAACCATTGTTTTATGTTCCATTAGATTATTTTTAACTACATCGTGTTGCTTGACTAAATCCTCAGTCCGTTGTTTGTAAACATCCATTAGGCGAGTGCGTTCGGCTACGCCACGCTCGACCACAGATCTTCTAACTTCACGTTTCATTCTGCGCATATGCATTTATAGACATAAATATGAACGAATCCAATATACATATATAGGGTCCTGATACTTACCTTACAAACTCATCCTTGTCTTTGTGTATTAAAGCTAAATTCTTTACCTCCACCTTGCGTGCTTCTCTCAACTGATGCATTACTTCATTATTCACCTTTTCGAGGGAGGTCTTTAACAATTTCAGTTGACCTTCTTGTGATGCTTGTAATACCTTTTCAGCTGTGGCATATATAATCTCGTGATATTTTTTCTGCAACTCCCGATATTGTTGACTATACTGCCGGCACGAATTCAAAAGTCTTTCGTCGGCTGTACCATCCATACTTTGCATGGTATCTGTAGAGCATACCTCAGCATTTTCACCTAAATCCTTAGCACAAGGTGGAACATCGACCGTGGGTTCACTGTGGGCAGATAAACAACTTCTGTTTTTAAAGTAAAGTTCTGTATTGAGGGGTGTAGGTAACATTAAAATGGTTTTCAACTTACAGGCTTTTATTGCTTAAACGTTTCACTAGTTTATTGGTAAGGGCAAATTTTGGCTTTTTACTACTTTCCAGCGGACTTAGTTTTGAGCCACAGATTTTCACTTTTTCCTTGTCATGCTTTTTACGCAGTGATTCCAGTTTCTTTTCCATTTCCAAACGTTTTTCTCTTACCGATTTATGTTCGAGTATTTTTTCCATAGGTTCCGCCGTCAACGATTCTACATCGAATTGTGATGACTCAATTTGTCTAACAGTCGTTGGTGCTGTTGATTCTAACGAATGCTGATGCTGTATACTCTGCATTGTGGTACTGGCAGAGTCAGCGGTATCTCGGGCATTTGAAACCTCAACACTCATGGTAGCGGCCGCAGTTAAACTTGTTCTATGCTTAGGACTAATTGTATTGGATTCGACTGATCTCAGTTCTTTCTTTTGGCCACCTACTTGGACGAAAAAAACTTTTGTTGATGAATGTTGCACGGGGTGGGATTTGTTTATATATGGGGTATGAGACAGGTGGTTGTAGTATTGTTGTTGTTGATTTATTGTGTATAATTTGGTGTTTGAGTTCAAAGGCGTGTATTGGAGTAGTATTGTAATGTCAAGTAGTATTGTGGTACATAAATAAGAATAAAAATAAAAAAAATAAAATAAAAATAAATGAATATAAAAACAATTATTTAAAAATTATAAAATAAAATAAAAATTAAAACTAAAATACCGCCAATGTTCAATTACAACATAATGTAAAGGGCCCGCCAAATAACTTTTTTTTTGTTGAAAATGCTTTAAAAAAATACTACGGAATATTTTCTCAAATTTATTTTTTTTATTTGAAAGTACAATCCTTCCTGTTAATAAAAAGGGAAAATAATTTCATTTTAAATGGCTGTCTCGGCTGGCCAATTTTTAAGCGAGGTGGCCAAAAGACATCAGTTCTGCGGCTGATAATGCGATCTTCAAAAACAGGGCTCTAAACACCGTGTGTAACTTCAGCTGTGTGGCACGTAGCGCCGTCCTGTTGAAACCAAATGTTCGCAATATCCTCCTTTCAATTTTATTGAACAAAAATTCGTTCAACATGGCCCGATAACGATCGCCATTAACCATAACGGCCACTCCTTGCTCATTTTCGATGAAAAATGGCTCAATTATGCCTCTGGACCAAAATCCGCACCAAACAGTAACTCGTTTCGGGTACGTCGGCTTTTCAATGTATGCGTGCGGGTTTTCTGTGCCCCAAATGCGACAATTTTGCTTTTTTACATACTTGCCAAGATCAAAATGAGCTTCATGTGAAAAGATTTCTTTTTTTGCCAAAATCGGCATCTTCTCTAAGTAGATCGCTGACCCATTTAGAGAAGCGAAAACGCATTAGAAGGTCAATTGGCTTCAACTTCTGAACCATTTGGAGTTTGTATAGCGTCATACCAAAGTCTTTACGCAAAATTACTGTCAACGATGACTCCGAAATGTTCAATTGTTAAGAACGACGGTGAATTGATGTTGATGGCGCTTCACGCACTCTTTCTGCCAGAGCAGCAATATTGTCGGGTGTACGCACTGTTTTTGGCTTTTCACGGTTTGGTTTATCGATGAGGATACTAGTTTCTTTCACTTTTTTCACAAGATAACGAACATACGGCGCGGTAAATCCAAAATCTGGATGCAATTTTCGAATACATTCTGCAACATTGCCATGATTTTCAAAGTAATGTCGCAATATTTCCCAGCATTGTTTAAGCGTATATACACCCATATTCATTTAGCGGAAGGTTAAAACTAATTATCTGTCCAATCAGACATGAGCTAAGTGTTAACATTCACGAAATAAGCACTAATTAAAAAAAAAAGTTAGATGGCAGACCCGATTTTAATTGGAAAACTCTCAAATTAACTCAAGAATAAATTCACACATAAAAATACCCTACTCAGTTAACAAGAATATTCGAATATTTCCTCTAGTCTTGGATTTGAGGTTTCATTAAAAGCCGCCCCCCCCCCTTTTATTTGATTAAAAACTTACAAGTATTTGTTATATCCTCCTCTGAGGCTATGGGCTCAGTATCCTCTTGTAGAACGGCCAATTGTTTGTCACGTTTTTCCAATTCATTTTGATATTTTATGGGATTCGCTAAAGCTTCAGCAAATATGGCAATATCATCTGGCACATAATCCTTAACAACTATGCATAGGAATAGTGACGTTAAGGGTAAAGCCTGGCCCGATTCGGTACGTAAGCTTAGATGACGATAGCCAGGACGTAAGCCAATAACTGGTAAAACACGATGGCCAATAAATTTACCATTTTCCTCGTAAGCAGTTATGCGTATGCTAGCCAAGCCGGGCAAGACAACCTAAAGAAGACGGATTTCAAATTTCTTTTTTCTTTAAAATTTTTCTTTCTTTGTTTTATAGCGTTAAACATACTTTTTTAAATACAAAAGGCTCTTCATCGTATATGGGATTGATGCCATTGTCGCGTACAATTTTTGTACGAAATTTTTTTCGTACTGTATCGGCTGGCAAACCAAACATTTCGACTTCTACATAAGTGCCTACTCTTTTATCGGATAGAAATTGTCCGGATAATACGGATATCGATACAGAGCCAGCTATAATGCCATCCACCTATAAATGATAAAAATAATAAGAAGAATATTTTAAAAAATGATTTAAAATTTTTACCGTGCTTTCAGCAAATGGATCCAAGCGTCTATCTGTTCTTCTCATGAATTCCGGTTTCAATAAATAACCACATCGGCCATTATATTCGAAGATGCCCAAGTTAAGCTGCATGCCCAAATCTAAAGTTTGAAAATTTAAAGCCACCATTTGACAGCCTGCATTCCAAAAGAGCTAAAAAAAAAACAAGGTTCATGTATACTTTAAAGGTTTCCAAGTCATAATATAGTTTACCTGGGGCATAAAATTGTTACTATCGAAACGGAATCCAGCTGGATATACCCTAGACATTTGATGTTTATTGTAGTTAACAAATTCCACTGGCCTTTCCTTAAGCAAAGCAGTGGCTTGTCTTTCATCAAACGATGACATTTCATAATTACGATTCTTCTCTGTAATATAGTTATTATACCTTTGACCTTTAACCTTTGACCTTTAATTGCTTTTTAAACAAACTTACTTTCAGCATTTTCAAATGAACTAAAATGTATGGGCTGCACATAATTCACTAAAGCGGAGATTTCTGCTCCAGCTTCTGTTTCTTTTTGGGCCTTTTCCGGCGGTGGTTCATTGCCACTGGGTAGTATTGGGGTGGTATTGGGCAATGACTCATCATCACTTGAACTATCGGTGTCTGAAGAGCCTGTACTATCTTTGGAACTTTGCCGTAATTGCTGTAAGTTGCCATAAAAAATATTTTATTTTCCATTCTTTTTTGCATTTTTACATTACGTCTGCCACAGCAGGAGGGGTGTGGATGTGGGAAAGGGAACACTTATTTAACTTACTTGCAGGGGTGGTGCGTGATTGCTGCCATTACCAATATCACCATTTGTTGTAGCATTTATGCTGCCATCCTCTTGTATAGACACCTGTTGCTGTATGCTACTTAAAGATGAGGGTGCCATTGATGCTGCCTTATTAGTGGCATCCACTGGAAAATTGTATACAAAAAGGGAGGGGGTTAAAATATTATACACGTTTGCTGCTTACGACAAAGACAAATACAATGGCACGTGTAAGTTATTATATTATCTTCCTAAGCTTTGTTACAATTGCGAAAACCTTGCTCATATTTTTACTGTTTTTCTGTTTTTTTTTATCAAGTTTTTCTTTTCAAAGGGTAAAACAAGGTCATTTCCATAGGGTTGTTATAAAAAAGAAAATAATCGTTTAAAGTTTGCTTGGAATTATCTTTTTTGAGTCTACATATTAAAGCGCACTTTTTCTTTAAACCCTAATAAGGTTTTTACTGCCACGCCCATTATTTTTTAAATCTCGGAATCAAACCAATAGCACTTACCTGAATTGGCTGAGATTAGCTGTTTATTATTGCCTCCAGTACCACCACCACCACCAGCGTTACTTTTCTTATGATGATGATGATGGTGGTGGTGATGATGATGATGTTTCTTCTTATTTTTTATTATGATTTTACGTCTGAGCAATGTTGGTGGCGGTAATTCAATATTTGGTTCAAGCGGATGAGAATCGAGAGGTTTATCTAGCAACATATCACCGAATATCTCACGACAATAATTGGCAATTTTAGCCTAAAAAGTTATTAGCAATAATGCAAGAAAGGAAATATACAAATACAATAAAATAGCAATAATAAATACAACAACAATATACAATAAAACAAAAAAAAAATTATTCTAAAAATAGTAAAAAATAAAAAAATTATATTAAAAGTCAAAGAAGAGATAGTTGCTCTGTAGTTAACCTCATAACAGGTACGATTCTTAGAGCAAACCTATAAAGGGGTTAGGTTACGAGATAGAAATGGCGAATTGTACAATGTCCTTAAAAGGAGGGATATCAGAGGGGAAAAAGGAGAGAAGTAAGAACGGGAGAATGGAAAGCGGAGGAATTACACAAACCAAAAACAAAACAAAAAAGGAAGAAGGCGACCACCTCAAGCCACTAATGAATCTGTGGAGAACCTTGATGTCTGCTCCCGACACAGAATTCAAACCGTCAAAAAAGCCCTTGCCAAGGGTCCTCAACCTCCACTTGCCAATGGCATGGCTGGCTACTGAGGAGATGCTTGACAGTCTCCAACTCCTCCTCATCGCAACATAACCAGCAATAGTCCGGCCAGCGACCTAATCTCACAGTACCCCGTGATAAAAAAATATTAAAAGGGTTCCACTGACAGATTATACAACTAAGGGCCATTATTGCAACTTGGCATTAACTAAAGGGAGGATTATTATTAGTGGACAATATGGTAGAAGAGAGCGAAAGGGAGGATCATCTTGCCGGTAACTTTTAAAGTTTATGTTAAAACTTGCCATATTATATACTATTTTCAATATGGCAACTTCAAATATAAACAAAATGATTCTACATAACAAAAAACGAAGCCCATCGTTGCCAGTGCATTAAAAAAATTGAGCAGTGTTACCGACATTGTTCCGGCACTGCCATATTTTTAATAAAGTTTTATCTGTAAGTTGCAATAACGATAATAAGTTAAAGGTAACTTTAAAGTTCCCTTTAGCTAAATGGTCCTTTAACTAAACCCAAGTTTAACGACAAGTTGTAATAATAGCCATAAACCTTTCTAATCTCCAGCATCCGCCGTTTAAAGATCACATTTAAGACAATCGTTTAAACAATCATCAAAGAAGAACCTGACCGAAGGGGGAGAGCAATTACAAGACTAGAAGAAAATGCCCATATGGGATGACTAATACAAACGAAGGGTTCATTTTGTCGGTAATAAATTAGAATGAAATTGAATTTTATAGAGCGACAGACTAAAATTTTAGAGAATGATGATATATGACTATCCAAGCTAGATGTATCGAGGCAGCCATTATCTTCCCAACTCTAGAATCCAAACTTTTCTGTATTGATACATAAATTCTGTAAATACTATGGGGTTTGAAAGATGATTAAACAAAACTATGGCATAAAATCGGACTCTGTTCTATTAGGCTGTTTAACAGGGCCCCGTTATTCGCCTCTAGTTGTAATACTTTTCAGCAAAATGGGAAAGCAGAATGAACATCGCAATGTAAGGGCATCGATTCTGAGTTTTGATTACAATCTCGTGATAAGAGTTGAATATGCAGGCCTTACCTCAACACTAGGGTAGGTGTCGTCTGTCTGAGTAGCAGACTCTCCAGTTTGCAATGTACATACTGCCGGGTGATATACTAGTTTGTGAGCTTCTAAATGGGATATTTTGTCGAATAAGTCAACACACTACCCACTAGACCACGGCGACTTCACTTACAACTATGTAAATAGAATGATAAAGCAGATGAACAACAGTCTATTGCGTTCTCAGAACAGAAGCACTTTGTTTTCCTCGTGAATATATTCAATGCTTTTCATTGTGACAGCAAGTTACGATCCTAAGTTCATTGTTCTGATAGAATGACAAATTGTATTGTATGTTGTCCGTAAAGAGTCGGCTAGTGTATGAGGGTTTGGTTTTAACATTTACACAATGGGTGTCAAGCGGTATACCCACTCCGATTTTTACCTCTTACGTCCATTTCGAAAAATAGGCGATAACGAATACAAATAAGAATACAGGGGGTTATCTGAAATCCATATAGTCGGGTTTATTAAAATCCTAATCTAAGTCTTGGGCAAGAATGTGAAGATTTCTAGATTTCTATATGGCAGCAAGGGATTACCTTTATGGTTTCATATTTGTCTTTCGTAAAGCCTTACACAGAAATTTTAAAATTTAAAAAGTTGTTGTTCCTTAAATACTTAAAGGACTTAAATATTCTTTTTTTTATAGAGTAACATTATACTGGCAAATAAATTTATATTTCAAGTATAATTTTAAAGCAGATTTGATTACCAAAGAAAAAAAAAAGTAGAAACAGAAATTATACTACGAAAGCAAATAAAAAATTGGGGAGAAAAATAATAAAAAGAAAAATGAATTGCTTTTGGCACCAGATTCCTTTGAAGCATTAATTTGTTTTTCGAACTACTTTTAGTATTTTTCTGTCTCTACAGCTTCTCGTTTTTATTTAATTTTTTTTTTATTAGCACATCTACTCCGACACGTTGTTGAAAATAAATTGTGCTTTAAAGTGGAGGAAGAGGGGAAGTAAAGTATGTTGGATTACTTAACAAAAACTTAATAAAAATTCATATATAACAACGATATACGTACGTACTCCCTCTCTTCCCCCTTATTCTCACACAACTTTTCGTTACAATAATAATACTTGAATACCAAACAACAACTTAAACACGAACAACAAACAAGTTTAGAGAGCAAAAACAAAAAAAAAAGGAAGGGAAATACGTTATTAAAAAAGGCTCACAATCAACTCACTCACCTGTTGCCTGGGATTACAGTGATTTTCAAAACTTAATATCACAGGAAATTCGGATGTTTTAAAAGCACTCTCCGCAATCGCTTCTAACACATCCTTGGCAAAGATTTCAGGAACAAATGTATAACCGTGTACAATAACCGGTTCATCAGTGCGACCATTCCAAAAGTCCAATTCCACACATCTACACATACACATACATACAGTGACATAGCGAGAAGGACACATAAACAAAGTAGAAGAAAAAAAATGTTTTCAAAAGTCAATTTATCATGTTGATATGAAGGCAAGATAAGTAAGGTAGGGTAAGGTAATGAAGTATACCTGCAGCCAGCCAATAAACACTGACGATACATTTCAACCGATGATTTACCGGTTAACTGATGACCCGTTAAATAAGTATTATGTGAAGAGTTTATAAAATAATGCGATAAGGGCTGATTCATATCATCATTTCAGATCCCATTTGCTTGAAGTCATTATTGGATTATCTTCAGACATCAAGTATCTGTAACGAGAGAGAGAGAGAGATAGAGAGAGTGAATGAATAAAAGAATGAATAAGATGGAAGGAAAATGATACAAAAAGAAAAACTTAAATTCAACACATATTTTCTTTTCTTTCTTTCAATTGTTGTCTTTGCAATTTCATTACGTGTTTGCCTGTTATGCATACAAAAGTATCTAAAACATGCACTCTTTACAACTCAGTAGGCTTACATGTCACTCTTCTTCTATTGAACTTGTTAACAATACACGAGTACAGCACAACAGCTAGACAATAACTTATAAGAGATAGACTTACAGACCGATTGCAGTAGTTTAAAGGAAAAAATTCTTTTAATTACAGCAGAAAAAAAAGCAAAGAATGTTGTTACGTTTTTATCTTTTAAAAACATTTAAAATAAGAGCTCGTTAATTGTAAATAAAATAAATATAAATTTATGTTTAGTTTTAATTAAAATCCTTTATTCACAACTTGATGTAAACAACAACAATTGCTTTGCTTTGTTACACCTCTCTTTTACACTTTGCATAAATAATAACAATCCCTAAACACTTGTTCAACATATCTTTGTAACGGAGATCTTTAAACCACTATAACTCTCTTCAAACACACCGCGCCTTCACACAAAAGTGACTGAACTTCACTGGCTCATTTGCCTATTTTGCCTTGCCTTTTATATGACAGAGTAAGCAGTCTTATGTAAACATCCCTGTTTCATTATTGTTGTTTGTGTATTTTGTTTACATATATTTTTGTAGTGTTGTTTGTGGATTTTTTGTTTATTTGTTTATCATTTTTTATGCTGGTGTTTTGTTGTTGTATTTTTGTTTACTTGTTTACCACTTTTTTAAGCTGGTGTTTGTTGTTATATTAAACAGTACGATAATTTGTAAACTGCATTATTTTCTTTTTGTAGCTTTTGTTTATAATTTTAATGTCAAACGATTAAAAAGCAAAACACCAGTATCTAGATTTTGTTTATTTTCTTAACAATATCCTCAAAATATTAAAGAGACCAATTTAGATTAAATTCTAGTTGCTGAAATAAGATTTTCGAAGAAGCATTTCCAAGAAAATATACAAAATGACGCGAAAAATGGGGGGTGAATATTATTTTTCATATGGTATAATGGTCTTGTCTGGACTAGTCATTAGTCTAGTCATAATTTTAGATACAATATGTACATACGACTGTTTCAATTCAAAAGGAATGAAAACTCCTACAGGAAGGTACTAAAATGGTTAAAGAGTGAGATTGTTTGCAGAAAAATCATTATTAAGCTAACTCATAAGGTCGGTTAAATGAGTTTCCGCGTATGGTAAGGAAAAAACTTTTGCATCAGGACAATACAAGTGTGTATATAAGAAGTTTAATAACCCAAGAATGAGACTACAAAATTCTTATTTATCCACCCTATATCCTATATAGCATCGAATGATAATTTTTTGATTTCAATCCTGAAAAAATGGGATTGGACACTATTGATGAAATTAATCACTTTATGATTTCAACAAAAATCGTATCCTTTGGAAGGAATTAAAGATTTGTGAAACGTTTTTGTATTTTATTGCTTTTTATTAAGAAACCTTTTGTCTTTAAAAATTCTTATTAGGTATTCATCCATTATGAATTCATTCCTTTAAAGGTCTGCTCCTTTTGTACAATACTAAAACGGATGCAAAACACATTTTCTTGTTGTTTTTATTACTGCTCGTTGAGAATTTAAAGCCAAAGGAAATATTACAAAAAAAAAAAATTTCAAATGTTTTACAGACATTTCTACGTACAGACATACCGAATACAATGCACTTCATAGACATACCACCTCACTTGAATGCATGCATCCATTCATGTACAAATGTGTGCACCGGAACCATACGAATGTCATTTACAAAATAGGCTGCAATAAACTTTTCTAGTGGATAAGTATGAGTACACAAGAGCGACAGCACTAGTGAGAGTGGATGTGTAAGTAAAAAACAGATTTTTTGTTCGTTTATTTTATAACCTTCACAGAGGATTTTTAGTGAAATCGACATTCGTATACATACTAATGCCATACCATACATATGTATGTACATGCTTATGAAGTCTATTATATATGTGTGTGTGTGTGTATACATATATATTTACATTCAAATAATGTAAATCAACTTCTAAAAGTTGGTCTTTGAAAGAGCCAAACAACCCAACCAGCCAGCCAGTCAGCCAACCTGATGGTTTCATTGCCTACCGTGTGATATTTTATGCTGTTTCATGAGCGTTTCCGTTGTAAAGCCTAGTAAAACCCCAGTCATGCAACAACACACATAACATAAAACTGAAACGTAATAAAAAACAAAACTAAAAAACCATAAAAAAGTAAAGCGTTGTCCTTCAATGTTCAAAAAATACTTTTTTTTTCTTCTGTGACATCCTCAGGTTTTTTATGTTTTTCCATCATCATGGTCGCAGAAATGATTGTAGAGACGACGGGAAGAGTTGTACTGACCAATATGGCTGTGTGCACACCACTTTTCTATGCCAGTTGGTCCATCTGTCTTTTGAGATTTTATTTTCAGTTTTTTTTTTTCTTCGTTAAATTTTATTGAATGTGTCAACAGCTACTGAGTGGTGTCACAAGTTTTTCAAGATAAAGTTTCGCTTTTTATTTCATTCACTTCCTTTGCTTTCCCTTGAGTTGTAAGTATAAAAAAATAAAGTTTGATTCAGAAAGAAACGAAGTTTTGTTAAGTTAAGCGTAAAGAATTTAATATAAAAGTAATGATAAAGAGGATAATTTCTATTTAAGTTTAAAAGGAAAGCGTGAAATTGAGGTTTTCTTGGTTACTTCGGATAAGAATTTTACACAAAATATCACAATAAGATGCTTATAATGGGTGATTTTTTAAGAGCTATAGGAAAAATTTTCAAAAAAAAAAAAAACACATAAAATTCAGTAAAATAGCATGAAATCTTTATTTGAATCGATTGTACGGCTATTTCATGCAAATGTTGACCGCGACTGTGTCTCAAATGTTCCATCCGCTTAGTCCAATTTTGGCATACTCTTTCCAACATTTCGGCCGGTTTCTCTCCGAATAAATGCTTCAATGTTGTCTTCCAATGCGTCAACTGAAGCGGGCTCGTGTCTGTAGACATGAAGCTTTAACATAGCCCCACAAAAAATAGTCTAAAGGCGTTAAAGCGCATGACCTAGGCGGCCAATTGACCGGTCTAGAAAGTGAAATAAAATGTTCACCGAACTCGCCTCTCAATAAGTCCATTGTTACACGTGCTGTGTGGCATGTGGCACTGTCTTGTTGAAACCACATGTCATGCAAGTCAAAAAAAAAGTTGGACATCATCTCACGGTAGCGCCCACCATTCATAGTTACATTACGATTCGCAGCATCTTTGAAGAAGTACGGTCCAATGATGCCACCAGTCCGTAAACCGCACTAAACTCTGATTTTTGATGGATGCATTGTTAGCTTTTGCAATATTTCTGGCTGATCTTCACTTCGACAATTCTGTTTATTTATGTATCCATTGAGACAAAAATAAGCTTCGTCGCTGACCATAATTTTTCGATAAAGAAGTTGATCTTTGCCCAACTTTTCAAGAGCCCATTCATCAAAAATTTCGCGTTACGGTAGGTCGTTCGGTTTCAATTCTTGCACCAGCTGTATTTTGAAAGGCTTCACACCTAAATCCTTCCACAAAATTTTCCACGTTGTTGGCTAACAGAAGTCCAATTGCTACGAACGACGACAAATCGATAATTGATGGTCATCATTAACACTGGCCGATACAGCTGCGATATTTTCATCAGTTTGCAATCTACGTAAGAGTGTTGGTGGTTTAATGTCCAACAATGTAAATTTGGTGCGTAATTTAGTCACATTAGCCCGAATAGCCGTTTAGTGGGTCTATTAAACTGGTCACAAAATGGAAGAAGCGCGCGATGATAATAAAATTCAATGATTTAGAAGCAAGTAAGACAATTCATGGTCAAATTATAGACCAAACTGAAGATGTTTGACAGTGAAACAAGGCACGAAACGTGCGTGAGCTGTTTAAACCAGTGTTGCCAAAAAGATAATAGCTAAAAAATCACCCGTTTGTAATGGCTGAAGAAGTTAGAAGTTCTTCTAACGCTTTATATGAAGGGAGGAGGCCAGCCATAATATAATCTTAAATAAAAATGTAAGCGGCTTAGAAAAATTTGTAAACAATTATTGAGGGCCATTTTTGACTATGTATAGCGAAGTAGGTAGGTTAAAGGGATTGCCCATTCCCTACTCTTAAACCATTTAGTCGCTCTAATGTGTTTTACCCACTGCACGATACCAATCCCCATAGGAAATCCGTATCGTGGTAGTGAAATCAAAAAGAAAAAAAAAAGGGAAATAATAATAATTTATGCTGAGTTTTGTTCTCGTTTTCATTAAAACAAAATTAATTTCTTTGTTAAAGTTATACTTACTGACAGTGTTTTTGTATTAAATCTACACGTTAATTAATATGGACAGCTGTCAATAATATGATTAAAGGAACAAAAAAGTTTTGCTTCCTGAATTGAAAAAAAAAACAAAAAACGATGACGACAGTTTTATGACGGATGACTTATGTAACGATAATACAAATCGTTAAGGCCCAAATATGGTTATTGAATTAATAGAAATATTGTTTCAATCTACTGATTATTAATAACAAAATAATAATTTTAATAATCTAAAAAGAAATGGCAAACAACTCTAATGTATGGCAATATCAGTACGATTTAGATTATGGCTTGAACGACATGGCCATTTATGGATATCCTACCGAGTTAATGTTTAAATGTACACTCTGGATAAAAGATTTAAGCGCATAACAACTATGACACAATCTAAGCTGGTTAACTATTATATCTGAACATGAATACAAAATTACAACAAAATGCTTCAACATAATGCGGCCATTTTAGTCAACGTCAGAGGCCAGCAATGAGTATTCAAAAAGATAAATTGAATTGAATCATAATCTTAATTTCTGACACTTATAAACATTCATACTCATTTTAATTTGTCATGGAATCTTTACTTATACTCAAATTTTGAAGTACTCATCATATTCATATTCATACTCATACAACATGTTTGATGTTGATTTCGACTCGCCATAACTCATCATATATACAAATCACAAAATAAGTATGATTCGCATGCAAACACTGAAAAACTCACTAGAAGGTTTTGTCTCTTTTGTGTTTTGTTATGAATCTAAATGAGTATGCTTATGTGAACCAAACACATTTCGAATGGTATGAGTTTGATTTCAACATTGTACGCATACTTATTGCAACCTGTACTTATAAATCAACATTGTAGTGAGTACGAATGAATCAGTGTATATAGTTAAATTTCAATATTGTTGACTCACTTATTAAAAGTTTCGTGAGTGCTTATGAGTTGCGAAAAACGATTCATTGCAGATCACTTGTCAACATAATACCGGCCGTACTTATTCAATTTATAATTTTTATTTTCATAGTCTGATGGTTAAATACATGGATACTCCTGACACTACATATCGTTGGTCTCATGTAGAAAGGTCCTAACTCGCATATTTTTTTTTTATTAAATTTTTGTGTTAAATGTATTGGAATCACAAGAAAAATCAACTTCGAAAATAGTGTGAGTTAGGGCCTTTCTACATGAGGCCGACGATATATTTATAAAATCTTAATGTAAATGAAAAGCATCTTTCGTGTGTCTGTCCCATTGTGAAGGAAGGCAGTTGAAATGATGAATCACCGGTAATGGCTTCAAATTGAAATTTCTGAATTCCACGAAAAACTAAACCGCGGTAGTTTAGGTTTTAATTATTTAAAGCATCCTGTTTCGCCAAGGCTGGTGCTCTACTACCGGAATCCTCTTGAATCGACCTGGGGGATGCTACTTACCTCGCTCAAGTTGACCATTGCGCGGAAATTCTTTCGAGACGCCAACCTATCCTGGGTCAATGCTCCATTGCTAGGTCCACTTGGCCCTTGTACTTGGTCGTAACATCATCTCAATCACTGTGGCCATGCTTATTGGTCATTGTGTTATGGATAGATACACGGAAGGATGCAGCTCCCATTGAACGACTTCTGCAATGGGTGCAGATCCGCTGAGAAGGAGTTCAATACCCATATTTTGCAAGTTGCAGATATAGGTTATTTTGTTCTCCAATCCTTATCAGTTTGACGGAGATTTCATCCATTGATGTCAAGGATATAGCCTCGTTTATCCAAATTTTGGGCTGCTTTTCTATCGTGGTGTAGTTGTGCTTTTAATGTAAAGCCCTTGCGTTTTTAATCTCCAACCCTTGCTCTTACTAACTTTTCCTGCTTCTCTGGTTTGAAAGAACTAGCTGAGTACAGAGACTGTGTTCAACTGTGGCGTCACAACGGGCCGCTATGCGTGCCCAAGTGAACTTTTGATATCAAAGCTACCACTCCAACCTACCTACCCTACCTAAAGCTCTCTAAATAGGCTTCCAATTATAAAAGTAAACTTATTGAAATCCTTGAAACAAAACGAAAAACTTCTTCAGCTTTAAATTCATTAATTCATGCAAACGTTCTGCCTTAACTAGTAGAGTATAATAGAGGGTGTAGTCGGGGGCAGTCAGTTTGACAACTGAGTGAGTGAGTGATTGAATCAAATGCCATTCCTTGACATTAACTTGATACTTCATTTGCATTAATAAATTGAAATTATGCATGAAATAAAGTTTATTATGTAAAGTAGTATGACTGTGTGTATGTGTATACGTACCTTAAAAATCCATCCAAACTCATTAAGCCTTTTTGTATATTAAATTTATTGGGCTCATATTGTTTTATGATTTCTTTGGCTCGTTCGGTATCGGCATAAGGATATAAAATCTCATTTAATCTGGGATCACGCTGTGTGTTATTTAAAAAGTCCATAAATTGATTCGTGGTCATATATTTCCGTTTTGTATTGCCCACTCTAGTTTATGTTTGTTTTGGTAATAAACGGGTTGCGAGAGAATGAAACCAGATAAAAGGAGAAGAAAAAGAAAAACAAGAAAGAAAAAAAATGAAAAGAAATAAATTAAATTAAATTAATTTAAATGGATAAAATGTAAATTAACTTTAATATTTAACAACAGAGGATTTTAGATGACATTAACAAGGGGATAAGCCAGCATTGAATTGAAAAGGTGAAATTTATTATGAATTTAATCTTTTGTTTGTGGGTTAAAAAAAAAACCCAAACACAGAATAGGATTAAAACAAATATGATATTCTCTAAATTAATAATAAATTTCTTGTTTATAATTTAATGTAAAAAATTTTAAATGCAAATGTAAAGATAAAAAAATTTTTTCGAAAAATTACTTACAAATTGTCAAAAACTTTTTCAACTTCTGAGCGTTGTGTGAGATTCTTGTATAAATTATAAAATTCCTCAAAGGTAAACTTGGACATGGCCACCGTTTCCAGTTTGCCGGAAGGCAAGCCAGTATTCTCCAAAGCCTTTTCTACACGTTTCCGATCATCTTTGTTTTGGGCAAACATTTTCACAATGCTAATCACAATTAATGATTACAAAATAAAATAATTTAATTCGTCTGATGTGTCCGTCTGCTCTCTTATTATTTATTATGTGATTACTTACTTTTTAATTGGTATTTTACCACTTTTATCGGTTTGTAGACACAGCCTGATGTGGGCCTTTTTCAAAAACATATTCACCGAACCATTCAATTGCGTTAGATTGTATGCCAGCCTCATTATGCCATCACACCAATGCTGCAATGGAAAAAAGAAAACAAAAAACAAGGGAGAGACATACAATTAATTGAATGGCTTTCAAAACCATTAATTTTCTTCTCGATATTATAAGTACAATTATGTTTAATAATGTAATTTTTATTATTCATTTCATTTCATTTGATTTCATTTTTTTTTGTTTTGTTGGTCCATTAATGTTTAATAACTCATTTACTCAATAGTAAGTCAATCAGGCATTCAATCATTTGCATCAATTTATGAAACTCTGTATAGCCAAAGGAATTCAAATAAAGGCAAATCATAAATTACACTCTGCGACAAACTAAAAAAAAAAATTAAATACACCCCGGCTAATGAGTAAATGCTGAGTAAATCTCAAAAATATTTTCTATTTGACAAAAACTGTTTTTTTGGACTTCACGCACAAATTTGTGGATCACTCAAACATTTCTGACCCTATTTCCAATATTTAAATCTTGTTGGAAAGGGGAGAGATGTAGCTTTAAAACGGTATACATATATCTATTATTTAGCTTAATATGCTAAGAGATCTGATGAGGTAAACTTGGTAAACACGAATATTTTTCATTTTTTTTAAGTTTGCCCGTTCATAGTAACAAACTTTACTTAAAAAATATGAAATAAGTAGTAATATTCTGAAAGTGCATTATCTTGCGAAGAGATTGACACTTTGCTTGATCAAATCGGACAGAAATTACCGTAGTTATTATTTAAATAGTCTAACAGTCGGGTTATATTTTTTATATATGTGATCTTATCAAATGAACTTTTGGTTCAAACATTTTCAAATAGTGAAGTAAATTTGCCATGAAAAGCTTTTCAAAAATCTGTCGTACTTTAAAGAAGTCGCCGTGGTCTAGTAGGTAGTGTGTTGGTTTATTAGACGAAAGGCCCGGGTTCGTATCCCAGGTCAGACATCAAAACGCCAAATCTGCTTCTCAGCAGATTTCTGGCAAAGACTCTGAGAGTAAAAATTGCTATGAAAAACTTCTTAAAAATCTGTCGTTCGGAGTCGACTTTAAACTGTAGGTCCCGCCGCTCATGTATAAAATTAACGCACGCAACATAAGTGGTGGGAGAAGCTAGGTCGTAATCCTGATTGAAGGGTTGTAATAGCCAATTATGTATGTATGTGTATGTCGTACTTTAAACTGTAGTCCCCAACACTCAGCTATAAAATTAACACACACACTCACACAAGATAAGTGCTCTGAGAAGCTGGGTTGTAATCCTGGCTAAAGGGTTGTAATGTACGACATTTTGAGTTCTATTTTGATTGCACAGTCATTAGAAATTGTACACTAGAACATTTTGAATCGTTTGAGTATGACTTTAAATTTAAAGAAATATAGTGTGTGTATGAGGTCGAAATGTTCAACCAACTGCCTGAGATCTATTTATATCGCTAACTATGGTTCGGTTGCTGACAATATCAAACTATGTGGACCCACCATCTGTTCAATAAGAATTGGTAAGCTATCATAAATCGTTTATATTGTGGAAATTTATTAAAAAAAAAAATAAAACTTTTTGCGAAGTTCACAAAGCTCTTGACCACAATCAACCTAGTAAGTAACGTTTTCGGGCCAATTTTACTCTTCTCGATTCATTAACAAGGTAAAGAATTATGCATGTCGAAGAGATTACTGCTGGTGTGGCATTAGGTCTTGAAGAAAACACGGAAATTCAGAATTAGTCGTTGTTTTTCACGATCTTGGCTTACGTACAAGAATTGAAGTTACGCGACTATCATTTGCATTGCATTTTTGCTTAAAGGGCTCATTTTAAACTCTGGCCGAAGCTAAGCATTTTTATTGAAGAATTCTGTTTAGCAATGCAGCTCATATCTGGTTGATTGGCTACTTCAATAACCCAAATTGCAATATTCGTAACGAATACAAGTCTCAAGCTGTTAATGAATTACTATTGCATGCATTAAATTAACTTCTTTCCAAATAAATTCTTTATGTAACTTGTGGTCCTATCTAGGGTTTCGGCTTATTAGGCATGAAGCCACGGTTCAAACCCCAGGGCAGAGATCAAAACGAAAATATGAAAATATTTTTTCGGCCACTTCTGCTGAGATTCTGGCAAAAACTGTGCATGCAAATAAAACTTCCAAGAAAAAAATTTCTCAAAAATCTGTAGTTCACGTATAAAATTACAATAATCCCTCGATTTACGTCGCAGTTGTTTCAAAAAAAAGGCTACGTAAATGAGAAACGACGTAAATCGAATTTCATATTGCTCATACTACCAAGTAGTATGTTTTTAACACGGAACTGATAAGTGATATGAATTTACAGTAATCCCTCGATTTACATCGCAGTTGGTTCAAAAAAAGAAGGCTACGTAAGTCGAATGACGACGCAAATTGAAGTTAGAGGGAACAAAAAATTGACGACGTAAACCCAAACAAGATTAATCGAGGCGACGTAAATGGAATGATTACTGTAGCACACACAACAAAAGTATTGTAAGAAGCTAGGTCATAATCCGGACTGAAGGGTTGTAGTGACCAATTATGTATATATATAAAGAAATCTTTAAATTCTTTGAAAATTATGTGAATTGTTTCTACCAAGGCTTTGTATAAGAGTACAACATTTTGAATTTCCATGTCATTTGAAATCATTACAACTTCGAAAATGTCAATCGATGGAATTCAATTAAAAATTAAAATATTTTTGACTACTGCACTTAATTATATATTAAGCAGTGTATTTTAAAGTGTACTTCATTAAAAAGGAAAAATAAACATTCTACTTACAAATGCATTTTAAAAATAATTTATGTTCTGAAGACTAATGATTTTGATTGATTGATGCAATTGAAGTATAAATGCATGCAGTACAGTACAGTACATGGTATTGCAAAAATTTTTTGTTTAACGATTAAATTAAAGAAAATACATACACACCCACACACACACACTCGGTTGTGGTAATAATGAAATTAAATAATAATTTTATTGCAATCAAGTGATATAAATTTTTAAAATATTTTAAAAATTTTATTTTTTTTACAAATTTATTGATTACTTCCAGACAATAATTGGAATTCATGACTTCCTGATCGAATTGCCGGGCAGATGGTAAATTATTTTACGAATCGTTCTTTACATTCATTTTCACACGGGACTCCGGATTTACAAAAAAAATTTAATTTTTATCGTTTATTTATTACTCTTTTATTACAGTTTAAGAGCTTATGATGTTGTTTAAATTTTTATGCAATAAAAATAATCAGACAGACTACGCGTGATTAAATTCTGTTCTACTGCCACACCATGTATTGGGTAAATTGAGTCAAAAAACCAAAAAAAAAAACATTCTGTGGCATAATGCCAATGCAGTTTTGGTACAACTTAATGCTGCAATAAAAATATCTTTCGTACAAATGTTTTCTTTTTTTTTTTTTGTTAAATAATGGCTGGTGGAAAAGGAATACACATGGAGAAATTATTAAGAGTAGTTTTAAGTAAATCAAGTAAATTTCTAATGAATAGAAAAACAAATTAAATTAAGGCACATCGTGTTAAATTACTTTTTAAATTGTTTCATAATAAACAAATTAATTAATCACAATTTTTTCCTAATTAGTTTCATTTTCTTTATACCTATGCGTACATAAGTAAAGAATTTTCAACGTGTATACATAAATCACAAGTCTATTGTCAAGCCAATGAAATGATACTCATTAGATATGTTAATTTTTCAATCAAGTTCGAATTAATTCGACTTAGTTCTGCCCTCGTTTTAATTAATTACCTTAAGTTGTTTGTTTCTATTATAGCCAAGACACCTACTACCCATAGCTACTTGCCATGATATAACAACGCACCATTTATAAACGTAAGAACGTAGTAGGCGTTAGAGTTCATTATATGGTAATTGAATTAACTTAATAAAATAGAAAATAGTGATATTTGTAAATGAGGTCGCCATGGTCTAGTGGGTAGTGTGTTGGCTTATTAGACGAAAGGCCCGGGTTCGAATCCCAGGTCAGACATCAAAACGAAAAATATTTCTTCGGCGACTTCCTCTCAGCAGATTTCTGGCAAAGACTCTGAGAGTAAAAAAAAAAAAATTGCCATGAAAAGCTTCCCAAAAATCTGTCGTTCGGAGTCGACTTTAAAACTGTAGGTCCCGTCACTCTTGTATAAAATTAACGCACACAACATAAGTGGTGTGAGAAGCTAGGTCGTAATCCTGACTGAAGGGTTGTAATGGCCAATTATGTATGTATGTGATATTTGTAAATCAAGAAGAAACAATCTCAAGTTTTGTCTGGTAATTAATGTGAGAAGTGATTTGAGTTTTGCACTCAAACTATCTATAGTAGCTTGAGAATTTTATTAGGTCTTGTAGTCGAACATTGTAGTCGCTGTAGTATAAAAGATAGTGCGTCGGCTTATTAGACGTCAGGCATGGTTTAAATTCCAGGTCATGAAAAAAGTATATCTTCGTCGACTGCCTCTCAGCAGATTTCTGGGAAAAAATTGAGTCATAATTTTGACTAAAGGTTTGTAATGACCAATTATGCATGCATGTACTTATGATCGAACATAGAAGACTTAAAGAACATTTGTTCACATTTGGAACGGCTTCCTTGAAAGAAACTGTACACTATGGATAATATTCTAACAATCACTACATTCAACTTTTACCACTTAAGAAAAGGAACCGCAAAAGTTTGACAATAAATCGAAATTTTTTTGTATTTTTTTTTTTTTTGTTTCAATTTAAAAAATTAGCAATTAAACTATTTTAAAATCAAAATAACTGTAAGTTTAATGTATATTTTTTAATGCATAGTTTTTTTTTGACGCTCACTGTACTTAGTATCTATGACGCGAAAATACCTTTCAGAAGAAAACACATGCGGCCATTTCAGGTTTTAGACATGTAGTTGCCTTTACTGACTGGAACAGCAACCGGAGATTCGTCAGTGCAGTAGGTCTGTGTGAACATTTTAGGAATATCCGTTATAGGGGAAAAAAAGAACAATAGATCGTTCGATCGCAGTGCTTTAGTACTCCGTTATATTAATAACAAAACAGGATGACAAAGTTTTTAATCGAGAAACGAGACAATACTGAATTGAAATTCGTCTTCAGAATAGCTCGACTATCCTTAGTTTGAGTGGATTACAGGCCGTGAAGATTTTGGACCCAGAAACCAGACTATACTTCTCTTAAGATTTTTCGTGCACTCAGTCGTCTTCAGAACTGCTTGACTATTCTAGGTTTACAAGATATTCTAACTATCTAACTATTGACTACCACCGATTGGATTTTAGGTCGACAAGATTTTTAATCCAGAAACCGGACTACTACTCTTCGCTAAAGATATTTGTTGCACTCAATCCGTATCCACCCTTAGAATGCCTGATCACCGTAGGTATTCAAGTCACACTTTTTGGCAAGCATATCAGGCAATTATTTCCTATACGGCAACAAAGTGTTACAAATTATTACGAAAATATTATCCTCCGCATACAGGTATACATTCATAGTTTATGAAAGTGGGATGCTTTCAATATCTAGTTCTTTTAAAATCTTACAATGTTTTCGTAATGTTCTGCGAATTTCAATGAATGAAAATGTTTTCTTTTTACTCTTTTCTTTTATGGCCGAATAAAAAAACGTTCAGACACTTGAAATTGTTCGGCTATACATTTCCAATGAAATAAAAATGGGTTGCTACGTGGCATACTGCAAAACAATGTTGCGCCAATTTCCACCTAATAAATCCTAAAAACGAAAAATACTTTAAGCAGCCATACACCATAAGAAAAATAGAAAAAAAAAGTAAAAAGAATATTTATTTGGAAAGAAAAAGTCTTGGGTTTCTTTGTTTTCCTTCAAAAAAAACAAAAAAAGTTCAAATACTTGTACGTGTACACGTACACGTACACTGTGAGAAAAAAAATCGAAAAAAAGTTGGAGAAAAACCAAACAAACAATATTTTTATAACAAATTCTGTTTGTTCTTTTGCCAGAAAAAATATTTATTTTAACAAGTTTCGGGGCGAGTGAAAGGAATTTCATTTACATGATTTGTTTGTTACTTAAAGCCTGCAAAATAATGCTGGTACCACACACAGTACAGTGAGCGTAAAAATTATACAAATAGTTTGCGGTTATTTGTAAAACAAATAAACGTGCTTCGGGTATGGAAAACAATGGGTTTCTGTTTTTTTTCTTCTGGCACAGGTTCAACAATTCACAGTCAAAAGTCATTCACCAAAATCGAAAGGAAAAAAGAAAGAAAATTACCCGATTTTTTTCAGGCAATTGCAAGAACAACTGCATGCAGTGTATTACTGTAACAAATAGCCTGGATTGTTGTTTTAATACAAATTTGAAATGTTCAAATGTGCATTATGCACCTCCCTCGCTCCCTCTTTATTTCTTACAAAATTTTTTTTGGTGTGATGAATTATTTTCAAATAAATAATTTATTCTTGATCTCTTATTTTATTTGTTTATTTATTTAGTTTTTTATTTTATTTTGTATATTTTATTTAAGCAAATCAGGTGAACATTTTGCACGTCAAAAGCTATTAAGCATTTGCATCATTAAACGTTGAAAATGAGAGTAAAAATTGCCACAAAAAAAAAAACGAATTATTTTGGGCCATAATGGAGGAATGTTGAAAATTCTATGTACACCACACTATGTATCAAATGAAAAATGAATTTTGTTGGCCAATTGCCAACAACAACCAAATGAAAAACCAAAAAGTATCCAGCAGCAGCATTTTAAATTTATTTTTCATCCAAAAAAAAAAAAGAAATAGAAAAAAATAGAAAAAAACTGCTGCTGCTGCTCAATTCGTTTAAAAACGTTCGTTCTCCATTTCATTCATATTTAAACAGACATCAAATGCACAGTAGCAGCAGTAGCCAGCAGCAGCAGTAGAAACAGCATCTGCAGTCTGTAATTCAGTTAGCCCCCAACTAGCTCGTTGCCTAGCCATTTGGTAGTCATTTTTCTAGACACAAATACTTTGTTGCTGCATAACACTAGAGCCAGATTTAAATGCATGAATTCATAGGACATAAACAACTTTTAACTTTTAATCAAGCAATAATTAATAAAGGCTCTCAGGATTACCATAGTGTCAGAGCGTATGCTCTAAAACAATCTGTCAAACAGTCCCAATCCAGCGTTTTAAGCTTTTCGAAGCATTAATCGTTTAGAGAATTTTCTCTAATCACAAAGGAATCAAATTTGCCTTGTCATAACATAATCCATTGGCTATCTAAACTGTTGGAACACTTTCAAGGTTGGCATTTACAACAACAATTGAGTCTTTTATAAAAGCAATCAGATACGGCTTATGCTAGCATGTCATTTTCTGACTTAAATTACTCGGTATTTCTTTACCCCAGAGAAATATGATATTAACTCCCATGAACTCCCATCCTCTACGGACTCGACAAAACACAAAACCAATTTAAAACTTCAAGCAAACAAGCAAGAAACTTTTCGAATGCTTATACACTGCATCAGATCTTATTCTCATATCAGTCTTCGTTTAAAATCCTCAGCAATGCGAGAAAGTGCTTAACGACGAGGTATTATTATATAACTGAATGCAGAATCTATTATCCCAAGCATGGGAGCCAAACGCCAGTCGTTTACATTTCTGTGCAGATCTATTGGTTAATATAGTATGGAGGTGATGACGCCTAGTCTAACGGGCAGTGTGCTGGTGTATTAAACTAAGCTCTATTCTATCCTGTTCCGTCCTATCCTATTCTATTCTATCCTATTCTATTCTATTCTATTCTATTCTATTCTATTCTATTCTATTCTATTCTATTTATTCTATTCTATTCTATTCTATTTTATTCTATTCTATTTATTCTATTTTATTCTATTCTATTCTATTCTATTCTATTCTATTCTATTCTATTCTATTCTATTCTATTCTATTCTATTCTATTCTATTCTATTCTATTCTATTCTATTTTATTCTATTCTATTCTATTCTATTTTGTTCTATTCTATTCTATCCTATTCTATTCTATTAAGTTCGGGATGAACAGCAAGAGCTGAAATTGTCAGTTGGTAAGGATTGACTAGGCGTATCCTAGTCATCCCAAAAAAATCATCGTCGTAGCTATGAAACCTTAGACATAATAAACAAAATGAAACATGAAGAAAATATTCCTTTAGGGAACATCTTCTCAAGTAAATAAAGATGTTGTACATTCCTCCTAGCAATCTTTTGGCAAAAATTATGGGAGTAAAATAAATTTGCCACGAAAAGTAGTTCAAATCTGTCGTTCGGAGCCGACTTTTAGTGCCCACCATTCGTATATAATATTAACGCAACATGGGTGGTGTGAGTAGCTAGGTTGTAATCCTTACTGAAGCTTTAGAAAGACCAATTAAGTAAATTAGAGATGGACTTACTTGATTCTCTGGTCGTTCTTATAAGGATCATAACGCCAAAAATATGTTTGTGGTACATTATTGTTTGCAACGATTTTAGGCATTAGCAATTTTCAGAACGACTAACTGATGATTAAGTTCGGGGTGAACCCTAGTTATCCCAATAAAATCATTGCCGTAGATATGACACCATTTGGTGCGTGTACACCGAACACTGTATAGTAAACAGTTAAAGGTAAGAGAGGTGATTACTTGCTTTTTTTCACCACAATTTGATAATGCAGTGTAATACAGTAAGCGCCAAAAGAAACATTACATTAATAAATTACCAAAAATTTCAAAATATTGTCAAATTTTTTCATGCACTCTCCTTAATTGGTAAAAGTTAAGTTTGATGATTATTGGAATTTTTCCTTTTGAAGCTCACTGTATGTATCCACTGTTGCGGAAATATATTCAGAATCGTTAATGGACTAAAATTGTCATTCTACTAAACAAATTCGATTGCAAAAAGTTATAATTTTCTGTTTTACGTTACTTTAAGGCTGTCAACCTAAAAAGAAAAAACACAGGCATCCTTGGCGCAATTATCATTTTAAAATTTCTATGCACGTATTTCTTACAAAATCTTGTGAAAATTCTAAGAAAAAATGTTTAAAAATTCATTAGGCTTCGTGCATAAAAAGGTCACTCACTGATTTCTTTAAAATATTTATGAAGTATCAACGAAAAAACGTGAATAATTTTAAAAAATTTCTTTTGAAAAGAGAAAAACAAAAACAACATGAATGATATACATAAAGTCGATAGAAAATATAATTCAAAAATATTTAAAGATTATAATCCATTTGGAAGTCAAGAGGTTTTCGAAAAAAATTTTTTTCAAAAACATTCAATTTTGTTTAAAAGATGAAGCAACTTTTATGTACAATGCATGAACATGTACAAAAATTTTATTTTCTTCACATTTTTTAAATTATTTTTAAATTTTTTACAATTCTTGTTCAAATATTTTGTTTTCCATGCATTTTTTAAACAAATAAACAAATAAAGAAACACAATTTTATTTACATGAACTAATTCTTTAACAGCTCTGCCTTCTCTGGCTGCAATATTTTGCAACGCTATCTTGCGTCTTTTCTTTTCATTTCATTTCATTTTTTTATTTATTTTTTATTTGAAATGGAATGATATATTGACTTAAGTCAAGTAGTTTTTCTTGCAATGTTTTTTTAGGTGAAAATTGTCCGTTTTCTCTCCTCTAACATATTCTAATATTTATTCCTGAGTTTGTTGGAATTCATTTTTCTTTTTCATTTCATTTCATTTCATTTCTTTTCTTTTATTTTCTTTATAAAACCAAAAGTAATAGAAATAAATGCTTATGTTTGTGCAATTTCATTTAAATGGAATGGAAAAAAAGAAAAAATAAGAAAAGAAGAGAAGAAATGGAAAAAGTAGGTCACAATAGCTCGTAAAATATTGAAATGATGGATTCTTTCTATTGCTCAAATAATTTATTTTTGAAAAAAAACAGAAAAATAGTAAATTTATATATAAATATGTACGGCCATTAAACAAAGGAACAAACGCAGTTTTTGAACACGTACAAAAAAGGTGTTAAAAGCCTTACATGAGGTGTATGGGAATCAATTTACACAAACAGTTCGAAATTATCAAAGGGAAATCAAGCTCATAAAGTTTGTTTAAAGCCCTGTTACAAGACTGAATGATGCTGTGGGCATGTTGTGAAGTCGCCGTACAGTAAGACCTCGCTTAACGCTGTTCCAGCATTACGTGGTAGTATTGGAATTCCCCTAAATCGAACACTGTATTGAGACTTGTAAAGGGTCCGCCAAATAACTTTTATTTTTTGAAAATGGTTTAAAAAAACCTACTTTCTCAAATTTCTTCTTTTATTTGAAAGTACAATCCTTGCGGTTAATAATAGAAATTTCATTCAAATGGCTGCCTCGGCAAGCCATGCAATACCCTACACGATCGGTCCAATTTTTACGCACATTATCGATTGTGTGCAGCTGTACGTCACCAATGGCTTCACGAATATTGTTCTTTAAAGCGTCAATTGTCTCTGGCTTGTCGGCGTAACGAGGTGACCAAACGACAGCAGCTTTGCGGCGGATAATGCGATCTTTTAAAACATGGCGGAAAACATAGAGTGTAGCTTCGGTTGTGTGGAACGTAGCGCCGTCCTGTTGAAACCAAATGTTGCCAATATCCTCCTCTTGAATTTTCGTACACAAAAATTCGTTCAACAAGGCCCGATAACGTTCGCCATTGACTGTAAAGGCCACTCATTGCTCATTTTCGGAGAAAAAAGGGCCCAATTATGCCTCTGACCAAAATCCGCACGAAAAAGTGACTCGTTTTGGGTACGTCGGGTTTTAAATGTATGCGTGCGGGTTTTTTGTGCCACAAATGTGACAATTATGCTTGTTTACATACCCGCCACGATCAAAATGAGCTTCATTTGAAAAGATAATTTTTTTTTTGCCAAAAGCGCTATCTTCTGCAAGTCGATCGCAGTCCAACTTAGCGAAGCGAAAACGCGTATAAAAAACCATATTCGTTCAGCGGAAGGATAAAACTAATTATCTGTCAAATCAGACATGAAATAAGCACTAGTTGAAAAAAAACGTTAGATGGCGGACCCGTGCATATATGTGTGCAAATAAAACGGCCATACGCCAACTAAAAACGGTGGACTATATAGTGACGGTGTACACAGGTCAGACATCAAAACGAAAAATATTTCTTCGGCGACTTCCTCTCAGCAGATTTTTGGCAAAGACTCTGAGAGTAAAAATTGCCATGAAAAGCTTCTCAAAAATCTGTCGTTCGGAGTCGACTTTAAACTGTAGGTCCCGCCACTCACGTATAAAATTAACGCACACAACATAAGTGGTGTGAGAAGCTAGGTCGTAATCCTGACTGAAGGGTTGTAATGGCCAATTATGTATGTGTATGTATACAATGTAACTTTTTCAACGTTCTTTTGGTAATCTGTCCAGAATAAAGATTCCAATTGTATTTTCTGAAGTCGCGATGTGTTTGCATATGTACGTGTTAAGTTGCCTCGTTTAACGCTGTTTCGTTTAGCGCTGTAACTTGTTGGAACGTATCCCCCGCATTAAGCGGTGTCTAACTGTATTAGGTAATGTGTTGGCTTATTAGATATGAGGCCGTACGCCAACTCAGACAAACTATGTATACTTTTTCGACAACTTTTTCTAGCAAAAAAACCAACACATTTTAAATGAAATTGCCTTGAAAAGTTTCTCAAAAATCTGTTGTTCGGAGTTGACTTTAAACAGTAGGTCCCGCCACTTATGAATAAACTTAACACACATAACTTGAAGTGGGAAGCTAGGTTGTAATCTTGACTAAGGAATTGTAATGACCTGTTAAGTAAGTTGTAGTCGCCGTAGTCTAATAGGTAGTGTGTCGGCTTATTATAAGTAACGCCACGGTTCAAACCTCAGGTCAGACATCTAAATACAAAAAATACGAAATACAAAAAATATTTCTTAAACGACTTCCCCTCAGCAGATTTCTGGCAAAAACTCCTAAGAGTAAATAAAATTTCCTTGAAAAGTTTCTCAAAAATCTGTAGTTCGGAGTTGACTTTAAACTGTAGGACCCACTACTCATAAAACTGCCTGTCTTAAAATAAAAGACTACCAAGAATGTACTCAGTCGCTTAAATGAAATTGCTGCCATGAATAAACTGAACACACGCAACTTGGTTGATGTGAGCAGCAAGGTTATAATCTTGACTAAGGAATTGTAATGATCTGTTAACTAAGTTGTGGTTGACGTAGAATAGTAGGTAGTGTGTCGGCTTATTATAAGTAAGGCCACGGTTCGATTGTGGTAATACGCAAATTTTCAATTTTCAAGTTTCTAACTTCTTAGACAACTCTCGTATAATGTTTTCAGTTAACATATGCAGAAATTGGCATTTGAATACACATGTTCCTAAATTAAATATGGAAAATAGATGACAGAAATAAAATAAATGGATGGATGGATGATATTGTGTGTTTCCTTGTTGTTCCTATTTTTTTTTTCCTTTCCACCCACATTCAATCATTCAATTTATTTTCGCTTTTATCACTTTCAACCCCCTAAGCACACATTTGATGATTGATGAACTTACCTGAGCAATTTCCTTTTTCGTACAGCAAAAATTTACAAACGACAAGTTAACAAAATCTGGTCCATAACAAATGGTTACAGTTTTCTCCTCCAGTGTATCCTGTGAACCCAATGTTACAATTTGACTCAATTTGGGATCCTGCAACAGAGAGGGAAGAGAACAAAATACATAAAATTGAAAATTTCAATTTCAAATAGTAGAGGAAAATAAATGACAACGAAAATAAAAGTAAAAAACAAATAAAAAAAAAAGGAAAAGAGAGTGAAAGTAATTTTTTATTACTTACTATTCTGGCATACGTATGTATACACTCGTAAGTTAATATTTATCCACCACTTGTTAAGGGTTTTCCTAATGAATTGTTGAAAAAGTTTTCATTTTTTTTTTATTCTTGTGAACGAATTTTAACAAAAATTTCGAAAATTCGAAAATTGTTTGAAAAAGTTATTTGAGTTGTTCGTTGGTCTATTTACTTAACGAATTAAAAATGTTTTTTTTTATTGTCATTTTGTTTTTTTATTTAAGTTTCTTGACGAACAAAGTATTTTATGTAAACAAGAAACTGTTAAGAGAACTTCATCAGCAGTATTCTTAAGAGTTTTACGGAATTTAAAGCATTTTAAAGCATTACAAGGCTGTTCTTAGGATTATCGTGAACAAATAAATTCCACTACCCTTTACATAATTTACGAAATGGTAAACTGTTGAACTTTACAAAGCATATCCCTCCCTCGTATTTGTTTTTTTTTCTATTTTTATGTCATGAGCAAGCTTTATAAGCAATTTATCGCATAATATACATTCGTGTACACAAAAATCGATTGATTAATACGATATTTTTATTAAAACAGAAATTTATTTTCATTTTATCTATTGTAACCCATATATACATATATATGTATGCATATATGTGCATCAGAAATCAGTACTGAATTGTTGTTTCGCTACTCATAAACACTCATGAAATTTTTAATATAAGTGAGTCAATAATACTGAAATTTAACTATGTACTCTGATGTACTCATACTCACTACAATGTTGATTTATAAGTCGAGGTTGTGTACAACGTTGACATCAAACTCATATCATTCAAAAAATGTTTGATTCATAAGCCTACTCATTTAGATTCATAACTTTTGAGAAATACTTATAATACCAATGTATAAAGGATTCGAGTGACACGAATTATTCATTAAAATTTACAGTCTTATTAGTTAATGTACAGGGCAGCAAGTAGAGCAAACACACAACCTTTTAGTGAGTATGTAAGTGTTCGTATGGGAATCATACTTATTTTGTGCTTCGTATATATGTTGTCATACGTGTTGTGTTACAAAGTGTGAATATGATGAGTACTTCAAACTTTGAATATGAGTAGAGAGGTCGCATGATATTAAAATAGATATGAATGCGTATCAGTATGATTCATTATACTTATCCGTTTGAATACTCATTGCTGAGGTCTGATATGTACATCTGCATACAGTTTCATATTTAAATATTAAAACGATAGTTTATTGTAAACAAGTGCAGATTATTAGTTTTTGTCAACAAAAAGCTTCAATTGTTTAACAAAATTTACTATTAAAATTTGCCTTTCTATTGTCGTTCGTTAAATGTTAAATTAATTTAATAAATCACACAAAAAAAGAAAACGAATAAAAAAAAAACAATATTATACTCATGGAAATAATGAAATTTATAATGAATTTAAACGTGATTGTTTTATCTTAATTAGTTCAAATAAAAGCCTATTTGTCATACTAATTTTAGACTTTTGTTTTGTAATTAAAAACGATTTTTAAAAGAAGATAAAATTAATTCCATTCATTTCATAAAATTTATTTTTTTTAATTAATTATTTTAAAGACCTTAAATGATGTTTAAATAAAGTTCAACAGATTAAATAAAAAATAAAAAAAAATATGTGGTTGCAGTAGCATGGTGGCTAGGAAAGCCCAATATTAATCATTAGCTACTTGAACTTTGAGAAAAGAAAATTTTTCCATCAGGTACTTTTAATAGCAAAAGTTTTGAAGGTATCTTAAATTTGCCTCGTATAATTTTCATTCAGCTGGATATGAGAAGATAGAATTTTTATATAGAATAGAAGAGATATTTGAAAGCGTCACCGTAGTCTAGTGGATAGTATGCAAAACGAAATATTTAAAAAATATTTCTCTCTCACCAAGAAGTCGCCGAAGTCTAATAGGTAGTGTGTTCGTTTGTTAGACAAAAGGCCCGTGATCGAAAATATGAAAATAATTCAGCAAATTAAAAATTGCCATGAAAACGCACATAACACGAATGGTGTGAGAAGCTAGGTCACGATGACTTCCTGTCAGCAGATTTCTGGTAAAAGCTCTGAGAGTAAATAATAATAGCCATGAAAAGGTTCTCAAAAATCAATCGTTCGGAGACGTTTTAAACTGTAGGTCCCACCGATCATGTATAAAATTAACGCACACAACACGAATGGTGTGAGAAGCTAGGTGACGGTAACTTCCTCTTAGCAGATTTCTGGTAAA
The DNA here is from genome assembly GCA_014635995.1 of Sarcophaga peregrina. Classification (NCBI taxonomy): domain Eukaryota; kingdom Metazoa; phylum Arthropoda; class Insecta; order Diptera; family Sarcophagidae; genus Sarcophaga; species Sarcophaga peregrina. The sequence goes on from CM025791.1 coordinate 6,988,230, forward strand.
AACTCTGAGAGTAAATAATAATAGCCATGAAAAGGTTCTCAAAAATCAATCGTTCGGAGACGACTTTAAACTGTAGATCATGCCACTCATGTATAAAATTAACGTATACAACAGAAGTGTTGTGAGAAGGTATGTAAGTCGTAATCCTAACTAAATACGGTGTAATGACCAATTATGTATGCATGTTTACGACGAAATATAAATTGTAGAGAAGCGAAGGATTTTCTCAAGCCAAATGGATTTGAGGTAATCTGAGCTTTTGTTGAATAATAACAATGAAAAATAAATTTGAGTCATGCATCAGATTAAACAAGAGTAGCCTTAGGATACGACCGGCACTGTAGACTCATAAACAACTTGTTCAGAGTAGGGATCAGTTTTAGCTTCTGTGATGAGTGCTAGTAATAAGATATCCTTAGTGACACCGAACAAAATCGCGAAGTTTCATAGGCCAGCAGGATCGTTTGAAACATTATAGGAATATGCTCTAGAGACTGAGAGACAGTATAATAGATCGTATGGTTGCAGTTATCTGGCAGCTCTCGTAATAATAACTCCATCTGTCGATTCGTATTTGATGTAAAACTATAGGTGGTGCAACCCATGGATAAAATTAAAGCGCATAACATGGATGCTGTGTGATGGCTTTTAATGTGAAGCATACATATTGTAGTCATTAAAACGGAACGTTCATTATTTCAAATAATTTCACATGTTGCGCCCACTAAAACATCTAAAAATAGCTGAAAGCAAACCATAAACAAGCCCTTACCGAAACAGAAATAAATGTTTTCGTCGTAATAAAAACCCAAACAAAAAAAGTCGTAAAACATTTTCCCAAAAACTTTTCATAAATTTATGAAAGCAAAGTAAAATGTTATACTTTTAGGGTGTATGAGCGTTTGTGTATACCTTTTTAAAACTAATTATCTATTCATTAAAAGGAATAAAAAATTTTAAATGAAATTTAATTTCATTCCAACCACCATAAGACACACGGTTTTGTTAGAGATCCCTGTTGTCTGCTGTTATTGTCCTCTTACCTTGTGATGAAAAAAAAAGAAATATCCTGGCAATCAATTAAGAAAAGTTTAATGCAAAAAGGATTTGTTGTTGTTGTTTTGGTTGGGTTCTTTTGTTTTAAGCAAATAAATGAAACACAAATTTATCACTTCTTCTACAACAGCTAGCAACCGTCTGAATAGCATTGGGTGCGAGTGTTTTTTAATAGAAAACTTTTACGATTTTTTTCTTTTTTTTTCTGTATTCTTTGGGGATTTAATGCAATAGGAGTGAAGAGAAATGTGCGTGGATTGTGATTAAATTGGATTCAATTTAGCCGTTTTTAATTAAACGGTTTACTAAAAACTCAGTATCATTTCAACTGTGTTCGACACATAACAATTGTAAAAGTTATGGTCATAGGGTACCCAATACAGGGGATTCGTTTTTATAAATTCAAATACAATAATTATAAATTAAAAGACTGAAGAATTTTTAATAAGCAAGGAAAAGTTTATCTAACAAAAAAGGTTTGATACTCTGAGGAACAGTAACGAATTCAAAAGTCCATTTGTAAAGTTACGTGCGAAAGGTGGTTTCTATTCCTTTTCAAGATTTACGGCATAGCTTTCCACACCACCTATGTTGTGAGCGTTAATTTTATCCATGAAAGACAGATTTTTAAGAAACTTTTCATGGCAAAATTTATACGCTTAGAATTTATGACAGAAATCTGATGAGCGGAAGTTGCCGAAGAAATATTTTTTTGTTTTTAGTTTTCTTGACTTGGGGTTTGAAATAAGAAGCCAACACACTACAATTTAATCTGATAGTTACCGGACATAATTGTTTTTACTTTTAGATTACGAAGCCCGATTTTTGATATAAAGTACGGTCATTAACGTCCCCCATTTTATGTCATTATGTTAGCACAAAAAAAAAACTAAAAATATTAATTTGAAAGTAAAACATTCTTATTTTTATTAGTTTTCGGTTTTTATTTTTAATTATCACATCAGAAAAAAATTATTTATTTGCGAAGCTATTGAAGAAAAACTAAGATTGGTGGACCTAAGTTACCCTTAAGCTTGCTTGGAAACGTTCCTATTGCCAATGTATTAAATGTAGCAACACTAGAATAAGGGAACATATTGTTACGTTACTACCTTTTAAAAACCGGTTAATATATGAGCTCGTAGATTGCAAATAAAAATAAATTTATGTTTAGATTTAATTAAAATTCTTTATTATTTGCACAATTCTGTGTGCCACTGTTCATGACTTTGTGTGCACAACAAGAATTGCTTTTCTTTGTTATTCCTCTGTTTACAACCTTTGCATAAACAATAACAATTACAAGGCAATTATTCGATAGATCTTTATACCGAAAATCCTCAAACCATGATTACTCTCTTCAAACACACCACGTCTTTACACAAGGCTGACTGAACTTTTACTAACTCAATTGATTGCTTTAAATTGCCTTTTATAAGGCAAAGTAAACAGTCTAATGAATATTTTTGAAGGCAAACGTTCATGACTTTGCCTTCTCGAAGTCTCTATAAATGGAAACATAGTTGTAATGTTGTTGTTGTAGTTTTGTTTACTTGTTTACCAATTGTTTTATGCTGGTGTTTGTAGTTATATTAAGCAGTACGTACGATAATTTGTAAACAGGTTTGTTTACTGCATTGTTTTGCATTTGTAGCGTTTGTTTATAATTTTAACCCTTTAGTGCCCAATTTTTTTTTCTGAATTAAAAAATATTTCTGCGTTTGATTTGTTTTAAAAGTAAATGAAATTAAAAAAAGTTGTTTTTTTTTGGTCAAATCGGGTTTTATATGTTGCAAATGTAATAAAAATAATTTTTGAACCTCTCTGAATTAGTCAAAATATAAAAAAAAGCAAAATAAACCAAATAAATGAGCATTGAATTTAAGCCTAGTGTCTTGGGCACTAGTGGGTTAATGTTAGGCGATGTAAAAGCAAAACACCAGTAGCTAGGACTATTAAAGGACTTTATTCTATTTGAACTTAAGGCCTTTTGTAATTTCAATAAGAAAATCCAAAAAAAAAATCCATTCGAACTTAGTAGTACAATTTACTCCACATAAAGAGAAAAATGCTTTCGCTGTAGGACCCACCTTGTTAATAAAATTCGAATTAAGAATTAAAATGATGATAACAACAGAGGCGTTGAATTAAAATGAGTGCATGGGTGTATGAAGCTTAAGTCTAAGTCTCTTGTCTTAATAGATGCAGCATTATTTCAATGATAAAATAATGATGATGTTTATTGCTCTGCTAACAATTGCCGGCAACGATGATGACTATGATGGAGATGGTGATGTCGTTGGTAATGGTAATGGTGCTGGTGCTGGTGCTGGCAATGTTGATGGTAATGACTATGGCAATGATATTTGTAGGACAGCACAAGGTAATGTTAATAATGACGTTTACAATGACAATTAATGTTATAATGAATTTCTACTTTTTCTTTTCGTCTTCTCCTTCTCCTCCTGCTGCTCCTGTTCCTTCTCAATTATTTATTTAATGTTTTTTCTTTTTCTTTACATTCTTTCGTTTAATTTGTTTGTTTGTATGTTTTTGTTACTTTTGTTGCTGTTGTTTGCAATTCATTTTATTTTTTATTAAAATGTGTGTATAAACAACAGATTTTCTACATCTAAAAAACTTTTTTGTATTGTCGTGCTGTAACTGCTGTTCTTTCCTTTTTCCTTTTTCTTGTTCATGTTGCTGTTGCTGTCGTCGTCGTTGTAGTTTTATTTCCTTTTCTTTTTTTGTGAATTATTTCGCTGAGTTTTCCGTTTTAGATTAAGCTGTACTACAACAGGACTTGATGATGGAAAGTGAAATCCATAAGCATTTTAGTTTTATTTTTCCTTTCCTTTTTCATTTCGTTTGTATTCTTTTTTGTGTTTTTTTTTCTTCTCATCTATTTTAGTTGGTTCTCGTTGCGCATTATCATTTTATTATCCCCGGGGATGATTGTCGCTTTTTTCTTTCTTTCATGGTCTTTCCTTTTCTAAATACTCGAGTGAAAGCTTCATAAATTATTAATTTAGCTTCAGTCAGAAGCTATTTTACGCTTAATATGAACAAGAAGCAGAAGAACTATTTGTAGTTGGCGACAGACAAACAGACAGACAGACAGACAGCCAGGATTGCTGTAAAACACTGTTGCAGGGGATTAAAATGATTAATTTGTTGAATCTTTCGCTATCTCTCTCTTAAAAGCTGTCTTGTCAAGTATTATTCACAAATGATACTCATGTTGTCCTCATAAAGAGATTTAAAGGAAGGAGATTATGTACATAAGTATGTATGTAGGTTTAGGAAGATATGACCATGTATAGTTTTGAAGATGAGAAATGTTTCTGGTTTCTTAGTAAACAATTTTCTTTAAAATTAAATTTTCAAGTTTTCAAGAATGTAGAGCAGAGCTAAGCAATGAGTATTCAAATATATGAGTAGAATCGAATTATGCCCGTACTTATTGTAATATCAAAGAACCTCTCTCTCCTCATATTTAAAGTTTGAAGTACTCATCATATACATACTCATACAACACGTATGATATTGTTGATTTCGGCTCTCTATAACTCATCATACACACGAAGCACAAAATAAATATGATTCGCGTACGAACACTAAAATACTCACTAAAAGATCATGTGTGTTTGCTCTATTTGCTGCTCTGTACAATAACTAAGACTGTAAATTTTGACAAATGATTCGTAAGGATGTTCTAAAGTTATGAATCAAACATATTTCGAATGGTATGGGTTTGATGTCAACGTTGTACACATACTCATTGCAACCTATACTTATAGATCAACGTTGTAGTGAATATGAATGAATCAGAGTACATAGTTAAATTTAAATATTGTTGACTCACTTATATTCAAAATTTCATGAGTGCTTATGAGTAGCGAAAAGAAAACGATTTTTTGCTGATCTCTGGTGGAGAGTGAAATTTTTATTTATATTTTTGAGAAAAGAAGTCGCCGTGGTCTAGTGGGAAGTGTGTTGGCTTATTAGTCGTAAAGCTGGAGTGCAAATTCCACGTCAAACATCAAAACGGATAAATGAAAATATTTCTTCGACGAGTTCCTCTCAGCAGATTTCGGACAAAAACTCTGAGAGTAAATAAAATTCATGTATAAATTTCTTGTATAAAAATAATCCTGACTAAAGGGATGTATGTTCCCGTCAACAGACGTCTGATAACATCTTTGAAAGTAAACCAATTGCCTTGAAAAGTTTCCTTAATCTGTTCGGATTGGACTTTTCTATAGGTTTCGTCATTTTTAAATATAATTAACGTATCTGACATAGGTGTTGTGGAGAGATAAGTCCTAAATCTGAATAATCGTGGCCTATTGGATAAGAGGTTGTGGTTCAAACTCCATCTCAGACAATATGAAATATGACGGCGTCTTTCTCCCAGCAGTTTTCTGAGGAAAACTCTGGGAATCAATAAAATTGCCCTGAAAAGTTTCTCAAAAAAAAATCTGTTGTTCGGAGTCAACTTTAACACTTTCACGCCGGTGCTTTAATTCATACTTGTCGCCTGCTGGCGGCTGTTATATTTATAAGACGTTATTAATTACAATTGTTATTAAAAATAAATGCTTTTAAGAGAAAGCATTTTATTGGCGAAGTGTTAAAGATCTAAATATTTGGTATTGCGTATCGCCTAATAGCATGATCAATTGCAGTCTAGTGCGAGCCACCGGTGATACGCGCCGACGTTAACGTGTTAAACTGTAGGTCCTATCACATACACATTATTGGTCATTACAACCCTTCAGTCAAGATTATTAACCTAGTTTCTCACACCACTTTGTTGTATGTGTTAATTTTTTACATAAGTGGCGGGACCTACAGTTTAAAGTCGACTCTCAAGGACAAGGAAGGAATTCTGATTTTACATGAGCACCGCTTTTATAGCATATCCCATGTGCGTCAGAAGACACAATGGTGAAAATAGGGCGTAGACCAGCGCCCCTACCTTCATGCTATAAACACTGGCTATAGCCAGAAAGTAGGTACCAATTCGAAGTCATGCTGCCTGGACATGACCTCCCTCTTGTTTAGGGGTCGGAGACCATCTAAACTCCTTGAATTGCGTTAAGGATGTACCGCCACATCGTACTCGCGCACTCCCCGCGATTTGGGTCCAAACCACAGCCACCACGTGTACCCCGAAGGGACCTCAACCATTGCTGGGCAGGGACAAGTCCCTGGGGCCCCCAGCACCCGTGGTACCAGATTAAGACCTCTGGATAAAATTAAAACACACCACATGTGTTGTGTAGGAAGCTAGGTTGTAATGCCAACTAAAGTTTTATAATGACCACTTAAGAACGTAAATAAATGGCCATTAATGTGTTTATGTGAGTTTAATTTACTTAATGATGATGATAGATAAACTTACCTTTGGTTTCTTAGCATATTGTCCTGTACGAACATCACGTATTGTTGAGATTTCTAGTAGATCCATTTCATTATTCTGATCAACCCAATGTAAAAAGAAACCACTTGGATCCACACGCATAGTTACCGGTACGCCAATGGCAGAGTCCTTGAAAAAATTGAAGAAAAAGAAGAAAAGGAAAATATATCACATTAATAGATAAATTTAAAAAGTCCTTTTATTTTCAATATGTTTGTCGTGAATTTAATCATTTTCAATGATTTTATTTCAAAAGAATTTTACACACTACAACAGAGGAATCGTATAAATAAAGTTTATTAGGGATTTGAAAATAGTTTTAACCCTTAAGCTTATCAGATAAATGATAAACAACAACCATTTACAAACTACTTATAAAGACATAAATTTATTAACATCATACTCATTTATATGTACATACATACATATGTACATACAAACCGTACATATGTACGAATACATGCATACAAGATAATAAATGTCTCGAGAATATTTTGGTTAGATGAGGGCTTTTATTGTAATTGGCATTAGCATGTATTAAATTAACATGTAAAGTATGTATGTATTCTCTTCTTCTTCTTCCTCTTTTTCTGTTTCTACTTCTTCTTTATTCTTTTCATATACTAAACTTCTAAACCATGCTTGTTTGTGCTATGCTAATGGCATATGATAAAATTTATATGTGACATCAAACATTCATTGTTGCTGGTTGTTGTCGAGTTGTTTTGGTTGACTGTCGGGTTGGCTGTAATGTTGGCTGGTTGCTTGGTTAGGTTGGTTATGCAAATTACGTGTATAACGTTCATTATTTATGCAAAAAAAAAAAAAATTTTTTTTTTTGGGGGATAAACATTTTCATTTCATTTTTATTTTGCACTCATTCTTGATTGAATGATTTTTAAATTCATTTAATGGAGTTAAAATAAAAAAAAACCACACACTCTATACATACATACACACATGTTTACATGTATGTTTGTGTGTATATTTATCGTATAATAAATAATATATAAAGCCTTATCATTTCATACACTTTAAGTGGACAGTTGTGGTTGGTAAATTAGAAATTTGAAAGGCGATAGATTTACATTAGAGATCAGCAATAAATCGTGTAATCGTTACTCCTTTGTAGTCATGTAATTTTGAATAAAAGTGAGTCAACAATATTGAAATTTAACTATGTACTCTAATTAATTCGTATTCACTACAACATTGATTTATAAGTACACGATGCAATGAGTATGCGTACAACGTTGACATCAAACTCACAACATTCGATTCACTTATTCTAATTCATAAATTAAGACAAATGCTTATAATACTTATAAATGATTCGAGTGATTCGAATCATTCATCAAAATTTACAGTCTTGGTTGTTGTTGCATGTATAAACAAAGAAGAAAGAAAATACAAAGACAGCAAGCATACATACATACATAATTGGCCATTACAACCCTTCAGTCAGGATTACGACCTAGCTTCTCACACCACTTATGTTGTGAGCGTTTTTGATTGGCATTATTCAGCAAAAGCTCAGATTACCTCAAATCCATTTCGCTTGAGAAAATCCTTCGCTTCTCTACAATTTTTATTTCGTCGTATACATGCATACGTACATACATATATAATTGGTCATTACACCGTATTTAGTTAGGATTACGCCTTACATACCTTCTTACAACACTTCTGTTGTGTACGTTAATTTTATACATGAGTGGCATGACCTACAGTTTAAAGTCGTCTCCGAACGATTGATTTTTGAGAACCTTTTCATGGCTATTATTATTTACTCTCAGAGTTTTTACCAGAAATCTGCTGAGAGGAAGTTACCGTGACCTAGCTTCACACACCATTCGTGTTGTGTGCGTTAATTTTACACATGAGCGGTGGGACCTACAGTTTAAAGTCGACTCCGAACGACAGATTTGTGAGAAGCTTTTCATGGCAATTTTACTCTCAGAGTCTTTGCCAGAAATCTGCTGAGAGGAAGTCGTCGAAGAAATATTTTTTCGTTTTGATGTCTGACCTGGGATTCGAACCCGGGCCTTTTGTCTAATAAGCCAACAAACTACCCACTAGACCACGGCGACGGCAAGCATAGCATTCACCTAATCTTCATGTGAGTATTGTGGTGTTCGTACGCTAATCATATTTATTTTGTGCTCCGTGTAAACGCTAAGTAAAGGAGAGCCGAAATCAATAACATCATGCGTATTGTTAAGTATGAGTACGATGAGTATTTTAAATTTTGAATATCAGTAGTATGAGTATCATAATAAAATAAGTATGAATGCGTATAAGTAGCAGAGATTATAAGTATGACTCGAATCTATTCATCGTTTTGAATACTCGTTGCTGATCTCCGGTATATATGTATGTATGTTTGTAAATAAAGGTAAAAGTAAACGTAATAAATATTTTTGCAGCATCTTTTATTATTTGCATTTTGAAAAAGTGACATCAATTTGAAATAATCTGCTTTGGCTGCCATTAAACACGAGATTGTTATAGGCGAAGAAAATAATGGTTTCCAGAGTGCCTACACTTCCATACAAAAACTTAGAGGAATGGCTATTAAAGAATATCACTTAAAATATTCCAGACCTTAAGGCAAGAGGCATTTTGTTTCAACATTAAATACTTACTACTAATTACCTGAGCACAGCTGTTTATGCCCATGTATTTTCCATTACACTTAACAGTTAACAAAGTTTAGCATTTAATTTTCTACATGTTTTTTTCATAGCTTTTCTTTGTTGTTGTTGCTTTTATCTTTTATAATCAAATAGGCCTGCCTTCTATCCTTCTTTTCTGTTTGTTAAATAAAAATCAATGTGTTGCGATTTTGAAATGTAAATTAAAAAATGAGACAAATTTTCTCATGTTTTTTTTACCGATTTTTTTTTGTCGAAACAAGGTTTCCATGTATGTGTAAGTGTGTGTGAAAAATATATTGATTTTCAGATTTCCTTGTTTATTTTAATGAGTGAGAGTTTTGCTTTTAAAGGATTTTTATTGAACAATTACAATGACTGGCCTTTAGGCAGTGCAAACCCATAAAACTTTTCAGGTTGTAATGTAATCATAATTTACTTTCAATTCTGTATTGAAAATTTGAATTATTTTTATGTGTGATACAGCTTTATTACTAGGGAGTGGCTGGTATGCAGTTGATCTAATGCCAGTGCAGTTTCTATTGCGGTTATCTTGGTTTTTCTTTCATTTTCGCTTTCACTTTGTCTTGAAGTGTAAGTTGAAAAACTACTTCTCATTATCATAGGGCGAACATAATTTTGCACATTATGGTGTATTTTGCAATTAGATCTAAACCTACATCCATATAAAGGCAAGCTCATGCAACAACTGAAGCCAGCTGACCATTCATAATGTCGCAGATACGTGAAATGGTTGCTTGAACAACAGGCGGTGGACGGCAATTTTTCGAACAATTTATCTTCAGCGGCGAAGCACATTTCACACTCGGTGGGTATGTTAATAAACAAAATTTGTCGTATTTGGGGTTTTGAGAATCCTCAAGTAATTGAAGAGAGGCCATTACATTCAGAAAAAGTCATTGTTTGGTGCGCTCTTTGATCCGAAGGTGTGATTGGACCTTACTTTTACGAAAACAATGATGGAACGACTGTCATCGTCATTTCGGAGCGTTATTGTCATATGATAACCGACTTTTTCTTCCTGCTATGGAAGAATACGACTTGGAGAATATGTGGTTTCAACAAGACGGTGCCACATGCGACACAACTCGAGCGAATATGGCTTTATTGCAAGAGACATTTCCTGGCAGCGTAATTTCTCGTCGTGGCGATATCAGCTGGCCACCAAGATCATGCGATTTGACACCATTAGACGTTTGTTTTGTAGGGCTACGCGAAAGACCCTGTTTATGCAGATAAACCTTCAATTCTTGAGCACTTAAAGACCAACATTCGTCAAGTTATGGCTGAGATACCGCCCAATATGTGTCAAAAAGTGGTCGAAAATTATCTCAAAAGAATCAATGCTTGCAATACTTTGCGTGGTGGTCATTTAAATGATGTAGTGTTTAGTCAGGCATAAAGTCAACGTTCAAACTTTACAATAAAAAAGAAATATCATGAAAAAAATATTATATTTACGTTTACTTTTGAAACCACGAAATGGATAACCCGTACTTATTATATCATAGGGCGAGCATAATTTTGCCTTAACCTTTAAACCTTTAACTACATACAAATCTGCTGTGATTCTTTATACATATTATTGTGAAATGATATTTTCCTTACATTCTTGACCATAAGACTAAACACTCGCAGCATATTGTATTCATTTTTATTTGTTTATTTTTTTATTTTTGAGATTTCTTTTCTTTTTTTTTATTGGCTGTTTATGATATTATTGTTGATTTAATAATAATGAGAAAAGGAAATAATAAAAGAAAAACAACAAAAATAAAAACAAAAAATAAAAATTTCTAGGAAAATATTTGACTTTCGATGCCTTTACCCCTCTTAATTGATGATTTTTCGCCATTGAAAGAAATTCTTTATGAGTTTAACAAAAAATGTTTTTAATTTTCAATAAAAAAAGAAAAATAAAACCATATTGACACTTGAATTTCCTTTTTCTTTATGTCTTCACTTAATAAAAATACGCTTTTAAAGGAATTTGTTACAAACTCAAGTCATATTTTATGTTTGAAAAACTTTTTTTTTATAATTCCAATAAAAGCTATAAAAATAATAATAAAATGACAAGAACTGAAATATTAATCGAGTGATGGCCAATTTTCTAATGAAAGAGGAAATAATAATTTTAAAAGCAATCAAAGTAAATAAAAAGAAAAAACTTTGCACATTATCAGTTGACCACTAATTTAGGGGCATTTGTCCAAACTAAGAAAGATTGTATATGACGCCCTATATTCTATCTATCTAAGGTAGATGAAGTTTAAAATCGGTTTACAATTGCTAAAGTTCAGTTTTTTAACCAAAATGGTAAATTCTGGATTGTAGAATAAAATCCAGAAATCCTACGTGGTCTAGTAGGTAGTGTGCTGGCTTATTAGACGTAAATCCAGGGTTCGAGTCCCATGCCAAACATCAAAACAAAGTACAAAAAGTATTTTTTCGGCGATTTCTTCTCAGCAGATTTCTGGCAAAAACTCTGAGAGTAAATAAAATTGCCATGAAAAGTTTCTCAAAAATCTGTCGTTCGGAGTCGACTTTAAACTGTAGGTCCTGCCAAATTTTCCCTTCAATGGAATTAAATTTTTAAATGAGGTTTTTACTGGGAAATCCTATTGAGAACCTGCACGCTTACAATTGATTATGTGGCAATAGACGTCGTTAGCAACTCTGCGAAACAAATCTGGTCCTTACTCTATACATGCCTTACGTCGTTTTGCAGCAAAAAAGCGCTTAGATTTCAACTTTGAGTATGAGTACATAGATCTGTGTGCTACAGACATTAGGACCGCTTTTGTTATGAACTTAAAACAAAACAAATGATTTATTGCCACCCTAAGGGACCTACACTTTCAAGTCGACTCCGAACGACAGATTTTATTTTCTCTCAGAGTTTTTGCCAGAAGTGTGCTGAGAGGAAGTCGCCAAAGAAATATTTTTTTCATAAATATCTGACCTAGGGGTTTGAAGTGTTGCCTTACGTCTAATAAGCCAACACACTACCTATTAGACTACCCCATACATGCCTAACGTTATTTCGTAGAAGAAAAAAGGACCTGTAGTTCAAACTTTCATCTGAAGACATTGATCTGTGCGATACAGACATTAGCAACGGTTTAGTTATGAACTTCAAGATTAGAGAGGAGATTTATTGTGATGTTACAACGGGTCACTACATCAGAGTACAGTAAATTGGTAGTTTCGCATCTTATATTCTTAAGTCTTGTTGGTGCTTAAAAAGGTAATTGTAGAAAACAAATATAAATCATGGCTTTTATATTTTAAGGGTATGCAGTCGCCGTGGTCTAGTATGTAGTCTGTTGGCTTATTAGATGTGAGGCCTCGGTTCAAATCCCAAATTAGACATCTCCAACTAAACGAAATATGAAAAAAACTCCGGAGCGTAAAATAAAATTCCCAAAAAGAGCTTCACAAACATCTGTCGTTCGACAACGAATGTTAACTCTAGGTCTTACCGCTAATTTATAAATTTATCACACACACATACTTAAGTGGTGTGAAAAGCTAGGTCGGAATCCAAACTAAACAGTTGTGATTCTATACTATTCTATAGTATTCTATAGTATTCTATACTATTCTATACTATTTTATACCATTCTATGGTATTCTATGATATTCTATGCTATTCTATGCTATTCTATACTATTCTATAATATTCTATACTATTTTATACTACTCTGTAGTATTCAATAGTATTCAATACTAGTCTATGCTATTCTATATTATTTTCTACTATTATATGGTATTCTATGTTATTCTATACTATTCTATAGTATTCTATAGTATTCTATACTATTCTATACTATTTTATATTATTTTATACTATTCTATGGTATTCTATGCTATTTTATGCTATTCTATACTATTTATACTACTCTATAGTATTCAATAGTATGCAATACTATTCTATGCTATTCTATACTATTTTATAATATTATATGGTATTCTATGCTATTCTATACTATACTATAGTATGCTATACTATTCTATATTATTCTATACTATTCTATACTATACTATAGTATGCTATACTATTCTTTAATATTCTATACTATTCTATACTATACTATAGTATGCTATACTATTCTATATTATTCTATACTATTCTATAGTATTCTATACTATTCTATAGTATTCTATATTATTCTATGCTATTCTATGTATGTATAAACATTCTATTCTGTTCAGTTTCTCAAAAATCTGACGTTCAGAGACAACTTTAATCTGTAGGACCCAATACTTATGAATAAAATTAACGCACACCACATAGGCGGCCCATATCTTTAAATTGCTGTCCACAATTTGGAAAATAAAACTTCTAGAGATTTTCATTCTGGTAAAAAGTGGTAATAAAGTATAGAAATTAAATCCAGTCTAATCAACATCTTTAGCTATCGTCACGCTATGTGACACGGTTAAGCTACATCAACAAAGTTAGGCATCGCGGCATTTGTGTTAGAATTTATGATCCAATAAAGGCTAGGTATTGCGAAATACTAGATTTCATAGTTTTATAATGTGAATATGAGTGCTATTGTAAAAAAGAACATCGTATCTCGAACGTTTTCAAATATTTGCACTTTGAATTGACAGATAAAATTCATAAAAAATTCCCACAGATTTAGATCTCAAATTTTTGATATGAGGCGCCATTATTTGTGATTAATTTCATAAATTTAATTTCAAATGCTACTGATTAATTTTTAAATGAAATAAATTTATTAATAAAAAAACATTTGAGATAAGAGATTTAATGTGTAGAGTACTTGTGTACCCACTACTTTCGTCCATGAATTTATCTTATTCGCATGGCGATTTTCTCAATTAGATTCCTTCAACCATACCATGTACTTGTGCCCCGTTAACCGTTATCTCGCCCTCGGCCAATAAATTCTAAGATTATTGCTACTGAAAACCAATTTCGCAGGCAGTTAACAATCTGTCGTTCGCTGTGGCTAGTGGGGCGGTAAATTAATTAGTGACGCCTAATAAATTATGTGGCTAAGCACAATGAGGCAAAACGATAAGATTTGATTTTCTTAGGTTATTTTTCTATTAAAATTTCTTTTATTGTGTGTGAATACATTATTTCTATACTTTGTTTGTTTTTGTTTATTTAATAAATTATTTATGGAGCCGCTGTACAGTTTAATACAAAGTGTAGTATGCCCATTGGACTTCAGCGATCCAATCAATGTAATGAGATACGCCGGTGTAAATGGTAGGACGATTGTTGTAACCGCATGGTAAATAACCGAATGAGGTTATGCCAGCCAATACGGCAACATCACCCTTACGTTCAACTACCAAAGGAGTACCACCATCACCGTAACAGGCAGTTACTTCAACGCAGAGGTGTTTGTCGGTAAAGGGAGCATCCATAGGCAAAAATTCTTTGCATTCTTCATGGGGAAAGATAGTACCTTTGGCGACTTGCAAATTGTTGGCATACAAAGTAGCCTCAGCATCGTCAATGCCCCAGCCATAGTTAGCAGCGATTGCACCATCGTAGGACTGTTTGAAAGAGGGCAAAACAGCAGGCTTCACTTTGGCGCTGAATTCGAAGGCAGGCGTTATATGCAAAAGGGCAATATCTTCGGAACCTTCAAAATTATTGAATTTCTTGTGATTGAAAGCAAAATCGATAGTGCGTACTTGAGCATCAGCCAAATTGGTACGATCGGTGAGACCGGCATACACGGGTAAACCAACAATATCACCAGCCAAAGCTTTCAATTCGTTGACACAATGAGCGGCAGTCAATACCCACTCCTTGCCAATAATAGTGCCAGCACAACCGTGAGCATAGGCGACAGATGAAACACTCATTGATACCAAATAGGGAGCCGAATTCTCAGTGGCATTCCAACCGCCAATAATGAAGGGTGTAACATCGACAGCCGGTTTCAAAGGATTGGCACAGGCGACAGCAGCCAAAAGTACAACGAAACACGCAACTTTCATTTTCGCTCCAATTCGTAACAATCAATGCCGAAACTATGAAAAGTTTGCCATCATGTTGTGGTGTTTTATAGCTTCGCCTGTACTGTACAATCTCATATACACACACATACACACGCGTAGTTTTTAAAATATGAGAGAGGAGTGGCGTGTGTTGAAAGTCAGTTGATTAAAAGAATGTATTCTTTATGAAAGAATTCATTTTTAAAGATTTTATTTTCCCTTTTATATTCTAAAATTTATTCCTAAGGGTAGTTACAAAAATCAAATCAAATGTAGCTGCTAAAAAGCATTTTTAGGTCAAAGGTCACCATTAACTACTAAAAATGAAGAAAATCCAATAACTTTTATGGGTTTGAAGCGACATGCTGAGTGTCCAAAAAAGGTAAAGCTCTAAGTTTATCTAGCCTTACGATCCCAAACTTGATATGTTTTAAAATATGAATAAAGCTTAAGCTAGGAAGTGTTGCAAGGATAACAAGTGCTCATGACATCCAATTCTATGCCAACGTAGTCTATGACTACTCTTTGAAATAATGAGAAATATTTTCGCAAATGATCATACAGAAAAAGGTCAAAGGTTTAATATCTTATTAAAACGCATAGATAACTTACATACATCATTCGTTATTACATCCTGCCTTCAGTCATGATTACAACCTAGCTTCTCACTACACTTATGTTGTGTATTTTAATTTTCTACATGAGCGGCGGGACCTACAGTTTATAGTCGGCTCCGGACGACAGATTTGTAGGAAACTTTTCGTAGTAATTTTATTTACATTGAGTTTATGCCAGAAATTTGCTGAAAAGAAGCCACAGAAGACAAATATGTTTATAATTTGTGGCCCCACGTCTAATAATCCAACACACTTCTTGCTATACTATGACGACTACGTATATACATTGTAAGCTATTGTAAACCTTAAGTTTTATCCGTGAATGACAAATTTCAGAACTTGGGAAATTTATGAATTCATTCCTTTAAATCCCTTGCAACCACTATTTCGACACACCAAAAAAAAGTTCTTTTAACTTGTCTTTGTTTGTTTCGTTTTTTTCCCCCACCAATTGATTAGATTTGCTTATGAAAAATTATCGCGTGTTGAAAATGAAAACAGAAAAAATATGGAAGAAGAAGAATAAAGAAAATTTACGACTTGTGTCCATACCATCTAACCACTAATACGGCCACCCTTATCATTATTCGCACGCGTTTTTATAAATGCGTTTACCGTAAACGATAGCCCGACCAGACCTGCTAGCCACTATCAATGTGTAATGAAAAGTTTTTGATTACCGTTTTGCATGTCGAACGAAAATAGATTCGAATCTTCTTTCAAGCCATTCTATGGACGTATGTAGGTGTTGTTATCGTTATTTGTCTCTGGCGAGCCTTTAATTTCTTTGTTGCTGTTATTGTTGTATTTTTTTTTAATGATCTCATGTAATTTGGCTGAAAACATCATTTAAATTAACCCTAAAAGGTGATAAAAGGTATTTTCATTTTAGCTTAAACACCCGGGGTTTATAATTGATTGAAAGGAAGACTTGTGAAATCCATACGAAAGTGGAATGGAAGGATAAAAATGAAATGGAAACCAAAAACTAGAATCTAAGGGAGTAGCAAGGAGTAGCAAACTTTTTATACATTTAAGTATCACACATTCAAATTAGAGTATTTACCATACCATTTAGTGAGGTTAAGTTTGAATTCTTTTGTATGACAGTTAATGGCTTTAATGTGTATTTAAATTAGAGGGGAAAATAAATGTGAATGAAAATTAAAATTCATATTAAAATACGCCTTTTCAAACATATTGATAGGTATTCTCCTCTTATTGTTATTCTTCGAATAGATAAAAGTAGTAATAACTGGTCACCCTTCAGTTAGGATTACAACCTAGATTCTTGTGCCACTTATTTTGTGTGTGTTAATTTTTTACATGAGTGGCTGTGATAGATTTTCCAGAAACATTTTCATGGCAATTTTATTTACTGCCAGAGATTTGGCCAGAAATATACTGAGAGGCATTCGCAAAAAATAATTTTTTTCATATATTGTTTTGAACCGTTGCTTTACGTCTATTTAGCCAATATATCACCGACTAGACTACCGTGGGTTACAAGTAAAATTTTAGGTCCAGGCAATTTCAACACATATTCCATTGCATTTGATGTTCTACGATGTTCTACGCGTGACAATCATTTTAAAATCAATAAATTTTTAAGTTTGTTTCCATCGCAACTAAAACTTGTGAGTCACCATAAGCCGTACTTTAAGGATTGTCTAAATGAAATCGTTCGCGGGCTAAATTTAACCAAAATAAGAGAATAACGCAAGAACGATAGTTGCTTGCTTGAAGCAGCATGTGAACCGTAACAGAGATTAGCAATAAATCGCTTTTTCGCTACTCATAAGCACTCATGAAATTTTGAATATAAATGAGTCAACAATATTGAAATTTGACTATGTACTCTAATTCATTTGTACTCACTACAATGTTGATTTCTAAATACAAGTTGTAATATGTATGCGTACAACGTTAACATCAAACTCATACTATTCGTAACTATGTTTAGATTAATAATTTTAGAAAAATACTTATAATATGTACTTATAAATGATTCGAGTGTTATGAATCATACAACAAAATTTACAATCTTAGTTGTTATTGCATTTACAACAAAAGAAAAAACACCGACCAGTAAGTAGAGCAAATAAACAACCTTTTAGAGAGTATTTTAGTGTTCATACGCGATTCATACTTATTTTGTGATTCGTGTAAATGTTGAGTTATGGAGAGTTGAAATCAACAAACACTTACAACACGTATGATATGAACGGGATGAGTACTTTGAATATGATTAGAGGTTCCATGATATTAAAATAAGTATGAATGCGTAAAAGTATCAAGTATGAGTATGACTCGATTCTACTTATCTTTTTGAATACTCATTACTGATCTCTGATCCGTATCTGGTATCTCATGATCACTGTCCATGATGATCATTTTTGTAAAGTGTGTTAATTTTTTGCTTACAGAGAAGAGAGAGTTTATGAGGAGTCTTAATTGGTTTTCCTTCACAATATTAACAAACATGCCGATTAATGTACAATACTTGAGTCAGTAAATAAGCTTTAAATTATAAAAATATACAAGTTTTTCTTGCGTTACAAGTTAATTTAAGTGAATCTCATACATTTCTGGCGAGTTTTATTGAGGTTTATTCTAGTAATTGAAATATGCATGGCACCATAAAGACTTAAAAGCAATTTTTTTTAAAACATAAACTCCTACTCATGTCAACAATCAGACAATTACAAAACATCCAAGGTCTCTGGTGGGAATCGAACCCGCGGCCTCGTCGTTTACACCAAAGGGGCGCTCCTTAAAGCGTTAAATTTTTTTTTTGTTTAATAGGACTCCAGTTTATAAAACAAATAATATTTCGAAAGGCAATGTTAAATAAAAACAAATTTTATTTACAGAATAAAAATTTTATGAATTTTGTTATCGGGAAAGTTTTATTTACGAGTACCTGTGTAAACATTTTACTAATCTGCGTAAGATATTTTTAAGTTAAAAATTATTAATAAACGATGGCTTAGTTTCATAAAATATTGATTTCTACTGAAATATGTTTGTGTGCAGATTTTTAGTAATTTTTTTTTAATATTTTCCATAAAAATAAAAAATCAATAAATTTCTTTGGAGAGAGCTAGGCATAACCAACAACATCCACCCTCCCCCTAACACATTCCACAGTGTAAAGGACAAACAAAAACTGAAGATTTTTTATTTTTTTTGTTTTTTTGACTTCGAAAAGAAAAAGAAATATAGCTGCTGTCTGCAGGGTGTCTACGGCAGATAGGAAGACGTAACCTGAAGATTTCTATTGTCCCATACAGTGTACCACCAGCTACCAAACACAGACAGTTTGAAAGATGTGTGTGTGTGTGCGTTTCAATCAACCGTAACTAGATACTCACAGCATAAGCATACGATGAGAGAGAGAGAATACTAAGCTGTCAATTACTCAAGCATTTAAACAAACATTCCTGCATTTAAAATAGCATCAGTTGACCACCAGGCAGCCAGTCGGCCAGCAAGCATCATTACTGTGTTAGCTATTGCTATTGCTACAGCCACTGCTTAACAACTGGCCCCATAATAAATTGCCAATTTGTCCACTTCATTGAGCTGTTCAACGTTTTGATGCTGTATTTAGTATCACCGTATACAACAACAGCCAATAGCAATAACAACTAACAGCAGGCAACATATTTATACATATTAAACGCATTTAACCGCAATCCTCTCTCATAATTCACAAACCCCATACTCAACAACGCAACTATACTTCGGAAGGATGTTCTGCTGTGTTATGTTCTGTTCTATTCTGTTCAATATATTCAATGCAAAAATAACACACACACTCTCCCCCTGCCCCCGCCTTTCACCATAAACGATATGTTCATGAGAAAAAAAATTCATAAAAATCGAATGTGTGTATGCCTGTGTGTATGGTATAGAGATTGACCTTCTTGTGTCCTTGGTTAAAGAGTTATTTATTAATATGTGCACTACCATATATGTAATGTACGTAGCATTGTAATATGAATGCTTCTTTCCATTTCTGTTCATTGTTGTTGTTGTTGTTTGTTGTTGCTTAAAATATAGTTCATCTTAAAATCCAGCATACTTTTAAAACCGTAAAAAAAAGCAACAACAAAAATAATAATAAAACCGTACGTACAAGTAGCCAACATATCTAGAGGTTGGCAATGTATCCACATTTAGTATGTGGTTTTGCAGTTCTGCAAATAGGATGACAAACGAAGTGGTCTTCATCAGGGTACGGTAGACCTTAAACCAAATATGTATTCCATGCTTTCCAATAGCCAAGCATCTATCAAAGCTTTGGTTTCTAATGTAATGAACTCCAAGACAGTATACGGCTGTCGCAGATGTCCCAACAAGTTGGAGAATCGATATGATTTTTGTATCACATGGGTACCGAGACATAAGGATGAACTGGCTAGAAGGGGCACGACAATCGAGCTCTCTGATGAATTATCCACATTGGTGATCTCTTTGGGTATCTACATACATACATGCACACTTGATTGGTCATTACAACCCTTCAGTCAGAGTTATGGACCTAGTTTCTCACACCACTTATGTTGTGTGTGTTAATTTTATACGTGAGTGGTGGAACCTGCAGATTTTTGAGAAATTTTTCATGGCAATTCTATTTACTCTCAGAGTTTTTTGCCAGAAATCTGCTGAGAGGCAGTCGCCGAAGAAATACTTCTAGTATTCTGTTTTGATATCTGGCCTGGGGGCTCGAATCCTGCCTTTACCTCTAATAAGTCAACACACTACCTACTAGACTATGGCGTACCTGCAATCTTATAATAAACAATGCAATCGTGGACTTTGCAAACAGTAGATGGGCGGCTACGGATACGGGCAGAACGGCGCCGGAAATCTGTCCAAGGTTGGGTAAGAGGCGGCGATGCGACCAAAGAATAAGGCTCAGCACTGTTATCGGGGTTATTAAGGGGACATTGTTTTATGCGAACGCATGCGATGCGTATTGGTCTTAGTCTTGGACACTTTGCAAATGATTTCTGTAAAAGCTGTAGAGATAAGGAGGAGGATGAGACTGTTCTTCACCTACTGTGCACATGCCCATCACTTGGTTGGTTACTACATGGAGGATCTGGATGATCTGTCATGAATGGATATTGTCAGTCTGAGTCGCTTCATCGGAAGCTCTAAGTGGTTCCTGGACTAGGCCAAAATAGGGAAATGTTGTATTACAATGGGCTCTGTGTCAGGCCTAAGCGTGTCCGCCCATTGCGCCATCCAAGGGACAACCACTTATACCCATCTACCTACCTAACCAAATATTGTCTTATATAGTAAGACCCCGCTTAACGCGGAGGATACGTTCCAATAAGTTCCAGCGCTAAACGAAACAGTATTAAACGAGACACCTTAACACGTACATATGTAAATACAGTTGGAATCTTTACATATTCCGGACAGAAAAACAAAAGAGCGTTGAAAAAGATACAAAGTACCTAACGTCGCTATGTAGTACACCGCTTTTGATTGGTGCATGGCCGTTTTATTTGCACACTTACACAACAAGCATTAATACAGTGTGCGATTTAGGGCAATCCCAATACTACCGCATAATACTGAAACTGTGTTAAGCGGGGTCTTACTGTATTGGAAAGAAAGATTATTTTTTTTTACTTTTACTGATAAATAGTGAATCCAGTTGATCATTTTCGTTAGCGTTTAACATGTTTGGTTAAAGATTACTTTACGTGAATAGTTTCAAAAAGTTTTAGTCACTTGTGTATGGGGTTTCTTCAAGGACACATGGCCAATGTAAAAGTAAATTCCGATTCCTAGCGTTAGTTTTTCGACACTTTGTAGTGCGTGTCTACAACTTATTCTGCTTATAAGACAATTTTCTTATATCTAAGATTACTTAAGGTTAAGTTAGAAACATACCCGAACAAGTTTGTTTCACTTTAGCTTGATTCACGTCTCAACATTATCATGCAGTCCTTTTATAACTTTATGGTGCTCTTTTAATGACTGAAGTTCCAGCAGCCTTCATTTACATTCCGTTCATAATATATCAACTTTTCTAGGCACTTGACATGGCCTCTTATAATTCTTTTTAAATAAGACCATAAATCAACAGTTGGTTGAGTCCAATTGTACTGCCCCCTGGTTCTCACATGCGTTGTTCTTAATAGTTACTCGTAATCTACGTGAATAACACAACTACCAATAACTTGCTTACGATAATGAGTGATAATGAAAACCTTCAATTTTATCATTCTCTTATAGAACTTTGGGGAAAAGCCCTGCGATCATATTTAGGAAATTACGCTTCTATTTGTTATCTTAGGGTTTTTCTTTCTAATCTTTTGAAAAATTTGTCAAGCAGCTATAAAAAGCGTTTCAAATTTAAAATTAAACATCAGTTTGTGTCTTCTTCCATTGATTAGAGAGCCCAAAATATGAAATTGTTGGCAGTTTTAAGTGTTTTGGCTGTTATTTGTGCATCAGCGGAAGCAGCAAAAGGCCGTGTTGTTCAGGGTTTTCAAGCCGAGCCACACTCAGCCCCTTATATTGTGTCACTGAGAGCGAATAGCACCAGTGACCATAGCTGTGGTGGTACTATAGTCAACAAGGAATGGATTGTAACAGCCGCCCACTGTATCAGAGAACCAGTAGGCATGGCTGTGGTAGCTGGCCTACATGTACGCACTCAATTAGATGAAAAGACACAACTGAGGGTAGTGGATTTTGGTAAAAATCATGAATTGTATATTGGCGGTGTTGCACCACATGATTTTGCCGTTTTGCATGTTAGTGAGCCTTTCGTCTTTAATGAATTTGTACAACCCGCCACTCTGCCAGCCCGTGAAGAAACTTCAGTTGGCACAGCTCAACTCTATGGTTGGGGTCAAGATGACGCTTACAATTATGGTTTTGCCAAAGTTCTACAGACCGTTAAAACAGAACTTATCGATTGGAGGACATGTCGCGAATTGATGGGCCTTGATTTAGTGCACGAGACTAACATATGCTCGGATTCTATCAATGCAAACATAGCATCATGCAGTGGCGACTCTGGCGGTCCTTTAGTGCAGGAGATTGAAAACGCACCATCACAATTGGTTGGTGTGGTATCATGGGGAACTGTACCCTGTGGTGTTGCCAACAAACCCTCTGTATACGCTCGTGTTTCGGCTTACATCGATTGGATAGCCAAAGTTATGAATGCCTACTATGTGCTCCATTAATTGATTTAAATTTTGTAAAAATAAAAACAAATTCTTTATAAGAGACAATTTAAAAGTGTTTTAATCTCTACATTGTTTAATTTTTTTCTTTTCCTTTTTTGGGAAGATCCTTAGGTCACACTGTATGATTTTATCGGGTCCGCCAAATAACTTATTTTTTTGAAAATGCTGTAAAGAAAAACTACAGAATATTTTCTCAAATTTCTTTTTTTTATTTTAAAGTACAATCCTTACGGTTAAAATGGAAAATAATTTTATTCAAATGGCTGCCTAGGCTGGCCAAGCAGTAGCCTACACGATCGTTCTAATTTTTAAAATGATTTGGCAAAAAAAAGATCATCTTTTCAGATGAAGCACCTTTTGATCTTGGCGGGTATATAAACAAAATTGTCGATGCACTCTAAACGAGTCACTGTTTGGTGCGGATTTTGGTCCAGCGGCATAATTGGGCCATTTTTCTTCGAAAAGATATTGCCAAGGCATTGTATTATGGTGGAAAGTTTTCCAACGCAGTGGACAACAGGTCTAAATGGAATGTAATTCGTTAAATAGGAATTGGCCAAAAGAGTCCTGGAACGGATATTGAAGTTGATGTGAATATGCTTAATGACCAGTTCGTAAATGCTAAGATTCCAACTTATATCGGTAACTGCTATGATGATCTTTGTTGTGTTCTACCACAACATTCCTTTAGTTTTCGCTGTGTAAATCAGTTTGAGGTTTTGGAATGTATTTCAGCGGTAAAATCGAACGCACTTGTTCAATACTGTTCTGACTAAATCTACTTTTCCTGAACATTGGAAACTGGCAAAAATCATTCCCATTCCTTCCCTTTTTGTCCAAGGTAATGGAGAATATAATGACCAGATAGTTCACTAATTACCTGGAGAGTCACCATTACTTTCCCCTTAGTCAGTCAGGATTTATGGTAGGTAGAAGTTGTACTACTGCTCTAATAAATGTTGTTGAAGATCTTAGGTCAAAACTAGATGTAAATAATGTAGCGTTTTTGGTTCCGCTTGATCACACTAAGGCTTTTGACACAGTCGATCACGAAGCTCTTTTGAAAAAGCTCCGGAAACTGTTTTATTTCTCAAATTCTGCCTGTAATCTTATTGATTCTTATTTGCTGAATAGGTTTTAAAAAGTTCATCGTATTGGCAATATCTCAAATCCACTTAATATTAGTAGAGGTGTTCCCCAGGGGTCAATACTTGGGCCTCTGTTATTCTGTATGTATATAAATGATTTACCGGATGTCTTGATTCACTGTTATGTTCATATGTATGCTGATGATGTGCAGCTTTATACTAGTACTCCTAGGGAGAATATTGATTCTTGTTTGGACTATATTAATAGTGATTTGGAAAGGATTGACAACTGGGCCTCGGCCAATGGTCTTTGCATCAATCCCTCCAAGTCTAAATGTATTATACTATCGAGAACCGACAGATCATTTGTCATGGCTGAATTATGCATCAGGGGAAATAAGATTGACAAATCTGCGAAAAATCTGGGTATTGTCTTTAATGGCAGTTTATCGTGGTCTAACCATATAGGTGCCGTTGTAGGTATAATTTATAGTATGCTTAGAAACTTGTGGGCTGTTATTGATTCGACTCCTTTTGTCATTCGTATGCAACTTGCCAGAACGTACTTAATTCCGGTACTTTTGTATGGGTGTGAATTAACTTGGCATTTAATAACATAGCTAGATACGTTATTCAAATTATTTTCATGAGTAAAATTTTTTACTACTTGTGATTTATTTTATAGCTCTATATAGGATATAATTTTATTCCCAGTTTTTTTTTAGACTAATTTTTGTAAATGGTAACTTTTTTTTTAATATTCTATTTTTAATATTTTCAACTCACTTATTTACTTACTTACTTACTTTTTTAATTTTTTAATTTCTTTATATTATATTTTCTTTCTTTATATTGTTTAATGTATTTTTGTTTCACTATTAATTTTTAAATCTTAATGATTCCTAACATAGCACTGTCACTTATAAGATTCATATCTTGTTGTGTCATATCTTGAGTGGCAGTTACAGTCAATGGCGATCGTTATTGGGTCTTGTTGAACGAATTCTTGTTCACAAAAATTGAAGAGGAGGATAATTTTTGTTCACAAAAATTTAAGTGGAGGATATTGGCAACATTTGGTTTCAACAGGACGGCGCTACCTGCCACACAGCCGAAGCTACACACGGAGCTGCGATTTGACACCGTTAGATAAGTGTTACGCCGACAAGACTGAAACAATTGACAGTTCGTAAAGCCATCGGTGAAATACAGCTGCACATAATCGATAATATCCTTAAAAATTGAACCGATCATGTAGGCTATAGCATGGCCAGCCGAGACAGCCAATTGAATAAAAATATTCTCCATTATTAACCGGAAGGAAATAAAAGAAATTTAAAAAAATATTCGGTAGTTTTTCTTTTTAAAGCATTTCCAAAAAAAATTATTTGGCGGACCCTTTATAATTTACAAGACACTCATTTCGAATCTCATGTACTAATTGGGATTCTGTCTCTTAAATTTTATGGCAGTAATAATGACAATAATACAACCATAATAACGGTATTGCAGGAGATAGTAGAGAGAGAGAAACAGTATGGAAAATTGTGAACAATGAGAATATAAACGAAATGTATCCGTTTTTGTTTTTGATTTGGTTTTTTTTTTTGTACACAACAATACAGTAAATCACCTTGACTATAGGAAAAGTGAGTGCATATTGCACTTACACTCACTCATTATACTTACAAACCTACGTACGTTTATGCACAGAGAACACCTCAAGGTTATACGCTCTTTTGCTTTCTCTTTTATCTCCCATCTCCCATAGTGCATAACGTTCGTTTATTAGTGGATAAGTTTTGGTATTATCATCTCGTATTATTGCTACTGCTACTGCCACTGCTGCCGTTGCTGTTGCTATTGCTGCTGTTTATGCTTCTTTTTATATTCATTAAGGAATTATTTTTTTTAAAAGTTTTTGTTGCAATTTTTTTTTTATTATTGTTGCATTACACTGTTAAAAACAAAGATAATGAGTTAAAAGATTTTTGATTAAAAGGCAGAGGAAGCGACGACAACAGCAACAACAACAACAACAACAACAGCTGTAGCCATAATAATGCAAGGATAATTTGAAGAGCATTTTAAGAATTTCGTTTAATTAGTTTTAAAGTAATTTCTCTGCATAAAAAAAAAAGTATTTTAAAGGAAAGAAATTTTTCTTTTTTTTGGAATTATTTTACGAAAGAAAGAAAAGAAAACATAAAAGAAACTAACACGATACCAGGATAATGGAAGCCAAGGATTTCATTTATTATTTTTCAATATGTTTCTAGTACTTTAGGCAAAAAAAAAAAAATACTTGTGACTAGAAAGAGAGAAAAGGCAAGAGTAGAACGTTAGTGTAGTAACTCAACAGGATACTTCCTAGTAAATTTAAAATAAAAAACGGTAAAAAGAAAAGCATTATCTTCTAATAACTAATAAGCTTCTGCATCTCCAGGTAATAAAGAAAACATAAAAATGATATCGACTCCTCCGTTTTATAACATTCCAAGTCGAAAAAGTGCGTTTTGTATTATGAGCTCTCAAAGTTTTCACGCAATATACGACTATACATATCGCTCCTTTATTGCAACATAGTCATATCTCAAAAAATTAAAAATTTGTAGTTACTTAAGCAAAACTGGCCTTCTGTATATGTTGAAAAAAAAATCAGTTTTATGTCCCAAGCTGAACCGAATTTATAGCAAAAAGTGTTTGCAGCAATTAGATTACAGGACTTATGTCTTGAAAACTTAAATCGGATTTTGCCAAGTTCAAGTTTTTTTGAGATATAACTATGTTGCAATAAAGGAGCGATATGTGTAGTCTAAGTAGATTTTCCCCTCTAATTTCGGAACGAATGGGAGCATCTTAACCAAATTTTGACCGTATTTAAGCTAGAGAACGTAGAATTTAAAAATGGAAGAATATCAAAAATGTTCTGAATGGAGTGGTCGATATAATCTTGGAAATCTAACGCTATACGTAAATGTAAATTGGTCATGACCAAAGTCAGGCTCAAAATGATATCACAAGTACAGCACTCGAAACGACTGTAGTATAGCAGTCAAGAGAAGTGTGAGAAACAATTGGTAGTTGCCGATGTCTAAGGTTGGCAATAAATGATATGAGATAATATACCTGGCTACAGAAGATATCGACGCCCCCTTTCTATAACGTTCTAAGTGTTTTTCAGCCACTAATGCCAAGAGAGTGTTTCTATAATACAGTTTTGTTATTATAAAACCATTCAGCACCATGGGCTGAATTATAGATGCGACATAGGGTGGGAAAAATATTGCGTAAATGAATGTCTCATAAGAAATCAATTGAGATTCAAGGGCATTTACCGGTAGATTGAAAAATTATTATGAAGTTTTCAGTTTTAAATTTGTCTTTAACAAAACATTTATGAAACCAGTCATAAAAAATCTTACATGTCATCCATGTTGACTTCGAGAATTTGCAATTTAATGGACAAGTAAAGTTTTGAAACTTCTTGCATTTTTAGATTTTCTGATTTTGTTCACGTTTTAGAATACTCTTCTGTGGAAAAATAAATTTGTTCACGTTTCTGAGACGTTCACACTTTCGAGTGTTCACGTTTTTGCGAGTTCACTGTAATAAAAATTTGGTAAAAACCTTGAGCACCTATTACAAATAAGCAACAGCTAAAAGAAAATACAAAAATATTTGACAGGTTTTCTCTGATAAAAACGAAAACGTCTTACAGTGTACCACATCTGAAGATGTCCCAGATAAACCAAGTTTTCATAAGTAAACTTTCGAAAATGTTATTAAAATAATGCCGATTTGTATATCGTTTAAATAAAATGTGGGTTCCGCTTAATTCCATACAAAAAATTTTAACCAAATTGACTGAAGGGATGAACAAGCGATAACTGACTGAAATATTAACCAAGCCAAGACGTTTCGTTATGGCTTCTCACACCACCAATGTTGTGTGCATTAATGTTACCAATGAAGGATGGGATCTACAATATAACATCGAAATCGATGTAGACATGATTTGAGAAGTATTTCATGGAAATTTGTCCAGGGGTAATCTACTAGAAGATTTATTTATTTGCCTCTTTTTCAAGGTGCTTAGTGTCTGTTGACTGATGACTGTTTTATCAAACTAAGTTTCTAATATAAATTAGGGAAATATATCCACTGCAGATTATACAACACTGAATCACAAACATCCAGTCTTCTTATATGGGAAACTAAGGCCAAATGAAAATTGATTATTGCGTCAACGAACTCGATATTGTTGTATGGAAGTGAGATCTGGGGAAATACGCTGAAGATTAAATCTAAGCGGAACATATGAGCACTAAGAGTTGCCTCGGCCTACCGCACCATATCGGCGCGAAGAAGATCTTGAAAAACGTAAAAGAAAATCTCGCCATAAGCAACCCAGGTCTCAGATCCCAAATACTACGACGATGGCAAAGTAGATGGAGAGAGGAAACAAGCGGAAGATGGACTGGTAAACATATTCCGTCTATAGAGGCATGTATACGAAGAAATTTTGGGGAAATTATCTATTTTCTGACCCAGTTTCTTTCGGGCTATCCAACAATATTTACACCGCATGGCCAAGGTGTTTGATCCTGGCTGCATTTATTGCAAGGTAATGAGTGACAACGCTGAACATCCTCATTCTTCCATTGCATCAAATGCCAAGAAGAGAAGAACATATTGATACAGCAAATTGGATGAATTTACAACCGACAACATTGGGGTCGCAATGCTCGAAAGCGAGACAAAATGGAGAGCTGGAAGAAGATACGTTAAATGTGTACTCTGCAGGAAGAACGTTAATCTTGACACAATATAACGAAATGATACATGAGAAGACGAGCAATAGCATGAAGCTGGCTTCAAATATGGCATACCCAGACGTGGGAGTGTAGACAACGGTTCTTCCCGAAGTAATGCAGATAGCCGTCCCGGGTAGGGAGTATCCCCCGAAAGAGGTGAAGGGATTGCTTTAGTGGAAGCACCATACGACGCAGTTGACGACGTTCACTGAAAGGGCGAAGACATTTTGAATGCCTACCACACACACCAGAAGAAGAAAAAACTTCCTCCTCTACAGTTAAACTTTTTTTAAAGTTTCTCATTGGATTTCTCCAATGCTTATGCTGAAGTACGCTCTATTGTTCTCGACTAATGGGTAATTAATGAATTCATATTGGAAAACTAAATCTATCACACGGTATTTTGTGTAATTTGCTTAACAACGCAGTAATTGGGAGTGATTAAATAACCGTTATTTCCCCGTAATTAATCGACCGGTAAAATATCTCCCCCCACAATAATAAATCATAGTGTAGTGAAGTAGAGAAAGTCCGAATTGTTGTTGTTTGTTTTGTTAATGATTGTAAAAACATAATTGTTATCATTTTCTTATAAACACATTTTGGAAAAGCCCTACGAACATTTCCTAGTAAATGAGAAATTCGGGATTTTACGCCTCCCCTTATCAAGACAGTTGTCAGAAGCGTTTAGAAAGTCTCAAGCTGCTATAAAAAGACTTTCGAATTTGAAATTAATCATCAGTTTGAATCTTCTTCTATTGATTAGTAGGACCAACATGAAATTCTTCGCAGTTTTGGGTGCTTTGGCTGTTATTTTTGTAGCAGCTCAAGGAGCAAAAGAACGTGTTATTAAGGGTCATGAGGCAGTGCCTCACTCGGCTCCTTATATTATATCATTGAGAGCGACCAACACTAGCGGCCACATCTGTGGTGGTACTATCGTCAACAAGGAATGGATTGTTACAGCAGCCCACTGCGTCAAGGAACCCGTAGGCATGGGAGCGGTAGCTGGCCTTCATGTACGCACCGAATTGGATGAAAAAACCCAACTGAGAGTAGTGGATTTCGGTAAAAATCATGAACTGTACACTGGTGGTGTTGGACCTTACGATATTGCTGTTTTGCATGTTAGCGAGCCTTTCGTTATTAACGAGTTTGTAAAGCCCGCCACATTGCCAGCCCGTGAAGAAGTCTCTGTTGGTAAAGCTCACCTCTATGGTTGGGGTCAAGTTAAAGCTTTACTTTTAACCGGCGCCAAGGTCTTGCAAACCGTTGAAACTGAACTTGTCGATTGGCAGACATGTCGCGAATTGATGGCCAACAATACTAAATTGCACGAGACCAACATTTGCTCGGATTCCTTCAATGCTGGCATATCTGCATGCAGCGGTGACTCTGGCGGCCCTTTGGTGCAGGAGATCGAAAACGCACCCTCCGAATTGGTTGGTGTTGTATCATGGGGATCTGTACCCTGCGGTTGGGCAAACCACCCCTCCGTATACACTCGTGTTTCGGCACACATCGATTGGATTGTCAAAGTAATGAATGCCTATTACGTACTTCACTAAGTACACACTTCTTTGATTAAAGATTTGAAAGCAGAAAAACCCTTTTTTTGATTGTAATAAATATTATGAACGAAAATTTTTTTAGTGTTTTAATCTAATTTTTTGGTTTTTTTAGTTTATTTTTCGAATCAAAACGTTTAGCTATTTAGGTACACGCTACCGAAATTAATTGCGATTATATGAAGCGATAATCGTTGATCGATTGTAAATCATTCTTTCAGTTTTACGGGCATTAGATCGTAATCGCAAATAATTCTTTAGAAATTGAAATATCATTTTGAACTTTCGATTTCAGTATAAATACGACGTTTGGGGGACTTTAGCAAATAGTAAGTGTTTTAACATTTAAACAACATGAAGGTTTTAGTAGTTCTTGCCGTTTTGGTGGCTTGTGCCCAAGCTGGAACCGTTTCGGAAATTGCCAAAAAGTTTATTCCCAGCTTTTCCACCGGCTTCGTTATCAAGGGTGAAGATGCCCAACCTCACTCTGCTCCCTACATTATATCTTTGAGCAGATCAGCTACCAACCACTCACACATTTGCGGTGCCACCCTTATTTCCAAGGAATGGATTTTAACTGCTGCTCACTGCATTGGTAATCCTGTTGGCATGGGTGCTGTAGCCGGTTTGCACGAACGTCTCAACCTTGACGACAAAACTCAAGCCCGTGTTGTTGATTTCGGCAAGATTCACCAAAAATACACAGGCGGTGTTGGACCCTACGATATTGCCTTATTGCACGTCTCCAAGCCTTTCGAAATCAATCAGTATGTGAAACCTGCTGTTTTGCCACACCGTGAAGAAATCCATCATGGCAAGACCCATTTGTATGGCTGGGGTCAACCCAAGGCTTATATCTTAACTGGCTCTAAGATTTTGCAAACCGTTGAAACCGAAATTGTCGAATTCAATGAATGCAAGGCCGCCTTACCCGAAGATGCTCCCATTCACGAAACCAACTTGTGCTCGGACTCTCTACAAAAGGGCATTTCAGCTTGCAACGGTGATTCTGGCGGCCCATTGGTCATCGAACATGAAGATTCTACCGCTGAATTGATTGGTGTTGTATCCTGGGGTTACATTCCTTGCGGCACAGCCAATTTGCCTTCCATTTATACTCGTGTCTCTGCCTACAACGAATGGATCGTTAGTGTCCAAAGCGCTTACTATATTCTTAACTAAATTTTAATTTAACCTCTTCCCCCCCCCCTAACCTGGTTAAAAGTTATTAAAAAGAATCAATAAAAAATGATTTGAACAAAAAACAAAAATAAAATGAAAATGAAAATTGAATTTCATTTAATAAAAGATTATAATAGGTGAGGTAGGTAGTGTGTTATCATCGAAGTAATTTCACTTTCATTAAATCTTCAATAAATCATTATTAATCGAGTTTCAAGGTACAAAATAAGTTAAAAAGTCTTAATCAACCATAAATGGCTATTTCAAATAATCGTGATGATCACTTGTGAGTAGAATTTTGATCCAAAAAAAAAAAATTAAAACGATTAAGCACAATGATGACTGGTCACGAGTTAACTCGTGTTTTCATGCCCAAACGTTGTTGACCGAGCACGAGTTAACTCGTGATTGCACTTGGCCGCACTAACAATTTGAATTTATGAAACCCAGGGCATTATAAAATACTGTCGGTCAACAATGTGTTAAAAACTTGCAAACAGAATTTAAACAGCAGCTGTCCCTGGTTTTTTAACATGAAATGTAAATGAAAGCGTTATCTTACCCCAGCCACCTTACTTCACACACAAAGACTTCTGAGACTTTTTCTAATGCTAAAGCTAAAGTTACTAAGGCTGCTTCGCTGAAGAAATTTAGTGAATTGGGATGAATTGAAAAACAAATTGCCTCATAATGGGGGAAAACTTGGAAGAGATGACGTTGGTAAATAAGAAATATTCTGTGGGTAAAATTCAACATAAATCTTAAGAAACCACGCGGGTTGACTTCCTAGCAGAACTTTACACCACCTAAATATGTGCTTAATTCAATTTGGACTGGAAGTTTAAAGGATGGGACATAGCAACACCATTGGTTAGTCAGGGCACCCTCACAGCACTCTCCTCATATGGAATTAACTCAAGAATAGCGTAGGTAATCTGAACTAATTACTATTTGCCCTCTAAGGGACGTTAAAAGATCCTACCAGGAGGATAATATCCAAGTCCTTCTTACACCTACAATTTTTCTATGGAGCGGAAACTGATGTTTGAAAGGTTATACTCGGCGTAAGGGAAAATAAAGATAAGTAAAGACTCTTTTCAACCAAAATGCGTGCAAGGCAATGCACAGTTTTATTCGGTAATTATAATGAGAAGAGATTTGAAGAGTCATTCAATTCTAGAATAGCTTGCGGGTAGTAAGCAACCCACTTACTTAGAATAGGGATCATCTCAAGCTCAGTAAGTAGATCAGAGATCAGCATCGAGTATTCAAAAATATGAGTAGAATAGTATCATACTCATTATTGATACATACACATCTAGTCATTACAACCCTTCAGTGAGGATCAGAGATCAGCAATGAGTATTCAAAAATAAGAGTAGAATCGAATCATACTCATA
The DNA here is from genome assembly GCA_014635995.1 of Sarcophaga peregrina. Lineage (NCBI taxonomy): Eukaryota > Metazoa > Arthropoda > Insecta > Diptera > Sarcophagidae > Sarcophaga > Sarcophaga peregrina. The sequence goes on from CM025791.1 coordinate 7,021,278, forward strand.
CTCTATACTATTTTAATATCGTGGAACCTCTACTCACATTCAAAGTTTGAAATACTCATCAAATTCATACTTAACAACACGTATCATGTTATTGATTTCTGCGCTCCATAACTCAACATTTACTCGAATCACAAAATAAGTATGAATCGCGTACGAACGCTGAGATACTCACAAGAAAGTTGTGTGTTTGCTCTTTTTGCTGCTTTGTCTTTTGTGCTTATGTATCTTTTTTTATGAATCGAATTGAGTAGGCTTATGTGAATCAAACCTATTTTGAATGGTATGAGTTTGATGTCAACGTTGTACGCATACTCATTGCAAGCTGCACTTATAAATCAAAGTTGTAGTGAGTAACAATGAATCAGAGTACATACACAGTTAAGTTTCAATATTGTTGACTAACTGTATATTCAAAATTTCATGAGTGCATATGAGTACCGAAAAAATAATGCATTGCTGATCTCTGATGTAGATTTTATGATAAGGAGAGTGAACCCCTAGAATAAATAATTGTTACCTCAATATCTTACTGACAATGGACCATATCTTGAAAATCATTAGATTAACAGGTTCGGGGAAAAACTTAATATATAAATTCAGAGTAAATACAATAGATCGCAGTAATATGGCATCTCTATACGATAATAATAAGAATAGGAAAGAAGAAATAAGTTCGGGATTGCCATTAAATAATTCAGCGCAAAGTCAATAAATATGTTTTAAACAATAATTGTCCCCCGTCAAAAAGTTTAACAGAAAGTTAAAAAATCCTTAAAGTATACATTACTTGAATAATAATTGAATACAATTGTTATCGCACTGAAGCCAATATATTAATTGATTTGATTTACTTGAAAAAATTTGAATTTATGGACCCATAAACAATATCAACATGTTCAATGTTAACCCTCATATGCTACCTAATTTTAGTTTTAATGTTTTTGTGTTTCATTTTTATCAAACAAGGCCATAATAAAAAAGACCTCATTGCAGAACTTTTTATCAATTTTAGAACGTGGTTCAAGCTACGTCAGAAGCTAGGTTGTAATCCTTACTGAAGGGTTGTATTGACTAATTATGTATGCATGTATTTATGTATGATTCAAGGTGAGGGCAAGTAAAGTTAATCAGAAGGGTAAACATTTTAAAAAATGATGTCAGATAATCACACTTAACTCATGTCTGATTTGGCAGATAATTAGTTTTATCTTTCCACTGAAGGAATACGTTTGTGTGTACGCGTTTTCGCTTCGCTAAGTGGGCCTGCGATCGACCTACAGAAGATGCCGATTTTGGCATAAAAAAAAAATCATCTTTTCAGATGAAGCTCATTTCGATCTTGACAGGTATGTAAACCAGCAAAATTATCGCATTTGGGGAGCAGCAAAACCATACATACATTGAAAAGCCGATGCTCCCAAAACGAGTCACTGTTTGGTGCGGAGGCATAATTCGGCCATTTTCCTTCGAAAATGAGCAAGGAGTGGCCATTACAGTCAATGGCGATCGTTATCGGACCATTTTGAACGAATTTTTGTTCACAAAAATTGAACAGGAGGATATTGGCAACATTTGGTTTCAACAGGACGGCGCTACGTGCCACATAGCCGAAGCTACACTGATGTCGTTTGGCTACCTCGGATCCGCGATTTGAAACCGTTGGACTATTATTTGTGGGGTGCCGCCAAAGATAACTGTTACGCCGACAAGCCAAAGACAAGTGACGCTTTAAAGGACAATATTCGTAAAGTCATTGGTGAAATACAGCTCCACACAATCGATAATGTGCTTAAAAATTGGACCGATCGTGAAACGATCCTGTTAAACCTTGGTTTGTTAGCAATTCAAGCATAATATTTAGATTATCAAATGGAACTCTTTTATCTTCTCTACAAAAGGATTTATAATAGAAAAAAAGAAACATGGTCACTCTATACATAATTGTTGTTCAAAACTCAATTACGATTACCATGACCAATTTATTTCATTATTTTGTTATTTTTTTCCCCCTCTTACAAAAAGTACTTTCAATTGTACTCGACTATGGTCAAACAAACATAGCGCGGCATATAGTAGTAGCGTGTAGTGGTTTGATAACTAATGGCCACTAGATTATCGTGTAGTGACACTTAAAATAGTTAAAATTTTATTGACTTCATATTGATTTGGTTTCCGCCAATCATAAATCAAATTGATAAAGAAAATTTGTCTGCAAAAAAAAAAAATTTCTTTATCAACGACAAACACAATAATTAAGTGTGTTCAATAGAGATGTTCAAAAATAATAATAAAATATTCATAATAATCATGAAATTATTGAGCCAGAGATCAGCTATGAATCGTTTTTTAGCTACTCATAAATACTCATGAAATTTTGAGTATAAGTGAGTCAATTAACAAACACACAACCTTCTGGTAAGTATTTTAGCGATTCATACTTATTTTGTGGTTCGTGTATATGATGAGCTATGCAGTCGAAGTCGAAGTAAACAACATTATGCGTTTTGTTAAGTATGAGTACGATGAGTAAGTACTTCAAACATTAAATATGAGTAGTATGAGTATGATATTAAAATATGTATGAATGCGTATAAGTCTCAGAAATTATAAGTACGATTCTAATGTACTCAGCTTTTTGAATAGGTTAGAGGATGTGTACCTGTCAAACAAGATAAATACAGTACCCGGAGGTCGAACTGATCCATTCTACAGCTTTTTGAATAGCGTCATTAATGAAAAAAAAAAGAAAAAAAATTAGAAAATGGTATTTGATATTAAATTCTAATTAAAACTACTCAGCGAAAAACATCAGATTTGTAGAAAGATGGCCACTCTATTGATTTATAAAATTCTTTTATTTTTACTTCCAAAAAAATTTTAAATAAATTCAGCAAGTCTTAATTGGTTATTAGACGAAAGTTTGAAATCTTGTCACATGAAGTATCAACAATTTTAACAACATCGGAAGGAGTATTAGTAATCAAGGAACCACTATAGTTCACCATTCCAAGCACTATCGGTGGTATCGACACTATAAGTCTAATTGTTTACGGAAGCGATTGAAGCTAACTAATAATATTGACGACCAAAGTTTCTAAATCATTTAATAAAGCACCCGAATTATCACCCGTTGCGAGTTTGTTCATATTAAAATAAAAGGAAGGTAAATTAATTTTAATTTTAGTTTAATTTAATTTTTAATTTGGAGCAGAGCCGAGTCACTCGAATATGATTTCGAAGTATTACTAGTATAAGTAGTGAATACACTCATTTAAATTCAAAATTTCATGAGTGCTTATGAAAAGCTAAAAAAACGATTCATTGCTGCTCTCTTGTCAGGATTATGACCTAGCTTCTAACACCACCACTATGTATGTTGTGTGCGTTAATTTTATACATGAATGGTGGGACAGATTTTTAAGAGACTTGACATGACAATTCTATTTATTCTTATAGTTTTTGCCAGAAATCTGCTGAAAGGAAGTCACCGAAGAAATATTTTTCGTTTTGATGTCTGACCTGAGATTCGAACCCGGGCCTTTTGTCTAACAACCACTACCCACTAGACCACGGTGACTTCTTTCCGATTCTGATTGCCTCAGTTAATATGGAAATAATTATTTTTATATTTCGTTCTGTTAGAGATATGTAGGTTGGAGTTGGAACCATGGCTTTACGTCGAATAAGCCAACACACTATCTACTAGACTATGTGGGGCAACCACATTGCCTTTATAATTCTCGTAGACAATTTAGTCCTTGGTGGTTACATCACGAAATTGATTATTACGTTGAAAGAGACCAGCCACAACTTGCTTTCTAAACAATAAGCAGCAGTCAGGACCTGATTTAGAGCAATAATACACAGAAATGGGAGTTACTTATCAAGCAAACTATGTACATAAGGAACTTCATCGTTAGGAGCAGACTTTCCATTAATAAAGCGACCTGCTGCTTAAACAATTGACTTCAAACTGATAGCATTGTTCGATGCGAGTACAATGTTTGTTATTCGTTTAGAAGTTTTGAATATTTTGATTGCGAGATTTTTATACGAAGTGTTTTAAACGGATTTCTGCAATTCAGCATTATCTTACGGTCGAAGCACTCGACACAGTTTAATTTTACTTAACTTATCTGGCTAACATTGAAACACAATACAATACAGTACAGTGCAGTGCAATTTATTTGATTATTTTTCCTATTTTGAAGTGTGTCTATAAGTTAACATAGCATAAATATTATTAATATTCAGTTATTAATAGATTAGACAAACGGTGACATTTCACATGTTAATACCTTTGTTTACGTTTCTTTTCTTTTCATTTTTTTAGTGTTTTATGAATGAATTATAAATCACTATTTAGATTAGATTTATTTCTTTCTTTTATTTCATATTTTTAGAATTATGCCGGGTTCTTGACTTTTAATTTATGGAACAATCGTGGACTACCGTCACAGTGATTGGAATTTTTTTTCTTTAATTTTATTAAAAGCACTTGCAAAATAATGCATTTATGATAGATTGAACACACCAATATTATCATACGATTCTAATAAATCATCTAATCAGCAATTATATCTGCTTTACAGTTAATTTTGTACGATGGCCCACTGTAAATCAGCAAAGTAAAGTACAAAAAAAGATAATAAAATCGTAAAGCTCCAAAACAATAATCATTAAATTACAGAAGCTTCAGTGTAATCGAAATGGACGATGGAAATGGAAAACCCCTACATACGCTTTAAAGAATTCACGATTATTTATGGGCATGCATGGTGGGGCGGAGTAATTACTAACAAATTTTTGCTATAAAAGACCACAACAATCGTTTCGAAATATCAAAAACAATTCGTTAATAAACTCAACAACATGAAAGCAGTAGTACTGTTCGCATTTGCCTTGGCCATAGCCAGTGTTAGCTGTGGCACTTTGGATTTTATGCCTCAACCTGGTTTCCCGGAAGGACGTATTATTAATGGCCAGCCTGCTGCTAAGGGGGAGGCTCCTTTCATTGTTTCCCTGAAAAGTGGTTCCCATTTCTGTGGTGGCAGCATCATCGATGAACACTGGGTTTTAACTGCAGCCCATTGCTTGATCTACAACAGCTTCAATGTTGTGGCTGGTCTTCAAAATCGTAATGATGAATCAGCTGTCCAAATACGTAAAGTGCCCAGCAAAGCTTATCAATTTGTTCATGAGAAGTACGGTGGCGGTGTGGGCCCCAACGATATTGGTCTGATTTACATTGCTGAAGCCTTTGATTTGAATGCTTTGGCTAGAGACGGTTCTGCTCCAGTGGCCAAGATTAATTTGCCATCCGGTAAATACGAACAGACTGGCAAGGGTAAATTGTATGGCTGGGGTCGTGACAATTCCGGTGCTTTGCCTAATTCTTTGCAAGTTTTGGATGCCGATATCATTGGCTATACTGAATGCAAAAACGCTTTGCCCAAATCTGCTCCCATTGATCCTGTCAACATTTGCTCCTACACGGCCAACACTGCTGATGGTGCCTGTAATGGTGATTCCGGTGGCCCATTGATTCGTCGTACTGCTGGTGGTGCTGAAATTGTTGGTATTGTTTCATGGGGTTATACTCCATGTGCCACCACAAAATATCCTTCCGTTTATACTAGCACATCAGCCTTTAGTAGCTGGATTGCTTCCACTATTGAGAACTTTTCTACCGATAACTTGACCCAATAAAATTAATTTCCGAATGTATTTTTCAAATAAATAAATAATTAAAAAGCATTGCAAAAAAAAAAAAAATCAAAAATGGTTTTCAATTGTAAAGACGGTGTTAGATTAATCCGTAACAATATCAAGTATTTGGTGTTGATGTTGGTTGATATTTGTGGGGAGACAAAAAACTGATTGTTGGTCATGAATTACAAAGGTTGTGTGGCTTATGAGTTAACCAAGAACCAGGGATTGGCTACTACTTATGCAATACATTGTGTAGGAATCGGAAAAATAGGTTATGGGGACAAATGACGGGATACTATTTATGGACGTTAGATGTGAATCTGTTTATGTAGTGTAGTGACTTGAAAAAATTTTCCAGGGTTTCGAAAGCACTATTTTCGTGTTTTAAGATGGTAAAGTCTGATAATTTTCTAGGATCTTAAAGCACTCAATACTTATAATTTCTGAAGGCAATAAAATCTTCAATTCTTTTGGTACTTTACAAGTAAGCGGGGTACTTTCAATATGAAATTCTCTGTAAATTTTTGTAATACTTACATCATCCCATTTGATAAACTTTTCGCCATCCTGCATAGCCTGTGAAACCTCAACCAGGCCCGATGATACATAAGTGCCAGTGCTTAACATTTTGCTGGTAACAATTCACGTTCAACAAACTGCAATCGAAGGCAACTTAACTTTGAAATTTTCTCCACTTCTTCTTCTTAGGGGACTTTTGAATTCAGCTAAGGTAAGAGGTTTCAAACATTAAAATTCAAAACACCACACGGACTGACTTTAACTGAGTGCATATGGTTCCATCACAGTTTCAACAGTACATCACTCATAGTAAAGCTGACTCTGTGTATTCTGATGATATCTACGGCTACGGAAGCTACGGTTGTATGTTAGCAGCAATTCAAATAAATGCATTCATAAATAGCTTTTTTTTCGTGGATTTTTCTATTTTCAAACGTTTTTGTTTTTTCTTTTCTATTATTGCTGCCACCGTACAGTACGTTTCTTTAATTTTGTATATCCAAACGATTTTTCTTTCACTTCACTTTCAAAATAGAACCTGAAATGAAAAAGGAAGAAAAAAATGTAAAGATTGTGATCAATTTGAAATAAATTTGCATTTAAAATGTCATTTTCAAAAAGAAGAAGGGAGGAATAAAAAGATTTTGGAAATTTTTCAATTACAAAAAGACAAAAAAACACTTTGGTTCACTGTTAATGTAAATCAATGAATTTTTTTCTTAATTGTTTCTCAATAATATGAACGCGAACAGACAACTGCTTTTTAAGTTACAATTTCCGCTATTATAAATGCAAAGACAGATTGTCCCGACATTATAATGGAATTTCAACAAAAACGAAAAAAACAAGCCACACGCACCACTTTTTTAAACTAATTTATGGAGCCCAGAAACGCGTGTCAAACGGAAAAAAAAACTATTTTACAATTTTATTTGATGATTACAAACCAAATAAATACATTTGATGTGGAATAATTTGAAAATTTTTTTGTTTTTTTTTTTTAAAGACTTAAGAAAACCGTTAAGAAAAATTTTTAAAACTTATAATCGTACGTAGTATTACGTTTTTACCTTTTAAAAACGTTTAAAATATGAGGTCCTTGATTGCAAATAAAAATAAAAATAAATTTGTGTTTAGTTTTAATTAAAATTCTTTATTGTTCGCACAATTCTGTGCGCCACTGTTCACAACTTGATGTAAACAACAATTGTGCCATTGCATAAACAATAACAATTACCAGACAATCGTTCGATAGATCTTTGTAACGGCGGTCTTCAAACCACAACTTTTCTCTTCAAACACACTGCATCTTCACGTAAGTCGAACTGGACTTTTACTAATTCCATTAACAGCTTTGGCTTGCCTTTTATACGGCAAGCCAATGCCATGGTTTCGTCTTCTCGAGATTTCTATAAATGCGAATATCGTTGTTGCATTATTGTTGCTTGTGTATTTTTCTTTACTTGTTTACCATTTTTTTAATGCTAATGATTGTTGTTACATTAACCAGTGCGATAATTTGTAAACAAGTTCATTGTTTTGTTTTTGTCACTCTTGTTTATAATTTGAATGTTAACCGATGGAAAAGCAAAACGCCAGTATCTAGATTTTTCATTTTCGTAACAATTTTCTATGTCATGTCGACGCCTCTGTTCTATAACATTCTAAGTGGAAGAAGTGTGTTTTGAGTTATGAGTTCTCAAAGTTTTCTCGCGACATACGACTGTATGTGTATTCTAAGTAGATTTTTCTCTATAACACTTAGAACGTTATAGAATGGAGGCGTCGTTATGATATGCTTAACATCAGTCAATATTGTATTTTTACAGGCGATGCATGATTCTAATGCTTTCGATTGTAAATTCTTGCTGGATAATGGACATACATACATAATTGGCCACTGCAACCCTTCAGTCAGGATTGCGACCTAGCTTCTCACACCATTTATGTTGTGTGCGTTAATTTTATACATGAGTGGCGGGACCTACAGTTTAAAGTCGACTCTGAACGACAGATTTTTGAGAAGATTTTCATGGCCATTTTTACTCTTCAGAGTCTTTGCCAGAAATCTGCTGAGAGGAAGTCGCCGAAGAAATATTTTTTCGTTTTGATGTCTAACCTGGGATTCGAGCCCCGACCTTTTGTCTAATAACCCAACACACTACCCACTAGACCACGGCGACTGGATAATGGATGACAACCGTTGAGTTTTCAATCCACAAGTTTGATATAAATTAATCAATGATTGGATCTCTAACACATCATGGCTTAAACTGAATAAAAAAATATTCTCTCAGCCGTTCCACAATTCTCAGGCTTATTTTTAAGTTTTTGCTGTAAGTTTTACCAATATATTCTGGTGGATATCGAAGTAAAATATTCATTACAACCCCTCAATCATCATCAGTTTAAATAAAATTCCGAACCACAATTATTTTGGAAAACTTTTCATGACAATTTTTATTTACCTCTCAGAGTTTTTGACCGAAAACTGTTGAAAGGAATTTGCCAAAGCACATCATCTTTTTTTTTCCTCCATATTTGCATTTTGTTTGGGATCTCTAAGCGGATGTGGTTCAAAGCCATGCTTCAATGCTTTACGTCTAATAAGCCAAGACATTACCTTCTAGACTGTTGCGACTTTATGAAAATTCAGAGCCAAATATGTGCATAATAATGATTTATTATTGAAACTTATCGAATTGTTTGGTGAAATTGTCGATTACATGGCGACATGGGACAAGAAACTACTATCACGTATTGTCATCGTTCCTCTTTTACCGGATTTAGGAGATATTGTCTCCCGCAGGTCGCTTTCTTAATAATAAACTTGTTCCCTAGAATAAATTTCGTGTATTTGTTTTCAATGCAATAAGTTTTTGTTTTATTTAATCATTACATGTATACATACATACATACATATTGTTGGTCTTATCTTATCATACAAATTAAAAATTTTCCAGTAGCAATTAAATTTGTCCATTGATCCAATCAATGTAAGCCGATACTCTTGTATACACAGAGGGAGCACTATTATAACCACATGGAATCGTACCCCACGAAACAATACCCACCAGCGTAATTACATTGTCAATACGACAAACCAAAGGACCACCAGAGTCACCACTACATGCACTATCGGTGGTACCAGGATTGCGGGTGCAAATGTTTGTTTCAGCAAGAGGAGGATCAGGATAATACTCTTTGCATTCTTCGTAAGGAATAGGATCGACTTTCAAAACTTGTAACTTATTGGACACTTTATTAGTGTTGTCTTTAACACCAAAGCCATATACTCTACAATCGACATAGTCATGCACTCCATTTAAAGGTAAACTAATTACAGCTACCCAAGTATTTAAATTAAAGCCTATGTTTACATAGGCCAAACCAATATCATAGGGTCCAACACCGCCACCATAACTTTCGTGTCGAATTTGTTTGGTTACCAAACGGGTTTGTCCAAATAGGCCACCACTAAGCTTATTGATACCAGCCACAGCTACGATTGGTTCGACGACATCCATGCAATGGGCAGCAGTTAGGATCCAATTTTCACTGATAAGGGAGCCACCACATATATGCTGAAGTAAAAATTGTAAGGAAATTATATAAGGAGCTTCACCTTTTGCTGCATCCTCGCCATTAATAATACGACCTTCCGGGAAACCATACTTGGCAATTGTATTCAAACTGGCAGCACTGGCCGTGGCTACAGCCAATGCGAGTACAATAAATATTTTCATAGTGTTTGTTGTTGGATTAAAAGTTTTGTTATGATTCTTCAATATTTCGGTTGCAAGCTTTTTATACGAAATTTTTAATCTAATTTTGCCAATACAAAGTCATCACAAAAAAAAAGCATTCACATGTGGTGCATTGACCTGCATGCAATTCCAATTTATAATATTCAGGTTGATTGGTATTAAGATTACAAAAATTTTTCTATTGTATACACAATATCAGTTCTTTGTTTATCATTCCCTTTATCTTTTCCGAAGTTCTATTATTCGATTGGAAACTGGTATCGTTCGTTGTCCCTACCTCCACGTGGATTACTCACTTTAAGTAATCTAAAATCTCTCTCGATATTAAGCGAAGCAATTTAAGCAATTTAAATGGAGAAAAAACGAAACAACGTTTATTGTTGTTGTTGTTGTTATTATTAAAAATTGTTAAAAAATAATTTTTTTCTCTTTGCAGTCAAAGTGGTCAGTTAGTTGTTCTTTAAGGAATGAAAAATTAAAGATCAATTAACTTTAATGTTGTCACCATTCTATTGGATGCTAAGCTCAGCTCGAAGCTCTCGTATATACAGTAATCCAACACTCAATTCACCAGACTATACAAAGAAAAAGAGAACCGAAGGAAATTTCATTATTTCAGGCAAATGATAACCGCGACTGTGCCTCAAATGGTCAAATGCCAAAAATGAGCTTCATCGCCGAAATATAATTTTGCGATAAAGAAGTGGATCTTTGACCAACTTTCCAAGAGCCCATTCACCAAAAATTCTGTTTTGCGGTAGGTCGTTCGGCTTCAATTCTTGCACCTGTTGTATTTTGAAAGGCTTCACAACTAAATCCTTCCGCAAAATTTTCCACGTTGTTGAGTAACAGAGGCCCAATTGCTGTGAACAGCAACGAATTGATAATTGATGGTCATCATTAACACTGGCCGATACAGCTGCGATATTTTCTTCAGTTCGCACTCTACGTAAGGTTTAATGTCCAACAATGCAAATTTGGTGCGAAATTTAGTCACAATAGCCTGAATAGCCGCTTGAGCGGGTCGATTAAACTGACCAAAAATGGAAGAAGCGCGCAAAGAACTTTCTTAACAGAACACGCATTTTGATAATAAAATTCAATTCAATTCGGAATCGTTGTTCGTTTGTACGACGACTCGTTGTTAAATTATAGGCCAAACTGAAGATGTTTGACAGTGAAACAAAATACGAAACGTACGCGAGCTATTTAAACCAGTGTTGTCAAAAAGATAATAGATAAAAAATCACCCGCTAGTTGTCCATAAGTATTATAAGCATTTTTCTAAAGTTATGAATCAAACATGTTTCGAATGGTATGAGTTTGATGTCAACGTTGTACGCATACTCATTGTAACCTGTACTTATAAATTTGTAGAGAGTACGAATTAATCAGAGTATATAGTGAAATTTCAATATTGTTGACTCACTTATTAAAAATTTCGTGAGTGCTTATAAATTGCGAAAACCGATTCATTGCAGATCACTTGTATTAAAAATTTCATGAGTGCTTAGGATTACGATCTAGCTTGTCACACCCCTTATGTTGTGTGTGTTACTTTTATACATGAGTGGGCGGGACCTTGAGTTTAAAGTCGATTCTGAACGATAGATTTTAGAGAAACTCTTTCATGGTAATTTTATTTCCCGAAATCTTCTGAGAGGATGTTGCTTAAGCAATATTTTTTCATCTTTTGTTTTGTTGGCCGTTTGTCTGACCTGGGGTTTGAACCGTCTAGTGTCTAGCAATAGGCATTAAGATGCCTTGTTTTTGTTCTTTTTTTGCTTTTTTTTTAATGATGATAATGTAGTTCAGTTAAAACACATTCTATTTAAGCATTTAATGGTTCATAAATCAAAAAAACGAAGAAAAAAATTTTTTAATTTAATTTCCCAGTCAATAAATAAATGAAAGAAAGCACTTTAGAGAAACTGTTTTCAAAATTGTTTGTTGTCCTCTGTTGTAATTTGTTTTAATGGCTTTTAACATAAATGGATTTATAGGTTTTGTTTGGTTTTTTAATAAATATAAGCGTTCAATGCTTAAAAGTCCTTAAAACCTTAAAACGAAATTTGAAAAAGGCACAAGCGACTGAGTGACTGCCTTTAGAGGCCATAAGCAAAAATTATTATTATTGTGGTTAAGAAATGTTACTCTAACCTCTAGATTAACCGAAACTCATCTCCTATGCGTTTAATTTAAATGCAAAAGAAAGAAAAACCAAAGCTTTGTGGCCCCCTTAAATTTGTTTTAAATTACTCGAGAGAAATTGCTTTTTACCTGATCCTAAAGAGACAGGAGGATACAATGCTTGACAGTGCTGGCAATGCCAATGTTTATTTAACAAAAAAATAAAACAACAACTAACAAAAAAAAAAGCAAACGCAGGAAGCGTGAAAATGTTGTAACAGCAACAGCAACAACAACTAAAATCATAAATGTATTACAAGCACTAAAAAATAAGCAGAAAGAGAAAAAGCATCACAAGAAAGATCAGAATTATTCCATAAACATTTTCAGAATTGATGTAATGTATCGTGTTGTGAGTGTGTGTGTGTGACTATGTGTTCTGAGTGAGTAAGTAAAATTCACCAGCATACAACAACAACAACAAATATTTTCCTTTTTGCTTTAAATTGCTTTTCCGTGATTTTATTATAATTTTCTCTTTTCTTTCTTTCTTTCTTTCTTTTTTTTTTTTATTTTTGTATCCTTAATTTTGTAATAGTTTGACGTTTGTTGTTGTGTTGTGTAGTTGTGTAGTTGTTGATGACGATGATGATGATGATAATGTTCTTGGTACTGTTATTACTTAAACATAAAAATAAAAGTATACTTTAGGGTGCTCAATGACATTTCGCCTAGACAAATGAATGAAAGAATAACGAAAGCATTTTTAAAGGAATATTCCTCTCTCGTACCAGGACAATACGTCAATTTAAGTGTTTTGCAGGCCATGCTCAGCAGTTTTGTACGTAGAAATACGTAAATAACCTCTTGCTTAATACAATAACCCATGAAGTACAGTCCCAATCATTGAATTTTAAGTGCCACTCCTAATAAAGGAGAATGGGAAAATGGTGTTGCGTATTACTACGTACTACTGGGCAAAAACCTTTGTTGATGGAGCAAAAATGGATGGAGGTGAAATTAACGGCATCTTTCCGACTAGAGGTATTATAGCTCACTTGGTTCAGCGTCCTTTGACGGTAATATCGGTCATACTAGCAGTAGTGACGATTACTTACTATCATCCTGTCTGATAGCCACCTTTAGGTAATTCTACGACTGCCGCGAGCTTATCAAAAGAATAGTTGAGGGTTCAGGTCACATGGCTACCGCTTTACCAATCTAACATTTTTTTTTTTTTCAACTAGTGCTTATTTCATAAATGGTAACACTTAGCTCATGTCTGATTTGACAAATAATTAGTTTTATCCTTCCGCTGAACGAATACTGATCATCCAATGCGATTTCCCTTCTCTAAGTGGGAATGCGATCGACTTATAGAAGATGCCGATTTTGGCAAAAAAAATCATCTTTTCAAATGAAGCTCATTTTGATCTTGGCGGGTTTGTAAAGAAGCAAAATTGTTGCATTTGGGGCACAGAAAACCCGTACGCATACATTGAAAATCCGACGCACCCAAAACGAGTCACTGTTTGGTGCGGATTTAGGTCCAGAGGTATAATTCGGGCCAATTTTCTTCGAAAATGAACAAGAAATGGCCGTTACAGTCAATGGCAATCGTTATCGGGCCATGTTGAACGAATTTTTGTTCACTAAAATTAAAGAAGAGGATATTCGCAATATTTGGTTTTAACAGGACGGCGCTACGTGCCACACTGCCGAAGCTACACTCGATTATTTGCGCCCCGTTTTTCAAGATCGCATTATCTGCCGCAAAGCTGATGTCGTTTGGCTACCTCGAAGCTGCGATTTGATGCCGTTGGACTAATATTTGTGGGGTGCCGTTAAAGATAAGTGTTACACCGACAAGCCAATTGACGCTTTAAAAGACAATATTCGTGACGCCATTGGTGAAATACAGCTGCACACAATCGATAATGTGCTTAAAAATTGTACCGATCATGAAGGCTACTGCATGGCCAGCCGAGGCAGCTATTTGAATGAAATTATTTTCCATTATTAACCGGAAGGATTGTACATTCAATTAAAAAAAGAAATTTGAGAAAATATTCTAGAGGTTTTTTTAAAGTACTTTCAAAAAAAAAGAAGTTATTTGGCGGCCCCTTTATAACTATTGAACTTTCGAGGTTCACTAAGAGCTTCCTAGCTCAGAATTATTAATCCAATGACGAGTTTCATTAATACTGCATGGATAACTTCGCCGCATATCTGATCAAAGCCAGATGAAGACTGCTTGGAAAGTCTGTCTGGCTGTCCAAACTGCAACGAAGCACGCGAAGTGAAAATACTTTAGTTCGGGCACTCATGTGTAATGCATTCTTATGGGCCGTATGGCCAATGACTTCTGCAGGAGCTACAGAAATAACGAAGAGATGGAAACGGTTCATTGGACATTTAAATGGCTTCATCAGAAACTCCGCAAAGTAAATGAAAACCTGCGATATAACAGATGGGACTATGCTCTTGGGTTAATAGACAACTTCAACTACTCATTTATTGTTAGTCCCTAGTTGGCAAGTGGCATATGGCAAGAAATCACTTCATTTTCTGGTCACCCTTAAACTTTATTTAAGCATGAATAAACAGTTCCTGCTGCTTCTACTGCTGCTGTTGCCTTCCCACAACAATTTCCGGCCAAAACAAAAAAAAAGAAAAAAATGGAAAATAAAAAACCAACATAACAGAGGGAAAAAATAGTCGTAAAAATATAAAGAGAACAGGATTCCCAAACATGCCAAACTAATGGTTTCGTTACAAAGGCTCTCCTGCTCTAACTGCAATGTTAAGTTTTTCTCATACTTTCTGTACACGTACAGAAATTCTTTCTCGTTTTTTATTTGTTTTGTTTTGTTTTCAAAACAAACTATAAAAAAAATAAAATAAAAATAATCTATTAAATCTGCTTGGAATTATTTTTTGTTTAGAAAATATTGCGCATACAATACACATAAAATAATAAAATAAAGTTTATATGCTGCATAGGAAAAGATTTGAATGCTTAAATAGTTTTGGAAAAATACTTCACAAGCACAACTGAAAGCGTAACTATTTTTGAGATATTTGAAGTATAAGTAGAGTCTACATAATAATTTTACACAGAATTGTGGATGGATAGCTGGAATGAAACCAGAGATCAGCAATGAGTATTAAAAGAGATTAGATTAGATTAGAATTGAATCATACTTATAATTTCGGATACTTACAAACATTCATAGTTATTTTAATATCATTGAACCTCTCTTCTCATATTCAAGGTTTGAAGTACTCATCTTACTTCATACTCATACAACACAACACAGCACGTATGATGTCGATGATTTCGATTGTCCATAACTCAACATTTACACGGAATCACAAAATAAGTATGATTCGCGTACAAACACTAAAATACTCACTAGACGGTTGTGTGTTTACTCTGCTTGCTGCTCTGTTTTTTTCTTATGAATCGAACTTATTACGAATGGCATGAGTTTGATGTCAACGTTGTATGCATACTCATTGCAACCTGTACTTATAAATTAACGTTGTAGTGAGTACGAATGAATCAGAGTACATAGTTAAATTGTAATATTGTTGGCTCACTTATATTAAAAATTTCATGAGCGATTCATTGCTTATCTGTGAAGGAAACAAATGTTTGAATTCAAATAGCAAAGACATAAACCAATGTTATTATGTTTAAATCAAAGCTTTCCATCTGATTGAAAACGTGTTATCTAGTCTGATGAGTCCAAATGTAACCACTTTCAGTAAGATGGAAAACAGTTCTGCTAGCGCAGATCCAGGGAACGTCTTCAAAGAAACCATGTGAAGCAAACTGTTAAACACAGCGATGAAAATATTTTGGTTTGAGGATGCTTAATATGGTGGCATGTTGGTCCTCTACATTTAGTAGATCGTATCATGTGAAAAAAGACTATCTAAAGATTCTGCAAGCCCATCTTCCGAATTTTGTGGACAAATGTGCTTATCCCGAATAAGAATTTATTTTCAAACAGGATGGTGATCCGGCTCGGACAGTACGAAACAGCCCCAACAAACATGGTCAAACTTTGGGATCGTATAAATGCGAAATGGCATCGAATTCCGAAAGATCTTATTGATCATTTGGTAGAAAGCATCTCAAACCGTGTAAATCAAGCTATTTCTAATAACGGTCTATGGACCAAATATTGAAATTGGGTTAGTTTCTTGAAGTTTCTTGAAACGTGCAAAATTGAGTTTATGTGGGTTATTTTCGTTTTTTCATTCAAACTCATTGAATTCATTTCATTAATTATTGTTTTTTTACTGCTATTTGTTAAGAATAAAATAAAGAATTAAAATTAATTTTTTTTTTTTGTATTTGCTTGTATGGCTTTGTTTTTGTGGATGACGAAACTCAGTATTGTGAACATGCACTCACTTCTGCTCGTAACTGTATGTATAAAATTAAATCACGCAATATAAGTGGTGTGAGACACTAGACCCATAATCCTGACTGAAGGGTTGTAAAGACCAATTATGTATGCATTTATCGTTTTATTGTGTTGGGTTAATTAGAGCTCATCTCAAACTTGCCGGATAATAATTTCTTGTATAACAATGTTTCTTCTGAGGAGTTCATATTTGAATATTTACCCATAATTCCTCTAATTCCTATGCAGACAAGTGTTGGACAAAAAACCTGAAAAGTTGGAACTTGAGATAAGCTTTTCTTATGCTTTCCGAATTTTAAAAATTAACAATTTATTTGGCAAACTCTCCAATCATGGCCCTTAAAGATCAGGAAGCTCTGGCGCTTTCTTTCAATAAATTAATCAAAATTCAAATTCTTTAATTTCTTTCAGTGTACGTTTAAAAAATCCAAAGGGGAGGTAAATAAACGGAAAAAAAAAGTTTTAAATGATGTCAGTAAAAATAAAGGTGCTGTCGGTTGGTGTTTCTTATTTTTTAATATTCTTTCGTTCAACAAAAAAAAAAAAAATCATTTTGTTTTCCTCTTTGGCAATGGAAGGAAACGTTGTCGTGCAGGTTAAACATCACATTTATTTGTTTTTGATTTTATATTTTAAGATTTCCTTTTTATTTTCATTACATTTTCATTCTTTCTTTTTTTTTTTGTGTGTTTCTGTTTAAAAATAATGTTTTAAGACGCCCTCAAAAACCACATTATAAATTTGTATGTTAAACAAACTCTCTGTCTCTCCCTCTCTCTCTCACACACACTTGTTAACACACAGGATATGCAATACCCTGATACATGCATGTCCTTACATTGAAACAAAAAAACAAAAACGCCAAATACTGTTGAATAATCCTTGAAGAAACACATACAATCGGATTGGAGACAGTGGAACTTCTATAATTGGAACGTCTATTATTTGAATTTTCTATAAGTTGAAGCACAGCAACAGAATCTTGAAGAGAAATTCTATCATTCTATGCTTCTTTAACATGAAATTTCTGTAAGGTGAAGTTTTTTCTTCTGGATAATGGTGATTCAATTTATAGAAGTTCGACTGTACATACACGCAAGTGCATATGTGTGTATGCATGTAAGCATGTTAATGTATTTGTATTGTAAGTAGAATATTAAAAAAATAACAATAAAAAAGAGAGAAATAATAAACGTTGCATGAATCAACAGAATATTTAAAACATAAAATAAAATCACAACAATAAACGACAAAGGGAAAGGAAACGACAAAGACGTAGAACAAGCGGTAGAAGAAGAAGCAGAAAAGGATCATGACATTTTATTTCATTTGATTTCATTTCAACAAATGGCAACATTTATATTCTATTCGTAAAGCTTCATCCTGTTTGTTTAGTTCCTTCCGGAAAACGTGTTCATATTGCTTTATTTACAGCCACAGACAGATGACATTCATTTTAGTTTGATGGTTTGACGGTTTGACAATTATTATGAGATATGACACCCACGTACACATGTAGCGGGTTATCCATTTCGTGGTTTCAAAAGTAAACGTAAATAAAATATTCTTTTATGTGTGACCGCCACGAGAAGTGTTGCAAGCATTGATTCTTTTGAGATAATTTTCAACCACTTTTTGACACATATTGGGCGGTATCTTAGCCATAACTTGATGAATGTTGCTCCAGAGTGGAAGGTTTATTTCCATAAACACGGTCTTTCGCATAGCCCCACAAAAAAAGTCTAATCGTGTCAAATTGCATGATTTTGGTGGCCAGTTGATATTGCCACGACGAGAAATTACGCGGCCAGGAAATATCTCTTGCAATGAATCCATATTCGCTCAAATTGTATGGCATGTAGCAGCGTCTTGTTGAGACCATATATTCTTCAAATCGTATCCTTCAATACATACACACATAATTGGCCATTACAACCCTTCAGTCAGGATTACGACCTAGCTTCTCACACCACTTATGTTGTGTGCGTTAATTTTATACATGAGTGGCGGGACCTACAGTTTAAAGTCGACTCCGAACGACAGATGTTTGAGAAGCTTTTCATGGTAATTTTTACTCTCAGAGTCTTTGCCAGAAATCTGCTGAGAGGAAGCGCCGAAGAAATATTTTTCGTTTTGATGTCTGACCTGGGATACGAACCCGGGTCATTTGTCTAATAAGCCAACACACTACCCACTAGACCATGGCGACGTATCCTTCAATAGCAAGAACAAAAAAGTCGATTATCATATATAACGCTCCGTATTGACGGTAACAGTCGTTCCATTGTCGTTTTCGGATCAAAGAGCGTACCAAACAAGAACTTTTTCTGGATGTAATGGCCTCTCTTCAATTACTTGAGGATTCTTAGAACCCCAAATACGACAATTTTGTTTATTAATATAACCACCGAGTGTGAAATGTGCTTCATCGCTGAAAAAAATTTTGTTCGAAAAATTGCCATGCACCCATTCCACGTATCTACGACGTTGTGAATGAATAGCTGGCTTCAGTTGTTGCGTGAGTTGGACTTTATATGGATGTAGGATGTAGACAGTTCTAATTCCTGAGAATGAAAAGGAATCGACATATTCGGGTCTTCGGCAACACATTCACATACAATAGCGATATTTTCAGCAGAACGAGCGAAACGATGATGCACAGGCCTTTCAATATTTGTAACCACTCTCTTCTCTTCAAATTTCTTCACAAATTTTGCCAATTGCTTGCGTAGTTGGATGATTATGTGAACCACAATACGTGGCTCTGCCAGAATCACAATTTTTTTAAGTAGGTTTTGATCATTTTTATGCGTTTTGTGATAGTTAAGCGATAGATTTTCGTCAATATAGAATTTTCAATTGAAAAGAAACAAATTTATTTCACAACTTAGTTTAACAGATGTCGAATACAAGTCCCTTGTACTTTTGAAACCACAAAATGGATAGCCCTTTACATAAACTGGTTGTTTATTTATTTTCTTAGTGTTACTGTTATTGTTGTTATTGTTGTTGTTATGTCATATTTAATATTTGATTCCATTTTTTACCCCCCCAAACTAATGTAATGCGTGATTACTACGAACATATTTGAAGTTTATTTTCTGGCATTTTTTTAACACATTTTTTATAAAATTTTTGCTAAAAGCAACACTTTCATGACCTTTTTCTGTGTTATTTTTAAGTTCAAACTTTAATAATACCATTTTGATTTAATTTTTCAGGTTTTTTTAACTCATAGGACACCAAAAATTACTTAAAACTGCTTTTGTTCATAGAAAAACTCTTTTAATAACTGTCAAGGCAACAGGATAGATCCACTCAGACCATGTATGCATGCTTCCTTATCTGGAAAGCGGAGCAATTCTTGTTTTATGGCGAAGTTTTCCTTGAAAATCTCATGACTTACTCGAACAGAGAGAGAGCAATTGTGTCTCTAACGAATGTAGTTTCAATGTGCGTTTTTGTCCATGAATGTCGAGGATTTCTCAAAGTAAGTTAACTCCTTTATGGATTGCTGCAATATCTCTTCTATATATTACAGAGCCTAGGTAATCCAATTGCTTCAGTTAAATTGGAAATTATTCACATATTAACAAAAACCATGATTATGAAAGATGTAAAGGGGATAGACAAGTAAACGAGAACGCAACAACAAAGAATGCAATCAAAATACACAAACAAACAATTGAAGCGACCATGGACTTCTCTAGAAGGCGAAAACACAAACATTCTACTTCCAGAATGTACGTCACTCTGTTTATGTGGGCATATAAAAAGGCAAGAGAAAGCAGACAACCAGGGGTAGTAAGAATTCAGTCAGTCTTGTGTAAAGACGCGTTGCGAGTGAAGAGAACAGTCTTGTTTTGAAGATCTGCGTTGAAAGGAAAGAAAGAAAGAAGTTATAAACACTGGCACACAAAAATAGTGCGAACTCATATTTTAAACGTTTTTAAAAAGGTAAAAACGGAACAATAGTATTATTTTGCTCTAGTGTTAGTTTCCTCTTGAGAATCTTTTATCCCTGGGTTGGATAATGATTGTTATAAGGCAAAGGGTTTAAACGCTAGTCTAAGTGGATCTCTTCTGCCATCTTATCTAACCGAACCTAACCTTACCTTCATTTGGCCTTGGTTAGGTTTTCCGTGCTTTCCGAAGCGAACCACTCGGCACTAAGGCTACCAGCATTATCAATTCTCGACTTGCAAGTTCTCAATGTACAGAGCACACGCGAAAGTACAATAGGTGTATCCTATTTAAATGCTCTGCATTACACGAAATGCCTATGAGCCCCAGTACCTATGAAATGCCAAAATCTAACTGCTCTATCGACTCGACATGAGGCTCGCGGCTACCGTTTCACGGTTCTTGGTGCCTATGTAATGTCAAAATCTAACTTCTGTGTCAACTTCTTAAAAGATTTGGGGCTGTTATGTTAGGATACTTAACCCTGGCACCCACAAAGATTGGTTCACTTAGTTCAGCTTAACTGAAATGCTGCTGGGATCGCATTTTGTGTAATTTTCTTTGTAAACAAAATCAAACATTATTTCTTGTATTCCACTTACATTATGAACATATTAAACATTTTTGAAGTGACCTTAAAACAGTTGCTTTAGCTCTCCTGTTGAGCTTCAAATACTGTCACGTTTTTATGAAAAATACGAAGAGAAAAATTCCATTTCGCAGGTACAGGTTCTTAATGTGAAATTTCATTTTATTTTCATTTTATTTGGCATTCTTTATACAAAATTATTATCCACACCACCATCATTATTTTTATTCTCTTCCTTTTTTTTATTTTATGTTCAGCTAGACCTTGAACACATTTCGCCTGCTGTCGGTAACTAATTTATGCGATTATTTATCTGTTCAAAATGTTGAAAAAATAAAAATTAGTTAAAAAATGCCTGCTCATTCATGCCTAAAGAAATTCAATTCTATTCTGTCTGTCTGTCTGTCTGTCTGTCTACCATTTCCGGAGACCATTCCAACCATTTTAATGACACATTCATCACATCGAAAATACATTTTCGTATGCAAATCGCACAGAAAAATATTGTAAAATCAACCGAAAAGGTGCCTTGTTTCGTTGCATAAATTAGTGTTTTCAAGCGTAAGACCTTCAATGAACTTTAATGACATTATGTGGGTAAAGAAAAAAAAACCGAATTTTTTTTTTCCAAATAGTTATTCTAATATTTAAAACAACAACAAACAATTTAATTTAAATAGATTTCTTTGTTAAAAAAAACAAGAAAAAAAAGATTTGGATGCCCAGTGGATATTTAAAATAATTTTTTGGTTTTGGGTCTACCACAGCGAGCCCTAGGATGATTTGACTGACTTCCTAGGAGGCCATCTACATTCAATGCTTGAACAACGTAGCAATCTGTCAAGCGCCAGTAGATTGGTTTTGTTATCTCATTTCGAGATATTTGTGGTCCCTAATGAAATTAAATATAAAACCACAGCCAACCTATTCAGAAACACAATGCAAGCAGTAAATCTCCGGATATCCGTACCAAAAGCTCAGGGGAAAGGAAAAATGCACAACGTCTATGTTTTGCTCATTTCTTTTATTTTAACCCTGTATTATTGCCCTGAAGAGATGACATAGTCCGGCGACGATCTAATGTAATCCCCTTGATATTAATAGAGTATTCCTACAATAAAGTCGCCATAGACTTTAATGCCCCAGACGTTCCAAGAATGTATTCCAATGATACTTTTTCCTCGAAACAGAATATAAATCTTGTGCTAGAAGCAATTATCATTCGGAAGAAGTGTTCGCGGGGCTTGCAGTGCCCTGTCAAAAATACATTTACTAAACTCAAATTATTTTTAAGTATTCTAATGCATGTCTCAGATCTCTTCCTATTGTGATTTCCCAACAAATATTTTGATTGTTTTCAATGCATTTTTGTTCGAGAAGAAACTTTGTCTCATTGCCGTATACAAAACATGAAGTACTCTTGTCTTATAACCATGGTTAGTGGCATAGCATTGTTGAGACAAGACTTGTTCACGTGATCAACGAATAAATAAAAAAAATGTAACAACAAAAATAATGGACTTGTTTACAAGATCGATGAATAACCAAAAAATTAGGGATAAAAGATATAAACAGCCAACAACAAAGTGCAGCGAACAAAGAAGTAAACAAGCAAAAACAGAGTGTATATAAGAAACAACTTGTTTACATTTTTGAATGTTTCCCGAAGGCCGTCATTCTCCTTCGAGAGCATTCATCACACTATTGATCTAGCGATATAAAAGGCGAGACAAAGCGAGCAATGCCGGAGTTCGAATTAAGTCAGTCGTGCGTAAAGACGACACATGGAATTCTGAGAGTGAGAATTCAATCAGTTGTGTGTGAAGACAAGAGATCGAGTGATAATTCAGTCAGTCTTGTGCGCAGACAAGTTGCGTGCGAAGAAAACAGTTGTTAGTGTTACGCGAGTAGAAGTGTCGTGCTTACAAAAAGATGGTGATCAAAGAAGAATAACGAACAAGTGTTGTTGCTTATAAAAAGGCTGTAAACTGAGAAATATAACGAACAAGCACATATTGTGATAATTATTATAGTATAGGTTGTATAAGTTCGAATAGTGGCACAAAAGTAATGCAAACAATAAAGAGTGCAACTGAAATTAAACACAAATTTATTTTTATTTTATTTGCAATCAACAAACTCATACTTTTAACGGTTTTAAAAAGTTAAAAATGTAACAATATTTTCGTTTGAACCGTGATCTCACGTCTGATAAGAATACACTACTAAGCTACGACGACTTCAAGGATGTAAAATACTGGAACAAATTAAATAAATTCCGACAATCAACTGGTTACCACACAATTAACGCGTGCTCGATATAGGATTTATTTTGTATGTACTACAGAGATAGGAGAAATTGAATTTCGAGTTATTTTAACATTTCCATTTCAGATTTCCATTTTACTTTCACTTCCCTTTAAGAGCCCATAGATTTAAAAGTTATTTAAATGCGGCACATAAATTTTGTCATCTCTTGTGCAAATTTGTAAAATTCAAACATAAATTACGTGTCACACTAAGGGAAAACATCGTGAAATGCTTGCAATAAAGCATGTAAAATAATCAAATTTTTATCTTTCCTCCATTAATATTTCCTTCTCGCCTTTTTTTTGTTTTCCTTTGCAATTTTTTCCTTCTTTTTTTTTTTTTGTTTCTAATTTTATAACAAAACGTCGTCGCTATCGGTTATGGTTTGTGTAGAAAACGGTTTCCTTTGATGCTGTTGCTTGCTGAATACTGGTGTAAACGAATAATAGAAAAAGAGCAAATCTCTCTTTATTATTCTTCCCTTTAACAGCTCTCTCTCTCTCTCTCTCTTTATTACTATCTGTCTCTTCCATTGCTTGTACTTTACACATCCATATATACACACACACATATACACACTTCATTGATTTATTGATTATTATTGTTAAATTAATGTGCTTTGACGACAAGAGATTCGGGTAAAGGAGAATCTGTTTTTTCATTTTCAATAGCATAACACAATAAACTCAATACTAAACTATGAGTGTCTCTGTGTGTGTGTGTAAGTATTGTCCTTTTGTTTTGTGTTTAGGATAGAATAGCATGAAAGTGTAACTGTGTGTGTGTATGTGTGTAGGTCTTTTTCTTCTTGAACATCTCGATATGCTAATAAGAATCTCATCTGCCCCAAACTGTCTTTCACGACGATTCCTTTTCATTTATCGTTAACGTTTGCAAGTGCATGTGCGTGTATGTGTGTGTTGGATCTATTTGTATGTGCGTGTATCTGTGTATGTGTGTGTTCTATCTATTTGTATGTGCTGTAACAGCCATTATGTTTTACTCTTTT
The DNA here is from genome assembly GCA_014635995.1 of Sarcophaga peregrina. NCBI lineage: Eukaryota > Metazoa > Arthropoda > Insecta > Diptera > Sarcophagidae > Sarcophaga > Sarcophaga peregrina. Next base: position 7,045,716 of record CM025791.1, read on the forward strand.
GTAATGCTTGTTTCAATTGTTTTGTTGTCCCTTTTAAGCCTTAAGCTGTGTAGCACATAGTAAAACAAAAAATATAACAACAACAACAACAAAATATGCAAATTTTTATGCTGCTATTTTAACAACAATTCACGACGCACTGCATATTAATAAATGAATATGCAAAATAACCTACAAAAGCAGCAAAAAAAAGGAAGAAAAAAAAAATTAGAAGAAAAAAAACAAAAGAAGTACTTGTTGTCGTCTTGCCTCTCTTCCTCTTCGTTTTTACCGTAATGGTTGGTTTCTGTCACCCTCTCTCTCTCTCATACTTTACTCATAGTGAGTGTTAAAAACAATATGTGTGGATGTGTATGCGTGTGCCTATTCTCCTATGTAGGAGAGCGAAGTGTTGACAATAACTTGGGTGTTACACTTTCAAGGCATTAGGCAGCAGAGCACACATTTATATATCCGAGATCCTTTGTAGTGTGTTTGGGTGTGTGTTAATGCCAATAAGGGTTTTAGTTAAAGAGGATTTTACGTTTCAAATAAATCCGATTTAAAATATTTATGAAGTATTTTACAAGCTTAAAATTAACCCTTTTGCAAGTGTAATTTGATAATAAAAAATTTATGCCTTCCGTTGGAATTAAAACGATATTTATCGGAAAATATTTCCGCTTCGAAACTGATGTTATTATAGATAGGATTTCTTTAGATAATATCTTCAGTTCTACCAAGAAACTCGCTTTCTTTGCAGATATTATGCAGGATTTATGATTCATATTCATTAAAGACTCTCGTTAAAAATACTCAAGACGCAAGACTAAATGATTCTAAAATGCTATTGTAAAGAGTAATGAATTCAACGTTGTTTCATGGATAAATAAGTTGGAACAATAATCTTGTAAAATACAGGTCAAAGGAAAGTGACGATAATTTCCAAAAAAAAAAAATATTTGAAAATCATGAAAATGATCAGGAGTTATAGCCGTGGCACAAGCTCGAAAATGATGACAAAAAAAAAAATAAAAATAATAATAGCCCGGTAGTCTGTTATGGGGGCTATGCTAGGCAGCTAGTCACTTGTACTAGCTATACTAGACAGTTAGCCAGCTATACTAGCCAACTGTACTAGACAGCTATACTAGCCACCTACCTATACAAGCCAGCTATACTATCCAGCTTTACTAGCCAGCTTTACTAGCCAGCTATACTAGCCACCTATGCAAGCCAGCTGTACTAGACAGCTATACTAGCCACCTACCTATACAAGCCAGCTATACCATTCAGCTATACTAGCCAGCTATACTAGCCAGCTGTACTAGCCAGCTATACTAGCCAGCTGTACTAGCCAGCTGTACTAGCCAGCTATACTAGCCAGCTATACTAGCCAGCTGTACTAGCCAGCTATACTAGCTTTACTAGCGAATTTTTTTTTTTGTATTCTGCCTCTGAGAGTAAGTAATATACACACGTACATACATAATTGGTCTTTACAATCCTTCCGTCAGGATTATTGACCTAGTTTCTCGCACCACTTATGTTGTGTCCGTTAATTTTATACACAAATGGTGGGACTTACAGTTTAAAATCAACGCCTAATGACAGATTTTTTTGAGAAGCTTTTCAAGGCGGGTGTAAATAAAATTGTCCTAATTTCCTAATATCCGCTAGTCAACGATAAAATTAACACACGCAACACGGATGGTGTTAGAAGTCAGACTGTAATCCTGACTAAAAATGTTTTGATGGCTAAGAATGCATTGTTGTTGTCTGTTTAAACGAATGACCTTTTCGAGAGAGCAACAAAGTTCAATCATCTAATAGTAATTTTTATATTTTTTACATAAAACAAAATCTTTTTAAAACTTACCGAAGTTACATGAGATCACTTGAAGAGCACCTGAAAATAAGAAAGAGAATAAATTTATTGAAATTGCAAAATTTTATTAAAAAGATTTTTAAAAAATATTTTATTTCTGTTTTGTTCCTTAGATTATCATCGGAAACCCTATCGCATAAAAGTAAAAACTATGCTGTTGCTGACGTTGTGAAAACTAAATCCTTTCTTTGCTATGCAATTGCAGTAGTAAGTAGCAGCAGCCGCCTTAGTTGGTATTTTAAATGAACAAATGAGTGAGTGAGTGAGTGTATGACAAATTTTACTTGGTTTTGTGTTTATTATACTCGTACAGTTAGTGTTAGTCACTTATTTTAGTAGTCTGTCCTATTGCATTCTTTTTGTTTTTTTGTTGCTCTTTCCTTTAATGCCTTCACAGCTAACAAACAGCATTTTCTGCAAGGTAAGTGGAACGGGGCATGGTACATGGGGTTGCGTTATGAGTGCATAAATTATTTTCTTTTCTTTTTTTTTTCTTTACTTTTCTTATTTTCATTTCCATTTTCATTTTCCACATGACGCTTACAATTTTATAAAAATTTTTGTGTTTTTTTTCTTTTTTCTCGTTTAGAAGCGAAAACGAAACCAAAAACAACATCAAAATGTCATAAAAAATGTCACAGATTAACATAAAATTTTACTTTCTTGACAGCCAGTTTATTTATTTGTTCATTGGCGTTCTTTTCTTTTATTTTTTATGTGTGTGCGTGTGTGAGTGTTTTTTTTTTTTTGGAGCCTATTTCTGTCAAAATTGATTTAATATTTTTGTTTTTCCAATATTCAATTATTTCGCATACAACCCACGTAAGTCAATTCAACCATCCCATCATTCGTTTTTGGAATTCTTCATTATTCAAGCGAAAACCAACGTACAAGTCTAAGGAGGAGTAGGGTCTTAAATTGGCCTGCAAATAATACCGAAATTAAATGACCTGTAAATGAATGAATGAGTGGTTATTTGGTTGTGGGTCTTTTTATTCTGAATTGCGTATTTTCTTAAGGACGAAAAAAATACCAACACATAGAGAGAGAACGATTTCCTATTATTTGGAGGACGACATTGAACAACAGAAATTTTAAATCAAATTGAGGCACTTAGAATTGAGAAAATAAAGAAGAAAATTTCCTTTAAAATTTTACATTTTTAATGTGATTTTGATAAACAGTTTGAAAATATTTTAAAGATAACAATTAAAGCTTTAGATATACTCGTAAATAGAAATAGAATCTGAATAAATGAAAAATTTATTTTGCATCTGATTGGCCTATGAACGCAGTGGAAACTAATTTTTGTTACCGCATAAGCAACATCCCAAGATTAGGTAGCGAACTTTCCTTAAAGGAAAAGGTCGCATATAGATTAGTGTTTAGGACTATTATGAAACCACTATTAGTACCCAACCCAGATATTAGATACCAATCTGACCTGAGAATAATTCTAGCTACTGCAGCGATGTTTACTGAGAGAATTCAGTGAAGGACAACAGAAAATAGAAGTCAAAATGCCATCTTCAAGCTCAAAGCTATTGCAAACATCATTCTATGGAATGTTTATCGACATGCCGTTTAATAATACACTGACACTGACGCTCCAAGTATAGACTCCGTCCAAGTACAGAGTCCAGCAATATTGCAGCGTAACTCTGGCATTTAGTGTACATCGGCTCTGTTCATTAGTAATGCGATTTTGAAAACCACATAAGAATTACCTTCGATTCATTCGAAATTTTCCTGAGAAATTCTTATTTTTTATGCACTAGAAGGGACGTCGATGTGGGGTTGCTTAGAGAGTTAATAAGAAGACAAACTAGCCAGGCCTGGAGCACTTCTTCCGGAATCCTCTTCAGTCAACTTGGGAATACTACTTACCTCGTTCAAACTGGTTATCGTACGGAAATTCTCCCAGGACGCCAACCTATCCTGGATCAATGAGGAGACCTGCTCCATCGCTAGACTTACTTGGTTCTCAATGGATAGAAGGCGTACCAACCAATTATTTGGACTTGGTCGTAATATCATCTCGATCACAGTGACCATTTTTTTTTTATTAAACCAGCACTCAAGGGATGACCCCCACTCATGCAGTGCATTGTGTAGGTTTAGGAAAGGTGGACAGAGGGAAGATGCGAACGGTAAGAAAACGAGTTGCTGCTGGCGACTATAAATTGGACTTCAACATTAGGCGGTCTACAGCACTCGTCCCCAATCAGAATCAGAATTTAATATTGCTGTTGGTGACCATAAAATGGACTTCAACATTAGGCAGTCTACAGCACTCATCCCCAATCAGAATCAGAATTTAATCTTGTAGAGAAATTCAAATGATCATTACATGCCTATTGAAGTAAGTGCCAACTGGATCTAGAAATTAAATTGAAATAATTGCTCCACATCCATTAAATAACACTGTTTTCGATACAAATAGACTTTCGTGTGTAATCGTTTGTCTTACAAAAACAGAGAGAGGATTAGCCAGTATTTAACTTCTTTTAATTAAAATCAAATCGAAACTGAAATTAAAGCATATCTCTAGGCTTTAATTAGTTGTTAAGACATAAAATTACTTACCGACATAAACAAATACGACTTATTTTAATAAATTTCTTAAGGAAAGCTTTTAATTATTAACACCATTAATGCTCACTCTTACACACACACACACACTCAATTTTATGTTCTCTTTTAAAAATACCAACAAACACACACACACACGCACACTGAAAAAGATTTAATAACAACTCACAGTTATATTTACGAGCATAATGCGAGCAATAATGTCAGTTCATTACTACATTACCGCCAGACATTTTTGTCGTTAAACACATAGCTATACAAGCACATGTGTGTGTGTGTGTGTATGATTCAACATACTTCGTAAACGAAAAGTAAACTGTAAGAGAAAAACTCAACACAACTCAACTCAACACATAAACAGATTGCCGCCTCTATAGTGCACTGCATTGTATTGTACTATACACTGTGGTACGTATGAGTAATATTTTATTTTATTAACCACATTCAAATTAATAATTACACATACGCAGTGTGAAACCATAAAACAACACTTATGTACATGCACCTACGGTTGTATGGATGGATGGTTGTATGATTGGTTGTATGGTTAGTTGACTGTGTAGACCGATAATATGCATTGGAAGTACATACTTGTGTAATCATACTTCCGAATAAAATTGCGACAATTTACCCAAATAATTCTATTAATTTCAAAATTAATACTCTTTCAATAAATAACGTTTATGAACTTTTATTACATTTATCGTATTGCAACGTATGTAGCAAAATATCATTCAATTTAATAGACTTTAAATTGAAATTCATTAATAGCAATGGATGGATGGCCATTATTTAATTAAGTTTTAAAATTTTCATAGAAATTGAAATACACAAATTGTGAAAAAGTTAATGCAATAAAATTTTAATAGTAAAATACGATGGTGTGGTATGATAAAATGTTTTCTAAATTGTTATTAAGGAAAGACGGCCTTGAGAGATAAAATGATTAGTTGATGTAATTACAAACTTGTTCCAAGAAAACATTTTTAATCTGCAGCTTATTATACACCTTAAGCCATTTAGACAATTGTTTTGAAATTAAAATGTTAATTTTTATTAAATTAAATATCTTGTAAGATTAATTATGTTAAAATGCTTTAAAGAAAGTTTTTTGCGAGAAATTGCAAGAATTGATGACCTTAAAAGACCTAAGGAGCTCTCGTGAAGCCAATAATATTTTCTAACATTACTTTACTTAAAGCTTTGCTTAATATAATGTTCGATTATAAGGCTAAACGAACGACTCCTTGTGTGTTGTTAATCACGCCATATCAACAGCTTCTATAATCACAAAAACAATTTATAATGAATCTTCGATAGTAAACCTTAGAGGCGTCATTAGGATGTTTACTGACAAAGTACCTTACTATGCTTACTAATGGCTGAATTTGCCATTCACTTTGTTTTCGTCCTAGGCGAATAGTATGAATAGATCCCCATTTGATCTTTTTTTCCCGACATTTTCTTTCGATCGCTTAATCTTTAATGCACTATTTCTACAATTATACGGTATGACAGTTTAAATACACCCGAGTAATTACATAATCTACGTTGTTCAAATAGTTGAGTAGAACTCAAAAAAATGTTCTTTTATATTTCTCGAAACCTCCAAACTTGTTTTATTTGACAAAAACAGCTTTCTTTTACTTTACGTACAAATTTCTGTATTATTCAAACATTTCTAATCCGATCGACCCGGTCAATTATACATTTGCAAGACAACCAGAAGTCGTCTAATATTTGTGTTTTTGCAAATATTATTTTTTCTCTGGTGGTTGTTCAAACGTGAAATTGACACATTTTGTGATAAACAATCAAGATTAAAGTTGATGACATGACATATATAAAAAATATAACACGACTGTTATCCTATTTATATAATATCTACGGTAATTTCTGTCCGATTTGATCAAACGAAAAGATAATCCCTTTACAAGAAAATGCACTTTCAGAATCTCATCACTTATTTCACATTTTTTAATTAAGTTCGCTACTATGAACGGACAAACTTGAAAAAATTCAAATTTTTCAAGTTTACCTCATCAATACTCATAGCAAATTAAGTCAAGTAATAGATGTACGTGTACCATTTTAAAGATCCATTTCTCTCCTATCCAACAAAATTTAAATTTTGGAAATCGGTTTCGAAATGTTTGAGTATTCCAGAAATTTGTACGTAAAGTAAAAAAAGAAACCAGTTTTTGTCAAATAAAACAATTTTAGAGGGTTCGAGAAATATAAAAAATGGTATTTTTGTGGTCTACTCAACTAACTGAAAAACATAGACTACTCGGGTGTATATTGTCGCACCATATTATTGGTGGACAGTCACTAGACTCGTTTGATCTGTAAATGTAACGATCACAAGGGGAGGAAATGTATTTTAAAATTTTTATATGCTTAACATATGTTTCTTTACAAAAAATGCAATTTCCTGAAATATAAATTAAAAACTGAATTATTTGTTTCTTTACAATTTTTTTTTTTTAACTTTTAAAGTCTTTTAATTGCAATAAATGGCATATGGTACAAGCCTTAAAAATCATTCTTTGTTGTTGTTGCTGATAAGCATTAACGAAAATGAAAATGTAATTTTCCGTTTTTTTTTTTGAAAGAAAATGTAACAAAATTTATCATTTTTATATTGCAATACATGGGGAAAAACAAATAAAAAAATAATAATAAAAAACAACAACCGACAAGAGTGAAAATATTATTAAAAATTTAAAAGGCAAACACACTGAACATATTGTGAAAATGCATTCCAAATAAATATGAATTTCACTTGTACTTGCACGTATGTTTTGTTGGTTGGTTGGTTGGGTTGGCAGGCAGGCATTAAGAATGAATGAAATGAGCAATCCTTTGTTTTTTTTCAGTTTTTTTATTAAAATACCCATCATCATAAAAAGTATTTCATAGACTAACACATCAATAGGCAGACAGCCAGCCACAACACACATACACACACACGCGGGTGTTAAAAAATTTTTCTTTTTTTTATTTTTTTTGCAATTTTGTTTCAATATTTTCAGCCGAAAAAAATCTGACAATTTAAACTCAACTGTTTGGAATTCAATAAATTTCCAACAGATGGTGATGGCAGTGGTGGGGTATTTTTCAAGTGATCAAACAAACAAACAAATAAAAGCCACAACAACAACAGCAACAACAATAATTAAATGAAAAATAATAAAAATACAAAAAAGATGGCAAAAATGCCAAAAAATTTTATTTTAAAAAAACCACCAGCGAGCAGGCATTTTAGTTCGCCTGTAAAATTATTTTTGTTGCCTTTTGTCTGGAAAATCATATTCCGTTTCAGAGGCATTAAAATTTCCATTAAAACGACACAACATTTCAATTTACTAGGGAGTGTATGTCTATATGTGAGTGTGTGTGTCTCTGCTTGCCAGAATTAAGACAATTTAATTACGACTCGATAATGCCCAATGGACTCGATAGGTTGTAGCAGACATGTTGTAAACTTATATTGTAGCCAGTCGTTACGAATAATAACCACTTGTGTAGATAGAATAGAGAAGTCGCCGTGGTCTAGTGGGTAGTGTGTTGGCTTATTAGACGAAAGGCCCGGGTTTGTATCCCAGGTCAGACATCAAAACGAAAAATATTTCTTCGGCGACTTCCTCTCAGCAGATTTCTGGCAAAGACTCTGAGAGTAAAAAATTGCCATGAAAAGCTTCTCAAAAATCCGTCGTTCGGAGACGACTTTAAACTATAGGTCCCATCACTCATGTATAAAATTAACGCACACAACATAAGTGGTGTGAGAAACTAGGTCATAATCCTGACTGAAGGGTTGTAATGGCCAATTATGTATGTAGATAGAATAGGCTTGAGTTCATAAAAACGACAACAAGAAAAAATCAAAGAACAAAAATAACATTAGACCCTGATATGGGAAGTAGGAATAACGCAAAAAATGTTTGCATTTTGTTAATATGTTCCTCAACGACAGAGACGTTATGCCGCGTATCAATATCCAGCGGCTGTGTTGACTCGGCCTTGGCGTTCGAATGGAGGAAGATGTTTGAAATCCTTTAAACGGGTTGTTATGGCCAATTAAGTAAATTTCTTAAATTAACATTTTGTTGCTACTGGTCCTCTGTAGCAGACGCTAGGAAGCAAATCGATTAAATCTATATAAACTCCTCTCCTGTCACTTAAGGTGACTTGCAATAAAATTCAAAGATTTGTATTCAAAGTATTTGTATCGAATAATAATGTAACGGTATAAAGTATTCGAGTACCCGAATAGTATTTTAAGTATCAAAAATAATTGCTTTAATCTATAAGCACTAATTATTTTCGGTGTTATTATCACACGGTGTTAATGGAATGAATATCTGTTTGGATATGGCATGAATGATAACAGCGATAACACCTATGTACGTACGTACTCATATCGTAATGAGTTAAAATGGCAAAAATACAAATAATAATATAATCTAATTTGTTGTTGTTGTTGTTTAGTTTATAACATTTTATAAATTTTTTTATTTTTTGTTTTTGTTGTGGTTATTGGTGTTGCTATTCAAATGATAAGCGTTATAAACAAGTAGAAAGGCTTTGTGTTTTACCATAAACTAACCACAAATACGAACAGCGAGTGTATGACAATGAAAACCGTTTTAATGGAACCCGGAAAAAATTAGTTTTTTTTCTGTTTGATAAACTTTAGGATTAATTTTGTTTTTTTTTTTTTTGTTGTTTTTTGCTTTTAATGAAACAATTTTTGGTTTTAACCACAAAAATGCGGCTGAAGAATGTACTACAAGCAAATGGCTTGCATCAAATCTCTCAAAATCAAAGGAAATATTTAATGAACTCTACCAAAAAAATAAAACAACAACAAAAACGTAAAACTAATAATTATCTTTCATTATTATAATGAATTAATGTATGTACGTATGTGTGTATTATTTTTATCATAATAATTTAAATATTTAATTACAAAGAAAAAAAAATAGTACTCAAATCAAAAAGCATTGCTAATGTGGTAATTTTGCCCAAAAACCGATTTATTTAATGTGGTCATTACAATGCTAGAGGATTTGTATATAATACTGTGGTAATAATAGTGAAGGACAAAATTATTAAATAAGTTATACAATGGACAACGAACGATAATGTCCTCAATTCATTACGCCCATGCTCTCTTTATTAGAGTGGATTTGAGTTAATAATACACTTTCGTCGACCAGACTAGACTGGTCATAATAATGTTTTTCTGTTTTTTCTTTTCTCTTTCGCTTTTGGGGTTTATTTATTGCTTTTAGAAAATAAATACAAAATATTTTTGCTTTTGAAATTTTATAGAAAATATGTGAAAGTATTTTATAAGAAATATATTCCATTTTTTCATTTCATATTCTTAAAGAAGATATAAATTCTCTTGTGATAAGTAATAGGTATCACAAGTTTAGAGTATGCTAGCCGCTAGAAAACCAAGATTTTGTACATAGAACTACTTTTTTGGCGGTATTAGGATTACTAGATTCCAATATTGTTCGAGCGTGTCTTAAAAATCTCCATCAGATTGCTACCTAGTTTCTTACATCACCCAAGGTGTGCATGTTAATTTTCGAGTCCTAATCTCTATTAGACTACAGCGACTTTATTATGTTACGTTTGCTTAAGTCAAGTTAAGTTTACCAAGGCAGTTCACATTTTCGAGTTTGTTCACGATATCGAGTACCCAAATTTAAAACAAAAAATTACCCTACTTAGTATGAATAATGATAAATATTTTAATAAGTAAAAAATCATCGGTGTCATCTTGAATACGTCATTAGCAATCAAATAGATGTGAAGGCCTATTAACAGAAGGGCGTCTACCGATAGCCCCTTTTTAGTTTTTAATTTTAAATTTGTCAGTTGAAGTCTACCTCTTTAACAAAACATTGATGAAACCGTTCATAAAAAATTTTACATGTCATCCATGAAAGTTAATCGTTGTTTCTCCATTTTTGCGCCTGGAGCACTTTTCTCCAGTGATGACAAATATGCTTTTAATGGCAACTGCCGTTAATATAAACCGGATTTATTACCATTATAAGGCTGACCTTCACAAAGAAAGATTCTTCCACTCTTCTTTTTTTAAGTGGGCCAACATGTTGCGGTTGCGCAGAAAGCTTTTCTCCGGATTTTAAGAAGGCGAACACCAAACCTTTATTTAAAACTCTGCGGAAAAATAAATTTGCTCACGTTTCTGAGACGTTCACACTTACAAGTGTTCATGTTTTCACAAGTTCACTGTATTACATATCATGCAGCCAGGATTACGACCTAGTTTCTCACACCACTTATGTTGTGTGTGTTAATTTTATGCATGGTGTGGTAGGATCTACAGTTTAAAGTCGATTTCAAATGACAGATTTTTGAGAAACTTTTCGTGGTTATTTTTTATTTACACTCAGTTTTTTTTTGCCGGAAACCTGCGAAAAGGCGAAGAAAAGTTTTTTTCATTTTGTTGGATATGGCTTTGAATCGTCGTCTCACGTCTAATAACTAAACACACTACCTACTAGACTACGTACAATACAGTTGAAAATTAAGAAAAAAGGAATAATTCATTACGTGTATATGTATGATCCTTCCACTAAAATTGCACTGAGCAATGCAGTCCCCATGAAAGTAGAAGACGACTACAGTAAGACCCCGCTTAACGCGAGTGATAGGTTCCAATAAGTTCCAGCGCTAAACGAAACAGCATCAAACGAGGTAAAATAAAATATACATATAAAATACATTGCGACTTCGGAAAATACAATTGAAATCTTTATTCTGGACAGGCTAACAAAAAAAAGCGCTGAAAAAGATACACCGACGCTATATAGTGCACTGGTTTTGGTTGGTACATGGCTGTTTCATTTGCACACATGTAAAACAAGTATTAAATACAGTGTGCGATTTAGGGGAATCCCAATACTACCGCGTAGTACTGAAGCAGAGTTAAACGGAGCTGCATTAAGCGGGGTCTTACTGTAGTCATTTTCTACTTGATTTACAGACAATTTTCTTTAATTAATTGATGGCCATTCGATAAAAAAACAAAAAACGAAAGAAATTGTTTTCCAATATTTCAAACTCACATCAAGCATTGTTGTCATGTCTGTCAAAATGCAATTTTTATGAAAATTAAAACAAAATTTTCCATCAGTTTCAAGAGTGTAAATTATTTTGTTTGTAAAATTACAAACCAAAGGCGACTGACTTGTTAATGGGGCCTCCCCACTTACAAATTGGTAACAGATTTATTTTCAATAACAACAACAACAACAAAAACAAAATTTTATTTTACATTACAACAATTACCAAAACAACAACAACAACAATAGCAACAACAGAATAAACACTTGAATGAAAAACAAACAAATTGTACAAGTAATGGGAAGAAATTTTAAAACAATTTTCTCAAGCCATTAATTGCTGTGCTAATTATAAATACACAAATACATACATGCACGTACACAAACACAAACACAAACACACACAAAAACGCGTACATACTTATAAGCAATTATAAGAAATATAAATGAAGGAAAACGAGATCGCGAAGAGAGAAAGTGCAAAAAGCAAGCAAGTCAGTCAATAATTTAGTTTCATTTCCTATTTAAGCGAGCGAATCTATTAAATTTTCCGTTTTTTTTTTCTTCTTTTTTTCTGAAATTTCTGTTTGCATTTAACCGCCTTTACTTTACTTTACTTTTACTTTGTGAAACCCCAATGACTTGCTTTCCTATTTCCTGGCGTCTCATGAAATTGTTTGAACTCCCTTAAGAACGGAAAGGAGCAGAACACCCCCTGCATTAATGACTGTTGAATTGTAGGTATGAGTGTGAGTGTGAGTGTTAGTGTGAGTGTGAGTATGAGTATGAGTTGTATTCATTTGACGTCGTCTTATACGTTCTACGTATTTAGTGAGCAGAGCAAGCAATAACCGTTTATCTTAAAGATTTTTCGATTTTTCGATTTCTGTTTTCTTGGCTGTTTTTTATTCTTCTTCTTCTAGTTTATATTTCAATTCCTTTTCTTCACCCGCGTTATAATTGTTTTCTGAGAAGTGAAAAGTTAAGGCAAAAATACAACTAAAGAGAGAGATAGAGAAAGACATAAGCCGGAGAGGGCGGGCAACTGTAAGGGAAACAGAAAAAAGATATAAAAAGTCAAAGCCAAAGCCAAAGTGTGCCATTTAAAAATGGTTTTGGCAAAAATAAATTGATAACTTGGGTGTGTTTTTATGTCATTTGACGTTATTAAGTTTTACGAAACTACACAGCACAACATTTATAACAAAAAATAAAAAATAAAAGAATAAATGTGGCAATTATTATAACCAGATACACCAGCAACAAACACCAATAACAAGTGAATTTGAACATTTGATTTAAAGACACGACAAGCATTTATTCATTCAGTGCAGACGTCACAGCCAAGCCAGAACACATACATACTCTAAAGGGTTTTGTATTTTCTTTTTCTCATTTTAAATGTAATAAAAAATCCAAGCAATTTTTCCTTTTCATCTGGGAGTGGCAGAAATTGCTTTCCAAATTCTTCGCAGTCTTCTATTTTCATTTTTATTTTAAAAATATTTTCCATTTTATTTACTTTGCCAGTACGCTAGTAAACTAACACACCAGTTTCTAATTTTTTGTTAGCAAATAAAGGTTAGTTTGTGAAACTTGAAATATATTTTTAAAATTCAATATTTTGGAATGTTAAAGCAATAATAGTCCACGTACTACAGGTCACGCTCTCTGTTTAAGGTCGAATGTTATTAAAAAAAAAATGTCAATTTTAATCGTGTGGTTTTTATTTGCAATAATTATCAGAGACTTTCTGCAGTTTTTTAGGAATCTTGAAAAACTTCACTGGTTCATCGGCGAAAAATTCGGCAGACAGAGAAATAAATTACAATCACATAGCGTAACGGTGGCTCTTAAATTTCCCCCTCAATTGTAATGTAATTTGTTTTGTCAAATATTTATGTAAAGTTGCCGTAGTCTGGTTTACCTCCTAGACAAGAATTTGTGGATTCTAACCTCAGCTTTAACATCTAAAAAAAAAAATGAACGAAATATAAAAAAAAAATATTTCTTCCAACAACCTTCCCTCAGCAGTTTTTTCTGGCAAAAACTCTGACACTAGAATTAGTCCAACTTTCACGTTCAATGTAATTCGCCGTAATTTAGTAGGTAGTGTGTAGCTATGCTAAACGGGATCGATTTTTAAAAATCCCGGGATTCGGGATTTCGTAAATCCCGATTCCGATATATCCCGGGATATTTCGGGATTTAAAAATCCCGAAAAATCACGGGAAAAATCGCGATTTTCTCTTAACAATAGAAATATTTTGATAACAAAATCATTTGTATTCCAATTATGTATAGCAGAATTATGTCATTAAAAATAAAATATAAAAATAGCAAGACAAAATGTAACAAAGAAGCGTAAATTAATAAAAATAAAAATTATTCATACATATGTCTATGCATTTTTTGGATTCCAACAAAAAGATTAAAGCATCTAACATGTGATCTGATAGGCTTAAACGAGTTTTGTTGTCAACATACGCTCCCTTTACAAACCACTTCTCGCAATCAACATTTGTCGGTAAAATAGTACCAAGATAGCTGTATGCAGCTTGTAAATATTCACCTCTACCACCTCCTGATGTAAATAAATCTATTTCTTTGGACAGTTGAGCATCTAAATTAATTCGTTTAATAGGGCTTTTGCATTCTTCGATGCCATCAAATAAGTTTTTTATCACTGGAAGTATGGTTATCCTCATCTGAGATGCTATTATTGAAGTCAAGTGATATAGAATTTTTTTTTAAGACCTTTTGTAGGGTCAAAATACATATGAATTCACAATCCCGAAAAATCCCGGGACAAGTTTTTAAAAATCCCGGGATTCGGGATTTTATGAATCCCGAAAATCCCGGGATTTTGGGATTCGGGATTTCGCGATTGACATCCCTAGTAGTGTGTTGACTTATTAGGCGTGAGGCCAGTGTTCACACCTTAGGTCACACTTCTCCAACAGAATGAAATACGAAACAAAAATTTTCTTTGGCAACTTTCTCCCAGCAGATTTCTAGCAAAAATTCTGAGAGTAAATAAAATTACTATGAAAAGTTTCTTAGAAAAACTATAGGTCCCGCTACTCGTGTATAAAATTAATAAACACAACACGACTAGAAGGAGAAGCTAGGTCGAAATTCTGGCTGAAGGGTCAAAAAATATACGTTCGTTTATAGAATACGGAAATAATAAAAACTTTTCTCGAATTTATATTACGGTTGGGTAATCGGTGTCATTGCCTTTCACAAGCAAGAAGCGAAAGTACTTTTGATGAACGTTCGAATATTTCTGTCTAATTTGAGATTAAATAAAATTGTTACGAAAAGTTTTCTCATTCTCACTGAATGGATCATATCAGTGTAACACACCAGTATTCCAGACATCATTAACATTAAAAAAAATTAAATTCTTCATTAATTTTTGCATGTGTTTAAACACTATAAGATTGGCAGTAATAAACAATTTGTTGTCATGATAATAGAAAAAAAAAAACGTTTTGGCAATAAAAAAAATTATCATCTTTTGTGATTCACTTTTGATGCTAAGTGTAAATTTCTCTGTTAACACATACGATATCTATTATTGTAGGCAATCATAAAGTCATATAATAACACCAAAATATTATTAATTTACGTATGTTGTTGGAGACCTATTCGCGGCAAAGATTTTTTCTTCTTAAGTAACTCAAAATAATTCTTCTGTGAGAAATAATTAACACATTCGCTGTTGAGCCTAAATTATATTAAGTCACTCACATTGCCATTTATATTTTGAGTGTAATTGTTTACCAAGACCCCGTTATTTCTTGGCTACGAGCACATATGTTATCATACATAATCATTTACGAGCATAAACCCAAAGACGTCGTTGGCAATTTTTCGTATTTGTTTACGTTTTAGTAAAAGAAAACAAATAATAAATCATGCAGGTGGATCAAATAAAGAAAATGGAATAAAACGGGACACATTGCGAGTGTACTCGTCTTGGCAGTGCTGGATATCCTGTCAAAGACGAATATACTCGTCCTACTTTAAATGGAATAAAACGAGAGACATTGTGAAAATTGGCATTGTCGATTGGCAAAAGAATTTGCTAATTCAAAGGCCTGCATATTATTATATATTTAAAGTAGGACGAGTATACTCGTCTTTGACAGGATATCCACCGCTGCCAGCGGTTCTTGGCAGCGAATGTATTAAAAATAACAACAAATTTTTCACGAAAATTTCCCATGAACAACAGATTTAATTGAAAATAACTTTTACCGCAATCCAATACACGCATGGAAACAAATTATTAAAAATCCCTGAAAGAAATATAATTTTAAACGGTTATTTCATGTAATTTATATTAGAACACATGTTTATACGTATGAATCACATATGTATGTATGTATGTACGTATGTAAGTGTTCAACATTATTTTCTCTTTAAGTATCCACAATAACTTGTCAAAAGTTATTTAAATGCTCAATTTCTAATTGTTTCTGTTCTCTTCATATAATTTCCTTTTTTTTTTGTAATTCATTTGACATTTAATAGACTCTTACTCTCTCTTTCTCACACTCCCTCGCTTTAAGAAAATTAGAGAACATCACTTGAAAAAACAAAACAACACTAAGCTTGAAAATCTTAATCATGTGTACGTGTGTGTGTGTGTGTATTTATTTTCATTACTCCCCCACACACACTCATTGTACGTCTGTATGATGATGACTTCTAAGTGGCATATACACAACACAACACATGTGAAGAGTGTCAATGAGTGTTTACAAGTGCAAGATTTCTTATTGTTTTGTTTGTTTTTTTCTTCTTCTTATTCTCTTTGCCTCTTTTGTTTTTGCTTATGCTTTTTTTTGAGAACAACACGAATTATAATCACAATAATAATAATAGAAAATGATTATAATAATAATTATAATTATACAAGTAATTAGAATAAATACTAAAAACAAAAACGATAACAACAACAATGGCAAGGGCAATAAAAATAATAATAATAATAACAGCTATGAAAAGAAGACAGGCATGCATGCTCCAACCCATTATCACCTTAATTTATATTTTCTTCTCTTTCTCTCTCTGGCTCTCTGGCTCTCTTGTTCGTTTAGTCTAAGAACTCAAGTGGTAAACAGACATTAACTTACACAAGCATATTTTTAAGACAATATGTGGATAACTATTCACGTATGCTTATACATTCATATACTAAACAGCGGCTACCAACTGATTAGAAACAATTTTATTTTTACCCTTTAGTCTTCCTTATTTGGCTGTTTATCGTTTTTAATAGAAATTTTATTAGGCCCTGGTTAATAATAAGTGATACAAATCAGACTAAAAGGTTTTTTCTTGGTATGGTCAGTAAGGGGATTCATTTGGTACACAAAAATTTATTTAGTAATTACGATAATAAAATATTATTAAGAAATCATATCAGGAAATTTGCAATAATTGCTCAAAGAGTTTAACTTTAACCATCAGACGACAAACAAATTTACCGACAGACGATAAAACCAAGTGGAGCATAGGAAAGTTTCTGAATAGCAACAGAAAAAAAAATATTGAAAGAATTATTAGGCAAATTTCTAAGGAAAACATTGATTGAAATTTTCATTTATTCATATTTTTGTTTTAAAATTTAATCAGTTTTAAAGCAATAACCGTGTTGTGTGCGTTAACTAAAACCATAAGTGATAAGAACTATCGGGTCCGCCATCTAACGTTTTTTTTTTCAACTAGTGCTTATTTCGAGAATGGTAACACTTAGCTCATGTCTGATTTGACAGATAATTAGTTTTATCCTTCCACTAAAAGAATATGGTTGGGTATACGTGTTTTCGCTTCGCTAAGTGGGCCTGCGATCGGCTTACAGAAGATGCCCATTCTGGCAAAAAAAAAAAAAAACATCTTTTCAGATGAAGCTCATTTTGATCTTGGCGGGTATGTAAACCCGCACGCATACATTGAAAAACCGACGCACCCAAAACGAGTCACTGTTTGGTGCGGATTTTGGTCCAGATGCATAATTGGGCCATATTTCTTCGATAATGAGCAACGAGTGGCCGTTACAGTCAATGGCGATTACAGAAGGACGGCGCTACGTACCATACAGCCAATGCTACACTCGATGTTTTGCGCCCCGTTTTTGAAGATCGCATTATCAGCCGCATAGCTGATTTCGTTCGGCCAATTTGAAGCTGCGATTTCATACCTTTGGACTATTATTTGTGGGGTACCGTCAAAGATAAGTGTTACGCCGCCAACCCAGAGGTAATTGACGCTTTTAAAGGACAATATTCGTGAAGCCATTGGTAAAATACAGCTGCACACAATCGATGTGCTTAAAAATTGGACCGATCGTGTAGGCTACTGCATTGCCGGCAGAGGCAGACATTTGAATGAAATTATTTTCCATTATTAAGCGGAAGAATTGTACTTTTAAATAAAAAAAAAAATTTTAGAAAAGCATTTTCAAAAAAAAAAGTTATTTGGCGGATCCTTAACAATTGCTAGATTCTGAAAGAAGGTTTTTTGAAAAACTTTTCATAGCAAGAGTTTTTATCTGAAGACTGTTGAGAGTGTCATCGAAAAAATATTTGGTTTGCACAATAGCTTCACACCTTATAAACCAACATACCAGCTACTTGTCCTTCAAACCTTTTCAAATAGTTGACAACTGTTCTGTGATGAATGGCTAGTGTCCTAGCAACATTTGCATGGCTATGTTTGATTTTTAAATTTTTCTGTAGTTTCATCAAATTTCTTAGTGAATCGTGGACCAAACAGAGATGGGTTTTTAACAACACAAATATCAAATTCAATTCGTTCATTCTTGTTTTCTTTTAGCATTGTTTAAACGTTTTTTCAGTAGTTTAAGACATATTCTTACCTTTTCTCCATAGACGATTCACCATATGAAGATAATGTCACAAACTTTCTCTAATTTTTTTTTATATGCAAATAACTTTTTACAGATGAATTTGGTTTTATGAAGCTCTTCTAAAATTCAGCTTAAAATATCAGCATTCAGACAAGTTATAGTGCTTTACAGTAATCTAAAGACAAACATATTTCGATCAGTTAATATTTTCAATTTTTAACCGACTGTAGTAGGCTTAGTAAAGTTTTACGCAATTTGTTTAACTATTTTCAATTCATTTATTATTCAAGCATTATCCGTATAATTCAGCAACTGTAATAACTGTTGTCTCAGATTATAAACTTAAATTTTTCCGTGTATTTTATTAAAACTTTTAAAACACCATCTGTGTTAAAATGTATTTAAATTCCATTTGTTCTAACACCACATAATAATAACTGTTCTAATTAGCTGCCTATAGCTGTATACACAAAAAAAAATCAAATTCATATTGTACAATCAACACAACACCTCCATAGAACATTTGTAGCTACTGCCTGCTTGTCCTAATCACACTCGCAAATATTTTATGAAAAGCAAAAAACTAAAGACATGAGGCCATATCGTTAACATTAAAAATAATGTTTTTCGTTATTTTTTTTTTTTGTATTTTGTTGAGTATCACTACACCCGATGCAAACTTTTCAGGTTTTTTTTTAAATTTTTTTTTTAAACTTTCCTTGGTCCACACAATATTTTGTTGGAGTTTTTTTTTATTTTTTTTTCTTGTAGTTTTAAGGATCTTTTTTTTTTGGAAAGTGTGTTACAAGTTCATAATTTAGTCCTTAATTTGCGTAACGCGTTGTGTGTTCTCTCTTAAAATGTTAAACTAAGAATGCACTCGTTCGTTCGTTCGTTCTTTTCGTTAAATGAGAGTCTTTTTTTACAAAACCAAGATTTCATCTTGAGGGCTTTTTTCTTTTGTGTATGTATGTGTGTGGTGCATATTTTTGAATGAATAAATTAAAAGTGTTGCCATAATGCTATTTATTTGTTCTAAATATTTATTTATGTATCTAAATATGAAATATTTCTATTGTAATTTATCTATTTTACATATATTAATGCGTGTAACAAATGTTTGTACATGAATAAACTCATTCATCCA
Source organism: Sarcophaga peregrina (assembly GCA_014635995.1). Taxonomy (NCBI): domain Eukaryota; kingdom Metazoa; phylum Arthropoda; class Insecta; order Diptera; family Sarcophagidae; genus Sarcophaga; species Sarcophaga peregrina. The sequence goes on from CM025791.1 coordinate 7,065,317, forward strand.
TTTAAGTTACATCTTTTATAAATTGTTATCGTACATCTGCATAGAGGTATGTCATCTATATGTAAATGAAAATTAATTTATAAATAGAAATCAAATCAGAATGCATAAATTATAAATAAATTTATTTCTATTCAATATACAACATTACGATAGGAATGACTAAGGCCTTGTTGTATAAAAACCAGTAATTGATTGATGGGAATCGAGTTAAGAATACCAAGGCAAACAATATGGAAAAATTTGGTTTTTATTTAAAGAAATTAAATTAATAAAAAAAAATATTTTTTATTTTACATTTATTATCCTTTCGAGTTTCTTTCTTAAGAAAAACTGTATTTCGTAATATTGTAGTTATAATTGTTGAGTCAACTTACTTTCATTGGCCATTATAATCTATTGGTTAGGATTACAGACTAGCTTCTCTCACTAATCATGTTTTATATGTTAATTTGATTCATGAGTAGCAGCATCTACAGTTTAAATCTTTATGGCAATTTTATTTCTCTCTCTCTCTCTCTCTCTTTCCCTCTCTCTTTAACTCCGTCGGAAGACAGCCAAGGGGAGTTAGCGAAGGAAATATTTCTCTTTTTTTTTAAATATCAGAGCTGAGGTTTTCACTCAGGACCTCATGTCAAATAATCCAACACCTTACCTTCTACAATATATTGACCAATTATTGAATAGGAAACTTTTAATTGGTTCCGTACAAAACATAAACGCACAAGTACAAAATCCTACAACTGAAAATATTGCCACTTGGACCGTATAATGCCTGTGTGTAACCATTACATAGCGAATTTGGCAGCAAGATTTCATTGTTAGGTCTTATGTATGATATTCGATAAAAGTTATTAATAAGAACTGTTGTACACAATCCATGAATTTATGAATTTATTTTAAATGGAATTTCTGCGAATAAAAAATTGATAGACAGACAATAAAAATAAATAAAATAAACCACAAATGTTTGCAGTCTAGAAATAAATTCAGGTTGATATAGTCGCCTTAGTCAGGCGACATCAAAACAACGATTTTAAACGATTAGGAATAGATTCTACTAACGTTTTTGTGTAACTTTATTTTAAACAAAAATCTTTATTTTATTTACTTCCTTTTGAATAAATATTAACCAAATACTGAATAATTTCATGGTGGGCCATTTTCACTGTGATCCACTGTATGTATAGTCAAAAAACAATCACAGTTATGCAGCGAAAAATTTATTCTGTACAGAGTTGTTAACCGATTTTATTCATCATTCATGAACAGAATACTTTGTAGTACAAATCGATAAAATTGAACATTTTTTCCAATTAGAGCTCACATTTTAAAGAATTTAAAAGACACTATCTTGTATACCCCTTTGGAATTTTTATTGAATGCAGCTGGCTTTTGTTTATTAAGTAGCCATGGCAACCCTTAACATATTATTTATTATACAGCAAAGCATAGAAAAAGCAACAAAAAGACACACACTTTTAATGAATGAAAACTGTTATACGAGTAATAAGCATGGACCTCTGCACACATTAATAATAAAAAAAAGCTTTACTTAATCTCATTACGTATTTTATGCAAGTTCTCTCTATTATTCTCTCTCTCTCTCTCTCTCTTCCTATCTCTTACTTTCTTTTAGTATATACAAAAATATTATTTTTGTTCATTTTATTTTGTTTTGCTTTGTTTTGTTTCGTTTTTTTTCCAAACTCTCAATAATAAACGAATTTTACTCTCTGAATTATTACTCATTGTTTTGCATAATGTTTGCAGTGCTTGTGTTTTTCCTTTTTTCGTTTTTTGCTGGCTATCAACTATTAAACAAGCCTTTTTTATTGTTGTTTTGTGCTCTTATTTGTTTCATTTTTTTGTTGTTGTTTTTTGTTTTTGCTGAACAAGGGAAAGAAAATGAGAGATTCTTATCACCAGGAAAACAACAACATCTGGTACTACAAACAAAAGTTGTGTTGTGTGGGTTAAGGAATGATTTTTGAAGTGGTTACAATACAACAGATACTACAACGAGTACTAAGGCAAAGAAGCATTAAAAAAAGCCAACAGCTACAACAACAATCCATGCCAAATCTGACCAACAACACAAACAAAACAGCACAGAAAAAGTAAAAGTGAAGAATTGTAAAAAGCCGGTAGGCATGCAGCAACACGCTTTTAAGACACAACACACACGAACTCACGAACACATGAATACACTTTTAAGATTAAGATTCTCTCTGGCTGGTTGTTAAGTTAATTATGGGCTAGGGAGTAAGAGAGAGAGAGAGAGAGCGTGACTGTGTGTGCAAATGTATGTACAAATGTATGCGTGCGTGTATGTTTCTCTTACACTTTTATATGCAACGGTGGGCCAATTAACTAAAGAGCCATGTGATTACATTAAATTATTAAAAGCGACAAAAAATAAAACAAAAATAAAAAAGCCTGTCTAATTCAACACCACCATTATTCATCATTACTGTTGTTGTTGGTCTTGTTGTTGCCTAGGTAAAGCTTTAACAGACAGATGCGTGTGTGTGTATGCATGTATTGGTAAAAGAGAATGCGTCTCTAACAATTAATTACTTAATGTTTGTCTTTTTTTGCGAAATTGCTCGTAGTGTGTTCATTCGTTCGTTCGTTGCTCTTTTTATTAACCGCATTGTGCATATGAATTATCTAGCCGCCAGCAAGACTGACAGATTGGTCTGTCTATGCAGTATATATGTGTGTGTGTGTGTGTCTTTCAGTCAACGTCTTACAATTGCTTTAAAATGTGACACACAAAGGCGAGCATATTTGCTTGTTGACTTTACAAATTAGAATGAAAAGTTTCTTTCTATTATTAAATGTTGTCGTCGTCGTCCAATATTTGTTTAAAGAATTTAATTTTTAGACAAATTTTTGGCAAATAAAGACTTTTATTAAGAAGATAAAGTTTTTAGTGGCCTAATAATCCGTATTTAATATTAGAGAAACTATGCTTAATTTAAAGCAATAAGATTATGAAATATTAAGTTTTTGACTGAGGACATGAGAATAACAAAGTTATGAGTGGTTGGTTGCTGGGCAACATTTAAGAATTACGTTCTCGAGGACATTTTTTTGAAACATTTTTATCGATTTTCAAAAAAACACGCTACAAATTTTAAGCACATTGTGATGTTAAGTAACTCGAATACGACAATGAAGTAAAATTATGGAATCAGATGTGCAGCAACAGATAATGAGTGCAAAATACAAAATAAATTCAAAATCATCACAGCATACTGTGTCGTAAGATTCATCTTTCCGGATAGACGTTTCAGTATGAAGTCCCCTATTGAAGCTAGGTTTAGTTGAGGTACAGTGAACTCGCGAAAACGTGAACACTCGAAGGTGTGAACGTCTCAGAACCGTGAACAAATTTATTTTTCCACAGAAGAATATTCTAAAACGTAAACGATATCTGAAAACTCGAAAACGTGAAAAATTTTCTTATTTTTATATTCTGTTTTATGTTTGAACTTTTGTATTGTACTCCTTTATGTATCCTGATGTTAAAAGCTTAAGATTTAGAAATTTGCGATCAAATTAAAGAAAATTATCGTGGTTTTAACACCAGTATCGGATGGGTTAAAAAAATTTAAGAAAAGGGTTGGTGTTCGCCTTCTTAAAATTTCCGAAGAAAAGCTTTCTGCACAAGAGCAATTTTTTGAACCATTTAAAGAAAAGTTAAAAACAAAAATTGACGAACTCTCTCTTTGTGAAGATCACCTTTATAATGCCGATGAATCCGGTTTATATTGGAAGCAGTTACCATACAAAACATAATTGTCGTCACTGGAGAAAAATGCTCCAGCCGCCAAGATGGAGAAACAACGATTAAAGTTAATTTACTGTTAAAACATGTAAAATTTTTATGACTGGTTTCATCAATGTTTCGCTAAAGAGGTAGGCCTCAACTGAGAAATTTAAAACTGAAAACCACAATAATTTTTGGTTTTAACTTTCTGTGTTCTTAACTAAAAAGGGGCTACCGGTAAACGCCCTTGAATCTCAATTGAGTCCTAATGACGCATTCATTTGTGTAATGTTTTTGGCACAATACGTCGCATCGTTATTTCAGGCTGTGGACCAGAATGTTTTTAAAATAACAAAACTCTATTCTAGAAACAGTCTCTTGGCATTATTGGCTGAATTTCATAATAAATTTGAAACAATTACTGCGAAAAGTATTTTAAATTTAATTTCAGACAAAGATGACACCGATCATTTTTTTCTTATTAAAATATTTATCATTATTCATATTAAATAGAGTAATTTTTTGTTTCAAATTTGGGTACTCGATAACGTGAAAAAATTCGAAAACGTAAATTGCCTTGGTAAAAATTAGTTCACGTTATCGCGAGTTCACTGTATAATCAATTTCACTTAGAGGCTTAAAATCCTCACGTGGAATAAAGGATATACATAATGTGCGCGTTGTGACAAAGTGACGTATGGTGTCTGGCTAGTAAAAAATAACAGAAATTTTTATATTGTCTTGACGTCTTTTAGAAATGAAAAGAAATTCAATATTTGTGTTGTATCATTTGATATTTCAGACTTGTATTACAGTTTTTATGACCTAGTTTCTCGCATTGTGTGTATCAATTCTACAAATGAGTGGCGGGACTTAGAGTTTAAAGTTGACTCCAAACGACAATTTTTAAAAAAGTTTTCATGGCAATTTTTTATTTACTCTCAGAGTTTTTGCCAGCAATCTACTAAGAGGAAGCCGCCAAAGAAATATTTTTTTTTATATTTTCGTTTTGTTTTTTATAAAGAAAAATAAATTTTTCTTAACAAAACGGCTGCTGATTAATTTCATAAATTGTATTTGTCTACGGAAATTCTAATAAACAAACCCAAGTCTATGTTTAAAAATGCTTATCAATAGTGTCCTACATTTGAAAACTACTTCCAAACTTTAAGCCTTTACCTCCATCTTTTAATCAAAAATGCGGCCGCCGCCAGTGCTCTAACAACATTTCAAATTTAAAATGAATAAAAAAATTTTTTTTAATAAACGCTCATCGTATCTAATGAATCTTTATTTTGTAAGGCCTTAAACCTGTAAAGTCGCAAAAAAAATTAATAATTTTTATTTGTAAAAAATACAAAAAACAACTAAAAACACATCGGCGACAGCACCACAGCACGTTGATTGACAAGGTTAAAATAAACAAAAACAAAGCAAAAGTATCTACAAACCAGCCATACAATAAATAATAACAACAACAACAAAAAATTATTTGAACGATACACATTTAATGGAAACCAAAAAATTATTTAAAAATTTACAAAAAAAAAAGACAAAAAAAATATTTTCAAACAACGTTGTAAAAAGGCAGAGAGGCTTATTGGAGGGTAGAATCTTAAGTGTCAGGTCTTTAATCAATCAGCCTATAGCTCAGTTTAAACCAACAGCAGACTACGCTGCTTTAATACTGGCCGACTGGGCGAATTTGTTATGAAATCCATTAGTTTGTGTGAATTTAAGGTTCAATTAGTCGTAACATAATCCATAACCGTAAATTTACTATTAGCAGCAATCAGTGCTGCCATGGCTATAAACAGCTGTTTACGTTAATTGCACATATGTATTTTTCAAAAGTACAAAAGTAAACAACAAAAAAAATGTGTATACATGTAAGTAAATTCAGCAAACAGCTGTTTATGGTTATGGCAAAAAACCAAAATTCAATTGGTACTAACCATTGTTATGACTATGGTATTATGGTAAGTCACCTATAATCGTGGTGATGTCCATAAAGTTGGTTAAAACAGCTGATTTATATGGTTATGGTTAAGTCACGACTAATTGAATCTTTATTCGTTGTTGTTTTTCTTTTGTTGTTGTAATTAATTTTGTTAGATAATTAGTATGAATGATGTGTATCGATTAAAATTAAAATTGACTTAATTATAGTGAGAATATAAAGAAAGACAAAATTTTTTTTTTTATTTTATTTTAATTGCTAATAAAAGCGACGCATTAAATTATTAAAGAAAAAAATTATTAAAAATGGTTGCGAAGGTTTATGATAGTATAAGGGTTGCTATATTTATAGAGGTCACTGTACGAGGTGCAGTCAACCTCACGTTGAGGTACTAGTAAAGTCTGTTCCACTTCAAACAGGGCATTACAGTCGAGCTTCTATAATTGGAACTTCTATTACTTGAATTGGTGGTGGTCACCGTGGTCTAGTGGGTAGTGTGTTGGCTTATTAGACAAAAGGCCCGGGTTCGAATCCCAGGTCAGACATCAAAACGAAAAAATATTTCTTCCGCGACTTCCTCTCAGCAGATTTCTAGCAAAAGCTTCTCAAAAATCTGTCGTTCGGAGTCGACTTTAAACTGTAGGTCCCGCCACTTATGTATAAAATTAACGCACACAGCATAAGTGGTGTGAGAAGCTAGGTCGTAATCCTGACTGAAGGGTTGTAATGACCAATTATGTATGTATGTATTACTTGAATTTTCTAGAAGTTAAAGCACAGCAACAGCATCTTGCAGAGAAATTCTATTAGGTTTTGCTTCTTTAACTTGAAGTTTCTATAAGATGAAGTTTTTTCTTCTGGATAATGGTGATTCAATTTATAGAAGTTAGACTGTATTTGGCTTTCGTTTGCGCTGCTATTAAAGTAGAAGGCTATGCTATTAGCAGTAAGGCTCAACGCTGTCAATTCTGGTCTTATGTGGACTACGAACATGATGCTATACTGAAAAGCCATAGACAGACTAGGATCTCTTATTAGAACTTTCTAAATAGAACCGCTCGATTTTAGAATTACAATTAAGGGCTTCTGGTTTAAAGAGCCGGAGGTTGCCAGCAATCATAATCCTATGTCCCTCAGGGGAAGATAATTTTCAACTTTTTACACACATAGGGCACGAACATCAAAAATGTTCGTTAAAAGGACCGTAAAAATTCATTCAGTTGCTTTCAGTGAAGCAGGTTCTCGTCGCTTCTTTTTGAAATTTTTTTGTATATCAATTATACACCCATAGAAAAATTGCAGTAGGATCCACTATTTTCTAATGAGATTCACTACTAACAATTTTCCTCTGGGTTAGCACATGCCTCTCTCAAATAAACTCACATTTTTATCATGTTCCCTTTGTGTCGGCGTCTGCTCATAAGCATTTATGAAATTTTTAATGGCATCATTCAATAAAATTTACTGTGTCAGTAGTTGTACTTTGACAAAAAAAAAAAGGGACAGATAAGCAAACAAGAAAGAGCAGCAAGCAGGGCAAATACACAACCTTCTAGTGAGTATTTTAGTGTTCGTTCGCGAATCATACGTATTTTGTGATTCTTGTACGTGGTAAGTTATGGAGAGTCGAAATCAACAATATTGTACGTGTTGTATGAATACGATGAGCACTTCAAACTTTGAATATGAGCAGAGGGAGGTTCCACGCCCAATAAAGTTAGTAAGTAAGCAAGCATATCTTCTCTTATCTGGGCAGTAGGCAGACAAAAGACGATTATTATTACAGACTGGATTATATATCCAGCCCGTAACATTTATGCTGCATTGTTAGCAGTAGTATTCGGTGTTTTTTTGTTTTTATTTCGTAAGACTTATTGTCGTATTGAATTTTTGCTTTGGCAATTATTTTTAATAAATTCTTCTCGAGTCTTGTATTTTTATGGTCATAATTTTTTTATTTCTTATTTTTTGTTTTTTTTTTTTGAAAATTTATTTTGGCAACTGAATTTTGTTAATTTTTATTCATGCGATTTTAATTTTATTTTGTATTTTTCATATTATATTATTAATGTTTTATTTGTTGTTATCGTTGTTGCCACACAGTCCAAATTCATTTATTTTGTGTTTTTGTTTTTGGTTTTTTTTTCTAATTTTATGATTATTTAACACATCTGCCTGCCTGACTGCCTGCCAACGCTCAAACACTGTCTCTATCTCTCACTCTTGGCCAATATTTTTTGATTTTATAATTTTTTTTGTTCATTTTCATTTTGTATGAGTTTTGAATTTCTCAGAAATAATTCCAAAATCAACAGAAATACCCACAAAAAAAAAAAAGGAAGAACAATTTGTTGAAAATCTAATTTATGAAAATATGCAGAAAAAAACATCAGAAAAATGAAAATGAAATGAAAATATTATTCGCAATTGATCTAGTCTAGTAAGTATTAGTGAAATATTATTGTTGTTTCAATTCTAAATTTTATTTATTTTTTTTGGGTTTCAATTTAATCTTTAAATATGTTTCGTTGTGCATTTATTTTTTGTTTTTCCTATTTCCAATTAAAATTGTCAAAAATTTTAATCTGGTCAAGTGTGTTACAAATCTGTGCGTATTAAATTTTAAATTACGAAAAACGAACACCAAAAAAATGGAAAAAATAAAACAGAAAAACCTTTTTTTTGAAATAAATTTTAACCACAGAAAAATTGTATTTCAATGAATGAATTAAGATTTCTAAGTTCTGTTTTTATTTATTTTTTTTTTTTATTATCTTTGCGCGCATTTGTTTAGAGAACTCTACACGAGAATGTGTATCTAAAAGATTTCAACATTTAAATTAATACATTAGTGAATAAAAAAATAGCACAACATTTTGTTTTATTACGAATTATTTGGTATAATAATAGCGTTAGCTTAACGTGGCACCATTACATAATTGGTGATTACAACCATGAGTGGCGGAATCTACAGTTAATTCCCTGCTTTTTAAGAAATTTAAGATCTCTGATTACAACGTAGGTGCTTTATTCGAATGATATATGATTTGAGAAACTTTTAATTGCAATTTCTTCTTATCTTCAGAGCATTTTTTTCTAAGGCCAGAGGTTAAAAAATCTAACAAAATTCCTTCAAGACAACAGCAATTTCCTGACATTATTCACACACGTCTTCAAACATTTGCTGCTGCAATCAATGCGAATTAATTTGATTTTCTCTACCTTGATATCTAGCTAGACTAGATACTTATATATTTTGGTAGTCGTTTATAAGAACAGAAACCAAATAAAATCTCTCATGTTGAGCGCCCTGGTAGTCTAGGGGGTAGTGTGCTAGACTATTAGCGTGAAGGTCGTGGTTTCGATTCCCATCAGAGGCTCTGGTCTGTGACACTACACCGGGCATATGGTCGAAGTTACTCAGCTCGTATATGATTATAATATAATTTGTAATTGTATTGTAATTCTTAAATAAATAAATAAATCTCTCATGTCCATTGACATACAACTAACCCATCATGTAGGCTCTTTTTGCGCTCACAATTGGGAATACTAACTTACTCTGTGTATGAAACCTATCATATATCAAATTTCCTTAACTTCTGCCACTCCTCTGAGACGAATTATGCCTCTTATGGTATCATACCTGGAATACAGAGATCTCGACCTTCAAAAAGCTAGGCAATGACATAAAAATTGCTCCTTCGTTTCGATGTCTTCATATTTTGCATTCATGATTTTCCACCAGGCCAATACGGCTCAAATGTACATCTAAGTCAGGGTCCCGTAAGTACGCTCATAAGCGCACTTAGATCGTTCTTATTTAGTTTAAAAACACTCATGGCTATCTGCCTTCAATGAGCTCCTCTCGAAGTATTTTTGTGAATCTTTCTACTTGTTGTTTATTCCTCAGTTTGGTCTTTAATGCAATGCAAGGCATTGGATTATCCAAGCTTAAGATATAATGGTCGGGCTTTAATAACCAAAATGTTTGCTTTTTCATTTCCAATCACCTAATGATGACTAGCAACCCATATAATGCGTAACGTTCCATGCCTGAAGTAATTATTAATTGACTTTTTCTTATTCATTGTTTTAATATCAAGTCCTGTTACTGAATACTTTTTGGTAATGAACAATACCTAAGGAACTGGTTTGAAAGAAAAGATATGCCCTTGATAAGAAATGAAACACCTTCTTTTACGACCAACAATCAAAAGGCAGCCCCCCAGTTCATATGCACTACATTGTATTAAAAAAAAAAACTAGAGAGAATAGATTTTTAGCAGGAGGGCAACTATAAAAAATATAAAATTCTTATACAATTTATGTACTTAATTTCGCCCTTATGACAGTAAAAAAATATGCACTTAAAATATGTTCTAAAAGAAAGAAAAACATGCTTAAAAAATTTTAAATATGCGGCAATAATAAAATAGGAAACTCAAGTAAATCATAAAAAATAACCAACAAAAGATCATAAAAACAAAAAAACAATGCCAGAGTAATAAAAATAAATCAGAAAATATGCTTTGAAAGTGTAATATTGTAACAACAATATACGTATACATATACAGTGGGAAGCAAAAATGAAGGCATGTTACATAAAATATCGCATAAAATGATATACAATGATTCCTTTCAAATTAGAAAACAATTACGATTGATATTACCTATCCTCTCATTCAACTAGAACTCTTCACAGTTTTCAACTGCCTCTAGAGTTTTATGAAGTTGTAGAGTGTCGGCAAATCTGACCGAAGTAGCCGCAGTATAGTAGGTAATGTGTTGGCTTATTAGACAAAAGACCCGAGTTCAAATCGCAGTTCAGACATCAAAACAGAATTATGAAAATATTTCTTCGGCGACTTCCTTTTACCATATTTCTGGCAATAACTCTGAGAGTGAATAAGATTGCCACGCGATTTTTTTACTGCAGGGCCGTCTACTCATGTATAAAATTAACGCACACAACATAAGTGGTGTAAGAAGCTGGATTGTAATCCTGACTGAAGGTGTAATGGCCAATTATGTATGTATGTGTATGTATGTATTGATTTTAAACTGTAAGTTCCGCCACTCATGGAGAAAACTAACATGAACAGTGTGGTTGGTTTGAGAAACTAGGTTGTAATACTGATTTAAGTGTTGCAATGAACAATTAAGTAAGAAAAATTAAACTAAAAGAAAGAATGTTGGACAAAATGACAAAATCTATGCACCTTTCGTCGTAGGAAGGAAATTAAAATGTTTTTTTTTTTTATTCAAACACAAGTTACTGATGGGCGCACTAACCTCGGTAGGTATAGAAACATATTATTACGTTTTTACCTTTTAAAACATTTAAAATATGAGCTTTTTGATTGCAAAGCAATTAAAAATAAATTCGTGTTTAGTTTTAATTACAATTCTTTATTATTCGCACAATTCTATGTGCCATTGTTCACTACTTTATGTAAACAACAACAATTCCCTTTTTTGTTGTTCCTCTGTTTATACCCTTTGCATAAACAAAAACAATTACTAGACAATTATTCGACAGATCTTTGTAATGGAGATCTTCAAACAACGATTACTCTCTACAAATACACCGCATCTTCACACAAGACTGACTGAACTTTACTCACCCAGTAGCCTACTTTGCAAAGTAGCAGTCAGATGAACGTTTTCGAAGTCCTTCTCGAAATCTTTATAAATGTAAATATTGGTGTTTACATTTATTATTGTAGTGTTGTTTGTGCATTTTTTATGCTGGTGTTTGTTATTATATTAAGCAGTACGTACAATAATTTGTAAACAGGTTTGTTTACTACATTGTTTTGTCTTTGTAGCTTTTATTTATAATTTTAATGTTAAGCGATGTAAAAGCAAAACACCAGTATGTATTTAGATTATTCATTTCGGCAATTATGTATATAGACGCCTCCGTTCTATAATATTCTTAGTCGAAAAAATGTGTTTTGAGTTATGAGCTCTCAAAGTTTTCACGCGTCGATATGTTCTCTATGATACCACATGAAGCCCAATCAAATGGTATTCAGTTTCATCAGGAACGAGAACAAAATGAATGAAAACGTATGCCTGTCATTCTGTTTAACGTATATAGGTCCTTTGCAAAATTTTCAAACAAATTTGATTGAAACTCTCTTCGATTTTCTTGTTCTTTTAAACTCCTATCTGTTCCATAAAGTTCAAATAGTTTCCAACTGCAATCAGTTAATCTGAGTACAATTTTCTATTAATAAGCGGTTATTGCAATAAAAAAAAATGTCTTTTCAATTGATTACATTTTCCTAATGAGCCCTAACACCTTTTACAAGGCAAAGTGAACTTTAAAGTAAACCCGCTAGGCACGTAAAGTCGTTGAATAAAAGCGGTTCATGCCACTACCACACTCATGAATAAAACATAAAATTGATTTATTTTTAGTTGTGTGATCATATTGCAACAAATTAAAGAAAAACACGGTTGAACCTAAAACAGCAACAGCAATAACTACAACAACAAGAACAACCATGTTTTTTATACCAGCTTTTAAAAAGTTTATGCAAAACTGCTGCAGTTCAACTACTTAAAACAACAAAAACGATAAAAAACAAGAGTGAGATGAATGAAATGGAATGGAAGTTTTAAAAAGTTGTCCATGTATCACAAACACACACACTTTACCTAAGCAACTATATACACTGAGCGTCAAAAGTAAGTAAACACCAATGAAATAATTCATTTTCTTAATTCATTTCCAAAAACAAAAAAACAAAATTATTGTTGTGCTACAAGTATATTTTTTATAAAAATTATAGTGGATATTGACTCACTTATGGCGCTCAGTGTATGTACATATGCATTTTATATAAACTTTTAGCATTTATTTAAAATAAAATTTAAAATAAAAAATAAAATCAAACCAGCAGCCAGTAATATTTTGTAGTACCAGCTGCCAGATAGAAAAGTGAGTTTGTAAAGCTTTTTACGTGTGTTAAAATGTATGTGTTGTTTACACACTCAACATACCATACGTACATACTTCACTATGGGACTGGGGACCAGGAACCACAGCAGAGAAGCATTGATGGCAGCAGTAAATGATGAATATGACTTTTTTCTTTAACTTTATGTACGTTTAATTAAACTTGGTTAAAAGTATTAATAATAAAACACACACACACACACATATATATACACACATAAACCCATATATGCATACATACACACACTCAGTCATAGAATAATAGAATTACTTTAAAGTGAATAACTTAATAAAACAATAACAATAAAAATAAATAAATAAAAATGAAATAAATAATGAAGACACAAATTTAAATTAATGGACGGATGGATGGAAGGATGGCTAGATAAATGGTTGGATAGATAGATGAACTGCATCAGTTGTTATACGAAAAAAAAAAACTTCAAACCACGTAATGCTGTTAACTCTTGGAAAAATTATTTCAGAAATTATGATGGCAAGCTTTTGTATGTTTTTTCTTTGTTTTGCTTTGCTATCGGATAACCAAATTTCTTTATTACTTTACACGACTTTATTTATAAACGTCCATCATTCAATCAATAAATGCTTTGCGTGTTGCAAGCATTTATTTCATCGTTTTTTTTTTTTTTCTTGTTCAATAATGGCTGTTGAAACGTTTTACAATTTCTGTTTTACTAGCTATACATACAGACATACATACGTTCACTTAAAAAGTGAAACTGAACTGACAGACAGACAGACAGACTTTCAACATTACAAATCGCCAGCTACCGCCGAAAAATTAAAAGACACGAAAGCTTAAAACACAATGCAACAAAATAAAAATAAAATTGAAAAACGCATAAGAAAGCAGAGATCAGCAATGAATACTCAAAAAAATAAGTAGTATGAGTCATACTCATAATTTCTAATACTTATACCCCTTCATACTTCATACTTATTTTAATATCATGGATCCCCATGGAAGTCGCCATGGTCTACTAGATAGTGTGCTGGCTTATTACACTTAAGGTCCGAATTCAAATCCCAGGTCAGATATCAAAACGAAAATATTAAAATATTTCTTCGGCGACTTCCTCTCAGCAGAAAATCTCTGACAGTAATTAAAATTACCATGAAAATTTTCTCAAAAATCTGTCCTTCAGAGTCGACTATAAACTGTAGGTCCCGCCACTCATGTATGAAATTAACCCACACAACATAAGCGGTGTGAGAAGAAGCTAGATCGTAACCCTGACTGAAGGTTTGTAATGGCCAATTATGTATGTATGCATCTGGAACCTCTACTCATATCCAAAGTCTGAAGTACTCATCATATTCATACCGAACAACACAACACGTATGATGTTGTTGATTTCGACTTTCCATAACTCAACATTTCCAAGAATCACAAAATAAGTATGATTCGGGTACAAACACTCAAAATTTTCCTCTGGTTGCTCCTTTGTCCTTTTTCCTTGTGTGTTTTTGTTTTTTTTTCTTTTGTTGTAAATATAACAACGACTAAGACTGTAAATTTTGATGAATGATTCAAGTCACTCGAATCATTTATAAGTGTTACAAGTATTTTTCTAAAGTTATAAATCTGAATGAGTAGGCTTATGAATCAAACATATTTCGAATGGTATGAGTTTGATATCAACTTTGTATGCATACTTATTGCAACCTATACTTATAAATCAACGTTGTAGTGAGTATGAATAAGTGAATCAGAGTATGTAGTTAAATTTCAATATTCTTTGACTCACTCAAACTCAAAATTTCATGAGTACTTAGGTTAGAGGACGTGCACTTGTCAACTGTGACAAGTACAATACCCGGAGATCGAATTGACCCATTGTACAACAAATATACAAATGTACTTATGAGTAGCGAAAAAGCGATTCATTGATGATCCCAGCTATCTACCTATAGAGGTAATTTGAGGGAAAGAAGGCCAGCCAAGATTCTCATGGCTGTTGACATACACCTAAGCCATCATGTAGTATTGTTGTGAGCTCACGAATAGGAATACTACCTTACTGTCTGGCTGACGTCTGCATCTTGAACAGAATTCCTTAAGTACAAGATCTCGAACTTATGAATGATATCTTCATGTCCTGCATTTTTCAAATTTTTGATATACGTTCATAGTCGTGGTTAGGTCGCCCTTATTTAGTTTTAAAATACGAATGTTTTCTCTCCTCATTAAGGTCGCTTCATCTGACGTTTTCACCTGCTTTCTGAGCTTGGACTTTAATATACTGAAAGTCATTGGGTTATCCAAGGTTAAAGCTCTAATATACAGAATATTCGCATTCTCATCAACCATCATTCAATTGCTGACCATCATGATTGTTTATTCAAGATTACAACCTAGCTACTCACACAAACATGGGTTGAGTGTGTTAATTTTTTATGCATGACTGGCAAGATCTACAGTTTGATCTCGACTAATATCCTAAAAGAACATCAACCTTATCTTTCGAGGCATTTATAACAAGGTCTGCCGTTATTCATCACATAATCGAATCTGGCTTGTCATAAGTTTTTGTTGTTTAGTGTAATAATAATTATTTTAACAATTTTCGCACCAATTTGCGAAATTTTCTTTTAAGTAACGAGTGTAACAAAATTTTCTTGTTTTTTTTTTGTTGTTTATTTTTAATTTTGAAAAACTTACGAAAGCAAAAAATGAAAACCGAAATGATTGTTCATCAATTTGGAACGTAAAAATGGAAAAATGATGATCTGTTTGTGTTATGTGAGTGAATATTATTTCGTTAAAATTTTAATTGGCTTTTCTTGTTATGAAGCAGAACGTATTCGCATGGTATGCGGCAAAATAAATTTAAGTAAGCGAATCAATTTTTCTGAGATTTTTAAATGACATACCAAATCAAAAAAAATCCATTTCATTGGAGACAATGTTAAAAATACAAACAAATTTCAATTTGTTTATGTTTATGGTATTTTATTTGATTGAATTTTCCTTTTATTTTATTGCCTTTAAATATTCGATTAGTTTTAATTGAATTGCGCATCCATTTCATATCGATTTCATTTGATTATCATTCATTCATTCCAATTGATTGATTTGAATGAAAAACAAAAAATTTAAAGCAAATTGCTAGAAATTATAACAGTTTTGTTTTGTGATTTTATTTCACTAAAGAGTATTAATATTCCTCTTCAATTACTTTCAATTTATATGACTTTAAACGTGGCAAATTTCCTGATTGACCGTTAGACTGCAATCTATGATTGACGCTTTACATGTTGAATAATGATGTGAAGAGATTGATTGATTGAAGTAGATTATAACGAACATCAGCAATAAAGAACAGGAGTTTAGATCCAGCGTATCATCTACAACTATGAGGGAATTATCCCCAATTAATACTCTTGTTTTCCCACATTTTTCAAGCTCTTTTTTTTTGTACTGATGCAAAGAACTGCATGCTTGAAGCTGATGATTGAAGTGAAAAATAAAGAAAATTTCTGTACAAAATCAAAAACTGTTGGAAGATTTACATACATACATACATAATTGGTCATTACAACCCTTCAGTCAGGATTATTGACCTAGTTTCTCACTCCACTTATGTTGTGTGTGTTAATTTTATACATAAGTGTATAAGAATTTTTTGAGAAACTTTTCATGGCAATTTTTATTTACTCTCAGAGTTTTTGCCAGAAATCTGCTGAGAGGAAATCGCCGAAAAAATATTTTTTGTATTTTTCCTCTGATGTCTGGCCGGAGGCTCGAACCCTGGCTTTACGTCTAATAAGCTAACACACTACCTATTAGACTACGACGACTTCAATGTTGGACTATTTAGGAGACGATAATTCAGCGAAATAAAAAAAAATTGTGGAAGCTTGTTGGTGAAGTAATTTTTTACAAAACTACACACTGGCATTCCATAAATACAGGGAGTTTCATAAGAAAGTTTTCACAATGGCAAGCTCAAAGAAATGTAGCTGCAATAGTAGGTTTCATAACTATGTAGGCATTCTGTATATCATTTCCAAATTGTCTTTTTGTGTGTCACATTTAAGAAATTGTAAACAATACAACAGCAGCTGATTGGAGCCCCATATATTTTCCTAAAAATACCACAAATTTTCCATTTCATTTTGCCATAAATTGGAGATAATTTATGTATTTTTAAATCAATGTTTACATGCTACAAAAAACACATAAATTATGGCCTACTGGGTAGTCTACCACCATTTTGGTTTTATACGCACTTGAAAGTATGAAACGAAGAAAACTTTTTGTAAAGTTTAAGACATCCTCCAAGTCATCTTCTACTTGTGTTTAATGGAATTCCTTTTCATTTATCCGGTATACGGTATACGGTTTTGTTTATATTATAACGGTGGTTACTCTTTTAGCAAATTATTCACCAACTCAAGACCACCGTTAAAATTAAAAGCAAACTTTTCTTCTTTTTTGGAATTTAAATGTTTCGCTTTATTTTTGTCATGTTGCCAAAGCATTTAAATAGTTGGAGGGAGATGAATGATGGTGGTGATGATAAAAAATTGAAAAGGCAAAAACCCAAGAAAGATAAGAAAATTTTTTTAGCAAAACCATACGTTGTAAACCAAAACAGAATGAAAACAAAAAAAAATAAATAAAAACGGAAGAAATAAAATCAAAAAAATGTAATAATTCAAGCATAATTTTAAGCTCTCTGTACAAGACATTATCTTCAGAAATGTTCATTTTTTAGATTCTGTTTTTGGCTGCTTGAAAAGCCTAGAAATAAAAAAAATTCGGCCATGATCTTCCTACATATTCTGTATTGATTCTGATGTTTAATTTTCCTATTTCGTAATAAATAAACAAATTTTCAGTAAAAGTTTTGTGTGGTAATTTTATAGAAAAACAGCAAAAAAAAAAACTTGTAAAAAGAAAAATAATGGAGATTTCGAAATTCCAAAAAACAAACTTTTAAAGATTATGAACTAAAATTTATCAGACCACCATCACCATCATTACTCACTCTGCTTATCCATTATCTATCTCTACAAAAAAAAAACAGAAAAAAACCAAAAACATTCTACAATTATATTGTAGTCTTCATAGTTAGGTAGGCTCGAAACCATGTGTTTTTCTTACTTTTTTTTCTGTCTACTCAGTCAGTCAGTCGCAAGATTAGATTTTAATTGTTAAAAGAATGATGAAGATGATGAGATAAACAGTTAAACTATTTAGAATATAAATTCTAAATTCTTTATTTATTTCTTATTATTGTTGTTGTTGTTGTTGTTGTTTTGTATTTATTTTCATTTCCTTCAACGCTTTTAATAGTGATGGTGGTCCATAGAATATTATATACCATCCGTCAAGGACATAAGACTTTATAGAATTTAAAAAACGAAAATTAAATAAAAAAAAATTAAAAACAAATTTGTTTAATTAACATAGTTTTGTTTACAATACCTTTTCAAAAAAAAAAAAAAACACATGCTATAGAGAAAATTGATTAATTAATTTAATTGAAATAAATAACGCATTTAATTAAAGAAATAAATTTAAATTTAATGCTGTGCTGTGTTATGTGCTGTAGCAAGGGTAAATCGTTAAGAAAATTTTTTAAATTTCAATTAGTTTTTTGCAGAAATCCATTAGGCAAACAACATTTTTCTTAGAACTAATATCTCAAGGTACGGTCATGTTATTACCATCACATTTTTTTTTTTTTGTTTTAATTGGTTTGAAAAGTTTTAAAAATTTTTACGAAATTTGATTTTCGCCCTTTGTTCTCTACTCTACTAGACACCCTCTATGGCGTAAACACAGTTATATTTGTTTTCATTCATATCCGATACTTTAAGACAAATGAGTTTGAATTGCAATCCACTGTGTTGGAACCAGAGATCAGTAATGAATCGTTTTTTCTCTACTCATAAGCACTCATAAAATTATAAATAAAAGTGAGTGAACAATATTAAAATGTATCTAAGTCAGGGATGGAAAAGTTGGATAATTGTACTTTTTTAGCACTATTTGGAAGTTAAAAATACCATAGCACCTCAATGACTTATTTGGCACTATTGCTAATGTTCTCTACTTAATTACATCATTCAAATATTCTGTCTCATCAGTGTATAATTTTTTGTTATCGTTTCATTTGCATATGGCAACTCGTTGCTAACTTGACATATCAAGTGTTATAAAAGGAATATTATCCGTTCCACATTCATCTGCAAATGTAGAAAGGATATTTTCATACCAAAATTTAATGAAGATCAAAGGTACAAATGGACTGTTTGTTTTGACCGTCTCTTATTTAATCCAAGCAAGGGATTTATTGAAGTCACTTAATTAGTTGGGTGCTACAATTTTGAAATAACAAATTGTTTGCTGGTACAAAATTTATCATAAATAGTGATTTAAAATTTAGATCTTTTTTATTCCTTTATAGTTCAGTATTAAAGTAGGTTGTTAAGTTTAGCTATTATAAAGTGCTTTTCATAATTATAGCACCACCAGCATTTCAATAATAACAAACAATGAATTCTCTGATAAAAAAAAGTGGAACCTAGATAGACCAGATGGCTATCGATATTACTGTTGTGACCTTAGAAATTCAAATTTTGGGGATATAGTCTATTGCTGGGGGGTTATTTCTTTAAGTCGTTGCCTCGAATTTAAGTTTCCATCTACGCGAATGTATAGTACAGAGTAATTTACTGTTCTTAGCTGTAGTTTGCTCCCCTTCTTGAGAGAAAATAATGAAAAAATATATTTTACAACAGGACAATGCCCAGAATTCATGTCAGCAGACAGAGGATGGAATGGTTCCGTAAACAATCTATTAAGGGTTTTATTGTGGCCAGCTTGCTCTTCTGATATGAATATTATTGAACACATTTTCCCGAACGAATTCCCCATTCTTGTCCGAAGATTATATTCAAAATAACAGACAATTTACCAGTGCTGAAAATTTTAAATTAAAAATGATCGAAGAGTGGGTGAAATTAAACGGAGAAATGTTAAATAATCTTTATAAGAATATAAAAGACCGAATATTTACTTTAATAAGGGGGGTTTACTAAGTTTTAAGTAGAAATATTTTTGGTAAATAAAGCTTCTTATTGAACAAAAATGATGAGACTGGTGCTATAATTTTGCAAAGACTAAAAACCTTAATTTTTATACTGAAGTCAAAACTGTGCTAACAATTTAAAAAATTTACTGTTATTTTTGATCTTTTACATTAATACTACACACAATGAAATGAATTGTCATTTATCTTTTTATTAATTTATAATAAATAAAGTTTAAAAAAGAAAAATTAAAATTTAGTACAATCGGTCTGAAAAAAGTACAATTTTTTGTGAACGTTAGTACAATTTGTTAAGACCAATTTCCCATCCCTGATCTAAATACTCTGATCCATTCATTCATACTCACTACAACGTTGATTCATAAATACAGATTGTAATGAGTATGCGTACAACATTGACATCAAACTCATACCACAAGAAATTTGTTTAATTCATAAGCATGGTCAATTCATAACTTCAAAAAATTTATTCATAACTTTAGAAATATTCTAATAACACTTATAATAGGCACCAATGTCCCACAGGGCAAGATCATCTTTGGCTTTTTACGCACATAGCGCACGAACATCAACAATGTTCATTAAGAAGAGCGTAAAAATGCATTCAGTTGGTTGTTAGCTTTCATTGATGCAGGTTCTTTATATTTATATTTCAATTATACACCCAAAGAAAAATTACAGTAGGACTCACAATTTTCTAATGAGATTCAGAAATTTCAATCAGAAATTTGTCGCCGTGGTCTAGTAGGTAGTGTGTTGGCTTATTAGACGTAAAGCCAGGGTTCGAGTCCAGGCCAAACATCAAAATAAAATACAAAAAGTATTTTTCCGGCAATTTCCTCTCAGCAGATTTTTGGCAAAAACTCTGAGAATAAATATAATTGCCATGAAAAGTTTCTCAAAAATCTGTCGTTCGGAGTCGACTTTAAACTGTCCCGCCACTCATGTATAAAATTAGCGCACACAACATACGTGGTGTGAGAAACTAGGTCAATAATCCTGACTGAAGGGTTGTAATGACCAATTATGTATGTATGTATATGTAAATATCACCATTTTTGAGAGAATATTTATCAAGTTAAATACGCAGTCTTTATGGATTTCGCGCTGCACATTTTCCATTTTCCTCTACTTAAACATACTATTAGGTTTCACTTGAAGTATTACTAACAATTTCCCTTTGGGTTATACACATGCCTCTAAGAAATACACTTACATTATAAATGATTCGAGTGTCTCCAATCATTCATCAAAATATATAGTCTTAGTTGTTGTTGCATTAACAGGAAAAGAAAAAAGCCAAAGCAGCAAGCAGAGTAAACTCACATCCTTCTAGAAAGTATTTTAGTGTTCGTACCCGAATCATACTTATTTCGTGATTCTTGTAAATGTTGAGTTATGGTGAGTCGAAATCAACAACATCATACGTGTTGTGTTGTTAAGTATGAATACGACGAGTATTCATATATAAGTAGAGAGTTCGCATGATATTAAAATAACTAGAATGCGTATAAGTCTCAGAAATTATGAGTATGATTCGATCCTACTAATCTTTTTGAATGCTCATTGCTGATTTCCGGTCTGTACTAACAGGGAAAGAGACACAGAGAATGTTGTCGTTGAAATATCTCATACGGTCTTTATTCTAATTCTAAACTGGTGACAGCTGTAACATCAGAATAAAAACATGCATACATACATACATAATTGGTCATTACAAGCCTTCAGTCAGGATTACGACCTAACTTCTCAGACCACTTATGTTATGTGTGTTAATTTTATACAGGAGTGGCGCGACCTATAGTTTAATGATTTCATGGCAATTTTATTTACTCTTAGAGTTTATGCCAGAAATCTGTTGAGAGGAAATCGATAATGGCTTTACGCCTAATAAGCCAACATATTACCTACTAGACTACGGTGACCAGAATAATAGGCAAATTATTATTCTATTATTTACTTACTTAATTGGTCATTACAACCCTTTCTCACATCTTTCATCATTCAGAGCGACAGATTTTTTAAAGTTCATATTCGTTTTGATGCTTGACTTGGAGTTTGAAACGTGGCTTTTCGTCTAATAAGTAATCACTTACTACTTAGAAGATTACGTCGCTTTTAACTTTAGAGCATTTGAAAACTCCTTGCCGAGATACAATTTAAAGTGTACGAAAAAGTGATTGAAAACTAATTCTAAAGATCGTCCTTTACATCGCGGATAATGGCAAAGTCCTGCCTGTAAAGTAATGACTTTACTTTACTTTTAAAACCTATAGAATGGACAACACTTTATTGGACGTGTGAAAATTTTAATTAAATTTAAAAAACACTGTCCAAGTGAAAACAATATTCTCCGAATGTCATATGAATTTATAACAAATTATTGTAAATAAAAGCAAGAACGATAGACAGATCATATGATAATACGTACTGTCTCGTATTAATTGTTGATTTTTATTTAAAATAAATAGAAATAGTAAATTTACTAAAATGATTATGATTAGAATAGAAACTAAATTAAATTAAATATTTAATTAAAAACACTGCATAATTAAATATACAAAATGGTTATTGTATGAGAAAATAAATAAACACGGTTTAAATATGTACTTAACTAATGACAGTGATGGCGATGATGATGATAATGATGATGAGCCATTTGTATTCAAATTAAAAAATAACAAAAACAAACAACAAAAACGAATTACAAATTAAAACTTTTAAAACACAAAATGTTAATTCATTATTGTTATTGTTGTTGCTACATTTAGGGCCATTATTACAACTTGCCGTTAAACTTGGGTTTAGTTAAAGTTGCCTTTAGCTAAAGGGAACTATAAAGTTACCTTCAAATGATTTTCGTTATTACAACTTACTGATGAAATAAAATTAAAATATGGCAGTGCCGAATAAGTATTTTGTTTAAATTAGAAGTTGCCATATCGAAAATAGCATATGATATGGCAAATTCAAATATAAAGTGACCTTTAAATATTAAAGGTAGGATGATCTTCCCTTTAGCTTAATGATCACTTCTTTTTTAAAAACTTGTTTAATTAAGCAGTGTTATCGACATTGCTTCGCCACTGCCATATTTTTGAAAAAGTTAACTTTATTTACGTTAAAATAACGAAAAAAATTTAAAGTTGACTTTAAAGTACACTTTAGCTAAAGTTAAGTTTAACTAAACCAAACTTTAACAGCAAGTTATAAAAATGGTCCTAAGAGTAAAGGAAATATCATGAAAAAGCATTTCACATATCGATGCCTCCGTTCTATAACATTCTAAGTCGAAAAAGTATAGTTTGAGTTATGAGCTCGCAATGTATGTAAAACTGCTCAATTAAATAAGATTTTTTAACGCAGTAGCAACAGCAAATTTGAAGTTACCATATCGAAAATAGTCTATGATATGGCAAGTGACCTTTAAATACTAAAGTGAACTTTAAATACTAAAGATAAGATGATCTTCCCTTTAGCTTACCGATCAATTCTATCTTATTGGGCACTTTCTGCGTTAAAATCCTCCCTTTAGTTAACGGCAAGCTGTGATAATGGCCCTTAAATTGTTATAATTTACATTTAAATATGTAAGCGCATATGCCCTTCAGCCCTTGCTCCCTACCTTCGTAAACTCTTTCAATTATTAACGTGGGCTCGTTTCGCTGTTTTTTGAATGCAATTGTAAAGATGTTTCTATAGGCAGGTACGAATGTATGTAAGTATATATGTACATACATATGTATTTTGATTACAATTGTATTTTTAAGTGATTTTCTTATTGTGTTTGTTGTTGTCGATTGTCATTATTAAGATGACACAATGTATCAGCTGATTTCATATTATTGTTCAAATTGAAACGAGTATTTACAATGTATGTTTTCATGTTTCTCTATCCTACACTATATGTGTAGTTTATTTGTTTGTTTGGTTGACTTGTAAAGACAGAATTCGGATTCAAAATGTATCATTCAGTTCAATTTTTTTTTTTTGTTTGGAAGTCGCCTTAGTCTAATAGGTAGACATGAGGCCATAGGTCAAACATCTGCAACAAAACAAGCAAAGAAAAAATATTTCTTCGGCGATTTCTATGCGAAACTATGTCAGAGGCTATGTCTATGCAGATATTACCCTAAAACGTTAAGATAATCATTTAAAAATCCACCTTTTCATGAAGTCGCCGTGGTCTAGTAAATAGCGTGTTGGCTTATTAGACGTAAAGTAAGAAACACAACATAACTGCTGTAAGAAACTATGTAATTATTCTGATGTAAAAACTGGCACCAGCTTAGGTTTAGAATAAAGACCGTATGAGATATTTCAACGACTATATTCTCTGTCTCTCTCTTGCTGTTAGTACAAACCGGAAATCAGCAGTGAGTATTCAAAAAGATGAGTAGAATCGAATCACAATCATAATTTCTAATACTTATAGGCATTCATACTTATTTTAATATCATGAAACGAACCTCTACTCATATTCAAATTTAGAAATACTTATCATATTCATAGTTAACAAAATAACATGTTGTTGATATTGACTCTCTATAACTTATCACATACAAGAATCACAAAATAAGTATGATTCGCGTACGAACACTAAAATACTCATTATGGTTGTGAGTTTGTTAGGATTGCTACTCTGTCTTTTTTGCTTATGTGATTTATTTTCTTTTTTGTAAATCCAACAGCAACTAAGATTGTAAATTTTGATGAATGATTCGAGTCACTCGAATTATTTATAGCTACTATTATAAGGATTTTTCTAAAGTTATGAATCTTAATCACATTTCGAATGGTATGAGTTAGATGTCAATGTTGTACGCATTCTCATTGCAATCTGTACTTATAAATCAACGTTGTAGTGAGTATGAATCAATGAATCAGAGTACATAGTTAAATGTCGATATTGTTGACTCACTTATATTCAAAATTTCATGAATGCTTATGCTTAGCGAAAAACGATTCATTGCTGATCTCCGGTCCGACAAAATAAATGGAATTATGTTTTCTTGATATTCATGTACCCAGATAAACAAATTTATGAATGCTGGCACAGCCAAATCCAATAAGAATCCTAGAAAATTAATATTAAATCCTGATATTTCAAGTATGTTCATACATTCTCAGTCACTAAGGTTCAAAAACCTGCCAAGAAATATTTTAAATGAGTAACGTAAGAGTGTCATCATATTATCTGCTGACTTGATCGACAAGAATTTTCGTATTCGTTTCTCTCAACAGAGATTTGTTTTCATTGTATTTTCATTTTTGTTAACATTATTTTGTGTTATGTTTTTACTTAAAAAAAATTATTAAAAATTTATCAATTTACCTGTTAGTTATCTTGATGTTGTTCTTGTTGTAGTAGTTGTCGCTGTATTGTTGTTGTTGTTGTTGAGATTTGTAAAAGCAACAGGCACGATTACCGTATTAAAACAATTTGTGAACGTGAGTAATTAATTGAATAGAATAATAATTCTACTTTATTTTATTTTCTTCTTCTTCTTTTTTTTCACTTTTTTTTAATTTTTTTTTTTTAATTTTATTCTGTGTATACAATTTAGAAAATTTTATATTCTCATCGTTAAATAATTTTTGTTAATTTTGTTGTTATTAAGTATTTTATTAAATATTTTTTTATTTGTTGTTGTTATTGATTTTTTTTTTTCTTTTTAAGTATTTCACTCTCGTTTCTTTAGCAATAATAACAATTTAAGATTTTTGTTCTTTTTATTGTTATTGTTTTTTTAATTTTTTTTTTTTTTGCTTCTAAACAGTAACAATTAAAAACAATGTTTAGCTCATTACTTTTCAGGTGAGAAGTGGTGGAGAATACTCTTTAAATGGGAATTAAATAATTGAAGAGGCAAACAAAGAGAGAGAGAGAGAGAAAGAGTTAGAAAATTAACAAATTTGTCTACAAACTTGTAATTGACTATTGTGGAATTACAATTGTGACGACAAGCTACAAAGTGTAAGCCGTTGGGATTATTTTCTGTATCATTTCGACGCCTCCATTCTCTAACGTTCTAAGCGTACTTAAAACGTACGTGCATTTTTAAATTCTACGTTCTCAAACTTAAATACTGTTAAAATTTGGTTAAGATGCGCCCATCCGTTCCAAAGTTATAGGGAAAAATCTACTTAGAACGTGAAAACTTTGAGAGCTCATAACTCAACTTAGAATGTTATAGAACGGAAGCGTCGATATGTGAGATGCTTTTTCATGATATTTCCTTTAGTCTTAGAGCCATTTTTATAACTTGCTGTTAAAGTTGGGTTTAGTTAAAGGTAACTTTAGCTAAAGTGTACTTTAAAGTCAGCTTTAACTATTTTTTTCGTTATTATAACCTAAATAAGGTTAACTTTTTCAAAAATATGCCAGTGCCGAAGCAATGTCCATAACACTACTTAATTAAACAAGTTTTTAAGATAGAAGTGATCGTTAAGCTAAAGGGAAGATCATCCCACCTTTAATGCTTAATACTTTCTTGTCAAAATTGCAATTCCCTTGAACGTTCGGCTAATTCTAGCTTTACGTTCTCTTAAAACTCGAGTTATTCTTTGTAACGATTGATTAGACTGTTTCGTCTAATCAAGCAAAAATGTTTCAAGAATGCATGTGTATGTATACATAATTGGCCATTAAAACCCTTCGGTCAAGATTACGGCCTAACTTCTTAGCTTCAAGAGTTAAAAGAATCATAAAATACCTATTTTCTAAAAGACTTAAAGCCGTTACATTGGCTTGTCGATTAACTAAGAACACTGCTGAGGAATACTCGCATAAGGTGGGTATGTTTCGTAGTACCTTACCTAGTTAGCAGCTCCAGACACAGCATATGGTGTAACTTTTAGAATTCTTGCCCGTTCTTTTAACTACAACCCTTGATTCAAAACTATCTACATTCTGTTGGAGTCTCCCTTATGAAACATGAAACTGTAAAACTGTGTTTTCTGTTTTAAATTCAAAATTTAAGGACCGGCGTAACTTTATCACCACCTAAACAGAAGACATCTAAGCAATAGAATAAAATGGTCCAGTGTCCGGAATGACACTGACCCACTAAAACTGTTTTTTTGGTTTTTATTTTTCATTTGCAGAACCTAGAGGAATAGAGTCTTGAGTGAAAAATAATTCCGCGCTTTCAAACAGAAATTCATTTGAACGAGTTTTTCACAATCAAGTATGAATAAATATTCAAGGATTTAGGATTTACAAAGTGTAGTTTGATGTCCTAAATTAAAGGCTTTCTCGACTTTCTATAGAAACTAAATTTTTTTTTTTTTACTATTTTATTACACTGAAAAAGAACTTCCGATTAAATGAACGTTAAAATACCTTTCAATTCCAACTAAAAAAACCAAAAAAAAAAAAAACTTCTGTCGCCTGCCTTCATTCTGTGTTTGATTGTATAAAAAAATCCAATACAATCCTCTCTTGGGAATGTGTGAGACACACACAACGAGAGAGAGAGAGAGTGAGCGATAGAGAGCAATAGTGTGAGGAGAGAAAGTATTTCTCTGTATACAGAGCAAAATAAATTGCAGGCACACGATGTTTGCTAGGTGTTTTTGCTTGTTCTTGTTGTTGTTGGGTTTTTGTTTTTGCTTTACTATTTCTTTTTTTGGGTGTTTCGGTGTTTTGGATTTGTGTTGTAGCTTATCGCCTCAATTGTAAATTAGTTGTTAGATCGACAACAACAACAACAACAGCAATAATAATAATAACAGCAAAACAGCTTGTGTTTGCTGGTTGTTATTATTTATATTACTTGTTGTAGTTGTTGTTGTCATTATTTATTTGTTTTCTTTTCTTTTTTTTTGTTGTTGTTGTTTAATACCAAGATTATCTAGTGTATTGAGCAAATTTTTTTTTTTTATTTCTTTACCTTTTATTTTTGCCTCTTAAATTATGATTTTTTTTTTGCTTATTTTTTATTTCTTTTTCATCACTTGTTATAAAAAGCGGGTTACGTACATACACATTGAATTTGTTTTTTTGTTGTTATTTTTTGATTTCTTGTTATAATTTTAAGAGATTATTAAACATTTCGAGAAGAAATTTTTTTATTTTTTATACACACCACAATGCAATTTTTTTTTTATTTTATTTTATTTTATTTGTTTCACAAGAACTTTTGCAATCATAACAACAAATAGTAGCAACCAGCTAGCCAGCTAGCAGCACTCATCATCATTATCAATCTTTTAAAACTTTAAAGAACCGCAGCAGCGGCAGCAGCAGGCAGGAAGACAGGCAGCAAACAGCAGCCCAAAATTAAAAAAAAACAAAAAAAACAAAAACAAGAAAATTATGCATCTGTTATACTACAAATAGTGGTGAGAGCAAAAATACGAGTGTTTGTTAGCGATGTGAGAAAGAGTGTGTGTGTGTGTGAGAGAGAGGGGAGGGCGGCTGAAAAATTTTCAACCAGATGATGTTGATGATTACGTTTTTAAAGATGTTAGGTTTGGTTTGTCACTTGAGATTTTCTTCTTTTTTTATTTCGTTCTATTAGAAAAATATGCACTTTTTTCGTTAATAATTTTTCCGATTCTTTTGCTTGCTTGTTTGTATTTGTCTTTTCTTTTTTTTTATTTTGTGTATTTAATTCTGTTTTTTGCTTCTCTGTCTATATACACTTTAAGGCAGTACCTCCACGAGAAATGTCTGTGTGTGACTGACTGCCAGACTACTATAGCGACAACGGAATGGGCAAAAAAAAAAAACAACAGCGTTAAAGGTTCTTCTTATTTTTCTTTTGCTTTAACATGCGCGTGTACAACACATCCCGACGAGATACAAAATCACTTTGAATTGTGTTTGGGAGTGTAAAGAAAATAAAATTGCTAAAAATTTTTGTTTTCTTGTTCTTTCCATTTTATTTATTATGTTTTCTTGCTCTATTTCTCTTTACACTAGTATTCTCGTTTAGTGATACCAACAAAAATAACAGGGGTAACTAAAGCAACATTTAATGTTTTACTAACTGCAATACAACTCTGTTGATGTAACAACGGCCTTAGTAGAAAGCTTTCATTATTAAAGTGTTATACTGTATAAACAATACAAACAGTTTTTGAACAGCCTTAACGTATGCTAAGGAATTTGTTACTACTCGTTGCCATCTAGTGTTTGTTAGTAAAGAAGAGAAATTATCGAAATACGATTCAATCTGAATTACTGTGTATAAATAGTTACTTACAACATAAAAACGTGGTGTGGTGTTTGTCAATGCTAAATAGGTAGTTGAATAGTGTTTTATTAGGTCACCGCTTTAATGAGGCGCTTTATCATATTCTGTAGTCAACTATTGGTTTGGAATTTTTTTCGACCCTATTTTTACGCTCCACAGAAATATTCTTGCACCATCATTGGTGTGGAAACATTCAATCAGGCAAGCCCTTTTGGTGACCATATTTTCCCTTCGTTGCTGATACAACTTATTCAATCAGTTCAATACTAATTTGAAGTAAACCTCATAGAAGCAAAGGGTTCGGATTGTGGTCTGGCTCTAGTATTGCTATCGCCTATTTTCTGCACTTCTTGCCCAAGAGGATTTAACAACCGCTGGAAGGAAAGCTATGGGTTTTGCCATCGTTTTCGAATACCTTAATCTACTAGCTGTTATTGTCATTGATGTATCCATTCGTTACCGGACGTAAGACCATGGATCAACTACAGAACGAGTATGAACAAATATTTCTTTGGCGACTTCCTTTCAGCAGATTGCTGGCAAAAAAAACACTGAGAGTAAATAAAATTGCCGGAGTCCAATTTAAGCTATAGGTCCCTCCACACATGTATAAAAATAACACACACAACACAAGTGATGTGAGAAGCTAGGTTGTAATCCTGGCTAAATGTTTGTAATGGCTAATTAAGTAAGTATGCATGGGATATTGTAGCGAAAATGAAACAATCTAGGAACTGGTGTTTTACTTTTACATCGTTTATCATTAAAATTATAAACAAAAGTTACAAAAACAAAACAATACAGTAAACAAACCTGTTTACAGCTTAATATAACAACAAATACCAGCATAAAGAAATGGTAAACAAATAATCAAAACTACAACAACAACATTACAACAATAAAATTAAACAAAGATGTTTATGTCTTTAAAAACATTCATCAGAGTGTTTACGTTGCCATACAAAAGGCAAGGCAAAGCAAGCAACGAAATTACTAAAAGTTCAGTCAATTTTTTGTGAAGACGCGTTGTGTTTAAAGAGAGTAATCGTGGTTTGAAGATCTCCGTTGTAAAGATCAGTCGAACAGTAGTCTAGTAATTGTTATTGTTTATGCAACAGACTTAAATTCAGGAGGGCTTTTAGAGCCGCAGTACAATGGAAAATATTCTTCAATAAATAGGCCTCCAATGAAAAAATTGACTTCAATTGAGAAAATTATAGCATTTTTCCTACTTGTAAAATGTATTGCAATTAGAAAAATAATATTTCTAGTCTGTTATTTTTGTTTGAAAACTTCAATAGAATGAATGGTGGGGGGGCGGGCAACACCAAACCTTCAACTTAATGTTTCCCTCATGACTTTGTAACGTAGAGTGTAGGAATGTGGAGAGAAAAATGTGCGTAAAATTTTCAATTCATTAACGTCTATTTGTATGCTGCTGTTACCTTTTTGCATTTCTTTATTGCTAAACGGGGCCAAAATACAAAAAAAAAAATTAAATAAAACTTAAACAAGTTAACACCGCTGTCGCCGTATGTTAATAATGCTTTGCGTTTCATTCTGAAAGTGAAACAAACACTTTCCGAATATTTCAAATTATTTACAGCTGTTTTGACAACAGCAGTCAAGCGGTCGGTCGTTAAGGATTTGAAGACGAATTTGCAGGTTATGCTGCTGCCTTCATAACCGTCATCAACTAATTAAAGCGATTTAAATGAGAAGTTCGCACATACAACAAACGAAAAAGATGTGAAAACAATTTTAAAATAAAAACAAAAACAAGGAAAACAAGGATAAAAAACATGTGAGAATAAGTGCCAAAGCAGCTTAAACATCAGCAACGTGTGTAGCATTTGAAATATGGAATGATGTGGTGTGTGGTGGCACTCCAGACAGGCCAGTCTGATAATACGCGCTCGTATTATCCAAATTTATGATCACACATTATATTTCAAAGACAGGAACATATCCAGAAGAGTATTTACTCTTCAATTTTAATTTATTTTTATGCGAAACTGATAAACAAGTGACCACCACCACAGCTCTCAACATGGAACGTGCTAAGGCCACAGAGCCAGTGACATTTGCAAAAAGTAGACACAAGAAATGAACGCAACAAAGTGTTTTACATTATGACACACCATCAGCAGTCTTGACTGCTGTTGTCATTACAAGAAAACGACGTATTAAAGGCTTATCTTTTCTACTCTTGCTATACGACGTGTAGTAGTAAGTAGTTGCCTTAAGTACATCGTTGTTGATGCAGCAGGCAGTTGCAGGTGCAGTATTTCTTAAGCTCATTTCAATAATTTTTATTTTTATTATTTTAATAAATGAAATTGCCCATAATTTTATAACAGTACGCAGATAGTACATTTAAAATGAATTGTTTTAAAATAAACCAAAAATAAGAACCTGAGACGACCCTTTTTCTTCTCTCTGCAAGGAAATCAATTTTCTTGATCTTTTATTTTGAAAAATGCTTTTGAAAATGATGAAATACCCCCTCTATTAACACTTTCAAAGGCTGGCTTAATATTCCACACGTAAGTATGTAAGTCAACATTTGACATTTCATATTTGCAAATGTCAAAAACAACAACAAATAAATGATCTTTACTCGGTTTACTGCCTGACACATTAACGCTTTTTGATGTTCGTTTAAGTCGTCTTCAGTTATTCGTTTTTTTTTTATTGCTTTTCTTTCATTTTTAACATTCTTTGGGATGTTGCAAGCCAAGCTTAAACAGATTTTGTAGATGAGGTTTTAAATCTTTGAAGGCTGTAGGTATTAAACACTTACTGCGAGAGTAGTTTGTTAAGTTTGTTAGCAAAACTTTAGAGGTTTATGAACATTGCATTAATTTACTTTATTTGATATGAGCAACGAAAAGTGCATTCAAAATTGAATTAAAAATTGCAACCGGGAGGAAAAAACGGACTGGACGGCATCC
The DNA here is from genome assembly GCA_014635995.1 of Sarcophaga peregrina. Taxonomy (NCBI): domain Eukaryota; kingdom Metazoa; phylum Arthropoda; class Insecta; order Diptera; family Sarcophagidae; genus Sarcophaga; species Sarcophaga peregrina. The sequence continues at coordinate 7,097,264 of CM025791.1, forward strand.
AGGATCTCCTTATGGTCGAGCGTTGCTTGAGACCTAAAATATAGACAACGAAGCAAATTGTTTTCTTCATATGGGTAACAAAAAGCTTTGTATATAAAGCAGGCAAAATTGTTGTCTTGCAGTTGTTTTGTCGATAACTTGCTTCTAGAAGGCATCCATTTCTTTGGTCCATGACTTTTGTTTTTTGAATGATGACTTACATTTTCTAGAATGTTGTCCTGCATTTTTTTGATCGCTGAATTGCAGTTTTTAGTAGATAACTTTCGTTTTTTTTTTATCGATAACTTGCATTTTTCTAGGCGATGGCTTGTAGTTTTGTAATTTATGGCATTTGTTAAATGATGACTTTAATTTGTGCGCCGATGACTTGGATTTTTTAGGACGATGACTTGCATGTTTGTGTTCGATGAATTTTTACGTGAATAATTTGCATCTTTTTTGGCCGACGACTTGTAGTGTTTTGTTGAAAGTTTTATGGTCAATGACTTGCATTTTTGTGGTCGATGACTTGTACGAGTTAGTCGTTTATCTTAATTTCGCCCGAACGGTACAATCCTCAAAGGTCCAACTATGAAAGATCATAATGCGGTCCTATTAAGATAAGAAGTTTTGTTGAAGACTTGCAGTTTTTGGTCAATGATTTGCATGTTTAGATCGATAACTTTCATTTTTTGGGCCAAACACTTTCATTTTTTAGGTCGATGGTTATCATTTTCGTTGTCGACGACTTGTAGTTCTGTGGTTCATGACTTGGAGTTTTTTTGCTCATTACTTGCATTTCTTTAGTCGATGATTTGCTGCTTTTGGTCGATAACTTGCATTTTTTGTATATTTTGATGACTTTAAATTTTTCGCTATGATTTGTATATTTTATCCCCGTGACTTGCAGTGTTTTTGTTGAAAGTTTTATGGTCAATGACTTGCATTTTTGTGGTCGATGACTTGTACGACATAGTGGTTTATATTAATTTCGCCTGAACGGTACAAACTTCAAAGGTCCAACTATGAAAGATCGTAATACCATCTTATTAAGATCAGAAGTTATTACATACATAACATACATACTTGGCCATTACAACCCTTCAGTCAGGATTACGACCTAGCTTCTCACACCACTTATGTTGTGTGCGTTCATTTTGTACATGAGTGGCGGGACCTACAGTTTAAAGTCGACTCCGAACGACAGATTTTTGAGAAGCTTTTCATGGCAATTTTTACTCTCAGAGTCTTTGCCAGAAATCTGCTGAGAGGAAGTCGCCGAAGATATATATTTTTCATTTTTGATGTCTGACCTGGGATATGAACCCTGGCCTTTTGTCTAATAAGCCAACACACTACCCACTAGACCACGGCGACTTCATCAGAAGTTACTACGAAGTCAAAAATCAAATGCCAAAGTATTACAATCCGAGAGAAGGTGCACAAAGAATTGTGATACTGCCCACGTAGGTAGATTTCGCAATCTTGTAAATATGCATCGTATTAGGGGAAAATTTCACACTCAATCAATTTAGGTTTTGCACGTCAACAGCAGGCAGCATCAGTTCAGAAACGATTTCTTTTTTGCAGCTCGTGGATTTGCTAATTATTTTATGGCTCATTCAAAATGTCTAAAGAAAACACATTTCATAAACCAAAATGATGTGCAGCTCAAAATCCTTTAACACGTTTTTAGTGTGGCAACTAATATCGTCAGTCATTTTTCACATTTGAAGTCTGATCCATCCACAGATCCACAATGAATCATTTTGGCTTTTTTCGCCTTTAAAAGACGTTACTTGGTTGGTTGGTTGCTTGGTTGGTTGCATGTCATTTGGAAAACAGTTGTTAATATTGAAAGCGTTGAAATTCATTTAACCGTAGATGACCTTAGGGCTGGAAAAAGGTTGGTTTCGTTGATCGCTATTGTCTACAGAAAAACATAACTACACACAAAAACACAATATACGATGAGCTCATAAAATTTCAATTAATCTTGAAAGCTTTCAAAAGAATTTCAAACTGTTGTTTAAAAAAGTTTAAAAATTAAAGAAATATTTGATGATGAACTGGAATTAAAAATAAAAATTATTACCAACATTGGCAAAGAGAAAGTTTAGAATAAAAATCATGCCCAACTAACCATACGATGGCCTCTAGTATTTTATAAAAAATTTTTTTTAATTTTTATTATTCGTGTAACTCAATTCTTTCATATATTTTGTGATAATTTAACGCTAATAAATGGCATAATCGTCATATCTTCGCTTAATGAGTTTTACAGCCTTAACGCTAGAGGGCATCATAGGTGCAGTAAACAACGGCAATAACAACAAACCATGTTGCCACTTGGAATAGTTCACATGCACATGAACTGGCAACTGCCAACTGCAACATGAATTAATTCTACATTTGCTGACAGAGCACAACGATCAACCAACCAACCAACTAACTTTTAAACAGTGTAGGCGAAAAGTTGTGATACACATGCAAGAAAAGTGAATAGAGATTTGAAGGCACTTTGGTCATTGTCTCAGTACACATGCAAGAAAAGTGAATAGAGATTTGACTTGGAGGCAATGCCTAACATCCCTTTTAAAGCACGGATTCGAATCTTTTGATTGAGACAAAGCTCCGCTTTACTGGTGTACTACATCTGCATCATGTTTTGATAGGTTAGCTGAGATAGCGGACCCACCTTGCAGAGAATGGCTCCACTTGGAGTAGAGCTTACGTTCTTTAAAAAATCGTAAGCCAATATTCAAAGCGGGCTTCAAACTTTTTCTATTAAAAACAATCATAGAGAGATCAGTCTTAAAGACAGTCTCCCTAAGATACACAAAATCTAAAGAAGACATGCATACGATTAGAGAGTCTATTGGAAATACCTTCCAATAGGTTAGTAGCCTTTAAGTACTGTGTAATAATGCGAATACTCTCTTAACTTCGTCTTGGAGAGTGTTCTGCGAAATGCTGAAGTGCATCGCAATGGCACTATTGCTCAATAAAGCGTCCAGTTGCTTGCGTACGCTGAAAACATAGATATCACACGGCATACCAAGCAAGATGATACAGTAATCCGTCGATTTACGTCGTAGTTGGTTCCAAAAAAACCTTGACGTAGATCGTATTTCATATTGCTCATTCTACAAAGTAATATGTTTTTAACTAAGAACTTAAAAAAGTTACAGTAATCCCACGATTACGTCGAATGACGACGCAAATTGAAGTTAGAGGGAACAAAAAATTTAACGCATAAATCAAAAGAATGTTAATCGAGGCGACGTAAATCGAAGGAATACTGTACTGCTACCTTCAGTACTATTGAACGGGAATCTACTAAGATGGGCCTGGCATTGAAGGCAAGACGCAGCGTATCGGATCTCAGATAACGGCCAATAACTATACTTTCGATAAAGTCAAGAAATTTATTTATCTTGGCTTCGCCGTTACCACCAAAAATGATGTCAGTCTGGAGATCAAGCGCAGGATCACTCTTGCCAGCAGATACTATTATGGTCTCAATGGGCAATTGAGTAACTTGCTGGCTCAGCCAAGGCGTTCGAATGGAAGAGGATGCACCAGAGAAACGAGGAAGTCGGCGAAGAGGATGACCTTTTTGCGCTGGACCAAATCGAGAAAGCCCTGTCATCAATTGGTGAGACCAGCCTGCGAAGGCACATAAGAAGCAGAGGAAGTGTTAAGGTAGGCCGAAATCAGTAAGTAAGTAATTCAGTACGGACTAGTAATACTGTCCGTGCCTTCGTACTGCCAACAAAGCTGAGAGAATCTTTATACAACGACCAGAGGATACCTAAACAACTAAGGCAATCGAAATATCTATGTTCACCCAACAACATGCCGGAAATTGTGAGCTTCTTTCTGTGCATGCACTGGCTAGTTTATCGCAATTTTGTTGGTAAGCCTATGTCGTGAAATTTAATAAGCAATCGAATATTCCTACAGTCTTCAAATCCAAATGTTTGCCTGAAGTTTTCCCACTACCTTGACCATTTACGCCACAACGTGCAATGTGCCTTGGCCAACTACAATCATTTTGTCTGTTGTTTTTGAAGACGAACGAGGGTATAACTGTGTCACTCACATGTAAGCATATTTTTTTCACACACTGTATAGAAGTATTAAGTTAAAAAGTTAAGTTAAATTAAAATTCTATGCCAATAAAAATAAAATAAATTAAGAAAAACAAAATTTTATGACTACTGAAGAGGGTACACAATGTATGGCCTTTGGGTTCGTCAACACACACACACACAGAAAAACCAATTCTTAATTAGGAAGCCACCAACAGATTAAGATCAGCTTAATGGATTTTTTCCACTTAAACCATAACATTTTATCAATGCAATTGTTGTTTAGTTTTTTATTTTAATTTAAACACGTACTTAGTTTAGACTTTGCCTGTGACCTGCTGAAATTGTTACTACCAACGCAACTACCCATACTACGTCGTAATTGTATTGGAAATGAAAGTTTCCCAAGCTCTTTATGCCTTTACAACAAAAAATATATGAAATTGTGAAAAGAGAAGAAAAGAAAGAAGAAAAAAAGAGAGAATATGTTTAAAGTTATGACCATAGCTTACGCGAAAATTATTGAGAAAAATAAACCAAACAACCAACCAACTAGCATCAGCATCAGTTTTGCTACCAAATTTGTTATTCTCTACTGTAGAAGCTGTGAAATACAAACTGAGCCTAATGCAAAAATCACCCGGCCCATTAGTCAAACATGAAATGGAGGGACATAGGAAGGTGGGGGGTGGGGGGGGGGGAGAGTTAATATTATTAGAATATGCCATAAGATGTGTAACCATTTGCCACTGAATATAATTTCTAGACAACAATTTCCAAAACAATTGTTTGCAATATTATGGTGGGGGTATGGTATGGGGAAAATCACTCAGGTGCCAACAATTTTTGACAATTTGTTTTGCTTAACAAAAACTAAAAAAAAATGAAAGAAAGACACACAATCACTACTGCCAACGCCAACACCATACAGCCAACCATGCCACCACATACCACACGTACTGGCAGTATTGTTGGCGGTGGTGCGAAACAACACAACAACTGCAGCATAATTGTGTTGTGTTGATGCCTTAATGAGGCATTAAGAAGCTATTTTGCCATGTTTGTTGTTTTCCATTTTATTTGTGGAGTTTCATGAAGTTTTCTTTGTTTTTTTTTGGTCTTTTTTGCTTTTTTTTTGTTGATGAACTTTTCGTTGGTTGTTGAAAATTAGAAAATTGCTAATTTTAGTTGCTGTTAGCTGAGCTGCATTGAACAGGTGTTACTAATGGTGGGAAAAGCATCTAGAGAAACATTTTGGAACCAACAACAACAACAACTAATGTTCACATTATCAATTTTTTTTTTCTTTTGTTTATCTCCTTGCACACCAGCCAACTGCAAACACCTAATCTGTGTACCCCATTTATGCCACAGCATATGTTACAGATTAAAAAAAAAAAAAACAAAGAAAAGAGAGGAGAAGAAAAAGTAGAAGTAGAAGTAGAAAAAATGTGCCATAAAAATCTACAAAAGTTTTCATGTAAAATTATCACAATTCAACTAATGATACCACGCAATCTGGCCATGTTCATAATTTTTAGCACCAACATTACAAATAGCAATTCCACACGCACATTAAACCCGGTACTAGTAAGCCACACAAAAATACTCGCATACATATGCCTGCAATAACAACAAAATAATGCCTTTAAGCTAAAGTGGAACACTTTGCAGCACAGCTCTCTGACTCGGACTCCAATATACCATCACACTCTAATAGTGCAACCAAACCAACCAACGAACATTTAAAATGATTGCATCAACACAGCATTTAATGCCCAGCAAACACACATTTTGATTATTTGGAGGCCGTGAAAATATGAATTTGCCATCATTTAAATTTAATGTTGATGCCAAAATGTTCATAAATGTTGCAGTTATTAAAAATGCCCGTACATACAGAGAAAATTTGATTTTATTGCAACAACTGGCTATAATACTACAAACAAAAAAACTGAAATAAAAATGGGAACAAACATTAGCAGAAAAATTCCATTGTGATAAAAATAGCCACAGTATTGGCCACCATCATCAAATTGTACATGCATGATACACTCGAGAAATTAACGCAGTTAAACAAGGATATGTATTCGTACGTTTCTTTGCAATTCCTTAATTGCTTACATGATTGGTCTTTACAATCCTAGAAAGTAAATAAAATTGCCAAGATAAATTCCTCTAAAGTCTGTCTTTCGAAGTATGGTTTAAACTGTAGGACTCGGAACTCATGACTAAAAATACACTCACAACATGGGTGGTGTGAAAAGTTTAGATTGTAGTCAAAAGGGATTCAATTAAACACATCCCTGCCTTCTTTTTCTGTTACACAGTCGGTTATTAATTGTTAAAATTAGTTACATGATCCTGTACAGATTCAGACAGCCTTAAGAGTTCTATTAGAACCGGACCTACACTCGCACCAGAGATCACCAATGAATCGTTTTTTCGCTACTCATAAGCACTCATAAAATTTTGAATACAAGTGAGTCAACAATATTGAAATTTAACTATATACAGTAAGACCTCGCTTAACACGGCGGATACGTTCCAATAAGTTCCAGCGCTAAACGAAACCGCGTTAAACTAGGCACCCTACATATACTGAGCGCCAAAAGTAAGTAAACACCCACTGAAATAATTCATTTTCTTTGGATTGTTGTGCTTCAAATATATTTTTTATAATAGAAAATTTAAAATTATAGTGGGTGTTGATTCATATGGCGCTCGTTGTATGAATACAGCTAGTAACGTTGACGACAACTAATACATCAACTTTGACGCCGGAAAGATGCGTTCATACTGTGATCGCGACTTCAGAAAGTACATTTAGAATCTTTTTTCTGGACAGGCTAACAAAAGAGTGTTAAAAAAGATACATAGTTTACTCCGTCGCTATATAGAGCATGACCGTTTCATTTGCAACTGCGTTATACTGAAACAGCGTTAAGTGGGGCAGCTTAAGCGGGGTCTTACTGTATTCTGATTCATTCGTACTCACTAAAACGTGGATTTGTAAGTACAAGTTGCAACGACTATGCGTAAAATGTTGACATCAAACTAATACCATTCGAAATATGTTTGATTCATAACTTTAGAAAAGTACTTATAATATAAACTTCGAAATGATTCGAGTCGTTAGACATAAAATTTACAGTCTTAGTTATTGTTGCATTTACAAAAAAAAAAAAGGAAAAAAGAAGAGCATCAAGCAGTGTAAACATACAACCTTCTAGTGAGTATTTTAGTATTCGTACACAATTCATAATTATTTTGTGCGCTACGTGTAGCATATGTTGGAGAGTCGAAATCAACAACAAAATTAAGATTGTGTATGATGAGTACTTTAAACTTTGAATATGAGTAGTTAGATTCCATGATATTCAAATAAGTATGAATGCGTACGTAAGTATCAGAAATTATGAGTACGATTCGATTCAACTCATGTTTTTGAATATTCATTGCTGATGTCTGCTGCGATATCGCTACTCATGGATGAAATTAACACATGGGTGGTAGAGGAAACTAGAAGATAATGGGGCTAATAGGGCGCAATAACCAATTAACTAAGTAAATAAGCCGGTATTAACTCAAACAGAATACATCCCTGCCTTGCATTGAAAGGTTTATTGAATAAAAATTTGATTCTAGAAAGAAATATTCGACTTTCTTCCAATTCAGTCACAAATCAAGTTCTTAACTGAATGACTCCCTTATAGATACAAACTGACTTACGAGTTAAATTAGAACTTGAACCCACATTCGCAGACCATTCAGTTGATCCTCATTGGACTAACTTGAAAATTATTACGGCATTACACAAAGGAATTGTATTCTAAATGAAATAAAGACTGTAGATGACCCTCTTTCAGAGATACATTCTTTTATTTAACATTCAAGAATCGTACTTTAATTAATAAATCAGACAAGATCATAGCAATAGTGACGAAGGAATGTCGTCAGCTACAGTTAAAGTCGGTGAAAGCCTCAGACGTGTCTTTGAGAATAGATAGAAAGTAACAGAGATCGGCTGTAAGGCAAGAATTGCAGGCTTCATTTTTTAAAGTAGTCACCGTAGTCTAGCAGGTAGTATGTTGGCTTATTAGACGTGTGGGACTCCCTTTAAAACCCAACTCAATATTTCTTCGCCGACTTCCTCTCAGCAGATTTTTGGCAAAAATTCTGAGTGGTAAATAAAAAATGGGCATGAAAAGTTTGTCAAATAATTTTGTCATTCGAAGTTGTCTTTAAACTGTAGGTTCTACTACTTAGGGATAAAATTAACACACGCACAACATATGCGGTGTGAGAAACCTGGACCTGATCCTAACTAAAGGGTTTTAATTTACTGCATCTCTGTTGTAATGCAGGGAAATTCAGTCCACGAAATGCTAGAATTTTAATGTTTTGTCTCAACTTTTAACATGTTTATGTCCATGGGATATAACATTACAATTTTCCTTTGAGTGTAAATTGTTTATTCTTAATGACTATCATCGGCCTGCTGCCGTGCATTGTCCTCCATTTTATATTTATGAAATGTTCATTGAATATTATGCTGAATGTTATCGTCATTTGGAGACTGATTTAAATTAATGAACCACGATATTTCTGTAGCGATAAACTGATATTTGCATAATTCGAAAACCAGACCCAAACAGACATCATATTGAGAGGCAAAAAAAAAATACAATTCAATACCCAATGAAAATGTTATCGATAAATTAATTAATCAAAATATCTTTCGTTATAATATCAACTGGTAGTCTACATATGTGTGTCTGCCTTACACTGCTCTGTTCATTTAAAATTTAAGCAACACGATAACAGTTGTCTGTCATTCATCAAGCCCTCACCTTAATACCGAACGAGCAACATTAACTTTAGAAAAATTGATGAACGAATATCGACTGCTCATCTCCAAAGTAATAAATGACAATGAGCTGCTGTGATTGTTTTGTTAAGAAAACAAAACAAAAAACATGTGTGTTCTTCTGTCAAAACAGCAGGTGACATTGTCAGGTGATTTGCCTTTCTCCCTGTCTCTCTCGCTCTCTCTCTCTCTCTCTTTGAGATTTTAAGAAAGTCTACCCAAAACATAATTCCTTACGCATGTATTGGCATTGCTTTCAACGTTTAAATATTTGCAGTCACTGACCCCTACCATATGATAAGAGAAAAAAAAGAGAAGCTAACTATACCAACTCCTTGGATACCCGTAGTACATGAAATCATTTTTTCATTACAACAACAATGAAAAAAAATGAAAATTTTCTTTGGATTTGAAGTGATATTTGAAGTGATTAATGGTTAATGACACAAACACTTAATTTGACGCAAGCGCAGGCGCCTAAGACACCCAAATGTGCTGCACAAAATTCAGTTGAACTCTTTACTTTTTTTTCTTGCCTCTCTCTTGCTGTATGCACCACTGTCTGTACATTTGTACATACTATGTTCAACACATCCGTGGGATACTTTTGCACAACCTGTTGGTTGTTTGGTTTGATTTGTATTTGAAGTGCACTTAGAATCATTTCTCACTCACCAACAACCAACACAGTCTCTATCTATATTCCACATACCACAACCTGACATGGCATGGCATACCTTCTGTTTTGCTGGCTGTAATGGTGTAGGGTACCGCATATATTTTTGTAAGATTAATTACCAAAATCATATCAACACAAAATGTTTGTATTTGAAGGTGCCTTAATTTTTTTGAATTTGATTTGATTTTGGCCATCATATTCCATAGTGGTGGTGGTGGTGCTGGTGATCAAAATCTGTCTTGATAGATGAATTTGTCTTCCGTCTGGCTTAATCAGAAATAAATTCATTGAGTTTTGAAGATTAATTTCTGTTTTTCTGTTGTGTTTTATTCCTTCCATGTGATCAGATGATCAGTTAATGTTTTACATGAATTTTTGGAAAATGTTTGTTTTTGGCGTTCTACATCGAAAAACTGTGGGACATTATTTATACGAACATGTTCTGATCTTAATTATCTTATGAGAATGGGATTTGAAAAATTAATTCTTTGTTTTTTTTTACATTTTTTAATTTCTCGAGATATTTAACAACGATAAACAGGAGTAATGAACAATCTTAATGAACATATTTTATAATTTTCAAAAATTTCATTTGGTGCCAATGCCACATTGAATATGAAACTCTGGTACAATCAAAAAAATTCTCGTACATTGGAGAAGAAATCACTCTTGACATCAGATGCTACTATGGTCTCAATAGAAAATTATGCAGAATTATTACAAGCAATCCCCCGCTTAGCAAGACAGGCACTTTAAGCATGAAATAGAAAGAAGTCCTACGTAAGATCTGGTCTGTGAGTGGTGATGAGTCAAGCCGATAGTGAAGTAAAGCTCCTCACGTCTTGATGGTATTTGCATTGCATGATCGCCGTCGCCTAGTAAGTATACCTTGTTGGCATTGGAATCTCCATCGTTAAGCCGCTAGTTTATATTCCAGCTTAGACATCAAACGCCAATATGAATATATTTTTTCGCAGACTTCCTCTCAAAAACTCTGTAAGCAAATAAAAATTGCTATGAAAAGCTTCTCAAACATCTGTCGTTCGGAATCCACATTAAACTGTGGGTTCAACCGCCATTGTATAAAATTAACACAAACCACATAAACGCTGTGAAAGCTTTGTCGTAATCCTAACCAATTATGTATGTACGTATGTTTGCATTGGAAGGATCAAATCGAGGAAAGCCTGTCATCGATAGGTGTTACCAACTAGCGTAAGCGCGCAGGAAGCAAAGGCTCCTAGAAGGATGTGTTACGATAGGTCAAAATCCGTTAATCGAGTTGTTAAAGGCCAATTATGTAAAGTAAGTACTTCGCAGAACAATAAAAGGCATTGCTATTAAGACTGCTTGCTGCCTGAGAATACGAAATTTATATAAAAATATTCCATAAAATACAAGACAGAGAACGGAGTTGTAATAACGATGTGAGAAAAAAAAATTGGAAAAATTGGTAGAGAAGATCCGGAGACTGTTCAATTTGGGACAATGTTTCTGATAAGTTAAAATTTTAATAATCCAATAACATGCGACGAAGTAGCCGTAGTCTAGTACGTAGTGTATTGGTTCTATGAAGCGAGGCCATGGTTAAAGCACCAGGCTAGGGATCTCAAACATGGGAAAAAAATTTTTCAACAGACTTATGGCAAAAGCTCTGAAAATAAATAAAATTGCCATGAAGAGTTTCTTAAAACATCCATCGTTCTGAGTCAACTTTAAACTGTAAGCCTCACCACTCATAGATATGCAAAATTACAATACGGGGATGATGTAAGAAGCTAGGTTGTAATCCTGACAGAAAGGTTTCTAGCGATCAATTAAGTAAGAAAGTAAAGCTTCATCTGCTTCGGAATATGGCCAGATTGAGTCGTTAGGAGCTCTTTTGACGTCAGTGGAATCCAATGTTCACTTACAATAACATGCTCTGAACGCCATAAGTGAGTCAACACCTACTATAATTTTAAATTTTCTATTACAAAAAAAATATACTTGTAGCACAACAATAATTTTGATTTTTGTTTTAATTTTTATTTTAACATTTTATAAGTAATAAATAAACGTTTTTTATTTTAGAAAATTTATTTGACTATTCTCATTTACTTTTCTCGTTATCCTAAGAAAATTAATTATTTCTGTGGTATTTACTCACTTTTGGCGCTCAGTGTTGGTAGATCGAAGTGGTAACTTTGATTATCAAAGCTTACTTGAGCACGCTTAGTCCCTGTACTGATCGAGTTCCACCAAACTAGGGAAGAAGTTGGTCTGCGCAAAGGATGCATATTACAAGCACGAATACCCTACGCTGGAAAACCAGCCTAAAAATCTAATAAACGCAGCCATAACCTTGAATGATAACTTCATTAAGCTGAGCCAAATAACCTACATCTACACCTCGCAAGAGATGGGCATTGACAAAGAATGTGGATAACAGTTTCCCGCAACAAAAGTGGTTAAATGGAAGCTGAATTCTTTCTGCTTGTCTTCCCAGAACATAGTTTACAAGATTCAAAATAAACATGGAAACTTGAAGAAAAAGCTACAAACAATACTTCAAAAGAAATTGTAGGATAAAATTCGAACAATCACACCAAATTCAACTTGACCACTTAAGGAGAGTGCCCGAAATAATTTGGCAATACATATTTCAATATTTTTCAATTTTAAAACACTCGCAATGAAATAATTTTAAAATGAAAATAACGGTAGTTTATTAATTTATGTTTTTTAATGTACAGTTTCTTTTGATGCTCACTTTACTAAGGCACTTTATTGAAGGCTTTAAATTTTGGATTGCATTGGACTACGTAAGTATATTTGATGACACCAAAATAGTGGTTTTTTCCTTAAAAAATTTTGGCTTTAAAAAATATTGATTTTTAAAAGCCTTTATCCTCAGTATAAGCGCCAACAAACAAAAAAAACTTTCTCATACATCTTGTGATTGAATTTTATTATTTTTTTTTATTACCAGGTTCGATTAATCATCACAATCTTTAAAGAAGCACAAAAACAAAAAAAAAAAAGAAAGGCAATGTAGAATGGCCAACAGAAATTGAAAATTGAATTGAGGTTTAAAGAAAATATTTAATTTTATTATCAAAACAAATCATTTGCTTTTCAGTTCAAACCATATTTCCACATTAAATAAAAAACAAAAAGAAAAAAAGAAAACAAGTCGCGAAGATTCGAAAATAAGAATAAAATGCCATCTCCGTTGCTTGCAGCCATAAAGCGATTTGCACTTGATCGTTATAACAGCGTCACATTTTGGCAATGGACTGCACAGCCAAGTGAAGTGAAATCACGGGGGAAAATATAATTCAAAAACTATAAAAAAAAGGGAATAACGATTGCAACAACAACTGCAACTACAACGCAAAGAAAAAATATTTCTTTTGATCTTAAAGCGGCGATCAAATCGATCAAAACTAATTTCTGTAAATCAACTTAACAGAACCGCCTGACAGAAACGCATCCGTAGCAAAAGGAACAAAAAAGAGGAACCTTTTTACTGATACTGTTGCTGTTGCTGTTGTTGAAGATGTAATAGTGTCAGAGCCATGTTTAGAGCCACATTGCAAAAAAAAGGAAAGAAAGAAACCAACAAATCTACGGAATATAATAAAAAGTGAATCTTTGATAAAAAAAAATGAAAACTTTTTTCGAAAAAAGAAAATCAAAAAATTGTACAGGCTGGCCCCAACGAATGATTTCCTTTTGGAGTTCTGTGGATGGAAATGGCCTCTACTGTGCAGCGCACGACATAGGAATTCCATTCCACGCTAGTATACATAGCGCCCTTTGTAATACCACAATTTGTCATTCCTCCCATAGTTCCGGAACTAATCGCAACTCCAGAAAATGCGACTCAGACTGCCAGCATCAATGCATGACAGGTCATGTAGATTTTCCGAGCCGAGCCTGAACATTTCCCTCCGAATGCAGAATTATTGTAGCGTATTTCAGGCGGAAGAAATGGCCATCTACCGGGTTGCTTAATAGATCCTTGTCAACCATGTTGCTTTCACCCGCATCTCGATCGAGTCAGGCTACCATTAGATCTCTGTCGAGCATTGTGAATAACTTCCAAGATCGTCGGGGAATTTCATCGCTTCTTTGTGGGTGCTTCAATATCACGCTTACCTGGGTCCCCGAGAGGTTATTTTTTTCCCTTAGACACAGTACTGACCTGAAGATTTCCCTCCGAATGCAGGGTTATTGTAGCGTGTTTCAGACGGAAAAAATGGCCATCTACCGGGTTGCTCAATAGATCTTTATAAACGGTGTTCCTTTCACCCGCATCTCAATCCTCTCTGATAGTCAGGCCGCTATAAGATCTTTGTCGAATGTTGTGAACAACTTCTCTGGGTTCCCGGGCATAGTAATATACCGGGAAACTACAGAGCCGACGAGAACGCCAGGGCTGGTGCACTGCTTCCGGAATAATCTTCAATAGACTTGGTTATGTATACCGCTTACGTCGCACAAGTTGGCCATTGCGCAGACATTCTTTCGAGACGGCAACCTATTCTGGGTCAATTGGGAGTCCTACTTTATCACTAGGCTCACTTGGCCCTCTATGGATGGATTCAGCACCAACCAGTTACTTGGACTTGGTCGTAACTCCATTTTGATCAAAGCGGTCGTGCTTACAGGGCATTATGTTATAAAAAGACACGCGGATCGAATGCTGCCGTGGGCATAGATTCGCTGAGGAAGAGGAGACTCTTATCCATTTGGTTTGTTAATGCCCATCTCTTGCGAAGTGCAGATATAGATTATTTGGCACACCCATCCTTGTCTGCTTGACGGAACTATCATCCATTGATGTCACGGATATAGTTTCGTTTATCAAACTTTTGGGTTGGTTTTCCAGCGTGATGTAGATGTGGTTTTAATGGGATAAAGAACTTTTTCCTCTTCCCTGGTTTGGAGGACCTTGATCACTACAGAGATTGCGTTCACCTGAGGACTTACAACGAGCTGCTTTGACATCAAAGCTACCATTCCAACCTCCCTACCTAGATACAGTGCTGGGCAGCTGGTGAAGAACAGTTTCATCCTTCTCTTCATCTCTACTGCTTTCACAGAAATCATTTCCATTTTAATTGTATTTTATTCCATTTATTCCAAGATTTATGCGCCATGCATCCGTGCTCATAACCCAAGGCCTCGTAATAACCGCGACAATCATATTGAGTCTTTGCAGTTTAAGCGGAGTTGCTGTGCGCCCTCCATTCAGCTTTGGCCAGATTTTCTGTGCCGTTTTGCCCGTTTTCGAAGCCACCCACATATTGTTGAAGAGTCTACGTCCGCGTTGTCAAAATGAGCCAAAATGTCTAAAATCCATCGGAGAATTTAATGGTTATGACCCCAGCTAGTGAGACAAGGTCTGCTGATAAATTCTGGTGCCCCAGAAATCTTGCCTCTTAAATTCTTAAGTGCCTGCATGTTGTTGCACTGTATGACCCATTTAGTAAACCCAGAAGCTTATCGCTCTTGAAGCTAAGACCAAAATTCAATGGATGTTCTACCCTATAGGTTGTGGCAGTTTATCATTGAAAAGGATGCTGGTGATGGTACCACAGCTTTAAAGTTCTGTTATACACACAGTTTGTGTATACAATTCTTCAATAGTTTGAGTCGCACGTGACGGCAGCAAGTACCATTTTATTCTGATTTTGTTTTCCTTTTCCTCTTTTTGCGATCTCTATTCCCTTTCTCTTTTGCTGTATGCTATGCCCCCCATTAAACGTCTTGGCCGAAAGCAATTGCTTCTCAGATGAATAACTTCTGCCAACAAACTCTACAACTACTCTGATGATATTATAACCTTAATTGTTGTTGTTGTTGTTGCTGTTGTTGTTGTTGCTGTTGCTTTGGCGGTTTTGCCATAATTAAGGACTCTGGTGTAATTTGTGCACCTATTTAGGATCGCGTTGATTACAGGCCGGCACCTTATTGTGCTTGACACCTAAAGGCTCTCTCTCTCTCTTAGCATCTGTGTTAGCATCCATAACCACAACAACAGCACAACAACAAACACACCAAAATAAGCTTTGCTTTGATCTGCTTTGCTTTGCTCTGCTCTGTTCTGGTCTGCTTTGAATTGCATTGCAGCTGCCCAACACATTTGAAACAGAACAGCACACAGAACGGCAGAGCTGAACAGTTGAAAGGATGAATGAATGAATGGACGAATGTGTGGCTGGTTGTTGGAATTGCGGTGGAGTCGAAATCTTTATTTTATTTTCTTCGTTCTTTGTTCTTGTTCTTGTTGCTGTTGCTGTATTAGACGGCAATTGGTCTGGCAGAGATTTTTGTGTTACGAGTATTTCGGATTGAGAACTTGTGATTTCGTTTTCGTTTGCGTTTCCCTTCCTTTTTTCCTTTTTTCGTTTCTTTGTTTTTACTTTAATTTTTTCCTCAAATGTTTGCCTGACTTTGTACTTTACCAAGGGGGTTGTGTGAAGCACGATTTGGCAATGAGATGCGCAGATCAGAAGTTCAGATTTAAGGTTACCATTTAAAATGGTATGAAGAAGTGCATCCAGCCAGACCAGCCAGTCAGCCAAGGAAATTCAAACACAGACATTGCATTGCAAATATGAAATTTGATTTTGGTTTTTGGTTTGTGTGGTTTAGTCTCAGTTAAAGTAGATTCTTCTTCAACTGACGTGAGTATTTAGTGTGGCGGCAAAGATCACAAGAAGTTTTCTTTACATTTTATAAACACTTCACTATCGGCTCTTTGTTGTTCTGGTTGTTCTGGTTGAATGCTTCGGCTATTTGGTTGGGAACACTTCTATCTACCTATCGCCACTTAGATGCGGTTTGTTTTTCTAAAATTGAAGTGGGTTTGGTACGTATAATAATTTGTCTTAATTGATCGACTGATAAGATAAAAAACAAAATATGTATTAAGCTGAGGAAGGATACTCCACACAACATTATCGATATCTATACGGAGACGGTGGACGGAAAGGACTATGGGAAGAGGAAAAAGAGGAGCTTTATTCTCTATTCCCTTTGGATTTGATCAAATGAGAGAAAAACCTTTGCTGAAACCAAAGTTCCGTATGATGCAACACATTTTATTAAAGTATCATCAGAAGATTAATTCTCCAGCCAAATTTAGTATGTGGTTTCAGCAATTGTTCTTGATGCCATCAAGAGTATCAAGTAATCAATCGCACTAAATTGCAGAACGGACTGAACGCTTTAGGGAAATTCTTCAGTAGTACTGAAATTCCTTCAGTGATGGAAAATCCGGAGAAAGTGTTAAGTAAGCAAATTGCAGATGACATGAGTTACCTTAACATAAAGAGAACAAAATATTGGAAAGTAATTTTAAGTATAAAAACTCTATCAGGAGACAGATCTAGCAGTAAGGAGGTTACAGATAACAACTTAAATTAACTCCGTTAAGCTGATAAGGAATAAGAGACAAATAACATAAATATGCGGCTCATGAGTAATTGGCATTGACAAAGCAAGTGGATAGCAGTTTTCTTCTCTTCAGTTCGTTGAATGGGAACTACAATCTTTCCTCGTGTCTTCCCATGGCACAATGACCTGTAAGCTTGACCACTGTGATCGGGATGACCTTGCGATTACAAGTTTGAGCAGTTGGTTGATACGTCTCTTATCCATCATGGGCCAAGTGAGTCTAACAATTGGGCAAGGTTGCTTATTTGTCCAGGAAAAAATTGTTGCCTAAAAACCAATTTAACCGAGGTGAGTGGCATACCCCATTTGATTGGCATGGCTTCCGGAAGGAGTGTAACTGCTCAGATAAACTCAAAAGCTGAATCGTTGCAAGAAAACTTCTAGCCAATGGGAATAAACCCTGAGTTTTGCGTTGATCGTAATGGAAAATATCGAGATACAGATAAAAGGAGCTCCATTAATAGGGATCCAATAAGCTGTTTGATGATTGCCCAACCAACACTTCAGCCTGAAACATGCTACTGTAATCTGGTAGTCCAACAAGTCGACGGAAATGTATAGGTGGATTTTTATTGAAAAGACACCGCTGCCAAGCCTATCAACGATATCGAGCTTGGACCAACCAGTGCAAACCCACACCCATACCCATGCTGTGTGTATAATTGTACTCATGAGGCCCGGGACGTACTTTTTAAAATTGACTCCGAACGACAAATTTTTTGAATAACTTTTCACGGTAATTTTATTTACTCTCAGAGTTTTACCAGAAATCTGGTGAGAGGTAGGCGCCGAAGTTACTGAAATCGAGGCAGACAATGACAGGGGCTCGATTTTTGTGTGATGGTAGTTAATATCTTTCATAGGCCACCACCACCAACAGTTTTGCCTTTAGAATTAGAGCAGTAAATTCGATTTTTTCCTTTTGAATTAAACTTTCTATTTCTTAAAGAATTTGTTTAAAGTGAAAAGTAAATTTATTACAAGTTTTCTTTGTTTAAAACCAAAATCGAAATCGTTAACATATGGTGCAGCAAAGCCTTTAATATATTTTGAAAAAATAGTCTACTGCTCTATCTTTAAAGTCGAAATGATTAAAATTTTTGGAGATTTGAAACAATTTACTTACTAAACCTAAAAAAACAGCTTTCTGTGGTTCAAAAACCGGTAATTCGGTTGAATTGCAGTGCCTTTAAGGAACCTACTTATTATCGTGGGCATTGAAATGTTTCTTATTTTTCTTTTTTATGATTAAAAATTTTGGTAAAACAATACTTTAAAATTCAAATTGTCAAAAACTGAACTAATTTTTCACGGCTGAGATGTCCATAATTTTCTAAATCAAAAGCCACTGAAAAAAAAGAAGAAAAAATTTTTTAAATTATTTATTTAACAAAATCAGTGTGTGTGTGTTAAGTAATAATTTTTGTAAATTAATTGTGCAAATATTTGTATTATAAAACGACATAAAACAACACATGTTGATTATCCAGTTGCCCCCCTCCCCACCATTTGAATGGAGATAAAAAATGTCAGATAAACACGTTGCCTCTATGCCATGGTTTTCGGTAGGCACATTAATTTTTGTCTAAAACGATAGTGTTTGTGGATTATTTTTATCAATTTTTTTTTTCCGAGTTACAATCACAAAATAAATGCAATTTTTCGTAATGAATTTGAAGCAGATGCTTTGCAGGAGATATAAACGGCAAAAAGCCAAAGCGAAAGCCAGAGCCAGCTCCAGCGATATGTTGAATTGTTTTTGTTGTTGACTTGTTTTAGCCTTTGCGTAATATTTGTCAACAAATTGACAGTGAAATAAAATTAAAAAAAAAAATTAAAAATTACGTTGAAAACTTAATTGTCAGCCATTAAATGGATGAAACGGGTGGCTGGCTGCCTGGCTGGCTGGTTGACTTCATAGAGAGACGGTGTGTGAATATTTTCGAAAATTAGAAAATAATTATTTTTAAATTGAAAATTTAAAATTGAATTGCGAATACAAATAAATAAACGTTTATTATGTACGTATTATTGTTTGTGTAATAATTTAATGACAACCATTGTCAGGGTAATTATTTTTCGGCTTTGTTTTTGTATTACAAAAATATTGTTTAAATAAATAAAATAATAATAATGCTGCTGCCAGCAAAATAATATAAAATAAATATTTATTAATAAACTTCTATTGTTGTTGTTGCTGGTGTTGTTGTTATACCAAATCAGTGAATATTTCATTTACCACCCGCCGTTTATAAGCATTGTGTTAGCATTGTCGCTGCAATACGTTTTGTTCGGAGATGTCCATTTGAATTGGTGTCAAATTAATTGCTTTGACACTTTTCCATTGAATCCTCCTCGATACAACAAATTATTACCAAATGTTGTACACAGCAGGAGCCATGTTTAAAACGAAGTGCCAATTTTTGCACTTTCCATTCACGGTTAAAGGAATATGTATTCTGGCCATGTTTTACTTTAAGCCATGATTGTTAAGTTTTCTGGAAATTATGAATATTATTTTGAACACAAAAATAAATGATTAAAGCATTTGTCATAAGTTGAAAATGTTTTTCTTTATTTCTTTCTTTCTTTCGTTAATCCTGCTGTTTTTGTTTGGTATGCTGTTTGTAAAAGAAAGTCTAAATTCCTGGTATTAACACTTTGTATAGATTTGTCAGCAAAAGCTTAGCTGTAAAGGATTTGTTTTTCTCTCTCTCTTTGTTTGCAAATAAACGTACAAAATTTTTTAATTTTTATTATAAAACTTTTGTTATTATTTCACATAAAATCGTATGTAAAAATTGGTTTTGTTGGTTGTATGATTGCAGACATAAAATTAATACACACAAGTGGTGTAAGAAGCTGGGTTGACATCCTAACGAAATGGAACATCAATTTCTCGAAAGTACGCGATGAGAAGATTGTTTTCGTCCAAGGTGTTGATTTTAAAATTAGGACGTTCAGGACAGCCAAAGGTGTCAAGATGAGCATAATTGAATCATACTCATCATCTACTCATATTCTAAGTTTGACGTACTCATCATATTTGTACTTAACAACACATATGTTGTTGATTTCGACTCTCCTAGACGAAAAGGACGACCTTGTATCCCTTGGAAGGACCAAGTCGAGGCAGCCCGGTCATCGATTGGAGTGACCAACTGGCGTAGGCGCCTGGAAGGATGTGATGCTGCAGGCCGAAATTCGTTAATCGTGTTGTTAATGGCCAAATTAAGTAAATAAGTAAGTAACTCAACATATACTCGAACGAACGCTTTGTTTGCTCTGCTTGCTGCTCTGTCTTTTTGCTTTTTCTTTGTAGTTGTAAATGCCTAACAACAACTAAAACTTCAAATTTTGATGAATGTTGCGAGGCAATGGTATGAGTTTGATGTCAACGTTGTACCTTAATTTAAACGCACGAAATGAGAGGCTGATGTCGTCCAAGTGGTCTGATTTAATATGAAACACAAATATTGATCAGGACAACCAAAGGCTCGTAGTGTAGAAATGAAGGCATTACTTTATAAAGAGTTTTCAAATAGAAATTAAGAAATTAAAATGACATGGATTGCCATAGATTGCTTAAGTCAGCCATAAATTCTGAATTAGAGTCGTCGTGAACTAGACGACTATGCGTGAGCAAAAGTAGAAGCTGCACAATCATCGGGAAAAACTCAAGCAGCATTTGAAAACATGTCAAACAGCCAGATACTATACAAGCTGACCCACACAGATATTAATAGACATGGCAAATTGTTCAAAACGCCATAAAAATTACTTGTCCAAGCATTACTGACACTGAAAAGTCGATCCAGTAATGCCAAGCATAAGAAATAGTATGTGAAGCTAAGCCAATGAAATTCCAAAGTGGACTATCTATATTGCCAAGATACAAAGGTATTCTGTGACATCAGAAGGCTTCTGATCCAAAAGCTAATAAAAACAAGGCACTAAATGTTAAAAGACCTTTACTTAACACTTGATTTGAGCAAGCAGTTGTTGAAAAAACCTGGAAAGCGGAATAAACCCACAATTTTCCATTTTATAGACTTCAAAATTGCTTTTTGCCATTCTGGCATTAACTCTAATCACTCTACTTCAACCAATTTCATTTCACTAACATGTCACGAAAAAAATGGAAAATAAAACCATGAATCAACACTCCATAGTTTCCCAATAAAGCCTTTCATTCATCATCAACGATTTTCAACTCCACCAATCAAACGTTTGAAAAAACCTACGCATTCACCAAACACCTAAAGTTGTTAATTGAACGAAAAAAAAAAATCTTACAGAAAACAACAACAACAACAACATTTACAAAAACCATGTAAAAATATTTATTAATAGCAGCAGCGAGTGGCATATGGCTTAGAAAAGGTAACGAAATGAATGCAGCGTAAATTAAGTGCTGCCTACTCACAATAAATGAATAAATAGCGGCGACTTATAAACACAAATAATTTACGACTTTTCAGCAGAGAGAGAGAGTTCAAAATCGATAATGACACAATAATGATGCAAGTTTGTAATGAAAATTTATTTTAAAATTTAAAGTTTTCGAAAAGGAAACACAGGAAAAGTTCCTCTGTAAAATGCTAACATATGCATTAGGGTGTGTACTTACATAGGAAAGGGTGAGCCAATATAACGACGTTTTCCATCGTTATAAAGAGAAAAGGAAAGGATTAGAAATCGAATATAAACAAAAGCAAAAGCCAAGGAAATATTCCAAGGAGCCTGTGATTGAAAGCCTAAGGCTAGCAGAAGAAATGTTTACATGGAGAAGGAGTTCGATGTAACGACAGGTGGAAAAGCACACGATATGGAACAATAGGCCTTATTTCTGTATCTCATTTCAGCGGATCGAAAAACCAGTTTCTCAAAGTTACATGATGTATATTCTCGTGTTCTTCCTTACTTACTTACTTACTTGCTTATGTTTGATCAATAGGATGGGTCAGGGAAGAAGAGCAGAAGAGTAACGGATCGGTTTGTTTTGTTTCTAGATGTCTAAGAGCTGCTGTATACAGTAAGAGAACAGGTTGGCTACTGGGCTTGGATAAGGTCAGCTTAAGATTGTTTGTCGGTTTTATCGCGGGGCACTGCGAGATTAGGTCTGGTATAGATTCCAAGCCGGACTATGCTATGAGGCATGTTGCTATGAGGAGGAGTTCGGAGACTATCGAAACAATACCTCTGTAAGCTGCCCAGCCCTTGAAGTTGAGGACACTTGGCAGGTCCCTTCTTTGGGAGCTTGAATTCAGTATCGAGAGCCGACATCAAGGTTCTCCACAGATTCATTAGTAGCTTGGGCTGGTTGAGAGGTGCTAGGACTTCATCAGAGTAGTCGCGCTCTCCTAGCTTTTCTGTTGTGTCTGGTCTGTGTCATTGCCTCCGCTACATACTCTTCTTTCATCCTATCCCCTCTATTATCTTTCCCTCTTTTTAGGACGTTGTACAATGGGTCAATTCGGCCTCTGGGTACTGTACTTGTCTTGATTTACAGGTGCACATCCTCTAACCTAACAACCCGATTATCGGATTTTGGTTTGCCCTCACAGATCATTTCAGGCGCTTCTGCTTGTTACGCGCCTACGCCAGTTGGTCACACCAAACGATAACAAGGCTTCCTCGATTTGATCTTCTTGGCCGACTTCTGCAAATCCTCGCATTAAATATCCGTCTTGCCTGAGCATCCTCCTACATTCGAACGAATGTTAATATGCCGCAAAACGTCCATGTCGTTGAGGAGATCATCCATCTCCCTGTTGGATCGGATGCGGAAATCATTGCTAACTTGCACTGGACCGAAGATCTTACGTAGGACTTTTCTCTTGAATACTCTCAAGCCAGTTAAAATACTCATTCTCTAGCCAAGACAAAGAATCAGTTTCTGTCAATAACAGCCAATCCGATCTTTCTTTTTAAACAAAGAAAATTATTCCCAATTGATATGAATTGAGTTCACATATTAGCAAATTAAACTTTGCGGTCATCACAAAATTTTTTTCGTTATTGATTTAAATAACATCACAGGGTATGGCTTACCCTCTAAATCCATAATAACAGAGTTTGTAAACACATATACAAGCTGAATTACTGGGTGAGTGTGTGTGTGTTGCCACATAATCGCAGTGCTGGCGTGCGAAATTCATAAATGCGTCATTAATGAAAAGAAACAATAAAGAAAACATAAGAAATCGTGACGTAAAAATTTTCTTCTTAACATAACAAACAGTTATTGCGGCATTAATTTCGGGTTAGACTTAGCCGGGGCCAACTTTTTAAAATAATTTAAGGTTTAATGCCACAGCCCAAGCAACTAACTTCCTTATACACGGGATTATTTCATATTCGTTTATGCACACAGTAATGTATTGTTGCTTCAGACTATAACACTAAAGTCTTATGCTAATTATGCGAAAATTTGCATGTAAATTGATCTGCACTTCATATACGTTTTTTTATTGGTATTTTTTTTAAATTTTTTTTTATTCGTTTCGTTTATTGCTTATAAACGAAAAAAAAAAAGTAAATGAAAGTCAACACAAAAGAAAAAAAATTATAATTTTCCTTATGTGCCTGCCTTATCACAACATTTAATGTTGGTCTAAACAGCAACAACAACAACAACAAACATAAACATCCTTTATGAGTATGGCGATTATATGAGCACATATAAAAACTCATTTTCAACACTATCAATCAATGAATGAGTATGAGTTGCCAGCCACATAACATAACAGCGTTATTATGACACACGGTATTCGGCAACTTGAAATTCCGTCTTTTTTTTGTTGTTTCTGTTGGAGTTCATCTTCATCAAACCACAACATACAACAACATCACAGCAATTGTTGTTGTTATTGTTTATATCCTAAATATAAGCCTTAATTTGTTATTATGATGGACTTAAACACACCACTATTACACACACATTCAAACATATGCAGAATATACTTACTTACCCTCTTTTACACACACACACACACACACAAACTCAACTCTAGTCCGTGGCCCATATCTAAAAAAATCCTTTAATAAAAACTATAACAGCAGTGCGGTGGTTGTAACCGCTCATGTACGTGGGCAATTTTATTTTGTGCTGATGGTGATGGTGATGGTTTATTGTGGGTAATTTAAAGAATCACAATCAAAGTCAGCCATACAGCCAGCCATACAGCAGCCACCAACCATTCAGTTCTTCATCTCAATAAGCGTTGGCGCAAGCGTTCAACACATTGTCGGCAAAATGTATTGTTGTTGTTGTTAATATTATTATTGCAACAACATGCAATATCAAAGTTAAAATTAAATGCGCGGTAATTTCATAAAACAAAGCAATAACAACAATAACGCGTTGCAACAAAAGGAAAAAAGTATCTTCAAAGGATGCCGATCACCTCTTAAAATTACCGCATACACGGGGTAATACTTGTACAAATGCGCCATAAGCACCCTAAGACATTGGAATAGGACGAAAACTAAATTCTCTCCCTCGAGATTTAAAGGTGTATTGCAAGTTGAGTCCTTTATAGTATCGCAAGTGCCATTAGAATGTGTGTGAAGATAAATTCGAATATTAAAACCAAAGACGCAAACCCACACTTCTAGCAGCGACACTTCTTGCCTCAAACAGGGTACACTTTGCTATTTACAGAGCACTGTTAACTGTTTAACAGTAGTAATAGTAGATTAGCCTACTAGTTTGCAATTATTTCAGACTATTGAAGTCGTCGTAGTCTAGTGGGTAGTGTGTTGGCTTATGAGATGTAAAGCCTCGGTTCAAACCCTAGGTCAGGCATCAAAATGAAAATATGAATAAAATATTTCTTCGGCGACTTCCTCTCAGCACATTTCTGACAAAAACTCTAAGTAAAGATTCTCAAAAAAATTTGTCATTCGGAATCGACTTTAGTCTGTAGATCCCCACGTGTGAGAAGCTAGGTTGTAATCCTGTTTGAAGGGTTGCAGTGATCAATTATGTATGTATGATCAATATTATTTTTGAACAAAAGATGAGAATTTTTCTCAACTCTCAAAATTATTTCAGCTATCCCACTATTATAGTTTGAAAGAGGACCCTCTGGAATACTGTTTGCATATATAGTCTGTATGGTGTACTATTTCTTATATGTACCCAAGTGGCCACTACTCTCCTAAAGAATTTTCAATCAAAAAATTTATATTTTCAAAGGCAAATTTCTCAATACCATTACCACTTTATATGTGACTAAATTGCTAATTATATTAATAGGCCTTGGAACCTTTCTTTCCATATTGTATGGTACTCACAGACCTAGAGTATTTCCCAAAATTACCTCCTAAATCAGTAGGTTTAGCTCTGTCAAGGTAAAATTTTTTTTTTGTTAATGGGAAATTTTGCTCTGTTAACGCCAAATATGGCGTTGCGAAAGTTTATGGATTGCGTCCTAGATTTTTAAATTTGAATTTATCTTCACAAAAAACATGCACGCATTAAGTAGCTCTGAATGTGTTTTTCAATTACTGGAATATTACATTGAGGAATATTAAAAGAAAATGGCAATAGAGGCCAGGGTCATGCCATTTCGGGAGTCAGGATAGCAAATCACATGACCACGAATATTTAGTTCAGTAATCCCTAATGTGGATGGTCCGGATAAACTCTTCTATGGCTGGATTATTTTCACGAACATTTCTAAAATTGAAAAGCTCACAGAAACATGTATCCATCAGAGATCAGCAATGAGTATTCAAAAACATGACTAGAATCGAGTTATATTCGTACTCGAGTCACTCGACTAAAATACTAAGAAATTACTATGAGTATTTCTTTAAAGTTATGAATCTAAATGAGTGGTATGAGTTTGATGTCAACGTTGTACTCATACTCATTGCAACCTCTACTTATAAATCAATATTGTAGTGAGTATCAATGAATAATGAGTAGTGATTCAATATTCAAAATTTCATTTGATGAGTGCTTATGAGTACCGAAAAAACTATTCATTGCTGATCTCTGGTGTCCATCTACGGAGAAAGTGGGACGTATTATATATTAAGATAAAAACATAAGTGGCAACATATGAAGGCTTTGAAAGGACATTCGTTTACTTTAGATTTGATATGGGATTGTAAAAGACTACTAAGCAACCTAATGTCGGTTTAACAACCTCAATTACATTGGGTACTACCTGACTATAGTGACGTTACTGTTATTGAAGTTCCAGATGACCTGGCAAAATCGGGATCAGTTTGGAAAACAACATCAAGGGAAAGGACTGTGCCCAGCCTACCACTTAAACCTTCAGATATTTTATGTTAAACAACTTCTTGCCCTATTCACTTGACGCAGAGTATTGCATAATTTAGGAATCCACCGCGCTGTTAGTCAAGGTGCAAATTTAATATGATTTTATATCGTATTAAAGTCAGTTCAACAAATTTAAAGCAAAACATTAACGGGTTTTTAATGAAACCCCCAAAAACATTAAAGAAAAAAACAATTTTTTTTTGTTTTTAATAAAAAAGAAAGAATATTAAACATGAAAGGATAATACAATTAGACGTTCATAAAACTAAAAGCCAACGTTTTAAACATTTTTAAATAAAAAAAAGGAAATAAAAGAAAATAAATTAACGATAAATATGATTCCGTTTAGTTATTCAGTTGATAAATAATTTAAATTCAATTCAATTCCCTGCATTTGATTTTATTTACAGCAAATGTGTGTCACTATGAAGTGACAGACATTCAGTTGGTCACAAACACTACAAAAAACTCTAAACCAACGACATTAGTCATGTCAGTTAGACAATTTTCATACCACTCCAGTAGTGAGGGGTTAGTGGAGAATATGATTTTCATTTCAATTCAATTCATTATACGAACAGCACGATAGTTTTATTTATAAAAATTTCGTTTCGTTTCACTTTTTTGTTTCATTATTATTGTTAATAAATTATTAATTTGACAATCAATTTGTTGTCATATTCATTTCAATTTTTCAAATGCATTTTATGTCATCGTAATAGTGCAACAATTTACCCTCCAAAACTATCCCCGGTCCCATGCGGCTTGGTTGGGTTGGGGCATTTGAAAAATATTCACAAGTTGTTGCTTGATTGGTCAACATTATTATAATCGTAGTCGTACTCGTACTCTAATATTCTACTTTTATATTGTAGATATTTATTACATATTGTTGTTGTTATTATAATTATAGTTATTATAGTTTATAATAATTATTCATGTATGCAGTTATTTATTTAACGATTCATATTGAAATGTGAACAAGTGCTCTTAAGTACGAGCAGTTAAATTACTCGCGTAATTATTTAATGTGTCGCCAACAATGTGTTTAATTGCTGAAATATTTTATTAGAAATGAATGCCGCCGTGCCGCGTTTAAAATATTTTGCCAGAGTGAATATTAAATAGATTCGATATAAAGTCTTAACACAGCAAGGTTAACTATTTAAAGAAATTATTCGTTTTATAATGTAATAAGCTGGGCCACACAAATCTTTTACCAAACCTCTATCGATTACCCGATAGGGTGACGATCAGAAGACGTGGGAATCTAAACTTATTTAGCCTTGCTCTTATAAATTATGGGCTGGGCTAAGGTGTTATACGACCCATGCCAAGACCATCTTAAAATATTCAAATTGCGAATTGACAATCCTGGATGCAGCCTTACCCGGGAATTGTGGATTCCCGCTCAGGTATACCAACCTCGTATATGCAACTCTACTTCCTTACTTACTTAATTTGTCATTACAACACTTGTCTAAGGATTAAGGCCTAGCTTTTCACATCACTTATATGTTGTGTGTGTTAATTCCGACCGTAATTTTTCGTGAATTTTGGCGAACGATTTTTGAGAAACTTTTCATGACAATTTTAATTTACTTTCAGAGTTTTTGCCAGAAATCTCTTGAAAGGAAATTTCCGAGGAAATCCATTTGATATAGGTTTTGTTGGAGATGTTTAACCATGACTTGACGTTTAATAATCTTACACGCTACCTCCTAGACTACGGCGATTCGTGGGAACAAAAGTGCAGAAAATATACACAAAAAAGTATTAAAAATTCGAATAAAAATGTAGTAAAAATGGCCTTGAGAATGCAAAGAATTTATGCAGCGCTACAGGGAGAAAGAAAGAACACCTTGAAATTTCTGGTCTGGGCCAAAGAGAAAATTGCGAAAATAGAAGAAATGTCAACCATTGAGAGTGCTGCGAAAGCTTACACACTTGGTGAGAAAATGCTAAGCAGCTGTACACTGAACTTACAGTATAGAATTGATCACCGTTGGAGAACAGCAATACGGCCGTCACCATTCCTCCTCCTCCTCCTCCTCCTCCTCCTGGCTGTAGTTGTGGTTGTAGTAGTGGTTGTGGTTTTAGTTCTACTGGTAGTTATAGTTGCAGTAGTTGTAGTTGTAGATATAGTTGTGGCTGTGGATGTAGCAGTGGTTGTGGTTGTGGCTGTAGTTGTAGTTATGGTTGTAGTAGTGGTTGTGGTTGTAGTTGTAGTTGTACTGGTAGTTATAGTTGCAGTAGTTGTAGTTAAAATAGCTTCTGTGAAAAAATTTGTTGTTGTTGTTGTCTAACAAGCCATTACACTATTTACTATACTACGGTGATGAACAAATTTATTGCCACAAATCTGCTGAGAGGAAGTCTCCGAGGAAAAATTTTTTCATATTGGTTTCTTCATATTGTTTAAACTGCGTTTTGAACCGTGGCCTTACGCCTAATAAGGTTACACGCTCCCTACTAGTCTACAGAGATTCGTGGGAATAAAAGTGGATAAATTATGGACAAAAATGTATTAAAATTATTATCAAAATAATTATTATTCCCGTCTAACCCTGGAACGACTTGGTTAACTCCAAGATAGGTCAAGGACTAGAAACCAATAAAACTGAAGCTAATTCAACAACCAAAAGCGTCAGTCTTACCAGTAACGAGCAGACAGAAAAAACAGCATCTAGCAAAAGTAGCCTCGAGAATGCAAGAGTTAACGTGACGAAGAAACATATTAAGGGATCTAATTGTGGGATTGCTAATTGTGTTCTTGAAAGGATTCAAAAAAATTCCAAGCTATAGTGGAATGCCGCATGTTATGCGTGAGGATATCGTTTTGCAGAAGATAACACATCCGTTGCGAGAAAGTAAGGGAGCTGACACCGCATTAACTTTATTTATAGGAATATAGAGGAAGGTGGACGACGAGACTTATTCCGGACCCATGGCTTTACGTCCGGAATAAGTCTTGGTCGGAAATTTGGAGAGATAAAGTACTACGTTACATAGGTGGTATTGGGTCACAGATATTTTAGGAAATATTAACACAGAGGAAAGGGAAGTGAGTGATGATGCAGAACACACTATTTTCGAGTGCTATCGGCGACACACCAGTGGCCGTTAAGATTGTCGGGGTTATGACTGCGAGTGGAGAGAATTGGGCCTCAGTGTTGAAATAGGCGGAGCTTATTCTAAGGATGAAGAAGAGAGATTCTGAGACTGCAGAATACGTAGGTACGCCGGCATAGATGACATTGATATACATGTCATAATTCCTTTCGGTAACTAATCAAGAGGTAATTGTCGAAACACTTAGATGTCTCCTCAACCATCTATACATAATCTGGACGTGGTAGTTCCGGAGTGCGACGAGACGAGGGGGAATTTAGTGGGTGAGTGCCCCGCACACAGAGAATGTGATGAGTTCCTCTATGGTGCGATTAGGTGCATTTACCCCTTCTCGGCTAAAAAAAACCATCGTTTCACCTATAAAGGCAAGTGTTTTATTAGAACACACATGAAATAATTTCTCTTTGAATAAGATTTTAACATCTGAACTATTTTAATTAAGATTTTTGTTGCATTAAATATTTTCAATATTTTTGAATGTGTTTTATTTTCATATTTTATCTTAAATGCCGACGGTTAAGCATTTAAATTTAATATGCAACCACAACTACTACTTGGATCAGCAGCAATACCACAAGCCTGCCTGCCTGCCTGCCATGCAAATTTTTTTTTTCTTCCAAACTGGTTATGGGTTGGGCTGGCCGTTTTTTACGCTCAAAATCAAAATCTTTAACAAGACAGAAAAACAAGAAGAAACTGACGAAAATCTATTTAAAAAAACCAATTCGTTCGAAAAGCAACAAAATCAGCCAAAAGTCACTCATTTCAACAAGTTTTTTAAACGCACCGACAACTTTTGAGTCAAATTGAGTAGGGGGAGCAGCAACAGCAACAACAGCAGTCAGCCAGTGCAAAATGCTGCTTCTTTTCTTTCGCTTGCTTGTTCCATTAGGTAACAAACAAGGTAACGCCTTCAACAAAAGTAAGATTTCCTATACAATAGGCGAGTAGAGAAACGCGATAAAAAAAGCGTTAAAAAATGGCTAAGAAATGCTACAGAAAACAAAATTTTAAATTTTAAATTTTTGTTTTTGTAACGCAATAAAATATTTTTTAAAATTTAAAAAAAAAATTAAAAATGAAAAATTTTGAAAGACGTTTTTCACACATTTTCTTAAATGCTGAAACACTTGGAAAGCATAACTAATCCTCATATCCTTTAGCAACTAATGTGTTAAAAAAAAAATCGAAAGTCTTTTGTGTATTAAAAAATTACAATAAATATCCTGCATTAAGGATAATTCACACATGCACACATGTTAGCAAAAGAAGGATCATCATGCACATGTAAAAATACAACTGAAATGAATGAAATGAAGCGTAGGACCTATTTCTATTCCTTGTATCCGTAGCATGTCATAGAATTACTCATCCTCCTTTGGAATCAGAAGATCATCCCTTCATGCCTGTTACGATGCAATTAATTTTACTACAATTTCAGAAGATACTCCTACTCTACTTTGAAGGTGTGTTTGTTTCATTTTTTCTTTTTTATAAATCTGATGATCGTATTACTTTTAATTTGTATTACTTTTCGCTTTCATATTACAACACTGCATGTGTGGTTTTCCAGAGATGGCCATGTAAGGTCTAACATTTGGAGGACAATGAGCTGTTTATGTAGAATTTCTGAATCTCTTACAAGTAAAAAGAAAATCAAATTTAATTTAAATAAAGGAAACTTTTCTAAAGGAACACAATCTTAGATTTTCAAAAAAAATTTGAAAATATTTGATCAAATGCCACAAGTAAATGGGAAAGATTTGTAAGAAGCTACAAGGATTTTTGCTTTAGTCTTGAACCAGTATTCAATAAATAACTCCACATCCCACTGTAAAATGATGGAGTATTAAATAGGCTCGTAAACAAAAAAAAATAATTTATTAAAAAAAAATTGTAGCCACAACAGTAGTCACAGCAGTAGGTAGGCCTATTCTAACCAAGGGATGTCTACTAGTCTGGTAGGTAGTGTGCTGGCTTTTAAAAGACGTAAATCCAGGTTTTATATAGAATAGCATGCAATATAAAGAGGTTTATATAGAATAGCATGCGATATAAAGAGGTTTATATAGAATAGCATGTGGTATAAAGAGGTTTATATAGAATAGCATGCAATATAAAGAGGTTTATATAGAATAGCATGCAATATAAAGAGGTTTATATAGAATATCATGCAATATAAAGAGGTTTATATAGAATAGCATGCAATATAAAGAGGTTTATATAGAATAGCATGTGGTATAAAGAGGTTTATATAGAATAGCATGCAATATAAAGAGGTTTATATAGAATAGCATGTGGTATAAAGCGGTTTATATAGAATAGCATGCGATATAAAGCGGGTTATATAGAATAGCATGCGATATAAACAGGTTTATATAGAATAGCATGCGATATAAAGAGGTTTATATAGAATAGCATGCGATATAAAGAGGTTTATATAGAATAGCATGCGATATAAAGAGGTTTATATAGAATAGCATGCGATATAAACAGGTTTACATAGAATAGCATGCGATATAAATAGGTACAGAGTGTATCTGTGATAATTGAAGATTCAAATATTTCCAGACAGTATATTACCACAATTACTGCTAGCCGGTCGGCTATCAAAGTATTTGATTCTTAAGTAATGAACTTCAAAACGAGCTACCGGAAATATGTGATCCATAATAAGTGGAGCAGTGTCCAATGAACTGCTTAGGTGTGGCATAACCACCGAACTCTCTAATGAGTTCTCCACTTTTCGAATCCTTCTGAAGACCTGCGACATTATAATTGCTAATGAAGCAATTGATTCCATCAACGCCAAATGCCAGCTTCGGATGCAGGAAATCTGGCCAAATTGTACAAAGAATAAAACCCCAAAGGATCAGGATCGATGTGGCTGTTGACGTCATTGCTGGGCTTTGCATTATGGACACTCGTGCAAGACGCAAACCACTTCTGTAGAAGCTGTAGACGAGTAAGGGCCAGAGACTGATTTTCAGCTATTGGTGTATGCAGAAGAAGGAAAAGTTTTCTTGGAACTTTCCCAAATGAACAAAATAAACAAAATGTTTTGGTATGGACATTGAATCTGAATCGATTCATCAGAAGATGCGAATGGTTCCGCGTGTAGGGGAAAATAGACATGACAATGGGTCTCTAGTAATTGTGTCTATTCAATTTCTTGTGTGTGTGGGTAGCTTAGTAGTCTTAAGAACTACTTAATCGGATTTCGGCCTGCGATATTATTTAAAGGAGCCTCTGTTTCGTGCAAGCTTTTGCCATTTGCTAACATTCTGATAATTTAGAGTAAATTGGAACCACCGTTATTAAAGCCTGATCGATATGAAACGATTCTAACTCAAATTTTTTTACCAACAATTCAATAAAAAAATTTCGTTTCATTTTCTCGGCACCTTAAAATCCTTCGAGGCATTCAGAAATTTTGATTTTTTATGCCTGTAAGGAAGGAAGAAAGTCTGCTTAAGACGAGTAGAGACAGAAAAACTCACCTCCACTTGTAATTACAAGTGAATTAAACATTCACGTCATTACACATACACAGTTTAATAGCAAAACTTATGGTCTAAGCTTAAAGCCAAATCAAGTTCTCTATCGAAAAAAAAACCTAATTTACGTAGGAAAGTCCGCAATAATTTACGAACATTTAAGTTCAGCTTAAAATCAATTTAATTTTGAATTCATATGCCGCTCTAAAGAAGGAAATTAAAACAAGAAAATAAAGAGAGAATAGTTATTGCAATATATTTGGATTAAAAATTTCATTTTTTTTTAATGAATTTTCTCTAAGCTGACCATGTTCGGTTAACAATTGAAAGCAAATGACGGTTTTAATATTCAAGGCCATGCCTTTGTTTGTTCCAGTGGTACAGGCAGCAGCGTTGAAGTAAATTAATGCGGAATACGTAAGTAAATTGGATTAAAAAAAATTGAATTCTCGTATATCTTCAGTTGAAAAAAACACACACACTCTTATCGATTGTCATCAATCAAAAATCATTTAATAATTGCTTTTTTTCTTCTTCATCTTGTTGTTGTTGTTTTTTTTTTAATATTTTATTAATAAATTTTAAATTATTTGTTAACACACTCCCCTGTTTGACCACCATAAATGGACAAATTTGTTGTAAAACTGTACCGAATAGGAACACCTACACATTGCCAGGCATGTGTATTATAAAGATGACGAGTTATTTGACATTTTATTTCGGCTTAAACATGGATTATCGGAAGAGGGGGGATTAAAGATTTTCTTTTACATGATATTAAAGCTCATCAGAGATTTAAATACCATAAAAACGCTTTCATTATAAGAGTGGTATGAAAAATGTGCTCTATATGTAGGCCTACGTACTCATTTGTTTGATGTATTTGATTCAGATTCTTTGTAAAGTTGTTTGAAAAATATTTGTAAATAATTGTGCTTGCTTTCCCTTTCTTTGAAATATTTTGTGGAATTTTTTTAAAGTTGTTTTGGTACAGAAACGTTTTGAGAGACCCATGTTGCGTAAAAGTAAACTTTAACCAAAAGCATGTAACCTGCTTGGTTGACAATAGCAATACCACAGTAAAGTTTCTTAACTTACAAGCTGAAACCATCCAGAGCTCTTGGCGAAACCACTTAGGCTCCCAATTTCTATTCTCAGCAGAACAGTGAATTCACCTTTATGGTAAAAGGCCAGGTGTTTCCTTTTCTAGCTACTATCCTCGTGTGGTAACACAAAGGACCCTATGCGGCGTAAGTGTGTCCATCCAATTCTCTAGCTACCTAAATACATAACTATCCCCCGTGAATGCAATTCCTGTAGAAGACACTAGCGATATGAACAAGACCCGAACATTCTCCAAGCAATGAAGAGAATGAACAGAATTTGACACAAAGTTCAGGTATCAGTATACTTGAATGTAAGTTTTGGTATTACTCTGTCATCTCGTTAAGACACTCGCTGCAGCCAAAATCTGGCGATAAGATTATATTTTAGGAATCCAGAGTTCTAACAGTAGCCTGTCTCCCCCAGAAATATTGATCATCACAAGCCAGGATTACAACCTATTTTCTCAAACCACTAGTGTTCTGTGTGTTAATCTTATCCATCAAGGGCGGGAGCTACAGTTTACAGTCGATCCCGAAAAACAGATTTTTGAGTAATTTTTCATGACAGTTTTATTTCTCTCTCACAGTTTTTTGCAGAAATCAGCTGAGAGGCTGTCGAGGGAGCTATATTTTTGTTGGAGATGTCTGGGAATATGAACCGATATATCACGTCTAATAAGGCAATTCATACTTACTAGACTACGGCAACTACATGCGTACATTACTTGTAGATTAATTTACTCATTTTAGAAAAAATCGACTGAAAAATTATTTCGTTTTGTACAAAACTTTTTAGCCAGAGTTTAATTCAAACTCTAGTTATTTTGCCACCGACATCCCTATATCATTCTCGTAGACGTAAAGACCGAGTTCAAATTTCAAATCAGACATCTAAACGAAAATATGACAAATATTTCTTCGGTGACTTCCTCTCAGCAGATTTCTGGCAAAAACTCTGTGATAAATAGAATGACCATGAAAAGTTTCTCAACAGTTTGTCCTTCGAAGTCGACTTTCAACTGTCGGCCCCCCCACCCATGTATAAAATTAACCCACATAACATAAGTGGTGTGGGAAGGTAGGCCGTAATCCTAGGTTGCAATGACCAATTATGTATGTATGTATGTATATGGAACCTCTATCCATATTCCAAGTCTGAAGAACTCATCGTACTCATACTTGTACAATACGTACGAAGTTGTTGATTTCGACTTTCCATAACTCAACAACAACTAAGTATTTTTCTAAAGTTATAAATCGTAAATGAGTAGGCTTATGATTCAAACATATTTCAAATGGTATGAGTTTGATGTTAGAAGTCGCCGTGGTCTAGTGGGTAGTGTGTTGGCTTATTAGACGAAAGGCTGGGGCTGGGTTCGTATCCCAGGTCAGACTTCAAAAGGAAAAATATTTCTTCGGCGACTTCCTCTCAGCAGATTTCTGACAAAAACTCTGAGAATAAAAATTGCCATGAAAAGCTTCTCAAAAATCTGTCGTTCGGAGTCGACTTTAAACTGTAGGTCCCGCCACTCATGTATAAAATTAACGCATACAACATAAGTGGTGTGAGAAGCTAGGTCGTAATCCTGACTGAAGGGTTGTAATGGCCAATTATGTATGTTATGTATGAGTTTGATGTCAACGTTGTACGCATACTTATTGCATCCCTTCTTTCTCTAAGAGTTCTATTCATGAGTGTGACGAATTAGTTTAATGCATTCAAAGTTGACCGACCAAACGCACTACGGCATTTGTGCTAATATTGAGGAACAATGCAGGATATCGAGAAAAAAGGATCTGGACGATCTAAGAAGCAAAATCAATTTCTTAATTGACATGAAAATTGAAAAACTATTCGGAAATCAATGCTGAAAGTTGAAATTGATCTTCGAGAATATAAATTTCATTCTATAAAATACATTTACAAAGATAGGAGTAACAGTTATGAGTGCATTGTTTGAGTTTCTGATTTCATTTGATACCAAAACATCTGCTTTTTTTTTTGTTGTGTTTGTTTGTATAGCGCCTTGTCAAAAAACAAAAAAAAAATTTTATAAAAAATCTTTGACTTGTTCTGATACCCTAAACCAGTGCAGCAGAGCATGGGTATGGCACCTCATCCATCTAAAATTATTTTGGTCTCCAGTGCACATTTTTATATCTTCAGGAAAATAAATTAAATTTGAAAACAACTATGTACTCCTATACAAATACAAAAACACACACATACATATGTACGCTCTTATATTTACTATCTGTATGACCGTGGTGTGCACACAAAAGTCCTGTCATTGGAAATGAGATTATTTAAGCGAATGAAATAAATTGCAAGTGATGGCAATTTGCATACTTTCGGTAGCTAAAAAATGTTGCCACCACAGACAATCATATCGCACATACATACATCCATACATACATACGTAATGTCGTATTCGAATAAGAAG
Organism: Sarcophaga peregrina; assembly: GCA_014635995.1. NCBI lineage: Eukaryota > Metazoa > Arthropoda > Insecta > Diptera > Sarcophagidae > Sarcophaga > Sarcophaga peregrina. The sequence continues at coordinate 7,133,815 of CM025791.1, forward strand.
AATGATGCATGCATGCATGACACCATCTCAGATGTTGCTTGCAACAACAAGTCAACTACGACAATGTTGACTGACTGACTATACAGCAAAAGCACCTGAAAATGCCAGAAACGAACGGGTGGATAAATAGTTGGTTGGAAGGTTGGCTGGCTGGCTGGTTGGTTGCTTGGTTGTTTGGTTAGCAAATAGGGTGGGAAGGGGGTATACTGATGGTATTGTAATGAATTTAAATGCCAACAAAATGCTGTTGTAGTTGATGAATTTATTGTTTGTTTGTGGCTGCTGCCACATAAACCAACCAACAATCAGAAAACATTTATAAATTATTTCTACACTGCGTTTGTATGCATATGAAGGTAGCCCAACAAGCAACATCACAGCATATTTTATTTTATTTTTTTTTTAACAAAAAAAAATCAATTTTAAATGTGGGTTTTCATTTGTATGCTACAACAACACCAGCAATATATTTTTTTTTTATCAGCAATTAATCGTGTAAATCAAACTTTTTGTCAGCATCATTTAAAATAAACAATTTTGTTGGAGTTTTTTCTTCTCATTTTCAGTTTTTTGAAAATCTTACCCAAAAATAATTTTTGTGGCAACTTTAAAATTAACGAAAAAAAACCATCATTTGCGTTAAGATGTAATCGTTAAGATAACAGCAAATACCAGTTAAATGTACAAAAAAAACCCTACACCCTTTAAACAATTGTGATACCCCCACAACATTTGCTGAAATAAGAAAAACAATAAGAAATCGAATCTGAAAATCTTTTAAAAGCCCCCCAAAATAAAATGCTTGTTAAAGAAATATTTCAAAAAATTTCATGCAACATGCCTTTCAGACAACAATGCGATCAATCAGTGACAATCTTGTTCCATCGTTTCAAACTTTCTTAGCGCGCTCAACATGGAATGCCTGGTAATACTTTTTTTTTTTTTTGGTTTTTTTTTTTTGGTTATTAAACGTTGGTAACACATGCTTGCTGGTAACAGTTTTTAAATGAATTGTTTTTTTTTTCTTTTTCTTGGCTTCTTTAGCTAAAAGAGAAGAAATCAAGAGGTCAAAGTGTTTATATTTAACCGTTTAAAGTTTCTTTTTTTGGTTTTTGGTAATTTTTGTTGGTTGTCAAATCATAGAAGTGGTTAAAAGCTAATGGCGTGAAAACAGAAATTTGTTTTGGTCTCAACTACAACTGACAATATAACCCAATCATACCAACAAAAACGAACACGAATCATAGTCATCAGCATCAACAGCTTTTGAGGGAGGCATTAAAGACATACACTGCGGAAAAAATGGCGTTAAATCGGGTATCAAAACAAAAACGTTCATAAAACATTAATTAGAAAAAATTTTAAAAAAAATTTTTCTATCAGAAAAGTTTAAAATTAAAAAAAATTAAGCTAAAAAACCTTGGATGGTTTCATCCAAAATATTGTCTAAAACTTTCAATCAAATATTTCTATCAGAAAGGTTGCATATAATTTTTTGGTTTCATAATTTTCTATGTAAAAATAAATAACATTTCTATAGAAAAGTTTCGATAATGCATATTTTCTAATAGAAAATTTCGATAAAAATTTTTCTAGAAAAGTTCAATAATAAAAAACATTTTCTTCAGAAAAGTTTCGATAACATTTTCTATAGAAAGTTTAAAAAAAAATTTTCATTTTCTAATAGAAAGGTAAACCAAAGAACATTTTCTATAGAAAAGTTTTCGATAAAAACATTTTCTATAGAAAAGTTTTCGATAAAAACATTTTCTATAGAAAATTTTCCGATAACAACTAATTCCTAAAGAAAAATTTTCCGATAACAACTAATTCCTAAAGAAAAATTTTAGATAACAACTATTTTCTATAGAAAAGTTTTCGATAACAACTATATTCTAAAGAAGATTTTTCGATAGCAAATATATTCTATAGATAAGTTTTCGATAACAATAATTTTCTATAGAAAAGTTTTCGATAAAAACTATTTTCTATAGAAAAGTTTTCGATAAAAACTATTTTCTATAGAAAAGTTTCCGATAAAAACTATTTTCTATAGAAAAGTTTTCGATAAAAACTATTTTCTATAGAAAAGTTTTCGATAAAAACATTTTCTATAGAAAAGTTTTCAATAAAAAACATTTTCTATAGAAAATTTTCGATAACACCTACTTCCTATAGAAAAGTTTCCGATAACAACTAATTCCTAAAGAAAAATTTTAGATAACAACTATTTTATAAAGAAAAGTTTTCGATAACAACTATATTCTAAAGAAGATTTTTCGATAGCAAATATATTCTATAGATAAGTTTTCGATAGCTGTAATTTTCTATAGAAAAGTTTTCGATAAAAACATTTTCTATAGAAAAGTTTTCGATAAAAACTATTTTCTATAGAAAAGTTTCCGATAACAACTATTTTCTATAGAAAAGTTTTCGATAACAACTATTTTCTATAGAAAAGTTTTCGATAACAACTATTTTCTTTCGAAAAGTTTTCGATAAAAACTCTTTTCTATAGAAAATTTTCCGATATCAACTAATTCCTAAAGTAAAATTTTAGATAACAACTATTTTCTAAAGAAAAGTTTTCAATAACAACTATTTTCTATAGAAAAGTTTTCAATAACAATTATTTTCTATAGAAAAGTTTTCGATAACAACTATTTTCTATTGAACATTTTTCGATAACACCAACTTCCTATAGAAAAGTTTTCGATAACATCTACTTCCTACAGAAAAGTTTTCGATAACAACTATTTTCTATAGAAAAGTTTTCGATAACAACTATTTTCTATAGAAAAGTTTTCGATAACAACTATTTTCTATAGAAAAGTTTTCGATAACAACTATTTTCTATAGAAAAGTTTTCGATAACAACTATTTTCTATAGAAAAGTTTTCGATAACAACTATTTTCTATAGGAGGGTATTCAATAAAAAAAAACATTTTCCACAGAAATATTTTCGATAACAAAAATCTTCTATTTCGATAACAAAAATAAGATGCATTTTCTACAGAAAACGTTTTGATAACAAAAATTTCCCACAGAAAAGTTTCCGATAACAAACATTTTCAATAGAAAAGTATTCTTTTCCTTGCAGTAATGATTTTGAGAAAGCTTTGAGTTGTAAAAGAATTTCAAACATTTTTTCTTTGAGTGTAAATTAAAGTAACGATCATGAGTTTTTGTTCACTTAATTTTTTTTATATTACTGTTTTTACGTTTTTAATGTTTTTAAAATCAAATTGAACAACAAAAAAAAAGAAAAAACAACAACAAAACCAAAAACAATATCTTGTTGTTAAAGATTGTTTTCAAGATTGATATTTCGATGTTTGAGGGGGAAAAAAAGAATGCTGCAACAACATCAAAAACGTGATTAAAAATTTTGTTTAAATGCTTGGTTGGTTGGTTGGATGGTTGGCTGGATGGTTGGTTGATTAGGCTTTCTTTACTTTTACAACAAGCGATTATGTTTTGTCCGCAGGGCTTAGAAATGTGTGAGGGCCTATTTAGCTCAAGTGGTGGCCATAAATAGAGCTTTAAAATCAAAATTGAACAATTCCGTTGCCTTTTTATTTCGATTTTTTTTTCTATTTTTTTTCAAATTTTTTTTTTTGTAAATGTTGGCTTAAGAGAGTTTATCTGTGTGTGATCTTAAGTTGTCATGTCAACGCTTCTCAATGAAAATGAAGAAAAAAAAAAGAGAAATGTTTTATAAAATAAAAGACAAACAAGAAGAAAATAAAGAGTTTTATTAACATTTTTTTTTTGGGTTTTTTTCTTCTCCTTTATTTTTTTTTAATAAAATTTATAAACATTAGTGTCATAATTTTCGTTTCGAAAACATTCTGTTTCAGTTTCTGTGTTAATCTTTTGAGAGATGAAAAATGAAAGAAAGAAAGGAAAAAACAGAAAACAAACAACACTGAAAAGAATGTTGTAGAAGTTGTAATCTCATGCAGATTGATGTTTTGGTTCACAGTTGGACATCAGCTTTTATAACATGTGACTTTCCTGTCAAATGATGAATTTTTTTTCTCTTTTTCATTCACTCCAGTTCACTCTCCAGTTACGATTTTAATGTGAGCGTTGTATGTGATGTGTGCTGTATGTCTTACATCTTGACCAACCATGTTGTTTTCATCTTTTGGATTTAAAAAAATTTTATTTCGAATTTTTTTTTTATTTTTGTGCTCGTTTTTATTTGATATGATAAATTTATAACATTTTTAATGTTGGTTTCTTCTTGTTGTTTTTTTTTTTTGTGGTGATTTTTGTTTGGGGATTTTATTAAAAGCGGATTTGTTTTGTCAAAATCAACAAAAATTTGTTGATCATCTCCATACATTTCGTCTTGTTAGTGAATCGCAGTGAATGTGTTACTCATTTTTTTTTTTTTGCTTTTCGCTTTTTTGAACATCAAGTGAATTATTGAAATTAATATATTACAAGGCCTTAAGAATTTCAAAAACAAACAGTGTCGAGAATAAAAGCAACAGTTCAAGCAGTTTAACAAATACCCTACTTTCTGTCCTCTAATACCGAATTCAGTGGCCTGTTGGTATGGTAAGGAGTTTTATTTCAAAATACCTTGAGTACTTGAGTAAATTCAACTACGAATAATGCGTGTATGTAGTTGTCGTAGTCTACTAAGCATAGTGTTGGCATGAGAGCTCGGTTCAAACCTTAGGTCAAACGTCTACAACAAAAATATATCTTCGACAACTGCCCCTAAGCAGAATTTCTGGCAAAAACTCTAGGATAAAATTATCATAAAAAAATTGCCATGAAAAGTTTTTCCGCAAAAACTGTCGTTCTGAGACAACTTTAAACTGTAGGTCCCACCACTCATGCATAAAATTAACCCACACACAACATAGGTTATGTCCGAAACTAGGTTTTAATCCTGACAATTATGTATGCATGTATGTAATATACGTGTCCCCTTCTCTATGACCAACTAAATACACCCATTCCAGATTATAGTTTCAAGTGTTATTAAATGCCTGTTAAAGACATGATTTTATTAACTCAGAAATCATGTTTTTAACTGGACTTAAAAATGATTTAGTGACTCTTGTCGTTTATAAATTTATTTTTGAATTTTTTTTTTTCTGCCACAAATAACCACCAACATTAATACTCTTTCTCAAACATCAACAAAATGACGAATGATATCGCTTGGACAGACGTTACGATGGCCACCATGAAGGATTTAAAAGACGCATAAATTATTACAAAAACAAACCAAAAACAGAAAACAAACAAAAACAAACAAAAATCTTATAAAACAGGCTTAACTTCTTGTAAAAAAAAAAGAAACCAGCTTCTTAAGGAAAATTCTAAAAAAAAAATTTTTTAATACTTACAGTGGGAGATTTACCATAAAACGTGTGTAATTAGACGTTATGACTTAAAGCTGCTGCATCATGTGAGTTATTTTCTGCCAATGCATAAAAGAAAATTGTTGGACTAAAAGAAAAGAAAAATACGATTATTTAATGGTATAACCGAAGGGATCGAGTACATTCTAATCTATTTAAGGAACTCGCAAACTTTCAAATTGTCATTTTGAGCCACATTTTTATTCTCAATTAATTAACACAGAGAGAGAAAGACAGAATGAGAAATATTTAAAAGTCGTTAAGCACTACCTGAGTACTAGGGATGCCAATCGGGAAATCCTGAATCCTGAAATCCCAGGATTTTCGAGATTCACAAAATCCCGAATCCCGGGATTTTTAAAAACTTGTCCCGGGATTTTTCGGGATTCAAAAAGTCCTGAAAAAAATTCTATATCACTTGACTTCAATAATACCATCTCAGATGAGGAAAACCCTACTTCCATGGATAAAAAATTGTTTGATGGGATCGAAGAAAGCAAAAGTCCTATAAAAGGAATTAAAAGGGTAACTGACTTAGATACTCAACTGTCCAAAGAAATAAATTTATTTACATCAGGAGGTGGTAGAGGTGAATATTTACAAGCCGCATACAGCAATCTTGGAACTATTTTACCAAAAAATTTTGATAGCGAGAAGTGTTTTTCAACGGCAGGTTATCTTGACAACAAAATTCTTTCAAGCCTATCAGATCACATGTTAGATGCTTTAGTCTTTTTGTTGGAATCCTAATAATTTTCTTAAAACTATAATTTTTATTATTGTTAATTTACGCTTTTTTGTCACATTTTGTCTTGCTGTTTTTATATTTTATTTTTAATGAGATATAATTCTGATATAATTGGAATATAAATGATTTTTTCAACAAAATATTTTTATTATTAAGAGAATATCGCGATTTTTCCCGTGTTTTTTCGGGATTCTTGGATCCCGAATTATCCCGAAATATCCCGGGATTTCGGGATCGGGATTAACAAAATCCCGAATCCCGGGATTTTTAAAAATCGATCCCGTTTGGCATCTCTACTGAGTACACATAGATCTGTAACATGTAGTGAGAATATTCAGACCGCTGATCGGCGACAGGATATTAAAGATGCTATCAATATCTTTGTCTCTTTGTCTCTCTCTCTCTCGCTCTCTAATCACAACTACATCGTGAATAGATGATGATGGATGAGCTGTGTAGAAGTCGCCATAGTGTTGTAGGTATTGGGTTGGCATATTAGACATAAGGCCTCGGTTAAAAACCAAGGTCCGATATCAAAACGAAAATGTGAAAAAATATTTCTTCGACAACTTCCTCTCACCAGATTTCTGCCAAAAACTCTGAGAGTAAATGAAAATTGCCATGAAGTCGCCGTGGTCTAGTAGATAGTGTGTTGGCTTATTAGACGTAAAAGCCAGGGTTCGAGTACCAGGCCAGACATCAAAACAAAATACAAAAAGTATTTTTTCGGCGATTTCCTCTCAGCAGATTTCTGGCAAAAACTCTTAAAACTCATAAAATCTGTCGTTTGGAGTCGACTTTAAACTGTAGGTCCCGCCACTCATCTATACAATTAACGCACACAATATAAGTGATGTGAGACGCTAGGTTGTAATCCTGACCGAAGGAATGTAATAACTAATTATGTATCTAGCAAGCATTCTATTCCGTTCAATTTCTCTAAAATCTGTCGTTCAGAGTCGCCTTTAAACTGTTAGTCACAATACTTATAAATAAAATTAACACACACCACATAGGTAGTGTGAAAAACTAGGTTGTAATCCTGATTGAAGGGCTGCAATGACCAATTATGTATGTATGTATGATCTGTGCACAGCTAAGCTGTTGCAACTACGTTATTTTATACAGTATGGCTAAAAACACGTTTTCATTTGTTATGTTATACGACAACTAGACTATGGTGATCAATCCATTGGCTTCTAAAAAAAAAGCGAAAACGCTCTGAATAGTTAAATTCACTACTATAGTCTTCTCTTAAGACTTTCAGGCAAAACCTATGTCATTACGAACTCATGCTCATTGCATAATATATTCTTATGAGGACTGAGGTTGAATCTATCCTCACTTGGGCAGCAGGGAAGCTTGTCTAGCCATTAGAGCATGCACATGTACGTCCCTCAGATTGTAGGGCAGTGGAAATTTTGTTTTAATGGAAGCATAGGCTGGAGAATTGGCTCATAGTTGATTTGCTGCAAATGGGTATCATCGAGCCTCAAAGGCATTTCTTTGTTGTGAATTAAAAAATATATCTTAGAGCTTTATTTTTGATACTCCAATTCCAAGTACATAGGGGACAATCAATTCTTTTTAGCTACCACGGCAGTCATAACCCGAATATAATAGTCCACGTACTTAATCGTTCATAAGCCAGGGCACAGGGAACGTCTTCAAATTGGTAGTCGTAATCGGTCGATCGGTGATCATACAATCCAGATGGAAATGCAACATAATGACCATTATCGTACCCTCTGGGTATGCAATAAATCTCTGAGATATCTTGTATAGATCTAAGTAATCTCTGATCCACAGAACATCTATCTAATGTACTGGATTTGAGGAACATATTAGGATATAAGGATGTTTGGTTATATTTACCAGGAAAATGAGGGGAGCTGGCGCACACTCTACTACATACATACATATATAATTGTTCATTAGAACCCATCAGTCAGGATTATTGACCTAGTTTCACACACCACTTTTCATGGCAATTTTTACTCTCAGAGTTTTTGCCAGAAATCTGCTGAGAGGAAATCGCCGAAGAAATATTTTTTGTATTTTGTTTTGATGTCTGACCTGGGACTCGAACCCTGGCTTGTACGTCTAATAAGCCAACACACTACCTACTATACTACGGCAACTTCTACTCTGCGATTAAAAGTCTCAAGATGAGTAGTTCTTCTAGTCGACCCTGCGTCTGATCCGGTCAGAAAGACATGCCACTAGTGGTAGAAATTCAGTCGTCTAGTAAATATAACATCACATCTTACGTTTTAGGGAAAAAGTATTAACAAAACGTATAGAAAATTATAGAAATGCTGTCATTCAGAATAGCATTTTGTAGTATTTGCATAAATCCGTTTAGAAATTTGAATTATTCTTTTTTAGGATTTATTCTCAAGAAATAATTGATTTTAAATCATCGAATTTGTTGTACGTTTCCAATGAAATGAAAAAAAAAACTTGAATTTTATTTTCTAATTTATCAACAATTTCAATCTATTGGCTGCACTTTGATGATGCAAAAAGCCAGACGCCTATTGTGATAACAAAGTTTCCAATTGTTTCATTCGGAATTGCTTTTCTTTCTTTTTCTTCCAACTTTTTCTTAATGTGGTGCAATAATCTATCATTCATGCCAATGGCTGTTGCTGTTATAGCTTAGCAGCAGACCAGTCACCGTACAATGTTCATTTAGATTCCCCTGCTGGTGTAATTCAAGTGCTTGACGCTTCAACTTATGCGTCTAGTGAGTCTAGTGGTAGGTAGGGAAAGTGGCGCATTGGTAGCCGAGCACTTGAAATATGGCGGAATATAAATTGAAAACTCGTTAAAAATCCATAATCGACAACAACACAATGAAATTTAGCATGTGCCACTTAGAAAAAAAAATCCCTATGATAACTCATAATCTTCTTCCTCTAAACCCATTACTACTGCGTACATATGCTTACATGTGGGAACACGTGCATCATCATTTACACAATGACTGCCTCTGTAGGGCTGTATTATTTAAAGTATTTCCTGAAGACTGATAAGAACGTTTCAATAATTGAGTCTTAGTGGCACTTTATAAAGGGCTGTTGCAGTTTAAAATTGTTCGAGTGTTGCTTCTTGATCGTTTTTGGCTTTGGCGCTAAAGATAAACAATTTCCGTTTTGGTTGTGGGGTGGAAAATTCTTTATATTTTCCTTTGATTGTGTACATTTTCTTTTTGTGTATGAAAAAGAAGAAAATTAATGATAAGAATGCTTTTAGTCTACCACAGCACTCAGTTAATAATTTTATAGCACTTTAATTGTATGCTTTGAAAAGCTTTTTTAAAGTCGTAAAAATTTAAAAAAAAATTCTTTTTCTTTTTACCTTTAACCCTTAAATGAGCATTTTCCTAAAAGTAGCTTGTCTTCAATATTAAATAGAAGTAAAATTATTCTATGCCAGAACAAGTTCTGTTACCTCCTTGCATTTTGTTAAGCTTCTTTGCTTCCCCTATACCGTTTAGGGGTTAAAAAACCTTAAAATTCGTTTATTTTTAATGAAATTTTTTACGATCACCAGCTAAAAAGTTGATAAAAAAAATATTTTCAATTATTAAATTGAAAATAAATTGTTGTTGTAGTTGTTGTTCTTTTTCATCTTCTCATTCCTACTTGTGATCTTTTTTTTAAATTTTTTTTTGATACTTTAACTATCAAACGAGAAAATCTCTTTGTGTTGAGGCTTAAACAATGAAAATCAGAAGAAAACATAAGAAATAAAAAACATCGAATTCAACGAAATTAATTGAAATTTAATTGAATTTATCTAGTGGTTCTGCTATTGCAGCCAACAATTGTTCGCTGGCACTAAGCAAAACCATCCATATGTGTATGTACGTTTGGGGAAAATATTATCGAAAATATTGGCGAAATGAAAATAGTTTTCCTTTGATCTTTAGGCGCTGGAACAAATTATTAAGAAACCAATCACAGCAGCAAAATGTTTAAACATTAAAAAATATAGCGGCCACTGGACTAATAATATTGATGTCAGCGATAAATTTTAATAGTCGCTTCAATCGTTCCAGTGCTTTTTAGCAAATTCTTCAGTACAAAAATGCCTGCAATCTGTTGTTACTGTTAAGAAAATTCATGGTTTGTTGAATAAAAAAAATCAATAAAAAAAAAAAATAAACATTCGTGCCAATTAAAAAATATTTAAAGAAAACATAATTAATTAAAATTGAAAAATCATTAAAAATTTATTCGTCGTAAAATTTTTTAGACTTGAGGCTGCGGCTGTTGTAGAAAATATTTTGAAAATTAAGGCCTCAGTCATGACATGGGTTTTAGCACACAATAACAAAAAGAAAATTTAAATTTGAAACTCTACACTATCCGCAGTTATTCTTTCAGCATTTGCCGCCCCACATATCTTACTTCGTCGTTCATATAAAAAGTTAAAGGACAATAGTGCCACACTACTTACCAGCTCATTAAGGTCATTGGAAAAAGAAGACGAAGTAGGAAAGGGCGAATAAGGAGCGGGGAGGAATAACACAGACGTCAAATAAACAAGAGATGGCGACTACACCATTGAAGCCCTAGCACTTCTCAACCAGCTCAAACTAATAAAGAATCTATGGAAAGTGTTTACTTCAGCACTCGACAAAGACATTAAACCCTCGAAGAAGCTTCCGCCCAGCTTCCTTAACCTACTAAATGTTCCACAATTACTGAGAAGTTAATCGATAGTTTCCAACTCCTGCATGTCGTAATATACTTTACAACAGTCGGAACTCCAAAAATAATTAAAACCCTCGAAGAAGCTTCTGCTCAGGTTCCTCAACCTCAACCTACTAAATGTGCGACAGTTACAGAGGAGGTGTTCGATAGTTTCCAACTCCTGCTCATCGTAACATACCCTACAGCAGTGCGGCTGGGGTCTGTTCCAGATCCCTGTCAGCGATCTAATCCCTTACAGCCAACCTATTCCAACACTGTCCATAGCAGGCCATATGCATATAGAAACATAACATCACAAACCATTGCCCCATTGCCTCTGCACTACCTCCCTGACCCATTCATTGACGATGTCGTAGAGATGGGAGATTGGGGGATTAGAATGATATCCACTCATAGTAAAAAGACTTTTCATTCACTAAGTTCGCTTTGTTATATTCTAAAATGAAGTGAAGTTAAATCGAAGGTAGGCCATACTACCTGTATGCATAAGTTGAATTAGTTAGATAAGGAAAATATGGTTATTCTCTGCTAGCTTCCAAGTAATTTTGAAATTCTCGGCAATGAAATAGAGGACACGAGCTTGCATGGAGGAGAGCTTCCACGCCGCTAATAGGGTCAGAAACCTTTTGTGTAGTGAAAGCAAACGTTTGGCAAAGTAAACTCAATAAATAGGAAGATAAAGAAAGGAAAAGCCTCTTAATTACAAGTAGTCGCCATAGTCTAGTAGGTAGTGTGATGGCTTATTAGACGCAAAACTACAATTCAAACCCCAGGTCAGATATCTTAACGAAAATATTAAAAAATATTATTTCTAGATTTCTGACAAAAATTCTGAGAGCAATAAAATATCATGCGATATAAACAGGTTTTTATAGAATATCTTGAGATATAAACAGGTTTATATAGAATAGCATGAGATAGAAACAGGTTTATATAGAATAGCATGAGATAGAAACAGGTTTATATAGAATAGCATGAGATAGAAACAGGTTTATATAGAATAGCATGAGATAGAAACAGGTTTATATAGAATAGCAGGCGATATAAACAGGTTTATATAGAATAGCAGGCGATATAAACAGGTTTATATAGAATAGCAGGCGATATAAACAGGTTTATATAGAATAGCAGGCGATATTAACAAGGTTATATAGAATAGCATGCGATATTAAGAGCTTTATATACAATAGAATGCGTTACAATGCATCAGACTGCTCACGAATAACCTGAGGCTACTAACGGATCTCATGAGAGGCCATTATTGATTAAAATTACACTACACCTAAAGCTTAGAAACTTTTTTGGCAATAAAATAAAGGATCGCAAGGAATATCACTGCATTAAGTGGTAACATCATGAAACCAAAAAAATATAAAATACCCTCGTATTCATGTATTGCCATGTATTTTATGGCATGGGGTGTAACTTGCAACACAATAATAATTTTGAAATTATATCAAGCAGCTTGCCACCATTTTAGAGATTTTGATGTTTTAACAAAACTGTCTTAACAATTTACCACAAACAGCCAAAATAACCAGGCAGCCAACCAAACAACCAGGCAGCCAACCAATATTTAGGCTCTGTTGAGTTACACCTTTTTTTGGGAAAACATTTCTTGACGCTTTTAATGTTTATTTGAAATATTATTAAAAAGATTAAAATCAAATGCATACACATACATACATAGTAAATAATGGTGATATTTACTTTGTGTGAACGATCAACTTTACTGATTCGAGTGTATAAGTCAAGTCAAGTTAGTCAGTCAGTCAGTAAGCTAGTCACTGTATTACCCGAACCCCATCATTACAATAATTGTATGAATATTTCGTTACGTTTTTTTCGTTTGTTTGTTTTGTTAGGCAATTTAAAAAATAAATACAATTGAGGAGGGAAGGCTCTATTGTATGTAAGTGTATATGGGCTATATAATAATGATAATGATAACATACAGTGCCGGGGTAACAACAATTTTTGGTTAGATGGGTGTTAATCTTGATGAAACCTAACAAAAACAAAAATTACAAAAAAAAATTGCTATTTTATCTGATTTTTATAAAACAGAAAATAAATAAACAAACAAACAAACGCAGTGTCATGAAAGACACAGAAAATGAACGTACGAATCGTGTTATAAAATGTACGAATGTGAATAATAATTGACAATTTTTCATTGAGAACGCCACGGCCATAGGCTTTTTAGGGGAGGAAGTAAAGTTGACGCCATTTTTTGTTTAATTTTTAAACAAAAAACAAGAAAAAAGAAACGAAACAACGACAACAATTATGCTTATGCGGTATTTAACTCTGTTAATGAAGACAATTATTTCGTTAGAAATCCAACACTTTAAATACACAAATTTTATGCCTCAAAAATCAGGCATTTGTTTGACAATTTATTTAAACGCTGCTGCTTCTCTTTTTTTTCTCCTTCTTGTCTAAGATTAAATGATGGTTTCTTTTGAAATCTGCTATTTAACCTGCTTAAATCATTAATTTTATTTTTTTTTATTTTCATTCATGGTTTTTCTCTTGCTGCACGACCATTTGTTTGTTTTAGAGCGTCAATGGGAAAACCAGTAGCTAGCTTAGGCCGTTTGTATTGTTAAAATATTGAAATGCCTTTGGAAATATACCCTAGAGTATTTGGTAGAAAATCTTTGAAATTCTCATTTAGTTTATTAACTTGGCTAACGGTTTACGGTAGCCAATTCAAACACACACACACACATTCTCATACACTCAAACAATACGGTATTATTTCCAGTTATGGTTAACCAATACCGTTAATTCTGATAATTTAGCGGTATGTTCAAATATAAGCGTGTTATCATCGATGGCATACAGGATAAGCCGAAGAAATATTTTTCCTTGTTTTTTCCCAAGTGGTCTCCAAGGATAATGGAGAAGTACAAGGCTACAGAGAGCATACAAATGTGTTTAAAAGCCAAATCCCCTAAAGTGTTAAAATCTTTATAAGCAAACAATATATCCTGCAGTTTATAGTGAATTTAGGCGGCAATATAGCAAAGATTTTATTGTTATGAAAACCTATAAACAGGAAACCATTTATTCCTCTTTCATTTCATTTCATTTCATTTGGTTTTCTTTTTTTTTATTATTTTTGCCATGAAAATATTTACAAATATTTTGGGCCCGGAAAAAAAAAACGTAAAATCACATACTCATTCTTATTGTAAAAAAAAACTACAGTCTGTGTTAATTTACGAGTTCTTAATCCCAGCTTTAAAGGCGTCCTAAAGTCTCTTATGCTTGTAAGCAACATCTTGGCCAATACGCTCTGTAGGGTGCATAACAGTAACATTACTTGGGTGTGAGTTATGGAGGACCTCATGTTGACAAAATATTTTTTGTTTTTTTTTGTTTAATTTCCCATTTTTTTGTTTTTGTTTTTTCTGTCTTAAAAATTAATGGGTTTTCTTAACCCAGGTGTATTTAAATTTTTAAAAACAAAAAGATAAAAAAACTTCATATTTTGTGACAATATTTTAATTTTTTGTTTTCTGGCTCTTACGCTTGTATTTGCCAAGTCATTTTCTGATAATTTATAATAAAAATTACAAAAAAAAAAACCTTGAAATTTATGTAAAAATATTTACAAGGCCCCCCCTCAATTATAATTTCGCAGAAACTACACAAAATTGGGCACATAAAAAAAATTACAGGAAAAAAATATTTCTGGGAAAATTTTTTCCAGCAAACAATTTCTCTATTCCATGCAGAGTACTTGCAGGTTAATTTTTAATTAATTTTTTTAAACTCAAACGAAATATAAAATGAGAAGTATTAGGTGCTCAACGATATGAAAGTTGTTTAACACATTAACATACAGCGAGCTCAATGACTCGGCTGTACGCAGATGTCAGCATAAAGTATAACCTTGCCTTGGCAATAATTTTATCTATCCTTGAATCACTTATCCGATTAACACATTTAAAGTAAAGCTCGAATCATAATTAAGGCATTCTTGAGATGTTTTTTATATTGAAAACTCTTTTACAAATAAAGAGGATAGACAAGATAAATTATTTTAATGCTAATAGCATCAGTCGTCTTCCAGGGATAGTCAAAATATCTTCAAGTATCCATTTTCAACTATTCTTCTTATGGTCCTTAATACCCCCTCGCTTTCAATCTCTATTTTCATCTACTCTTCTGAGAAGTATCCCGAAATCTTTAGCATTTTCTGTTCTTCTACTGACAAAAACGTCTAAAGCAAACTTAAGACTCCATCAGTAGTATGCCGCAACACATTGGTTACCCGTATTATGGAAATGGTAGGAATTGGCATTTGTAACTATTCCACTGTAGACAACTTTAAACTAAGGCCTATTGGTGCAGGTTTCTCTTATAATATAAATATTTCACTTACAAATCTAGTCGAATTTATTACATCTACCATTTTACACTCGGAAAGACCGTGTCTCACGTGATACAGTTTAACTTATAAAGGTTTTTTTCGCTTGTTATGTTTTAATCTTCAGTCAATAAAATTGTGGATTGATGTAGAATGTAACTCATCCTACTCTTCTTATGATGACAGCAATATTTATTATACTTTTAAATAAAAATGACCTCCAAAAGTCAAGCTTTGTATACAAGCTATGCTTGGTGAGAATTTTCCAGAATCGTAATCTCTGAAATCAGAATGTTTTGTATGGGCCGTAGAAAATAACAAATACTTTAATACTATGTTCAGACATGCACTGTTATTAAGACAATATTCGGTTTATTGATTACAATATTTTAAGTGTTCAGACATAACACTTTATGCAGTTTAGTTGCTTTTCAATATTAATTTGACAGCTGGTTGTTTCAACAACATTGTTTTTATTTTGTTCGTTGTTTTTGTTTTGTCGTTGAGAGTGTTCGGGAAATTGCAAAAATGCTTACTGAACGTACTTATGACAGTGCTGCATTTCAAGTTTTAATCAATATTATAACAATTTATGAATTTATTGAGCAATAATTAATTGACATTTTATATGGAAAATTGAGATCAATAATGTCATTTATTGCGATTTACTTAATATAAGTGCATGTCTGAACATAGTATAAGCCATGTGAGCTCCTTACTCTATATTTGGCCCTAAATAGACTAGAACCCTTAAAGTCATTTTAAGCCAGAAATGCAGCGAAAAAAGTTCCCGTAAATTATTGTAGCATATTCGAGTCTATGAACTCATATAAGCAGCTACTCTCCCTTGCTTGCGTTTTATAGGTTTAAGGAAATAAGATGAAGGTTTTCAGACAGTAGCCAGATCATAATTGATATCAATAAAGGAAAGACTGGAAGGAAAATGTTTATTATGAGCATCTAAAAGCTGGTAAAATGAAACGTCCAGAATTTCATCAAAAGGAAAGGTTTTTTATACCGTTTTGCGAAGGCCAGACCACACTCAACTCTGATGACTCCACAGAAATTAAAAGCATTTGGCTAAAAGGTTTTAATGCACAACCTATATCAACTGCACCTTTCCTTCTCAGTTAATTGCTTCCAGTATGAGTTTAAATTCCTTGGAAGCCTGTGGATTAGTTTCTTATTCTGAATCCAGAATTTCTGTAATTATGGAATAATGACAAAGTCTAAATACTTCTAGTGAAACTGCCATATAAAGGGTCCGCCAAATAGCTTTTTTTTTTTTTTTTGAAAATGCTTCAAAAAGAAAAACTACTGAATATTTTCCAACATTTCATTTTTTTATTTGAAAGTATAATCCTTTCGGTTAATAATGGAAAATAATTTCATTCAAATGACTGGCTGCAATCGGTCCAATTTTTAAGCACATTATGGGGATATGTAAACAGTCAAAATTGTAGGATTTGGGGCACAACAAACACGTACGTATACATCGAAAAGCCGACGCACCCAAAACGCGTCGCTGTTTGATGCGGGTTTAGCTCCAGAGGCATAATTGGGTCAGTTTTCTACGAAAATGAGCAAAGAGTGGCCGTTACAGGCAACTGCGATCATTATCGGGCCATGTTGAAAGAATTTTTGTTCACAAAAATTAAAGAGAAGGATATTGACAATATTTGGTTTCAACAGGACAGTTTTCAAAACCTTAATGAATTACTCCACAGTTTAGCAATCGTTTGGGATGCATTTTGAGTTAAATATCTTACGAATTCCTAATTCTCCTTACTCAGTCAGAACAGAAACTGTTTTAAATACGAAATTCTTTACCACTTTTCACCGCCCAGTATAATTAAAGAATGCAAAGAAAGAAAGAACAAATCCAAAACCAATTTCGATGTATTTTAAAAAATAAAAAGTGAATGCTTAAATTATTTGAAATTATTCTACGAATTATTCGCATTTAATAATGCCCATATTGAACTCTCCTATGATTGTGGCAATGACAAAAACAAAAAAACCATTATAATCGTATATTTTTTCTTCTTTTTTTGTTGTTTTTGTAGACTTAGAAGACGGCAAATTTCTAAAAGAAAATCTAATATTTACACAGAGTCGTGATGTTAAATTTTCTATACTGGCTGGCAATGCCAGCCAGCCAACCGACAAATAGCACTTGAGCTTAGGAGTGGAATTATAAGAAAAATATGGCATGTAGGCAGCTATTGAAAGAATAACAACAACAATAAATGTGGCAAATATTTTTCAAATAATAATCTACACACATACATACATACATACAAACATACATACGTACATGCATACAACTTCCCAGAGAAATAAAGGCGATGAGGTTGAGAAATATGTACGTACGTACAGCAAAGTTGAGTGTTGTAGTACGTACAGTACCAGGTAATAGTCAAGCATCCAATAAACGCCTCTTCTATAGTATCTTGTCTACTGCTTCAATATGTTCAATTGAAGTTGCTGTTGCTGTTGTTGAATTGCTGTATTGTGTTGTGCTGTGTTGTGTTGTGTTGTGTTATGTTGTGTTGTATTGCATGGACATGAACAACACAATAGTCAATAAAACATGCAGCAAATCATGTTTATCGCATTGATTTATGGATTTTTAATGCGTTGCTTATCGACAACCCGCTTAAATCAATGAATGGCCAAAATGAATACAAAAACAACAACAAAAAACAAAAAAAAAAAGAAAAACTATTACACACACACAGATGCACCGATACATACATTTAGCAAAACAGCCATCGAACCAGCCAACCAAAACGGGCGAACAAATAAACTTTAAAACACTGCAACACTTCGATCAAATACAACACGAAACCGGCACACACAGTAAAACGTTATAGCAACCCAGGCAAGTATATGAATAGTGGTGGTGCCCCATAGAAGGAGAAGGAGAAGGAGTAATTCTCTTTCTTCTTCTTTTGATCCTAAAAACTAAACTCAACTTTAGTAATTTTCGTTAAGTTTTAAATCTCACCGCATGATTAGTTTCAACAAAAAAGTTGTTGTTGTTGTAGTTTTTTTTTTCTTCCTACTACGGCAACAACAATTGCCGCCCTCGAGTTGATTTAAAGGAAATGCAACAGAAAAAATTAAAAAAACTTTTTAAGACTTCAATACAAAATTTTTTTTTCCTTTTTATTACAGCCATATTATCTTGATTAAACGTTTATTTTTTTTAACTTATTTTTTTTATTTATTTGTTATTCATTTTCATATTTTTTTTTTTAATAAAAAAAGGAATTTTAAATGCAAAAAAAGAAGAAAAAAAATTATTAAAGAAGCATGAAACGCTTGTTGCCTGCTTATTAATAATTCAAATTAGCACTTTCGCAACCCAAGGCTTTTAATAAAAATTAAACGAAAAAAATTTACTGGCCATCTCGCTAGTTTATTCTCTTCCCCGATATATTATAGGCGCGCACTGACGTTGTAGTACATGTTTTACTGTCTTCACTATCATTTGCCGATCTTGTTATTGCTTGCCGTTGCAGCGGCAATGATGGTTGTTTTTATAAAACAACACACAAACGCTTATCGCCAAGTGAACTTTCAAAGCACCGAAATCTGTTTGAAATGCTCAATAAATAAGGTGCGAAATAAGATGGCACCGATTAGAAGAGGAGTCGCTTTAAGAATAAAAAAAGAAAAACAAAAAAAAAAAAATACCCACCTTAGCTAAGAAAATGGTAGAAAATGAAGAAAGAAAACGAAAAGAAGGATTTTTTATTTAAATTACTTGATAAAATTTAGAGGTAAAAGGATTCTCCATTCTATTTTGCTTTCTGAAATGTTCAGTAGATGAATAAATTGAGAGGGGCTGGCTACTCCAACAAGCACTCCTTTTAAAAGGATTTGAAAAGACTTTTTTTAAAACAGAAACTATCAAAGAAGGATGACTTTCTTAGGATTGAAACAAGGAAATTTCTTAAAACGTGCTAAAAGTACCAAAAGGACTAAGGAAGTGTATTTTCTACTCAAATTCCTATTTCCTAAGTTGCCGAACTCTAATAAATAAGTGCTGGCTTATTAGAAGCGAACCCAACTCAGTCATCTCGAGCAAAACGAAACAGAAATCATTATTTGTTCGTAAATTTTCTTTCAGCAATCTGCTTAGAAACAACTTGAGAGTAAAATGAAATTGACATGAAAAAGTTAAACTGTAGGGCCCATCATTCCTGAGTAAAACTTACACACATAATAGGCTAGTATGCAATCCTGATTAAAAGTTGTAAACCCAACTAAGTAATTAAGGCGCAGATATTTAAAATCGCCATAGTTTAGTAGGTTGTGGAAGTCGCCGTGGTCTAGTGGGTAGTGTGCTGGCTTATTAGACAAAAGGCCCGGGTTCGTATCCCAGGTCAGACATCAAAACGAAAAATATTTCTTCGGCGACTTCCTCTCAGCAGATTTCTGGCAAAGACTCTGAGAGTAAAAATTGCCATGAAAAGCTTCTCAAAAATCTGTCGTTCGGAGTCGACTTTAAAACTGTAGGTCCCGCCACTCATGTATAAAATTAACGCACACAACATAAGTGGTGTGAGAAGCTAGGTCGTAATCCTGACTGAAGGGTTGTAATGGTCAATTATGTATGTATGTATAGTTTAGTAGGTACTTAGATGTTACGTTTTAATCTTTTAAAAAAGTTTAAAATATAAGCTCGTAGATTGCAAACAAAATAAAAATAAGTTTGTGTTTAGTTTTAATTAAATTTAATCCTTTATTATTCGCACAAGTCTGTATGCCCATGTTCACAACTTTATGTATACAACAACAATTGCTTTGTTTGTTATTCCTCTGTTTACACCCTTTGCATAAACCATAAACTTTACCAGACAATTGTTTCACAGATCTTTGTAATGGGGATCTTCAAACCACGATTATTCTCTTCAAATGAACAGCGCCTTCACACAAGATTGACTGAACTTTTACTAACTAAAGGCTACGGTTCAAACCCCAGGTCAGACATCAAAAAAATATGAAAAAATATTTCTATTTTGTAATGAAAAGTTTCCCAAAAGAATTTGTCGTTCAGTATTGACTTTAAACTGTTTGTCTCGTCACTCAGCTGTGAAGAAGCTTGTCCTGACTAAAGTATTGTAATGGCCAAGTAAGTAAGTACACAAGATACAGATAAAAAAGATACGAGCAGATTGTGAAAGAACGCAAGTGGGTCTCAGCAAAATAAAATTAAATGCAATAGAGTATTTGGCGAAGTATCTTAGAAAAAGTATCAAATTATTGGATCAATAAGTAACCACGCTTGAGGTGGTATTAGTGCACATTAGTTTACACCTGAAGATGTTTCTGTGATGATGAGAGTGAACTATCGGAACATATTCTTGGCTTTTGAGGATCATTAATTCATTCCAGTAAGAAACACTTGATTGCATATTAAGTTCTAGGGAGTGAATTGTCATTGTTGACACCGAACATCATCCGGAAACTTGTCAAGGCAATAAGTTTGATGGGGACCCCTTATATGGATACATACATACATACATAATTGATAATTACAACCCTTTATACATGATTATGATTAGCTACTCACACAACTTATATACATGAATGGAGGGACCTATAGTTTAAACTCACCTTCGAACGACAGATTTTTTAGAAACTTTTCTTGACACTTTTATTTAAATTATAGAGATGCCCTATAAAATGTTAGGAGAGTACAATAGATTGTATGACCGCAGTAGTAAGGCGGCAATAATAAGGTACACGATTTTTTGATTTTGTTCGCATACTAGACCGGGAGTTCTCGTACGATCAATACGAAAAAACAGTCGCATTATTACGATAACATATATAGTCATGGTTTGTGGTTGATCAATTATATACACATCTAGGCTTAATATTTGTATTGATAACTTAAAACGGTTTAATTTCAAGATAAAGTAACTTTTTGTTGAAAACACATATAGGTAGTCCTCGACTTACAACACTTTACAAAATAGAAATATTTTTTCATATTTTTTTGATGTCTGACGTGGGGTTTGAACCGTGGCCTTTTGATAGTAAAAATTCAGTCAATCTTGTGTAAAGGCGCTGTTCATTTGAAGAGAATAATCGTGGTTTGAAGATTTCCGTTACAAAGATGTGTGAAACAATTGTCTGGTAATTGCTATTGTTGATGCAAAGGGTGTAAACTGAGCAATAACAAACAAAGCAATTGTTGTTGTATACATAAAGTTGTGAACATGGGCATACAGACTTGTGCGAATAATAAAGGTTTAAATTTAATTAAAACTAAACACAAATTTATTTTTATTTTATTTGCAATCTACGAGCTTATATTTTAAACTTTTTTAAAAGGTAAAAACATAACATCTAACTACCTACTACACTATGGCGATTTTAAATATCTGCGCCTTAATTACTTAGTTGGGTTTACAATCTTTAATCAGGATTACATACTAGCCTACTATACCACCCATATTATGTGTGTAAGTTTTACTCATGAATGATGGGCCCTACAGTTTAACTTTTTCATGTCAATTTTATTTTACTCTCAAGGTGTTTGCTAGCAGATTACATACATACATAATTGGCCATTACAACCCTTCAGTTAGGATTACGACCTAGCTTCTCACACCACTTATGTTGTGTGCGTTAATTTTATACATCAGTGTCGGGACCTATAGTTTTAAAGTCGACTCCGAACGACAGATTTTTGAGAAGCTTTTCATGGCAATGGAAGTCGCCGAAGAAATATTTTTCGTTTTAATGTCTGACCTGGGATTCGAACTCGGGCCTTTTGTCTAATAAGCCAACACACTACCCACTAGACCACGGCGACTTACACTTACGACCATTTTTTTCTTAAATTTTTTTTTTATAGCAAATACTTAAAGAAGACAATTATGTAGTTGCGGGGAATTCCTAAAATCTGTTATTATTTTAAATAAAGTTTGAATTAATGAATTTTGGATAGTTTCGTTTCTCCTGACTTAATCGACTTACGACCTATGATCAGGAACCTATCTTGATTCTGTCCTTTAAAACTGACAAAACCCTTGAAAGAATCGAAACCTGCAACAGAAAAAAGACAAAATATATGTGTATCGGTGAAAGATAAATAAATATTACAGGCTCTATATAACAAGTCATGCGAAAACGATTTCAATTTTTCAAAAACAAAAATTTTGTTTTGCTGAAACTCCTTTCAAATTAAATGATATGGAAGGATACGCATTAATTATAACACCCCGAAAGTAAATTATGAAATTTATTTACTTATGAAAACCATTTTGACAACATCACTACGCACATTTACACACCACTTTTAACAAAATATTTATAGTTTCCTAGCAGAATAATTAGATTGAAATTACCCCCAAAAACATTAGGCAGTCATTGAAAAATTATAACGCAGCAGTAGTAGTGGAAAAAGGAATCAAAACAGGATTAGCAGTCATCACAACAAGAGCTACTGTTCACTACTCGCTGTCCAATCAAGCATTCTTTCATTTCACCAATTTGATGAACTTAATTTGCATAAACAAACAAACAGACAAACAGGCAAACAAACAACCAGAAAGAGATACAAATGAACGGCTAACAGCCGTGCCTCTTTATACATGGGAGAGTGCGTGTTTGATTTGAAGGAATAATTTAAAGTTTTTGGCTTCTTTCAAACTGTATTTAACAGAAGCATTTGTCAAGCCAACCAAGTCAACTAAATCACATCTTTGTGTTGACTTTAAACGCACGGATAAATTTACATAAACAAACATCACAAGCAGACATCCATACCATAAATTAAAAATGAATGAATAAATGAATGAATGAAGAACGCAAAAGTGGAATGATACACACGGAGTAGCAAGCAACTGCATTTGAAATTGTGAATTGAGAATTGAAAAGGAAATTTTTATAAAGTCAGTGAGAAAAATCACACCTTAACGATTTAAAATGGAAATTACGTTCTCTCACTCCATTCATTAGTTTGTTGTTGTTGTTCAAAACCATTTCATTATTTTTGCCAAGGGAGAGAAAGGAAGAAAAAAAATGCAAAGAGAGAAAAAAGTAAATAAATTACTAAAATAAAGGTTTTCAATTTACTTTTCGTAATCCCCATCATAATCCAGCAATTATCCTCAACAAAAACTACAGCACACACACAGTATAAATACTACACACACACACTGTAGTCGTGATACCAAGTGGCAATACGGTATAGAAACAGTTGCCGACATTCGTAAAGACTTGTAAGAAAGTAGATTCCTTTCATATTTTATTTTTATGGTTTTATTACAACGCTCTATACAGCCATCCATCCATCTATCCACCCAATCACTGTCACTGTCACTGTCACTGTAATACTCTCTAACCGTCAATGAGTCATTTTGATTTGATTTGATTGTAGGGGTGACGCATCAAATTGCTTCTGTTTCTGAACTATAAAGCCATGGGAAGGGGCAACGCATTTATTTGTGTAGATTTTCTAATGAAATTCTATAATTTGATTTCAAAACTCCACCTTTAACTTTTACGTGATACTTGAGATTTCATTTGGATTGAAAAGTGACACAAAAAAAAACAAAAAAGAAAGAAAGCAAGTTCAAAACAACACAGAACAGTGGGCACAAAGTGTGTTAAAAATACTAAAAATTAAATCACCTTCTTAAATACCCAATGGCAAGGGATCAGTCTTCTTTACATTCCTATTTCTTTACGTCTTTTTGAAATTTCCTACTCAAATATCGTGTCCGCCATCCAACGTTTTTTTTTTTTTCAATTAATGCTTATTTCGTGAAGGGTAATACTTAACTCATGTCTGATTTGACAGATAATTAGTTTTATCCTTCTGCTGAACGAATATGGTTACTTATACGCGTTTTCGCTTCGCTAAGTGGGCCTGCGATCGACTTACAAAAGATGCCGATTTTGACAAGAAAAAAATCATCTTTTCAGATGAAGCCCATTTTGCTCTTGGCGAGTATGTAAACAAGCAAAATTGTCGCACTTGGGGCACAGAAAACGAGTCACTGTTTGGTGCGGATTTTAGACCAGACGCATAATTGGGCAATTTTTCTTCGATAATGAACAAGGAGTGGCCGTTACAGTCAATGTGCCTAAAAATTGGACCGATCATGTAAGTTACTGCATGACCAGCCGAGGTAGCCATTTGAATGAAATTATTTTCCATTATTAACCGAATCGATAACCTTAAATGAAAATCGATAATTTTAGGATTGACCACCGAATTAAGTGCAATTTACTTAAACAAATTATCCATTATTTTTGCTGTTGTAACCAATATAATGGAAGAGATTTCTCAATAACTTTCTTTCTAATAAAAAAAAAACAAATTTTTTAATTCACAAATTTGAAGCCGCATGCCCACAGTGCATTAGCGTTTTTAGTTTTTTCTTTTTTGTTTTATTATTGCAGTTGAGTTGAGTTTTTTGCCGCACTAATTAGATTAATCAGTTTATGACTCAAACAGCCAGCCAGCCAGTCAGCCAACCAATCCGCCATCCATCTCGAGATATTGCATCGTAAACTAAATTAAAAGAAAAATCCTGTTTAACTTCTGTTTACCTTGATTACCTACGATTAAGAAAGTAATAAAAAAAAAAAAAAACAAAACCAAGATTTTCTTGTTCATATCCTGCAATACGGCTACGAAAGGCATTACAACAGGCTTGTATCCTTTCTTTCGTTTCGTGCACTGCTGAGAAAAGTGCAAAATAATCCTTAAAAGAAACTAAATAAAGCAGCCATAAAATATAAAGAAAAAAGGAAAACGAAACGCTTATACACTCCTCCTACACAGAGTTCAATAGAGGAAACAGATAAAGGAACAATAGATTGAACTGAAACGGCTGTTGGGGTCATAAATTCTCTACTACTCAAGCAAATTAATACACTTCCTAGGAATTGTTTTTATTTGTTGTTGGTCCAGTTGTGGTCATGTCCTAGTAGCAAGCAAAGGTATGGTTTGTGGGGGAAAAAAATATGAAAGAAATATCGTAAAACCCCCAATACAGTACAAGGAAGCAGATGAAGGAAAAAAAAAGAGAGAAAAATGTTCACAATAAATGCAAAAAGAATGTTGTGTTGTGTAGTGTAGTGTAGTGTAGTGTACTGGCATAAATGAAATGTATAAAAGCCATAAATGGATCAACTCGCCAACGAACACACCTGAGACCATTTATTCCTGCACTCATTCATTCATTCATTCGTTCGTTTGGTTTTATTCATTCATTTTTATACGAAGCAAAAAAAATTATATCCAGAGAGTATAAACGCAGGTATGCTTTTACCAATAGACAGACAGACTCTTACGGGGCAGTTTGTATTTTTTCTTTTTGTTTTTTTCTTTTCCGTTTACGAATACAAAACAAATGTTTATGACCCAAACATACTTGGCCAGGACTCTGGACACATTCACACTCACACACCCACACCCACAAATAAAGGCAACAAATCAGTGCAAGGATTTTTTACGATTAACTGCGTAATTGAAACATTCAGTGGCTTATAGGAACGAAAAAAAACCAAGAGAAACAGGGAAACGTATCTATGCAGCACGAAAATTTAATTAAACTGTAATAAAGCAAATCCTTAAAGGACTATCATACTTAAATCTTCTTCAATTTACCGCTTAAAACATAGTTGTTGCCGGGCTGCCTGCCTGCCTGCCTGCTTGCTTGCCACCTCCACCCTTGTCAATCACCTATTTTATATGATGTGCGTGCGTGTTTTTATCACAGAAAAAAAACCACGAAAGAAAAAAACAACAAAAAAAAGTGTAAAAAAAATCAAAAAAAGTTATAAAAACAGTGGGCGTTTAATGAGCTCAATCAGCGTTTAAGCCACTTTAAATCACTTACACAAGCTGCGTCTCTTAATGCAACTAAAGTGCGTACGGGCCCACCCCCTTTCTCTCTGTCAATACATACCGCAAAGCATAATAAACACAAAGGCGAATACTATTTTTACCGATTAAATATGTTAAACCGAGTAGTCTGAGTCAAGAAAAATCATACAAAATTTCCTACAAATTATTATTCCCCGCTGATGGCAGTAGTGTGGCAGTATAAGCAACAAATGTGAAGGACATAAAAACAAACAAAAACTGGGAGATAGAAAACTCAGCGTAAAATAAAAGTAGAGAATGGGCTCATCACAAAATAATGCAATAAAGCTGGAAAATAATAACGAAAACCCCTTTGCACTACTCAACCAAAACTTAAGGGTTTTCAAACGCATTCATTATTACAAGCAATACAGAGTGCAGTGTACACAGTACACAGGGGGAAATGTTTTGCGTTAATTTCAAATGATTATGTAAACTTTAAACAGAGGCAAATGCTGTTTTAATCAAAATTTTATCCCTATGAACAAAAAACTTTTCTACGTAACCAGTCTATTCGAAAAGCTTAACCAGGCTATTCAGTTTTATGATATAAAAGAAA
The DNA here is from genome assembly GCA_014635995.1 of Sarcophaga peregrina. Taxonomy (NCBI): domain Eukaryota; kingdom Metazoa; phylum Arthropoda; class Insecta; order Diptera; family Sarcophagidae; genus Sarcophaga; species Sarcophaga peregrina. The sequence goes on from CM025791.1 coordinate 7,160,518, forward strand.
TCTGATGACTTTACTTTCCTTTATTACAACCCTTTAGTCAGTATTATTGACCTAGTTTCTCACACCACTTATGTTGTGTGCGTTAATTTAAAGTCGACTCCAAACGACAAATTTTTTTGAGAAACTTTTCTTGGCAATTTTATTTACTCTCAGAGTTTTTGCCAGAAATCTGCTGAGAGGAATTCGAAGAAATACTTTTTTGTATTTTGTTTTGAAATCTGGCCTTGAACTCTCACACTGGCTTTATGTCTAATAAGCCATCACACTACCTATTTCCTGTGTTTATACCCTTTGCATAAACAATAACAAACACTAAACAATTATTCGATAGATCTTTGTAACGATTACTCTCTTCAAACACTTCGCGTCTTCACACAAGGCTGACTGAACTTCACTAACTCACTCGCCTGCATTGCTTGGCCTTTTATATGACAGAGTAAACAGTCTGATAAATGTTTTTGAAGGCGAATGTTTGTGGCTTCGCCTTCTCGAAATTTTCTTGAATGTAAACGTCGTTGTTTCTTTATTGTTGTTTGCGTATTTTATTTACTTCTACTCTTGTAGTGTTTGTTGTTGTATTTTTGTTTACTTCCCTACCATATTTTATGCTGGTGTTTATTGTTGTATTTTTGTTCATAATTTTAAAGTTAAGCGATGTAAAGGCATCAGTATCTAGATTCTTAATTTTCGTTACAATACACTTACACTGATAGTTACACTGATAGTGGACGACAACAGACCACTTCACATAGAGTTGTCTGGGATAAGAATTAAACAAAGCAACTCGCCAGAACTTGTTATAGTCCTCGAACTATGGAGGATATCGGTAGTAATCCTATCTATACCTAGTCGAAACTTTTGTTAATCGACTTGTTGAGTACTCAACTCATAATGCCGAGCCTTTAGGGATTCTTATTATAACCGTCTTTGGGTGGAAGCGCCATAATACTACGACCGTACGATCTATTGCACTATCCTCAATCTATAGAGGGTATGTTTGTATGTCTTCTACAAGCCTAATGTCCTAAAAACTTTCTGGATACAGCTCAGTGCCAACGAAGACAATTCTCTATCCTGAAGCTGATATAGAATGGATTAATGTAAAATATATACTAGGTTCAAACAGAACAGACGTACTCTGAGCAGATAACCTCTGACCAGATGACCTCTGAACTGATGCATAGCATAAATGTTCCTCCAATTCCCCAACAGAAGAGAAGAGTCCTCGACTTTTCTTTCGTCAAATATTTGCTTCCACATAACTTATCCTTATCCAAAGAAAGGCTCTAATTCGATGAGCGGCGTAGAAGCTACCTCATCTGACATATCATTGCCGGGAATATATGATTCAACTTGCTAAGACATTTCAAACCAAATGCCTGATGTCATCATAGTCTAGTAAGTACTTTCTTTCAGTAGATTTCTGGCAAGAACTCTAAATATTTCACTCTGGAAGTAAAAAAATCATGCTTCTGTACGAATATCTGTTCTCAATCCATTCATATACCATGGAAATATTGTTACTAAGTCCAGTTTCTTCGCAACATTCCGTAAACACATAAGCTTTTGGTTCTGTCTAGAGGTTAGTATTGGAGGGAGACGTCAGCCACTAGATTTGTTCCGACTAAAAGTACAACAAATTCATAAACTCCTATACGAAAACTGAAAACTACCACATTTTTTCTTCAAGTGTAATCAAAATGAATTTTTTTTTTCAAACACCATAGCATACCATACCATCCTTAATAAATAAAAAGAACGTTATAATAAACGTTATAAGCAAACAAATTGAAACAGATTTATCACAGTTAAAATGAATGAAAAAAATAACAACAACAACAACAAAAAAGAATACAACACTAAACCAACATGACACTGTCACAACAGGGCCACAATACAACTTCAGACCAGCTAACATGCTTAAGTCAAGCCAAGCCAAGCCACCCAATGGATATGGGGTGTTATAAAAAAGTTTACTGGAACTCGTAAAAAAATTCTTTATGTAAACAGTGAAATGAAAATGGGAGGAAAAAAATAAAAAAAGAAAGAAAGAAAGAATAAAAAATTATTGCAAAATAAGGGAGAAAATAAAGGCAAAGCACACCACACCCACCACATTCACATAAGGACGACACAGGAAGTTATTATCCTTGTATTATAGTCAGCAGTACTCAAAAGAGAGTGGGTGTGGGTGACATGTTGCAAGCAGTGTCATTACCACGGCTGCAAACCGCAAAATGGCTGCTAAACTGACAAACGAACTTTATTACAACATTTTCATTTTTTTTATTTTTTTGTCACTGCTGTTGCCTTTGTTGGCATATTTTTTTCATTTTTATTCTTTTGCTCGTTTTAAAACAAACTTAATATGCCGTCACGTCAGTATACGAAACGGGATTATGGCGCATCAGCCAGTATTTCGATTATTGGCTTCTGGATTCAATTTTTCATTGTTTTTTTTTCGTTTTTCTTCTACATTTTCACTTGCCTTTCTCGCTTGCTTTATGGGAAATGATTTGCTATGAAATTGCAGTCACAGGTGCTGCGTTTTACCAAAGTTGTTCAAAAAAATTCTCCATTTTTTAACGTTTTTTTTGTTTGTTTGTTTGTTTTATTCAATCTTTTGTAAAATATTATGGCGAAGCAAGAGAAAAAATCGTAAAATAAGAGCATTTAATGGCTTTGTTTGCAAAAAAGAAAAAAAATTAAAAAAAACATCGATAGGATTTTGAAGGATCTAAACCGTAGTTAGAAAATGAAATAATTTTTTTTTTTTTGTTTTTAACAATAACGGGATTAAACTACCTTAATTGTCTATTATAATCATAAAAAAAAATTAATGGGGATTATTTTAAAGGGAATTTAAATATAAAAAATTACCAACAAAACTTTGGTTGGTCACAACAATTTTGCAGCAGGTCGTTTTACTTTTTTTTCAATTTTTTCCCACAAAAAAAATAATTTTTAAAGTCCAGAAGAACATCCTAAGTCTGCTGGCAAGTTTAGTTGAGAACACGCTCTCTTTTGGCGAATTTCTGGATATAGATGAGACGTTTAACAACATTACTCCTGCTACAGCTGTGAAGGCACTATCAATTATGAAAGTAGACGTGCGATTACTTAAATTGATTACACGGTGCGACAGTGAAAATACACCCGAGTAACTACATAATCCACGTTGTTCATTTAATTGAGTAGAACCCTCCAAACTTATTTTATTTGGCAAAAACAGTTTTTGTTTACTTTACGCGCAAATTTCCGAATTACTTAAACATTTCTGATCAGATTTCCAAAACTTAAATGTTGTTGGAAAAGGGAGCTATTGACCTTTAAAACGGTATACATTTATCTGTTATTCGACTTAATATGCTATGAATTTTAATGAGGCAAACTAGGAAAATTCGAATTTTTTTCATATTTTTTCAAATTTGTCCATTCATAGTAGCAAACTTTAATAACAAAATATAGAGTAAGTGATAATATTCTTAAAGTCCATTCTCTCACCTTTCCAACAAGATTTAAATATTGGAAATTGACTCAGAAATGTTTGAGTAATTCAGAAATTTGTGCATATAGTCAAAGAAAACAGTTTTTGTCAAATAAAAAAGTTTGGAGGGTTCATGAAATAAAAAAAAAGATATTTTTGAGATCTACTCAACAAAACTCACGACCTACACTATGTCATTAGCCGAGTATATTTACTTTTTTTTTTTTATTTTGTCGCATAGTTTTATAGATCTACTTACAGAAAGATGAATTACATCCACTTTGGTTCTGTCCCTTACTGGGCATTCTAATAATAGGAACACATTACAGGGTAGACTGCTTACTACTCTGTTGTTAATCTGGTGTTGTTTTCTCTGGAATCTACTGGCTGCTAGAATGCGTAAGACTTTGCGACCGCGATGACTGGTTAAATTGTTACCATTATTCACGATATTCTAGAAAGCGCTCTGGAGAACCAAGTGAACTGAACGAGGAATGAGAGATTATGATTACAGGCCTATTGTCCTTAATGGTTTTAATTTTGAATAGACACACAGAAGAACTTAATACCACACCTTAATTTCAAATAACAAGCTACGTCTCAAGTTACCCCCCACTCCGGCAAGAGGACTATTGAAAGTATCTGAACTTTATAAGCGGAAATCGTTCGGTCAATACAACTGTCGTATAAGATCGAGAAGGAAAGACATATCTAATGATAGTTAATAGAAAAAAGATAATGGCCTCTATTGGTACAACCGATGGTTCTAATTTAGTTGTTATTATAATCTTCTACTCACCACTTATATTGTGTGCGATAATTATATTCATGGGTGGCGGGACCTATAGTGTCGACTCCGAACAACAGATTTTTGAGAAACTTTTCATGGCAATTTTATTTGCTGTCAGAGTTTTTGTCAGAAATCTGCTGAGATGGGGTTGTGAACTGGGAACTCAAAGTCTAATAAGCCAACTCAGCGCCTACCAGTGACAGTTCAGTCAAGATTACAACCTAGCTTCTCACATCACTAATGCTGTGTGCGATAATTTTATCCATGGCGGGACCATATTAAACTACGAAGACTCCTAGGTCTTTATAAAAAACCAAAAAATTTTAGAAAATACAGTAAGACCCCGCTTAACGTTAGTTCAGTATGACAAGTTAGTATTGTATGAAAATGAAACGGCGATACACCAATTAAAAACGATAGACTATATAGCGACGGGGTATACTATGTATTTTTTTCAACGCTCTTTTGTTAGTCTGTCCAGAGTAAAGATTTCAGCTGTATTTTCTAAAGTCGAAAATCACAGTACGAATGCATTTTTCCTGTTGCCTCGTTTAACGCTGTCTCGTTTACCACAGGAACTCATTGGAATGTATCCGCGTTAAGCGGGGTCTTACTGTATGGGAGAAAATTGGAAGAGTGGTTCTAAAGTGGTTCTTGTTAGCAACCAAGAAATTCAAAAGAATTCAAGAGAACACAAGAAATTCTTTCAGCATTCTATGGTAGGTTAGAGGACGTGTACATGCCATTTGAGACAAGTACAGTAACTGGAGGTTAAGTTGACTTATTCTATGGAATCTAGCAAACTTTTCTTTACGATCAATAAAAAAAACCGCAAGTAATTCTTATGATTAAAACTTACTTTCCTAGGGAAAGTGTAGTCCATCCGATAACGATAACGATAATTATTTCACTAAATATTTCGCAGTTGATTTCACATCGTAATAACAGAGACAACAACAACAATATTGTGAATACGATGAGTTTTCAAATACCAATTTCAACTGTTTTTGCCACTCCTTAACTTGCAACATAATAAGCTACAGAGCAACCTACTACTAGATACTGCAGACCTATGCTTAGATACGAATAAAGAAAATTTGAGAAAAAAAAATGTCTTCGGTGGCAGCTATCCAATGCGGCAGTTTGAAGCACGTGATTACAGGTTTGATATTTTCAACAAATGCCTAACAACAATAACAACAACAACAAGTAAGTATATATTGTGGTAGTTATTGAAGTGGACTTTACAGTGTGTGGAACGATGAGTGTGTGCCAAGTGGCAATTATGTTACATTTGCAACTTTGTCCTGTCTATCTTTACTTCCAACCATCCATCCATCCATCTAGCCATTCAACCAGCCCATCCATCCATTCATTTATTGCATTGCATTTGTACGGTTTTTAAGGTTTTTTGTTTTGTTTCTTTTTTTTTTTTTTGTTGCAATTTTATCGTTTACAATTGCAGTTGTTGCCTCCGTTTTCTCCGTTTTCTCCGTTTTTTTTTTATTATTATTTGCAAATCACATATATTTTGAATACCAAAAAAAAAAGGAAAAACTGGTGGTGTTAGTTACCGTATTGTCTTGCCCTTTTAGCCATGTCTCCTTGCTGATGACTGCTTGAAGGCCCAGTGGTGGCAAACAGTAACAGCAGCAGCAACAGCAGCAACAATAATAAAAACCTGGCTTTCACAGACATTTAAAATAATGGCTGACACAATGCGGCAAAAATTTCTACGTTTGTACGTTTCTATAACCAAAACCTAACGAAAAACCTTTTGTTGCTGCTGTCATTTGCTGTTTGCTTTCCGCCTTTTGCTGGCAAACGTAAGAAATAGACAAACATACAGGCAATCAGCTAGCCAAGTACAGAGACACAAATAGAGAGACGTTATGAATGAAAGAAAAACCAACAAATGGGTGTTTTGGCAACGTTTTATTTTTAATATTTTGCTAATAACTGACATGTCGATACTTTGTTCATGTTTTATTTATTTTTATGGTCGACAGTTTTTTGATTTTTTTGATTTGTTTTTTTTTTTTTATTCAATTTTTTGCTACCAATACTTGCAGTCCTGTTCTGTAAAACAATCAAGATTTTTCTTTTTAATTTTTATAAAATTTACTCGATAACGATGTGAAAGACAGAAGCGGCATAGCCGTGAAAATTCATTAAGAAATTCGATCTGTAACCTGAAAATTAGATCCAAAAATGTAATCTAAATCTCGTCTCTATAATACAGTAGGCTCTGGTTATTAAGAATTACGACAGGAGTAAGGAAACTTCATGATTACTGATGACTGATATAAAGATGACAATAGTAACGACAAAATCCTGCAGTTAAATGCTGTTTCGATATGCTTCCGTTTATTTTCCCTTCCATTCTAAACTGTTTCTATTTTTTTGTTTTTTTTGTTTCAATTTACAGATTAGGGCAGTTTCCGTACTTTCTCTTCTATCAGTTTATTGTTTTTTATTTTGTGGGTGGCATTTGTGTTTTTTCTAGTGATTTTATATAAAATAAAAATTCGATTCAATACAGAAAATTAATGTGAAATGTAATCGTCTTTGTATAATTTTTAAAGTATCAAAGCCCCATATACAATATCTAATGAATACTAATGTTATACACTCGGTTCTTACTATTAAACGCAAGATTTGGTAATAAAATAGACCTAAGACTCCAAATATTTCCTTTTTGGAAGCTTTAATGTCTTATTGGTTTGAGGAATGATTCATTTTCATCGTCACAGAATGGCCTCGACTCAACTCCAATTCATCACAAGTATACTTTGTGCCTAGAGAGTACTAGTATTATAACAAAATCGGCAATCTAAATCAAATCGCCAAACTTTTCATTCCGCAAACAAAAATTTCTGCTCCAGTTTCAAGATCTGCGTACCACAAAACAGTCGCTTTTCTTTAAAAGAGTACACAGTTAAGGAGTAAGTTTTCAGTTAAAAGGTAAGGTTACATAGGTCCTGAGATCCTCTATCGATTTTTATCCCATACATGAAGTCGCCGTAGTCCAGTGTGTAGTGTGTTGGCTTTCAAACCCCAGGTTCCACATCAAAACGAAACTATAAAAAAATATTTCTTCGCCGACTTGCCCTTAACAGATTTCTGACAAAAACTCTGTGAGAGTAAATAAAATTGTCACGAAAAATTTCTCAAAAATCTGTCGTTCTGAGTCGACGTGGGGAATGTCAGTCATGGATAAAATTAACACACAAACACAACATGAGTGTCGTGAGAAGATAGGCCGTAATCCAGACGGAAGTGGTCAATTATGTATGCATTTATATAACCAAAACCCATGAAATATATCTAGGAATTTCTAAAACTATAAAGGGCTATCCATTTCGTGGTTTCAAAATTATGGGACTGGAATTTCACATCTGTGAAACTAATTTTTATCTCTTCAGTTGAAAGTCTGACATTGAAGAAAATGAATCGTTTAACTATCACAAAACGTATAAAAATTATCAAAACCTACTACAAAAATGGTGATTCTCCCACAGCCACATATCGTGCTTTAAGAGGAGATTATGGTCTATATGGTCTAAAAAATGTGAAGAAATTTGAAGAGATGGAAGGATTAGAAATATTGAAAGGCCTCTTAATATTGTTTTTCAGAATCAAAAACTTCTGCCTGCACTACAAGGCAGAAGTTCATGACCCATGTATCTACCTCGAAATAGTCAATGTTTTTAAGGAGCACACGGTTAAGAAGTAAGCTTTCATCTAAACGATTTATTAGGTCCTGAAATCCCATAACAAATTTCCTGTTATACCTGTCCGCCGTTAACCTAACCATTGACACTAAAGCTTTGATCTTCTGTGTCATGTGTAGCGGACTTAAATCCATCACTCATACACTCCATTAGTGTTAGTGTAGAGCAGGTTGAAGTCACCGTGGTCTAGTAGGTAGTGTGTTGGCTTATTAGGTCCCAGGCCAGACATCAAAACAAAACACAAAAAGTATTTTTTCGGCGATTTCCTATCAGCAGATTTCTGGCAAAAACTCTGAGAGTAAATTAAATTGCCATGAAAGGTTTCTCATAAAACTGTCATTCGGAATCGAATTCAAACTGTAGGTCCCGCTACTCATGTATAAAATTAACACACACAACATAAGTGGTTGAGAAATTAGGTCAATAATCCCGACTGATGGGCTCTAATGACCAATTATGTATGTATGTGCAGGTTCTTATTGTCTTTGTTATACCAACACATGCTAGTTTCTGCAACTACTGTCCTACTTCATTTGAGCTATTTTCAAATTTGTTCAATTTGCTTAGATAATTGCTCCAGATCACTATGAATGTGACCATTATGGCATACATCCTGTGCATAATTTCTGGCTTCCATTCCCAGGATTTCCATGTAAGTCTGATGTTTAGCCTTTTTAGAGATGCTTTGTACATGAGAAGAAAAGGTTTTGTATTCGAAAAATGAAGACTGGATTACATGTATTCGGTTTATATTTGCTTTTTAATAAAAAGTACCCGGTTTGCATTGGTTATTCTTTGGTTATGCTTGAATAACTGTTAGCACTAGCCCTAGAAAAATTATCGGGGGTACTTATGAATAGAAATTTCTTTGTTTTTTTTTTGTATTTTTTTTTTTTCCAATAAAATTTCTTATTTTATTTTGCAACTCAATAAGTTTCTTTTGATTCACATTTACGAATGGATTTACAAAACAAACGCAACTCGTCATTACAAGTGTACAAAGTTTATAATTGTTTTGATTGTTGAAAGTTGGCAACAGTTTGAATATTAAATGCATGGCATGGCATGGCATGGCATGGCATGGCACAATTGCATTGCATTGAATTGAATTGCATTTCATTTAATAATTCCCTCCAATCATTCATAATACGAGTATAACAAATAATGAACACACACACATTTCATATACCACATACCAGGCAATACAATACATTGTTTAAAATGGTTAATAATAGTCATGAAATGCCTGTAATTGTTGATAATTAAACGTTTTCAACTAAAATATTTTTAATAATTTATTCGTCGAGTCTACTATATTTTTTTGTTTTGTTTTTATTGTTGTAGTAAAACTATTATTTACATATGGCGGTAATAAATTATTTTCACAAATGGACTTGGTTTTCAATTTTATTCCATTAATAATGGAGGAATATTTGCAGCAACAGCAGCTACCGCTGCTGCTGATTTCAAATTGCATGAGAATCGCTATGCCATTTATACTGTATTGTTGAGGGCGTTTTATAAGCAGTTTATTGGCACTAAATATGGAAATTTAAATTGTTTTTTTTTGTTTATAAAATTTTAATTATTCGCTTAAATTTCATAAAAAAAAAATTTTAATTTTTTACTTAACGTCTCCTAAAGTTAATTAGTAGAGCAAAAGAAGGCCTCATTTAGTGTTCTAAGTGACATTAATTTCATGATTTCTTTACAAGAAAAGACGTGTCATAAATTATAAAATTTTACTGCAGGATATTTGAAAATTGAAAATATTCAACGAAGCATATCCCCTCTTAATTAAGGGGAAGACGAAGAAGGAATTTCTTCTTTTCATTACACAAAAACAATGCCACACATACTCATCGTGATAGAAAAAAACACAAAAATTGTAATGCAGTCAGGCGTTTGCAACACTCCCAGCAAATAATATTGTCCGAGCCTTTGAATAGTTTTTGTAATAGAATACAAGGAGAGTGAGTACATGAATACGAGCATATAATTTATGATCGCATTTAACATACAATTTGACAACATTCAACATTCAAATAAAATATGAAAACGAATCCCAAATTGTCACTCCCCGGGGTGGTTTCAAGGAGGTTTGAAACGAGTTCCTAAATCTACATGAGGGATAAACACCAGAGAACAGAGAAAACAAAACCCCGAAAAAATGTTGACTTTTTTTCTATTGTCACCCAGCATGTGCTTGTTTGTTTTCGTGTTGATGCAACATTGTATTGTGGTTTATGTGTGCCGTAATGTTGATACAACAGATACTCAAATTCGTTTTCTAAACACAAAAATAATGCCACACATTTAAGGTCTTTCATTACACTTATTGTCACCTACTTTTTTTGTTTTTTTTTTTTGTCAATAAATATCCTGGTTATTGATGAAAAAACAAAATAATAAAGAAGGATGTTGCCTATGTGTTTGCTGTGAGAGTGAGAGTGAGCAAACCTTTATGATTTAACCATCATTAGTGTTAAAATATAACACATTCACCATTGAAATATGTTTGATTTTCCTTGTATTTTTCATGGAAAATCTTAAACAAATGAAATCAATTGTTTAGAAATTATACCAGCTTGCCAAAAACACACAAGAAGTGACAAAAAAAAAAACAAAATGATCAACAGAAATGCCAGAGAAAAAGGTGTTAAATTGGCACATTCTGTTACAAGGCAAACTCATATCATTTAAACAAATAAATTCACTTTCCAAAGTCATTTATCTTTTCTTCCTTTAACAATAACTAAAATAATACGCCCAACAAATGGTCTTTTCAAGACACAAATATTTTTACAAAGATTTTTTTAGCTTTTTGGAAAACTATCTCGAACTAATAACTCCTATAAACTGGACTTATTAAAGTCATAGAAACAAATTTCAGTGTGGGTAAAACATCCTGTATTAACATCATCGTTGTCTAGTAGGCTTATTAGACATGAGGCCGGGGTTCCAATTACATGCCACAACTCTCCAATAAAACGAAATTTTATAAAATATTTCTTCAGTGATTTCCTCTCAGCAGATTTCTGGTAAAAAAATCTGAAAGTAAATAAAATTGTCATGTAAAGTTTCTTAAAAAGATCTGTCGTTCGCAGACGACTTTAAACATAAGTGATGAGAGAAACTAGTTCGAAATCCTGGCTGAAGGATTCTAGTGACCAATTAATTATGTACGTATGAAAACTGCTACCTCAGTCTCCACAGATATCTTACTGAAGAGTACCTCCATATGTTCTGGTTAAGTTCTTTTCGTGATGAATTCTACAATTCTGGATACAATTTAAATCCAGAATCCATGGATTTGTATACAGCCATTGGCCAATATCAGTCGCCGTGGTCTAGTGGGTAGTGTGTTGGCTTATTAGACGAAAGGCCCGGGTTCGAATCCCAGGTCAGACATCAAAACGAAAAATATTTCTTCGGCGACTTCCTTTCAGCAGATTTTTGGCAAAGACTCTGAGAGTAAAAATTGCCATAAAAAGCTTCTCAAAAATCTGTCGTTTGGAGTCGACTTTAAACTGTAGGTCCCGCCACTCATGGATAAAATTAACGCACACAACATAAGTGGTGTGAGAAGCTAGGTCGTAATCCTGACTTAAGGGTTGTAATGATGACCAATTATGTATGTTATGTATGCATTGGCCAACATTGCTTTTATTTTCAGAAAAACCACACAACACTCCTTTATGTTACTCGACCGATAATGAATCAGATCTGACACCATTACAGAAGCCGTTGACCTAAGAATTCATCCTTATGGCGTAATTCACTGTTACACGCTATGTAATCACTTCGACTACCATGAGTAGGAGGGTTCTCTGAATGCCGGTTAATCATAAATGAAGTTTACAATTATAATTCCTCAAGTAACTTCTATAAGAGATGGATATTACATCGATTCTACCGGGTAATTGGTAGATGTTCACATATATAGAGATTTCGAAAAGGCGAAGCCACAAACATTCGCCTTCAAGAACATTCATAAGACTGTTTACTCTGCCATATAAAAGACAAAGCATAGCAGGCGACTGGAATAGTGAAGTTCAGTCAGTCTTGTGTGAAGTTGCGGAGTGTTAAAGAGAGTAATCGTGGTTTGAAGACCTCGTTTACAAAGATCTGTCGAACAATCGTTTAATGATTGTTATTGTTTATGCAAAGTAAGTAAACAAAGGAATAACAAAGAAAAGCAATTGTTGTTGTTTACATTAAGTTGTGAATATTTGCATACAGAATTGTGCGAATAATAGTGATATAAATTTAATTAAAATTAAACAGAAATTTATTTTTATTTTATTTACAATCTACATGCTCATAATTTAAACGTTTTTAAAAGGTAAAAATATATTTCAAAATTTTCAATCATTTTATTTCTAATTAGTTAGCATCACCTGTATTTATATTATTTGCCTTTCTTTTCTGGTAATACTTTTTCTTTCCTTCTCGAGGCATAATTAATCTCATTTTAAATATTTTATACACCCACTTACAATTAAGGCTCATACAATGAATAGTTTTTTCTTACGTACATATGTCAGCCAGTCAAGTCAGTCAGTCATTCAGCTCATTATACGGTGGCAATTTAACAAATTCTTTCTTTTTTTATAAGCCATTTAACTTAACTTTTTATTTCAACTCGGGAGACCTCGCGATGTTTATCACCCGCCTTTGGTTTTTAAACGCATTCTCTTAGCCTTAATGTTGTTGTTGGTAGTGTGGTATTGTTTTGACTTTAAAAGACAAATGAGGCTAATTTGTCAATTGTCTTGCTTGCCATACGAAAAAAAATTAATTCAAAAACAAAATAAGAGAAAACAACAAGAGAAGCTCATTTTATTAATAAAATAATCGAAATAAAATGTCTAAACAATTGCCCATCACAAGGTGTTTCTGCTCTATTCTCTGCTTGAAAAGAAAAAGAGAAAGAAACCTCAATTTAAAGAATAAAATTTTTAATAAAAATTCAAATTTTCTTTTGTTGAAAAACAAAAAACACAAACACACATATACAGTGAATCACAGTGAAAATGGCCCACCATGAAATTAATCAGTTAAAAAGTCAGTAGAATCCATTTCTAATCCTTTAAAATCTGTAATAACTCTAAAAGGCTTTCCTATAAAATATCAAAAATAAAAAAACGTTATTTGATGGGCCATTTTCTCTGTGATTCACTGTACATTGGTACCCCTACATACACTAAGGAATTTTCAATGAAATCCTTTTCTTTTCAGGTTGACAGGCGTATATTGGTTGTTGGTTGGTTGGCTGATCCGCTACCCTTTGAAACTCATGGCATTGAAATGCCATTTGGTCTGTATGGACACTGTATGGACAAATACGAGGTGGCTTTTGATGATTATGAACTGAACCTGGCGTTGTCATATTAAAATTGGAAAAGAAAAAAAAAACACATGGATACAATAACACTTTTTATACCTGTTTCCTTCGTATTGTTTTTGTTGGACAGTGATTAAGCGAAAATTTAATGGTATTTGTACACAACCAAGCCATACACAAAGAGCCTTTGCACCACCTAGTCTTACCACACTCACTCACTCACTCACTCATGCCATTCATTCTTTATTGACTAATACAAGATTAAAGTGAAAGATTTCAGTTAAGAATGCCTATCACAATATCACAAATACTCAAATGCATCATTCGAGTTTTCTTTTGTTTTGTTTTGTTGTTGTTGTATTCCAGAGTACACTTTAATTGAATATGAACGAGCAGCAGCAGCATCATATGGAATGCCACGTTAAACATCATGAGAGATGAGAGATGTGATGTGTGTTTGCCGGTAACTGGGTGTAGGCTGGCTGTTGATCAGGGAGTCAAAAGTACATTCTTAGTGAGTTAAACTGTTTGACATGTTTAAGAAGGCACATCCTGCTGAGTTGATGAATGCGTTAAAATATTTCGCTTTAAAATACTGCGGCTGCTGCTGCTGCTATTGCTGTTGCTTTGCCTTGGCATATGAAAAATTAGATTGATTATCGGCGTATAAGACAAACAATAATAAAATGAAAATATTTCTTACATGCGTTTGAAATTCCTTAAGAAGAGATAGAAAGGTTTTATGCATCAAATCTAATCTAAGTTTGATTATTAAACTGGAATCTGAATACACCCTTAACGGTTGCCTTAAGTTTATTTTATAAATTTTAGATACGGAACATATTTGTTTGATTGCTCAAGATACGTACGTAGACTAACCATTCTGCGGTTAGGTTAGGTCAGGTTAGAGGGGTAGCCTTAATGGCAAAAGTTCACTTGACCACGCGTAGAGTCTCATTGTGATGCTACTGACCAAGTTGTCCAAATCAGCGGAGAAAGAAATTGGACAGCGCAAGGACTGCACATTCTAAAGCAAGACTACCCTGAGCTGGAAACCAGCTCGAATATTTGATAAACGAAGCTATAGCCTTGACATCAATGGTCGATAGCCCCATCAAGCTGACAAGGCTTGGAGAGCTAAAATAATCTAAATCTGCGCCTCGCAAGAGATGGGCATTGACAAAGAAAGTGAACAACAGTCTCCTCTTCCTCAGCGGACCTGCTCCCACGGCAGAGGTCGTTAAATGGGAGGCCGAGTAACTGGTTGGTGCGCCTTCTATCCATCGAGGCCCAAGTGAACCTAGTGGTGGAGCAGGATTCCTCATTAACCCAGGATATGTTGGCGTCTCGAAAGAACCCTTTCTACGTTATTCGTTGAGGAGATTATTTTCTCTTGAACGGAAGGGGGGTTTAGGATATTTCTAGATGAATTAATCAAAGTTGACGTAGTCTAGCAGATAGCGTGTTGGCTTATTAAACGCAAGGCCACGGTTCAAAACCAGGTCAGACATCAAAACGAAAATATGAAAAAATATTTCTTCGGTGACAGTGAAGTTACGAACATTTGCCTTCAAGAACATTCATCAGACTGTTTACCCTGCCATATAAAAGGCAGGCGAGTGAGTTTGTGAACTTCAGTCAGTCTTGTGTGAAGGCGCGGAGTGTTTGAAGAGAGTAATCTTGGTTTGAAGATCTCCGTTACAAAGATCTCTTTAACAATTGTTAGTGTTTACGCAAAAGAGTGCAAAGTGAAATGACAAAGAAAGCAATTGTTGTTGCTTACGTCAAGTGGTGAACCGAGGCACACAGAATTGTGCGAATAATAAGGAATTTCAATTAAATCTAAACACAAATATATTTTTATTTTATTTGCAATCTACATGCTCATAATTCAAACGTTTTTAAAGGTAAGGTAACAACAAAAAATACGTAGACTCTGTCTTACAATATTAACCTAAACATGGATTCTTAATAACCCATGCTTAGTATTGTTCTTTACTTTAACAACCACATTTTTCAAAATTTAAAATTATAAAATAAATGCCTTTAGAATTATGTAATGTTTCTAATCAAATGTTATCAACTGTAGCTGTCTTCTCACTCAGGTTGCTGTCTTAAGTCTTTTGTTTTGCCTCAAGATTATCTTCTATGAAATACAGTTTTTCCACGCTTCTCAAATTATCACCACAAAATACATCGCAACTAATTGTTGTTATTGTTGTTACGTTTTATTTGAAATTTATTTTGTGTTACAAAATCTTTAAAGACCAAAGACCAAAAGTTCAAGATACAAAAAATCAAAATTGAAAAATAATTCAACAGCAAAAACAAAAAAGAATAAAAAAACGAAAAAACAATGTTTAAAGCAAATTAATCGTTAAACATTTATTTCCTTTTGAGTTTTTTTGTTTTCGGGTTTTAAACACAGGCAATCTTGTAAGAAAATATTCTAGAATTTGTTATGCCAAAACAGAAATTATTTTTCAAATGGTTCTACTTGTCTTAGAGAATTAATTATCCAATAAACATGTAATTTCGACTTTATTCGGATTCGGTTCTTTGAAACAGAAATACAATACATGGAGCATTTTTTGTTTTTCAAAAACAAAGCGTGTTTTATGGCCATCAGTCAAACTACTGACTGACTCAACGGACTCAACGAACTCAACACAACTATTCTTTGGTTTTGTTTGTTAAAAAGTGTATCTTTGTATCACACGGTATGGTAAATGGTATTTAAGCCATGTAAGGTTTTTTCTTTTTTTTTATTTCTAACCAAAATTGAACATGGCTTTCTTACTGAATGTAATCATTCATGGTTAAATATGATTGAATTTAAAAGGTGACACATGTTAGCGGCAGATAAATTGAACGAACGAACGACAATTCATTTAATTTGTAATGTTTTTTTCAAAATTAAAAGAAATTCATTCCAAATGCCGAAAACATTTTAATAGGAATTGTAGAATACTAAACAGCAAAAAATTCATTTTAAAAAAAAGTACACATGAAATGTTAAAAGTAGCATTGGAAGTGATTAGTTTAAGCAAAAAAAAAAAAAATTTTTAATTAACATCACCACTTTATTACCTTTAAATGGGGGTGCTACTCTGAACTCCTAAACAAGGAAGTATTTTGAAAAAAATAAATAAAAAATGGTAGGACTTTGCATGCACCATATAAGGCAGTAATTTAAACGAGATTTTGATTAACGTTCTACCTTAAAATGTTTTTGAATAATACAATCCGCAAAGCTCTGGATCATTACACTAGAGGTCTGAAGTCGAAGTAGTATAGTAGGTAGTGTGTTGGCTTATTAGGAGAAAGGTCCGAGTTCAAATCCCAGGTCAGACATCAAAGCGAAATACAAAAAGCATTTCTTCACCGATTTCCTCTCAGCAGATTTCTGGCAAAAACTGTGAGAGTTATAATTGTTTCTCAAAAATCTGTCGTTCGGAGTCGACTTTAAACTGTAGATTCCGCCACTCGTGTATAAAATTAACTCACACAACACGAGTGGTGTGAGAAGCTAGGACGTTGTACAATTGGTCAATTCGAGTTCCGGGTACTATACTCGTCACAAGTTGTCTTACCTAACACCACCTAACCTATACTAGAGGTCTACGTAAGAAACAATACAATCAAGTCGATATTAAGACTTAAGCACTCTGAACACCCAAACATATGTACACAATTGGTCATTACAACCTAGTTTCTAACGCCACTTATGTTGTGTGTGTTAATTTTATACATGAATGACGGGATCTACAGTTTAAAGTCGATGCGGAACAGCAGATTTTAAAGAAACTTTCATGGCAATTTTATTTACTCTCAGGAGTGCTGAGAGGAAGACACCGAAGAAATTTTTTTTGTATATTTCGTTTTGCCGGAGATGTCTGACTTGGAGTTTAAACCGTGATCTCATGTCTTGTAAGCCAACATATTTTCTACTCGACTTAAGCGACTTCTACTCTCTGAACACGGTTGTCTAAAATAAAATAAATCTCACGGAATATTTTCCACATACGATCCAGAGATCAGAGCACTGTATGTCGCTATTTTTTATATTCGTTTTTGTCCTTAAACATTCATAATTGCAGCGACCTTAAACGTGATACAAATCACCGGGAACCTTTGACTATATAATGCGCTTGTATGAAACCGTCTATGTATGCCTGCAATTTCTCTTCTTTTAAGACCGAAATACTTCACAAATGTTGTGTTTTCTTTGGAGAGAGGCCTTTGTCATAAAAAAACGTATCCAATCTGATGTAAAATGTTATCTTCAAAGCAATATCTTTAAGAAAAATAACACAATTAACAACCATTAACAACCCGATTAACGGATTTCGACCTGCCTTAACACATCCTTCCAGATACTTCAGCTTCTTAAGCGCATATGCCTGTTGGTCATACCAATCGATGACAGGGCTTCCTCTATCTGATTCTTCCAAAGCAAACAAGTTCCTCCTCTTCGCCGACTTCCACAAAACTCCGCATCAAATATATATATATGCTGCACAACGTTCATGTCGTTGAGCAGCTCATGCAGCTTACTTAGATGCGGAAATCATCAATAAACTCACACTTGACCGCAGATCTTACGTAAGACTTATCTCTTGAATTATCACGGGGCACTGCGAGAGTAGTCCCTGATGGGGACTATGTTGCGATGAGGAGGAGTTAGAGACTATCGCACACCTCCTCTGTAACTGCCCAGCCCTTGGTAGGTTGAGGTTTAGGGACCCTTGGCAGGGCCTTCTTTGAGAGCTTGAGTTCTATGTCGAGAGCCGACATCAAGGCTCTCCACAGATTTATTAGCAGCTTAGGCTGGTTGAGAGGTGCTAGGTCTACATAAGTGTAGTCGCATTCTCACCCTCTTTTTGTTTGTGTCTGTTTCTTTCTGTGTGATTCCTCCTTGTCTGAAGTGTTGTAATGACCAAGTGTATGTAATGACTAAATAAGAATAGAGTAGAAATACTAAGCACCCGAATACACAGTCGTTCTACGAGACAATGAATTAGAATTGGCCTTAACAGGCCTTATCGTACACATCTAAGAACATCATGTTGTAGAAATTTCCTCCCACGACAATTATTGAAAACAATATATGAAGACACATGACCAAGAGGAAGGAAAGAACCAGAGATCTCAACAAAAGGTCGTCAAGTGTAAGAATGATAACCACATGACGTCATAAATGGAAACACCATTTAAAAAATTCTCCCATGTAAGGAAAACGAAGAACGGATTAAGTATGCTTGCATCAGAGATGTATCCGTTCTAGAGCTTTGTATCATCCCGATAAACCATAAATTGCAGTCAATGTTTGAGTCTAGAAAAAAATTAAATTGCAGACCGTGATGTATTACAAAACGATGATGAATTCATAGGTAATGATTCCTTGTTATCGATAACGCTTTATCCACCATATTTTTCGGACTGAAAATATAATCAAAAATCTTGATCAAAATTTAGGGCACCAAAGAGCCGGACATTGTCAAGCGTATGTATTTTCTTTCAAATAGAAAAATAAAAAATCTTCCTAACAACCAGAACAAAAGAAATTTCAATAATACAGACGATTAAGAACAACAATATGGGTGGTCTCCACGTTTTTCAGTGGCGTTAACTTGTTAACTTGTAATCTTGCTTGGGATTTGCACAAACACAGTCGACAAATAAATGACAGTCTACCTCATAAACAAAAAATGGACAAAAAAAAATCAAATCAAATCAAATTTCGTATATAAAAAAGCAACATTAAGAAGGTTTTAAAAAATATTAAAAAAAAGTAAAGAAAGGAAAAAACATTTCATTTCGAAGCAAATTAATCCCCAGATTTGACATGTAAAAACTCAGTCAACACTCGTTTAATGGCATTCGTTTTTATGGAATTCTTTAAAAAGCCGTGAATCAAATGAAATGAAATGAATTGAAAGATTTTTAGATTCATTTTTGAAAAACTCGAAACATTGAAAATATGATGGATCTACTGTCATAAAATAACGAACACTCCACGTCATTGTAAAAACCCATTTCAAAATGAAAACAAAAAAAAAAGAAAGAAAGAAATTTAAAGTTTATTTGAAACGCGCTATTCAAATCAAATCAAAGATTTATTAGAGAGGCTACAGAAATATTTCAAAAAGAAAAAGTTGAAAAGAAAATTCGGATCATAAAACTTCTTTCGATATGAGCGATGATGGATTCAGGAAAATCACGAAGAGGTAAAGTGAAGAAGGAAAGAAAAAAACCAACTCAAGGTTAGTTCAATGTACGATTATTGGAAATTTTTAAATAGTATTTCCAAAGAAATTCAAAAAGTTTTCTTCTTTTTTTTATCTCCCAAAAACTTAATATCGAGACTTTGGGGTCTTATTTATTTATGAAGTTTTCTTTCATTTTCAAATTACGTTTGCCAGCATAGCGTAACCTTTTTTTTTTCTTGCTCATTTTCAATAAAGATAACCAAACATGTGTGGGTACGTCTGTATGTACTTGTGTGTGCATAAAGTTTGTGGTCATTTTTATAAAAATTTCTACGCCAACGATAAGAAAAGACCATATGAACCATAAAACATTAGTTTTTGGGAATTTTTCTTCATTTTTCTTTTTCGGATCATCATAATAAGTTTTTTGCAGAGAAAAATATGAAGATTTCATAAGTTTAAGACACAAAGAATATGTAAATCCTTAAGAGATAATGCGCTAGAGCTGCACAGTGACAGCAGCACAAATTGACCAGGACAGTTAAAAAAAAATCCACATAAAAGAAATAAATTTTGTTATGTAAGATACCCTACGCAAAATTATAAAGTATATTTTTACGTTAAAAATATGATTTCGTAGATTACAAATAAAATAAAAATAAATTTGTGTTTAATTTTAAATCAATTCTTTATTGTTCACACTCACTATTTTGTGCCACTTTTCGAACTTGTACTAGGTATACAGCAATAGCTATCACAATATATGCTTATTCGTTGTATTTCTCTGCTTACAACTTGTAAGCACAACATATCTGCTCGCGTAACTGCTTCTTTACACGCAAGACTGATACAAAGTAACGTCTTCACACACGACTGATTTGATTTAAACTTCAGCACTGCTCGCTTTGTCTTGCCTTTTATATCTCTGGATCAATAGTGTGATGAATGCTCTCAAAAAAGGATGGCGGCCTTCGGGAAAGATCCAAAAATATAAACAACTTGTTTCCATTTTTATTTGTATATCTTGTTTACATTTGTCCAGGTAGAGTAGTTATTGGTTGTGTATTTATCTATCCGCTATTTTATTTTTTTACGCTGGACTTTGTTGTTGACTGTTTACATCTTTTATCCTTTATTTTTTTTATTCATCGACCTTATAAACTAGCACATTATTTTTGTTGCTATATTGTCGATTTATTTCCACTTTCGTAACAATATGTATTCAATTTGAATAAATTCGAAAGTCAATTAAACAAGATTTGTGTACAAGAAGCACTTATCTTGGCAGTATGTACTAGACTCTTACATTACTGGCGCACACAGAGTGGCTAACCTACAATAAATACTCTCTTCTAGAGGTCCTCCCATTTACTGTACTCTACAGAATGCAGTTGTATTAAGCAAATGGGTTTAAGTACGTACAAAGTGTGGTTTTAGGCAACTGAAAGCATTTTAAACTTTACCTGCCTGTTATATCAGCACACAGGTGAAGTGCTTCAAATCAATTCACAGAGTCCTTAACGCAATAGGTTAGGCCATACCAATGCACGGAGCACTTGTTTCCCACTCTCATGGAGAATGTTTTAAAATAAATAACGTTAGGTTTCCTGTTTGTTCTCCGGCTTGTCACGTTTAGAAGTACATTCGTAAGCTTAGTTAACGTTACGGTGCGTTAAGTTCATTCTAAAGTAATAACAGAATGCTTAGTTCCTGTTTGGAACTTAAATGTACATTGTGAATGTATCCCTACATCACTCCTTGTTGACCGTGATAATCCGCCAACATCGTAATTTCAAAACAACCTAGTTCAGCCTAACTTTACCGATGACATTTACCTCCTCGCATATAAGCCACACGAAAATAGAACTTATGCAGAATGATGTTAGAAAGTATTCTGCATTAGGAAGAAAACTAAGCTACAATACAGTGAAGCCAATTCCATGTTATCTAGTTGGCACAATAACTATTGATCGAGCAATGCAATTAAGTTCTCTTAAAACAATACGATTTCGAGCAGGCGAAGTCATTCGACTTCAAAAGCTTTCATCAGACTGTTTACCCTGCGATATAAAAGACAACGCAACGGAGTTAGTAAAAATTCAGTCAGTCTTGTGTGAAGACGCGGTGTGTTTGAAGAGAATAACCGCGGTTTGAAGATCTCCTTTACAAAGATCTGTCGAACTATTGTTGAGTGTAAAGAGGAATAATAAAGAAGAGTAATTGTTGCTGTCAACATCAAGTTGTGAATGTGGCACACAGAATTGTGTAAATAATAAAGAATTTCAATTGAAACTAAATACAAATTTATTTTTATTTTTATTTGCAATCTCGCCGTAATCTCTCGGAGTCGCCGTGGTCCAGTATGTAGTGTGTTGGCTTATTAGACGTAAAAGCCAGGGTTCGAGTCCCAGGCCAGACATCAAAATAAAATACAAAAAGTATTTTTTCGGTGATTTCCTCTCAGCAGATTTGTGGTAAAAACGCTTGAGAGTAAATAAAATTGCCATGTAAAGTTTCTCTTAAAATCTGTCGTTCGGAGTCGACTTTAAACTGTAGGTCCCGCTACTCATGTATAAAATTAACACACACAACATAAGTGGTGTGAGAAACCAGGTCAATAAGTTCTGACTGATGGGTTCTAATGATCAATAATGTATGTATTTGCCATCTACTATGAGCTCGTCAACGTTTTTAAATGGTATTTAAAATGTTTAGTAGACACTCAACAATTCACCTATGCCTGCATATTATCCAATCAACTCAAACTAACTATTTTTTTTTTCAAGAGCATTCATCAGACTATTTATTTACCCTGCGATATAAAAGGTAACGCAAAGCAGGCAACAGAGTTAGTAAAAATTCAGTCAGTTTTGTGTGAAGGCGCGGTGTGTTTAAAGAGAATAATCGTGGTTTGAAGATCTCCTTTACAAAGATCTGTCGAACTATTGTTATTGTTTACACAAAAAGAGTGTAAAGAAGAATCACAAACAAAGCAATCGTTGTTGTTTACATCAAGTTGTGAACGTGGCACACAGAATTGTGCGAATAGTAAAAGAATTTTAATTAAAACTAAAAACTTATTTTAAACGTTTTTAAAAGTTATTTAAAATGTGTAGTAGGCACTCAACAATTCTCTTATGCTTGCATATTATAAAATCATCTCATAAAAGAATTTTTTGGTTTATTTTTTTGTTTATAAACCTGACACAAATATTTACAAATCACACAATTTCCATTTGCATTATTTGTTATTTTTTTTTTCCTCTTTACTTAAATGCCTTTATCTATTATAGTTTGAAAAGAATTACGAAGCAAAAATTGCCAACAAAAAAGGAAATAAAAAAAAGTGGAATCTAAGCAAAATACCTTCAAGAAATTCTTATTGGTTTATGAAACTAATGATAGAACAAAAAAACAAAGAAAAAGGGACTACAAAACTAAACTTAACCGACCTTATGTTATCAAAGTTATAAAATTAACGTAAAATCCTCGTAAACATTTCTAAACTGGCCAACGACAACACAACCATAACCACTAAAACCGTATGTACTCCACTACTCATATGAAAAGTATTGCGTCCTTTTATATTTACCAAAAAAAAAAAACTTCCTTAAACTCACAGGTTTAGTTGGATTTACAAAGAAAAAACAAAAAACTTTTCCTAGTTCTTTTTGCAATGAAAAGGGCTTTCTAGTCCTTACCTTTGCAGTTACACGATACGATACGAATAAAAAAAACTTGCTTAAGTGACCAATTGTAAGGACATGGCACAAATAAAACAAAAACAAAAATAAACAAACAAAGCAACAAACAACTTTCTTCTTAATATTTAATAACAATAAAAATGAAAATGAAAAGAAAAAGAGCAGAAGCAGCAATTTTAGAAATGATTTCGCATAATTTGCAAAAGTATCCTTAAAACTTATCCGTGCAAACCCAAAACATGGGAGTAAGCATTCGGTAGCCAACATATGCGAATGGATTGTTGTTTAAGCAAAAAACCAAAACCAAAAAAGGACACACGTGTGTTTAGATGTACTTGGGTTTGTTTTATTATATTTTTTTATAAATAAATGGAGAGTATTTTGCTTGCATACTATTTGAGTTTTTCAAATGCGTACGTAGCACAGATGATGCACAATGGGATTTGGTGAACAACATTTATTAGAACAAAAACAAAGTTTTTTCGATTCACAAAATCCTGAATTAAAGACATCTATCTAATGAATCTAATGACCTCTTATTTCTAATACATGGACTTGGCACTTGGACTTTGACACTTTATTGCACAAAAGTATCTGGATCATGTTGAAACATATTGGTGCTTGGGTTACGGGGCACAGCGAGATTAAGTCTCTGGTACGAATCTACAACATATCCCAGCCGGATTATTGCAGGGTATGTTGCGTTGGTGAGGGGTTGGAGACTATCAAATACTTCCTCTGTAAGTGTTCAGCCCTTAATAGATTGAGGTTGAGGACCCTGTGTACAATCTTCTTTGAGGATTTGAATTCTGTGGCGAGAGCCGACATAAAGACTCACCCTAGATTCATTATTAGTTTGAACTGGTTGAGAAGTGCTAGGGCTTCAATAGTGTAGTCGCGCTCTCTTGTATTTCTTGTTAGTTTGCGTAATTTCTGTGCTTCCTTATTCTCCCTTTCCTACTTCCCTATCTTCCCTATTATTATCTCCCCTTTACTTACATAATTGGCTATTACAACCCTTCAGTCAGGATTACGACCTAGCTTCTCACAACACTTATGTTGTGTGCGTTAATTTTATACATGAGTGGCGGGACCTACAGTTTAAAGTCGACTCCGAACGACAGATCTTTGAGAAGCTTTTCATGGCAATTTTTACTCTCAGAGTCTTTGCCAGAAATTTGATGAGAAGAAATCGCCGAAGAAATATTTTTCGTTTTGATGTCTGACCTGGGATTCGAACCCGGGCCTTTTGTCTAATAAGCCAACACATTACCCACTAGACCACTACGACTTCTATCTCCCCTTTATACCTTTGTATCACCCATTATACTGGTCCTACGGGTACTGTACTAGTCTCAATTGGCAAGTACACGTCCTCTAACCTAAACGTAGGGGTCCTTAGAACAAAATAACGCATCTTACAAACACCCTTTACTAACTTACTTAATTAATTGGTCATTACAACTATTTAGTCACACATTCATGTAGAGCGTGTTATTTTTTTCCCCCATGAGTAGCGGAATCTACAGTTTAAAGTCGACTTCGAATGATGGATTTTTAAGAAACAATTTTATTTAATTACTCTCAGGATTTTTGCCAGAAGTTCAAGTTGTATAGGCTGGAGGGTTCAACTAAGGCCTCACGTCTAATAAGCCAACACACTACCTACTAGACTACGGCGTTTCTAGTACAAAGAACTTAAACTTAACTTAAAATCTTAACTTAAATCTTTCGAAAGTTAGATTCACTTCCATTGAGTAGGACACAACCCATGCACTAGTTGGAGACTGTCAAGTTCGAAGACATGTTGTTTGGGTTTCAGTATATTCAGAAGGGAATAAACAAGACTCACAACGAGACAAGCGCTTCGACTAAATTAACAAATACTTGATCATGAATAATCTTCAAAAGTTTTATAAAAAATTAATTTTTTTTTTTGGATTAGTGGTTTAATTGAAACTATTAGGTATGTATTAAATAAAAAAATATGTTTGTGATTTGTGCCTTTATGTTTAAGTCCTTAGTTGTAGTAAACAAATGTCCTGTATAAAATAGTGTTTTATTATGTGTAACTTAAACTTCAATGGAATAAAAGTTGGAAAGATTCGATTTGTTTCGCTCCAATATTTGGTTTATTTGTTTCTATGATCTGTTTTCTATGTCCAATTAAGAAATTATCTGCAACTTTTTGCAACTTTTTCATTTATTTCGTTTTTAAGTTACAATGCCAGTGTCGAAACGCACCCTTTTTTTAATTTGGCACGCTGAACCAGTACTAGCAAAAAAGATTTTGGCAGTGGAAAATCATGTTTTTTCTAATGTTATTGATCCATCAAAGTATAACGAAGAGCAATGTGAACTAATTCGTCAACAATTGAAAAATTTTGTTCTAAAATTACGTTGCAAGTGGGTAACTTGTCATAGGATCATGTCAAAATTCGAGGATCGTAATAAAGAATGGTTAGATGGAGTTATTATTTTTCCAGAAACAACCATTGATAATCGAAAACATAAAAAATTTTCAGATTGCTCAAGCGCTTCGACTAAATTATCAAATACTTGATCATGAATAATCTTCAAAAGTTTTATAAAAAATTAATTTTTTTTTTTGGATTAGTGGTTTAATTGAAACTATTAGGTATGTATTAAATAAAAAAATATGTTTGTGATTTGTGCTTATATGTTTAAGTCCTTAGTTGTAGTAAACAAATGTCCTGTATAAAATAGTGTTTTATTATGTGTAACTTAAACTTCAATGGAATAAAAGTTGGAAAGATTCGATTTGTTTCGCTCCAATATTTGGTTTATGACCCATTGTGCATAGAATCTTGTATGTATTGTATGAATATGCTTAAAATATAATTCAAAGTTATAAATTTTTATTTCTTCTAAAATATTTGTTTTCTGTAGTTTTTCATTTTAGTTTTCCTATTTGTTTTTCTGTTTTTTCTTAATAAATAAATAAATTTCGTAAAACTTTTCTTAGCAATTTTTTTTTTTTTGCTGTTTTAATAAATAATACAACGAAGCATATGTTTTAAAATGAAACAAACAAAACGAAAATCTGCAAAACAATAAGAAAACACGACAAAACCTTCTGTATTTTATGACAATTTTACCTGATTTGATTAAAAATTTTTCCGTTTTCTCAACAAAACACAACGAAACTACATCCGTACGTATGTATGTACATCTGTATGTACGAATGAATGTTGTTTTATGCATAGAAATTACAAAAATAGTGTTTCAAAAATAAATTGCTTAGCATTGCATTAGTAAAATGGCCATTAAGTTAATGGAAAGAAAAATATTGTTTCGACTGAATATGCTGATAATGCATGGAATCGGTTGGTGTTCATATAACCTACTAGCCGTAGTCTACGGCCATAGTGTGTAGTCAATACAATATAAGTTCTTCAATAACCCAATGAAAAACTATATGCGCGCATTCATTGGAGATCAATGCGTAGCAATCAATACCTTCTGGTGGCAAATTAGTCATTCAACTGAAAAAAAAAACAAAAGGACCCACCAGATAGAAACATGATGCCTAATACTTGAAACCCGGTCCATGAGACAGCGAATTCTCTCCGTTGTTTATAATTTGAATGTCATCAATTCCTGCTCTAATTAATTTACGAAATTTTCAACATATTAAATGGTGGGACGTCAGATATGCGGAAGTTCAAGGGTTAGTTGAGTCTGAATTTATAGAAGTCAGAGCACATGATTTTACGGACATATTTGAACTACATTAAGAAGGAACATTAAAAGAATAGAACACCTTCTATATCCAGATTTACAACGCTTCAGATAACGGTAGTTTATGGATGACATACTATCACGCATCTAGGAAAAGTGAATTCGTCTTGAAGACACACATTTCTTTTAAACTCCATACGTAGTTGGTAACCTTTCATCAACTAGTGCACATTTCTATCTATATGTCCAGAGGTTACAATTTTTTCTACTCGTCTGGTGTTCGTGTAGAGAAAGTAACTAGACAAATTAGAAACAGAGTATCGGGCAAGAATTAATTTTCCTCTTTGAGAAAAGTTTTAAATTTTTAACTCAACCCTTTAGTTGATGCTGTGTGTGTTAATATTGTACATGGGTGGCGGGGCCAACAGTTTAAAGTCGATTCCGAATGACAGATTTCTGAAAAACTGTAATTTACTCTCAAAGTTTTTGTCAGAAATCTGGTGAGATTTTTCTCACCTGATTTTTCATAATTTTCGTTTTGATATCTGAACCAAGACTTCAAGTCTAATAAGCCAACACACTACCTACTAGACAACGGTGACTTCCGATACTAAACTTACTTACTGAATTGGTTATTAAAATCCTTTAGTCAGTCTTAAAAACTAGCTTCTCACACCACCTATGTTTATGGCTGTTAATTTTAACCATCATGGGCAGTACATAAAATTTTAAATCAACTCCGGACGACAGATTTTTGAGAAAGTTTTGATGGCAATTTTTTGTTTACTCTCAGAAATTTTGTTCTGTGGTTTGAAACACGGACTCGTGTTTAATAAGTCAACCATACTGCAGCAATCGTTACTCGATATTAAAGGAAAACAAAAAAATTGAAATAAATCTTCGCAAAAGATACTAAAACTTGGTTTGCAAACCACTAGGATTATAATGTACGAATTCATCCATCCACCCGTATATTTAATTCCATTTGATTATTTCCTTCTATTCTCTACAACTTAATCTACAGTAATCCTTCGCTTTACGATGCCTCGATTAACGACGTTGTTTCGATTTACGTCGTCAAATTTTTTTTCCCTCTAACTTCAATTTGCATCGTCATTCGATTTATGTCGCCTTTTTTTGTAACCAATTTCGGTATATATCGAGGGATTACTGTAAATTTTTTAAGTTTCTTGTTAAAAACACACTACTTTGTAGTACGAGCAATATGAAATTCGTTTTACGTCGCCGTTCTTTTTTTTTTTTTGGAACCAATTGTGACGTAAATCGAGGGATTACTGTATTCAAATTAGAGGCCTACTAAATAAAATAAATAAGAAGTGCAAATAGGAATTTGGAATTTTTGAAAACTAAGTCTATATCCTTCATTGTTTTTCTCGTATGCGATTCTATTTCTAATTACCAAACACCGATTGTACAGAAAAAGAACAAAATGAACTTGATGGTGCATGAGTAATTGTTGAGTGTAATGGCAAGGTGGTGTTGTTTTGGTATTTTTCTTTTTGTTTGTTAAACACAATCTATAATTTAAAAACATTAACGATTCTCATCTTTGAATGCATTAAATAATAATTGCACAAACAATAACAAATAATACACAACAACAACAACAACATCAACAACAAGAACAATATAGATTTCATATCATCCATACTGACCACTGCTGTCATAATTAAAACTGAAATAAAACAAAAAACACTTTCAGACAGACACAGAGACAGACAAACACACACACACATGTAATAGATCAGTACAGAATTGTATTGTTGCTTTTGTTGTTATTATTGTTGTTGTTATTGTTTAATTGCGAATGCATGTCTAGTATTGTTTGTTCAGTTTGCGTGAATTTGCCAAAGTTTAGTGCTTCATTTCAACGAATTATCAGCATTTCATATGGCAACGAAATCTACTACAAATACCACTACAACTACAACCAAACAACATGATGTTGGCTACGTGTAGAGGCCCAGTAAGTAAATGAATACCACAAGTGAGTGAGTGAGTGAGTAAGCGAGAGTAAGTGAGTGAATGTGGGAATGCATGTAAGTGTGTAAACGCGTCCGGTGAAAACAATAAATAATTATAGAGTAGCAGTAGTAACATTGCATAGGTAAAACCATAAATACAAAGGATTTTTTTCATGGCAGTGTGCAGTGTGTGTATGAAAATGTATTTTTTTTTGTTTCGTTTTTTTTCGTATTGTTTTTCGTTTCTTGTTTTGTTTAATAATGAAAGCCATTTGCGTGTATTTTTAGTTTTATGTGGTCATATCAACACCGCCATATTGTTGCACGTTGCATAAAAGTGTCACCCTGGCTGGAAATTTGTTGTTTTTTTTTTTTTGTATGCAAATAGAAAAACGCATTAATTTCACGATACGTACGCAATGTAATGTAGTATGTAATCAAAAACAAAACAAAAAACACACGAAGACGCCCATTTGCATGAGTTCCATTTAAACAAAATGGGTACCAGGCACCATAATTTCAAGGCAGGTTGTTGTAGTTGAAACACTTTTATACGAGGATTGGCGCAGAGGTTTTAAGAAATGACCGCATATTATTATAATGGATAATAAGACTGATTGCTCTTATCCAAATACTGCTGGATTTAAGAAGTAGAAATTATCCTTAATGTTGCCCTAGTTCGACAGAGAAAGGCTTCCTTAGAATAGCGCAACAATAAGGAGAAAAATAATTTTTGTTTTACATTTAATGGTGTGTTGTGACTAGCGATCAGCAATGAATCGTTTTTTCGCTACTTAAAAGCACTCATGAAATTTTGAATATAAATGAGTCCAGAATACTGACATTTAACTATGTACTCTGATTCATACGTACTCACTACAATGATGATTTATAAGTACAGTTAGCAATGGGTATGCATACAATGTTGACATCAAGCTCATACCATTCGAAATACGTTCGATTCACATAAGCCTACTCATTTAGATGCAAATCTTTAAAAAATACTTATAATATGTACTTATAAATGATTCGAATGACTCGAATCTTACATCAAAATTTACAACCTTAGTTGTTGTTGTTGCATTTACAAAAATCGAAAAAGGATACAAACACAGCAAAAAACAGAGAACATCAAGCAGAGCAAACATACAACCTTCTAGTGAGTATTTTAGTGTTCGTACGCGAATCATATTTATTTTGTCCTTCGTGTATATATTGAGTTATAGCGTGTCAAAGTCAACATCATACGTGTTGTGCTGTTAAGTATGAGTATGATGAATACTTTGAGGTCGCCGTGGTCTAGTAGGTAGTGTGCTGGCTTATTAGACTTAAAGCCAGGGTTCGAGTCCCCGGCCAGACATCAAAATAAAAATACAAAAAAGTATTTTTTCGGCGATTTCTTCTCAGCAGATTTCTGACAAAAACTCTGAGAGTAAAAATAAAATAGCCATGAAAAGCTTCTCAAAAATCTGTCGTTCGGAGTCGACTTTGAACAGAACATAAGTAGTGTGAGAAACTAGGTTAATAATCTTGACTGAAGGGTTGTAATGACCAATTATGTATGTATGTATGATGAATACTTCAAACTTTAGACATGAATAGAGGTTCCATGATATTAAAGTTTGAATGCGTATAAGTATGAGAAATTATGAGTATGATTCGATTCTTCTATTCATCTTTTTGAATACTCATTGCTGATCTCTGCTTTAAAAAAGGACAGCCTTTGCCTTTTGCCTACCAAAAATTTATCTACACAGCTGCTGTATAGGTTCCATGTGAACATTGCTCGACTTAAGTAGTAGAAATTAGTCTTAAAGGTTGCCTTAGAATAGCACAACTGTGAGGAGAACAATAAATTTGTTTCAAATTTACCGGTGAGTTTGAAACGCAGCCCAAAGCGACTCCTTTGACTACAAAAACGAAAAGTTTAATGCTTTGAAAAAGATTGCCGCCAGAAGGGGAAAAAGTTATTTAAGAATTTCTTGAAAAGCATGCAATATTTTGAGCATTTTCTGAGTTGCATAGTAATTTTATTTTAAAAAATGGTGTTTTTTTTTTTGTTTTCAAAAAATCAATTAAAAAATTTCCATTTGAATGTTTTAAAATAATGAAATTGTTGCACTTTTCATTGTAATAAATCAAATAAAAGAAGTTTTTTTTTTTTGATGGGAATGGCGAGCTAAATTGCAATTTTCATGCATTCTAGCCAATTTAAAATAAATTTCAAAAAAAAATAAAAAAGAACAATAAAAGCGAAACATAATATGTTAATTTTATGTTGAATTGTTGATTGCAAATGTTTTCATTGCATTTATTAGTTTTGATTATAATTTACAATGATTGCCACAATAGATATTCATTCACCAACTAAAGTGCACTAAAAACCACAATTTATTTTGAGAAACGAAACCAAAAAAAAAAACACACGAAATTTTTATCTTTTTTTTTATTCGAAAATGTGAACAAGTGGTTAAAACATATGAATGCAACACGCAATCACAATATTTTTCAAAAAAAATTTTTCTTTTTCGTTTTTTAACGATTTTTTCATGTTTTTAATCACACTTTATTTGACTTGTAATGTTACCGCCTAGATGATGTTAAAATATCAACAAAAACTTCCATAGAAAAGTGTATACAAAAGAATCAAACAACAAAACACGCTTACAAAGATCAAATCGGTGGCCAAGGCTCGCGTGTTACATGTCAGCATAAATTTCATCAAATATGTATGACAGAACATTACTTTGTCAGCCAGTATACATGAGAGTGTAAGAGAGTGCAAGTGTAAGTAATTTCAGGCACTAGCACTAACAAAATGTCGGCCATTTCTACAAATACAACAACATACATACACACATACTAAGGTAATGTTTTTTTTTTTTTTTAAAAGCAGGGCTTTTAAGTAATTTACACTTGGCCAAGCCAAATATGGCCAACATCTACTCTATGTTCAATGTTTTATAAATTATTTGCAACACACCATCAATTTTGTATTTGGCCAACTGCTGGCCAGAGACTGGTTGGTCCGGCTTCCCTTTTTGAGCATAAATTTTCGAAACCATTATTATAATCAACAACAATGACGACTATGATGATGACGGTGACGATGACGATGACGACGACATGATTTCAAGTCAAGTCAACTCATTTTCTGATGCATTCTTAACAGAATGACTAATTGCTGTTGCTGCAAAGTTGGCCATCGATGTGCAGTCGCGCCAATAACGTTTGAAATGATTGGCAGCCAAAAACTTTTGTTAAATTGTCAGCCAAAGAACAAACCAACAACAACAACAGGAAGTTCAAAGAAGCCACGTTATTATTATGAAATAATGTTCAATAATCAACAGGTTTCTTGCTTCAATAGTTGTTGCTTGTTTACAAGGTGGTCTTACCACTCCATTTTTACCTTCATCAGCTCAAATTTCTTATTCTTCTTATCGGCGACAATTTCTAAAGCAAGTGTTGTCAAGTCTACACTTGCCTTAGGCTATACAATGTTCCCTTTATGATTGGCCAACAAAATTTAATTTTTTATTTTTTTTAAGCCCGCCAATTAATATTAAAAGCCACTAAAAGAAGCCGCTTTTCAAAGTCGTCTACAGTTTTAAGGATTTTCAATTACGTGCTGAAGAGTTTTACATTTTCTTGAAAGCTCTCTTTACATTTTCAAACCTATGAAAAGGTTTTATAAAATCCATTGCAAAACCGGTTCTATTTCGATTTAGAATGGGATTGTATAGGAGGTATTGGCAGCTTTCTTAAATTAAAGCCCATTTGAGCGCGTCACTATGCTACGCGCATGTAGCATATACGATACTTGTTAAGTCCTGCTTAACCGGTTTAGCGCCTTGCATTTAAATCATGAGTTCCTTCGAATCAATTTGAAAATCCGTCCGAAATTTAATGTAAGATTTCGGGCATCCGGAAAAGAGTGAGTCTTATCGAATAAAGCGGACAATACCCTCTTCCTGCTCAGTCCATCTACAATCTGTGTCCACAAATTTGTAGACAAATGAAGTTCCTTTGTGGAGTGTTTTGGAAAAGTATATACAATGACAGACAGAGAAATTCCTACGATCTCATCAATGTTACGTTTCCCAAGAATGCTTTGAAATAAAGCAACTTTTGTGCTCTGCCGAAGATTTATTAGCGGTCAACTCTGCCTAATAAGGTAGGAGTATGCCTGTTTTAGCAGGATCATCAGCTACAAAATTATCCAGGATATTTCCACGGCCAGGAACCCATATTAGACTGACAGAAAACTGCTACATGCGACGATCAAAAAGGTCGCCGTATACGAAAGAGATTTTGATTGCCTCTAGACTATTAGAAACGCTTGTAGTTGAAGATACTTTATTTACTTTCGTAGCCTAATTTATGATTATCATACTGCAGTGCTCTTCGATGAAAACTTCACATCGTACGCTATCCTCAAGTTTAAAATAGTTTGTGTAGATTTCCAAAGGAATTTCCAAAACAAACCATGTGAGCGGATCAAGTTTTCCTATACAGAAAGCTGATATGAAATCGTCTATCAAGTCTAATCATCAGTTTATTCTGTGGTACAAAATTCTCAGATAGGATACAGAAGTGTTCAGAGTGAATTGTAAACAAGTAAACAAAAATACAACAACAAATGCTACAAGAATAAATGTAAACAACGATATCATACGACTTCAAGAACATTCATCAGACTGTTTACCCTGCCATATAAAAGGCAAGACAAAGCAGGCGAGTGAGTTAGTGAAGTTCAATCAGTCTTGTGTGAAGACGCAGTGTGTTTGAAAAGAGTAATCGTGGTTTAAAGATATCCATTACAAAGACTTGTCGTATAATTGCTTAGTAATTGTTATTGTTTAAGCAAAGGGTGTAAAAGAAGAATAACAAAGAAAAGTAATTGTTGTAGTTTACATCAAGTTGTGAACAGTGGCACACAGAATATTTGTGAGAATAATAAAAGAATTGTAATTGAAACTAAATACAAATTTAATTCTATTTAATTTGCAATCAGCCAGCTCATATTTTAGACGTTTTTAAAAAGTAAAAAAGGTAACAATACTTTTTTAAATAAGCCTCCAATAGAGAACTTGCTTTGCATTTAAAGTTCATTCCTTCATATGCATGTCAACTGGCTAGTCAAGGATTATTAATATTAAAAACATATTAAAATATTAAAAGCATCTCTTAAAACGTGTAAGACAATAAAACAGGAACCCTACTAGGGCCGTATAACAAAGGAATTCCGATATTATTTTTATCGCCATTGACATGTGCCATCCCAACAACAGTGCAGTTTTGTTTTTGATGTAAAGCGGCGTTTATGAAACAAAATTATGCCAAACTTTTATGAGGTTTTATGTGGAACAGATGTAATGATCGTCTGCTCTACAGCGCAGCGCTCACTGTGTGATGTGGTCTTTATTTTATATTTTCTAAAGCGATAAACAAAAATTAAAGAGTTTTTCTTTTCCCACTTTTTATTACTTTTCACTCTCCCTCTCTCTCTGCCTACATGTAGTAAAAAATAAATGCGCTGCCTTTGCTTTCGAGCATAAATTTATTGTTTCATTAAAAACATTGAAAAAAAAAACAATTTTAAATACTATTTCGAGATTAAATGCATGACGAACAGCCCTATATTTATGACTCTTTTTAGTCTATTTTTTATGGATCTTCTCTTCTTCTTTTGCTTTCATCGTCTTTTGCTGTTTTATCTTCGTTTTTGTTTTCTTTTTGTCTTTGCCGATAATTTAACTGACAAAAGGCCCAAAGACGAATAACAATTTTCAAATTGTCAATCCCATAATTCTTGAATGCAATTTACGAATGTCTGTCGAATGAAATCTAAACGAAAAATTATTTTTTTTCCTTTGGTATTGACCGTGTCCATTCACATCCGTATCTGTAGCTGGAGATACAAATTTACTTCCAGGCAAGAAGAAAAAGATAAACGACCAGGAAAAAGAATAAAATCAAGGATTTCTAATAGTGCCCTACACAATGCTGCGACTATACTAACTTGCTACGAGCTTTGTCTCTAATTTCTAAAGGGTGGACATATTCATCCAAACTGCATCGAAAATGATTAAAGGACTAACGGCCATTATTAAACGGCCATTACTAAAAATTGCCGTTAAACTTGAGTTTAGTTAAAGGTACCATTAGGTAAAGGGAAGAGGTCGCCGTGGTCTAGTAGGTAGTGTGCTGGCTTATTAGACGTAAAGCCAAGGTTCGAGTCCTAGGCCAGACATCAAAATAAAAAACAAAAAGTATTTTTCGGCGATTTCCTCTTAGCAGATTTCTGGCAAAAACTCTGGGAGTAAATAAAATTCCCATGAAAAGTTTCTCAAAAATCTGTCGTTCGGAGTCGACTTAAAACTGTAGGTCCCGCCACTTATGTATAAAATTAACACACCCACAACATAAGTAGTGTGAGAAACTAGGTCAATAATCATGACTGAAGGGTTGTAATGACAATTATGTATGTATGCATGTAGGTAAAGGAACTTACGGATAAAATAAAGTTACTTACTTATTGGCCATTAGCAACCTGATTAACGGATTTCGGCCGGTCTTAACACATCCTTCCATCGGCCTCTGCTTCTTGTGCGCCTTCGCCAGTTGGTCACATCAATCTATGGCAGGGTTTCCTCAATGTGGTCTTTCTAACATCGTCTACCGCAAATTCCCACATCAAATACCCGTCCCTCTAGAGTACGAATGTCAAGAATGTCAAGAGTGGAACAATAACAAAGAGATGTTCTGCGGTTTTATAATGATTAACTTCTAGAGTATTGTTTGTATATTATTTTACGCCTCTGGGCGACTTGCCTTCAGCTTCAAGAAATCTCCTGTTGGCAGCCGCAACTTCTTTAACATTACAAGTTCCAGTCCAAGGTATTCTTGGGTAGTTTGCTTGCCAATCTGCCTAAAGTACAACCAATCCACAACAATTATAGACTCCGCATATTGATTTATATTAACTCCACACATCACTTGATGCAAAGCGTTGAATTTTAATAAATTTTTGTCCACAATACTTTCGGCAATGGTTTATAAACACTAGCAGCAGCAGCATCAGTTCTTCTTTCCAGATTTATTAAACGTCATTAGTTGACTTGACATGCGTTGGAGGTGGCAGTTCCGAAATATGCATGTCGTTCGTAGTAATTAATACCGTTTGATGAGTATTGAACAGCGTCCTTTTTTTAGAGTTTCGCGAATTTCTGACACTAAATTTTTACTTTTATTTGCTGTTGTTGTTGTGCTGTACTTCCTTCGGCGGCATTCTGGTGGTTTGTTTCCAATGGTTCTATCCATCAGCCATCAATTAAAACAAACCTCACCTAACGCTTACAAAATCTCTAATTACATTGCAGCTTACTAAAGCTTCTAACCTCCACACTTAAGACCATTAATCAAATGCTTGGAACATGTTGATAGTGGTATCCACATCCTCCGAAGCTTTCTTCTAAGCATAGCCAATAGTCCTGCCCAAATCTGAGCCTTAGAGAGTTTATATTAAAAAATTTCATCAAGTCTTGTCTGCATGCCATGTTTGACATGCGGTTATTCGTTTACGCTTCCAATCAATTTAGCTCGATAAATAGATGGAAAAAATCCTCTTAAATTGGAGGCCTTTTCCTGTAGGATATTTTAGGTACCAGGCTTAGCCATCAACATATATTTCATGCTATGAATGGTTGAAACGTAAGATTGTATCATGAGTTGTTGGATGGGGTACAATAACTGACATTATTAAAGAGCCAAGA
This sequence comes from Sarcophaga peregrina, assembly GCA_014635995.1. NCBI lineage: Eukaryota > Metazoa > Arthropoda > Insecta > Diptera > Sarcophagidae > Sarcophaga > Sarcophaga peregrina. The sequence goes on from CM025791.1 coordinate 7,197,257, forward strand.
CAAATAATAAGCCATAATTCTGAATTTTTTTAATCGTTTAATCGTGAAGATCGCCGTGGTCTAGTGGGTAGTGTGTGGCTTATTAGACGAAAGGCCCGGATTCGAATCCCAGGTCAGACATCAAAACGAAAAATATTTCTCTCAGCAGATTTCTGGCAAAGACTCTGAGAGTAAAAATTGCCATGAAAAGCTTCTCAAAAAAAAGCTTCTCAAAAATCTGTCGTTCGGAGTCGACTTTAAACTGTAGGTCCCGCCACTCATGTATAAAATTAACGCACACAACATAAGTGGTGTGAGAAGCTGGGTCGTAATCCTGACTGAAGGGTTGTAATGGCCAATTATGTATGTATGAATATTGCGTAAATTTAGTATCCCTGAACGCTTAAAAATTTTGTTCTCAATTAACCGATTATTGACTCAATTAAATTGCATACGTGAACATAGTATAAGGCCTCCTACCAAGATAAGCAGTTGTATTTACCAGGTCTACACTTAAATGTCTTCATTTTTTTCCGCTACAGACTTACACAGTGGGGCAATGAAGAGATAAAGTTGATATTTATCATGTATGTTTGTATACCTAAAAAAGAACTTTAGATCCATTTTCCCTTATCTTATTTCATTTTATTACTGCCGTGTATCCTTACAACACCTCTCGTTGGTTTTTATTTACTCTTACTGCCTATTCTCTCTCACTTTAATTGATGCGTATGTGAAGCGTTTGAATTGTAATTGAAGTGTAACAAATGGAGCCTTCAATGTACAGTTACATTCCACAATCAAATGAATTTTACAGACATGCTTGCCTCATGTGGCAAAGTAAAAAATGCTGTACAAACTCTCGTATAAGCTATTAAGAATCCAATATGAAAATCTCCCACAAAAAAAAAACGAACAAATTGAAACAAAAATTGGTGGCAGGAATATGTGAAGTTAAAATAGCAAAATTTATGCAAGAAATTCTACAGTCCTTTAGCAAAATGCGTAAGGATGGGAGAGTGAGAAAGTATTTGCAAGCGTTCATGTGTGTATTGCAGAGAGAGACGGACGGGGGACGAACATTATTGACTATAAACGTGAGTGCAAATGTTGCCACGGTATAAAAGGATTCATTTAGAACTCATTCTCATCATCATGGAAGTGGGTGAAACAAATGAAAGGATTATGATTTCAATACGAATAATTTTCAAAATTGCTTTCGTTTATGCACACACGCACACTCATTATTAGTGCCTTATGTAAAGCCAAGCCAAGTCAATATTATTAAAGAACAGGACAGAACAGTACAGAACAGCATGTGCAGAATATGGTTTTTACGTGTAGTTTTCACAATTGTTTTAAATGTTCTTGGAAACATTCGTTTTTTGCTATTCAGAATAGCAAAAATACAACAACAATAATAAATTGCAAAATAAAATTATTTTTCTTTCTTAAAATTGCTTTTCTAATGAGCAAAGCAACCAGTACGCAAGCACACCCACCAAAGCCTCTCTGGGTCTCTCTTACTGATACAAAGATAAAATAATAGCATCCCACCCCCACCATAAACCTCATTTGAAATAGTAAATGAAGCTGAAGTGGAATGAAGAAGACGAACAAAAAAAAAACAAAATCAAACAGTTTTATGTGCGTGTAAATGTCATAAAAACTGACATAAAATCATGACTGTAAACTTTTCTAGAGGAGAGAAAGAAGAATATGTGTGCCTAGAAAAAAATACGTGTTATTGCAATCGTAACTCTCTGGTCATTCGTATAATTTCCATCGTTTTTTTTTTCTTTCGCATTTGTTTTCCTTGTGCTGCCTGCCTACAACATCAATCACATTGATTGCCATTAAAAGTGCCACTGGCTATAGAAAGATGCCGCCAGTTTAAATATCTTATGAACCTTCTTTCCTTCCCTCCTTCCACTCGTCCTTCTTGCCCTACCCACCCCCAAATGAAATGATTTTCAAAAAGGGCACTATGTCCATAGCATAGTTTTTAGATCAAATGGTCAAAGTTTCGAGTCATCACAGTCATACGATTACGACCGCCAAATGTTCAATCATTAAGAGTGCGAACAAAACGCAAAAAAAAAGAATTTTTTGTTAAGATTTTTAAGGTTTCGTGTCAAGTTTCACACAAATTTGGCGGTTTTTTTTTATGGATGTTTCGTTGTAGTTGTTGTCGTCGTCGTGGCAGTCGGTAATAATAGTCCTAATCGCTATTGCTGTGGCAGTAGCAACTTAATTGACAGCCGCATTTTTATGTGTGACAGCGAAATAAGTCTACACTTAAATGTCTTCATTTTTTTCCGCTAAAGGCTTACACAGTGGGGCAATGAAGAGATAAAATTGAAAGAAATTTGAAAAATCCTTGTATTATTTGATAAATAAGCCTTCAATTGAAATACAGCAACTCCTATTAAGTTTGTAGTGTGTTGAAAATACTTTAAAGAGTTTGTTCTTGATAAGATCTTATAGAGTCAGAAATATATTATTACGTTTGAAATATAAGCTCCCCGTTTCACAACTTGATGTAAACAACAACAATTGCTTTATTTATTATTCCTGTTTGAACTCTTTTGCGTAAACAATAACAGCTAGTAGTCAATTATTATCACGATTACTTTCTTCAAACACCGCGTCTTCACACAAGACTAACTGAATTTTTACTGACTCCGTTGCCTGCGTTGTCTTGCCTTTTATATCGCAGCTACAACAGGGGTAAATATAGCTACAACATCGAGACACTTCAACATTCTTATGAACATAATCAACGACTTTGGTAACTGTAGGGCAGATGAGTTGGATGAGTACAAAACTTCCGAAACACATCCTGGACAAATAAATAATCTTGCTCAATTGCCAGGCTCACTTGGCCCAGGATGGATAGATAACCTATCTACTCAAATACAATCGCACGGTCATCTCGATCACAGTGGCTATGACCACTGGCCACTGCGTTATTGGAAGGCATGCGGAACGACTGCAACTCCTTCCGAACTACCACGGTCAAGGTCCTGCTGAAGATGAGGAAACTGTTATCCCCATCTATCGCGAGGAGCAGTTTTAGATTATTTAGCTCTCCATTACTTATCAGCTTAACGGAGTTATCATCCATTGATATCAAGGATATCGCTTTAATCATAAAACTTTCAGGCTGGTTTTCCGCTTAAGGGAGTCCTGCTTATAGTGAGAACAATTTCTTCCGAGTTTGGTGAGCTTTTGGTATCAAAGCTACCACTCAATTGGATATCTTATTGGATTTTTTTGCAGTTCAACAGTTGAGCCTGATATTAGCACTGATTTTGATGGTATAAGACCCGTAGTCTAGTAGTTACTGTGTTGACTTATTAGACTTGAGACCGTGATTCGAATACTATCCCAGATATCTCGAGCAAACAACGAAATACATACATAATTAGTCATTAGAACCCAACAGTCAGGATTATTGACCTAGTTTCTCACACCACTTATGTTGTATGCGTTAATTTTATACATGAGTTGCGGGACCTACAGTTTAAAGCGAGGTTTTTCTGTATTTGGCGGGAATACTATACTACTTGCTTTTAAAAGCATTTTTGTTTCCCTCTGATTTCTGATTCCCCATTGGAAAGCCGGGTCTTATGCATGTTAGAAGAATATTGCATTGTGAACGCTATTGCGGAATTAATCGAGGATGAAACTTCCCCTGTAGGATACATTGCCAAATTCTCAATCTAATTTAGAAAAAATTATCACATTTTATGGAAATTTTTGGTAGTTAATACCCACTGTATTTGATGTGCAACACAGATGACTGATTCTTATGGTTAATGTTAGACAAACGTTATCTTTGAACCTCTTTTTTTATGCGCAGTCATACCATAGAAATCCCAAAGGTCACAGTGATATAGGAACAAATGAACAAATTTCTAGCAATTAGACAATTCGCAATATGCCACCAAAATGCCACCGAAATGGAGAAGCAAATAAAAGAAAAAATTTTGTGGCAGAAATTCGCGAAACACTAAACAAACGACGCTGTTCGATACGCATCAAACGGTATTAATTACTGCGAACGACATGCATATTTCGGAACTGCCACCTCCAATGCATGTCAAGGCAAGTCAAGTCAACTAATGACGTTTAATAAACTTTAAAGAAGAACTGATGCTGCTCACACTGCTGGTGATGCTACTGCTGCAGAAAACAATACCAAAAGAATTTGTTTAATAAGACCACACGCATTGGCCATTTGGGATAATCTATACGAAGTCATCATTCTATATTCATGGTTAAAGCCATGTGGGGGAACACCCACCTTTAACTTTAAAGCCAAACAATACAACGGAATTAAACAATGTTTTTTGTCATAATAATGTCGGAAAAAATTAATTTTTATTTTATGAGAGAAGCAAAACACAGTTATAAAGTAGTTAACAGAATAGATTTTCCAAAAATCAAAAAAAAAAAATCTAGCTGATCTTGGCTAACAACAATAGCCTCTTTTATTTCACTTTAGTATCGCTAGTTGAATGAATGCTTTGTTTGGCAGCCCTTTTTCTTGATTTACTGGAATGGATTGTTCTCTGTTGTTCTGTTCTGTTCTGTCCTGTACAAAGCAAAGTTATTGACAACTTAAAGAAAAACTCCAATAAAATCTTTATTTATGGCTTAAAATAAACACACACACACACACTCACTTACATATGCACATACATACGTCGAAAACCAAGAAAATTCATTTTAAATTAATTTCAAATGATTTCCTGCAACAGGTTGACCAAAATTATTGTCAACGATCACACCTTTAACAAGTCATTGTACGAAAAAAAATAACAGAAAACCCTGGCAATTGTATTGTTTCGTTTTGTTTTGGGGGTGCAGTGATAGGCCTCTTTGTTCTAGCCATCAACAATTAAATGATTAATGCGATTTCTATCAAATTTTCTATTAAAAATCACAAGAAAAAGGATCCTAAGTTGAGTTGAGAAGACAAAGCCAAACCATTCCCAACAATAGACTTTTAGGAACCTTCACTTCTCCTGGAAGACAAGTTGACATTTCAAATTTCTGTCTAAAAGTGAGTGTGTGCATTTCAAATAACCACCTTAAAACAAGTGTTGCTGTTGTCCTCTTTCTCTCTCTCTTTCCCCGTATCTTAGGGAAAATACTCTTTTTAAACACCACAATGATTATCACAAACACTTCATCACCGCTTTAGCGAAACATGACTTGATTTTTAAAATCAAAATATTTTGGCTATTTTATGTCTGGTTCGCTGCATTCGATTTTCCTCTTTCTCTCCATCTCTCTGTCTTAAAACATCTCTTTTTAATCTTAATCACCTGGTAAATAAAAAAAAAACGCTGAAATGCGTAAAAATCTATTGTTAAGAGCAAACAATTTCAAAAAACATGCACAAAAAATTTAATTTATGGCACAGCAAGGGGCAAAACAAACAACGTTTCTCAGTAACTAATATTAAGGGTGTTCACAGCATATTGCAAAAGCAAGACAAACTGATAAAGGTTCGTTGAAAGCATGAGATTTAATCAAGCATTTCCCCTTCATTCCTTAGCAGCAGCATAATCTCCAGCGTGCATTTTTGCAATAGAATGGATCAAGAAAGAATGACAGATTACAGCTGACCGATGTTACGTTCGATGTTGGATGTTCGATGCAACCATACATAACATATACACATAATTGGTCATTACAACAACATTCAGTCATGATTACGACCTAGCTTCCAACACCATTTATGTTGTGTGCGTTAATTTTATGCATAAGTGGCGGAACCTACAGTTTTTTATTTCGATTCCGAACGACAGATCTTTTGAAAAAATGTGTACTGTTGATTTATGTTATCAGTTTTCTAGCTTGATATCACCTTATCAGCACGGTTTCAGGAAGAAGTGTTCAACTACAACAAACCTGCTTCATCTTTCAACAGTTGTTTATCGTGGATTTTTTCATCAGCAACAAACAGACGTTATCTACACGGATTTCAGCAAGGCTTTTGATAAAGTTAATCATGTCCTTTTGAAGAGGAAACTTCATTTAATGGGATTTACCGATCTTAGTTTAAAATGGATTTACTCATATTTAACTAACAGAAAACAAACTGTACTTTTTAAAAACTGCTGCTCCAGAAGTATTGATGTCCTTTCTGGTGTTCCTCAGGGTAGCCATCTTGGACCGCTTCTGTTTTCATTGTTTATTAACGACTTACCTGATATGATTCGCTATTCCTAGCATCCTAATGTACGCTGATTACGTAAAAATTTTCCTAAGTTATCGCCGAATTTCCGATCAGAAACTACTTCAAAAGGACCTAAATTCGTTTCAGTTATGGTGTAATTTAAATTGAATGCACCTTAATCTAAAAAAATGTAAATACATGAGAATATTGTAAGGAAGAATCCGATTCCTGCAAAATATGCTTTTGATGGATACGATCTTGAGCTTGTAGATAACTTCCTGGATCTAGGAGTTTTACTTGATCCCAAACTAAATTTTATTCCGCACATAGCTATGACAGTGAATAAAGCAAGAAGCGTACTTGGTTTTATAAAACTGATGGGCAAAAGAATTTAACGATCCTTATGTTGCTAAGTCGCTCGTACACATCTCTTGTGAGGCCTATACTAGAGTATGGATCCATAATATGGGACCCCTTTATAAAAAATCTGTCCAAAAGCAATTTCTGATATTTTGTCTACGAGGACTGCATTTTAATCCCACTAGTTTACCATCTTATTCTGCCGGACTAGCTTTAATCAAACTTCCCACACTTAAAAGCCGCAGTACTATGTTAAATATCTCGTTCTTATTCAATGTAATCACTGGTGATATTGGCTCCAGTTTTTTAAATCCATGATATCACTTTTAATGTTCCTCAACGTCCGTCACAGTCATTTTACCTCTATTATCAATACAATTTTTTAGAACCAACTATGCTGGTGCTGATCCAATAAGGAGAATATGCAGCGAATTTAATAAATTGTATAATCTGATTGATTTTCTTATCGATAATGTCATAAAAAATAATATAATTAAATATTTAAATTCTTAGTTTTTGTAAATTAAATTTAATGTCATAGTTTGTAATATTAGCTTGCCTGTAAGAATATTTCATAGGCAAATAAAAAATAAAAAAAAAATTAGTTCAAAATAGTGGCACATAAGATAGTGGAGACAATAAAGAGTTTAATTTAAACTAAACAAATATTTGTTTTTACTTTGTTTGCAATCAACGAACTCATATTTTAAACGTTTTTAAAAACGTAAAAACGTTACAATATGTTCAACAAACTATTGCATTGACAAACCCTGGGATGTTGGGTGGTGGCAGTAGGGATAACTCTCTGTTTTGTCAATGATACACTAACAGATATGGACTTGATACTGGAAAATTGGGTTCTTTTAACCTTGCGGAGCTATTATCCATTGATGTCAAGGATATAGCATCGTTCATCAAACTTTCGTGGTGATTTATCATGCTTTTAATATGCAGCCCTTGAGCTGATTAACTTCTTCTTTAGTTTGATGAAATTTGGTCAGTACAGGGACTGCGTTTACCTGTTGCGTTACAATGGGCCGATATGCGTGCTCAAATTACCTTTGGAATCAAAAGTATCGCTTCAACATACCTTATTCCTTAAAAAAATTCATTGCGATAAAGGATATCAAACTATGCATCCAGTAGTGAGTATAGACGAGAATACCCCTAATGTTTTATTAATTAAACAATCGACCAATTTATAAATTATAAATCCATACTTTAAAAGAGCAAAATTTCTAACACGTTCTTGAACCGAAATCAATTAGACATGCCATGCCATCCCAGTCAATAGATGTAATTCTACAAAATAAAGAAGGCATTCAATAAAAACGTGTCGAAAATGTATACAACAACACCAACAACAATAATATGTATTACAATGATAATGGAATGGAATTTCTCTTCTAACTTTTCTCTTATTTTTTTTTGATCGCAATCTATAAAGAAATAAATCGTGATCGTTAGAAAGATGCTTTACAAGTGATCTTGCACAGTAACAACACGACAATAAAAACGAATCATAACAACAATATGCGATGGAAAGGCAGATTATTTTTGAAATATTTTTTAAAAAAATTTCAAATAAAATAGAAAATCATATGCAGCATCATAAAAACAACCGTTTTTTGTGCATAAAATATGAAATAAAATTTTGGAAAAACTATAGGTGGTCGGTCGATCATTGGAACATAAAAAACTTTTTTTAATAATTTTTGTTAGACAAACTGCAGTCAATTCAATTCTTTTTTATGTATTCAACTAAGAATATAAAAATTTAATAATTAAACATTAAAAATAAAAAGAAAATTCTTTTTAAAACAGACCATTTGACGCCATTAGCCATTAGAAGATCGTCGTAGAGCATCGTAAAAGATCGTTAAAAAATTTTAATTTTCTTTCTTTCTTCCTTTCTTCTCCGGTATGTATTTTATTACATTTCTTTTGTAGAAATAAAAAAATAAAATTTCCTTTCGAATTTATTTCATATCTCTTCTTATTCCTCTTTTTGTTATTTTTTTTATTTTACATTTAAAGCGTTCAATTAATTGTGAAAGTAGGCGTGCCACAGCGATCAGCATCTTCATCGCTCAGACCTCATCATTATCAAAAGGTGTTGTTATCCCTTAAAAATATCTCGGCATAATATTAAGCTTTTAAAACGATCAAAACTCTACGGCAAAAACAACAACAATAACAAAAAAAAAATATGCCGCCGCCATCACCTTATTTAAACACATACAAAAAAGGAGGTGGTAAATGCAGAGCTGGAAAAGAGTGAAATCTTTTTAAATTTGTTAAGGAACGTTTTTGTGCTAACTGATGTAGTAAAAACTATGTAAAAACTTGATATATGTAGTGGGCGCTATTTGGGGACTAGATGCTGTCAGGTAATAATAGTCAGAAATGCTGCTGACACTGAGAGAATAATTTCTTTCTGAAAGACAGCAAGAGTTGTAGAAGTAGCTTTAAAAAGTCTTAAAAGCAAAAGAAAAAATCTTAAAAGATTTTTTTGTTTACTCGCTGAGTTTTTGCCAGAAATCCGCAGAGAGGATATTTCGTTTAATCAGACCTGCGATTTGTATACTGACCTCACGTCTAATAAGTCAACACACTGCCTACTACACTACGAGGACTACTACTCTTGTTGTACGACAAAAATCAAAACAATTATGGTATACTACTTACTTACATAGCTTTAGTCAGGACTACAACCAAGCTACTCCCACCACCCATTTTGTGCGTATAAATTTTACAGTTTAAAGTCAACTGCGAACGGCAGATTTTTGAGCAACTTCTCTGGCAATTTTATTTACCGCCCAGAGTTTTTTTTCCGGAAGACTGCTGGATGGATGAGCTTGGATTTGATCTATGGGATCACGTCTAAAGAGGCAACTCGCTATCTTCTAGGAGGAACTGTAATCGATTTAGTTGTAGAGCTAACATCAAAGTCGCCGTCGTCTAGTAGGTAGTGTGTTGTTGATTTATTAGACGTAAGGCCGCGGTCAAACCCCAGGTTAGACATCAAAACGAAAATTATGAAATTATTTCTTCGGCTATTTCCTGCCAACATATTATTATTGGTGAAAACTCTGTAAAGGTAAATAAAATTGCCATGAAAAGTTTCTCAAAATTCTGTTGGTCGAAGTCGCCTTTAAACTATAGGTACCGCACCGCTCATGTATAAAATTAACTTCCACAACATAAGTAACGTGAGAAGCTAGCTCGTAATCCTGACGTGAAGGATTGTAAAGACTTTGTTCTTGTACAACAAATTCTTGCTTAGCTGAGTCCTAACTTTCTAATCTTTAAGCAACATATTGTGCCACATAGATAGAGATTTAATACCTTTACGCTGCTGCTTAATAAGGAAGCTTTTCTACACTCTGTTTGCATGTGATACGCCGCCAATATATGCCGACAAAAACTGTTTTCAACGCCAGTTTCCATATAGTAAAGGAGCAGATGAAGTAGAAGAAGAATGCTTAACTGAAGTGCTATTTCAGCAGCGAAGGCGTTTACATGATATTTTTTATTCTTCAAAAAACAAAAAAAAAAAGGAACAATAAGAACCAAAGAACAGTCTTCTTTGGCTTCACATAATGTTTAAAGATCTTTTACAAGAACAAAAACAAAAAAGAACAACAAGAACGCCACAAAACAAAAAGCGGGCCTCAAACTAGTATCCCTTCAATGATCTTTACAATCTCTGGATTCGATTAATTTTCGCATTAAAGGAAAGGAAAACGAATCAAAAAAAATTCTTCTTAACAAATGGTCTTTAAGATATGGATGAGCCCACCACCTTAAAACCAAGCACAGAAGATGGAGGCCAGGGCAGGGTTCAGGGACAGGGGCAGTGTAGAAATAATAAACGCTATCACATGTACAACCAGACTCCTCCTTTTGTGGCATTGTTAATGCCAGCGTTAGTTGGGGTTTTTTAAGCTGCTGACGATCATCATTCTCATCACACCAGCACCATCATCATCATCATCAAACAGCATCTGCATCAATATCAGCATCTGTAACGCAATCAGCCTGCTTAAAAGGATCGGAATCACTACAGTCCAGTGTTATTGTTGTTGTCTGTCGTCTGCCGTCTTGCGCAAAGGCTTTCTTGGCGATTTAAGCTTTGTGGCTGTGTTTTCTGTGGGCGCGGTAATGAAATCAAATTAAGCAAGTGCATGTTACAGCCTACAAAAGTTGATTCAATTTTTTTCATTTTCTTTGCAGAGTTTTTCCTTAATTTTAATTTTTCTTTTTAAGATTTTGTCTGCTTATGGACTGTGTGCTAAGAAAATAATTTGTCCGGCTTTAGTTTTTGCAGGTTCCTTCTGATTTTCTGTATTTTTTTTCTGTGGAAACAGGATTAGATGCTTAAGATAGTTTGTAAGCGGCAATCAACGATTAAAATATTCAATAAAAAACAAAAATTCATTGAAGATTAAAAACGCTGGAAAATAAATGGAAAACCATTTGCCAGTAATGCCTGCTTCTTTTTTAATTGTTAATTAGATTTAAAGGAGTTTGAAACAAACGGAAGTTGTAATTAAAAATAGACGCGTAAGGTGTATGCCTTACTATCTGGCGAATTCATCAAAATACTGCTCACACACGTGAACATTTGAACGTTTTTTCATTCCCCTAATGGTGTAAACATCCATTATGCGGTGATTTTTCAAGTTTAAAGGACAGAAAAGATATAAAATTATTAGCCTTAGCACTTTTAAACTAAAGGGTCCGCCAAATAACTTCTTTTTTTTTTTTGAAAATGCTTTAAAAAGAAAAACTACTGAATATTTTCCCAGAATTCTTTTTTTATTTGAAAGTACAATCCTTCCGGTTAATAATGGAAAATAATTTCATTCAAATGGCTGCCTCGCCTAGCAATGCAGTAGCCTACGCGATCGGTCCAAATTTTGAAAACATTATCGATTGTGTGCAGCCGTATTTCACTACCAACGACTTCACGAATATTGTCCTTTAAAGCGTCAATTCTATCTGGCTTGTCGGCGTAACAGTTCTCTTTGACGGCACCCCACAAATAATACTCCAACGGTGTCAAATCGTAGCAACGAGGTGGCCAAAATACATCAGCACTGCGGCTGAAAATGAGATCTTCAAAAACAGGGCGCAAAACATCGAATGTAGCTTTGGCAGTGTGCGCTAGAGTTTTTGCTAGAAATCTGGTAAGAAGTCGCCTGACCTGACGTTTGAACCATGATCTTACGTCTAATAAGCCAACACACTACATACTAGACTACGGAGACTTACTCTGTTAACTTTAATATTGCCTCTGTTAAAATTTGTGGTTTTTGTCTTTGCTAGTTAACTTGAATTTAGCTTCACGCACATATATTTGGAAATTCAGGGACAACTCGCTGGTAATTCCCCAGAAGTTGGAGGTTTATGTCGTTAAGATATTTAACTCGGGCAGGAAATATTGACGACGGGACATTGCAATATTATTTAACAGTCAGATCGCTATTTAAGCATGTAGTTCTTATGAAGTTGACTTACGATTATTTGAAAAAGCTAGGCATGAAACATACGTTCATCCTCTGTAAACTCCAAGCAGACTTAAAGACAACAGGTCAAGTAGAAGAGTCACACAATCCTCTAATGAAGTATAAATTCAATAGAAAACAAGAAAAATTAACCTCCTTGTTCTAAACGCTAATACAAATAGACACGTAATTATCCTTGTGGTAAGAGCTCTGCATATTCAGTCATAAATAATTATGCATTGAAAAAAAAAATTTTAATTTCAAATTATTTAAAACAAAAAAAAAAAACAAAGAATTCAAATTGAATTTGAAAATAATCATGCAATAAAATGACATTTTCAAGCAGAAAAAAACAGCAGAAAACGCAGCTGATGAAGTGACATCAGACCCCATCATTTCCATTACATTTCATTTTATTTGTTTTTGGGTTTTATTTTCAACAACAAATATGGTTGAATTTCACAGTAAATTCAAACACTTCCTTTTCCTTTTTTTCAGTTCCCGTTCCTTTCCTTCCTTTTTTTTTTTTTTTGTTGGTTTTTAATTGGTTTCCTTTCACACGCCATTGTGACAACATTCACTGCCTTAACAATTTATTGTTTTTTTTTTCATTCTTCTCTGTGATACAATAACAACAGCAACAAGAACAACAGAAATACTATAAAAATTTAAATACATAGGAAGAGAGACAGAAATCCTTGGTTGGTATATAACATTTGCATACACACTGTAGAACAACTAGGAAATACAGTCTGGGAAATATATTTCACTGCAGCGTGTATTTGAAAACTAACACTCGATTAATTAACGACCCAATACTGCCTTAGATATGCAAAGAAATGTTTAAAATCTACTTCAAAAGGATATTTTTCGGCAATCAATTGTATTTCGTATCCAATTGCAGCATCTAAGTATTAAAATGAATTGAAAGTTTCATCGAAACCATAGCCACGCGTGTGTTTTATTTAACTTTAAACTCCAAGTGTACTTATTTTAATTCACCACACTGTATGAGTCAACAACAACGAGAGAAAAATTACATGAGAATATAAAAAGGATGGCTAGTATGTTGTAGTTGGTTGCTTGTGTTTGTTGTAATTCGTGGTTGAATGTCACCAAATTGTTGTATTGCAATCGTCATTGTCTTCATCATCGTCATCATCATTGTTAACGTGGTATTGGTTTAATTCTCTACCACACAGCGTCAATGGTGGTGTATAAGAAATATGGACAGCTATGTATGTGTGCTTGCTTGCTTGCAAGCAAATACTTTGTGTTGATAATGTAGTGATAGAGTGTTTGTCCTGTGTGAATATGCTTGCTGGTGTTATTAATGTTTTGTGGTTGTGCACACGCCTTAATCATTATGTCTGTTGTAATTGTATTTGTTTTTGTGTGTATATTTTTCGTCAATTGAGACACTTTTTCTATTTTTTTTTTGTTTTGTTTTATTTGTTTCTTTTGCTATCATTTACACACCACACTCCCTCTTTGGTTTATGTTCGGGGTTTACAGTTATTTTGTCTCTTTCTGTATTTTTTTTTTTTTTGCTTCGTTTGTTTTCAACGTTTATTTTAATTGAATTTGGAAAAAATATCAGAAAATTGGAAAAATATTGTTTATGTTTGCTTACAATGTACATACTCGTATGTATGTATGTATGTAAGTGTTTGTATATTTATTTACATGAAATGTAGTCTATGTACGTAAATATAGAGGCAAATGTATGTATGTATGTGTGTCTGTTTTTATTAAAAGGAAACCAGCAGTGACTCGTTAAGGATAAATGTAAATAATAATGTTGTTACTGTTAGTTATACTAGTACGGTACGAGAGTATGTATGTATGCATGTGTATACGTGTATAAATGTATAAGAGCTCGAGTATTTATTGCCTTCTTGTTGCTGTCATATAAAATATTTGTTTTTGTTTCTTCTTTTTTCTTTTCTGTCTTTATTTTTATTTTCAGTTTATTTAAAATATGAATTGTTTCGTTTCGTTTGGTTTCGTTTTTATTTTATTTATTTATTGTTTTTGTTTTTTATATGATGGCAAGAGAGTACTGTATGGTATGGGAGAGAATTATGTTGACAAAGATACACAATGTTTGTTTGTGTGTCATATTTTATGCTGCCAGTATTTGTGTGTGAGGCTGAATTATTATTATTAAGAGGGCGATAGCGATGGGAAGGAGAAAGTATATGAAGAGAGAGAGAGAGAGTGAGAGCGAGAGTTTACGATGTCATGTAATAAATTCGTTATGTCGCATTGACAGTTTATGTGATTGTATGTAAATGAGGTTTCAGAACCCAACAAATGCGAATATCATTTCATTTCCTTTCTCTCTGCTTTTTTTTTTTTTTAATCAAATTTTTGGTACTTTTTTTTAGCGGTTTTCGATTTTTTTCCGCTTTTCTTCTGTTATTGTTGTTGTTTTTGTTTTATAAATTTATTTGCATATTGACAATTTTTTTAATGACTTCGGTTTTTTATGTTTCGGTTTTTTTATTTACGAAACGAAGGATTGTTTTTCCTGTGTGTTCTTGTATTCCCGTATTACAAACGAACATGATTTATTGAAAAATATTTGTCATGTTCAATTGCATGCAACTTCAATGAATAAAATTTCCTAAAAAGTTTGTTCAAAAAAACATCACAAGATATGTTTAAAGCTACAGATTGGTTTCTAAATAAATGAAAACCTAAGAATTATGAAAATATTGCAACGCGTTTTTAAACCGTACATAAAAAGCTTACAAACGTTTAGTCAAAATGAAGTTTGTATTGAAATTTTGTAAACCATGAAACCAAGAAGTTGCTGTAGTCTAGTATGTAGGTAGTGTGTTGGTTTATTAGATATGAGGCCTAAGGCCAGAATACAGTATTCCCTCGATTTACGTTGTTACGACAAAAATTGTATTCCCTTCAACTTCGATTTGCGTCGTCATTCGATTTACATCGCCTCTGCTGTTTATAAACAAAATTAGGGGAATTCCCTTTTTAAAAAAGTTCAATACATAGAATAAAAATTTAATTGAAATAAATGAATGCATTTGATAGTATGAGTTCTTTGAAATTCGGTTTACGTCGTTTCGATTAATGTCACCTTTTTCCGGAACATTCTACGACATAAATCGAGGGAATACTGTATGAAAACTGTATTTAAACTGTAACTCCCTCTCCTTATGGATAAATTTTACACACACAATAAAACTGGTGTGAGAAAAAAAAGGTTGTAATCATGACTAAAGGGTTGTAATGACCAATTATATGTGTTTGTACATATGTATGTATGTAAACCATGAATCCCAAGTGTCACACATTAGCAGTAGGTAGCAATACAGTACAAAAACCCAATCAATTTGAAACGAAAATCAATAAAGCACGGAAAATTCTAGTTTAAACTTCTAAAAACTGCTATTTAACTAGCTATTGCTAGTTTGTTGGCTTATTCGTCGTGAGGCCGTGATTCAGCTCCTCGTTAAGACATCTTCGAGAAAGCAAAAAATTAAAAATATTTCTTCGGTAACTTCCTCCATAACCGAATACTTGTTTTTTTTTGTCTAGCTTGAAGGCCAGGGCTGCCGTATCTTATGAGATTAAATCGAGAATTGTTTGACAGACTGGAGAACCTGAATCAGCAAGTTAGGTACCCTCTGTTACATCCCAGATTATGTGAAAATTCTCGGTATTGAATAGGAAGATCCTGATTTCACGGGAAGGGAAGCTTCCATGCCATTGAGGAGGCCAGAATCATTCTGTGTAGAGTGGAAACGAATTTTTGGAAGGGTATGGTAATCAAGTCGTGTTAATCGTGTTGGCTTATTAGACGTAAAGCCAGGGTTCAAGCCCCAGGCCAGACATCAAAACAAAATACAGCAGATTTCTGGGAAAAAACTCAGAGAGTAAATAAAATTGCCATGAAAAGTTTCTCAAAAATCTGTCGTTCGAAGTCGACTTTAAACTGTAGGTCCCGCCACTTATGTATAAAAAATTAACACACGCACAACATAAGTGGTATGAGAAACCTGACTGAATTATGTATGTATGTATGGTAATCAAAAACGATGATAAAGAAAGGCCAAGAGTCGTCTCGGTGGGAAACTGTAACAACAAGAAGACCGAGGCTTGCATCAGGCCATCAAAAAATAATTTATCCTTTCGATAGGACATTGTGAACTCAAAACATATGTGAAAATGCTATTATTGATAACGATTAGCATCCTGGAGTTTGCATAAGCAATAGACTTTGAGGAGACATGATAGGGATACCCTATGGATATAAGAGA
This sequence comes from Sarcophaga peregrina, assembly GCA_014635995.1. NCBI lineage: Eukaryota > Metazoa > Arthropoda > Insecta > Diptera > Sarcophagidae > Sarcophaga > Sarcophaga peregrina. The sequence continues at coordinate 7,213,588 of CM025791.1, forward strand.
ACTACAAAAATTCGTATGATCAAGCCTCTGCACTACAATCATAATCAATTCATGTCATTCGATTGTAAAAGTAGTGCAGACATAAACGTTAAAATGTTTAAGTAAGGCAAACACCTACTCTCTGAAGAATGAAGTAAGCCGGCATATGATAGTATGTCCTTAAGAGGTGGTATTTCCTTCTGAAAATCCATAGAAGTTAGAAGTTCTTTGGCAACTTTTCTAACTTCCAATAACAATAGCGACCTAAATTAAATTTATTTTACGCGAAAACAAAAAAAAAGACCAGGGAATATAAAATTGAAAATATTTTCATTCTAATCTGACATACAGAAAGTAAAGTAAAGCAGAGCATTTGGTTTTTATTGAAAGTTTTTTCAAAAACCCCTGGAAAATGTTGTCAATTTAGTTGAAAGGATTTGTTTTTTTTTTTTTTTTTTTTTTTTGTTTTTACTTTGACAGACGCCATCAGTGTGGAAATGTGGAATGCATTAGTTGTGTACCTTCGTTAGAATTTTCTTTCTTTTTTTTTGTTTTCTATAAAAATAAATGCTTCTCCCCACAGTTTACCATAGTTTGACGGGATTAACAAAATCTGCTTCACATATCTACTAACAAAAACGAATTTCAATCGCTTTTTCGCATTTTTTTTTTTGTTCAGTTTTTCAATATTTTGAACGTCAATACCAACACATCAAATCGACTTGATGTCACCGCTAAACAAAAATTGTAAAACTATGACAGATTTTTCTAGGATTTTTTTTGTTTTTTTTTTTGCAAATTCCACAGGAAAATAATTTTTTTTGTTTTTTTGGTTTTCTTTTGCAGATTTTAAATTTATTGCTTTTATATGCGTATGTATTTTGTTTTGTTGTTATTTGATGCAAAAAAAGAAAAAAACAAACCCAAATGATGCCATCATGTACTACATTTCATATGTATTGTGGCATGTATGGAGGTATGTACTGCTCGCATGTATTTGCATGAATCCAAACCATCATTCCATGCAAATGTAGCAGCTGCTGCTGTTCAAAACAAAATTTCTATTTCAATAGTTTGTTGTTGTTGTCGTTGTTATTACAAATTTTGCTACCTTTTAGTTTTTTAATAATTTTTTTTAGAATTTTTCTTGTTTTTCACAAATAAAAATAAAAATTTGGGTCCACAAGCAATTACAATAAAATCTAAGAGAATTTTTATGGAAATTTTCAATATGAAATGCTGCAACAAACGCAAAACACTGTAAATGCTATCGAATTTTATTTTAAATTTTTTTTGCTTTAAAATATAACCATTCGAACGATCGATCTGATGTCCCGAAATTAAGGAAGAAAGAGGAGAAACACCTTTTTTGGAAAAAAAAGAAACTAAATTTGTAATCCTCTTTTAATAACCTTTAATGTGCTTGTCCTTGCCTCCTAATGGCTAATATTGTCTCTTCACAATAAGCGTAAATAATTTAGTCGACGACAACGCCATAGAAGCATTACTGTTAATAGCCGTAATGAATTCAAATTGTTTAAAAAAATATTTCTTTTCTTTTAAGAAAACAGTTGTCGTTTTAATTTTGTGACACACTTTTGACTTAAGGCAACTGACTTTCAAATAACGATTATACAGGCAGGACCGACTGATGTTTCGCACATCAAGGCCGTTAGGTCAGGGAAATTATAATTGAAAAAAGTATTTTCAAAAACAGAAGTTATCGATAAAAAAGTTATCGATAAAAAATTTAATTTGTTATTGGGAACACCGTCCATTTATATTTTCCAATTCAACAAATTAAATCATCGATTTACTTAATTTAGATAAAAAGGTTATCGATAAAAATTTATCGATAATTTTTCAATAAAAAAAGCAGCGATAACATTTTTGTTTAAAATAATTTATTTGAAATTTTATTAAGAAAAATTATCGAAAGGCACAAAAAGCTAATCAAAAATCTAATCGAATTCTTGATGAAAAGGAACTAACGGAGGTTTTTTTGTAAAAAAGGCTAGAGATAAAAAGTTATCGATAAAAAATTTATAATAAAAAATTTATCGATAACATTTTATCTCTATCAATAGAAAACTTATCAATAACTTTTCAATTAAAAAATGATTTAATAATTTATTTAAATTTTATTAAGAAAAATTATCGATAAGTTGTCTAAAAATTATTAACAGACTTTTTCGATAAAAAAAATATTGCAATAACCTTTCAGTAACAAGAACAAAAGGTCTGCCTAAGCTCCAAGGAACTCTACTCAATACGGGGCATTACATTTTAAGCACGCATATGAAGAGCATTTAGGTCTTGCACAACAAATTTGTTATGAAAAGGAACTAACAGAGGTTTTTCGATAAAGAAAAGCTAGAGATAAAAAGTTGTCGATATAAAGTTATCGATTAAAAGTTATCGATAAAAATTATCGATAAAAAGTTATCGATATCCAAAAAAGTATCGATAACCTATTGATAAAAAAGTGTAACGAAAAAATTTTTATTAAGAAAAATATCGATAAGTTATTTAAAAACGAAATTTTTCGATAAAAGTATTTCAATAACTTTTCGGTAACAACAAAACTGGCCTGCTTAAGCTGCAAAGAAGCCTACTCAATATGATTTTCGAGGTCAATACATTTTAAGCACGCATACGAGGCGTATTTGGGTCTTGCAAACCATTCTAAAACCTGTTAAAACAAGCCTTGCAGTATATTGGAGGGGAAAAACGCATCTAGAGGAGCTGGCACAAATCGATATAGACAATCAAAGTTTTCTTGATCTAAAATTTTTCATTTCTTGTTTCCAAAACATATGGTTTTCGTTAATAAAAAGCATTTCCTCCTTTCGTTAATTTTCCCTATCAATTCCTAAACTCTGCAATAAAAGTGCCTTTCATTGCCATGATATTCAAAAAGTAAGGAAAAGTAACATTCACTGTTAAAAATTAACAACAACAACAACGAAATAACTAAAAAGCAAAAAAAACCAGAGATCGTAATTAAAACTTACACGGATAGGCTTTATGAACAACAACAAGAAAAAAGAAAATTATTTGAAAGGAAAAACTAAAATATCCCTTTTAATATTAACAAAATATTAATACAATACGACCAAGAGAAAATATCCTTTAATAACCTCAGGGATATTTGCCAGCCATAGAGAATAAATGAAACATAAGTGGTGAGTTTAAAAAACGCAACGAAACGACATGGCAATGAAACATCAAGACCCCCTTAAAAAAATATTTCAAAACAGTAAAACGAATTCAAATAAACAAAGAAAGAAAAAAAAAGCAAAAACCGAACAAACTCAACTGTCAGCACAAAAACAAAATGACGAATTTATGAAAACCAGTTTCTATTCCACATTCAGTAGCACTTCTCTTGCCAATATCATTCAAAATGTATTTGAAATGCTTTAAAAAACAAAATATTAAAAAGAGATAACCATACAGTAAACTAGAAAGAGAAAGTAAGAGAGAGAGAGACCTTTAAACAATAAGACGTCATTTTGAAATTTTTTTCTAATTGGATTTCATATATTGTGGAGAGCAAATACTGTTTGAAGTAAGAAAAACTCAATAGAAAGAGTAAAATATTGTTTTGCATTGCAACACATTCCATTTCTTTCTCTCTAAATGAGAAATTTATACATGAAATCTTCAATCGTGAGTATTTTGTTCAGTTTCTCTCCAAACTGCTAGAGAGAAGGTGACAACCATATGCTGCTTTTTGCTTGTTAATGTTTGTTGTTTTTGGTTTCGGTTTTTGGGTTTTCTTTTTTTGAAATTTTTGTGGTTTGTTGTTATAATAATCAAGTTATTTTTGTATTATTTTTGTTGTTGTTTCAATTTTTCTTATTTATATGGTTTCTTGTTTGTTTGTTCGTATTGCTTTAAATTGGTGTGATATATTCGTGTATGTGTAAATTGTATGAGTGCCGTTTATCATTCGCTGACAATAACACCACCTTTTAATAACAAGTATTCCTCGTATTACGCTCTCTCTCTCTTGTAGAAAATTAAATCTCAAGTCTCTGCACAAGCAGCAGCTCTCTTTACGTATGGTTTGCTTATTTGCAAGTATGTGCGTCTGCATGTGTGTGTGTAGAGTGTGTATGCTTAAGGCTTGTAAATGAATGAATTATTTTTCTTTTATTGATGGATGTTATGTTGTTATAGCTATTATGTGTTGTTGTTGTTGTTGTTGCTGTTGCTGTTATATTTCTATTAAGCTCCCTTAATGCTCTCTTTTTACGTTTTCTTGATTTTTTTCTTTTTCTTTGAATATTTTTCTTGTGTGTGTGGTTTTGGGGGGCTACATGTTTTTGTGTTTACCTTTGGTTTTGTTTAAACATGTTCGTCTGTTGTTTGCCTGCTGCTTGTTTGTTTATTTTATTTGTTGTGTATTGCTTAGCAAAACAGAGAACTTTCGCTATTTTTTTTTTCTCGTTTTTGTTTCTTCTTGAAGTGTTTTTTTTTTTGTTTTTTTTTCAGTCACCATCACCCAACATCGTCATCATTATTATCAACATCATCATCATTGTATGGTCGTATGACTGTATGGCTGGCTGTATGAGTAGCGTAGCGTATGGCTTTTTATTATTGTTTCAATAATTTTTTTCTCTTCAGTCAGTCGGATTTAAATGCGGTTGTTGTGGACATGCTTTAAACGTTAAACGTTAACTCTTAAACAATTCTGAAAAAATTCATTACAAAAATACGGCTTAATTTAACGATAAACAAGTGCCTTAAAGATATGAAAAAAATTAAAATTTTTTTTAAAAAATTAATTTAAAAAAATAATCAAATATTTATAAATTTAAAAATATTTGCTTCAACATTCTTTTAAAATATTTCCGTACATATTTAAAACCGTTACAAGAAGTACATGCTCTTTTATTTCGTTAAGTGCGTGTGTGTGTTGTGAAGAAGAGAGCTTATGGTGAAATGAGTGAGAATGCCTGTGTGTATTTGTATTTGTTTTTCTGTTGATGATGAAGTGTTGAAAAGATGGATTTTTTTCCATTGTATAAGTGTGTGTATTGGTTTTTTTTTCTTTTCGGTGAGGGCAACGAGTGCGAATGTCGTGTAGGCAATTGTCGGTCGTCTAAACGACATTTACAAAAACAACAACATTCCTTCATATTATTACATTAAAACAAGAAAAGCTCTCTTTTGTTTTGTGCGTGTGTGTGTGTGTGTGTGTGTGTGTTTGTGTCTACAAGGAACTCTATGTTATTTTTCATCTAAGACCAACTGACCGACCACCACTACTACATTTACACATATTGCAGCTGATGTTTGGTTTTGCATGCGTAAATAAACCTGTGCGCATTCCATTACAGAGATTTCTGCTCTTAACATAACATGTAACACCATTACCCCCAACCTAACTGTCAGCCACCCCCTCCTACAACACAATAAAGTCAAGAATAGCAGAGTTTATTTGTTCAGTTCAGTCTTTTACTCAACGAAACACTGATAAAATTGCAACAAACATATGCTGGCTGGCTGGCTGGGCTGTATGTTTGAAAGGCTGAATGTTGTTGGCCTGACACAAGTATAGACCAAACGACAAGCGAACGGACGGATGGACGGACAGACGTTTGGATGAATGGATGGAGATCGAAGTTGGCAACTTTACGCGTTCAAATGGGCGCCACCTGACATTTCGTTAACTGCCGTCGCCGTCGCCGTCGCTTAGCATCGCATAGGCATCTTCATTCAATGGTCAGCGCGACAATGGATCGGTTGTCCTCCTAACGGAACATCAAATATTTCAAATCAAACAAATCGAAATCGAATAGAAAAACAAACGAGTTTGATAACGAAACTTAACACAAAAATTTACGTAAAATTTTGTTTGGCAAACTCGAGTATAAATTCAAAAAAAAAAGATTTTTTTTGTCTTCAATTATTAAAATCTTAAATGCAAGAAAAAGAAAAAATTAAATAAAAAAAAATGTGCTTTTAAAATAAAAATCAAAATATTCCTTAAAAAAGAAAAATTATTTTTGAAAACAAGAAAAATAAATTGAAAAAAAAAACAAAAAATTTTAATAAAAACAAAACTAAGATGCTTTTTAGCGATTTAAAACAAATTACAAATAATCTTAATAATAATAACAACAACAACAATAATAATAATCAAAACGTAAATTATTTAAATAAACAAATTAAAATAAATTTGCCTGCTGCCAGCTCTTTAAAGGAATTCAATAATTTTAGTTTAAATTTAGCAAAAGTTAAAAAATCAACAACAACAAACCGTCAACAAAATAACAGCAAAACAACAACAATAATAAATAATAAAAATAATAAACACAATAACAACAACAACAACAATATTATTTACAAGTCTAGTTCCTGTTTTAACGCCGCCACGGATTTCTCAATAGCAGCGATAATGGCAAGAGGCGTTAATGCCTCAAGCCGTGAACCATCGGAAAGGAGTTTGAGTGAGTAAATGTGTTCGTGTTACACTCTCTCTTCTTCTTTTTGTATTTCATTATTCTGCTTTTATAACACATTATCACCCAAAAAACAAAAAAAAAACCAAAGAAATAAAGAAAGAAAAATTGTAAGAAACCCTTTAAATACTCATACATACACATACACATACACACACATGCTTACAGGAAACTAACGCATACATTTACTATTCAAAAATGCCCTTTTCAGTGCCTTATTACCAGCCTGTTAAACACTTGATACTTTAATGACGGCTTGGGATAACGCTAATATGCTGATAAATAAATTTCGTTAGCAAAAATACACGATTTCAACGAATTTTCATGAATTTTCATGAATTTTGATTTTTTAAGGCCAAGGCTTGCTAGATTTTTTCCATAATTTGAGAAGAATTTGTTAATCGATGTTATTTAAAAAAATTCTTTAAGGACATCAGGACCTCATGAGCTATTTTCTTTTGTATTATATTTTGCAAATTCATTAATTCTCGAGTATTATTTGAATTTTAGAAACATGGATTAAAAAATTTTAAATGTTTTCTTGTATTTTTATGCTGTTAAAGCCCGAACTATGAAAACTGCAAACAAATTTTCCTAAAAAGTTTGTCAATCCAACAAGATATTTATGATCTTCAAGTTGTTTTATGGCACTTTATAATTTCCAAGTTGTAATTAAGGAGAGTGCACAAAAAAATTTGGGCAAACATTTTTCTTTTGTAACGAAAAACTTGAGAGCTAAAATTTCATGGAAAAGTTAATGGAATTTTGTCTTCATTTCTTGCAATTTTTACTTTAAAATAAAAGAAAAACTCTTTAAGTTCTTATGCTTAAAAAGTTTGACGTCTTCAATAAGTTCTAGTAAATTCGTATAATTTTTTTTCGTGAAATTCTTCCCACCAGCCGTTTTATTCTATTATATTGACGCCTCCATTTAATAACATTCTAAGTCGACAAAGTGTGTTCTGAGTTTGAGCTCCCCAAGTTTTCACGCGTCATACAACTAATATGAATTCTAAGTAGATTTTACCCTATAACTTCGGAACGGACGGACGCATCTTAACTAAATTTTGACACTATTTAAGTTAGAGAACGTAGAATTTAAAAATGCAAGAACATTAAAAACGTTGTAAGTACACTTAGAACGTTATGGAACCCGATTTACTGGCAATTGGGGGTCGCCGTGGTCTAGTAGGTAGTGTGCTGGCTTATTAGACGTAAAGCCAGGGTTCGAGTCCCAGGGCAGACATCAAAAATAAAAAAATACAAAAAGTATTTTTTCGGCGATTTCTTCTCTTTCTCTTTATGTTTCCCAAAAATCTGTCGTTCGGAGTCGACTTTAAACTGTAGGTCCCGCCACTTCTGCATAAAATTAACACACACAACATAAGTGGTGTGAGAAACTGCGGGCTTCTTGGGGAGGATTGCTGTAGACTGTCTAATGGTGAAGGTATAGCACTGGTCATTTTATAGTCACCAACAGCAACTCGTTTGCTTACCGTTCGCATCTTCCCTCTCTCTTTCCCCATTTCCTAAAAAACGTGCACAATGCACTGCATGAGTAGGGGTCATCCCCTGAGAGCTGGTTTTATATAAAAAAAAAAATAGAATTCTCAACTTCCTATTGAACTCTCGTTTCCTTCTTGACTGAATAAGTGACTAAATCTTTAAATTGTTTCCTTCCTAAGGCCCAAAGCCTCTAAACAGGACAGCAAGAGTGTGTATGTTTTTTTTCCAATGAAATTACATGCGAGTCACCATCCTTGGGGTTCATTTAATTATTTTTTTTTAATTTCAATAACGTTTCCATTATATTGCCTATTAAAAAATAAATAGGCCTCTTTTTTAAAAGAGATTTTCTGCTTGATCACACTAAGGCTTTTGACACAGTCGATCACGAAGTTCTTTTGAAAAAGCTCCGGAAACTGTTTTATTTCTCAAATTCTGCCTGTAATCTTATTTATTCTTATTTGCTGAATAGGTTTTAAAAAGTTCATCGTAATGGCAATATCTCAAATCCACTTAATATTAGTAGAGGTGTTCCCCAGGGGTCAATACTTGGGCCTCTGTTATTCTGTATGTATATAAATGATTTACCGGATGTCTTGATTCACTGTTATGTTCATATGTATGCTGATGATGTGCAGCTTTATACTAGTACTCCAAGGGAGAATATTGATTCTTGTTTGGACTATATTAATAGTGATTTGGTAAGGATTGACAACTGGGCCTCGGCCAATAGACTTTGCATCAATCCCTCCAAGTCTAAATGTATTATACTTTCGAAAACCGACAGATCATTTGTCATGCCTGAATTATGCATCAGAGGAAATAAGATTGACAAATCTGCGAAAAATCTGGGTATTGTCTTTAATGGCACTTTATCGTGGTCTAATCATATAGATGCCGTTGTAGGTAGAATTTATAGTATGCTTAGAAACTTGTGGACTGTTATTGATTCGACTCCTTTTGTCATTCGTATGCAACTTGCCAGAACGTACTTAATTCCGGTACTTTTGTATGGATGTGAAATTTTCGTAAACTGCGATTGTGATGATAAACATAGACTTAACTTGGCATTTAATAACATAGCTAGATACGTCCTTCAGAAGGGGCGTCGTGATCACATTTCCCATTTGGCTTGCCGGATTCTTAATGTAAAATTTGATAATCTCCTGAAAATTAGATGCCTTATTCTAATTCATAAGATAATTTACACGGGACGGCCGGAATATTTATTTTGTCGAATTAAATATGCTAGATCCCACCGCGGTATGAATATTATTCAGCAAAGATTTAGGACTCTTTTATCTCAGAGACAGTTTCTTATACACACCACTAGTCTTTGGAATTCCCTACCAAATTACATCCAGAATCTAGGCAATGCAAACGCGTTCAAGAAGGAGTTATTCAAATTATTTTCATGAGTAAAATTTTTTTTTACTATTTGTGATTTATTTTATAGGTCTATATAGGATATATTTTTATTCCCAGTTTTTTTATACTAATTTTTATAAATTGTAACTTTTTTTTTAATATTTTCAACTCACTTATTTACTTACTTACTTACTTTTTTAATTTCTTTATATTATATTTTTTTCTTTATATTGTTTAATGTATTTTTGTTTCACTATTAATTTTTAAATCTTAATGATTCCTAACATAGCACTGTCACTTATAAGATTCATATCTTGTTGTGCTATGTAAATTATAATAAATAAATAATAGTAATAATAAAGCCATCTTTTTAAAAACACAAAACAATTTCCCACTTATAGCTTCTTTTAAAAGAAAAGGAATAATTTCACATCATTTTCCATAACTTGAGAAATTCGAAATTAATTTGTTTGATAGCAATCTCAATGAAATCACAACCAAATTAGCTGCTGATTATGTTTATCATCTATCCTAACCTAAGCTTAAAACACTTTTTCTAATTCGTAATTGCGTTCTTGCTAAATTCTCTTTAAAACTGTTGAAAAATTCCTTTTCTAAAGTGTTAGATTTGGTCTTTGGATCTTATTATCACCTCAATACAATTTGTAAAACTTGAATAAAAAAATTATCAATAAGGCATAGGTTAGGTATGATGAAAATGGCAGCCGGTTCAAAATAAAAGCTTACTTGGATGCTGTAAAGTTCTATTGCCTGGCATTTTCCAACCATCCTGATAGTTTTATGAAGGTGCCAATATTATGTAAATCAAGTTAGGCTAGACTCTTTCTGGTCAGTAAATTACGGGCAACAGTTCTGAAAAGAATTCTACATCCTTCGAGTAATTTGAAACCGTCGGTGAAAACATAATGACGTTTTCAGGCATAATAGAAGACATCCGATGAGTTCTATTGTAAAATCAATATTGAAAACGTACTCGTTGCTAAAGCCGAAATATTAGTTTTCTAATCATGCTATTGGTACAGTAGGTAGTAGCAAATATAGTTGCTATGTAGAGTTTCTTAAAAATCTATCGTTCGGAATCAACTATAAACTGTAGGTCTCTCCATAAATTTGTATTTCTAAAAGAAGAAAATACTCGGAAATATAACTGAACAAGTTCCATAAGCTGGTGTAACGATTAAAAAAAAATTTAAAAAAGCCTATGCGATGGGAGCTTATATGGTTTAAAAAATTTCTTTGAAGTGGCAGTTTTTGAAGCGTTAAAAATCGTCTTAAAATATCATTTTAATGATTTTTTCCAATGTACTCCATAGTTTAAAGAAGATCGTTTTGAAAGGAACAAGGGTTATACGGAAAGATTACGAATAAATTTGAGGCTGAAAGTGTTACTAACGAAAATATCGGCTCTGCTAGTGACAATGTGGTGGAAGTTACGAATTTAGTTAATTTCACTGCAATGTGGCCTATATTACGGTTGATTATGCTGTATTCTGTACATGGAGATTTGCATCTACACCCATATAAAGTCCAAACTAGGAAAACAAAATAAAGTTGTAGATCTGTTCAACATTCCTTTAAAAAAAAATTTCTTCTTAAATTTCTTACCTTTACGGAACATTTTTCTTTTTCTTTTGTGGTTTTGAAGGATCACGGAGTTAAGTTGCATATGATTTTGAAGTATTAAGGATAATAACATGAGTAATGAAGTCTGAAATGTAAAGAAAACAAAAAAAATTAAAATTTGTAAACATTTGTTGGTCTAACTTGATTTTTAACAAGGAAAGAGGGTTTTTTCAGGCTGAAAACCCGTCCATCATTGTTAAATTCAGAGCCGTAAAAACGTTTACTAAAAATGAATAAATCAACTCAACATCTCTTTATAATTCACTTACTTTGGCACAAAACAATAATTTTTGATACAAAAACCAATAAAAATCATCGATGAAAACTACTTAGGATCTTTGGGAATTTTATTTAAACCGCTAAACTAGGGGGTCTGGTGTATTTTTGTTTCTTACAAACGCAATTTCTCCTTTCTTCTCCTGACATTCCTAGCATTTTGAAAATTCACAACACTTGCAGAATTTCTTTTGGTGGAGGCTAATGTGGATCCTTTTAAAATAAGAAAAAAAGTTCAACTTAAGGAAATAAATTAACATGTGGGAGTTGCGTTCAATGTACGCAGCTATTTAAGAAAATTTATGTCTATTGGGACCTAAGAATAGAAGTTATTCGCCATTTTCTGTACGTGCATAGATAAGTAGACAATAAGTGCGTAGAGAATGATAAATCGATTAAGGCGTGTGAATGGTTTTTTATTTTATTTTCAAAAACTCAATGCAGTACTACTTCAAAAGATAAAAGGAAGCATTACCTTGGAGGAAGACTCGTTGGCAATCTCTCATGTATATGTATGAACAATTAAAAATACAGTCGAACTTCTATAAATTGAATCACCATTATCCAGAAAAAAAAACTTCAACTTATAGAAACTTAAAATTATAGAAGCAAAACCTGATAGAATATCTCTCCAAGATGCTGTTGCTGTAGCTTCAACTTATAGAAAATTCCAGTAAAAGAAGTTCTAATTATAGAAGTTCGACTGTATTTTACTTACGGTTTCGTTTTAGCTTTTGATTGAAATTTGTTTACACAATTATTGTGCTAATCGCAATACAATGTCTCTTCCAGGCATATTGGCCTGTACAGCATCTAATAATTCCTCTTGGAATTCATTAATGCCTCTTATGTTGTACTGATCCGTTTTAATCATCAAAGAAGTATCATCAAAGAAGCCAATTGCTGTATTCTAAACGACTGCTTTTGAGGCTATAGTGTCCTGTCAAAAGACCGATGACAAGTCTCAAGTTATTCTTGGATAGTCTGTTGCATGACTCATATCTGCTTCTAATCTTTTAAAGTTGAATTTGGCCCACATGCTTATTTAATTTTAAAAATAATCTCTGACTCTCTCCATCTTCTCTTTTGCTACGTATACGCTTCCAAACGTTTCTTTTCACTCCAATGAAAGTGCTGGAAAATGCCTTTCGTCAGAAATTCGTCAGCTTGCTGATTAACGAAAATTTCCCCATGATCTGAAATCCAACAGATGGTAGCTTTATTTTTCTTACTATTGATTAAGGTTCTTTTGATTTAACATAATAAGAGCCGAGTGCTCTAATGATGGCCTAACTGTTGGATAGTATTGCTATGTCTCTTCCCTATGGACTCGGAATATTTCTAACTGCGATCAAAAAATTCTATTCTTCTTCCAAGATTCCCTTTTTACATCTACATACGTGTACCACAAAATTAACTTTCTTTTGATTGAGTGCAGTAAGAACCAGCTTAACGCGGGGGATACGTTCCAATAAGTTCCAGCACTAAATGAAACACCGTTAAACGAGGCAACTTAATACGTACATACGTAGATGCGTTCGTATTGTGATTGCGACTTTGGAAAATACATTTGAAATCTTTATTCTGGACAGACTAACAAAAGAACGCTGAAAAAGGTACATAGTATACCCCGTCGCTATATAGTGCACTGCTTTTGGTCGATGCATTTCATTTGCAACCGCGTAATACTGAAACAGCGTTGAGCGGAGCACCGTTAAGCGGGGTCTTACTGTATGTAGTTTTCAGAATATGCCACCACATAGTGTCCAAAGCTCTAGTCTTCATTACAACCTCAATTGTTGTGAATTTAATTCTATTTAATTTAAGTTTTGAAGCCATAACTATAGAATATTGCTGAATGAAAGAATTGTCGACGGAAATTGTCCCCTTTTTTATTGCTTTCTCTCAAGATGTCATTCTACACTCTAGGATATGTAAGTTTACATACATACATAATTGGCATTACAACCCTTCAGTGAGGATTACGACCTAGCTTCTCACACCACTTATGTTGTGTGCGTTAATTTTATACATGAATGGCGGACCTACACTTTAAAGTCGACTCCGAACGACAGATTTTTGAGAAGCTTTTCATGGCAATTTTTACTCTCAGAGTCTTTGCCAGAAATCTGCTGAGAGAAGTCGCCGAAGAAGAAATATTTTTCGTTTTGATGTCTGACCTGGGATACGAACCCGGGCCTTTCGTCTAATAAGCCAACACACTACCCACTAGACCACGGCGATTTCAATATGTAAGTTTGCTTTACCTAAACCCGACGCATTACAATAATATTCTTATGAACAAGTCGCCGTAGTCTAGTAGATTGTGTGTTGGCTTATTAGACATAAGGCCTCCGGTTCAATCCGCAGGCCAGACATCAAAAACGAATATTCGAAAAAATATGTCCTTCGGCAACTTAGGTTAGGCCGGAGTGGTAGCTCTGATATCACAAAGCTCGCTTGAGCACGCTTAGCGGCCCATTGTGATGCCACGGGTGATTGCAGTCCCTGTACTGACCAAATTCCAACAAAATCAGGGAAAAGGAAAGCTGGTCAGCTGGCTATACAACAAAATCGTGACTACCACGCACTGAAAAAACAGCCAGAAAGTTTGATAAACGAAGCTATATCCTTGATATCAATAGATGATAGCTTCGTCAAGCTGAATTGGAAGCCAAATAGCCTCTATCTACACCTAGCAAGAGACGGGCACTGGCAAAGAAAGTGGATAGCAGGCTCCTCTTCCTCAGCGGATCTGCATCCACTGCAGCAGTCGTTAAATAGGAGCCATGACGCAATGGCCTGTAAGCAAGGCCACTGTAGTCGTGATGAGGTCACGACCAAGACCAAGTAATTGGTTGGTACGCCCTGTAAGCACGGCCACTGTAATCGAGATGAGGTCACGACCACGACCAAGTAATTGGTTAGTACGCCTTCTATCTATCAAGGGCCAGGTTAGTCTAGCGGTGGAGCAGGACTCCTCATTGTCTGAGGATAGGTTGGCGTCCCGACAGAATTTCCACGCAATGGTCAACTTGACCGAGGCAAGTGGCATGCCCAATTCGATAGAAGAGGATTCTGGAAGGAGCACGTCGGCTTTCGGTGACTTCCTCTCAGCGAATTTTTGTCAAAAACTCTGTGATGTATGTAAATAAAATTACCATGAAAAGATTCTCAAAAATCGATTTTAAATTGTAGGTCCCCACCCCATTCAAGTTTAAAGGTAACGCACGCAACATAAGTAGTGTGAGAAGCTAGGTCGCAATCCTGTCTGAAATATTGTAATGACTAATCCTCTCAGTCGCCGTGGTCTAGTGGGTAGTGTGTTGGCTTATTAGACGAAAGGCCCGGGTTCGTATCAAAACGAAAAATATTTCTTCGGCGATTTCCTCTCAGCAGATTTCTGGCAAAGACTCTGAGAGTAAAAATTGCCATGAAAAGCTTCTCAAAAATCTGTCGTTCGGAGTCGACTTTAAACTGTAGGTCCCGCCACTCATGTATAAAATTAACACACACAACATAAGTAGTGTTAGAAGCTCGGTCGTAATCCTGACTGAAGGGTTGTATGGCCAATTATGTATGTAATCCTCTCAGCGAATTTTTGGCAAAAACTCTGTGAAAGTATGTAAATAAAATTGCCCTGAAAAGATTCTCAAGAATCTAACGTTCTGGGTCCCGCCCCACTCATGTATAAAATTAACGCACAACAAAAGAAGTGAAATCTGTCTGAAGGGTTGTGTGACCAATTATGTATGTATGTATGTACGTATGTTTTTCTTTATTTGAAACACACTTTCATGATGTCTCCCTCTCTGTAATACTAGAATATTATTTACTGAAGATATGTGATTTTCAAAAGGATTTGAAATTCTTCACAAGTGGTATCTGCCGTTGATTTAAGGCAATCGCATTCGATCTGATATTCATTTCCATAAAACCCTTGGGTAAAACCGCTTCTAAAGACCATAAATTACGAGCAATTTCTTTAGACAATATTTTAACAGTCCAATTACTTTTCAATTAACCCACGGAATAGCTTAGAAATTAGACATTATTTAGGTGACTATCAACTTTATTTTTGACTTTAAATTCTGCCACTCTCATACTTTAACACTCGTAATATATTTTTTTTTGCTTTTTTTGGTTTGTTTAAAAGAATCTAAATTCGCTGTCAAAATTGGTCATGTTGTTAAATCTTTAATTTAATGCTTGCCTGACTTTTTAAATAAAATCATTCCCCCAATTACCGAAAAAATAAAAAAACAACAAGAGAGAAACATAAGCTGCCATAAAAACTAAAACGCTAAACCTTCAATAATTTGTAAATTATAAATATTTATGAATAATAATCCTAAAAGAATAAAAAAAAAATGAAATAAAATAAATTTATAAAAAAAAAACAACAACATAAACTTTAGCATTAAGTTGTATAAAAACATGACAATTACCTCCTGAATAATTTAAGACAAAATTTTTTTTCGTAAAATAAATAAAAAAAATTTAATTTTATTTATAAAGAATTAAAATGCAACCAATTTGAAGTTTAATAATTATTATAATAATAATGAATGAATGAATGAATGAATGAATGATTGAAATTTCTTAAAAAAAAACACATAAAAACCACATTAACAATATGGAAAACATAGAATAATTATGATAACAAAATAAAAAATGAAATAAAAACATAAAAAATAAAATAAAACATTGTTAAAATTAAAAAAAAAAGCATTAAACATTAAACAGTAATTAATACGTATTTGAAATGAAATGAAATGCATTAAACGTGTTCAACGTTTTTATTTTCTTTTTTTGTTCGTGGCTGCTCTTATTCAGGCATTCAGTCAGTCATTCATTCAGTCACTCAGTTAGTCAGTCAGTCATTTATTTAAACATTTTTATTTCTGTTCATTTATTACTGTTATTATTATTAATAAAATCATTTTATTATAATTTTTTTTATATTTTTTTTAATTTTTTTAAATTTTATTTTAACAACGTTACACCCAAAACCATCATCATGGTTACTACCATATTACACATGACGATTTAGAAATAAAAAAAAACGTTTTTTTTTTGTTTCGGCCTTACCAAGTGAGGCTTAACTACACTGAGGGTTTGATGTGCGGGGTTAAGTGATTAAATTCGGAAAAATCTTAAAATTTTTCAAAAAAAACTTTGTACAATGGGCCATTTCGACCTCCGGGTACTGTACTTGTCACGGTTGACTGGTACACGTCCTCTAACCTTGCAAAAATCTTTAATAAATTTTAGAAAATAAATAAACTTCCCACTTGTGGCACTAGAACAGCCTGGCTGCAATTAAGTCCCTAGGGAATATAAGTAGTTTCACCGTCTGTCCATATTCACCAAAGCCGAGGATTTCCTAGAGCAATTTCTCGGATCATTAATCAGTATATGGAACGCGGGATATAGGAATGTCATTGGAAATTACATTCCTGATGAATTGAGCAGAGCCGGAAAGGAGGTCGCAACTGTCGTAGGCAGTCCATGATGTTGTTATCTTAGAACATAGTACCCACCCTTGGCTATGCTAAAATTTGTCTTCTGCTTGGAAAGTAAGACCATGAATGTAAAGCATTTCTTAGGGAAATTTCAAAACTCTGAAAGTTAACTCTTACATGCGTTTCGATACATAGGCACATCGTAGGAAATTGCATTACTGTGATTGCCTCACTTAATTAATATGACAGCCTCGTTTTACAAGGAAACTCAACTTCCGACTCACTTCTGTCCCATTCATTGCATATTTACAATTCCAACGGGCCACATACCGAAAGACTTAGCCTTCAAGCAAATGATTTCTTCATGAGGTGTGAATCTGAAAAGGTAGAAGAAATTGTTTTTCAATTCAGGTGGCAGTGCTTTGCTCTTGAGAGGGCAGGGCCGGTACAAACCTCCCAATCTCTAACTTGTTGCAGGGCATAGGTATTATGATTGCCTCTGTTAATTGATTGATTGTCTCGCTTTACAAGGAAACTCAACTTCCGACTCACTTCTGTCCCATTCATTGCGTATTTACAATTCCAACGGGCCACATACCGAAAGACTTAGCCTTCAAGCAAATGATTTCTTCATAAGCTATGAATCTGAAAAGGTAGAAGAAACGGTTTTTCGTCGCATTGCTTTGCTCTTGAGAGACGAAGGTTTTTATTTTCCTGACATGCTTGATCGAGCTCTCTTATTATAAAGATTGCCACAATAGCACTTGGGTTGGTTTCCTTTAGGAAATGTTCGATTCCCGTGTTAAATATTGATTGTAGTATTACAGGGGTCTAAATCTAGGCCTAAGTGGGATCCCTTCCTTCATGGAGGATTTGCTACCTTACTTACATATTTCTAGGCTCTTTACTTTTTCTAAATCCGAACGGAATTTATATCTTCGCTCGATTAAACTACTGTACGAACTACTGCCGAGATGTTTTAGCGGTTATTTGAAACACGGACTCGCATCTGAAAAGCGAACACACTACCTACTAGTTTACTAGCTACATCGGCTTTGTCCTAAAACTTCTTTTTTAAGCCAGGCACCAGCTGCAATATTAGTTGAAGTCTAGCAGGTATTGCGTTGGCTTGTGAGACGAATTGAACGAAATATGCAAAAAATATTTCTTCGGCAATTTCCTCTCAGCAGGTTTCGGAAAAAAAACTTTGAGAGTAGAAAATAAAGTTGCCGTGAAAAGTTCCCAAAAATCTGTTGTTCGGAGTCGACTATAAATTGTAGGTCCCCCGTGTCACGCATGTATAAAAATAACACAAACACAGCATTAGTGATGTGAGAAGCCAGGCCCTAATCCTGTCTGAAGGGTTGCAATGACCAAATTATCTATGTATGTATGTATCACTTGCAATAAAAATGTGGTGATAAGAGTCAAAGGTTAGCTAGGTTTACCTAGGGTTTAAATTTGTTTCAGCTACTATTTTCAAAAATTTCTCGCTTCATATTACTGTGGCACTGTATTCCTCACGACATAAATCCTAATATATATTATAAATCTTTCTGTAAGTCTGTTTTTTTGTTTGTTTGTTTGTTAGCCAATCACGCCTGAACGCTTGGACCGATTTTCTTGAAATTTGGGATATAGATCGGGCTTATGTCCGTGGAGGTTATAGGCTATAAATCTTTCAAAATTTTGATCAAAAGGGGAGAAGAATTGGGAGAAATGGGGAAAAAATGGTAATAGGTATTTTTTACGCTTTAGCTTGGTTAAGTTTCCCAAATAGCTATTGGAGGTGTTCCGTTTATAAAGTTGGACCAAAAGGGGACCAAAAAGGGGGAAAGGGGCGAAAAACGGGCAAATTAAGAGCATAACCAATCACGCCTGAACGCTTGAACCGATTTTCTTGAAATTTGGAATATTGATCGAGCTTTTGTCGGTGCAGGTTATAGGCTATAAATCTTTTAAAAATTTTGAACCAAAGAAAAATAAAATGGGACAAAGGGAGAAAAAAAGGGGCAAAAATTAGTACTTTATGCATAAATGCTGTATTTTATAGGTTTTAAAGGATTTTTTTTATGATTTAAGTTTCCCAAATAGCTATTGGAGGTGTTCTGTTTAAAAAGTTGAACTAAAAGGGGTCCAAAAAGGGGGAAAGTTGCGAAAAACGGGCAAATTCCATGCATTTATACTTAGGACTTAGAATATTCAAAAAACTGAGTTGTTTGATAAACTGGTTTCCGAATAGTTTGAAAAATTGCATTTTTTAAGAAGCCGGTTTCGAAATCGGATTTTTATTTATTGTTATTTTTGTAACCCGCGCAACGCCGGGTACAATCTGCTAGTAAATAATAAATTCAGAATCATTCTGAATGTTTTTTGCAACTTTCGAGATTTATTTCCATTACTTGGCGTTGCCTAATCTTCTGGATAGTGTGCGAGAATATCAAATTCATGGTCTTTAGCAGCTTAAGTGTATTAATTAATAAAGTTTTGTTTCTTTCATTTTTTTTTAATTCTTTTAATAAATTATTAATAAACATGTTGTTTGTTCTTGTGTTTATTATGTTTTCTGTTCAGTTGTTGTTGTTGATCTTAATTTGCATATTAACGCAATTAATTTTAAAATGTTGAAAGTTTTAAAATCATTTTAACAAACATGTTGCATGTTTGATTTAATATTTTCTATCATTTTCGAGAGCAACACATACCCCCTTCACTCTACTCCACTCCATTCCCCACCACTTTACTATTCTCTGCTAGTAGATGATTTGTTTTACAAATAATATGAAGAAATGAAATGTTTTCTTGTGTTGTGTAAATGCTTTAATGATTTTGTGATTGAAATTCTCAAGTTATTGTTTTGTTTTTGTGTTTTCATCATCATCATCATCATCATCATTTTTTCATTTTCATTTTTATTTTTCTTTCATTCTCTCATATAGTTTTTTGATTGTAAAACATTTAGACACGAAATTTCTCTGCATCAACTCAACTGATTGTAATGAAATATTAAAAAAATCAAAAAATCGTTTTCTTTTTTTCTTTTTTTTTGGATTTATTTGTGAAATGAAAAACAGAAAATCAACTGACAGTTACATTTTCATAATGAATACTTTTAATGCTGATAAAATAATTTCTTTACAAACGAAAACTAATAAAACTTAATTGTTAATAACGTTCGAAACGTGAAACTAATGATTTTGGATGTATCAAATCTACGTCCGTCCGTCCGTCCATCTGTCCATTTGTCTCTCTGTCTGTCTGCCTCTATTATTTGAACAATTTCTTCTCTAAACTTTTTCATCAAAAGCAATAAAACAAAATTTATCATCGAGACATGCAAAAAAGTCACTCAAGTTGAACGAAGAATGAGAAACCTAAACACACTCACAATATTTGCACGATGATCACAACAAATTCATGGGGAAAAAGCTTAAAAAGAAAAAAAAATATTTTCAAAAAATATTATTAAAAAGGGGAGAACATTAGAGGCTATTAAGCAAAATATTCACACTTAAAAAATAACCAAAAAAAAACAACTAATCCAACGTCTTAACTTTCTTAGAGGATCGCTTAATTTAAAGTAGTTTTTAAACTCCCTATAAATGTTTAACAGAGACACAAGAAATATTTAAACCTCATCCTTTAAATACGCTGTAAATTAGTTACTAATCCCGTAATCTCTTCTTTAATTCCCTTTCTATATAGGTCCCCTCTCACTCGAACGCTTTCCCGATAACGACGACGAAGGTGATGTCGATGTAGTGGATTGCAGTGATACCGAATCGGCTTCTGCCATACGTGTGACACGACATAATAATCCTGCTTTACATACGCATAGCCACAAACAATCGCTTTACAAACACCGCATACATCATAGCAATGATAGTGGCAGCAGTAGTAGCAATCATAATAGCAGTAGTAATAACAACAACAACAACAACAATAACAGTTCGAGTAGTAGTAGGGGGAGAGCCTCACCACAAAGTCCCAGCAATAATGAAGAAGATCGCTTGTCCCCCGAGCCAGCGAAGGTAAAACAAAAAGTTAGCAAAGCTGTTTATTACTACCCCCCCGGAGCAATAAAGGCAACTAAATGAGGTTTTTTTTTACAATTACAGTCTGCACCAAAAATTGTGGGCTCATGTAACTGTGATGATTTGTTGCCGATACAGTGTCATTTGGAGACCAAAGAATTATGGGATAAATTCCATGAATTGGGCACAGAAATGATAATAACGAAGACAGGAAGGTAAGTAGGCTTAAAAGTGTACATAAAACAAGTAAAAAAATATAAGTAATGTTTAGATACATTGTTTATAAACAAGTAAAAAAATATTGACAACTTCTTGTAGTTGAAAATGTCTTAAAATTTAAATAAATTGTTGCCAAAGTCTTGTAGGTATTGTGTTAACTTATTAGATGCAACGCCACGCTGCAAAACCTGTGTCAGACATTTCCAACAAAACACAACATGAAAAAATAATTTCTTCAGCGACTACACTTGGAATTTTTCTAAAGGAAATTTTGAGAGTAAATAAAAAGTTTCAGATAAAAAATCTGTCTACTTCAAACTCTAGGTCCCGTTTTTTATGGATGAAATTAACACACACAACTAGGGAGGTCTCGGAAACTCGGTTGTAATCCTGACATAGTAGCCTTTCAGTGGGCAAATAAGTAGAAACCAGAACAAAAGTTTAGAAATAATGTTGATAAACAATTTGCAGCTGGAAATGGGAAGCCTCTACTTAATTATGTATTAAAATGAACTTTTATGTAGCCCTGGTGGACTGTTCTTAAAGTGATTGCTTTTAAAATTCATGTTTATCATAATATTATAAGACAAAACGGGATTAGTCCGCTGTTAGACTCAAATTTTTTATATAAAAACAATAATAATTCAAAGCCAATAATTAAATGAAACAAGTCTGGAAACATTTGTGGAGTTAAAATACTCAGCAACATGTTACAGCAACATATGTTAATATAAAGTTACAGCTCTAGTGTATCATTCTTCTATTAAAGGTGGTAACACTGTCAAATTAAAATTTATTTTATATAAAAACAATATTAATTCCAAGCCAATATTTAAATTTTGAAATTAGTTCTGTAAACATTTGAATTAAAACGCTTAGCAACATGTTGCAGCAACATATGTTGCCTTAAAGTTACCTTTCCAAAAAAAAAAAGAAAACAGAAAAGGAAAAAGACACGAAACCTATAAATTTCCCTGTCATAAAATGTTTGTATTTAAGGTATGAAATTGATATTAAATAACGTAACGAAGAAATGTTTCAACATTCCGTAACAAGTTCATAAAACCTTAAGCAAACAAAGGCGTGTATTGCAAAATACTCTCCTTATGCACACTGCCGCAAGCATTATAACAATAATATTGTAACAGAATAACAACAACAACAACAACAACAACATACCCTCCGCCGTACGGTTGTCTCAGTAATTAAAACCATTTCATATTTTTCATGTCATTTTTGTCTTGCAAAAAAAATAAAAATTTATGATGACTCCAACGCTTTAACACTTGAATGTTGTTGGCCTGTCACCACAAACAAAAAGAAAAAAAGAAAAAACAAAAAAAAACAAAGAAAAAACAGAGGAATAAACAGTGAAAAGTAAACAAAACAAATGCGGGCAACAAGACAGCAACAGCAACAACGAACGAATGTAGCGATCAAATTGAAAATGAAAATATTTTCACTGTTTATAGCACACAACAGCAACAACAATAACAACAACAATAAACGAGTACTTTTTACTCGTAATAAATGAGCATGAATGATGGAGACAACGAATGAAATGATAGGGGAATGTACGAGTATATGATAAAAGGACGCTTGATTTTGGTTTTGTTAGGTGGGAGTTATTAAGAATCGTTGTTGTTTGCAGGCAACAATTACGGGCTATTGTTGCAACATGTTTTGCTGCTATTACATGCGGTATGCGAATATTTTGATAGGAACTATGCATGCCAAAACAGTTTTGCATATCATATTTAAGGTTTTCGAAAAAACGTCACAGACCAGTGCCTTTGATGGCAATCGAACCCACGATTCTGACGCTAATAGTCTAGCACACTACCCACTAGATTACCAGGGCGCTCGGAATAGCTTTAAAAGAACAAAGAATAACAAAGCAACGGAAACATTCTGGCAATAGAATAAAATGAAGATCGAATTACAATAACAAAACTCTATATACGAGTGCATAACAACAAAGATGAAAAGGAATTACAATAACAAATCAACAGTAAGATTCTAGAACTTGTCAGACTGAAAATAAATAAAATTCCAAACAGAGATCAGTAGTGAAATGTTGTTTTTCTTTTTCCTATTCATAAGCACTCATGAAATTTTAAATATAAGTGAGTCAACAATTTGAAATTTAACTATGTACTCTGCAACATTTGTACTCACTACAACGTTGATTTACAAGTACAGATTGCAATGAGTATTGTAACTATACATAGCATCAAACTCAAACTCATAACATTGAAAACATGTTTGATTCATAGGCCTACTTATTTACGATTCATAACTTTAGAAAAATAATTACAAATAATTCAAGTGACTCGAATCATTCATCAAAATTTAGTTGCATTAACAACAAAGAAAAAAGATAAATGAGAATGCTAGTGAGTATTTTATTCTTCGTATGCGATTCATAGTTATTTTGTTATTCGTATCTAATTGAGAGAATAAGATATTCGTATATACGTTGAATATGAGTAGAGGTTCCATGTTATTTAAATAAGTATGAATTCGCAGCCTATAAGACTACCAAATCACTGCAGTGGTTCAGGCGGTGGTGGAGGCAATACAGGCTGCGGCGAGAATTATTGGGGACGGAAGGAACGTTACAATACTTTTTGATAGCCAGGAGGCTATCAAGGCTCCAAGCTCTAAAGTAATGGACTCTAAGACGGTGTACGGCTGTTGCTGATATCTCGACAAGATAGTGGAACGATATGATATTCATATCGTATGGCCACCGGGGCACTGTGGCATTCCGGGTAAATGCAAAGCTGATGAACTTGCCAGGCGGTGCACGAGCATCAAACTCTCGGATGAATTCTCTAATTTGGGCATCGTTATGAGGACCTGCAAGCTCATAATTAATAAGAATCGGCGATCGCAGATTCCATCAACAACAGGTGGGCGGCCTCGGGCACGGGTAGAACGGCTCGTAAAATCTGGCAAATGCTGGATGAGGGGCGCACAATGAGTCTACTCGAACTCCAAAGAGGCGCGATTGGCCACCTTGCTAATGACTTCTGCTGAAGCTGCATAGATGAGGAAGAAGAGGAGATTGTTCTTCACCTGCTGGGTACATGCCCGGTTCTTTGCCAACGGAGAAGAAAGTACTTGGGTACTTACTACATTGATGATCTGGACGAACTGTTAAGGATTGACATTGGCAGCCTGAATCGCTTCATCAGGAGCTCCGAGTGGTTTCGAGACTAGGAGATAGTAATAACTGTGGTAGCGCAATGGATACAATGCGGCCTAAGTAAGTCTATCTAAATTTTTCTTGGATGGGCAGCCACATTTACCTACCTACCTACTTGCCTTTCAGCAGATTTTTGCAAAAAATTCTGTGAGAGTAAATAAAATTCCCTTGTAAAGCTTCTCAAAAAGATTTGTCGTTCGGATACGACTTTAAATTGTAGTTCTCCGCGCCATTCATGTATAAAATTAACACACACAAAATAAGTGGTGAGAAAAGCTAAGTCGTAATCCTGACTGAAGGGTTGTAATGACCAATTATGTATGTCTGTGTTAATGTGTAAAAGTATCAGAAATTAGAAATTAATTTTGGATACTAATTCCTGACCTCTGGTTGTGGAATAGGAAAATACATTTGAAAGGGTATACTCAATAGAAGGGAAGATAAAGAGAAGCAAAGCAGTTTCTCATCCTCTTAAACTAACTTTCTGATGGCAAATAACAAACGAAACCATGCATCAGACTGTCCAGAAACAATCTAAGCCTTTTCACTCATGTGGAATCAAATTGAATGCCTAATGCAAATCATTTTTCAAGTGAGAATATGCATCGAGTTATCCCCCTAGTCTTATTTATTATCTTTTTTATGTTTTTTTTTGTGCAATTCATTAAATATTTTAATTTCAAATTAAATATTCGTAGTATTTATATTTTGTTCTGTTTTCTGTTTTCTTTCTTTATTTTTTTTTAATAAACAAATAAAATTTAATTTTCATTTATTTGTTCTCTCTAACAAGGTATTCATATTCATCTTCTCTTGGCATTTTATTTGCTAATGATTAAGCATTCAAAAGAAATATTTAAACTTGCAAGTTTATTAGCCAAGTTTAGTTTTGTTTTCAAAACATGATGGTCGGGTGGCATTAACAAAAAACAAAAAAACACTGAAAATGGAATTGGAAAAGTAAACCTAGCGCCTCTTTGTATGTACGTTAGCTACGTTAAAAACAAATTTCGTGCTGGAGATCATTTTTCAAAAGCAATCGCAAGAGCAAGTGTATATGAAATGTATGAATGAATGAACGAATGAATGAATGAATGAATGAATGTATGAAAAAAGAAATAAATTTATGCTCGTGTTTTCATTGTTAACTGCAAATGCCTTTCAAAAAAAAAATTAAAAAAAACGTCTTCAACTTATTTGTTGTTGAGTTATCATGTTGAGTTATTGCCCGTGTATATTTGTTTAAATTAAAATTCATCAAAAATGTTAATTTTCTCTTAAACATTTCAGAAAATTGTATTCATTTACCTTCACATTTGCCATTGTGCTCTACAATGTTCATTCGCAAGTTGGTTGCTCTTAAAGACACGCATCTGGTGTCAGGCTTAAACAAATGACTTTATGAATGCAAATAATGCCATAACACTCTGCACTACATGGTTAACTTCTTCTTGATTGCAATAAGGCCGGCTTAATATTTTAGAAAAAGAAAAAACAAAAAAAAATATTTGCATTAATTTAGCATTTTGAAAACATAAAATTAATTGAATGGAAGAACTATTTTTCTTGTTTCAAAAAGAGATAAAAAAATGAAAACATTTTAAAGGTCAAATTGAGAATATGAATGTAGTCCATAGTTGCGTTCATAAAAAAATAATGAAGTTCATCAATTATTTTCATTAACAATGGACAATAATAATAAATATTATCGTTAAATTAAATGACTACAAAGAAAAATTTACTATTTCATCAAAACAATTAATTTTTTTCGTTATATTAACAATAGCAACTTCTTACATCAGCTTACCTTAAATTATTCATTCAAAACAGAGTTATTTTAGCGTAGCAACCACTTGGCAAAGATTTACAGATTTTTTGTTAACGAATTCAATATTGCAATTTCCGTTTCTTTTTTGAAAATTAAATTTTGAGTTTCGTAAATATAACAAATATTTTAATCAATTACAGACTTTAAATTTAACTCACATTTCTAACAATTAAAAACAGTTCATACAGAACAGAATAATATAATTGATCATTATAAGACTTTAGTCAGGATTACAACCTAACTTCTCACACCACTTATGTTTATATCGGATCCGCCATTTAACATTTTTTTCAACTAGTGCTTATTTCGTGAATGGTAACACTTAGCTCATATCTGATTGACAGATAATTAGTTTTATCCTTCCGCTGCTAAGTATCCTTGCGTATCGTAATAGCGAAGATGCCTCGATCGTCATGCCGATTTTGGAAAAAAAATATCATTTCAGATAAAGTTCATTCTTTTTTGGCGGCTATTGTATTGCAAAATGTAACTTTGTAGCACACTAAGCCGATGCCACAAAACGATCACTAATTGAAGCATTTTTCTTTGAAATAAAACAAGGAGTCGCCTTCAGTTAATGGCAATGGTGGCCAAGCTTAACGGAAGTTTGTTCAAAACCTTGTAGCGGAGCAAAAAAACATTGGTTCTAACATGACGGCGCTGTGCGCACGACGATTTTACCGCCAGGAAACTGTCTCTTGCAATAAAGCCATATTCGCTCGAGTTGTGTGGCATGTGGCACCGTCTTGTTGAAACCAAGGCAAAAAAAGCCGGTTATCATATGACAATAATGCTCTGAATTGACAGTGACAGGCGTTCCATCGTCATTTTCGAATCCATCGTCATTTTCCAATCACATCCTCGGACCAAAGAACGCACTAAACAGTGACTTTTCTGCATGTAATGACCAGCCTCTCTTCAATTACTTGAGGATTCTCAGAACCCCAAATACGACAATTTTGTTTATTAAAATACCTACCGAGTGTGAAATGTATTTCATCCCTGAAGAAAATTTTGTTCGAAAACGGCTGTAGCAGAATCACCATTTTTTTAGTAGGTTTTGGTAATTTTTATACGTTGTGTGATAGTTAAGCGATCCATTTTCGTCAATCTCAGACTTTCAACTGAAAAGAAAAAAATTGGTTTCACAACTTAGCTTGACAGATGTCGAATACCAGTCCCATGCTTTTGAAACCACGAAATGGATAGCCCTTTATGAGGACGCCATGCTTTTGAAGAGAGCAATTGTGGTTTGAAGATCTCTGTTACAAAGATCTGTCGAATAATTGTCTAGTAATTGTTATTGTTTAGGAATAACAAACAAAGCATTTGTTGTTGTTTACATAAAGTTGTAAACAGTGACACACAGAATTGTGCGAGTAATAAAAAATTTTAATTAAAACCAGACACAAAATTATTTTTTATTTTATTGCTTTCATTGAAATAAAATAGTTTAATCTTTTACTGTTATTTTTATCAAAGCATTTTGTTACTTTTCGTTCGAGGCATAAGAAATGTATCAACAAATAGCAAATTTTTCTTGGGGTTAGGGGGGGTGTTCTTTTGTTATAAAAATAAATAAATTTTTTTTTTTTTTATTTACTTCTGTCGTATGTCTAAATGTCGGTATGTCTATATGGCGGTATGTCTGTATGTCTGTATGATTATTTATGTAAATTATTTACTGAAAATATGATTTACGATTTTCCGTTTTGTAGTTCATTTCAACCCCCCGTTCATTGTCTTCCGGCGGCGGTTTGTATTTGTATATTCGTCGAGCTGCTGTTGTTATTGCTTCCATTTTTATTATGGATTTATTTGTTTTGCTTACCCCCCCTTACTTACTTCTTGTTCTGCGGCAGCTGTATAAAGTTGTAAAACAGAATTTATTCACAGTTTTCTAGTTTAACACTTTTACTCAACTTTTTTCCTCCTGTTTTTATTTTATTTTATTTTTTGCGTTTTCATAGAGAAACACATACAAAAAAATTATTTTAGACAAGTTAACACTTTGCCTTTACAGAGTGTTTCTGTATTTTTTCGGGCCAAGAAACAGAAATTGCTTAAAAGAATTTTGCCTACAATGATTGCTTGATGGTTTAGTGTAACACTTTATTGTTCTCACCTGGCTAATACAACAACAAACGTCTTTGCGTTGAGTTTATTTTTTTATTAAGAACATAGAAATTAATACATTGTTAACAATGATTACAGTGGTGGTTAAAACAAAAGTTCATTGAAATTTTTTTTAAAGACCTAAAGGCTTAGATAGAATGTGTAGAAGATTTTCTAAAATGGCTGCACTTTAATGCAAGCACTTTATTGATGTAATTTCATTGCTATATTTTTACTCTCTACTGTTTTCGTTGATCATTTGCATTGCGGATGGCTTAGTGGAAATAGAATTACTAGAGACAGGAAAATTCTATCGTATTTTGTTAGAACGATAGAAAGAAACTTCAGCTATAATCAGGCAAGTGTGGATTTTATGCTGTTGTTTATGGGAAAATTAGGCAAATTACTACAAAGAAAAATAACTAAAGAAAAGGAAAATTACTTATAACGCCAACAAACGACGAAAATGGTGTTGATTTGAGAAAACTTACATAATATAACGTCGCTAACGTTTATAACAGCAATTATGAAAAATAAAAATCAACAAAACGGAAGAAGATTATGTTAATTAAACAATATTAATAATAAAAATAAGAAAAACTTAAGAAAATTAACATAATTTGTTAAAGAAATAACCAAAAGAATTTATACTTTAAGCCTTAGCAACAATACTGCAGCAACATTGTTTCAGCAACAATGTTTCAAAGTAATAGTGAATATTGATTTTCAAAAAATTGTAAAATTTTAAAACAAATATCAGACAACAACCATATCGAAAGCAAGATTTTATTGAAAACCATGTAAATTGCAATTCTCAGGCTCTTTTCTTTGTTTTGCTACCAAAAAAAAAAAACTCCTACCGTTTAAACGGCTCTATTAGAAGTATTTTTTTCTTTCATGTTTCGTACTTTTAAAGTCATTTCTGGTTGACAAAATCAAAATTTCTTTTCAAGGAATTGTACTGTCATGTGGTTTTGTTATCTTAACCAACATCAAATCAAATGTTGACAAATATTTACAGCTTCTGCTTACAAACAGTCTTGCTAAGCGTATCAACATTAATTAACTCGAAACAGCCAACAAATATTTTTCATTCCTTCATTCCTTCCTTTCTTACTAACATTACTGACAGCGTATAAAATCATACGCAAAGAAGAGGAGCTCTCAGCTCCTTTCCCTAAAAGGAAATGAAGGACCAGTTTTGCTAACATACAGTGTGCCAGTGTTGCTCTCCTTTATTTTGGTTGCTGTGACAGCGTAACAAAATCGTTGACCACGTGATATTTTATTTCAATGACCGCAAATATGGTTGGCAATGTCTAACCGAAAAACAAAAGGTAAAGGATCCCACACACACTGTTATACTTACACTTACAGGCCAAAGGTTGGCAAGTAAATCAAACCTTTTTTGCCACCTACAGTGGCAAATACACAAAAAGACACAATGACGACGACGGCTATGCATACACAACAGTGACAATAGTAAGCAAGAAATGAAAAAGAAGGCAACCGAGTTTTAGGGATTTACAACCGTAATTGAGTTTTATATCGCCTGTGCTTGGTAGTGAACTATTTCTCTTCCCTTAATTTTTTTTTTCGTACGTAAATAAACAAAATCCTCCTATTTAATACCAGCCATCTAGCTTTCAATTGTGTTTTCTTTCATTCATTTACCTGAATAAATTTTAATTCTTTATTCTTTATATTTTTTATATTTTTTTATATTTTCTATGTATTTTAATTTTTAATTAAATTAATGAAGTGACTACTATGCCTGCCTGCAATTCCAGCACAACACAATAAAAATTCCATTTTCATTGAGGCTTTTATGCGCATCATAAAACCGATATTAACATAATCAAAGGGGGCTTATAAAATAAAAATGAAAATGAAAAATACTGACTGACCGACCACACATCCAACTATGTAAACTGAAACTACCACCATGCCATACCATACTGAAACAGTCAAACATTTTTTTTTTATTAATTTCTCTTTCTTTTTTATAACTTAATTAATATTTAATTTCAAGTAAAAAACAAAAAAATAATTCAATAAACACTGGCAAGAGACACAAAAAAAAAAACAAAAAAGAAGTGAATTTTGAGGCGGATTATTCACATTCTCAGGCAGCTGAAATTAGAAAATGAAAACGAAAATAGTTTTGATATCATTTAGAAGGTTATAAAAACTTAAATTAAAACATATTTTCTCGTCTTTATAAAAAACAAAAAATACTCTTAAACACACAGAACTGGGGTGGTTTTTATATCAAAGGCAGCAAAGGTTTTAGGGCGGCTTCCAGGTTAAAGAAATTCTTCTGTAGGCATTCAGTTTTACAGCGTTTAAAGCTATCGTTTTACACACAAGAAGGTAAGTTGTCATATCAAATAAGAAGCTAACAGTGGGTCCTTACATTCCAGAAGTATTTCGTTAAGCATCGGTTTATAGGACACATGAATTCGCCATAGTCTAGTAGGTTGTGAGTTGACTTATTAGACGTAAAGCCAATGTTTGAGCCCCAGGCCAGACATCAAAACAAAATAAAACAAATATTGCTTCGGCGATTTTCTCTCACTAGATTTCTGTTAAAAACTCTGTGAGTAAATAAAATTGCCACGGAAAGTTTCTTGAAAGAAATCTGTCGTTCGGAGTCGACTTTAAACCGCTCATGTATAAAATTAACACACACAACATAAATGGTGTGCGAAAGTAGGTTAATAATTCAGACTGAAAGGTTTGAATGAACAATTATGTATGTATAGGACACTAACATATAGTAAGGTTCTAAGGCAAACCTATCACGTTACGTATAATAGGCAGGCTGACCACTTCAATGTTTGCTGAATGCAGGTCTGATGGCAACTCAATGCTGTTTGGATGGCTGGATGTACTTCGTATATTTTGTGATTTATTCAAATAGCCAAATTACGGTTAAGTCCCTAACGATGGTCTTTCAACGTCAGTACATACATAATTTGCGTTTCAACCCTTCAGTCAGGATTACGATCTAGTTTCTTACACCATCTATGTTGTGTGCGTAAATTTTTATACCTAAGTGGCAAGACTTACAGTTTATGTTGACTCCCAACGACGGTTTTTGCAAAGCTT
Source organism: Sarcophaga peregrina (assembly GCA_014635995.1). Classification (NCBI taxonomy): domain Eukaryota; kingdom Metazoa; phylum Arthropoda; class Insecta; order Diptera; family Sarcophagidae; genus Sarcophaga; species Sarcophaga peregrina. Next base: position 7,244,820 of record CM025791.1, read on the forward strand.
TTCATGGCAATTTGTATTTACTCTCAGAGCCATAAATCTGATGAGAGGAAACCGCCAAAAAATATTCTTTTCATGTTTTCGTTTTGATGTCTGACCTTGGGTTTGAACCCGGGCCTTTTGTATAATAAGCCAACACATTACCTATTAGACTACGGCGATTTCAACATTAGTACTCGTCCTTGAATGAAATGCCGAGTATTTCTGACTATTACGCTATTCAAAGGTTCCGGTGCTGATGAGCTAGCTGGTTACATCCAGTGCAAATATATATAACTGCATCCCTTCAGTCAGGATTACAATCTAGCTTCTTACATCACTTATGTTGTGTCCGTTAATTTTTTACATAAGTGGCGGGACCTATAGTTTAGAGTCGACTCTGAACGACAGATATTTTGAGAAACTTTTAACATGAGTTTTTCTATTTGAGTTAATGCCAGAAATCTTCTGAAAGGAAGTCACAGAAGAAATCTTTTTTTCATATTTTCGTTTTGATGCCTGAACCGAGGTTTGAACCCAGGCCTCACATATAATAAGCCAATACACTACCTATTAAACTATGGGCGTACGATCCAGTATGGAGCTTGTAAGTCGACGATATGTTACAGGACATAGGTATTCCGATTAAATTGAGAGAGCGTATGTGCAATATGAAGTCGCCGTGGTCTAGTGGGTAGTGTGTTGGCTTATTAGACAAAAGGCCCGGGTTCAAATCCCAGGTCAGACATAAAAACGAAAAAATATTTCTTTGGCGACTTCCTCTCAGCAGATTACTGGCAAAGACTCTGAGAGTAAAAATTGCCATGAAAAGCTTCTCAAATCTGTCGTTCGGAGTCGACTTTAAACTGTAGGTCCCGCCACTCATGTATAAAATTAACGCACACAACATAAGTGGTGTGAGAAGCTAGGTCGTAATCATGACTGAAGGGTTGTAATGGCCAATTATGTATGTATGTATGTATGTGCAATATTGTTGGACTCTGCTGGACACGTATGGATATGAGAAGGATAAATTCACTACTGTCCTTAAATCGCATGGCTATTCGTCTCACAATAGAAATTCTTACGGACCATTGTTCTTTTTGTACGTATTCTGAAACACTTGGCATTGACTTGTAAAGGAATTATGGATCTGACGATGAATAGGCTTTCTTTCACCTGAAATGTTTGTGTTCTATACTTGTTTTCGACCTCTTACTTTCTGATATGCAGGTCTGACAGACAGATCTCTTAAAATAAGGGTTGCTGCAATAGAGGTTGGTTTCTTCTAGGGCATCTTTAATCTCCGGACTGAAATATTAATTGTGGTATCACAATGAGCCTAGTCATCATTTCTACGATCCTACGGACTCCAAGCGGAGTTTGTGTTTAATTTGAATGCTATTGTTAATCGCAAGCAGATACGAGAAATATGTTTCCAATGCTATTTCTTGAGTCAAGTGGAATAGAAATTATGGGAATATATGCCAAGAGATATTTTTCTTCCCGAGACTGTCAACTTCATCTTTCCATTTCATAAATAAATTCATTTGTTGTAAATTGTAACCAAAAATTATCAAGTTTTTGCATATATTGTTGCAAATTGAAGTGTATTGCCTCTGCCAATCGATTAATTCCATGAATTTTATACACCAACAACAGTAATAAAATTGTAAAAAGTTGTGTAATTTGTATAACCTTTGGCTTTCTGTAATAGCCAGAACTAAAGCTAATCTGCTCTGTTTATCTGCATTATTAGCGGTAAACAGCTTCGTAATACAACCCTTGAGATGGAATATAAGAAATTAAAAATAAATTGTTATTGCAGTTAAGAAAAGAAATATGAAAAGATAAAGGAAAACGTACATACTGTCCCCAGAATTAGCATAACAAGTCCTATGCAAACGATGCTAACCAAAGGGGGAGACCTACGTAAACATATTGGACATGACATAAGAACTTGACTGAAAAGACACATTCATGCCATGCCACACAATGCCATCCGTCCGTATGGTACGACTGCATGTCAGTTGATTTGTAACGCGCTGTTGAAAGTTGAAAATATTTTTTTTTTAATTTTTTTTTTTTTAAGTAATAAACTATAAAACATTTGCATATTTTGTTGTTTTGTTTTATATTTAATTTATAACCTGTTACGAAAACTTAATTTACCATGAACCATACGAAAAAATATTAGCTTAGCAGCAGAAAAAAAGGTGTTAAAAGAGGGTAAAAAACACAACAAAAAAAAAAACAGTGAATGAATTATTTTAAATAGGAATTAAAGAAAGTAAAAAAGAAAGACAGAAAAAAATAAATTTCTGATAAAAAATATTTATAGTCGAGCACAAAAGCTGCTAATTATTGAAATGCTCCGCATAGTTTTTTTTTTTTTTTTAATTCATTTTTTAATACAATTTTCACTCAATTCAAATGTAATACATGGCGACATAATAATAAAAATTTATAAAAAAAAAACAACAACAATAACAACTTAAATTAAATAAAAAACATCAAATGAAACACAAAAAAAAATGTCATAATCAAAATCATTAACAGAAACAGAAATAAAACAAATGAAATGAAGAAAAAAAAGAAACAAGAGGACAAAAACGAAATGAAATTAAAATGCAACTGCAGTATTTTAGTTTTTTTTTATTTTTTTCAAACAAATGCCAACAACATTAAATTAAATGCGGCAATAATACTAACGACAACAACAACAACAACAACAACAATCTGCAACTGTTACAACAACACAAAAACATAACATGGCAAACGATGTGTTGACATAGATTGATATCGAAACGCAATGCTGCCTTAGCGAATTGCATGTGACAAAAGACACGCTGACGGACGACTGAACGAGACTCATTATAACAACACATATCCGTATATACTTACATAGGCATACATACATATGTATTTACTGCAAATAAAATAGGCATCAGGACCTATTGCTGGTATTCGTGTTCCCAGGATCCTGTTTATATATTCCCTAGAACCACATGGGAGTACGTTATATACAATTTTCAATATAAAGGCGATCTCCTAACTTTCTACGGGATAGTTGTAATTCCAATCTGGGATATGTTGCTTAAGGATAGAAAACAGTAAAGGTTCATGAGCGACAAGCAATCCTCTAATGGATTCCGTTTGAAAGCTTCCAAGTTCTCGGTTTGCATATTTACTTACAAGACACGCCATTGAAGAAGGCATGGATGGGCTCTGCATACAAGGTGAATATATTAAGCAGTAGGAAACTTTTGATCTTCTGACCCAGTACATAATATTTCTCAGGAAGACTTTGTAAAAGTCCCTGTTTTTAGCCCCATATAGAATAGCACGCGAAATAAACAGGTTTATGTAGAATAGCATGCGACATAAACGAGTTTATAAAGAATAGCATGCGATATAAACTAGTTTATAAAGAATAGCATGCGATATAAACTAGTTTATAAAGAATAGTATGCGATATAAACTAGTTTATAAAGAATAGCATGCGATATAAACTAGTTCATAAAGAATAGCATGCGATATAAACCAGTTTATAAAGAATAGCATGCGATATAAACAGGTTTATACAGAATAGCATGCGATATAAACAGTTTATAAAGAATAGCATGCGATATAAACAGGTTTGTATAGAATAGCAAGCGATATAATCAGGTTTGTATAGAATAGCATTCGATATAATCAGGTTTGTATAGAATAGCATGCGATATAAAGAGGTTTATATAGAATAGCATAAGATATAACAGATTTATATAGAAAAGTATGTGTTATAAACAGGTTTAAATTGTCATGAAAAGTTTCTCAAAAGTCTCTCGGCGTCGACTTTAAAATGCACACACATATCATAAGCGGTGTGAGAGCCTGACTTTAAGGACCAAGTATGTACGTAAAAGCGGAAAACACCACAGTAATACTGTAGATTATTATTTAAAATATTTGGATTTATTTAATCTTTATCTTAGAAACCCGTTTAGAAATCTTGAATATCCTGGTATTGCCATTAAATACTGTTTCAATAACTACTATTTACTTTACATTGTTAACAAATTCCTTTTAAATTCCTTTCATGATTTCATTATCAATTATTATATTCTTAAATCTGCCGCCTGTCGCCTTAATTGTATTCCTTATCTTAACGACTACCACTTAAACTTAAACTACTACTACCACTTTGTGTTGGTGCTGCTGCTGCTGCTGTTGCCACCATTAACGTCAACATTTTGGCGGCATTTTTAGCGTTAATTACAGGGCAAAGGATATAAAAAAAAAGTTTTTTTTCTTTTCTGTTTTTTGCTTCTGCTGTTGTTGTATTGTTTTAGTTACTCACAGTTGTAGTTGTTGTGCAAAAAAAAAGGCAAGGTATGTATGTATAATTGCATTAAAAATTTTCAAGCAGTACGTTGTTAGTGAAGTAAATATTTCAGTCAGCCAGTTAACCAAACGAACCGATTAACTAACATTTCACAAATAAAAATAAAAAAAAAGAAATACAGGACATTTTCATTACAAGAAAAGCAAAGAAAAGAGAGGAAAAAAGTCGTCAGCAATAATAGTAAATGAATTCTACAATATTAATAATAAAACCAGTTAAAATTACAAACAGTGATGCCAGATGTTAGGAAAGTAAAAACTAAATATACATAGGTACATACATATGAATGTATTTACGCCAAATAAAGAATGATTCTCATGAAATAACATGAAACCTGTTTATATCGCATGCTATTCTATATAAACCTGTTTATATCGCATGCTATTCTATATAAACTAGTTTATATCGCATGCTATTCTATATAAACCTGTTTATATCGCATGCTATTCTATATAAACCTGTTTATATCGCATGCTATTCTATATAAACCTGTTTATATTGCATGCTATTCTATATAAACCTGTTTATATCGCATGCTATTCTATATAAACCTGTTTATATCGCATGCTATTCTATATAAACCTGTTTATATCGCATGCTATTCTATATAAACCTGTTTATATCGCATGCTATTCTATATAAACCTGTTTATATCAAATTCTCTATGAATCACTAAGAAATTGCTATGAAAAGTTTTCAGAACTGACACGTACAAAATTAATACACAAAGAGATTTAAACATCTAATTTGTTATTCCGATTAAAGGGTTGTTAAGTCTCAAAGTAGACCTTTTGATCTGGCATCCCTGCATCGGTATCATGTTTCCCTCTGTGGCAAAAGAATAGGTTCGTTCTGCAATATATTTTTTTGTTTTTGCTGTGCTTTTGTATTACATTTGCAATATAATCAGTTACAATTACAGAACAATTTATACACTGTTGTTGTTGTTGCTGGTTGTTTTAGCAATTTTTTTTTTGTCTTCTGTTTTGACACAGAACTAGTATTTCTATAAAACAAAGCAAAAAAAAAAAAAAAAAAAAATTACAAAAAAAGTGTAGAAAAACTTGCAACATGTAGAGAGAATTATTATGGCAGTTGAAAGAAGTAATGATTAGTACTTGTTAATGGACTGCAACTGAAGGTACAATGACCAGTTAATTGGAAGGGTTGGCATTTTTCAACATTATTTTTAATGATATATTTTGCATGTGATTATTAACAACAAAAAAAGTATAGAAAACATATCACAAATGCACAAATGCTGACAACAATAGGTAGCAGAGTTTTGCAAGATCTCGAAGGTATCCCATTATAATTGGAATATTTTTAAGGATGAAATATGAAATTAAAACAATTAAATATTTATAAATAGTATAAACGATTTATCCCCGAATAAATTTGAACTGTTTTTGGGTTTTCCAAAAAATATTTCTACCCTTCAATTCATATATAATGTGGGCATTGCATGTCTCCTAGCCGATAAAGATCATTGATTGATTGCTTTCGTCATACAAATAATTTTAATCATAAAAATGTATTTATCTGGGTTAAAACTATTTTTGAAACCAATATTCCTTAAACTCCATAACCCTTACAAGCTTTTATTCCCTACCTCTCGCTCTCCCCTTTAACCTCCTGTTTAATTTAATGTTCGCGACATTGCGTTGGCCAACACTTAACGTTTGACGGAAATTTGCAATTGTGGCCAGGAACTTTTTATTACAGGCCAGGCAATATGCGTTAACACGTTTTTCTGTAATTATAATTATGACCACCTTAGTTTACGACTTTGAACATGTTAAAGCGTTAAAAGTAAATAAAGGCCTGCGGCTGTAACATGAAATTTTTCGGCCAAATGTCAGGAAACAATTGTAACAATGCCTATTTAAATTTATCGTTAAATTAATAGAATTTTTTTTTCGGATTTAATTGCTCTTATTTCATATTTTGTTGTTTTACTCTATTGCAGGCGGATGTTTCCCACTGTACGCGTGAGTTTTTCCGGCCCATTGCGTCACATGCAACCACCCGATCGTTATGCTGTTTTAATTGACATCATACCCATGGATTCGAGACGTTATCGCTATGCTTATCATCGTTCTTCATGGCTAGTGGCTGGTAAGGCTGATCCGCCACCACCCGCACGTCTATATGCCCATCCCGATAGTCCGATTAGTGTGGAGGCTCTAAGGAAACAAGTGGTTTCATTTGAAAAAGTGAAATTAACAAACAACGAAATGGACAAAAGTGGGCAGGTAAGTAAAGATAACGGTTGGACACTCTTCTTTGGGGGGGTTTCTTAAGTCTCAGGAATAAGTCACAACTTAAACCAAGTTATCGTTCAAATTCCAATAGATTTGTCTGCCCAAGTCATGGAATATTGGTCATTATAAATGTGATCCAGTCAGAAGAGACCTGGCGGACATTTGAAAAAAACAAATAAAAATTTCTTTGATATCTCACACGCACTTTGTTTAAACAAAATTTAAAGATAGGAACCCTTAAATGAATAATTGTCAAATATCGGGTCCGCCATCTAACGTTTCTTTTCAACTAGTGCTTATTTCGTAAATGGTAACACTTAACTTATGTCTGATTTGAACTAATTATCTAAGTTTTATCCTTCCGCTGAAGGTTGGTTGGTTGGTTGATCGCGTTTTCGCTTCGCTAAGTGGGCCTGCGATCGGCTTTTCAGATGAAGTTCATTTTGATCTTGTTGTATTTGGGCCACAGAAAACCCGCACGCATACATTGAAAAGCCGACGCACTCAGAACGAGTTTCTGTTTGATGCTGATATTGGTCCAGAGGCATAATTGGGCCATTTTTTTCGAAAATGAGCACGGAGTGGCCGTTGCAGTCAATGGCGATCTTTATCGGACCATGTTGACCGAATTTTTGTGCACAAAAATTAAAGAGGAGGATATTGGCAACATTTGATTTCAACAGGACAGCGTTATGTGCCAAACAGCCGAAGCTATACTCGATGTTTTGCGCCCTATTTTTGAAGGTTGAATTATCAGCCGCAGAGCTGATGCTGTTTGACCACTTCTGAGCTGCGATTTGACACCGCAGCCGTCAAAGATAAGCGCTACGCCGACAAGCCAGAGACAATTGACGGTTTAAAGGAAAATTTTCGTGAAGAAATTGGTGAAATACAGCGCACACAATCGATAATGTGCTTAAAAATTGGACTATTGGACTCAAAATTGGCTATTCCATGGCCAGCCGAGGCAGCCATTATTAACCGTAAGGATTGTACTTTGAAATAAAAAAATAAATTTGAGAAGACTTTCAAAAAAAAAGTTATTTGGCGGTCCCTATATTTCAATAGAACAACATTTCCAGCCTAATTGAACCATAAAAAACGTATCCTTTTATATTCTCTAAATACCTTAAACTTGTATTAAATATTTGTTTTTTGTTTCTTCTTTAAAATCATTTTTATTTCAGATTGTTTTAAACTCTATGCATCGCTATCAGCCACGTATACATTTGGTGCGGCTGTCACATGGCCAAAGTATACCGAATACCCCAAAGGATTTACAGGAAATGGATCATAAAACTTTTGTATTTCCAGAGACGGTTTTTACAGCAGTAACGGCATATCAAAATCAATTGATTACCAAATTGAAAATCGATTCGAATCCTTTTGCTAAAGGTTTTCGTGATTCATCACGTTTGACTGATTTTGATAGGTAAGCCAAGCAAGTCCACTCTCATAGAAAATATTTCAGCAATAAAAATTAAAAAAAAAAAATAAAAATTTAGAAAAACAAAAGGGGGAGTAGTTAAAATAAAAATTTCTAAAAAAAAAATGAAGCAGAAGAAGAAGAAAAAAAATTTTGAAAATTTCCATCAACATCGTGTACAATTGCTTTCATTTTAAGCAACTAAAAATTCACATTTAATTGCTGTGGCATGCAGCATGCTGCACGGTGTACACTGCTTTTAAAACAAAAAACAACATGACTTTGTTTTACTGTTTTGTTGTTGCAAATATTTGCTTGGAGTTGTTATTATTGCCACAGATTAACAACTGCATTACGATACTCAACCAACAAAACAAAAAACAAAAAAAACCAAGTTTTATTGGCATATAGAACGACTGACTTTGTGTTGTTTGTTGGTTGCTTTATTCCTTAATTAAGGGTGTTTCTCTTTAGTTTTTTTTTTGGTTTTTTCTTTGTATTTTTTAGCCATTATTTGCCAAAAAGAAAGAGATGAAAGGAGCAACATTTTTTACCATCATTATAAATTTTCTAAAAATATACCATCTTCGTTTCATTTTCTTCTTCTTCTTTTTGGTTTTTGGTTCATTTTGATCTTGTTGTATTTGGGCCACAGAAAACCCGCACGCATACATTGAAAAGCCGACGCACTCAGAACGAGTTTCTGTTTGATGCTGATATTGGTCCAGAGGCATAATTGGGCCATTTTTTTTCGAAAATGAGCACGGAGTGGCCGTTGCAGTCAATGGCGATCTTTATCGGACCATGTTGACCGAATTTTTGTGCACAAAAATTAAAGAGGAGGATATTGGCAACATTTGATTTCAACAGGACAGCGTTATGTGCCAAACAGCCGAAGCTATACTCGATGTTTTGCGCCCTATTTTTGAAGGTTGAATTATCAGCCGCAGAGCTGATGCTGTTTGACCACTTCTGAGCTGCGATTTGACACCGCAGCCGTCAAAGATAAGCGCTACGCCGACAAGCCAGAGACAATTGACGGTTTAAAGGAAAATTTTCGTGAAGAAATTGGTGAAATACAGCGCACACAATCGATAATGTGCTTAAAAATTGGACTATTGGACTCAAAATTGGCTATTCCATGGCCAGCCGAGGCAGCCATTATTAACCGTAAGGATTGTACTTTGAAATAAAAAAATAAATTTGAGAAGACTTTCAAAAAAAAGTTATTTGGCGGTCCCTATATTTCAATAGAACAACATTTCCAGCCTAATTGAACCATAAAAAACGTATCCTTTTATATTCTCTAAATACCTTAAACTTGTATTAAATATTTGTTTTTTGTTTCTTCTTTAAAATCATTTTTTTTATTTCAGATTGTTTTAAACTCTATGCATCGCTATCAGCCACGTATACATTTGGTGCGGCTGTCACATGGCCAAAGTATACCGAATACCCCAAAGGATTTACAGGAAATGGATCATAAAACTTTTGTATTTCCAGAGACGGTTTTTACAGCAGTAACGGCATATCAAAATCAATTGATTACCAAATTGAAAATCGATTCGAATCCTTTTGCTAAAGGTTTTCGTGATTCATCACGTTTGACTGATTTTGATAGGTAAGCCAAGCAAGTCCACTCTCATAGAAAATATTTCAGCAATAAAAATAAAAAAAAAATAAAAATTTAGAAAAACAAAAGGGGGAGTAGTTAAAATAAAAATTTCTAAAAAAAAAAAATGAAGCAGAAGAAGAAGAAAAAAATTTTGAAAATTTCCATCAACATCGTGTACAATTGCTTTCATTTTAAGCAACTAAAAATTCACATTTAATTGCTGTGGCATGCAGCATGCTGCACGGTGTACACTGCTTTTAAAACAAAAAACAACATGACTTTGTTTTACTGTTTTGTTGTTGCAAATATTTGCTTGAAGTTGTTATTATTGCCACAGATTAACAACTGCATTACGATACTCAACCAACAAAACAAAAAAAAAAACCAAGTTTTATTGGCATATAGAACGACTGACTTTGTGTTGTTTGTTGGTTGCTTTATTCCTTAATTAAGGGTGTTTCTCTTTAGTTTTTTTTTTGGTTTTTTCTTTGTATTTTTTAGCCATTATTTGCCAAAAAGAAAGAGATGAAAGGAGCAACATTTTTTACCATCATTATAAATTTTCTAAAAATATACCATCTTCGTTTCATTTTCTTCTTCTTCTTTTTTGGTTTTTGGTTTATTTTTATTTTTTTTTTCATTTTGATTTGCAACAATTACGTGCTATTTTAATAGGCTACCGAAAGTGTTGAATGTTCATTGGCAACAAAATGTATGGATCTCATCGACTGTAATAATTTCATTCAATCTTGCACAGTGGGAAGGAATGTAAAAAAGAGTTTTTTTAATGAAACTTGAAGGCTTACACAACTACACAGTGGGCCACTTGACAAAAAATATTGTTACGGAAATGCTTTGCTTTGTTTTACTTTTACATCGCTTAACATTAAAATTATAATAAACACTAGCACAAAAAAAAAAAAAATGTTAAACAAGTAAACAAAAATACAACAACAAACACTATAAGAATAAATGTAAACAAAATACACAAAACAGCAATAATGAAACAACGATGTTTACATTTATAGAGATTTGGAGAAGGCGAAGTCATGAGCATTCGCCTTCAAGGACATTCATAAAACTGTTTACCCTGTCATGTAAAAATCAAGGCAAATCTGGCGAGTTAGTAAGTAAAGTTCAGTTAGTCCTGTGTAAAGACGGCGGTGTGTTTAATGAAAGTAATTGTGGTTTGAAGATCTCCGTTACAAAGTTTTGACGACATAATTGTTATTGTTTATGTAAAGGGTATAAACAGAGGAATAACAAAGAAAAGTAATTGTTGTTGTTTACATCAAGTTGTGAACAGTGGCACGCAGAATTGTGTAAAAAAAGTCACAATTCAATGAAAACTAAACACAGATTGTTTTTTATTTTAAACGTTTATAAAAGGTAAAAACGTAACAATATCGTAAACATTTTTTTTCAATTACTGTTAAAGACGAGGTCTAATTACACTACTATGTTGGATTAATTTAGAACGTAAAAAGGAAATTTTTGAACGACATTACATTGTGGAAGAGAATGGTTTAGTTTTTGTATGAAGAGTTCAAATGTACTCGTGGAAAAATTATGTAGAAAACTTAGGAGCTGACAATTTTCTTTTGAAGAAAGAAAGAAAAGGAGTTCAAGTCCTACATTATGTTATCAAATTCTGATCAACAAATATCCAAGTCATCTTTATCTGTAGATAAATATCATTTGCTGATACCCACTGCACATTTCCTTCATACAAAAATTTCCTGGAACGGAAGCGTATATCACATAAAATTGCCAAAAAATTAGCGTATCTAACAGCGAATTGCTGAATAATCTGGCTAATATTCTTCAACCGCTGCCTAAAACCAATAATCCGCATCTTTTGGCCACCTACTTCAACGAGGGACTATAGTGGGAAAATGGGCAAAGAAAGCAAAAAGTCCGATGCGAAAATTGTATGCTACCCAGCGATAGTATTACAAGAACCGTGAGAATAACAAAAACAGCAAAGCTTACAATGATTTACGATTTGACTGAGACAAAGACCGATAAATGGAAATGGCATACGATCGTTGAAGGTCTATAATTCTTGTAGGAATCATAACTAGAATACTGAGGCAACAAAAATATCATATTTCAGCCGTATATCGTCCAAATCAAAGTTGTATGTGTATTGTATGGTGTATTCATATTTAACATTGGCAAACTACCATTTCTGCTTAATGTATTGAATGATTGCGTAAAAACACGAGGTCGCGTAGCAGGCATTGGAACCTAAGCTAGTTTCCTTTTCTTCAAACTAATTTATCATAACGTGTAACGTGATGTTGTTGTGGGCAAAAATATTTGATTATCCACAATCAAACTATTAGATAAAATGCTTTATAGTTGGCGTTTTGGGCATAATATCAGAGGATCAAAAGTTTAGGGAAGTTAAAGTACTGTCCCCATGTAACTTTCCTATTTTAACAACCGATTTTTAGAATTTTGCTTTGTTGTTAATTTATCACGATGTGAAAAATCGCTTCTCGTTAAAAGTAAGAAGAATCATTTAGTAAATGCCCCCCGCTTTATGGTAATTTGACCCACTGTGCATTCATCACTTTCTGAAATTAAACAAATCATAATCATCACAACAGAAAACAATAAAAAAAAACTTTGAAAAAAAAGAGAAAGAGAGAAATATTTTTGAAATGAAACACGCATCAAATTTAGTTATGAAAAGGTATCAAAAAATACTGGCATTCGTTTATATCCATTAAATGACGACCACCAACCAGACCCAGAGCCAAAGACAGAGACATGCAGGCATCAACAGCCAAAAAAAATTTGTTTTACTTTTCATCTCTCTGTATAACACTAAAGACCATGCAGGTGTAAGGCCAAAGAAAAAAAACTGAAAATCTAAGAGAATAATTTGTATTAAAAACCGGGAGTTTTTTTTTCAACAAAACCCTTTTTCTCACTTCTACACAAGGCAACAAAGATAAAAAGAACAAAATGTTGCATGAATTTCTTAGGCTGCCAAAAAAATACAAAAAAAAACTCATCATTAATGAAAAATAAGAAGAAGAAGAAAAAAGTAAAGTAAAGTAAAGTGAAGTGATGGTGGTAATGATTATGCCACACTGTAAATGTATTGGTGGTGGTGTGGTGGCCGGTTGGTCGGTTGGTCGGTCAGGCGGCATTGGAAAGCGGCGGTAGTGTTTAAAGTAGACTAAATTATAGGTCGGCATGTTTAACTTTGAAATAATATTCGTACATGAAAACACGATAATAATGAGTAAATGTTCAAATAACTTTAAAAAAAAAAAACATTTTCTTCTTTTTCTTATTGTTGTTGTTTGTTGCTGTTAACGTTTTGGGCCATATTATTGTTTTTGTTAACGTTTTCCAGTGCAATTATTACGAGCAAATGAACAAAAATATGGTAATAAATGCCGACCAGAAAAATAAGAACAAAACAGCCAACAACACAGCGTTTGTAAATGAGAATAGAAGAACTAAGAAATTAACCCTTTAGGGTGGTTATTGCTTATTATGCTTGTTTTAACAAGAGCAAAAACATTGTTATTAAATTTTCATTTCATTCTTCTTTTTTTTTCGTTTCCAGAGATCCCATGGATTCATATCTTTTCGAGCAACATTTACGTTCACCATTGAGATTTTTTCCGGATCCCTTGATGCAACAACTTTCACCTCAAGAAGCTGATGCAGCCTCGCTGGCTTTCATTGAAAAGGCACGCCAGCATTTACAAATGTTTGGACGCTCTCCCTATACAGAAATGCTTTTACCTCATCTCTATCAAAGGCCACCTACAGCGGCGGCTATAAATGCCTTCAATATTGGCATGTGGCAGCAACAGTGGCCTCAGTTGACCGCCGGTTTTCTGGCAAATCATCAGGCCGCTGCAGCCCAAGCGGCAGCCAATGCAGCAGCAGCTGCGGCAGCTGCTTCCAGGACACCGCCACCACCAGGTCCACCACCACCGGCTACTACGCCTTCGTCATCCGGTTCGGCTTCACCGGACTTAAGAAGCAAACATTATCATCGTTTTAGTCCCTATACTGTACCCCAGCATCAAGCAGCACAACAAACGCAACAGCAAACGCCACCACCCTCTCAAAGTCCAACAAACTGATAGAATTCCTAAATTCATTATATAAAATGCCCAAAATTCCTTTGTTCTACCCTACTTTCCAAGAAAAAAAAAAAACAAAAAGTGCAATCGTTTTATAAACAAAAAAGAAAAGAAAGAAAGAAAGAATTTTTGTTAAATTTAAAATATTTTCAAATTGTGTATTATTTATTTATTATTTCAAAAACTCTCCCCTACCCTTTACCTCCCCCCCTTTCCCAATTAGTACAGTATTAGTTTAATAGTTTAAAACAATTATAAACAATAAATAATGTGTGATGTAAAGAAAACAAAAAAATTGAATTAAAATAAAACAAATAATATTCGTATCGTATAAATAAATGAAAATTGAAAATAGAAATGAAAATCAAAAAATGAAAACAAATTAATATAAATTTATGTAAATAAAACAATAAATTCCGTAATTATTAGAAAATAAAATAAACGCAAGCATTCTAATTGTAAAACTAAATCCCTCCTCCTAAAAACTCCAATATATTACACCCCCAATGGCTGCTCCATAGCCTGCCTGCCTGCCAGCAGAAGGCTTGTTAAAGCGTGTGTATGTAAACAAAAAAAATCAGAAAAAACCATGGAAAATTGAGGAAAATTGTTAATTTGCTTTTTATCTATCTGCATAGTTTTGTTTGTTTTTTTATTTTATTGTTTTTTTTTTTAAATTAATTTTGAATATTTTAAATATTTATTTTCACTTTAATTTCAATTGTTTTCTGATTTTCTGGTCCACCCCCTCCTCCTTCGAATTCTACAATTCGTAATTGAATTTTTATGTAACTTTAATTGTAATTGTAACTGTAAATGTAATTGCAAATGTAAAAAAATGTATTCATTTTTATTATTTACATCGTTCCTAATGTAAAACATCAATTCTAATTCTAATCCAATTAAAGATAATAAACATTCAGATTTTTTTTAATTTTTTTTATTTAATTTTAATTTTTTTTAGATAATTATTAAAATAATATTTTTTATTTTTTAGTTTTATGCAATTAATAAATGTTTATAAGCTAGACAACAACAAGAACAAACAACAAAATTATATTAAAACAAACAAAAAAAAATTGAATAAAAAAAAGAAAATTTGAGTTTTTAAAAGATGTTTTTATTAAACAATAACCTAGAAACCATAAAAGGTGTCATTGCTCCTTGAGAAACCTACATTTATAAATACATACAGTCACACAAATAATTATACGTACCCCCTCATAAAAATCATTTTATTTTTTGTAGAAAAATTTCTATACACTGGCGTCTGTAACGACACATTTAGTTAAATAAAGAAAAAATATTCCCAATATCTATGCATTTGTGACTGCAGTTTGTTTAAAACTGATATGGCTTCTCTTCCGAGTTTTTGCCTGAAACCTGCTGAAGCTTAGTCGGCAAAAAAATAATTTTTAATATTTCATTTTCATCGAGATGGCTGGCATGGGGTTTGAACTGTAGCCTCATGTCTAATAAGCCAATACACTACCTACTAGGGTATGGCGACTTCTACCCTAGAAAAAAAAACTCAATTTATAATTGAACTAGATGACCCGTGCGAATATTTCGCACCGTTAGTTGTCATTTTTGTAACATAAATTGAAAATATTTAATAGAAATTTTATTAAATGCTTTTATTAAATTTAAATGCTTTTTGCTATACTTCTTTGAATACAATGTTAGAGGTAATGACATGTGATCATCGTTAACTTTTTGCCCGTACGAATCCTTAATACAAACAAAAATATCTTTAAACATACGCACTCGAGAAAAAGCCACGTATAACTGCCCGGTGAAAAGACCGGTTCTGGTAAATACAATCCTAACTTTTGAAGGGTTTATTTATCGTCATAGCAAAAGCAACTTTCACAGGGAATTGTTTTCGTGTCATTCGGAAAGTCACAGTTGGATCAGAAGGTGTAAGGTTGATTTGGGGTATGAGGACAGTTTTATCGGTATGAATAATTTATGCTGATATTATGTGCTCTCCCAAGTTTGTTACGATTAGCCTGGTACCATTTATTAACCCATATTACTACACTTCATAAAACAAACAATGCCATGACAATAACGACATTACCAAAATGGCTTTTACAACTTTATATATTATTATGTAGGATAGCAATACAATTAAACGACCCTGTTTATCGCACTTGATCTAACAACTACTGCAAAGTATTGCCAAAACAGCTTTTTGCAACATAATATGCATACTATATATAACTGACTTAGTAACAAACGGCATTATAGTAAATAGCGGTATTGCCAGAATGGATTTTAATACATACTATATTATGTAGAACTGTATTACTATTAAGCGACCCTGTATTACCACACTTGAACAAAAACATATAATCATAATGACAACAGTATTATCTTGCAGTTCTAGATAAAACATAATTTTTATCAATGAAAATATTCATTTTTCAATTTCTGATTATTTTGATATAAGCTTTAAAATGAGATATTATTCATTAAATTTGATGCGGTTGTATGGGAGATATTTGCAACCGACAAAAAAAAGTGATTTAGAAATAATATATATGATTGGTTGGCTTTGTAAAATCGAGTGAATAATCAGACTATCTATCACATGTATGGCCTAGCTACCCTATCAATTGTTATACACGTGGGTATATATTTCCAAACGCCCTTACTAACTTCTCATGAAGGAAGCCCTCTATGTTAGGAGCTCAGTTATTTTGTCCTAATCACATCATTAATGTAGAATGCACATTTTCTATAGGACAGAGATCGTATTTTACTTTCTATAGAGAGCCTAGATCAATACCAAAAAATGAAAATGAAACATTTTATCAATGAACAATATACAGTCAAAGAAAAAGGTATACAGACACCTATGTATGTAGACTTCTTTTTCGTTGATTTTTACCAAATTAAAAAAGATGTTCTGGAGTTGTTTAAGGCATTTATAATCACGAATGTTTAAAGAATAAAACGAATATGAAAAAAATATTGAGGAAAAAATAAAAATTAGCGAGAAAACTTTTATAAGTACCATAGGACCTACACATTTTCTTCTCGCGTTGGCTACGTTTTTTTTTTTTTGCATTTTACGCCTCCAATAACAGCTCTAACAGATCGTCATTAGGTTTTTTTAAGCGTCCAATACGCATCATTCTATGGCTTTCAGATGATTACCTCATTCATAAAGGTATTTCTGTGAAATGTATTAAAAATCATTCAAAGATTCGCATTTCATTTATACCCTTCAAAGGTCATGGCCTAGTGTACTTGTTAAAGTACCTCAATTTTCTGTTGTGGTCCTTCATAATTTCAATAAAATAAGGCTTCATTCCGGCTGCAAATAATCCCTCAAGAAACTGTTGGACCCACCCAGCAACTGTCTTCACAATGGGGACAGCTTTGTGATAGAGCAGAATTCCATAAATAATCGTACATCACTGCGTGGGTGTTGTTTTATGATAATAACTGACGGTAAGCCTAACATTCTAGGTCCTGCTGCGTTATAGCACTCACATCAGTGTATTTTGTATTCCTGGAAATAGTATACCAGTATAGACATATTCTGCTTTTAATCAAGGGTAAGGATGGATTATTTGAATGGCGACTGCGTTAGTGAAGTTCAGTCAGTCTTGTGTGATGAAGAAGAATCTCCATTACAAAGATCTGTCGAATAATTAGTTAGTAATTGTTATTGTTTATGCAAAGGGTATAAACAGAGGAATAACAAAGAAAAGTAATTGTTGTTTTTTACATGAAGTTGTGAACAGTGGAACACAGAATTGTGTAAAAAAACTCAGAATTTAATGAAAACTAAACGCAGATTGTTTTCTATTTTATTTTAAACGTTTTTAAAAGGTAAAAACGTAACAATATCGTAAAAAATTTCTTTTAATTACTGTTAAAGACCCATTGCACATGGTAGAAACTCTTCAGATTTTTATGCGATAAAGCCTACATCTAAAAGCTGCACACAGCTGACTTCCTGGATATCTCCAATTGAGTCATCTTAAAAGATTTGATGTTCTTTCTTTGATGTAGAGATTGCGAAGAGGCGAAATCATGAACATCCGTCTTCGAGAACGTTAATCAGACTGTTTACTTTCTCATATAAGACGGAGTTAGTAAAAGTTCAGTCAGTTTTGTGTGAAGATGTGGTGCGTTTGAAGAGAGTAATTGCGGTTTGAAGACTTCCGTTACGAAGATCTGACGAATCATTGTTTAGCGATTGTTATTATTTATGCAAAAGGTGTAAACAGAGAAATAACAAAGAAAAACAATTTTTGTTGTTTACATCAAGTTGTGAACAGTGGCACACAGAATTGTGCGAATAATAAAGAATTTTAATGAGAACTAAACACAGATTTATGTTTATTTTATTTGCAATCTACGTAACAATTATTTTTCTTCAGCTCCTGGTCAGTTTTATGCTTTTTATATCTTCTTTCTATGCGTCATCGTCACGTAAGGTTAACTGGAAGAAGTTATGGGACACATGCTTACTAAACGCACATCTGGGACATTTTTGAAGTGGTCTATGGTCTTATAGGAAAAAAAAAAAGGTTAAATTGTCTCAAATGTGCTATTTTATTAACACGAATTCTCTTCCCTTTCAACTCTTTCTCACAGTATTGAAAAGTTTTTCTATGAAAACCCTTTCTCATTGACCTCCATCATCAGCTGAATTCAGTTGAATTGAATTGAGTTTATTTGAGTTGATAAAGTAATTAATTAATGAAAAGATGTTTCACGTTTCAACCCTTTTTGTCTTTGCTGATGTTGTTTTTATTGTGTTTTGTTCATCATCGAATAAAAATTAATTGCTTACAATTCTTTAATGACAGTTATGGCTCATTGAGTAGTAAGAGAGAGGCTCTTCATTTCAACGGTAATTTATGACAAATTCAATGAAATGAAGACATCCATCCGTGAATAAACAAAATGCGATGTGTGATGTGAATTCCTTCCAATATCTACGCATAACGGCGGCATTACAATTATTTTTTGACATGTGCTTGTCTGTCAACTGACAACAGGAAAAATATTCGAAAATGGAAAACGGAAGGATGAGGAGTTTATGTAGTTAATGTTGGAAATTATAATTTATTTCTCGAATAGTAAGGAGGAGTATAAATTCCACATAGAATTGCTTTTTTAAGCATATAGCACATGCAAGGATCAAGTTTTTCTTTTTATTTATTGATATTGAGTTTGAATAATTAAATGTACAGTGATCCCTAGATTTACGTTGTTTCGATTAACAATATCAAAAATTTTGTTCTCTTCAACTTCGATTTGTGTTGTTTATAAACAAAATCAGGGGAATTCCTCTTTAAAGAAATTCAATACATAGAAAATTAAAATTTAATTAGTTTAGTTTTTAGTTTTTTTTGTAAAATGTACATAAATAAATGCATCTGATAGTATGAGTTATTTGGAATTCTTTTTACGTTGCTTCGATTTACACCGCCTTTTACCGCAACATTCTACGACGTAAATCGCGGGAATATTGTAATTTTTTTTTTATATTTTCCATAAAATCTTTAAAAATGTCAGTAAAAGCTCTAATTAAAATATAAAATAATAATTAAATTCAGTTCACTAGACCCTTAACTACGTTAAGACTCTATTATGGAATTATGTATGGAAAGGACATGCGATAATGTCTTCATTTGATTTAATATTCCTGGTGTTACCCAAATGATTGGGAAATTGAACAGTTTTCGAGATTTTCAAAGACAAAAAATTCAAATTAATTGTTTAGTTTATATAACTTGTAATTAAAATGTATTTAAAAAATCAATGAACCCCTCTGTTAGCGGTGGTTTTGGGCCCATAACAGGTGATAAATTTCTCTTTTGGTTTTTTAAAGGAAATTATGAAATAATTTTCTATTCAGAACCTTGTAATTAATATTGAAAATTTATTGTCTAAATGAAGTTATTAACTTAAAATGTGTAATTGTGTCATGGAGAAAGAATAATTATTGGATGGGGTTTTCATATTTTGATTAAGTTGTTATAAGGACAAGATTAAAAATCAATATTTTAAATATTAAATGAGAAACAGTTTTCTTTGTTCAAATTGAAGACTAAAAATTGTTTACATATGCAATCACGAGAGCGTTCATAGTTTCAGAATGACGCCGTCAAGAAATTTGATGCATTTTTCATGATTTCTGCACGAAAAAACCCAACACTGTCATACTTTCAATCAGGTACTCAATTGAAGCCACGATGGCAGACATGCGTGACCAGATGGTTTAGTGGTTAGTGTGCTAGTTCTTTAGTGTGAGAGCTGAAGATTCGAGCGAAACCTGAGGCTTTGGTCTGTTACACTGCACGAACAAACAATACCATGATCTTCAGGAAATAAATTTAGGGAAAAGAAAAAAACTGTTCAGAAGATACGTCAGATGGCTATGTATCTAAGAAATGTTCGGCCATTGATTAAAGGCACTGGTACTTGAATAGCTGCTGGGTTTTGAAAAGCCCAACCTGAGACTTCCGTGATATTGTGATGTGGTGGTTTACTACTCTGTCACAAATATTAGGTGAAATTTTTTTTGGATATATAGAGATGAGAAGAAACTATAGGTTTTAGAGTATTATCACCACCGTGGTAGTTTGGTGCACGGATCATATGGTAAAGCATTTCACAATATCATAAATTTCTGATAGCTTCTCATCGTGATAAAAAGTACATCTCAGTGTGTTAAGTCCATTGCCACAATATCAGCAGCATATGGCAACCCTATTATTCTAGGATTTGTTACAACAAAATAATTATCAGCTAGATAGTAGCAGCTTGATTAATAAAATTGAAGTAAAGAACAGAAAAATGGAAACTGAATAAGTAGATGCCTTGAACAGTCCCACTTTCCCCATAGAAATTAAAAGAATAACAATTTCTCTGACATATTCTGTTCGCTGTTGTACTGTTACGGTACTTTTCAATGGCCTTGGTTCAATTCTGAATTGATTTTAAGCAAACTAAGCGTCATAATACAAAAGGATTACGATATTTTCTCTTCAAAATATGTTTGTTTTCTAATAAAACAAGGTCAAGGCGTATTTATATAACAGGTGGGAGTATCTACACAGCTGATACGATTTCGATTGTCAAAATTTTGTTGTTTTTTTTTGCATTTTTCTTCCCATTGTCATTCTTCAGTCAGGAGTTTCTGGCAATCGAAGTAGATTTTATCATTTTTTTGCATTTGTCTTCCTATTAGCATTCTTCAGTGAGCTGTTTCTGACAATCGAAGAAGTTTTTACAAAATCAAAATGCCTGTTGTTTTTGCATTGTTGTACTTGTTGTAGAGGAGCTCCCAACTTCTATAAATCTGCCTTGAACAAGGTTTTATATTGGAACCCAATCGAATGGTTGGCAATCACCAATATTTTCTTACTCAACTTCTGGTATCGTAGTTGACAATAGTATCAGTTGGACTATATTACTAGTTGCTGAGCTAAGACCGAAGACTCGTACGTACCGATGAAGAACAATGAAGATAACTCCTTTGACTACCTCCAACTTCGTTAGGAATCCAGTTAGATTGTTGGCATACATAATTGGTCATTACAACCCTTCAGTCAGAATTTTGACCTAGATTCTCACACCATTTATATTGTGTGCGTTAATTTTATACGTGAGTGATGAGACCTTTAGTTTAAAGTCGTCTCTGAACGACGGATTTTTTTGAGAAACTTTTCATGCCAATTTTATTTACTCTCAGAGTTCTTGCCAGAAATCTACTGGGAGGCAGGCTACAAGAAATATTTGTCAAAATTTTCGTTTTGATGCCTGACCTGATATTGATACTTGACTGCGGCGACTGTTCAATTTGCTATGAAAAGAAAATTTGACATTTCATAACAAGTCATAATCAGGCATTTTTGTTTAAAATTTTTAATGTACAACTAGCCATCACGTAATTAGAATGTAATTGGATTAATGGGCTCATTCGAATTAAAGAGTTCTAAAGCGTTTCAAAGACAAACCATCGATCATTCTTGTTTACATTGTTAAATGCTATTGTATTACAATATTTAATTCGTTAATTCGTATGATTTATTATGAAATATTTTTTTCATATTTTTCTCACGCAATTTTGTTTATGGCCTTAAGCTTGATTTTTTTTTTTTTTGCTTTAAATATAAATATTTTAATAATAATTACATGGGGCTTTAAAATTTCAGCAAATATTTAACACACCATTTCAAAAGAAGACCTCCAATGTAAGATTGCTTATTAAAAACAAAAAAAAGTTTAAAATTATTAACAATTTTATGATGGAGGGCCTTTAAACATGAAACAGAGAAGAAACATTTTTAAATACGATTTAATAAAAGATTTATGACTTTACAACAGTGTTTGATTAAGAAAACAGAAACAAAAGAAGAAAAAAAAAGATCAAAAACGATCATTTAAACTGTGATCATTTAAAATCTCATATTTTTCGATATTTAAACGATTTAAAACAAAATGTTCCCATAATGGGAGAAACCTACAACACAAAAATATGAATGAATTTATGGCAGCCCTTTTAAAAATGAAGCCTTTTTTTTCGTTTTTGGTTACATTTTGATTTGATTTCGTTTTTGGGTTTCATAATTACCATTTTCTTGAGAAGTTTTTCTTGTCGTTGTTGTTTTTGTTTTAATACAAGCTGTCGTTATTTTTGTTCTGGTTTAAATAATAAAAAAAAAAACATAAAAACATAAAAAATATCACAAAAAAAGAAGAGAATTTTAAGTACAAGTACACACAACACTTTAATTATTTCCATTATTATTTACCATGATGTACTGCCACAGCAATGAAACAATGAACTTTAAAAAAATTTTAAATAAAAAACGGCAATATGGAGCGCAATCTACAATTTATGCGCCGTAGTCGTATTTTCGACACTAATTACTGGTTTTATGATGAAAAGGAAACACAGTTAAAAAAACAAAAAAAAAAATTATATGGAATGAGAATAAACTTATGAACGAATGAATGAACGAACGAACGAATTGCAACAAATAATAAGTAAAGTACACAGCAGAAGAAGTATGATTTTAAATTTTCTTATTTTTACTCCTCAATTTATTAAGATATAAAAATCCATCACCTTGTATTTATTCATATTTATTTACGTTACATACATACATACATACGTACAAACATATGTACATAGTTTACAGTATAAACATAATAATTCATATACGAGTACATGGGGACGTATGAAATTATACAAGAGACTGACTGGACATTTAAATGATGGTTATCAGTTGCGGTATTTAAAAATTATTTACAAAATTGTTAAGGCGAGAAAGAGTTTTGTATATACCGCAGGCTATATACAACATATACCCTACAGCGTTTGGGAACAATGGAGAAAGGATACTGTTTTTGGTGGAAATGTTTTTTTTTTTTTTAAGAAACAACCTTTAATAACAGCAATTGAGTGATAATCATTGATAATGTTTAACCAAAATTTCGTTTTTGAAACCATGCAACACGCAACATGTTGCTGAAACATGTTGCTGAAACATGTTGCTGAAACATGTTGCAGTCCGTAAATCTTACGTATGACTTTTCTCTTGAATACTCTCAAGGCTGCAGCATCAGTGCTTAATAGGAAGAAGAGGGATAGCCCTTTACTATGTATTCAACGTATTTGAGATCGTAGCAGATCTTGCTCTTTCTAATAGGAGTTTTTATTTGATTTACATTGACAGCCAAAAAGCAAGGATTGCTCTACTCTAAATGCTAGGACTCTATAGTGGTTATAAAACCGGATCGGCACATTGTACTCTTGAGAAAGAGAAAACTCATGTCCTTAGGGCCTTATTCCCATAATGAGGTATGGGATAGAGGTTCCTTTATAAAAAAGAGATGTTGAGCGGATATCTCAGGCTATCGTTGAAACGGAACGAATTAGTTTCTGTTCAATTCTGGGCCACAGTAATACTCTTAAGTAATACTCTCTTATTCCCATAGTGAAGGAACTAAAGGTCCTTGACTCTTCAGAAAAGGGATTTAGGGAGAAGAAAAAAGCTGTTCAGATGGCTATGTGGCTAAGAAATGTTTGGCCACTGGTTAATGGCGCTAGTAGTTGAATTGCTGCTGAGGTTTGAAAAGCCTAACATAAGACTTCCGAAGTTTACTACTGGTATCTGTGACAGATATTAGGCGGGGGGGTTTCTTTTGATACACAGCGATTAAAGGAAACTAGAGGCTAGAGTATCACCACCGTGGTTGTTCGTTTCTTTGTGAACGTACTCTAAGAAGGCCATTCCTTGTTGTTCAGGTTTTTCTAAGGATGTTTTGATAGATACCTGATAGCTGATGGATTCGTATACAATTTGCTTACTTCTGTAGATTTGGCTTATTCTACGACGTAAAAACTATAGGTTGCCGGTTATTCATATGTTTTTTACGTCCTGGAAACTTATCTATCTGTAATCGTTCAAACTCTGTTAATATCGATCAATTGTATTTCAATCGCATTAAGCTGTAGTCACCGTAGTACAGTAAGTAACGTGTTAGCTTATTACACGTAAGGTCACGTTTCAAACCCCAGGTCAGACATCAAAAATAAATATAGAAAAATATTACTTCGGCGACTTCCTCTCCCAATATTTCTGGCAAAAACTCTGAGAGAGTAAATCAAATTGGCGTAAAAACTTTCTCATAAATCTGTCGTTTGGAGTCGGCTTTAAAATGTAGATCCCGCCACTTTTGGATAAATTTAACACACACAATATAAGTGTGCGAGGCTAGGTCGTAATCCTAACTGAAGGATTGTAATGACCAATTGTGTATGTAATATGGCCTGAAACTTACCTGTCTGTTGTGTCAAATTCTATTGTTATCGATCAACTGTATTTGCTTATGGTTATGGAATGTTGCAGTGAAATTAAGATAAAACAATTGAACAAAATTTCAATTTATTTCTAGGAAACTAAGGCAGCTAATTATCAGAATTTAGAATTTTCTCAATAAATTCGTTTACATAAGTGGCGACTCAAACCGCTCCTTTAAGTTAATGTTACTGGGCCCATATTTACACCAATGCTACCACACACAGACGCAGGCTGTATTAAGTTGTCAGAAATTAAATGAAGATTTCCCCTTCCATTTGCGGAATGGTTTGCATGAGGAGTTCTTAATACAGTTCAGTTGCTAATAATTATCGTTAATTTTGTACATTTTCTGTGTAAATTATTCGTTTTCTTGCAAAATGTCTAAATCAAGATGATGTTGTTGATGATCTAAATGAACGAATGTGTGACTGAATGTATGAATGAATGTATGAATGAATGAATGTAAAAAAATGTATATAATTTGCCACATTATGTACTCATTGTTGTTATTGCCATAAAATATCTTACAATGTTGTTTTAAGTTTCAAGTGCAAAATTAAAGTTTCCAACAATTTTCACAAAAATTTCTTAGGCACTCAAGTTAAATTGGTTCGAGTCGGTCGGTCTAGTTTCTTTTGAAACACAATTTTTTTTGTTTCTGGCTGTTTATTGCAATTACACTTCATTTTATGGTTGCACACACATGCACTTAAGCATATATGTATTGCATGTATGTGTAAATAAGTATGTGGCAATAGGTTTGTTGCATTGTTTGTTTGTTTATGCAGCAACATTTAATTCATCCAACCGGCAGCAGCAGCACCAGGAACAGCAACAGAATGAAAGCCAAAGAAACGTTGAAAACAAGTGAAGCCTGCATTACACTTCAACACAATCAAGAATTTTTCATCGGCCACTTTGAAAATGTTGCCTCAAAATGAATGTCTGTACGTATGAGTGTGTGTCTGTGTATGTGTGTGAGTCCTGTTGTATTTGGTAATTTAAAAACTGAAACGAGTGTAAAGCTTTTTTGTAAGAAAGAAGTCAAAAACAAAAAAGGGTCTTAAAATCCTTTTTCATTTAACAATCAAATGTTTTCAGATACACATGCTTACCCCCATACGCTGTATGTTCCAGATAGGGCATGCCGAAAAATCAAAAACCGCAAACTAGTTAATCGATTAAACGTTTCTTTTCTATCCCGTAAACTAGTTTCTTATTTTAAAGGAATCATTTGAATGTTTGCTGGAAACTTTGCCGCAAACCGATTAACCGATTACTTTAAATGTTCGTTATTTTTCCTGTTAGGGTATGCAAAAAATCTGAAACTGAGAACCAGCTAATCGATTAATCGGTGTTTACATATTATCCGTTAATTTTTTCTATCCTTTAAATTAGTTTCTTATAATTAACGAAGTGATTTGAATGTCTGGAAGACTCGGAACTCACGCTATATGTTCCAGTTAATCGATTAATCGTCTCTTTTCTAAACTAGTTTCTTATTTTAAAGGAAGTCATTTGAATGCCCAAGAGACTAGAATGTTTACTGGAAACTTTACCGCAAAACAATTACTTTAAACATTCATTATTTTCCCTGTTAGGGTATGCAAAAAATCTGAAACTGAGAACCAGCTAATCGATTAATCGGTGTTTACATATTATCCGTTAATTTTTTCTATCCTTTAAACTAGTTTCTTATACTTAATGAGGTGACTTGAATGTCCAGGAGACTCGGAATACTTTAAATGTCTTTTATTTTTGCTGAATACCCTAATGGGCTGATGTCGTTGTTATTGTTATTGTTTAGAATATTGAAAATTTGCATGTTTTAAGGATATTCCATTTTGCATGCTTGTTCTACATATTCATTGCTTGTAGTCTTTGTAGTTTAATAAGCAACCGGGACTTTAGAAAAAAAAAGAAAACCTTTTCAGCATATTTCATGTTTCCAGTTGTAGTTGCTGTGATTTATGGAGAACGTATATCGTTTTTGCAACAATTACGCGAACAGCAATTACAGCGCCATGTAACATGAGCTGAAAAATTAATTTAAAACCCGAATTTAATTTGAAAATTAAAAGCAGAATGCGCACCACACACCTAGAAAAGGTATTTTCTAAAGCCGAATCGTTTAATCGTAAGCCAATAAAGCCAGAAATGCCTTACATAAAGTATCCGTTTTACTTCGACGAATTTTAAAGTGGATTTCTAAGTAAGTAAGTCCAAGTGGATATTAACTTATGCAAGCCTTGATAGATCACACAAACAGATCAGCGGTTGTCAGCGAGTTCTGATCACTCATAATAGTTGCAAGTAGAAGCGTTTATCTTCTGTGTACAGAAAAGTCTGCAGGGTCTAGTATTCCTGCTTTATGCAGGAATTATAGTTATCCCTGAAACTGTTGTCAGGCATTTTCTGTCTTGTTAAAAAGTAAAGAGTGCTTTCCTGACATAGAAGCTGAAACAATTTCTAAAATGGCCAAAGACGATGTAAATCGAATATATGTTCACGATGAATGTTGCGCTTTTCTCGAGATCCCATTGTCTCATGATGATGAAGTGTGAAGCTCCTTCAGCCCTCATTTAGACGTAGATGTCTGCCATATCTCTCCTTTGTGTTCCTTAAGAACCTACACTAATACCGCAGTAAGTTTTATTACGAGCAACCAGGTTCTTGGAAACGTAAACACTACCCATTAATGTCCTGTATTAAGTAACTATTAAGAGAGTTCCAAGGATAATGATGCAGATAATGATGTGAAGGACAAGCTAACGTGGTAAAAACTCTTCAGATTTTTATGCGATAAAGCCTACATCAAAAAACTGCACACTGCTGACTTGCTGAATATCTCCATAAAGTCATCTGAGTCATCTTAAAAGATTTGATGTTCTTTGTTTGATGTTTACATTTGTAGAGATTACGAAGAGGCGAAATCATGAACATCCGCCTTCGAGAACATTCATCAGACTGTTAACTTTGTCATATAAACGCCAAGATGGAGTTAGTAAAAGTTCAGTCAGTCTTGTGTGAAGACGTGGTGCGTTGTGAATAATTGGGTTTGAAGACTTCCGTTACGAAGATCTGACAAATCATTGTTTAGCGACTGTTATTGTTTATGCAAAAGGTGTAAACAGAGGAATAACAAAGAAAAACAATTGTTGTTGTTTACATCAAGTTGTGAACAGTGGCACACAGAATTGTGCGAATAGTAAAGAATTTCAATTAACATTAAACACAAGTTTAGTTATTTTTTATTTGCAATCTACTAGGTCATATTTTAAATGTTTTAAAAAGGCACAAACGAAACAATATATTGTTTAAACGATTGTGGTTTTTCGATAATTAGAAATTGCCGACGATCGCATTTTTTATGTTGAAGCTTGTGTTTATGTAGAGCATAGACGTTCCTTATCATGTGCCTTATCCAGTGCATCGATAGCACAAAGTACAAGAGAGAGATAATTTTTGATGGATGCCAGAGACAATTATGAGCCGAAATTGTTTAGAATTTGAAATTGTATTTCCTGATAGGCTATTTTATGATTTTCCACTTGCTGGCATAATTCAGGGTTTTTTTTTAATTATTTAAACCGGGCAAGTGATTTGGAAAATTAAGTTTAAATTAAAAAAAAAATACTTCAAACAACCCCCGTCTTAACTCTCATACGCTATTAAACTGAATAATTGTAGAAATTAGAAATCGTTGTCGTAGCCATCATCAACGCACTTGTCTTAAACGAAACGGCCAAGAATGAAGCAAAAAAAAAAAAAAGGGAAATTTTTTCTTATTTTTTTTTTTGTACAAATTACTTATCATGGCCGTAAAACGCCTAATTTGAAACATAAATATCATGTTTTATCTCAAGTGACCGATCTAATTTGCTGCTACTACTACCACCACCAATGCTAGCACCACGAGCACTGCTGCCTTTAAACATTCCACCGCATTCCGGCCATTTGCTGCATCATAAACCCCCGTCGTACATAAAATTTATTCCGAATATCTAATGTTACGATTTATTTAAACGCCATCAAGAGGGTGAGAGGGGATAATACGTGTGTGTGTGTGGTATTTACTTTTCATACTGAAGAGGAAGAAAACATTTTCATCATCGCCTTTAAAGCCGAAAAGGTGTTCTAAAACCAAGCGACTGACACCAACACCAAAAAAAAAAAAAAACTTCTTGCTTGTATAACACAAATTATGTTGGCCTGGCTACCTTTTTTTTTGTTTTCTCGGGTCTTTCCTTTTTATGTTTTCATTCATTCTTATCGCTGCACACACACAATTCGCAGTTAAGTGTGAGCATTTAAAAATTGTTCTACTGTGTGCTGGCTGTAGTAGTAGTCCCGACCCCGTAAAGATGTTGAACCGCCAACAACATTTTTTTGTTTGTTAAATTGTTACCAAAAAAAAAACACACAAAAAAACCCAAAAAAAAAGAGGAGCAAAAGGTGTCCTATCTTAATGAAAACAAAAAAAATGTTTTAAAAAATATGCGCGCGTTTATCTAAACAATAATTTGTGTTGGTAAGTTGGTTGTTGGCATTTAACAAATTATTTCACACCCTCTTGTGGCCAAATGAACAAAAGATGCAACAGAAATAATAAAAAAACAAAAAAAAAAATGAAGAAAATCCTCATAAAAAGTGTTGAGACAAAGAGAGAGAAGAGAGAGGGGGAGTGGGTATGATAACATTTACCAAAAAAATTAAATTCCAAATTATTCCCATTTAAATGTATTTATTTATAGAACGAGAATAAAATTAAAAAATTTCTAAAGATAGGACAGACCAGAAGGATATGACTTGGGTGTGAAGGGTTTATTAAAGGCGTACATTTAAATATTTTAAAAAACAAATAAAAATTCGAATTAATTTGTATTTTAAATTACTTACACATGTTATCGAAGGACTTTTGTTGTTATTTCTTAAGCTAAAGGTTGAGTTTATTAGGCTATTCAGACAACAATTAAAAATTACAGCAGTGACCCTCTCCTCATCATAGTGTATTAGCTTACGGGTCTGGTGCGGCAGTATTTTTCTCCATTTCCAACAAGTAAAATCCTAACAAGTTTAAGACTAATAATTCTAAAACCTACTATTTAATATCTTCAGCAACATCTTGTGAAATATTTGTCTTTATTTAAGTAATCATCTCACTCTAATTTAATACTATGTTCAGACATGCACTTTTATTAAATCAATATTCGGTTTATTGAGAACAATATTTTTAGCGTTCAGACATATAACATACGAAAATTGATTTGACAGCCGGTAAGCAAAACAGCTGATTGCTTCAACAAAATTGCTTTTAAATTAAAAATGGAAAACAATTTAATACTGGAAAAGATATTGCCAATGATTAACCAAAACGCCGAGCTGTTGCAGTTAATAGAGACTACTTATGACTCCTCAGAAGGATGAGAAATATAAATTTGATAATATTCGATAGCTTCCACAAAAGAAAGGGTTTGCTTATGACACTGTCGTTGTTTACATTTGAGTTGTCAAATATCAATAGAAAGTATTCGGAAAACTGTAATATGCTCACTGAACGTATTTATGACAGTGTTGTATTTGAAGTTTTTATCAATATTATTACAATTTATGAATTTATTGACCAATAATTATTTGAAATTTTATATGAAATATTGAGATCAATAATGTCGTTTATTGCGATTTTCTCAAAATAAGTGCGTGTCTGAACATAGTATAAGTCAATTTAAAGTCTGACCATGCCATCTCTGACCATACTGCTTTCATATTTCATTCCCCCCAGTTGGAATACAATTATGAGCTGTTTTGGCCTCTTTAGGATAATGTTTGGATAGCTAAGGCTAGTTGTACAAAAGATTTTTTCTTCTAATCGAGAAGACTTAGCACAGAAGTAAAATTACGCATTTATTTCCAGCATAATCGGAGCTGCAGGGATATGTGGATTACACAGGGGTCTTTTCGGTGTGGCATCTGCTCTGACCAGTAACGCCGCAACACATTTTTCGAATCGATATAATCGGGAAATAAAAGACATTCCTAGACTGTTTTGATTGTCAATATGCCTTGAAGATAAGGACATTTTGACATCTCGGCTGTACGAACACATTAGGATACTCTCAGTCAATAATCTGCTACTGCTACACCCATTTCATCGGCGAGAATAGAACACAATATAGTAGCTTGAGGGTTTTTTATGAGTTTGTGATAAGAAGTTTACGATGTTAGACCACGCCTTGTTTCGACATCTGGTTCGCGTTCTAGTGGCCTTTATTTGAGGGACTATACAGTGAATTCGTTCATTCACGGAGGTGCTTTCACCAATATTTAACGTAATTTAACCTAATCGGTGGATTATGTGACTTAGTTGTGGTTGTCAACACTGCACTAGTAATGAGAAAGAAAGATTGTCTTCTCACTCCTCCTAGCATATTGTTACGAAAATGGAAATGGTTTGTTTTGTATTGCAAAGCAGGCAACCAGTTAGTAAAAGTTCAGTCAGTCTGGTGTGAAGACGCTGTGTGTTTGAAGAAAATAATCGCATCTTGAAGATCTCCGTCACAAAGATCTGTCAAAAAATTCTTATTGTTTACGCAAAAGAGTGCAAAGAGAAATAACAAACAAAGCAATTGTTGTTGTTTACATCAAGTTGTGAACAGTGGTACACAGAATTGTACGAACAATAAAGAATTTTAATTAAAACGAAACACAAAAAATTTTTTTTATTTTATTTGCAAACTACGAGCCTATATTTTAAACTTTTTAAAAGATAACAACGTAACAATACATTGCATTACAACTGCGAACCGCCAGTCCCATTGCCTGCTCCTTTGTCTGTAGGCTACCAAAAATGAATGCATTCGAAACCTCGCAGATTTAAAGCATTAGTGTTACCACCCTCTTTGTAACAATTATTTTACCAAGAGCCTGATAAAATTCTGGCTTAGAAGTTTAATTAATTTTTGATTAACATTAATTAATTGAATGTTATTAATTTAAATTAATTTTCAATAAAATATTACGTATACAGCGTAGCACACCAATTATTGCTACGTACATATGCTCATAGAAAATAAATTTTCTAGGCCTTGATATTCCAATTTAAACTAATCATGGCTTAAGAAAAAACATGATATTGCTCAACCTCCCAACTTTATTGGCCTTAATAAGCTTTGACACACCCTGTATTTTTGTGTATAGTTTTCCTCAACGATTTGTTGTTGACTTAAAGCCTTTTGATAAATATTTTGAAAAAAAAAAAAACAAATTTTAAAGAAAATTAAAGACACAAACCCAACTGACACCTAAAAAAAATAGACAAAAAATAAAAACAGAATTAAGGCGGACAAGTGGGTGGGCCCAGCAGTGGCACAACTAATATTTTGCATTTAATGTCTGTCTGTCTTGCTGTCTGTCCTTAATGCAGACTGATGCTAAGCATGGTAATGATGAGTGGAGAGGAGGAAAGCTACAAAATGTTGTGATGCCTGTTGTTTGTTGCATAGTGTGTAGGTTTCAATAGTTACAATGCTTGGCTGGATTTTTAGTATAAAAAGAATGAAAAAAAAATTACAAAAAAAAAACGACAGCAAGAAAACGAAATGAGCTACAAATTTCTCAAATGTCAACACTCTACAGCAACAACGTGTCACATTGCATATGCAAAAGACGATGGTGACGATGAAATTGAAAATGAAGAACAAAAACAAGAAGACGACAAAGGAAAATCTACAACGAAATATCATACACTCGTACGTTGTTGTCTACAAGTCTTAATACCCGGCAGAATCCTGTTTAAATTTTGAAAAAAATCATGGTTGGTTAGGGTTTTTCGTAAGAGGAACTCAAAAGTCTTTAGAAAACATGCTGAAAACCGGGGAAAGGCTCTTGATGGAGTTCCCTGCATCATCATAAGCAAAGGAACATGAACAAATAAACGTCCAAACAAAACCAAACATCCTATGCATGATGATAAATGTTGTCTTAGTTTTGTAACATCAAAAAAATACACGAGCATTCATAGGTTTGTCTATGAATTTGTTGTAAAATATTATTCTTGTTATTGTTGTTGTTCTGTAAAATAATGAAAATTCATGCTGGTTTTTAGTTTTTCCATTTTCTTAGTCATGCATGCATACCATGCAAGGAACACTTAGTTGTTGTTATTGTGTTGGTAAGTAAATGCTCTGCAGATTTATTTTCTTCATTTTTAGACTCATCGCTTAAATAATTGCAATATGTTGCCACTTTTTCACCATGTCTGCAACAAAGTAACATATTTCTTATTCTTCTTCTTCTTCTCAGTATACTGAGTATCTTTATTCCTCACTTTTTGTTGTTCTTTCTTTCCTTTTTTAAATTGAATGTCAAATAGTCTCCTTAATATTGGTTTTAAGAGAAGGAAAATTAAATTAAATTTATAATTCGTTACTAAGAATTTTGGTTAACCTTACTACAATTTCAACTCGCAGAGCTGATAGTCAAATTAAATCAAACTTTAAAACTAGTGATTTATTAAACAGACTGTTTGAGTTTTAAACCCATTTTAATTTTATTCAGTCACTTTTGTTTAGACACGATCTCTTGAAAAAATTTGGGTGACCAAAAATTCTTTGTCTCAGGTTTTCAAGTGCCAGACAATTGCAGAGAATCTGTACTGTGGTAGCATCTTCTTCCTTGGCATTATAGTTGCTGCAGATATCGTTGTAAGTTATTTTCATTGCATTAAATCTTGTTCTACCTATTATCAAAGCGGTCCCAATTTCTCCAGTCTCTGTACATCTATCATTTGCTTATGAATACAGTTTGTGTGATGTCAGTCTGCAGAGAAATGCATGGAGCCCACATGAAAGTAATTTATCGAAGCTTTAAAAAATGTTTGTACTTCATTCGTACATACATACATAATTGGCCATAACAACCCTTCAGTCAGGATTACGACCTAGCTTCTCACACCACTTATGTTGTGTGCGTTAATTTTATACATGAGTGGCGGGACCTACAGTTTAAAGTCGACTCCGAACGACAGATTTTTGAGAAGCTTTTCATGGCAATTTTTACTCTCAGAGTCTTTGCCAGAAATCTGCTGAGAGGAAGTCGCCGAAGAAATCTTTTTCGATTTTGATGTCTGACCTGGGATACGAACCCGGGCCTTTCGTCTAATAAGCCAACACACTACCCACTAGACCACGGCGACTTCATTCATTCGTACAGCACATCTAAAATCCTAAGTATGATGAATACTTTGTCTAGGGGTTTTATAGCCACTTGATTGTCAGTACTCGATGTACTCTGATACTAAGTACACTAAACGACTGAATTTATGGGAAAATAGTTTAAGATTCGACATCCGGCTATGCCGCGGAACCCGGTTCCGTTCGTGGTTCAGACTTGACGCCCTTAGTAGTGCGCATCTTAGAATCTTGAAAGGATTTCTGGCTGCACATTGAGCCCAAAGGACAACAACTACTTCTTTGGGGGATACAGGCTCTCTGTTATAGAGAGAATATACGGTGTTAAAGAGACGTATAAAACAGGCAAATATTTTCGTTTGAAGCCACGAACATTTTCCTTCAAGAACATTCATCATACTATTTAGCCTGCCATAAAAAAGGCAAGGCTTCCAGAACATTTATCAAACTCTTTAGCCTGTCATAAAAAAGGCAAAGCAAAGCAGGCGAATGAGTTAGTGAAGTTCAGTCAGTCTTGTGTGAAAGCGCGCTGTATTTGAAGAGAGTAATCGTGGTTTCAAGATCTCTCAAACAATTGTTTATTGTTTATAAGCAGGGTGTAAACAGAAAAATACGAAAAAAAGGTAATTGTTGTTGTTTACATAAAGTTCTGTTAAATCTACGAGGCCATATTTTAAGTGTTTTTGAAACATGAAAACATAATAATAAAGAAACCAAATCGTTATTTCTAAACAATCATATCAACTTAAGGCCTGTATTGTTGACCAATTACCTTGGCCTGAACTGGAAAAGCTGATGAATGTAAACAAAACAAAGTAAAGGATTAAACGAGGATATCATTTAATACAGTCTCTGTGTTCTTTGGTTAAATTAAATAAAATAAATAAGAAATAAAATAATAAGAAAAATACCAGCAATACAGTAATCATTTGATTTTTCTATTTCGAAAACATTATTTTATTCATTATTTTATCATGTGATAAATGTTACTCCAACACTGCCGGAAAATTAAAAGAAAATTTCTGTAATAAAGAAACATTTTTTGAATTTTCAAATTCTGTTTCGCTTAAATAGAAAAACCCACACGGCAATAAATCTTTCGAATTTAAAAACAAAATATTTTCCTTATGAACGAACATACGTACATACGATTAGCCAAAGAAAAATGTGACGATTTGCAAATGTGGCCACAAACGTGGTGGTAAATGATGATTAAAGAAAATAAAAATTTTTTTCATTTTTTTTTTTTTTTTTGTTTCAATCCCAAAAGGTGTGAAATAAAATTTTAATTAATAAAATTTCAAAATTCCAACATTTTGCAATTAATTTATTGAAAACAAACATCAATGATTTCACACTGTTTCAAATTATTTTTTTTTCATTCCTTTTTCGTTTCTTTATTAAATGTTGCATGAAATGAACATTAAATTTTAAATTTAATCACCTGTGAAGAAATTGTTTTAATGGGGTGCAGATAACGATGAATATTTTATACCGTTTTTGTTTTTATTTTGGCTTTAATAAAGCTTTTTCAACCGCCAACACATTTGTTTGGCCAACAAACGACGAATATGAAATAAAGAAAAACTGGCAACATAATGTTGCAAATTAAAGTCACAACTGGCTCGTGCAAAATCAAAAGAAAGAACAACACAAACAAACAAAAACAATACTTTGCACTCTTCTCAATAGAAATAGTTGCAAACAAATACAACAACAACAACAAAAGAAGCCGGTTTCAACAAAGTGGCTCAAATTTCTGGCTCAATACTCAAGTTAGCAGCCATTTTGGCCAAATTATTTTATGCATAACAAGGCGTACATTGTTGTTTTTATTTTCTTTTTTTGTGGAGAGCAAAATGCAAGAAGAAGAGGATAATTTATCAACCAATATTTGGTCTCCTTGCGCACAGAGAATTTTTGCGTAATCAACCCATTAAGGCTTGAATTGAGTACATTTCAGAGAGCCTTACTCACCACCAACTGCAGTCACAGTCACCGTTTCTCTTTGAAAATTTGTGTTTGAAATACGCCAAAAACCTGAAAAACAAAGTAAAACGAAATCACATCAAACGATGTTGTTGTGATTGCAAGTCATGCAATATGAAAACAACGAAAGGCGTTACTTGCCACAATGGCTGACTGCTGTTGTTTTTAGACAAGTTTTCCTTGGCTGCTACACGAGATGCATTTTTGCAACGTTGGAGACATCCTTAACACTTAAAGGCTGCAATTGCTGTTGCTAAACAGACGTTAAAAGCTTTGCAACTTTTTTACTTTAGACTTGTAAAATGCAACACAGAAATACGAGTGTATGTGTATGACGTTGCGCTATTTATTTCACACTTTTATTGTATTAAATTGGCAACAAGTTTATTTAATTGACAGCCAAAAGAAACACTGTTGTAAAGAGAAATTCCACCATTTCAACTGATAAATGAAAGGAACAAAATGATGAAGAAAAAAATCAGAAATGTTGCACAAAGTTGTCTAAAGCTGAATTACAATTGTGGCAGTAATTACAAAGTGCTCTAATATGTTGCATGTATGTGGGAAGAGGGAAAAATAAACAAAATAGAAATCAAATTCTATATTTGTTACTGAAGGGCTAGGCTTACCTATATGGAATGTAGTCCCCGTTGTCTATTAAGTAGTGTGTTGCCCTATTAAGGGCCACGGTTCATATAGAATAGCATGCTATATAAACAGGTTTATATAGAATAGCATGCTATATAAACAGGTTTATATAGAATAGCATGCTATATAAACAGTTTTATATAGAATAGCATGCTATATAAACAGGTTTATATAGAATAGCATGCTATTATAAACAGGTTTATATAGAATAGCATGCTATATAAACAGGTTTATATAGAATAGCATGCTATATAAACAGGTTTATATAGAATAGCATGCTATATAAACAGGTTTATATAGAATAGCATGTCATATAAACAGGTTTATATAGAATAGCATGCTATATAAACAGGTTTATATAGAATAGCATGCGATATAAACAGGTTTATATAGAATAGCATGCGATATAAACAGGTTTATATAGAATAGCATGCGATATAAACAGGTTTATATAGAATAGCATGCGATATAAACAGGTTTATATAGAATAGCATGCGATATAAACAAGTTTATATAGAATGGCATGCTGTATAAACAAGTTCATATAAAATAACATGGTATAGTGTGGTGGAATATAAATCCAGGTCAGAGGGTGTACTTCTAAGCAGATTTCTGGTAAAAACTCTGAGAGCAAATAAAATTGCCATGAAAAGTTTTTCAAAAATTTGACGTTCTGAATCAACTTTAAACTGTAGGTCCTGCCACTCATGTCTAAAATTAAGTGGTGTGAGAAACTAGGTTATAATCCTAACTGAATGATTGTAATGTCCAATTTTGCTATGCTATGTATGTATGTTTTCAGAAACCTACATTGTATTGCAGTACGTTGAATGAACTCATTGAACTAAGGCTTTCTAAACATTTTAAAAAAATTTTTCTTTCTATTACTCTGAACCAAAAATATATTTTTTTTCTAATTTAAACAGGAAATTCCTATCAATCTCATCACTTCATTCTTCGACAAATTCGACAACAATCCGGTAAAAAATAAAATGCCTCTTCTGAATCATTTTGGCAAGAATTTCGTAAATTAGCACTTTTTTGCCATCATTAACTTGGGTGGTATTCAAACACCTCATCACTAGCAAGAGTGGTGTCTGGGCTAATTTTAAACGACATGCATGACATGCATGTGTCAGTGCTTTCAATTCAATTGGCGAGGCGAGTGTTTTGTTCTTTGTTCTCTGAAATGTTGCCAAACACATGTGAGTATGAATTTCGACAAATAAAAAGAACAAAAGAAGGCAAAAGGAAACAAAAATTTTCTAAAGTTTGCAAAACACAATAGATAATTAGGAAACATTGTATAGAGAACGACAATCCCGTGAAAGATAAATTATGATTCGAACAAAACCTGTATTTATTAATTCATAGTGAAACAATAACGCTGATATTGTCTCTGATTACTGATGACATTTCTGTCGCTCAAATATTTTGTTTGGAACGGAAAAAACAAATAAAAAATCACACAAAATTTTATTATCAATAACACCCTCACCTTGCTTGCCTTCGCAACATGTTTTTATTTTACACACAAGCTACACTAGGCTACAATTCAATTTTACTAATTTGCAAGTGAAAACTTTTGATATGCAATACCCTGGATATGTCGTAAACGTCAACAAAAAAAAGTGGAAAAATGAATTGGGCTCCCCCGAGAGAGAAAAAAACTAGCATGTGTCAGTGATTGTGTCAATTAAGCCAGTATGAGTTCACATTTTGACGTTTTCATTTTGAGCTGGTTTTAATCTCCAATATTCGCTGTAAAAGTTTAGTGAATAATATGCACAATGGGAAAGGGATGCAATTCGCTTGTCATTAACAATATCAGTTTTACCAGGTCAGATGTAAACTATAGATGGATGGATTGAATAATGATGGTTTTGGTTAACAGAAAATATGTTTGAAAACCGAAGCTTATAATGTCCCAAAACATATCAATTTGAGTGGTATTGAGGAATATTAAACATTGTTTAAACTATTGGGGAATAGGATCAATTTAAATTGCTTGTAAATTGTAAAAGTATACTCAGAGAAGTGTGTAAAGATAAATTCGAATTTAATTAGCAAAGACAAAAACCAAAGCAAATGTTAAAGTTAACAGAGCAACGTTAAGTGCTTTAACAGAAGATACAAAAACTGGTCGTGGAAGATATCACCCTTAAAAATTAGATCCCTAACGTTCAGTTGGCGAACAGTTTCTCTGGTAACTCACAAAATATTTTTTGAAAATTGAAAAATTTAGACAAAACAATCTATTTAGTTTAAAATTGGACTTGATGCAGGTATCCAACTATATACAAATTATAGTCAAAAGTGTCCCTAATAAAACCCTATTCAGCATAAAAAAATTAACCGTGATAACATGGTCTGGGGAAGATAGACTATATCTATTGACAGGCATTACTTTGGACAGGAGATATAGGCGACAAAGCCAATTATTTTCTTGGAATGAGTATAAAAACAAGTGCTTTGTACAAATGGGGCTAAATGGGATAAAAATTGGACTCGTGGTGGAAGTGGACCCAATGAACTGGATACCCATAGTCTCAAGTATTCCAAAACGGATTTCCTCAGACGTTTTTAACGACCGTGGATATAGACGACGAAGGATCTCAAGGATTTCTTACGGTCGGACTTTGCAAAGCAAAGTATATGCGATGGAAAACGCGTCCTTTATTGTCAAATTGTAGCTACTTTTTCTTTTCTATGCAAAGTTAATCACCCCTATCGTGAATATTAATGGGAATAAATTATTTGGGAGTAAACTTTTATTCCCATCCCAAAAAATCGGTTTTGCGAATATATTGGGAGTAAAAGTTTTTGTTGTGAATTAGTGAAGACAAAATTTTTTTATTTTTTTTTATTGTGAATTACATTTCAACAATTTATGAAGGAAAAATATGAATATTTAAAAATGAATAGCGTTTATCTTCGTTTTTTGGTGCTGAAAAAGGAGAAACAATCTATGGAAAAGTAGTAGAGAAGAGCTATTAGAAATGAATCGAATCCACAATCGCTCTCTGGGCTGAAGTAAGAATTATACATACTAAAATATTAAATCCTTTACAGATTTCAGGAATATTACAGGGCGAACAAATACCTACTGAATGTGTCGATGGAAAATCTGCCCCAGAGGAAGGTAGCTACCAAAAGTTAGTAGGTAGGCAAATTAATGTCGGTTTGGCGCAGTCTTCATTCAGCGAAGTGCTTTTAGAAGAATTAACAACATTTGAAAAAGTTTTATGTCCTCAGTAGATTGTGTGGCCGTCTTCTGAGGAAATGAAAGATATTGTAAAATAGTTTTAAACAAAATACAAAATTCCAGGTATTGTGGGTTGTATAGACGGCATACAAGTACGACGATTCGCATCGTCAAAGAACCAACCGATGAAGTATATACAACCGGAAAGGTTACAACAGTCTTAATGTTGCGATTGTAAGCATATGATTTATACATGTTTAGTAAATTCCTTTTTTTATTTTATAATTCATTGCTACCATCGCTTCCACCATACAATTAATCTGCTCCTTATTTACATTTGCGTTCCTTAAATGAAACAAAAAATCAACATCAAAACAATTTATAACTTCCATTTTCCCTTCTTGTTCCCATTGGCAGGTGTTGGGAATTAATTCTACAAAATAATTCTTCGGAATAAACATTGGCGATGCCAAATTTTTTTTGTTTGTGAATTCACTCCCAAAAAAATTTTTTGGGAACGATTCACAATAGGAAATGACGAATTTTGGGAATTTTTTTATGGGAATAGTTATTTGCGATAGGAGTGAAGGTGTAACCCAGAGTTTATATGACATTACGCCATTCATAATTGTTTGATGATCCATTGAAATACAAGGATACAAAATTCGATTTTCAAATTAAAGTAAGAATGATTGAAAACATATGTTAACTTAAATTTGCTCCTAAAAGATTTCAAAATTCGGTTCAGATCTAAAATTCAATAGGAGCCATGCTATTCAAGTGCTACTTAACTACATAATTGGTCACTACAACCCTTCAGTCAGGCTTATGTCTTAACTTCTCACACCGCCTATGTTGTGTGTGTTAATTTTATACATGAGTGGTGAGACCTATTGTTCAAAGTCGATTCCGAACGGCAGAGTTTTGAGAAGTTCTCCATGGCAATTGTGTTTGGTCGCTGAATTTTTGCTGGAAATCTGTTCCTTATGAAATATTTTTTCATATTTCGTAGTGGAGAAAATGTCTGTCCTAGGATTTGAACCTGGGCCTACTACTTACTAGACTAGTTAGTCAACTATATGTCATGCTATGTCATGCTATTACCTTGTGTCCATCACAAGGACACTTCATTTGTCCTTCCTTGACTTATATTCTATAGAAGAAACATGATTAACTACAACAGTTACTTGACAAATGTATATGAATGCGTATATATTGTGCAGATTTAAAAGTAAATCAAATCAAAATTTAAAGTCAACTTTTTTATTCCTTTTTTTGTTTTTGTTTTTTTTGCTAATTTTTTCTTTTCATTTTCAAAAAGGTGTCTGTTGTGGCTTTTCAATCATTGTTGCACGTTAATCCTGCATATTAATAAGAAAGATTTCAGAATTTGTACGCTGGTTGGTGTTTGTATGGCAGCAACAATTGTTGTTTGTATGAAAGAAAAGAAAAAAAAGGAAGGCAAATGAAATGAAACTTAAAAATCCAGATTCCAAGAATCATCTCATCAACTCTTGACAAGCATGATAAAAATCCGAAATAATTACGCATGTCATAATGCCATGAAATGTATTTAATTTTTACAAAATGCATGAGATTCAGAATATTATTCAATAAAAATAAAATCAAAATAATAACAAAATAAATAAAAATGCAACAAAATAATATTTTTTAAAATATTTGTTATTGTTGTTGTTATTGTTGTTGTAGTATAAATATCCAAAATAAGACAGCGTTCAAAATCTTTAAGACAAAAACAGACAGATAACAGCAGCTAAAGGCAGCAGCAGTACGAACCGAACACAACACATACGATATCACACAAATCCCCCAGACAGACCACAAACAAGCTGAAGACGCGCGCGCATTCCAGAAGCCAAAATGAGAAATCTGCACCATGTTGATCAAAATAATGGAAAAAAAAAACATTTCCTTCGCCCCGTTAACTGCTGCTTAGTGTTCAGACTTTTATAAAGACTGACTGACTGCTGAAGCTTTTTTTCTGTTCATTTTTTTTTTGGAAAATACAAGTCAACATAAAGCTAATGACGTTCCATAAGTCAGATCATCACAAAGCAGTAGTTGTTGTAGTCATCTCAACAACAACAACACCAACAAAAACAATATGAATGAAAAGAAGAAACGCCAAAACGTGTACCAACCAAGAGAGAGAGAAGTGAAATCATTCATCAGTGGCAGATTAGTTGGAGGTATGAATCCATCATAATCTTTTTCCTTTTTTTTCGTATTTGTTTTTTCTTTGTGATATTCCTTCATAAGGTTTCTGTTTTAAGGCAAGCTTTACTTTTGTTTTGCAAGCTATGACTTAGCTAGTGGTGACGTTAGTGCTGGTGGTGTTTGGTGGTGGCCATAGATTGTCTGGTCTTGATCATCTGCTGTTTGAATACTTTGTTTTACTTCTGCTGCTACAGATAATGATGATCAGAGTATGATGATGATGTTGCTAAGCAAAAATCATACAAAAAAATCCGTTTTTACAGAAGGCTGAAGTGTTCATTTGTTGTTTGGCTGCTGGTTTGTGTTTTAACTTGATCGTTAAGATTAACCAAAAATGTTGAAAATAAAAGGAAAACAAAACGAACCTTCATTCTACATGACTCAGTTGCACTGCGATTTCAAGGATAGTCACCCAAATGTTATAATTCTTCATAGCACTTTTGAAGCCTAGAGAATAATGATTTGAATAAGGGAACAAGTTGAGAAACACAGTGGACTGGAAAACTTTGTAACTCAACCATGATGAACCAGGGATAAGAAACACAGAAATTAAAATGTGCTCCTTTCTTTAATAGAACAGTTCATATCGTTAGTATTGGATTCTCTAGTAATATTACTCGAGAAAAAGGCCTCATAGAATTAAAACTTTTTAAAAATTTCTTGATACATTTTTAATACTGTTACGAAAACTAAAAAATCTACACTCTAGTGATCTGCTTTTACATCGTTTAACCTTAAAGCTACAAAAACAAAAACAATAAACTTGTTTATAAATTAACGTACTACGTATTACAACAACAGACACCAGCATAAGAAAATGATAAACAAGTAAACAAAAATACAGCAACAAACACTACAAGAATAAATGTAAACAAAATACACAAACAACAATAATGCAACAACGATTATATATAATTGCCTACACTGAGAGAAATACAATGTTTCCACGGTTCTATTTACGTACATAAACAACGACGTTTACATTTATAGAGATCTCGAGAAGGCGAAGACACAAACATTTGCCTTGAAACACATACATCAGACTGTTTACGTTACCATATAAAAGGCAAGGCAAAGCAGGCAACTGATTTAGTAAAAGTTCAGTCAGTCTAGTGTGAAGACGCGGTGCGTTTCAAGAGAGTAATCGTGGTTTGAAGATCTCCATTACAAAGATCTAACGAGCAATTGTTTACTTATTGTTATTGTTTATGTAAGCAGAGTAATAACAAACAAACCAATTGTTGTTGTATACATAAAGTTGTGAACACAGTGTTTTACGTATAATAAAGAATTTTTATAAAAACTAAACACAAATTTATTTTAATTTTATTTGCATTCTACGAGCGGATATTTTAAACGTTTTAAAAGGTAAAAACTTAAGAATACTTTAAACAGCGCTTCAGATTTACGGAGACTGTCTTCTCTTCAAATAGTTGCAAATCTTGTTTTTCTGACATTCCATCTCCGGCTGGTTGAAATGAATAAAAACAGGGAAAGTGATGTTTTTAAACTGACTTCTTCTGAAAGCTGAGTTGAGCTGCGCTGAGCTATTTACTTAATGCCACAAAAACTAATTCATGCAAATGATTTCAGCTGCACCAAGGGTGGCATATAAACACAAAATAGTAAGAATACTCGCCTCTTTTCCTTTTACCCTAATTACTAATGCTTGAATGCAGCAAAAGTAAGAGCAGCAGCAGCAGCAAACAAATTATGCAGCCTGCATCTGAATGAATATTTTGCAAAGCTGGCGTTTATGCTAATGATGTATACGGTGGCATTGCTGTTGTGATAATGGATGGGTGGCCGAACCGGTCATTGGGAGCCAACAAATTCGTGGTCAGCCAGACATAAATTTCCACACAATTGCCATAATTTCAATTGATTTAAACAGGCGCCAATAACCGCAAATGTGACACTAAAAGGTCAGTGAACATATTTCATGGTTTGGTTTATGCAAAAAGAAATAAATTTTCTGAAATGCCAATAAAAAAAAGGTCGTAAAAAAACAAAAACAAACGAGCCTATATGTGTAGCATAAAAACAAAATGAAATTAATTTACGAAAAAAGAAAACAAAAATTCTTACGCAACTCATTAAAAAATGTTGAACGATTAAGGCCGACATAGTGAAAGCCAACTCGAACTTTTTAGATCATAATTAAATGAAGAAAATTCGTCATCAATCATAAAAGGCCAGCAAATATTTCCTCATACACACAAAACTGTCTGTCTGTCTGTCTGTCTGGATGTTTGTCTGGTTGAGTGTCTGCCTGCCTGCCTGCCTGGTTTTTTGGAAAACCAAAATACATTTTCAAGACGTACGTATAATGAATTATTGCCTCAATCAAAATACCATCGCAAGCGATTTAAAATCGATTAACCCCTTTAGTGATATAGGACGACAACAACCATAAAAACAACAACAAATACTATTTCATCAAGATGCGATGATATGAGTTGAGTTAAGTTGAATGGAATTGAATTGAAGCGATCAAAATCTTTATCAAACTTATCTCCAGTAAAGTAGAGCAAAAGTCACATGCAACAGCAGGTTGTTTTTCATGTTTTTTTTTTGCTGTTGCTGTTGGTGTTGTTGTTGTTATTTTTATAGATATTAATGCCGTATATTTAATCTCAGGCCATTATAGAGGCATTCATCACCCATAGACACTGTTAAACTAAAATCTTAAACTCTTAAACACTGATTGTAAACATCAACAACAAAAAAAAACAACAAAAACATTGGAAATGTTGCAAGATTGCCACGCAATCATTAATGCAGTCTTTTGCTTTTTTTTTCCTGTTTTTTTTTTGTTTTTTGGCGGCTTTTGTACAAAAGATTTCTCCAGCTTTTTGGCCGCCGACAGAACATTCAACGCTGCATACGCCTCCAAACAACAAACGCATAATGTTGTTGTTATTATTGT
The DNA here is from genome assembly GCA_014635995.1 of Sarcophaga peregrina. Taxonomy (NCBI): domain Eukaryota; kingdom Metazoa; phylum Arthropoda; class Insecta; order Diptera; family Sarcophagidae; genus Sarcophaga; species Sarcophaga peregrina. The sequence continues at coordinate 7,289,647 of CM025791.1, forward strand.
TGTATGACTAGTATTACTCTTTTTCTTAAAGCCATAACCCATCGTTCCCAGTTGTATGCATAGTGGGATCTTCTTCTTCTTCTTCACATCCACATTTCAGAAGAAGAAGAAGAAGCAGTATCAGCCGCAGAGTAAAGCAAACTATCAACGCAATATTTTGCGGCTTTACTCACATCACACGAAAAAGAGGTGAGAAAATTTTTGATTAGCTTCCTCGGAGGCTCAATGTCTTGCACGCTAACATTTTTTGGTTTTGTTTTTTTTTTTGTTTTTTGTATTATTTTGAAGCTTGAGTGACCAACTGAACAAGCAAACGACTAATCAAGCAACCAACAAACCAACCAACCAACCAGCCAAACGATCATTCAAGCAAACATTCGTCTTCTATTAAAGCCAAGAGTTTTTTTTTGTGGTTTTCTGTTAAAGTTTTATGTTTTTGTTGTTGTGGAGAAGAGTTTCTTCTTCCTTTTGTTGTTGCTGTATCTGTGGATATATAATGCCATTTACTAGCCGTAGGCATGTTTAGGAGGATGTACCCAAATACACCTCATAGCCACACTCAAGTCAAGTAAAAGTCGCTTTAAGAAATCTTGATGCTGATATAACTATTAACTCTTGATGTCCAATATAATTGCCTACACTAAGAGAAATACAATGTTTCCATGGTTCTATTTACGTACATAAACGACATTTATAGAGGTTATAGAGGTTTCGAGAAGGCGAAGTCATGAACGTCCACCTTCAAGAACATTCATCAGATTCTTACTTACCCAAACAAAACAGGTTAATGAAGTTCAAGCAGCCTTGTATGAAGACGCGGTGTGTTTGAAGAGAATAATCGTGGTTGGAAGATCACCGTTGCAAAGATTAGTCGAACAATTGTCTAGTAATCAGTTAGTAAAAGTTCAGTCAGTCTTGTGTAAAGACGCGGTGTGTATGAAGAGAATAATCTTGATTGGAAGATCTCCGTTATAAATATTAGTCGAACAATTGTCTAGTAATGAGCTAGTAAAAGTTCAGTCAGTCTCGTGTGAAGACGCTGTGTGTTTGAAGAGAATAATCGTAGTTGAAAGATCTCCGTTACAAAGATTAGTCGAACAATTGTCTAGTAATGAGCTAGTAAGAGTTCAGTCAGTCTCGTGTGAAGACACGGTGTGCTTGGAGAGAATAATCGTGGTTGAAAGATGTCCGTTACAAAGATTAGTCGAACAATTGTCTAGTAATGAGTTAGTAAAAGTTCAGTCAGTCTTGTGTGAAGACGCGTTGTGTTCGAAGAGAATAATCATGGTTTACAGATCTCCGTTACAAAGGTCTGTCGAACAATTGTCTAGTAATTATTCTTGTTTATGTAAACGGTGTTAACAGAGAAATAACAAAACAAAGCAATTGTTGTTGTTTACATAAAGTCGTGAACAGTGGCACACAAAATTGTACGAATAATAACGAATTTTAATTACAACTTTATTTATATTTTAGTCGCAAATCTACGAGCTCATATTTTAAACATTTTAAAAGGTAAAAACGTAACAATATAGGATGTGAAATATAATGTGTCGAATAAAATGTCGGTTGCACTATTAACATGTTCATCGTCACGAAGAAATTTTCAGGATTTGTTCCTGATTGGCCAAGCTTTCGAAACATAATGCAAAAATATATCGCTTAATAAGACCTCCAGTCTAAGAAATGTGGATCAAGCTGGATCTGGCAGCGTAAATATAAAATCCACTCTCTTCGAACCTAGTTCAATAAACGTTGGCATAACACACCATCATCACCCCCAATAATATCGCAGGGTATAGCTAAACTAAAGAGTCGCCGTGGTCTAGTGGGTAGTGTGTTGGCTTATTAGACGAAAGGCCGGGGTTCGAATCCCAGGTCAGACATCAAAACGAAAAATTTTTCTTCGGCGACTTCCTCTCAACAGATTTCTGGCAAAGACTCTGAGAGTAAAAATTGCCATGAAAAGCTTCTCAAAAATCTGTCGTTCGGAGTCGACTTTAAACTGTAGGTCCCACCACTCATGTATAAAATTAACGCACACAACATAAGTGGTGTGAGAAGCTAGGTCGTAATCCTGACTGAAGGGTTGTAATGGCCAATTATGTATGTATGTATAGCTAAACTAATTAGTTTCAACTTGAACTGCTGTAAAGTAGCAAACACTTGCAACACTTTTTTAAATATTTTCAAGTGTATTTGCTTAAATAAAATTAAAAGAAAGAAAAAAAATTCCTAAAATTTATTTCTTTCCTGTGTTGCATGCATACTCAGTGAAGTATAGATAAAGTTGCACTTGAAAAATTCTAAAGTGTAGTGAAGAATGCAAAAGATGCACAAAAAAAAGAAAAAAATTGTTTCTGAACTGATTGAAACAGCATCAGACAGTATGGACAGCCATTGATGGACCACTTACCCTCTCTCAATCGATATACTGATACACACATGCCACAAAAGGAAGAAGAATGGAAGTCAATAATGAAATATAAACGCGTGCACACGCTTTACAACGATGATTTCGTTTTGTGTTATTGTGGCATCAACAGCAACATTGCCTTCTTAGTTGTATGCCGCTCTATAATTATTTCTCAACTAAATTAACCAACCAACTACAACCAATGACTTGAAACACTTTTATGAAGACAAAGAAAAAAAACCAAAAAAAAAACTTAAATTTGGAAAGAGAAAACGAATACAAAAAGATACTGCAAGATGACTCATGAGTGCGAATATGTTAGAAGTGGAGTTCTAGTAGTTCACGTACTTGTTCTAGAATAAAATGTATGAAGTGTAGTTTACCAGATTGAAAGTTATCTAGTATTTGATTTGAAAGATTAGAAAATTTTATCGTAATGAAATCATGTGTTAAAAATCCCTTAAAGGTCAAGAGTAATCATGAAAGGAATTACGAAGATGGAAGTACTTGAGCACAAATCGAAGCTATTTTCCAAATACTAAATATTAAGAGGCTTAAATTCTCTTCCATAGGATGCTGCCTTCTGACCTCTCAGAAAGTATAATATTAAGTGACTTCATCAGAAGCTTTGGATGAATTCAGAGCAGAGAGGAATTGACGAGAAATTGATATCACAATTGACTATAGCCCAAGTACACAACATACATAATTGGTCAGTACATTCTTTCAGTCAGGATTATGACATATTTTCTCGCACCACTTATGTTGTGTGTGTTAATTTTATGCATAAGTGGCGAGACCTACAGTTTAAAGTCGACTCCGAAAGACAGATTTTTTGAGAATCTCTTCATGGATTTTATTAACTCACAGAGTTTTTGCCAGAAATCTGCTGATTTAACAAAGCAACACTTCCTCTAACAGAACAAATTTTGCCCTTAACAGAGCACTGTTAGCTATTTAACACTTGTTTAGATGTTAATTTTGGGAAATCCTATAGGTCTATGAGAACCTTACTATATGCAAAGGGAGCTTCCAAGCTCCTCTTAATATAATCAGCAACATAACATAACAGCCATTATGGATCAAATAAGAAATGGTACACCATACAGACTATGTAGAAATAGGGTCCTCTTTTGAACTGAGATAGTGCGATAACAGGAATCATTTGAGTTGAGAAAATTTCCAATCATCCTTTACATTTCAACACTTTTGTTTACAAATAATAATGATCATAATGAGAAATATATTTTAAGTCAATTGTCTGCAATAATTGAAAATTAGTAGAATAATCTACTATTGCCACTGTTAAACGCCTAATACTATGTTCAGACATGCACTTTTATTAAATCAATATTCGATTTATTGAGAACAATATTTTTAGCGTTCAGACATATAATATACGAAAATTTATTTGACAGCTGGTAAACAAAACAGCTGATTGCTGTTGCTTTCAATTTAATCGCGAAAATTAGTACCAACATTTTTTTTAAGAAAAAATGGACAACAATTTAACTTTGGAAAAGGTATTTGCTAGTGATTAACCGAAACGCCGAGCTGTTGCGGTTAATAGGGACTACTTGTGACTTCAAAGTGGCTTTCCTCAGAAGGATGAGAAATCAAAATTTGATAATATTGGATAGCTAGCAAAAAAGAAAGCTTTTGCTTATGACACTGTCGTTGTTTACATTTGAGTTGTCAAATATCAATAGAAAGTGTTCAGAAAAAAGGTAATATGATCACTGAACGTACTTATGACAGTGTTGTATTTGAAGTTTCAATCCATATTATAACAATTTATGAATTTATTGACCAATAATTAATTGAAATTTTATATGAGATATTGAGATCAATAATGCCGTTTATTGCGATTTTCTCAATATAACTGCATGTCTGAACATAGTATAACAGCAAGGTTTACCCTGTTAGAGAGAAAAAGTGGCGATGCTAAAAGTGTGGGTTTGCGTCTTTGGTTTTTAGATTCGAATTTATCTTAACACACACCATATCTTTCTGTCGGAGATGTTAAATTTTGGATTCGAATCGTGACCTCATGTCTAATAAAAGAACACACTACATACTAGACTATGGCGACTAAGAAAGTTTATTTCCTTTTTACTTTTGCCAGCTTTACACGACCTATGCTTCATGATTCATAAGGGCTTTACAAAAATTGAACATTATCCGAGAGCCCACCGATAAAACCACCGAAAACGACAAAAATCAACATAAACCAGTGCCGGGCATAAAGGAGTTATCATTCTATATTCATTAAGATATGAGCAACATATGCAAACTTAAGGATCTCACTGGATTTAAGTGCAAATTTAGAGAGCGACGAACAGAAATGAATTTCATGATCGGCTGTGTCCTAAAGTAATGCTATTGCATTATAACACCTGGGGGATTGGAATAACAAGAAGAAATATGAAGGACCACAATCGCAACACAGTTCTTAGTGATTCAAGTTGCCTTGTTTGTCATGATGATTGCACTACAGTGGAGACTAAAGATCCCTACATTTTGCAATAACATCTGATCTTTGCAAGCAACTCATCCAGTCAATCAGTAATGCAATTCCAGTATAAGTTTATAGCACAATAATAATAAGCTTTCAAAAACTGAATAAATTCTACAACAAACAAGTCATTACCAAATTACAAGTCATTATGAAGAGAACAAACAAAAAAAAACAAGCAAACAAAGTAGAAACCACAGGTAATTATAAATATATTACGAAGCAATAAAATTTAATAACAAATTGCCACAAAAAGTAATACAAACTATAGTTGATATTACCTTTGACACATACCTAGTATACGTACGCGTGGTATTATATTAGCGATTCATCTAAAGGAATGAATCAACAAACAACACTCTAAAGGTACACTGTAAGTATACAAAAAGCAAGGAATGAAGAATATTTTCGATTAAGATCTCCCCCAGCCCAAGACCATACCGATACATGATGAATGGTTTTATTTTTATTATGAAAACTTCCACTCCTCCTACTTCTTCCAATTATTAAAAACAAAAATAATCATCCTAGTAATGCATTACGGACGGGGGTATACAAACAAACAAACAAACAAAATATTTAACTTGTTTGTGAGTCCATCTTCCTTCATTCCTTCTGGTGTAGAGGATATTCTTTTTATTTTTTTTTATCGATGTTTTATCACCAGCAGCAGGATATCACCATCACCTTAAAAGCCATACCCATACATTCATACACAGAAACTGTAATTTTCAGGTGTTTTGTTAAAATTTTAGTAGCCTGGCCAACACAACACACAACACACAGCCCAACATTTCGTCGTCTAATTAAGACATTTTGCCAACAAAACAAAGCATTTTCTTACACGATTATTGCCAGCCAGCCAGCCAGCCAGCGAGCCACAATCAAGCGATTCCTATTAACGATTACAACCATATTAAAACCAAATTATTACTTCTTTGTATTGCTCGTATTATAACCTTAACTTAATGTTGTGACCATTGTTGTTGTTGTAATTGTATAAATAAGTATCTCGATACTACTTATTTACGACTTTTGTTGTTGCTTTTTAGTTAATTTTTATTGTTTGTACATGATCTTTATCGCTTTCAGAAAAACGATTGTGGTGTGGTGAATTACAATCCAAGCACCCAACCAACCAAACAATCAACCACTTAAACAAAATTAGACGCGGAAGTTCTGGTTTCATGGATTGTAATTGAAAAACAATTAGAAAATTTGTTTGTAATTAAAATTACACAATAATTGTATTAGAGAAACAGAGAGGAAGAGAACGGGAGAGAGAGAGGTGAATGAAGGGGGAAATGATGTTTCCTTAAAAGTATTTTGTTTTTTTTTTCTGTTTTAAATTGAAATTCATTGGTAAGTGTATGTAGGGTATTAGAATTGTTTTCCTGGATGGGATTGGAAGAAAGTCGGGATTCGTTAGATAAATCATAGAGAACTCAAAGGAGACAAGTTGCAAAAGCAAAATGGTTTTTCATCTAGGAACCATGTTTCCTACAACAACTCACGGATTTATTAACTCGCTCCTATAATAAGTCGCCGTGGTCCAGTAGGTAGTGTGTTGGCTTATTAGACGTAAAGCCAGGGTTCGAGTCCCAGGCCTTATAATAATAAAATCAAAACATAATGTCGTCGTTTCAAACGAACCCAACATTGTTTAGGGAATCGATTTTTTACAAGATCGCATGATATCAGTATACTCCATACATACATACATAATTGGTCATTACAACCCTTCAAACAAGATTACGTGCGACCTAGCGACCACAGTGGCAGAACTCACAGTTTTAAGTCGAATCCGAACGACAGCTTTTTGAGAAGTATTATGTTCACTCAGAGTTTTTGCCGGATATCTGCTGAGAGGAAGTCGCCGAGGAAATATATTTTGATAGTTTTATTTTGATGTCTGACCTGGGATTTGAACCGTTAACCTAATACGTCAATACACTACCTACTAGACTACGGCGACTTTATGATTCATGCAACAACCCAGGGATTTATTAAACCACTCTTGTACTAGTAAAATGAGAACATAATGTTGTCGTTTCAAAAAAAGAACTAATAAAGACCTTTACGGAATAGACCTTTAAGAGGTCTCATGACATAACTTTACTTCAGTTAACATTAATTAAAGTACACTTGGTCCTACAAGAAAGTTTCACTGTCCTGGAGGACTCTTTTTGTCATCTCCTGTATGTATCTGCGAAGTGTCTTTCTAACAATCAGAATATTTAAGGACCACGTAAGAGGTGCGACTTTATCTTAGAGCCCATTAAACTTACACAATAGCTAAGGTGAAGGCTACAGCTATAGCTGCAAAATCTATAAAATATTTGAAAATTTCTTATCCTAAATCAAAGCATTTCGATAATTGGGGTACAAAGTGTTCTTAGTAATATATCAAGATAAATATTCCAGAAGGCACCGTAGTCTAGTAGGTAGTGTCTTGGTTTATCAGACGTAAGGCCCGAGTTCAAATCCCAGGTCAGACATCAAAACGAAATACAAAAAGCATTTCTTCGGCGATTTCCTTCCTCTCAGCAGATTTCTGGCAAAAATTCTGGGAGTAAATAAAATTTCCCTTGAAAATCTACTCAAAAAACCTGTCGTTTGGAGTCGACTTTAAACTAAATCTAGCTGCAAATCCCTAATGCCTAATGCATGAAGGTTGACTTTTGCGAACGAAAAAATTGCAGCTACAGTAAGACCCCACTTAACTCGGGGAATACGTTCCATATGTAAATACATTGCGACTTCGGAAAATACAGTTGGAATCTTTATTCTGGACAGACTAACAAAAGAGCGTTGAAAAAGATACATACGGGAGGCTGATATATAATGCAACAAAGTAAAGCGCTATATTTTTTAATTTTATTGTTCAAAAGCAAAAAAATGTTGGAAATATAATCAAATTATAGAATCAGTTTAGATTTGTTCGAATTGGCCACCTTTGGTACGAATTATGGCCTTCAAACGGCCAACAAAGCCATCGCAGGCTGCACGAAAGTAGCTCTGCGGTATTTTGGCCCATTCCCAGCGAAGTCCCGTCTTGAGATGATCGACACTTTGGTATTTTTTAGTGAGAACCTTACTCTCCAAAATGCCCCAGGCGCAAAAGTCCAACGGATTGAGATCCGGAGATTTTGGTGGCCATTCTGCGGTAGAAATGAAGCGAGGAACCTCCTTTTTAAGCCATTCTTGGTTGACGCGGGCTGTGTGGGGTGGTGCTGAGTCCTGTTGGAATGTTCACGGTCTGCGGCCGAACTGCAACGCGATGCAACGCTTCCAGTATCACAGTAACGAGCAATGGTACAAGAAACAAAAGATTTATTCACATTTAAATGCTGGAGGGCTCTAACGATAGCCACCTGTGGTTTTCCAGCCAAATATAAAGCAATCACACTATCACGCTTGAATTCCATCACGAATAACTTTTTTTCTGAATGCAATAGATCAAAATGCTTTTGTAAGCTTGTAAATAATAAAATGAACTGTCACTGGAATAAATCTGTCAGCTGTCAGCGGTTTACAAATGATAACAACCTGAAGTTGGTTGCAATACAAATCAGACACCCTGTAGTATATCCCGTCGCTATGTAGAGCACCGCTTTTGATTGGTGGATGGCCGTTTCATTTGCACACAAATACAACAAGTATCGATTCAGGGGAATCCCAATTCTACCGTGTAATGCTGAAACATAGTTTAGCGGAGCAACGAAGACCCTGCTTACTGTATTTGAATGAAAAATAATTATCACCTCAGTCTTGTAGAACCCTTTTGGAACGACCAGTTTCGTATGCGTTTAGATTTAGTCAAGCTAAGGCGTAATACTTACTTTTTAGCCTGCAAGTAACAAAGCGTTTTGATTCAAATTCTTTAAAAAATTTTCAAGTTCTTACAAGACATTTTGTCAAATCATTCTCTATTGCATAGACATTTAAAATGAATATCTCTTGCACCTTATTAAGACAGCCCACTAAAGTAAACTAAACGGAATTGAAAACATTTCCGGAACATTGAAAATATTTCGATGGATGCATTATTAAGGCCCACACAGAGTGCCATCATTTGGATAATTTCAGGGTGTTCCAACTATAAGATGGAGGGGGGAGATGGGAGTGTGTGTGTGTGTAACACATATTAATTATAGTTCAAAAGAATTATTTCACTTCGTTAATAAGTGGTTTTCTGTTTTTTTTTTTTGTTTTGTATTGTTTTCGAGGGATTTTGGCGCCGTTTTAATATGGAAATAAACGGAATTGAAAAACAGAACATAATTTATTAGTTGTCGCCGAAAATTTGACAATTTAATGTTTATGACATATGTCTGTGACGTTACTTTTTTTTTGTTATTTTGTGGTGCTACTGCTCTTACTGGAGCTAATATGCTGGCTGGGGAGATCTTTATTACTTGAAATGAAGAAGAGACTAAAGAAACATACAAAATGTGTCAAAACTATAAACTATCAGAGACACAATGTTTAAATAACATAAATTTCAACGCTCTCATTAAATGTTTTTTTTTTTGATTCTTATTTTTGTATTGGACTGTCTGTCTGTCTGCCTGTGGTATCCATGTCTTCTCTTTAGTTTTCGAAAATTTTCAATTTATTTTTTTGTATTTTTTTGCATAAGATTTTAGGGTGTTTAATGTCATTTATCATAATATTGTTTAATATTCATACAGAAAAACAATTCCCGGGAATTTGTATTCGTATGGGCCACCCATATAGATCCAGCGTAACAAGGCTTTCAAAAGAAAATTGTTGTGGATTTCAAGAGAAATTTTTTTTGTGAAATTTTTTTGTTTTCTTGTTTGAAATTTGATCGTTTCATTTGGATACCTTAACGCTCAATAGGATTTTAATTAATCTTTGTAACGTTTGATCTATTCGAGAGCTGTTTTGCTATATTTTTACTTGAGGAACTAAACAACTAAACGAGAGAAACAGGTGCTTCTCCTTGCATTCAATTGTCATTTGGTTGCTTGATTAAAGAGGCCAAACGTCACCTACTGTAGTAGTGGATCAGTGGCCCTAAATATTTTTTTTTTTTAATTTCTAAGGATCATTAATCAATTTGTCTTGTTTTTTTTTAAATAATTTTAAAACAAATATTTATTATTTATGCTTAAACACTAGAGCCAACTACTTACTGGTGGTTTTCTTTAGAATTTTAGTTTTACAGTGCAAGCCACCAGGGGTCCTGTTGAGAAGACAGGTGAACTTATTGAAATGGAGCAGTTTTTGTTATTTTGATATTTTTTCTAGAAAAACGTTAAATTTAATTAATTGTTAATATGTGTGTAAAACAATACAATAAGACAAGAAAAAAAAAACAAATTTTTTAAACCAGGATCATTGATTACGTTTCACGGGCACTAGCAGGGCCTAGTCGTTAATAATTTTGACATTTGCTAAGGCATTGTCTAGCGTATGATAACAGCACGTGTCCTTGTTGCCTTGATGGCTCTTCTCTAAGGACTTTAGCTAGCAAATGGTGGCATAGACAATGACACACTTTGTTACAAGGCATTAAAACTTAAAGGTTTTTATTTCAGTATCATCTTGTTTAATGTGCTAAGGACACGTGTCCTTATAATGTAACCATTAGTTAACAGAAAATTTCCTTTCTTTTGTATAACATCTCCCTTCCTCTCTCTCTTCTCTCTTCTGTGTATCAAATACGATTTAAACCAAAAGAAAATTGTACAAATTGAAGGTAAATTGGGTAGGCGTTTTTGCCTACTTTTTCAATTTAATACCACTTTATGGCTTTCGTTTCGTTTCTTTTTTTTTTCTCCTCTGGATTTACTTGAACGTTTGCTGGGATTTAAAAGCGTTTGGCCAAAACGAAAAAAAAAATGAAAAAAAGCCAGCAATTAAGTGTACACACCGTAAATAGGCATCATCATCATCATCATCATCATGGCATTTTGCAATGATTGTCTTGTCTCTTCTGTCTCTTGCCTTTCTATTTTCGTTTCGTTTTAATTAAATTAAATTGAAATGCAATCTCTACCGTTTATAATATGATTTTTATGATGCCACACTAAATGCCAATTCCTATTACACTTCCACTCTTCCATTCTATTTCTAGTCTCTTATGAATTAAACATTCATTCACCAGTTACTTGTGAGTGCCTTAAATCATGAAATTAATGAAGAATTAGTCGAAAAGTAATAAAAAAAAGAACAGAACAGAACAAGAGAAACCAATTCTTAATTGTTTTAATTCACGAATGTTGTAAAAAGTTAATACTTGTATTAGATACAGTGCTTGCTAAAATTAAATGGAAACTATACACCAGCAAGCCTATACGTACGTTCAAGTTGCATCCACATGCTAGTAAACATGGGCCTTTTTTTAAGCTTAACAGATGTGACATACTCAGCAATACCATCATACATACATACATACATACATTGTTCATTACAACCCTTCAGTTAGGATTATTGACCTGGTTTCTGACACGTCGGTAGCTTAAATCAAATACGAGTATTAGTCTAGCGGGGATCAAAAACGAATACGCTATTGTGGAAAGTATTGATTATATCGAAGCCTCCATTCCATAATGTTCTAAAGTTCTTGCATTTTTATATTTTATGTTCTCTAACTTAAATACTGTCAAAATTTGGTTAAGATGCGCCGATCCGTTCCGAAGTTATAGGGAAAAATCTACTTAGAATTCACATATAGTCTTATGTCACGTGAAAACTTTGAGAGTTCATGACTCAAAACACACTTTTTCAACTTAGAATGTTGTAAAACGGAGGCGTCGATATAGTCGTATGTCGCGTGAAAACACACATTTTCGACTTAGGATGTTATAGAACGTAGGCGTCTATATATGATGCCATCATATGACTTCTCAGGAAAGTTCAAGACTTCCGTTCCAATTAGAGAAATTTGGAAAAAAAGTGGTGCAATGTACATCGTCAACGATTCTGTACAGATTATCACAGAAGACTTCAAAATAAATGTAGCTGAAGCGGCTGGGTTTGTTATTTGCGGTATCAGTGGGTATAGCTAGATTCATAAGGCTTCTAGTTCCCTACAGTTTTTTCGAGCCGGAAGTATTGACAATTCAGGCTATAGCGTATATTATAAAAGACAGTAATATCTCCAGAAAATATATTACCACATTTTCACTGGCATTGAGTTCCAAGCAAATGAATGCTAAGAAGGTAGATTGCCGGCGCGAAGTCGAGGCATTGAACTGAATTGACGTTCAAATCATGTGGATTGTAGGGTATGACGATGGAGCCCTGGTGCTGACCAACTTCTTCCGTTTCCTTGATTTTGGTGGAACTTGGTCAGTACAGGGACTGTGTTCTCCCGTGGCATCACAACGGGCCGTTATGCGTGTTTAAGTGAGCTTTGTGATAACGGAGCTACCACTCCCACCTAGGGTATGACGATATTTCATAGCAGACAAAATGGCCACTAATGCAGACAAAATTCGACACTACAATTGAAGTTTTCGAAGCACTCCCTTGGAAATCTTTTTAAAGACCTGCAGGCCATAATAAACAATTCAGTTATGAATTCCTTTAATGTCAGATATACGGTTTCGAATAAGGGCAGAAAGACACCGATAATCTGGACGAGGTTTAAAAGATAGCAGGGGGTATGGAAACGTAGGATTAAACTCCAAGAGAACGCGTTCATTGTGGATATTAGAATCATTATTGGACATTCGCTTTAAATCTGAACTAGATTCCTTTTGAGGAACTTCAAACCAATTATAACTGGCCTCTGGGTGCGCATAGCTGAAGCCTGGAAATATTTCACATCGACTTTTGTAGAAGCTTTAACGATGAAGAAGGAGAAAACACCACAAAACCTATTCTCTGTTCTCTGCGCTTCGGAACCAATAGAGAAGGAATCTCGTAGGGCAACACAAATTAGCTATGCTATGCCAACCTAACTCTGCAAATGGTTTTAACAGGCTGATGTAGTCCATGTCATTACAAAAATGAAAATAACACCGTATAAGGTGCGTATCGTAAAACATTGACGGCTTTATTCCCCACAATTAATTTTCCTGGCAGAAATAGATTCTCTAAACAGATTTCCAAAGCATTTCTTCGGTTTTTCCATTGCACAGTAATCGATAAAACAAATGACAAAACTTGAAATTTTTCTTTACAAGTGACATCAAACGTAAAAATGCAATTTTATGTGAAAGAAAGTATTGAAAAGAAATCAATTGCTAGCAGCACTCAGATTAAAGGCGGCGAATAAGTCAACGTAGAGAAAGTAAAGAAAATGATTTGTCAAATGGCCAACCTTTAGAAATACTCGGACATTCGACATCAAAGTTAAATAGTTGCCGAGATAGTAGACAAACAGGCGGATATCAAAGGAAAAGCTTTTCAGTATGACAGTAGATGACGACATTTACTAGCCAATTACCAAGAAACGTTTACAACATGTACAACAGCACTGCAATGGATTTAACCAAGAAATCTTTTGAAAATCGTAACGAAACCAGTAAAACTGAGCGATGACATGTCAGAATTATCATATGCATGTCAAGTGTCACCATAGCGGTGGCTGACTTTGTATTTCAAATTCTCTTTTGCTTTCGTTAGAATGTTAAACACAATCAAACTGTCTTTCTCATATTGTTTGTTGGTTTCAAGTTGAATGGATTTTTGTTTTTGAAGTAAAACAACTGTCATGTCATTTTTGACAGTTTTTGTTCTGTTTTACTGGTGTTGCTGGGTTGTGACGTTTGTTGAGTGTTTTTGTTTTATGGTGGTCGTGTATAGGTTTTCTACGCTTTTCGTTTTCGTTTTCCATTTTTTTCCCCGTACAACAATAATCGTTATGCTTAACTCCAATTAAGGTTTTTCTCCATTAGCCGCTATTGTTTGTTCTTCGGCTCTCCTCTACACTACACTACATACAGTGATGGTTGTGGCTAAAGGGAGAGAGGGCCAGAGACAGAGATTATGTGTAACTGTTACACCACCACCACCAGCCAGTCAGCCAAACAATGTAATTGTTATTAGATTAGCTGTCATTGTGACATGATGACAATGACATCTCCACTGCTGTTGTTGTTTATTTGCGTTGCGTTAGAAAAATTCTACATTTTCGGGAATTTTTTTTTAGGGGAAGTTGTTTGGAAAGATGTGATTTTCAATAATACCTCTGAGAGGCCAAACAAAAACAAAAAAAAAAATATGAAACATATCATAGCACTGATTTGACAGTGATATGTCAGCTTGTTAAATTGGCAAATAATTTTAAGGAAACGGAAAAAATAAAATAAAAGAAAAGGATGCTGAATTGAAATTTAATTGCGTAAAAAATGAAAAAAAGTTTCTCAAGATTGTCAAATTATTCCACTTCTCAAATTAATTTGTTTTTTTTTTACCCTGAGAATTGTTATATTTTCCGTAATCCCGGCCATTACTTATTCATGGCAAATTTTCCACTTCATAAAAATTAAATTCCGTTTTTTAAATTCAATTCAATTTAAATCAATTTCGTTTTAAAAAGAAAATTTTTTAATTCCCACGTTTGTTGTCACTAAAAAACTTAGCATCACTAATTCAATACAATCGTATAAATACATCGCGCGGCATAACAAATCTTTCGTAAAGCTTTACGCATTCGAAACATTTCTAATTGGGAACGTTTGCTTAGCCAGTCTGCTAAATATTCTTCACATAATCTGTGATACTTTTTCTCTGCTAATCATTGCCAAGTTTGTTAGCACAACGTAACGAAACAGGGACAAGTGCTCTTAAAATAGAGGAGAGGAAAGAAAATAATTTGCTGCCTGACTGCATACAACACTTTACATTGCAATTTTATTAAGCATTTCTCTCTGTCTCTCTCTGGTGATAGGAATTTGTAAGAGTACAGTGATGACGGTGACATAGATGATGATGATATTGACGGAAGGAAATGTTGGTGGTTGTTTGTGGTATTCCATTTAACATTCGCAAACGATAATGAGACCAGAGATAATGTGCTTTATATTGAAATAATTTACAATTTTTTTTTCTTTGTTCAAGGGAAGTACATTGTTGCATGCATCATAAAGAGGGAGGCTTTGCATAGTAGGGTGGTACGGTTTGGTAATATTTATTGGTTTAAGTACTAAACCCTTCGCCATTGAAAATCGGCACACTAATTGTGCATAAAACAAGCAAAGAACATCTCTAAAAATATTTTTATTGGATCAGAACTCTACAAATCATAGATCTTAACAAATTCCTTTTAAAACCCAAAGACGCTTTGAGGAGTTTATTACACTTACTAATCCTTTTCTAGCCATGTTACGTTTTGATAACTTTGCAGTCAAAACTAAAAGAATTAATGTGTGTTAACATAAATTCGAATTTAAAAACCATAGACGCGAACCCATACTTTTAGCAATGGCACTTCTTGTCCTTTAACAGGTTAAACTAAGTTAAGGTTAAGTGTTTAACAGTGGCAATAGTAAATTATTCTTCTATTTTGCAATTATTGCAGACTATTAACATAAAATACAATTCACATTATAATCATTATTATTTGAGAACAAAATTATTCCGGCTATTCCACTACCACTATTCGAAACAGGACACTCTGACTATAGTCAGACATAGTCTGTATGGTATACTATTTCTTATATGCTCCAAAGTGAGCCACTGATCTAAAAAATTTATCTTTTCAAAGCCAATTTTCTCCATACCAATATAATTTCATAGACCTAGCATACATACATAGGAATACATACATAATTGGTATTTACAACCTTTCAGTCAGGATTATGACCTAATTTCTTACACCAGTCATGTCGTGTGTGCTAATTTTATACATGAGCGGCGGAATCTACAGTTTAAAATGGATTCCGAACGACAGATATTTGAGAAACTTTTCATGGCAGTTTCATTTACTCTCAGAGTTTTTGCCAGATATCTGCTGAGAGGAAGTCGTTTTCGTTTTGATGTCTGACCTGAGACTATGGTGCTGATTATATTAAGAGGCCTTTGCATCATCCTTTGCAGATAGTATGGTATTCATAGACCTGGAGTATTTTCCAAAATTAGCTCATAAACAGGTCGGTTTGTTCAGATGAATACGGTTAAACAGCTAAGAGGGCAAAATTCGTTCTGTTAACAGGAAATGTTGATCTGTTAACCCCAAATGTGGCGCTACTAAAATTTATGGATTGCGTCTTGGATTTTCAAATTCGAATTTATCTTCATACACATTAACATACATACATAACAGTCAGTATTACAATTTTTTTCTTACACAACTGATGTGGTGTGTGTTAATCTTATACAAGAGTTGCGCGGGGAATGACAGTTTAAAGTTTGAGGGACGTTTCAAGGCAATTTGATTTTACTCTCAGAGTTCGGTTTTGTTGGTGATGTTTCACCTGGAGTTTGTACCGTGGCCTTACATCTAATAAGCCAACACACTACCGCCTAGACTACGATGACTTCTTGGCACTCAACTTTCATAACTTTCGGAACCACCACTTAGTTTTCTGCACAATCAGTACCACCCTAATATGAAAAACACAAAATCACCAGCCTTATCCATACACACTCACCAACGTCCTTGGGTGTAAAGAACTTACAAATCATCGCAACGCACAACGCAATAACAACCCCTTTCTGTAGCCTTAGAAAAGTTTGAGCCATGAAATGAAATGAAAAGTTATTATTGCATCTTCCTCTTGTGTGTGTAGGCCTTGTGGCAATCACGAGTTGTAACTTTTACTTCAGCAAACTGACAAATTGTTCCGCTAAATAAATCACAACTCAAATGATAATCGCCGTAAAATCGAAATTTTCCGGTTATTCGTTATGTTTAAATGCTTTTTTCTCTTCTCTTCACTTCACTTTTTTTTGATTCTTTTAAGGGGGTCGCACAAGGAAAATGTTAGAAAAAGAGTTGAAAAAGGGCGAAATCGTAAAGCTACAGACGTAAAGAGTGTGTTGCAAGTTGTTAAAGGGGGCAGTTGTGGCAAGTGGATGTTGGAAATAAGGCTCTGGCCTTTGGTTAAGCATTTCTTGCGTAGTTGTGGGAGACAAATGGTCCCTTAAAGTGATTTATATTGGCATGATATTGGTCACACACACACACAACTTCCTTCGTTGCCAGCAATTTTTATTGATTTTTGCATTTGAAATGAATTAAAAATTGCGTCGGGATTTTTTTTTTTGTTTCAATTACACAAACTGTTCTTTATTTTTCAGCCGGTTTTATAAAATCAATTTTTATTTCAAGAATTGATTTTATGGCCACAATACATGAAAACTTGTTTCAGAGCATCATGAGGTAGATAAGAAATGGAGAGAGAGAGAGAGTGAGCGAGAGCAAGAGGGTGTCATTTTGCATAATAAAAAATTGTCGTTTTTTTAAGGTGCGATGTTCTTGACTTTAGTTTTCACGCCTGATCCTTTTCACGCATATCAATATGTCTCCAGTTATTTAAGCATTCGTTACGTCAAAAAAAAAAAACAAGAAAAATTAAGAAAGAGGAAGATGGCAGCGCCTCATAGCAACTGACTCACATGGGGGTCCTATCTCTAGAAGAGATGTTACATTGCGTGATAACGACACGCGCATCTTTGCCACTATTATGGCCAAAAGGAGGGTAGTGCGCTACACTAACTAATTAATAAAGTGCATGCTGAAATTCGTGACTATAACTTGCCACAAAAACAGACGACACTTCTTCGTTCTTCTGTGTTCTTTGTTTAAGCAGAACAGTTTATAGCAGAATTCCTAAGAATAAGCAGCAAAACAACAGGCGTGTTTTTCATTACAAATCTGCTGCATTTTCATATATAAACTGCAACGCCACAAGATACTCTCCATGCATCTAGTTAAACCAGCAAACAATATGCTTTGCAATGTGAAATGTGGCCTAAGCTAAGCCTCTAAAGAGAGAGAGAGAGAGAGAGAGATGGTGGTATGGTGAACAGCAGCTCTACGATTAATCAAGCTCTTAAAACCAATATCTGGGCTGCCATCAACTGACACTGGTCTTAGAGGTGTGAGTGCTAAAAAATAAAGAAAAGGAACACATACACATGCATGTCTAGGTATGAGTTGAAGCCTGCTGTGAATTTGACACCACATCACAATGTAATGATTTACTTGCGTATCAATAATTACTACACACTCTCTGCTTGTATAAATAAGTTTGAAATGCGAATTTCTCTGTTTGTTCCTTCGTTTGTTTGTTTGTTTGTTTGTTTGACTCATATGCAGTCATAAATGTATTAAATTTTTTTGATTTTCTAAAGGATAAGAACGAAAGAGAGAGAGAGATATAAAGAACTTTAAAGGAATGAAGACTCCCAAAAATAGTCTTTCTCGAACCACAAAATTTGAATTTACATTGATTTTATTCGGTCTAGGCATAAATTTTAAATGCAGGAGAGAATTTTGATCACAAAGTCCTACTCTTAAGGGCTTGTTTTGCTTGACCGTTCCACGATACTTTTTGTATCAACTGTCTGCTACGATAACTAGGCACCAATGTCCCTCAGGGAAGCTCATCTTCAGCTTTTTACATATATAGGCCACGAACATCAACAATCTTCGTTAAAAATAGCGTAAACATGCATTCAGTTGCTTGTCAGCTTTCAGTGAAGCAGGTTCTTGTTGCTTCTTTTTGAATTTTTTTGTGTTTTTGTTATACACCCGAAGAAAAATTACAGTAGGATTCACTATTTTTAATGAAATTCACCAATAACAATGAGAAATTATCTCGATTTTTGGAAGAATATTTGTCAAGTTAAATACGTAGTCTTTAGTGTTTTGGCGTTGTACATTTTCCATTTTCCACTACATATACAAGATATTATTAGATTACACTTGATAATATTACTAACAATTTTCCTCTGGGTTATACATATGCTTCTCACAAATACACTCACATTTTTATTATGTTCTCTTTGTGCCGACGTCTGACGATAACAGAATGACAGGAAAGTAGCTTTTTACAGTTCTCAAGAGCCAATGTAAATGTAAATAATGCGGAAAAACTAGGCTCAATGAAGTGAGCCGCGTAATAGGGCTTTCTCATACATAAGCTTTCTCAATTAGCCTTTGCAACTGGAGATTCCCTACGTAGATAATGTAACAGCTCGCAACAATCGCTTGAAGTTCCAACGTGAACTCCATGAGATTGGCAAACATGGTGGTCCCTCTTGTACCTCAAGTAAAACTAAACAGAAAAACTGATCTTAATAGGACATTTGAATGGAACTGTCTGAAACTAATGAGTAGGCGTCATTCAGATTTATAAATTAGAAAAATACGTATAATACTTAGAAATGATTCGGATCACTCGAATCATTCATCAAAATTTACGGTCTTAGTTGCTGTTGCATTTACAAACAAAAAAGAAAGAAAAGCCAAAGACAGCTAGCAAAGCATACACACAACCTTCTTGTGAGTATTGTAGTGTTCGTACGCGAATCATACTTATTTTGTGCTGCGTATAAATGCTGAGTAAAGGAGAGTCGAACTCAACAACATCATCCGCATTGTTAAGTATGAGTATGACGAGTACTTCACACTTTGAGTATGAGTAGTGTGAGTATGACAATAAAATAGCTATAATTGCGTACAAGTATCAGAAATTATAAGTATGACTCAACGTTTTGAATACTTATTGCTTGTTTCTGGTATGCATCAGCTGCAACAAGTAGTGAACCGAATAGTTGAACTCGGATAAGATGAAACTTTGGCTTATTTTCGCTAACCGCAAGATCAGATAAAGACAAAAGAACTGTTAAACTGCTTACTATAGGCTTGCGGGGTATGGATTATTCATAGTATTATTGGAGGTACTATAAATGCTATAAGAATAGAACTTTTTTGAAATAACAGGATATATACTGTACCTATTGCGGTTTACCTACTCATATGCTACTTGATTGAAATTATTTCCACTGCAAAACAGCCTTTTAAACTCTGCTTCTCACAAACATCTTCCAACTACTTGTTGTTGTGGCTGTTTGTGGCCTACAAAAATAAAAATTTATTGGCGAACATAAACCGGAGATTGCATTTGTGATTTAATGAATCATCGCCTATGCCAATCTCCCATACTGTGCTTAAAAACACTATTGAACTGCAAAGTTTTGTATTTCAAATGCTCTCTGCACACTTCGTTTACAAATTCTTCTTCAATCGCACGTAAATACCTCTTCAAATCTCTTCAAACACATCTTCGAACACATCTTTTCTTTAACGCTGTATAATTAAGTTTTTCGCATTAATTATACGAACAATTTGTAGATGCAAACCATTCACGTTTGCTTAAATTAAAGCAAATTGGCGGCTTTTGTTTCATTTTCTTTTTTTTTGGTTTCAGAAACAAAATTAAAAGCCGGCAAAATGTTAAAACTACGGCTACTCCCTTCAGGTGCCACCCCAAATTTTTAATTTTTTTTGGTTATTTTCAGGGTGGAGTTTTGAAAGTTATCAGCCAATATTTTTTATTTTTTTTTAATCTAAACATCAACTATAATAACAACAACAACAGGAAAAAATATATAGAAGGCAAGAGTAATTCCGGTGATAAGCGAACCAACAGAGGGCAAAAGAGTTCATCATCAATCACCTGCAGCATCACACTCTATGTATAGAGGTTCTGGGGCTAAGCATAAAAATAAAAAAAAAATTCCCAAAAAAATCATACGAAATGATAAATGTTTTGGGAACGTAAAAAAATCTTTCAAAAAATTTAAAATAGAAATCAAAATGAAAAATTAAGGGAGAAAAAATGTTTTCATTCATTTTGAAATGAAGGTGAGTTTATGAGAATATTTTTTCTTTTGGGGATTTTTTTGTTTTCTTTCCTTAATGCCATCATCAACAAGTATTTACACTGGCATAGAAATTAAAAATGAAATTCATTTATCGGCTTTGTTCTCATTACAAAATACTTTACACTCCTCCATAATCTGAACTAATTGACAGATTTACATAAGGATTTAAACCTAGATGCTCTAAGAAGTTATCTAAGCACACGCTCTTCACACACACACACAGTCTTCTGACTGTGACTCAGGGTTTTACGCATTTCATATCCACACAAGATTGACGATTGACAGCCAACTGTCAAATGTCACTCACAAGTTATTTAACGCTTAAATAAAAAAAAACAACAAATGTAACGAATATTTTATTATACGAGGTTGGTAGGGAAAGTTTATGAAAATTTTTTTTTAATTTCTTTGGAAAGTGGACACTGCCACTTGAGGTGAAAGATTCTTGTTAGATCCGCATCTCATGAAGAAGCTATTTAATGAATATTAGGTTTAAAGGCACTTGCGTCCTATGAAAACCGTAATAGTGGATGGTTATACGCTTTAAGGATAGACGTGACGCGGTCCTCTTCTAATTCATAACACTTTAGCAGAAGTCGCTGTAGTCTAGTAGGTAGAGTGTTGGCTTATTAGACGTAAAGCCAGGGTACGAACCCTAGGTCAGACCTCAACACAAAATACAAAAACTATTTCTTCGGCGATTTCCTCTCAGCAGATTTCTGACAAAAACTGTAGGTACTGGCGGTTATGTATAAAATTAACACACACAACACAAGTGGTGTGAGAAACTAGGTCCATAACTATGACTGAAAGGTTATAATGATCAATGTTGTATCTTAGCAGAGCTTAGTTAAATTGTAACATGCGTGGGAAGATACATTTAAATTTAACTAGCAAAGACAAAAACAAAAAAAAAAAATTTAACAGAGGTAATGTTAAAGTTAACAGAGTAATGTTAAGTAGTTAACATAGAATAGTCATGAAAAAATCACCTAATAATATACGATAACAGAAAATATAGTGACTTCCTTTAAAATTGTGCTCCACACGTTCCTAAGTGGAACAGCTCGTAATTCCTTTGAAAATTTCTAAAGGATGATCGATAGATAGGATGGTCGATATTGTGGAAAAATCGGACTAGCTGCATGTATCCCACAATATAAAAATTGTAGCTAAGGCGCCACCAATTAAAACCAATAACTTGTACAATAAAATCCCGCTTAACGCTCCTTCACTCAACGCTGTTTCAGTACTACGCGGTAGTATTGTGAGCAAATGAAACGGCAATCCAGCAACCTATATAATGACGGTGTATACTCCATATCTTTTTCAATGCTCTTTTGTTAATCTGTCCGGGATAAATATTCCAACTGTACTTTCTGAAGTCGCAATCACAGTACGAACGCATCTTTCCATGTTTAACGCTGTTTCGTTCAACGCTGGAACTTATTGGAACGTATTCCCCGCGTTAAGTAGGGTCTTACTGAATTTCCGAAATAATTTTGGAAATTGAGATATGGGGCTTGAAAAATTCCTGAACCATTTATTGTACTTTCTGTTAACCTGTTAACATGACTCTATTAACTTTAACATTAGCTTTGTTAAAAACTTTGGTTTTTGTCTTTGCTAATTAAATTCAAATTTATCTTCACACACATACATAATTGTAACCGATGCCACCGAATTTCAGCCTTCTTGTAAAATCATTGGAGAATATCCAGTTCAACTGATACATTCGGAATACCTATGAACACTGATCTGTCCAGTATTTTGGAGCCATCGATATGTATTTCAAGAACATAACTAAAAATCTTCGGATCACCATCATCACAAGTTGTTTATTCGAACCCTAAAGACCGTTCTATAATATTCTAAGTCGAAAATGTGTTTCTTGACTTATTAGCTCTCAAAGTTTTCACGCACCATACGACTATTTGCGTATGTTAAGTAGATTTTTCCCTATAACTTCGGAACGGATCGACGCATCTTAACCAAATTTTGACACTATTTAAGTTAGAGAACGTAGAATTTAAAACTGCAAACACATTAAAAAGTTCTAAGTACACTTAGAATGTTATAGAATGGAGGAGTCGATATGTGCTTATAGGACCACAAGGGGAGACAAAACTTATCGTTTCGTAAAATTGATTCACAAACACTTGCTATTGATGACTTCTGCACTTAAGACATTTAAAAACTTTTAAAACCACCCTCGCTAAACATGTGTTTAAACCAGAAATAGGATTATCTCAACAAATGGGTAACTGTACACCACTTTGATACTCAATAAGCCTCTTATTTATTGTATTCTATACGAAGTTCTTCCAATAACTGCTTAAGAAGAGACTACTTAGAGAAATCGGTTAGAATTGAATGAAGCAGAAAATCAACACAATAATTCAAATGCCAATTCAACTGTCACCAAAAAAAACTAGAAACAAAAACAAAAGACAAGAGACAAGTTTTTAATAGAAACTATAAATAAAAAAAAAAATAAAAAATCGGAACGCATATGCTTTTGCAAAGGCTATTGACAGAGTGGCCAGCCAGTTCTTATTAACTAAAGATTTGAAGAAAAAGTAAGTGAGCTTAGAGGGTTTACTTTCGATATTTTTGTGCTAAATGAGCTTGTCCGTCTGTTGTGCAGTGTGTTATAAACTAAAGTGTCTGTGTAATTCACACTTTTGTCATGGCCAGTTAATTTGCTGAAACGTAATCATCAAACGGATATTGATGACAAATTTTAAATGGCACTGGACTTGCAACAAAAAGTCACTTTTCAGTGGCGGTAGTTCAATAACAATAATAAAATTGTTGTTCACATCTGTGACGATTTCAACACTTTGATAAACACTCTCCTACAGAAACAGAAAAAAAAAACTACAAAACAAACACTTTGGGGGCATAAAAACTTTGCAACACAGAAAAATCCAAACAAAAAAAAGAGTTTTTACCCATCCGGGGTTGAGAGGTTTAATGAAATTGATTGACTTTTGCAACACACAGTGAATCAAACGAACAAACAAACAAAAAAAGGGTTTGGCAAAGCACAACTGTGCACACTAAAGAACCAACTAAAAAAATGTGGGGGGCGTTTACACTTACTACATAAAATATCCAGTAAATGATGATTTGAAAAGGGACCCCTGTTTGCCAAATGATGCTTCCAAAGTAGTTTTTTTGGGTTTCACTTTCTTGTTGTTGTTGTTATTGTAGTTTATTATGTTGTTCGCATCATTAGCTACATAAAATACAAACAGACTTCTGTGTCAGTTTTGTGTCATTTAATGTCGATTGTTTATTGTTTTCAGAGTTTGTTTAAATTTTTTGCTGTTGTGCCTCGCTGTCTGCCTGTCTGACGCACCTTTTCCAGTATTTTACTGTCTATCAAAGAGTTATAAAGTCAAGCTGACAAGCCAGCCAGCCAGGGCTCCGCGCTTATACTCGTTTTTCGGTTATGGCTTATGGTCACACCAAATACGAGTATGTGCGCTTAGTAATCACTAAACATTTGTGCTGTTTTTCTATGCCATGCCGCTAATTTTTGTCAATTTAACATCAAACACTTTGACGCTTAATTTGTTTTTAATTTTTTTTGTCTTGTTTTTTGTTGTATTATTATTGTTATTGTATTGTTTTTAACCCTTTTTTTTCTGTTAATTAGAATTTTATTTGCCGGTGTTATGTTGTTTTATTGCTGTGCGTTCAATTGTTGTTTTTGTTTATTGAAAACTGTTGAAGCGTTACAAACGATCTCTCAATGTAGTACCATCGCAAATTAAAAGTGTTAATGACAACGAATGAATGACATTTAGTGTTAGTGTTGTTGTTGTTGTCGTTGTCATTGTTTTCGGTGACATCTGACGTAAAGAGTTTCTGTATTACAATGCAGATAATGAAATGGAAATAGTAGTTATGCGGGCTATTAAGCAGAAGGTGTTGTTGATGGGTTGATGGTTGGCGCCTTGAACTTCTTCTAAAATTCCAAAAATACTTGAACATATGCTTGGTGTAGTGTCACAGACCAGAGTGTCTGGTGGGAATCGAACCCACGATCATCACGCTAATAGTCTAGCACACTACCCACTATCCACTACCAGGGCTCCCTTGATCCCAGTTAAAATCGATCAAAAATCAACAAGTTTTATTTTTTCTTGCTACTAAATTTGGTGCTAAAAGACAAAGAGAGCGAAAGAGAAAAAGAAAACCACTCGCGGTGTACATTACAAGAACAGAAAGCCTTAGCTTTTGAGTAAAACTAGAATACAATCAGCAATGGCTAACGACCTCTTATTATCCTAAGACCTGCTTTGTAATCTATCATTGAGATTATGGCAAAGGTTTCGGGAAATCGGTTGGAAAGGACAAAGCTTGTTCAGGCAATTCTCATATGTTCAGATTTGTGTAGGAAGACACTGTGCTGAGGTAAACTGTTCTCTTATTCAATTTATTAGCGGTCATGGAGGACATAGAAGTTACCTCTACAAATCTGAATATGAAGTCTTCCAATCGGTCAAAACCTATACAGATACATCGGAAGATACTGTTATACGAAAATAGAAACGGTGTTATTCAAATGATAAACAAAAGCGACAATGAGCTTGTTTACATGATGAAGGAATAAACAAAAATATACCAACAGCAGTGCAGTAAAAAAAAGGAGATAAACAAGTAAACAGGCAACAACAACTCTGCAAGGACAAACGTAAACAAAATACACAAACAATAATAACGTAAATGACTTGTTTACATTTATAGAGATTTCGCGAAAACAAAGACTGCTTACCCTGCTATATAAAAGGCAAGACAAAGCAGACAACGGCAATTTAGTAAGAATTCAGTCAGTCTTCTGTGAAGACAGGTTGCGTGGGAAGAGAAGAATTGTTGTTTGAAGATCTCTGTTATAAAGATCTATTGAACAATTGTTATTGTGTACGTGGAAGAGTGTAAAGAATAATAACAATTAAAGCAAATTGTTGTTGTTTAAGTCAAGTCGTGAAAGGTAGCACACGGAATTGTGCGTACAAAAGAGGATTGATTTAAAACTAAACACAAATTTATTTTTATTTTATTTGCAATCTACGAACTCATATTCTTAACGTTTTTAAAAGAATAAAAACGTAACAATACTGAGCAGGATACGTCTTCATGTCCCAAGTTTAAAACAGTTGGGGATCGATGCAGTTACAAGAATGGAACTCGTGTCCTAAAATACAGTAGAGATAATGCTTATGATCAAGAAAAATTTTGAAGATTTGGGCATTTACGTTAAAACTATAATTTGTACATTGGGAATGGAAGCGAACAATTAATTAAGGCAACAAAATACTGATTAGGGTTTGGGGATAGCGTAAGTGTATCACATTCCACGACTTGATAACTCGAGCTGTGAATCTCATAGATGCTAGAAACAAAGTAGGAACTGTTTTTAGTCGAAAGGAATACGATATACTCATTGATATCTGGGACTTGTTGAAAGTTTCCATACTTTTTAAGAAGAAAAAGCTTTCGTTCTGCTCTTTTATTATTATGTTGCGTACTCCATACACTCTTTGGATCTCCATAAAGACGTTGATGGTGCCTACTACCTACCGACCTATCTAATTGGTCATTACGACCTAGGCTCTCACACCAAACAAGTTCTGCCTGTTAATTTTGTACATGACAAGGAGAAGCTGCAGTTTGAAGTCGACTCCGAAAGACAGATTTCTTTGAGAAACTTTTTATGACAAATTTTATTTGCCTCTCAGAATTTTTGTTAGAAATAGAGGAATTCGTTTGAACCCTGGCCTTACGTCAACACACTACCTACCAGGCTACGTTGACTACGATGGTGCCTACTTAACACATCTAATTCGGTTAATGTGAACAGAGATACATAATACTTCTATTACTGCGGCTTGTGTTACTCAATCTCAAGAGCAGCTTTCAGGCAATCAATTACAGATTCTTTAGAGACGTTTGTTCGCCGGCCAAAACTTTACAACGACCTTTCTTAAACCGTATTTTGGAACCAGAATACATAAAGTCCAGATAGGTTGGAAATTTAAATCACTTCGATATCTTAGAAACAGTTTTACAACAACAAAAAAAAAACCAATTCCTCACTTGCTAGTGCATGTGCTTCCTTGGAGAGACATTTTTTCTATTTTCTTTAGTGTCTTCTTCTTCTTCTTCTTGTTCATTTTCTTGTATTTCTGTTGCTGTTGCTCATCGATTAACACTTTTCATTCTCATTATCAATTCATATCTTTACAAGCTAGACGACATCACATCAACTTCCGGGTAATGAAAAGCCGTCTCCAAGCAACAGCATCATATCCACAAGGAACAAGTCTAAGCCACCCTGAGTGGGGTCTAACCAGTAAGTTAAGGCCAGAGAATAGAGAAAGAAAAAAAAACGAACGAAAAATTGAATTTCTTTCAACATCAACTCAAATAAATATACGACCACACCACACCACACCACATCATACCATATCCTCCATGAATGTTGAGTTTCCTTTGCAAAACAATTTTGTTGCTTGGCTAGCTAGCTGGCTGGCTCTCTGGATGGCTGGCTACTGATCTTAAAAACGTATTTGTAGTCAATTACCCAACAAGGAGTTTAAGGCAGCAACAGCAGCAGAATGAATAAAAACGAATGAATTCCCAAACAACTAAACAAGTATTGAGCAGAAGTAATACAGGCTGAGGCTGTTTGGTTGGTAGGCAGCAGCCAGGCTCCAGTGTGCAGCAGTTGTATGCTATTTGCTTGCCTGCCTGTTGACTTGGCTCGTACGTATAATAAATTAGGAGTCAAGTTTATTTATGATTCTTATTCAAGTGACTGAGTTTTGGTGTTCAATGGTGTTCTTTTTTTCCTTTTTTTCTCCGTTTTTTTCTGTTTGTGTGTGTCTCTCTAAACATTTCGTCTGGTTTCAATTTGTTGTTCTTCGTATGGTTGAATGCATTTTGCATGAAATTCTTGTTTTTGCTGCATTACTCTTGCTCTATGATTTTAATATAATGTTGGTTGTAGTTGCAGCAACAGCAACAGCAACAGCAGCAACAGGAACAGAAATATCAACAACACCATAATCACTATTATGCCACCATGAAGGCTATACCGGCAAAAAAAAAGGAAAAAAAAGTTGGAAAATAGAATTGCTTGGCCATGCTCATGGACACTCACAACACAAGAAATTCTTGTACTCAAGCAGCAGCCAAGCTAGATTATGGCCAGAATGTAAAGAAAAATGCCAGCTTATAAGCATAGCTCGACGAAAGCTACACTTCATTTGTAACTTCCTTTTTTTTTTTGTTTTTTTTTTTTGGTAGGTAATTTGAAACAGTTAAGAAAAAGATAAAGAAGAAGCAAGCAAAAGTGTTGTGGCGTCAAAATTTAAACAAAAATACTCGTACTTGTCGACCCACCAAAAAAAAAACAACAAACAAACAAACAGACAAACAGGCCAACAGTCAGAACGGACAAATAAAGTTGTTAAGAAGTCGTCTGCAATTCTTTTTATTATTCTTTGTTTACTTCAGTTGAGCTTATGTAAGTTGTTGTTGTGTAAGACTGATGATATGTATATAGGACCCGATATTATCTAACAAATAACTACTGAAAGAACGTGCTTTACATATTAGAGGTTGCTTTTTAAGTTCAAATTCAACTAATAAATGGAGCCATAATTGCTGTTCTTCTCTAACAATAACTACAACAACAATAGGCTCCAAACAAACAAACAAACGATGAAAGTTTTACATCAATTTGATTAAATCGTTTGTAATTGGAGTCTAAAGGCTAGCCACCACAGAAAACATTGAATTGAACCTTTAAGTGCAAATTTTAATAACGCTCTAAACACTGTTCAGATCAGTAAAGCAATAAGTTTTTTTGCATTCGAAATATAAAATGAAATGAAACACATTTGTGTTTAAAGATATGAAATAGTGAAAGAACGATTCTTGGCTCAAGTGTCCATTTGGCCTACAAAGAAACTCTGGAGAAGCTTTACTGAGACCAATTGTCGATCGTAATTGAGTCTCTGTACACCTTCGTGTTCAAAAGTTTTGGCCTATAGATTGCTCACTATGTTAGAGGTAATCCTTCCAAGTGTTGGAATCTATGTGGAAAAGGAATCTCTACACGGCTGTATTAATGAATCCGCCATCTAACGTATTTTTTTCTTCAATTAGTGCTTATTTCGTGAATAATAACACTTAGTTCATGTCTGATTTCACCGATAATTAGTTTTATCCTTTCGCTGAATGAATATGGCTGTGTATACGCGTTTTCGTTTCGCTAACTGGGCCTGCGATCCGATGGCGATTTTGGCAAAAAAAATCCTTTGTTCAGATGAAGCTCATTTTTATCTTGGCGGGTTTGTAAAGAAGCAAAATTATCGCATTTGGGGCACAGAAAACCCGTACACATACATTGAAGAGGCGGCGCACACAAAACGAGTCACTGTTTGGTGCAGATTTTGGCTCAGAGGCATAATTGGGGCATTTTTCTTCGAAAATGAGCAATGAGTGGCCGTTTCAGTCAATGGCTATCGTTATCGGCCCAGGGTGCACGAAAATTGAAGAGGAGGACATTGGCAACATTTGGTTACAACAGGAAGACGCTACGTCCACACAGCCGAAGTTATACTCGATGTTTTGCGTGCTGTTTTTGAAGACCGCATTATTAGCCGCAAAGCTGATATCGTTTGACCACCTCGGAAATGCGAATTGATACCGTTGAACTATTATTTGTGGGGTGCCGTCAAAGATAAGTGTTACGCCGAGAAGCTAGAGACAACTGACGCTTTAAAGGACAATATTCGTGAAGCCATTGGTAATATACAGCTGCACATAATCGATAATGTGCTTAAAAATTGGGAAAATATTTAGTAGCTTTTTCTAAAGCATTTTCAAAGAAAAATATTTTTTTGGGCGGACCCTTTATTAATTTGACTCGATTTTAATGTTTTCTAATCCTTTAATATTAAAAATTTTAAAATGAAATTCTTCTTCTTCTGTTTTTTTTTTAATTTTAATTTATTCCACACAGTAGTGGCTTTTAATTAAAACCAGTTTCTAAATAAACCACCAACAGCTGAATGAAGTCATTTAAATCTTCCAAAAATAAAAAAAAATTCGAATTAAACATACAAACAACAACAAATAAATCTTTGATCATAAATTTTGTTTTAAAAAAATAAATCAATTTTATTGTCTTTATTTAACGATAAATTCACTCACTGTTCAGTGTTCTGTTCTGTTCTGTTCTGTTCTGTGTTTCTCAATGAATTCTAACAAAAAAAAAAAAAATTCAAAATTTAATAATGAATTATGATTTGTTTGTATTTGGTTTGTTGGTAATGATTAAAGCAACAAAAAAAAAGCGATTTTAATTTTCTCTAAATGGTTTATTCACCTTAAAGAAAAAAAATATATTTTTTTCAGAAATACTCAGCAGGCGTATTTTAACTAGACACTGTCTTTTCACATGAAATCACCTGCAGAGTCAATATTTCAACACTGTTCAAAACAGTCAGTCAGCACTGGCACTGGCACTAGCACTGACACTAGCGTGGTTAGTAAAAACAACAACACTGTAGCTATTAGCAGATGTAGAATCAATAACACTTAGGCCAGCCAAATGTCAGTTTTTAATAAAGTTCCAGTCCAGTCTCAGATCATTTGAAATCAACTCGTCTCAGAGACATCGAACAATACCCATGTGCACCAATTGCGGAACGTAGAACGTAAAACGAAACACAGATTGTTGATTAATGGCTAATTTTAATTAATAAATTAAATATTTACGTTATAATGAAATGTGTACAACAAACTGCAGCAACAACAACAACAACAACTAAGACAAGAATATTTAAGTTGCCAGCCAGTACAAACAGATCTGAAATCATAAATTAATAAAAAGTATCGCTTGAAAAAAAGCAAAAAATTAAATAAAAATAAATATTTGAATATTTCATTAAATACATGTGAATACCCTACAGTCCGCGGTTGACCTGTCGAGAAAAGAAATAAAACTTTTTTCTAGAAAAATTCATAAAAGCACTCACGATCAACTCGCTTAGGTTCGTGACCATAAAATCAGTTCAAATATTTAATTTTCCATTTAGGGTTTTATTTGCTTTCATTTGACAAACTTTACCTCGAATATGATTAAAAATGTTGATCACACGATGTACAGTGAGCGTCAAAAGAATCTGTATACTAAGACTAAAACTCTAGCAATCACCAAACTCAACTATTACGACTAAAGGAGATTACGTAACATACGTTGGTCATTAAAACCCTTCAGTTAGGATTACGACCTAGCTCCTCACAAAACTTATGTTGTGTGTGTGTTAATTTTATACATGGATGGCGGGACCTTCAGTTTAACGTCTTCCCCGGGCGACAGATTTTTGAGAAACTTTTCATGGCAGGTTTATTTACACTCAGAATGTTTGCCAGAATACTGTGAGAGGAAGTCGCCGAAGAAATATTTTTTCATATTTCGTAATGTTCGAGATGCCTGACTTGAGAGTTTGAACCGTGGCCTCACGTCTAATAAGCATAGCTGCCAGATTTGACGATTTATCTTATAAAAATGTCATATTGACGATATGACGATTTATGTCCTTATTTTGACGATTATTAGCAATTAAAAATTTGAATAATTTTCTTCACTTTAGAAGAGTAAAAGCCTCCTTAAGCTTTTCGTTCCTTAAGTATTTGTTTTGCAGTTGTTACAGTTGGAAATTTACGTTAGTAATAACACGGAGTAACGTATTATAGTTTTAGGTTATTATCGAATACCTGTGAATTAGGAAGGAGGAAAGAGGGAGTGTTTATTGATACTGAATTGAATATTTTTAACAGGAAAGATCTCTGCAGGAAGGTAGCTCTACAACTGAATTTTGTCTGTAATGCAGTGTGCGATACACTGGCCAATAGGCCAGATGTACTGGCTGGAGTGCAGTATTTATTGCACCGTCTTAAGAAACCAAGCTACTGAAAAATGTGTCAACTCTAGCGAGCATCTGAGCATCGAATTTTCATGCCCTTATCATCAAAACCTTCTGACTCCCTTGTATTTACACCACACATGGGCATAGATGATGTAATATTATTGCTGCTTGACATTGATTTTGTATGTTTTTGTTTTTAAAAGCCTTTCAATTTATTTATTTATTGTCTCTGATGATTTGGTTTACGGTTTAAATGAACACTTTTGACGATTTTGACGATTTTTTCTCCAATATTTGACGATTTGATGCTTCATTTATTTGGCAGCTATGCTAATAAGCCAATACACTACCTACTAGACTATGGAGGCTTCCTTTACCCCGAATGTGATTAAAAATGTTCATCATTCGATATAGGTAACCGACGTGGAAGAATTAAAGGAGAACCGAGGAGTTGCCGTGGAACGTATGGTGGATACTAGTGATACCACACGATTTAAAGCTGGAGAATAATGAAAGGCGATTATTATTCTCCGAAATATTTCTTGAAAGCCATACAAAAGAGACAAAGAAGAAGACATAAACAATTCGAAGAGAAAGAATTAGTATGTGAAGCTATCAAACTAGTTGTATTTGGAGCATGAAGTGCTGGCAGACAATTCCATTGTTCGTTCAAAGCTTGCTTAGGTCGCAAAACGCTTAAAATAAGCCTTCGCCCAGGAATATGTTTTATTGCATAATTAGAA
This sequence comes from Sarcophaga peregrina, assembly GCA_014635995.1. Classification (NCBI taxonomy): domain Eukaryota; kingdom Metazoa; phylum Arthropoda; class Insecta; order Diptera; family Sarcophagidae; genus Sarcophaga; species Sarcophaga peregrina. The sequence continues at coordinate 7,322,092 of CM025791.1, forward strand.
CGCTTTGCGATATAATAAAAAACCTAATCGAGAACATGGTAGATCATGTTATTGTTAAAATATTGCCCCATTGAGCTTTCATTTGTTTCGATCTACAGTATACAGAATGTTGCCAATTGGAATTGACTTCATTGACATTGAAGGCACGATGTAGGGTACTATTACGGTGACTGTATGTATTTATAAACATTCCTTGTGTACTACTTTATAATTATTTTTTTTGTTTTTAATTCTCTTCATCATACAGGTAACACTTTCGACATCATATTTCATTTGCCTTCCTTTCCATTTCAATTTTTTGCCATTTCAATTATTTTTTAAACAAAAAAAAAACGAGAAAAATTTGTAAAAATTAAAAAACATAACAGCAATGACAGTTGTTTGACGTTTGTAAACAAGTTGTTTTTATTTACATTTTTTTTTTTAATTGATCGTCTTATTTATTAAAATTGTAGCAGAAAAAAAAAAAAATTTCTTTTTTTTTTTCAAATACTGCCCCTAGCCTAGCATCGATGCCAGATGCAACTGTTGTGTTGTATCTCATGGACAATACGATTTAAAATAAAAATTTTTAAAAATTCTTTATTGAAATATTTCAATTCCTTGTTGGTTGGCTCCATGTTAAGTAAAGTTTAAGGGAAACGGAAAAACAGCAGCTTAATGCGAATTTCTTGATATTATTTGTCTGCCTCTCAAGCTGGCTGTCTGTCTGTCTGCCTGCGTATCTGCCACAGGCTGGAGAGACACATGCTCTACAATTAATTAGAAGACAAAAATTATTTCTTTTAATTTCATTTTCATTTACATTTTTCGATTGTGTTTCATTTTGTATGTATTTTGCTTCACTTCTCTCTCTCTCTCTCATCTCAAAATATTTTATGGCATACGGTAACGAGAGCTAAACATGGTCACGCATATTCTATAAATTAACGAATCTATTTTATTTAATATTTTTCTCATTCGATATTCGATTATTTATTTTTATTTTATTTTCCTTTGAGTTTTTATTGCCAAGTGTTATTATTTTCAGGCATTTAATGTCTTTGTTTCTCTATTTCTCTGTTTCTTATTAAATATTTTGCGTAAATTTAGCTCGTAATTGTTTATTTGCTTGCATGTGATCGTAAATTACAAAAGGAGGCCTACTGGTTATTAAATGGCCTAAAGGAATGTGCCATTTTATTGTTTTTAGAAAAATTACAAAAAACAAAACAAAATTTACAAGTTATTCAAGCCAGTAATATAAACTGTTTTGTGGCATTTCCTTGGTCCTTACCATTGCGTTCAGGATGAAACGAAAAAACGTCAAATAAAAATGAAATAAAAAAGAATAAAAAATTTCCATATAATAGGTCCCATATTTAGAATCGAACAAAAGACTTTTATTAACTGTTTTTCACTCGAAAATTGAGTTGACAAAATTTTATTACGGATATACCTGCTGTAGACATGGGGTAATGAAATATGGCCACCTTATTTGACATTTTTTTAATAAGATTAAGAAAATTAATTAATTTTAATTATTAATTTATACAATATGTATGCCAATAAAATGAATTATGAATTGATTGTATATGGACAGATGGAGACTTTAAGCAGTTAAAAGAGTTTTTATGAATTGATCATTTGCAAATTGATAATACGTATCGAGTATGGTAACATTCCATCACGCTTTAAACGATTAGCAAAGAAATATTTACCCTCGAACCGGATGAAGTCCCAGCCTTGTAATAATAAAATAAACCTCTATCGAGTCTGTATAATGCCTCTCCCTTCTCTACATCACTAAAACTTTTTCAGAAATGCTTATACTGAAGCCGCAATAAGTAGGTTTGAAGAGATGGTACTTCATGACACAGGTTAATAGTTTATTTTTGCATGACACAATAATATCGTCTGTTTTGTTAGCTCCCCAGTTTTATTGTGGATGAGTACAACAGAATCTGTTGTAAAGAAATGGAGACTTTGACCATTTTCCCTGTTATTATCCCACATTATCCGGTTGTAACCAGTAATGATGAGGATAAAGCCAGGGTTCGAACCAGAGGTCAGCCATCATCAGTACTAAAAGTATTTCTTCGGCAATTTCCTCTCAGCAGATTTCTGGCTCAAATATATTTTTAAACTAATTTTTCATCTTCTTGCATACATAATGCTATGTTCACATATGCAATTTATTTGAGCCAATATTCGGTTAATTAAGAACAAAATTTTTACCGTTCAGGTATAATAAATATACGCAATATTCAGCTTACACAATATTCATTTGACAGCTGGGAAACAAACTAGCTGATTGTTTCAACAACATTGTTTTTTTTTTTAATTTGATTAATTAAAGATTGTTGAAGTCATCGTAGTCTAGTAGGGAGTGTGTTGGCTAATTAGACGTAAAGCCAGGGTTCGAGCCCCATACTAAAAGTATTTCTTCGGTGATTTCCTCTCAGCAGACTTCTGGCAAAAACTCTGAGAGTAAAAAGAAACCTGAATTGAAAAGTTTCTAAAAAACAAAAATTTGTCGTTCCGAGCCGACTTTAAACTGTAGGTCACGCCACTTTTGTATAAAATTAACACACACAACATAAGTTGTGTGAAAAACTAGGTAAATAGTCCTGACTAATGGGTTGTAATGACCAATCATGTATGTATTATGTAACCTGTAATGATCGACAGATAAACTTTCAATATGGTTTTGTAATTTTAAAAGATTAACAAACAGACATCATTTTATCAAGCTGGTCGTCACTTGAGAACCCTAACATGATAACATTATCAACAATCATCATAAGAAGCTCAGACAGCGGTAACTATTCCGAAAGCGTACGACTTAATTACGAAAAGTTTATTACCGAAAAGCAAACCAAGCCAATGCATTTCTACAGTGAACGCATTTTTAGACAAGAAATAATGGCAGCCCTATTATCCTTAGTCACCACAAATGCTTAGCTTGAAAACCTGAAGTCCCCAAAGTCTAGTAGGTAGTATTAAACGCGAAGCCGTGGTTCTAACCAGGTCAAACATCTCGGACAACACGTAATATGAAAAAACCAATAGAAAAAACCAGGCCTTTAGGCCTCGGATCATAAGAGCTAAGATGTATGCAGAAAAGTATCACATAAAGTCAACACGCACAGGATCTTTGTCCACATACGCAAGAACTTATTGATCCTGATGACATCCTTCAGAGAAAAAGGAAAGGTTTGGTAGGATAAATATTATGAAGTCGCCGTAGTATATTTGCGATTATGTTGGCTTATTAGACGAAAGGCCATGGCCATTCAGTTTCTGGCTCAGATATCTAGAGAAAAACGAAATATGAAAAGAAATTTTCTTCAGCCACCTTTTTTCACCTTTTGAAAATAAATAAAATTTGCCATGAAGAGGCTGAAAAATCTGTCATTCAGAGTCAACTTTAAATTGTATGTTCCATCAGTTTTCAATAAAATTAACACACTCATGTATTAAAATTTAAGCCACAACATTAAGTGGTGTGAGAGCTAGGTCGTAATCCTGACTGGAGGGTTGTAATGGCCAATTATGTTATGTAAGATGGATGGTAAGAGAAGTTAGGTCGTAGTTCTAATTGAAGATTTTAAAACGGGCAATTAAGTGAGTAGGAATTGTATTAAATACGATCCCCAGAATAGGACTCTACAGTAAGTATTAAGTAAATCGCATGGAAAATCAGATAAGCCCCTGAAACGTAAAGTTTTTTGTGTTACTGATCGCTTAATAACCGTTAGAACTTCCTTACTTTTCATGCAACCCCATATCCGGCTTAATCATGGACCACCATTGTAGAAGTTCTTTAAGAAAACCTGAATCGATTTCCCTTAGTTTCTGCTTATAAAAAAAGAAAAACAAATTGTTGCTGTTGTTCCTTGCCTTACATTCAATTACAATGTACGAGTGCTGATTGTTTTTTTTTTTTTTTCTGATATCCGTGCCTATTTTTTTGCGATGATTACCGAGTATTTTTTTTTCCTATTTCTTTCTGATACATTGTGTGACAGCTGCCTTTAATCCTCATGCCACATACAAGTTTAGGACCAGATATGTACATACAAAGACTAGCAAACATAGACACTTAGACAGACAGACAGAATGTACAACAAATAAACAAGAGACAAGAAGCATGACAAAATTATCTTGTTTCTGTCGTGCATCATGCTCATCAAGAGGTGACATATTGTTGCGTATGCATACACACATATACATACATATGTATGTGTGTACCTCAGAAGATCTATAAATTGGAATACATATCGTTTTGTAACCACAAAATGTCAAATTTGACAGTTTACATTGTTAACGTTGACACATTACCACAAACATACACAGGCATAGATACAAACACAGACATATGAGTAGCTACTAAGCAGCTAGTGAATGAATGAATGAGAGAAACCAATAAAATAGCAGCCGTCAGTGAGTAGTAGAAGCGAATAGAATTTCGTACGTTGTGCTGTAATGAGCTGCGATCTCCTATATATGACAGAGACATCGGATGAAACATATAGTAGTAGTAGGTAGGGGCAAGCATTTGATTCTTGTTGCATTTTGTAACGCGTGTCGTTTTCAGCAGCAGCAGCAGCAGCAATAGCAACGCAAGTATTTAAAACATTTAATAATCAACTCATGCTTTCTGTGTCGCCTGAGAAATGTCACTTCTCTGGTAATGATCAGTGCCAGCAAATCACTCTCCGATGCGGTTGCCTAATGTGTTACTGCGATTCATTATTTTTTTGGGTGTGAGTTTAACAAATTTCATTGACACGATCCCCTGGTAAAGTGGCCAACTAACGAATAAATGTTGCTTTCAGAGCTTCTTAACTTGCAACATGCATTTTACAAGTTTATTCTCAAAGATGATGTGCAGTCAAGTAGTCTACAACAAAACAACTCAACATGAATGATGTGAATGGGAAAGAAATCTTTAACATAATTTACCAAAAAAAAAAAAAGAAGGAAACGACATGAATAAGATGCAGATGCTGCAAAGAATTAATTCATTTAAAAGTGAGTCAACAAAGAAACTAAGAAATTAACCTACCAATGGGCCAAACACAGGACAATTTGCACTGCTGACAAAAATCTTTAGAAAAAGAAGCGTAGAGTACTCTTTGGTCCAAAATTTTAAAGGATTATGTCTTGTTAGTTTATAATAATAAAGAAGAATGCGTTCTAAAAACGAAATATTGAAAGAACTCTTTTTTTTTTAATTGTCATCCCCAATAATCTATTTTAGAAAGCTTAGAAGTTTTCACTTTAGACTGGCAAAAAACGAAACGAGTTACCATACATACATACGTACATACATACATAATTGGCCTTTACAACCCTTCAGCCAGGATTACGGGCTAGCTTTTCACACCTTTTATGTTTTGTGCGTTAATTTTATACGTGAGTGGCGTCGACTTCGAACGACAGATTTTGTGGGAAACTTGTTCATAGCAGGTTTATTTACTCTCAGAGTTTTTGCCAGAAATCGCTAAAGTAATTTTCTTTTTCATATTTCGTCTTGATGCCTGACCTGGGATACGAACCCGGGCTTAACATCTAATAAGTCAACACACTACCTACTAGACATCATTCTTACCGCTCAAGTAAATGTGATTGAATACAAAAGAAAACCTGATATTCATAGCCTGGAAACGAATATGAGTACTTATATGCCTACACCAGGCTTGAAGTATAGTCATCAATACATGAGCATTGTGTTGAGATTAGAACACGAAAATCGCTTGTTTTTACGGTTCAATTTCTGTTTAATTTTATACACGAATGAAGGATCCTCGATCTAATATGAGGCTCCTCTTAGGATAGGCTAGGTTAGAGGACACGTGCTTGTTCATCTGTGACAAGTACAGTACCCGGAGGTCGAGTTGACCCATTGTACAACATCCTAGCTTCTCACACCACTCGTGATGTGTGCGTTAATTTTATACATGAGTGGCAGGACCTACAGTTTAAAGATAAACCGCTTGGAAAATGTCATCTTTCCCCAACATACCACCAGTACCTAGACATTACGTATTAAGAATTTGTTTAGTGTGTTGGATTATTAGACGAAAGACTCGAGTTCGAATCCCAGGTCAGATATCAAAACGAAAATATGAAAATATTTCTTCGGCGACTTCCTATCAGCAGATTTCTGGCAAAAACAATGAGAGTAAAATTTGCCATGGGGCTCCTCTTTATCCCCTATTATTCTTTGAATCCTTAATGCGTTCAATTTGATTGCAATTCATAACCTAATCTTTTCACAAATTGTTGACAAGTTTTACGGTTTAAATTATAAATTACCACCTCTGCTAACATAGGCCCAACAACCGGCTAGGTGTACTGCTTTCTTCTTTCTTCTTGAGAGCAGGTCACTACCTGTTAACAAGTTTAAAGAAACAACACTTTTAAATCCCTGCCTTATTACGTGAAAACCACTGCAAAGATTCGTCTAAACAGCCAGCAGCCTTGCCATTTTCACATCAATACACGGCTCGCTATCTGGCAGAATGCAGCGGCATAGGGAAGTTCAACACGGAACAACGTTCTCAATCATTTTGATGCTCAAGAAGAAGGGAAAGAAATAAGTGTTCCCAAATCAAAATCAAAATGTGTGTGGTCGCCGAGTTGTTTCTCTAAATGATGTCGTGTGGCGTCATTCATAGACAGCCATGTAGCGATAGAATTAAAAGCAGCAGCAGCATCAGCAGCGACAAGCTCTTGGTTGTCGTGAGTAGTGCCAATGACAATCCCTAAAAATGTTTGAAGAAGAAAATAAGAACAAGAGAGATGCGATACTTAAACCACAAGTTGCAGATAAGAACGCTGCTGCTGCTGCTGATGCTAACGATGATGACGAAGATGAAGAACAAGAAGAAGAAAATAGATGCGAGTGAGATTTGACAAGCATTTAATTATGCTTTAAAATAAACAAACACTCACACACACACACACACACACAAATGCACAAATCAAAATCAAAACCAAAATCATGTTCCAAATGAAACATTGGAAATATTTTTTCTTCTTCTTTTTTTTTTTGATTTTAAGTTGAATGATCATGAATGATGGGTTTCCGTGTAACAACAACAACAACAACCACATTGATGTGCCCACAAATAAAAATAAAAATAAAAAGAAGAAGAAGAATTGACTACAATATTGTCATTGTCATGTCTTTTGTTGGCTTATTGTGACAGTTTAGCTCCACTGCACTCCAACCTCAAATGCTTATCACACACACGTTCCCCCAAATTAGAATGTGCGTTCGGGAGTGTTTTTTTTAAGGGATTTGTTAAGTTGTTGCTTGTGATCACATGTAATATTAATGATTTGTGAATGTTTCTTTCAAATTCTATTTGATTTGATGTGTCCCCTTCTCAAATCTCCCGGTTTTTTTTTTCGTTTGTCTTGTCGAAAGACATTGAAATGAACGAGAAGAACTAAACAGCGAAAAAGAAATCGTAACTAATTAGTGAAATTCATCTTGAAGACATAAAGACATTCATATTGCAGAATCCACATTGTGTTATCCAATTAATTTCTTCTTCTTCTTTTCTTTTTATTCTATTTCTGTGTGGAATTGTGTTGATATTAATAGAGTGATCACGCTTATTGAGTAATTATAACTCAATATTAAGATACAACAAAGAAATATACAGAACTGGAAATATTTCCATCAAATCAAGTGCTGGAACATATGTAAACTGCAGAAGGTTAATAATGAGTCCTAAAAAGCAGCTAAAGAATAGAAAGTCAGTCAGAACGAGAGTAGGTTTAGGAGAAAGTAAGGCACTATTATACATACATACATAATTGATCATTACAACCCTTCAGTCAGGATTATTGACCTAGTTTCTCACACTACTTATGTTGTGTGCGTTAATTTTATACTTAAGTGGCGGGACCTACAGTTTAAAGTCGACTCCGAGCGACAGATTTTATAAGAAACTTTTCATGGCAATTTTTATTTACTCTCAGAGTTTCTGCCAGAAATCTGCTGAGAGGAAATCGCCGAAAAAATACTTTTTGTATTTTATTTTCGATGTCTGGCCTGGGACTCGAACTCTGGCTTTACGTCCAATAAGCCAGCATACTACCTACTACACCAGGCACTATTATAGCAAATACTATATCTTACGGCCTCTTCTACACGAATGTTAGGGCAATGTTTATACAGTTGAAAGTGAAGGTATGAGAGGTTGTCCCGAATGATTTTTTAATTTCTGGGTAAAATAAATCGTGGAGTCGTATGCAATATTTTCTCAGGAGCTAGCGAACTGAATCATCACAACATACATACATTGTCAGAATTACGACCTATCCTCTGACACTACTTATGTTGTGTGTGTTAATTTTTATACATGAGTGGAGGTACCTACAGTTTAAAGTCGATTCCAAACGATAGGTTTTTAGAAAAGCCTTTTTTTTAGAAGCAATTTTATTTAATCTCTCAAAGTTTTTACCAGAAATTTGCGGTGAGCAAGCCGCAGAAGAAATAATTTTTTATATTTCATTTTGATCGACCAAGGATTTGAACCGTGGCCTCACGCCTAATAAGCCAACACACTACGTACTAGACTACGGTTACTTCACTCATCATTCTTCATGGAAGCTAACTACCACTTAGGTTGAAACGAGTAGACGCATCAGTACCTTCATGGATAGCAAGGCGATTATTATTGCCCTTCGATAGCCCAATAGAGGGTAAGAATATGTACCACTAGGCTCTTTCCTCGGACGATGCTTAGGTTGATCTAATGCTTTTCTTTAGAAATAAACAGGAACAGAACAGTCAAATTGGCCTGAACTGATTCTGAGTAGTAGATATGATATCCGGCTGTGGTGGCGAAACCAATAACATCGTTTGAAAAAAGAATTTGAAACAATTATTGGGAAAGAGAAATTTTAATGTGAGGATTTTTGAATTTTACAGACTTATCAGATTGATCATTTATTACACTTTCGGGCTGGTTTTCCAGCGTAGGGTAGTCATGTGCTAACTAATTTCTTTCCTAGTTTGATGGAACTCGATCAGTACAGCAACTGCTTTTATTAGTGGCATTATAAAGCGCCGCTATGCTTGTTGAAGCGAGCTTTTGGTATTAACCTTTATAAACTTATCAGGGAGAATGTATCCCGAACGGTCGGACACAAACCGATTTGATATAATAAGAGACGTATTGGAATATTGTTTCATAACCTTTGTGTTAACCATGATTTTGTGGAAGAAGGGGGAACAGTTTTACAGATTCTCTCGGTTCTTTAGTCCTTAAAAATCATCACAGTATGATCTTAAGCAGGATGTCTTTTGGATATCCTACTCATTACGCCAGTAGGCGTTATTTGACTTTGAAGACTTAAATTTTAAAATAAAATGTCTACTAGGAATTTACAAATCATTCTGATTCTATGATTCTATTCTTCACAACACCCTTGCGTTCTTCTTTCCTTGCAAAGCTTTCAAATTTAATTTGCAACGTTTGAAAATTACGCAAGTAATTGAAATCAAAATTGCAATAAATTAAGCCACCCTTGATAGAAAATATAAAAAAAAATCGAAATAAAAAACAGAAAACAATCTAAACAGTGCACTCAATAAATTGGCCAATTTGCGAAAAAATAATCACACGTAATAAAAACGACAAATAGACGTACAAACATTGGTCGCTTCGTACTAACTAAACTCTCTCTCTGTCTCTAGAAAAGGGAGTAGAGTTTTGAAAAAAAATCACAAATTTTTGTTGACTTTTTAAACACATTTTGTCACGAACTCATCAACAAATTCAAAATGAACACAACGACTAAATAAATAATGATGCCACAATGACCGGCCAATAGAATGAACAAAAAAAAATCGCACACAAACAGTGCCTATTCCTGATACTTTAAAACGTTTTTTTTTGTTTTTAATTCGTGGAGGTCTATTCAATATGCTTTCCTTAGCGAATCAGTTTCATATCAAGAACTCAGGACTCACAAACAGACAACTGTTGTGTGTTGGTGGAGTTGCAATTGAAATTGCCATAAAGAAGGAAGAGACAGAGACAGAGAACAGAAACAGAACAGATGATTGACGTTTGGCTGGTGACAAATTGCCCGTAATGACATTAAATTGAAAATGATTGTTCAACGATATTATATGCCAGCAACAGCAACAACAACAACAACAACAACTACAATCATCCTACCACAACAAGGGATAAAACTCATGTCATAGAATTTTTTTTATTACCACGAGTAAATAAATTTAAACAACAAGTTGAATGTAACGAAACAGAAAAAACTGCAAAATTATCGTGTTGCAGGAGGGTTTTCATATCTCCTAAGCAATTTTGATTTTCTTTTCAATCTTTTTGGGAAAGTGAGTGCGGTGAATTAAGAAAAGTGGATAGACACTGTTTCCTAAAATGCAATTAAGTAAACAGATTTCGAATCTGGAAAACAAAGTGATTTTTATGTTGTTGTTGTAAATAAGTATAGGGTGATTTTTTACGAGCTATTGGAAAATTTTTCCAAAAAAAAGAAGAGAGTGATTGTGGTTTGAAGATCTCCGTTACAACTGATTGTTATTGTTTATGAAAAGGTTGTAAATAGAGGATTAACAAACGCAGTAATTGTTGTTGTTTACATCAAGTTATGAACGATGGCATACAGAATTCTGCGAATAATAAAGATTTTTTATTAGAACTGAAAAAATTATCATATATATTATTTCTAAAGCACTTTTTTGTCGGTTGCAAATATCTCCCATACCACCGCATCAAATTTAATGAACGATATCTAATTTTAAAGCTTATATCTAACACTAATGGCGAAAAATAATTATAAATTGAAAAATTAATATTTTCATTGATAAAAATTATAGTTTATATAGAACTGCATAATAATACTGTTGTCATTATGATTATATGTTTTTGTTCAAGTGTGGTAATACAGGGTCGCTTAATAGTAATGCAGTTCTACATAATATAGTATGTATTAAAATCCATTCTGGCAATACCGCTATTTACTATAATGCCGTTTATTACTAAGTCAGTTATATATAATATGCATGTTAAGTTGTAAATAGCTGTTTTGGCAATACTTGGCAGTAATTGTTAGATCAAGTGCGATTCCACATAATAATATATAAAGTTGGAAAAGCCATTTTGGTAATGTCACTATTGTCATAGCATTGTTTGTTTTATGAAGTGCAGTAATACGGGTTAATAAATGTTACCAGGCTAATCGTAACAAACTTGGGAGAGCACATCATATCAGCAAAAATTATTCATACCGATAAAACAGTACTCATACCCTGAATCAACCATACACCTTCTGATCCAACTGTGCCTTTCCGAGTGACACGAAAACAATACCCTGTGAAAGTTGCTTTTGCTATGACGATAAACAAAGCACAAGGTCAAACCCTTCAAATGGTAGTATTGCATTTACCAGAACCGGTCCTTTCACATGGGCAGTTATACATAGTATTTTCTCGAGTGCGTACGTTTAAAGATATTTTTGTTTGTATTAAGGATTCGTATGGGCAAAACGTTAACGATGATCATTTCATTACCTCTAACATTGTATTCAAAGAAGTATTATAAAAGCATTTAAACATATGTACGTATGTACGTATGTAAATATGTAAGATGATATTATGATTTCTAATATTTTTATACTTTTAATAATATTTCTATTAATTATTTTCATTTTATGCTACATACAAAAATGACAACTAACGGTGCGAAATATTCGCACGAGTCATCTAGTTCTTATTTTATTTGCAATCAAAGAGCTCATAGTTTAAACGTTTTTAAAATGTAAAAACGTAACTATATGTTAAGATTCTCTATTCTTTTTACGACATAAGCAAAATGGAAACGTGAAAAAATAAAATTGTCGTTTTTTGGCCAGTTTTCTGAAAATTGCCACGGCAGTTAACGTGTTAAATATAGGATATTTAGGTTAGGTTAGATCGAAGTGTTGGCTTCGATTATCAAACCTCACTTGGGCAAGCATAGCGGTCCGTTGCAATGCCAAAGGTAAGCTTAGTCACTGTGCTGGCCGAATTCCACCAAACTAGGAAAGAAGTTGGTCAGCGCAAGGGCTGCACATTAAAAGCACGACAGCATTTATATTTGCACGAAAATCCCTGCCAACTTTAGTAGTTTTGTAGTTATTTTGTAAAGATTTAAATCGTTAGACTAAACAGTATTTAAAGATATTTTTTCAATTGCATTGGGAAATGGTGTAAAATTGTTGAATTTTAGTTAAACATGCAAATAATGTGCCAAGACAAATAATTTTTAAATAAAATATTTGTTAATGTTTTAAGCTTGTTCTTTTTGTTGTTGTAGTTGTTGCAAAATTGAGTGGGTCTATTTACATTTGAAAGGTTTAATTGAAATTAATGACAATCAACGAAGCGTTAAAATTAAAATTTTTTTTTGTTGCCTTTCCTAATTTATAAAACAAAAATTATTTATTGGCAGTTGAAAACAACAATAATAATAACGAATAAAAAAACCAAACAAGTTTAGGAAAAAATTAAATTTTTTTCTTTTTTTTTTTAAATAAACAACAGAACAAGAGGAAATTATTTTTGAAAAGTACAATAAAAAAAAACAAGTTGATTGAATAAGTGTTGCAGGCCCATTAGCAATAATTTTTTTTTTTGTTTTTGTGAAAATAAAAGAAAACGAAAAAACGGAAATAAATTTCAACGGTAGACGGGCTCAGAAAACCGTTCAGCAGTCAGTAGTAGGCAGCTTCATTCATTGAAAGCCATTAAAAGAAAAAATATTTTAAAATTTTATTTTAATTTCGAATAGAAATAAATTTAAAAGTTTTATCTCAAATGTCTTATGTATTGTGTGTTATCGCTTTAAAGAGCACATAATACTTGTAATTTTCTAAACATTTATTGAATTTCTATATGAAAATATACGGCGGAAATGCTGTAGAGAATTGCCTTAAGCACTTACGTTTAATGGTCGTTCCATCAAATAAATTTATTGTGATTGATTTCTAGAGTTTTTCATATTTTTTTTAAAGAGATTTTTTTTGTTAATGTCTGGTTTTCTTACTAACGATTTTCACCACATGGCCTGGTATTTGTTTTAAAGAAATCATTTTAAAATTATTTCATTAAAAAAAAACAAACAACATTTCAGAAATTATTTCATTTGGTGGTAAAAGTAAAGTATTTTCGATTTGGAAATCAATTTTATTAGAATGTTTAAGTATAGCAAGTAAAGTAAAGGGTTATCCATTTATTGGATTCAAAACTAAATTTAAATACGGTTATGATTTTAATGAAATGTCAGTATCTCAGCGATAAGTGGACCATTCATCCAAATTCCAAATGGTTTAACGTAAGAAAATTGAACGACTTAGACATGGTCTTTGACCTAGCCCCACATAAAGCGGTGTGTTAATTGCATTATCATGATAGCCAACTGAAGCTGGCAAAACGTGATATAACATACACAATTGCTCAGGATTATGATAAGCTTCTCTCCCTTTCGGGGCCGCCATCTAAGAGTATTTTTTTTAACTACTGTTTATTTCGTGAATGGTAACACTTAGCTCATGTCTGATTTGACAAATAATTAGCTTTATCGTTCCGCTGAACGAATATTGACCATCTAATGCGTTTTCGCTTCGCTAAGTGGGCCTGCGATCGACTAGCAGAAGATGGCAATTTTATCAAAAAAAAAATCGTCTTTTCAGATGAAGCACATTTTGATCTTGGCGGGTATGTAGACGCACAGAAAACCCGCACGCATACATTGAAAAGCCGAGGCCCCCAAAACAAGTCACTGTTTGGTGCGGATTTTGATTCAGCGGCATAATTTGGCCATTTTTCTTCGAAAATAAGCAAGGAGTGGCCGTTACAGTCAATGGTGATCGTTATAGGGCCATGTTGAACGAATTCTTGTTCACAAAAATTTAAGAGGCTGTTGCCAACAAGACGCTACGCTACTTGCCACATAGTCGAAGCTATCCTCAATGTTTTGCGCCCTGTTTTTGATGATCGCATTATCAGCCACAGAGCTGATGCCGTTTGGCCACCTCGGAGGGGCGATTTGCCACCGTTAGACTATTATTCGACTCCGAGCGACAGATTTTTCAAAAACTTTTCACGGAAATTTTATTTTCCTCTCAGAGTTTTTGCCAGAAATCTGCTGAGGGTAAATCGCCGAAATATTTTCATATTTTCGTTTTGATGTCTAAGTCAACACCTAGACTATGGCGATATTAAACCAAAAAGGTTAATGAAATAAAAAAAAACCGTGCTCGATAATTATGGTAAAAAAAACGTGTTTTTATTTTCTAGAGACATCTTACACTTATTGTTCTGGAAATTGTTGAAAAAAAAATAATTTTTTATCTCGTAAAATCGTAAATAAATGTCCATAAAATACTCTCTTACTTAAGCTATAGCAACGTAACCAGTTAATGATTTCCTTTCTGTTAATTCTTGAGAATTTGTGAACAACCATGACAATTTAAAATAATTTCACGGTTCAATAGAATTAAAGAGGTGTTCACCGTATATGACCTCAGATAATTGAACACCTATTGTTGTTTTTTTTTGTGCAAAAATTAATTGTTAATTCAAACCAAAAACTATAATTAACCAATACAGTTTCTTAAAACACCTAAAGTGAGTTTATATGCCACAAAAGCATTTTAAATAACACCTTAAATACAGTAATTGCTTCAACTAGATAGTTTTTTTTTTATTATTTTTTGTTTTTCTATTAATTTTCTAATAAATAATAATTATAAATCATTCAATGCCATAAAAGATTTTTGCAATTTTCTTTTATTTTTTTTTTTACAGTGAAAAACATTTAATCACACAATCATTCAATTCACTCAGACTGTATGTATTTCGCTGTTTGACTCTGATAATTATTGATTGAAATCAACAAAGTATAATAATTAAAATATTTATGAAATTAACATTTAAATTCAATAAATATTTTGTATAATTTATGCATAATACAACAATAATAATGATAAAAAAACAATAACAATAACAACAGCAACAGCAGCGACAACGGCAAAGAGAAAAAAAATTCATTTTCAAATACAGATCGTGTTAAAAGATTAAGTTTTAATTGCAGTTCACAATTAATCAAGTTTGCGTTGAAAAAAAAAACGAAAATTAATATTTTTAAACGTTAACATATGCAAAAAACGACAAAAACGACAAAACAAACTGATTGTTATTGATTTGAAAAGAAAAGGAAATGCAAGTGTTGTCTGTAGAACTGGTCCTCCAGATACATATTCGTATACAATAATTTTTAATTGAGAACAAAACAACAAATTCCATACAAATTTCAATCAAAGAAGGCGTTTTTGGAAACGTTTAATGCCAATTAATGACCACACAAACCAGTATACTCGTACCCTACTGTAGGTTTTATTATGACTACTCGTAAAATGTTTTTTTCTTTTCTTATTTTTATTAAAAGACTTAAGTCTGTTGTCTACGTATGAATTTCGATTTTGATTCAAATCAATTCAATTCAATTCATTCCATCGCATTCAATATTTTTAAAAATTTTGTTTGTATTTGTGTTGTTCATCAAATGGGGAAAACGTTGTTAAATTATATGGCAGTGCCATGCCGTTTATTAAACTACCACCACCACTAATTAAATACTGAGAAGCTGTTGTCGTTAATAACAGTATTAATGTTATTTTAAATTGTTGAAAACAACCAACAACAACAACAACAATAGATTTTAAATTATCATTTTCAAATTATCAACTGTTTCATTTCATTTCGTGCTACAAAAAAAAAAAATTTAAACAATTAAAGTATCGTAATGACTGACTATTCTACGATAGAAAAAATATGGAAATTTTATTGCTACACCTCTAGACTTAACATTCTATCATTACCCGAGGCTGGATCTTAAAGTGACGATGCAGCAATTCAAAATAGAATCATCAGTTGTTATAATTAAAACAATTATTTTACAATTGAAGCAAAAAAAAAAAATATATACGAAGGCGATGAATCAATCTATAGTTGTTTGAAGAACATTCAATACTTTCGCATTCTCAAATGTTCTTTGAACCATACCGGAAACTTCAAAAATTACAATATTTCATATCTTCTTTTAAGAGGACGTGCATCTGTCGGTCAAGACAAGCACAGTACCCGGAGGTCGAATTTGACCCATTGTACTAGGTCTTCTTTTAAAGTTATAGATAACAATGTAGAGCCTAAGCACGACTTTCTGTAACTTAACAATAGCATGCAGAACTAGCGAAGTTCATTTAAACGTTTAAGAATGTACGTTTAGATGGACTCACTTAGACCGCATTGGGTCCATTGTGTTACCACTATTATTATTATTCCCAACGCTCCATTCGAAGCTCCTGATGAAGCGATTCTGGCTGCCAATGTCAATCCTTGACAGTTCCTTCAGATCATCCATGTAGTAAGTACCCAAGTACTTTTTTTCCTTTGGCAAAGAGCCGGCCATGTACCCAGCAGGTGAGGGACAATCTCCTCTTCTTTCTCATCTCTGCAGCTTCTGCAGAAGTCGTTAGCAAGGTGTCCAAGACCAAGGTGCCTCGCAGGCGTACTCATAATGCAATGCCCCGTAATGACACCGACGACCACACTGAGCGCGCCTCTTTGAAATTTAAGTAGACAAAAAAAGAAGAAAAACTTCTCGCATTGCGAACCAAATTTTTTTATAAACTTTCAAGCAAGACAGATGCAGCAGATCAATTGTGATTGTAAGAATCTGATACTCAGCCATTATTATTACTACTGTCGTAAAGAGATGTCTCTTAACTTAATTGCATCTATACTCCACAAATTCCAAGAATGCGTTCCGATGATGCGTTCTCATCGTCATGTTGAACATGAGACCACACCCATAAGTTTACCTTGAGTTTAGAAAGCCCTATCAATAAACCGTAAACCAACCTTTGGGGTCGCCGTGGTCTAGTAGGTAGTGTGCTGGCTTATTAGACGTAAAGCCAGGCCTAAGACTCGAACCAGGCCAGATATCAATAACAAAAATACAAAAAGTATTTTTTCGGCGATTTCTTCTCTTTCTCTTCTTGAAAAGTTTCTCAAATAAATCTGTCATTCGGAGTCGACTTTAAACTGTAAGTCCCGCCACTTCTGTATAAAATGAACACACACAACATAAGTGGTGTGAGAAACTGCGGGCTTCTTGGGGACGATTGCTGTAGGCTGTCTAATGGTGAAGGTATAGCACTGGCCATTTTATAGTCATCAGCAGCAACTCGTTTCCGTTTGCATCTTCCCTCTTTCCACCTTTCCTAAAACTGCACAATGCACTGCATGGGTAGGGGTCATCCCCTGAGTGCAGGATTAATCACAAAAAAAAGAAGGTAATTCCTGAATAGTCTCATACATGACTCAGATCTCTTCTTATTGTGGTTTCTTAACAAAAGTTTCCATCGCCACAAGTGCACTTGGTTTGAGATGTTCTTTTAAATCAACAGAATTGAAAAATTGTATACTCCCAAGACTGAAACGATTTCAAAATGTCAGAGCTGAGGTTTAGACTTATAGCTCTCGTGTAAAAAACCAAATGCGCGCTAGACCACTAGAAACACAATGTCATGTTTCATTCAGAAGTTGTAGACCTGCTGGTATATTGTTTTTATTTATTCATTTCTAGTTTTTAAACGGCCATATGCAGCCGGCAATTAGTCTACTGTAGCACATTCTAGAATGAAAGAGTTGCCACCTACATACATACATAATTGGCCATTACAACCCTCCAATCAGGATTACGACCTAGCTTCTCACACCACTTATGTTGTGTGCGTTAATTTTATACATGAGTGGCGGGACCTACAGTTTGAAGTCGACTCCGAACGACAGATTTTTGAGAAGCTTTTCATGGCAATTTTTACTCTCAGAGTCTTTGCCAGAAATCTGCTGAGAGGAAGTCGCCGAAGAAATATTTTTCGTTTTGATGTCTGACCTGGGATACAAACCCGGGGCTTTCGTCTAATAAGCCAACACACTACCCACTAGACCACGGCGACTTTAGAGTTGCCACCTTCGTTTCTTAAATTCGAACTGTTTTTACGAGACGGTGCTGCCTGTCATACCCATAAAGTTGGTTTTAACTATAATGTTCTGCATATGGTAAAGGATCAGGCTTTCTGAATAAATTAAGTTTCAAAAACTGAATGTTTTGATAAATCAGGCTTCTGGATTGTAGTCTCTATTGGAAGGCTGTTTGAAGTCAAGGATTATAACCTCGATAGTCTGGAGCAAGCAAGTACAGAAAAAGTGCTCCAAGTTTTCACAATTTTATTGCTTTCTTTGATTTTCTTTGGTTATCTTATCTTTATTCCAAATTACGAAAACAAAAATAGATTTTTCTAAACGATAAGGATTTAAAGTCCGCAAACTTTCCCTGTTTTAAGAAAAAAAGAGAGGGACAGCTCTCTCTCTCTGAAAGTAAAATATAATATAAAAACGTACAGTGAGCGTCAATAAATTACAATTATATTTAAAATAAATTTCATTGCCAGCTTTTAAAATTGAAAAAAAAATGAAAAAAAATTTTAAAAAATTTCGAAACATTGCCACATTTTTTTGGATGCTCTCCATATGTGGAAAAAATCAATTGTAAGAATTTTATCCTTAGTGTACAGTTACTTTTGACGCTCACCATATATAAAGCGGGATTTTTACAAATCTCGCACTTATACTTAATGGCTGGTAGTTTGCTTGAATTTCTCAATAATTATCTGGAAGAAATAGCCTTTTACAGCATCTATGCTACCTTTGACGGTAAGCAATTCTGAATTTAATGTTAAAAACTTTAAGATTCACATCTTAAAATTACTAGTAAAATTATTTACTAGCGGGTGTAACTAACTAACATTAGTTGGCTTTGTTTGTTACAGAAAATTATTTTTTATTTCTTAAAGAATACGAACAACACTTGGATATCAAATGAAAACAAGTTTTCATACATCAAAGTCTGATAAAGTCATCATCACTTACCATTTTCGAAAACTTTCAATTCAAACGTCTGAAAAAGAAAAAATAAAATAAAAAGAATGAAAAAGAAAAGTTAAAAATTGTTGAATTCGATTTTTATTATTATTTTGGATTTTATTTAAAATGTTTAGTTATATGTTGTTGTTATTGTTGTTGTGATTAAAAAAGAAAATCAAGTCATAAAATGAAGTTTTAAAATGAATATAAAATCAGAAATTACTTAAAGTATTAACAATAATAAAACGTAAGAAAAACTTTATATTTTTTTATAACAAAATTTTCTAAGATAAAATATAAAAATTAAAAAAAAAACATTATTTTATGGTTTATTAACACATTTAAGCATTCAACAAAAAAAAACAAAAAACGTATCTAAAAAATGGAGACAATAAAAGTGCTGTTTAACAAATTTGTATTAAAAAAAATTAATTTTTTTTTTTAAATAAAAAAACAAAAACTGAAATAAATTTGGATAAAAACTATAAAAAAAGAGAATCCAATAAAAACAAAATCAAACAATAAAAGAGTCAAAGAATAAAAGTAGAGAACATAAATTATAATCCTTGAACTAAGTATTCGAAATGACAATCAAAATAAAAAACAGAAAAAAAACAGAAAGAAAACCAAAGAAACTGTCATAATAATCATCAGATCACAGAGAGACAATAAAACGAACAACAATCCAAACAAAAGATAAAAAAAAATTTTTGTTTTTTAAATGTCTTTTATTAGATTTCATCTCTTTGATTTTCATTGTTTTTGTTGAATTTTTTTTTTATTTATTAAAAGAAAATTATACAAACAAATCATAAAAATTTCTTACAAAACAAAAAAATCTAAAAACTTAACAGAGTTTATGCTGACCCCAAGAGTTGTCCAATGTTAAAAAAAAAAAACAAATGAATGCGTAGGTAACAAGAACAAAAAAAAAAAACGTTTTCATTTCATTTGTCTACGAACCTAATCATCACCAGACTTGCTGACTCTTTAACAACAAGTTCTTCTTTGTTTTAAAACATTTCTTAAAGAATTTTTAAAGACTTTTTTCCACCTCCTATATCCGATTTCCTTTAAATCCATAAAAACTGTCACACCTTCACATAGTACACTGCACGTGGTGGCCCCTTAGGAAAAATTATTATTTATTTTCATATTCGAATACGGAGTGTCATTTTACCTTTTCCCCAATCATATATGCATCCACAGTTGGGCCTCTTTTTCAATTGATGAGCTGATACGTGTTGATGATCAATAAGAACAAAAAGTGGAAAGAAAAATAAGACAATCGTTGAAAGCTGTTTAGAGGAACCCTTTATTGAAACCTAGTCCATACGCCTTTAAGGCATTAACAAATTAGACCGCCTTGGTTGTTTTCACTCGCTTTTATTTTCATTTTCCTGGTAAGCCCAGACAGTTTGTCAACTTTGTTTAGAAACGAGATTTTTTTTTTATAAATTTTCTTCGTAACAGACTTTTTGGTGTTTTCTTTTGGAAGATATTTAAGATGTTTTTCTTACTAAAAAAAAATTGTTAGTGTTGCCTACAGCACCATATTAAGTTTCTTAAGATGGCTGTGACACATGCAAAAAGAACTTTTGTTTCCATGAACATTTTTCTTATTCTGCATGTCATGCATACAGAATTGATCATTACAACCCTTCAGTTAGGATTATTGAACTACATAGTGTCTCTTTATATTGTGTGCGTTAATTTTACACATGAGTGACGGGACCTACAGTTTAAAGTCGACTCCGAACGACAGATTTTTTTGAGAAACTTTTCATGGCAATTTTATTTACCTCTCAGAGTTTTTGCCAGAAATCTGCTGAGAGGAAATCGCCGAAGAAATATTTTCATATTTTCGTTTTGATGTCTGACCTGGGATTTTAAATCGGGCCTTTCGTCTAATAAGCCAACACGCTACCTACTAGGCTACGATGTCTTCAACTTCTTAAATAAAAATTCTAAATGCGTAATATCTAGGTACTAGGGATGCCAATCGGGAAATCCCGAAACTCGAAATCCCGGGATTTTCGGGATTCATAAAATCCCGAATCCCGGGATTTTTAAAATCTTGTCCCGGGATTTTTCGGGATTTTCGGGATTGTGAATTCATATGTATTTTGACCCTACAAAAGATCCCGAAAAAAATTCTATATCACTTGACTTCGATAATAGCTTCTCAGATGAGGAAAACCATATTTCCATTGATAAAAAGTTATTTGATGCCATCGAAGAATACGAATTAATAGGGTAACTGATTTAGATACTCAACTGTCCAAAGAAATAGATTTATTTACATCAGGAGGTGGTAGGGGTGAATATTTACAAGCTGCACACAGCTATCTTGGAACTATTTTACCAACAAATGTTGATTGCGAGAAGTGACTTTCAACGGCACCGTATGTTTACAAAAAAATTCGTTCAAGCCTATCTGATCACATGTTAGATGTTTTAATCTTTTTGTTGGAATCCAAATAATTTTCTTAAAATTAATCCATTTATCGCTTTTTTGTTACTTTTTGTATTGGTTTTTTTATATTTTATTTTTAATGACAAATAATTCTGATATAGTTGGAATATAAATGATTTTTTTAACAAAATATTTTTTTTATTAAGAGAAAATCGCGATTTTTCCCATGATTTTTCGGGATTTTTGGGATTTCGGGATCGGGATTTACAAAATCCCGAATCCCGGGATTTTTAAAAATCGATCCCGTTTGGCATCCCTACTAGGTACTGATGGCATGTGCGGAAAGGCAGACATTTTCCAAACGTGTTATCTCAGTGACAGTTGCCCTAGTTTAGTTGTGTTGGTTTACTAGACGTAAGGCCACGTTTCAAAATCTCAGGTCAGACATCAAAACGAAAAATTAAAAAATCTTCCTTCAACGACTTCCTCTCAGCAGAATAACAATAAAATTGCCATCAAAAGTTCCTCAAAACCATGTTATTTGGAGTCGACTTTAAACTGTAGAACCCGCCGCTCATGTACAAAATTAACACACATAACACGGGTGATGTGAGAAGCTAGGTCGTAATCCTAACTGAAGGGTTGTAATGACCAATTATGTATGTATGTAGGTTGTCTTCCAGCTGGTGAACTCAATAATAAGAGATCAAGTAAATCCAGAAAATACTGGGAATGAGAAAATATAGTGCCCCCACAATGTCTTCAATGTACGATTCAAATTTTCTTTTTTACTTTTCCTTTTTGAATCTTTTATTTAAAATTCTTTTTTTTTACATTTATTTCCAACATATCTTTTGATTTCTTTTTTGTTTTATTTTTTCTTTTATTTTTTCTTTTATCGTGCTTTTATTTATTCTTTTTTTTAATTTCTTGGGAGTATCAATAATATTGGATAAAATATTCATATGAGTCCGCCGCGGTCACAGATATGCGTGTTGAAAAATGTGATGCTTAATAATGGCCATTAAATGTTGGAAATTATCAGACACCTTGACTATAAGTCGTAAACCTCACACTGCATGGGATACACGGCCAAATAACAGTGGGACAATAAACATTAATTATGCCCATAATTTACAACAACAAAAAATATTGAAAAAAATTTAAAAAAATTCAGTATTCACAATTTACGTCATCATATGACATTTGACTTTGAAATAAATTTTTGAATCAGCCAGGATTACTCGTATACATATGAATGAAGGTTAAGGCAACATAGGCCACCTCAAAAAAAACAACAAGAAAAAATAAATTTTAAATGATTTTCAAATCAAAAGTTTTTCAAATGAAACTTCTAAGTGCCAGGGATTTCTTAAAATCTTAAGGATTTTCCAACAGGATGATGCCACTGTTGTACCCCCATTTAACTTATTAACGACATTGTTGTTGTTGTTTGGTGTTGTTGTTGTTGCATATACTATTGTATTAAATGTATATGACAATTGGTTTTAAGCATTATAAATGAATGTGTTGCGTTATGAATTGGTCGAATGCAGAGATGCACGTAGCAAACTTTACTCATTGAACAAAAAAGAGAAATAAAAAAAAAAATGAAAAAAACGAATATTTTTGGTCTCTATTGAGAAAAATTAAACATTTCCAAGAATTTTACAGAATAAAATAAAAGGAAAAACAATAACAACAAATATAATGTAAAAACATGCATGACAACAACATCGGAGAATATTTTTTTTTTCTTTCAGAATGAATGGAAAAGGCAACATGCGATGGAGGTGACAATGAAAACAGCAGCTTCCAAGTGATTGCAAAAATAAAACCGAAAAAAACGGTGAATCAAAAATCAGAGGCGTTTTTAACAAACGGCTTTGTAGGAGTGTTAAGGGGTATTTTTCTCAAATATTATTAAAATTTTTTTTTTTTTGGTTTTTCGATAACAATGTATTTTAGGAAAATTTATCGATAAGTGGCGGGTTCTCTTTTCGATGACAATATATTATTAAGAATTGTATCCCGGGTACTTTTTTCCATAACAATATTTTTAGCGATGAAAAAAAAAACTTTTTCGTTAAAAAAAAATGGTGTTTGTATTTTCGATAACCCAATATATTATTACAGAAATTTTATCGATTAATTTTCGAAACAATAATTTTATCAATGAAAATAAAAACTTTTTTCGTTAAAAAAAAATGTGTGTATTTTTTCGATAACAACATATTATTAAGAAATTTTATCGATCAATTTTTCGATAACAATAATTTTATCAATGAAAATAAAAACTTTTTACGTTAAAAAAAATGTGTGTATTTTTCAATAACAATATATTATTAAGAAATATCGATAAATGCCGGGTAGTTTTTACGATAATAATATTATTATCGAAATTTTATCAACAAAAAAAACTATTTTCGACAAGCAAAATGTGTGTATTTTTCGATAACAATTTATTATTAAGAAATTTTATCGACAAATGCCAGGTACTTTTTTCGAAATTTTATCGATGAAAAAAAATTTTCTTCGATGAGAAAAATGTGTGTATCAAAGAAAGATTTCTAATATCATTCGATTATTATTTTGAAAAAGCTTATCGGTATTAAATTAATATTTTTTGTTTAGAATGACGACCTATCTTTCAACACCAGCCTAGTTGGGTGGTTACTTTGATGATTTTAAAGTGGAATTTTAACAATAGATTTTCAATCAATTTTTCATGGGAATTTTTAATTCTTATGCAGAGTTTTTGTCAGAAGACCTACGAGAGGAGTCGCCTCAGGAAGATTTTTTTGTATTTCGTTTTGTACCAGATGCCTATGCCGAGGGTTCGCGTTTAATAAGCCAACATACAAGTAGTCTATGGCGTCTTGGAAAGTTATTCTGTTCTTAAAAAAAAAATTTGTTAAAAGTCGATAAAATTCGATAAATTTGTCGAAGAGAATAGATTTGAAAGACAAAATTTGCTTGCGACGCCTTTATTTGATTTTGGGAAACAAAAACAAAAATATGAAAATAAAATCAAGAAATAAGCAGAGTCAAATCGATATACAAATCGATTTGTTTTATTGATTACACTCAACAGATTTTAAGCGAAATGTCATAAAGTTTATGACTTAAAGTCTTTTGTTAAGCTTTCGTGATTCAAAAAACATGCAAACAATAACAACAACAAACAAACAAACAATACAAGTTAAGACCAGATGAATGGAGTCGAGTCGAGTCGAGTCAAGTCAAGTCAAGTCAACCAGACAAATAGTTAAACACTTGAAACCTTTCTTTTGACCATAAGACACTGCTGCTGCTGCTGACCGTAGTATAAGAAGAAAAACAACAAAGAACAAGAGAAAAAAGCGTTAAAAAAGGATTGCTAAAGGCTAAGTGAAGAGAAGCCAATGCAAGTTAAAAGCAATAGACACAAGAGCCTTAGGAGGAAAGGGAAGGGAAGGGAGGTAAGGGAAATATAAAAAAATATCATTATTAACTGCCAATCTAAAGTAAATATGATCCGTTTTATACCTTAACTGAAGGTAAACAATAATGTTTTATAACAACAGCAACAACAACAACAACGACCAAAGACGACGACGATGGTGATGATGATGATGTTGTTGATGATTTTTAGTAAATATTTCTTAAAACAACAACAACAGCAACAACAAAAACTATACAAAAACGCTTAAAAGTAATAAGAATCTGTTGCTTAGCATTAAAAGGAAAAAAGAAAAGGATCGCGTTGTTATGGCATTATTTTATGGCAGGAGTCTGCGTTTAGACACCACCATCGTTTGAATGTTTGTTAATTTTGGCATTCACACCTTCAAAAACTGACACTTTGGCATTTAATTTCTTTTCATTTCGCAAATTTTTTCACATTTTTTTCCTCTTCTTTTCTTTCTCTTTTTGGTCTGCGATTTTTAAAGGGTGTGGGTGTGGGCATATCGTATACAAGAATGCAAATCATACGCGGGCATTGTATTGTATTTACCTTTGCCAAGGCATGCTTAAAGGTATGATAAGCGTATTGTGCGCATACGTTTTAACGCTGGAGTGTTGGTGGCACTTATTGTATTGGCAAGAGAAGAAGAGAAGTGATGTTGTCATGCCACCAACTACAAATTTTACGATTAAGACGTGTTAAATTGTTAACAAGCCACTTCAAGTTGTTGGTAATAAGCTGGAAATTTATGATTTTTTTTTTTTTTTCTTTCAGCCACACAAACATATTCACATATAGCAGCAGCAACACATACTAAAACTTGGTATAACTCTACTACAAGCCATTAAAAAAAAAAAACGAAACGAAACACAGAAAAACTGAATAGATTTGAGGAGAATTCAAACAGGCCATCAAATACTATTTGTAGAGACAGTTTAAAGCCTTAAAATAATGTCTTTAGCATTTTATGGCCAAAATGTAACACCAATAACAAGAAAAAAATCAAATAAAAAAAAGAAAAGTTGGTAACAAAACATTTAAGCCATTAAGGAAGTTATTCATTAACTTTAAATCTTTTTCAAACTCTTTCATAGTTTATAAGCCCAAGAATCTATGTATGAACGAATCATCCATCCCACACTTATAAGAATCTATTCATTTTCATCTTATCTTGTCTTGTGTTGTGTTGTATTGCTTCACAATAGAATTATAGAATAGCCAGCCAGCGATCCACCGGCGGTCTAAATGTCATCGTTAAATATCATTTGCATTAGAATTGTTTCATATTTTTCTTGTTTTTGTTCTTATTGTCAAATATTTAGTAAATATTTTGATTTCTTTACAATACGATTTCCTGTGCTTGTTTGTTCATCTCTCGGGCGTTTTTTATTGTTCTCTAATGAGTCGTCATCAACATCAACACCAACAGCCTTTAGGCCAAGCTTCACCGATGGTGGTAGACCATTATTAGACCTAAGGTTTGTTTCTCTTTTTTTCTTTTCATTTCTTTTGTTTTCTTTTCTTTTTTCTTTTGAAACGTTTATTGTCTTGATAGGTTTGTGCTCACATTTATCATCGATTTTATTAGCCATCAATAGGAAAATAGTTCTTCTCCTCTATTCTATTCATTAATCCAACATTAACGTGATATTTAATCGTGTTGGGGAAACAGAAATAAAAAAATAATGTGGGCTTTTAATAGTCCCTATCTAGCTCTGTTAAAATGTGTTAAAAATTAAATTAAAATTATTTGATCAATAGTGGACGGGATGACTACAGAAAATGAAAGAATTTTAATGAATTGTTATCGTTATTATCAGTTAAAGCAACATGTTTAACTGCAAAATCATTACATTTTCCATCTTATTTTCTCCTCATCTGCAGTTAAGATTTATTGATTCTCAAATAAAGGACATGCATACACTACTGCCTACACGATAACATATCGGGTGGATCATCTATCGTTTAAAATTTGAACTCATGTCATCCTATTCGGTTACAAAATTTAGTAAATTATTTCCACTAAACATAATGAAGTGATTTATGCTTAAGCAGCGTTGGGATTTACTGGAAATTTGTTTCCAAAACATAAAAAAAAAATCGAAAAAGCTCATTTTCATATTGGTAAGCATGCCAATAAGGAAAATTGCCGTATTTGGGGCTTTGAAAACTCCCACGTGGTCTTACAGATGCCAATGCACCCTTTACGAGTGACTGTTTGGTGTGGCTTGTGGAGTGGAAGCATAGTTTTCCGATATTCCTTTGAAACTGAAAACCGCGCAACCATCACGGTCAATGGAGACGTCTAATGCACCATAATAAACATCATAATACGTTTGAAATATAAGCTCGTAGGTGGCAAATAAAAATAAAAATAAATTTATGTTCAGTTTTAATTAAATTCTATATTGTTTGTACAATTATGTGTGCCGCTGTTTACAACTTGATGCAAACAACAACAATTTGCTTTGTTTGCTATTCTTCTTTACACTCTTCTGCGTAAACACTAACAATTGTTCGTTAGATCTTTACGACGGAGATCGTCAAACCATGATTATTCTCTTCACACTCAACCCGTCTTAACACTAGACTGACTAAATTTTTACTGTTCCTGTTGCCTGCCTTGTCTTAGCTTTTAAATTGCAGGGTAAACAGTCTGATGAATGCTTTTGAAAGAGAATGACTTTATCCTCGCGATATCTCTATAAATGTAAAGATGTTGTTTATGTTATTATTGTTTGTGTATTTTGTTTACGTTTGCCGTTGTAGTGTTGTTGTTGCCTCTTAGTTTACTTGTTTATCCTTTTTTTGATACTGCACTGTTGTTGTTATATTTTTGTTTATTTGTTGATCATGTAAACAAGTCCATAGTTCTTGTTTTTGTAGCTTTTGTTTATCATTTTTATGTTAAACGATGTAGCATCATTTCCATTTTCGTAAAATATGAACGGTGTTTGATTGCAACACAAGATGGTAACACAAGATGATGCAACTTGCCACACTTGTAACATGTCACAATCGATTTATTGCATCAAAGGTTTGATGCTCGTTTAATTAGACGAAATAGTGATGGCAATTCATTGCCAAGAAGCTACAATAAGACGCCGTTAAACTATTTTCTCTGAGACGCCATTAAAAAAAAACGTGTTATGCCTACAAATCAGACACAATTAAGCATTTGAAGGACAAGATTCCTGATGCCATTACCGAAATACGATACCATACACTTGAAAAAGTGCTCTAAAATTGGTCCGATCAAATTTGGTAATGTGATGATATTCCATTTCTAACCGGAACAATTGTAACTCACAACAAAAAAATAAATTTGGCAAAATTTCAAACCGTTTCTTGTTTGCATTTTTAAATTTAAACTTTTAATTGGCCCTATCCTTTTGTATTCTGAATGAAATTTATCGATAGCTTTACTCCGTCGTAATCTATTAGGTAGTGTGGTTCAATCTCCGACACAAAATATGAAGAGTTTCCAGGCATAAAAAGGAAGACGGTGCTGGCTAATCAAAATTTTCCTCTATCGTATCAACCCACTGTACTACTCTACTTATTATTAATTCCCGGATAGAGCCTAGTTGTAAGTACCCTGAATTTTGTATAAATTTCTTAATAAACCTCCCGTCCTTCGGTCCTAGAAACCACCATCAAAATTTCATTTTCTTAATTGAATTCTAGACCAAAAAGGAAAAAAATTAAAAACAAACAAACTTTCCTTTCTACAACAATTATTTTGAGTAACACTTGTCCTTTGCACGACAGGAAAATTGTTCCAAGTCAATTCAACACCAATTAGGGATGATCAACAAACAACATGAACATAATAAATGTTTTGAAAAATAAGTAAGTGTGTTGGGGGTCGCACCCAGGGTTACATGGTTATGTTAAACAACTTTATCTCAGTCTGTCTATCTGCTGTGGTGGTGGTGGTGGTGGCGATGGTAGTGGCTGGCAATTTATATAATTTGCCATGTGATGTACTACAAGCAGTAGATCATCATAAATGTCGGCAACGATAACAACAGGAAGGAAATAAGGATGAAAAAGGAAAAAAAAACAAGCAAAAGAAAAATAAAATCATAAACAATTTATGTGTACGTAGATGAAAAAAGTGTAGATGAAGTGGCAAAAAAACCAAAAAAAAATAATTTAGCAGACACCCTTAAAGTAAAGACCAACATCCTCCCCTCATTGCAGAACGCCCTTAATACAGTAAGGCAAGCAGACTGTTAGACAAACAAACAAACAAACAAACGAACGAACAAAAAACAAGTAAACAAGCAAGTGTAACAAAAGTTGTAAAACATTCTGAAATTAACTTTCATTTCCTATGCAAACAAACAAATGATGAGAGAGAAGCAAACGCACACCGGCGATTATACTGCCTCCTCCTTATACTCACCCATCCAAGGATGGGAGAGATGAGAGAGTGACGTTTGTTTCGGTGTTTGTGTTAAACATGAATTATGAATTGTTATTGAGATTGATGTTCATTTTACACAAAACTTTATGCAGAGCTATCATACTACAACATCAACAACAACAACAACAACACCGCCACCACCACAACAGGATATACTCGTATTTGTACAATTATTGTGGTAACATCTCTGATGCTAAGGATATAACACTTACTCTGTATGAGTTTTGTAAATATTGGCTGTAATAAGACAACAACAGCAACACCATAATTTGTTTGTTTGTCGACTTGTTCGTTTGTTTGTTTGTTCAACTGTTGTGTATAGAGAGCGTAGTGGTAGTGGGGTGGGGGCATTTTGTAATTTTATTGAAATCATGTTGTTGAGTAATTGGTCTTGTTACTCCTACTACTGCTGCGGCTGCTATCACACCATAAAGCACACTGGTTCCAATAGATCTTCTTTCTTCTACTTTTTCTCAATCTCCCCTATTATCCTCCCCCCCCCCCCCTCCCTTTAAGACGTTGTATCGGTTCCGCCATCTAACGTTTTTTTTTTTCAACTAGTGCTTATTTCGTGAATGGTAACGCTTAGCCCATGTCTGATTTGACATTAGTTTCATCCTTCCGCTGAACGAATATGGTTGTGTATACACGTCTTCACTTCGCTAAGTGGGCCTGCGATCGGCTTACAGAAGATGCCGATTTTGGGCAAAGAAGTCATCTTTTCAGGTGAAGTTCATTGTGTTCTTGGCGGGTATGTAAACAAGCAAAATTCTCGCATTTAGGAGACAGAAAAACCGCACGTATACATACTGTTTGGTCCAGAGTCATTTTTCTTCGAAAATGAGCAAGGAGTGGTCGTTACAGTCTAAGGCGATCGTTATAGGGCCATTTTGAACTAATTTTTGTTCATAAAACGTGAAGACGAGGATATTGACAACATTTGCTTTCAAAAGGACGGCGCTACGTGCCACACAGCCGAAGCTACACTAGATGTTTTTCGCCCTGTTTTTAAAGATCGCATTATCAGTCGCAGAGCTGATGTCGTTTGGCCACCTCGAAGTTACGATTTGGCACCGTTGGACTATTATTGGTGGGGTGCCGTCAAAGATAAGTGTGAAGCCGACAAGCCAAAGACAATTGAGGCTTTAAAGAACAATATTCGTGAAGCCATTGATGAAATACAGCTGCACACAATCGATAATGTGCTTAAAAATTGGAGCGATTGTATAGGCTACTGCATGGTCAGCCGAGGCAGCTATTTGAATGAAATTATTTTCCATTTATAACCGGAAGGATTGTACTTTCAAATAGAAAAAGAAATTTGAGAAAAAAAAGGTATATTTCGAACCCTTTATACATACATACATAATTGGCCATTACAACCCTTCAGTCAGGATTACGACCTAGCTTCTCACACCATTTATGTCGTGTGCGTTAATTTTATACATGAGTGACGGGACCTACAGTTTAAAGTCGACTCCGAACGACAGATTTTTGAGAAGCTCTTCATGGCAATTTTTACTCTCAGAGTCTTTGCCAGAAATCTGCTGAGAGGAAGTCGCCGAAGAAATATTTTTCGTTTTGATGTCTGACCTGGAATACAAACCCGGGCCTTTCGTCTAATAAGCCAACACACTACTTACTAGACCATGGCGACTTTTAACCCTTTATATTCATACAAATTCAATTTGCTTCCATTTCTTTGGGTATTCCCTTCCAAATATATGTATGTCCCCACTTTACAGAAAGTTTCTGGTCTCATTGCCCGACTGAAAGATTTCCTCTTCGCAATTTCACCTGCCTTTTCTTAGCTGCTGATTTGCAAATGACTTCGGACCCAGCAGAAGGTAATTCTATATTGTCTACTCAGCTGATTTGGCTTACACAACTTTAAAAGTTATTTGGCGGACCCTTTACAATACGTCAATTGGATCTACTTTTTTCAAGTAAAGCAATAGCACTATATGACAGAACTGTTGCTGTTGTTTGAACCACTGTACACCACAAGTGTTTCTGTTGAGGGTGGTTTCCCCCACATTTCACTACTCTCTGCTGCTACTGGAGTACGCATACTGTTTACAATGTATTGTAGTGAGTGTGTATGTATGTTTGACTAGGATTATACTATTTTATGCGGTTAATATTTATTGCCAACAATAAGGCGCATATTGACGCAATTTACCACAGCAAAAGGCAGCAAACAACCACCACCACACCCCCCAGACCAGTAGCTGCATGAATAGCAACAGCAATAGCAATAGCAAGTGCAGGCAATGGGCACAATTTCAAAATCATTTATTTCTTCGTGGATTAAAAATATAACAATTTGAGTGCCTATCTCTCTATCTATTCAAGTATCTTCTATTCATGTTTAGTCGTTCCCTTGCATGCATTCTGTTCCTTTCCGAATTGAGTTCACACAAAAGACAAATAAAATTTCGTAATAAAAATTTAACGAAAACTTTTTGTGCTCTGGGGTTTCGCTAATTTGTCCAACATAACATGAATTTGATTTTTATTTGTCCATGAGCTTAATTATGTTGTAAAGTCAACATTTTTCCATATGCCAACATTTTTTCTTCTTTTTTTCCTTTTCAACGACAACTTCTTGTGTGGTTACTCTGTGTTTGCTGGCAAGTAGGATAACCGCTTTGATCCCAGGGGTAAGCATAAGGGATTTAACGTTTCAATTTGTTTTCTTAACGGATTTTTTTATTTGAAAATATCGTGATTAAGCGATTATAGCTGAAATATGTTGCAATAAAAATTTTGATTTTAATGATTCAATTATGATGCAATTAGACTGTGTATGATGAGGGAATGATTTGTTTGTGGTAGTGTCCTATTATAAATTGACTGCCAATGTAATTAGAAGTGGAGGAAAAAAGCTCTTTTCTTAAGGAAATTTCATTTCACGATGTTGGAGACAATTGGAGGCAATAAGTTCAGGAAACAGAATCAAGTCAAGTGTCAAGGCGGGGTGATCTTTCAATACACTGGAAAGAGATAGTATGGCACTCTAAATCTAGCTGTTGGGGAGATTAATTTTGTTATTCATAGTTGAAGAACATTTTCAGCTTGAAAGGCAAATAAAAAAAACTTGTTTTCCTACAAAAACATTTTGAGGGAATTCAAAAAATCTTTTTGAAGATCCTAGTGCCAGTTGTGTTTTTTAAGACAACTCCTTAAAAAGAAATCCTCTTCTCTGTACCACGTTAAAAGGAAAAGAAGTATGTTTTGCTGTAGCAGACACCAATTTGGTTGCCAGTGACCTCTCGATTAGACTCATTACAACGAGCATTTGTTCTTCTCTAACTGATAGCATCGTAGAGTTATTAGGCCTCCTAGAATTGTGTAGATTCTACCGATGTAACGAATTTTTCACTATGAACACTTGAATTGAGATTGAGAACCCCATCAGCAGCAGGCCCTTAACAGGGCTACTGTGTGTGGGAAACTTTCCACACACTGTGTAACAAAAAAAACTGAATATTTTTGAAACCGCTTGAAGTTAGTTACCTGCCATGGATAGGAATCATTGAATGCAACTCGTTATGGTCTCGAGAGAATTCAAATCTTTCCCTAAGACGAAACTAGCAAATTTTCTGTGAAGAACTAAGAGCAGCACTCAATATTGAGCACAAACTAGGCAGGCCCCATAAATAAATTGAGATTTGTAGATGGAAGTGGCATAGTTCGACACAATTAGCTCTACAATTAACTGGCATCCCCATGACATTCATCTGAGAAAACAACCAAAAGAGGTCGAAATAGAGGCAACTAAGATAAATGAATCGAATAATGTGAAGTCCCAGCAGTATAGTAGAGAGCGTGTTGTCTTATTAGACGAAAGCCCGTAGTTCAACCCCCTGTTCAAACAAAAAAAATATTTACCCGTCGGAGTCGATAGCTTACATTAACACACACACACACACATTATGGATGGTGTGAGGAACTAGGTTGCAATGTTGACAATGTACAACTTGAAACAAACAACAAAAAATTGAATATTTTCAACAAATATTTGAAATTACTTGTCTAATGTAGATGGGAGCCATTGGTTGCATTTCGTTATTACCTCAGGACAATACAAACTTTTGCCTACAATGAAACTAAAGGAGGTTTTAGTAAACTGAGATCCTAAATTCTGGTCTTAAATCAGGCAGATCACAATTAAAATCGAGATTCGTAGACGAAAGTGGAGATGTTTCGATTATGTCCTTTGCAGACAACAGTCCTACACAATAAAATCTACAATTTATTTATGGCAGCTATCAGAGGAGGATCCAAAAGAGAGGCAGTAAAAGATAAGTAAATTGTGGTACCTGTTCAAACTACTTGCAGAAGAAAACAATGAAGCTAAATTGTTAAGGCCGTATGTTCCTCATAATTAGGATAGGTTAGGTCAGAGGACGTGTACTTGTCAACTGTGACAAGTACAGTACCCGGATGTCGAACAGACTCATTGTACAACGTCCTAACTTCTCACACCACTTGTATTGTGTGCATTAATTTTATACATGAGTGGCGGGACCTACAGTTTAAAGTCGATTTCGAACGACAGATTTTTTGATTTTGAACTCATGCCTTTCGTCTAATAAGCCAACATACCTACCTACTAAACAACAGCGAATACTTCCTTATAATTATTGAAACGTCTTCTAGAAGGGTGATCCGAAATCTGACATTTTTTCGCTCTTTCTTTATCAAGTTTTGTCACAACTTATTTGATACCTTAATTACAATTTTTGCCACAAGTTAAATGCCAAGAAAATGAATGAAATATTCGATAACTTCCGGTTCAGTTCCTTGAACTTTGACCGACATAGACTGATGATTTAACTACATGCTATAAAACATGTGGAGCTATTCTACTGAAATCGTATCCACGCCTTTCAGTTGTGTTGACAAGAACAAAAGTCCTCCCTAATCACAGTAACTTCATACCGATTTATACTGAATTCAACTTTACTAACGTAACTCATATCTTATTGAATACTTCACTTCACAGTCCTTTTTAGAACAACAAATTTAAAGCATTTAATAAATCGTGTCGTCCATAATTCATTTGTTAATAAAAAAAACAAAAGAAAAAAAGGTGTTTAGCCTGATAAGGTTTAATTAGAGCCCCATAACACTCACACACATGCCTGGCATTTATTATTATTCTGTAGCCGTAAATGTCTACTAAATTAGCTTAAAATTAAAATTAAAATCATCTGTCTAAACCATTAAAGTAGGGTGTGTATTTATATTTAAAGCACCAATAAAGCGTGAAATAAAATATAAAAAAAAAATCTACTGAACGAAACGAGAAATTTTTCAACTAATTAAACACGACGGGATACTCAACGCCTTGTTAAAAAAAATAAAAGAAGATACTTCGTGTTGACAATTGTCTTGTCTTGTCGTTGTTTTTAAAAATATCTTCTGTGCGGGGCTTATTTCACAAAATTTTTTTCTTTCTTCTGATTTCACGTTTCGTTTCGTACTCATGCACTGATTTGAATGTCGTTTTAATAAATATTTTTTCGTTTTTTTTTTGCATTCGTTTTTTTGTTTTGTTTTTTTATTAATAAAAATTAACATAATCATTATAATTAAATTATAATTTATTGGCAATGGTGTGCCAGTTTTATATGGACTCACACCAGTCAGTTAGCAGCTAGACACCTCTCACCTCACCTCACCTCAACGTATTAATTCATCGTTTTGTTTCATTCACATTTTTAATCACACACAGCCATACACACCGTCTTTTAAAAATAAAATTAAACGAATTTACGGACAATACAAGTATTTAAAAAGAAAACTAAGAACAACAAGAGGAAGAAATAAGGGACTCCAATGGAAAAGGTGCTTCAAATTGAGTTTCAGTTTTGGATTTGCATTTGGATTACCAAAATCACAGTTAAACACCGAAGCCAACAAAGTGTTGAAGTTCTTATGGTTTATGGGCCGTAAAAAATTTAAGAATTTCGAAGCAAATTTGTTTAAATAATTAATGAATGAAGAATTTTTATGTGATTTCTCTTAAATGTTTTGTCAAAATAATTAACAAGTTTATCTTGTCAATTTGCTGGAAATATTTTTTTTTTTTTTTTGTAATAAAATCTTACAACAAAACATGAAAATTATTGTCAAAAACAGGCATTACTTTCTCTTGATGAAGGCATTTAAATTAACGAAATTAAAAATAATATCAACGTTCACATTCTTCATGAGAAGCAAGTATCAAGCACAAGTATCAGGCAGAAAGTCGCTGTTGAAACTCCAAAGAGGCTGCTTAGTGGGGTTGTGGGAGTTGTGATGGGTCATCGCATTATGGGTGTCCATGGGCGAGGCGCATTGCTGTGGGACACCTCGCAAACGATTTCTGTAGAAGCTGCAGGGATGACGATAAAAAAGACGATTCTTCATCTACTAGGAGCATGCCCGGCACTATTGCAAAAGAGGAAGAGACATCTTGGTGCCAACTATATCGATGATCTAAGTGATTTGTCGAACACTGACTTCGGCAGACTGATTCGCTTTATTGTAAGCTCTAGGTGGTTCCAGGATTAAAGGATAATGGGCGCGCACTGTGTGCCCATCCAATTCATTTGGGGGGACGGCCAGTTATACCTACCTAACTAGGTATCAAGCACACTATCAAACCCAATCCTTTAAAAAAATTTTTGATCTGATAACTTACTTTAAATTAACGAATTTCGGTCTGCCTTAACACATTCTTCCGGGCGCCTCTGCTTCTTCGCAGCTTTCGCCAAATGGTCACACTAATCGATCGCAGGGCTTCCTCGATTTTGCCCTTCGAACGCAAAAAACGTTGCCCTCTTAGCCGATTTCTTCAAATTCCCGGCATCAAAAACCCGTCACGCCGGAACATTCTCTTTCTTTCGAACCACATGGCCGAGCCAGCGCAGCCCCTTGATATCAATAAGCTGCAGCACGTTTATGTCATAAAGAAGCTCATACAGCTCATTATTGGATCAGATGCGGCATTCATCAGCAACTCGCACTAGATTGAAGGCCATAAGTATGTCTTCTCCTCCGAATACACCCAATACTGCTGCATCAGTGCTTAACTGTGTCCATCTTTCTACGCCACAAAGCAGCACAGGTAGAATGAGCGTCTTGTAGAGTCTTAGTTTTCTCATACGAGTGAGGTCTATTCTGCTCATTTGCCTATTGAGACCATAGTAGCACGAGATCACATATGCACACGGTCATTGCATCCCTTCAGCCAGAATTCCCAACTAGCTTTTCACGCCACCTTTCTTGTGTGTGTTAATTCTAAAAAGGAGGGGCGAAATTTACAATTTAAAGTCGACTCGGAACGCCTGATTTTTTGAGAAACTTTTCATGGCAATTTTATTTACTCACAGAGCACACAAACATAATTTGCCACTACAACCCTAAAGGTCGGGATTGCGACCTAGCTTCTCACACCCCTTATGTTGTGTGTGTTAATTTTAAACACGACTGGCGGGACCTACAATTTAACTTTTCATGACAATTTTATTTACTCCCAGAGTTTTTGTCAGAAATCTGCTGAGAGGAAATCGCCGAATAAATAGTTTTTGCATTTTGTTTTGATGTCTTGCCTGGGGCTCAAACCCTGGCTTTACATCTAACTACTAGACCATGGCATCTTCGGAGTTCCTTCCAGAAGTCTGGTCGCCGAAAAATATTTTTTTCAAATTTCATTTTTATGTCTGACCTAGGTTTTGAACCGTGGTCTTATGTCTACCTATTAGACTACGGATTTCGCTTTAATATCAGCCCAAGTCAAAAGGGAGTAGAAGAGTTTAATTTCTCACATCTTGAAATATTGAAAAACGATCTTCAATTTGAGTTTTTCATTTGAAACTAGAAAGATCTCTTAGCCGGAAGGTCTTCAAGAATACCTATAGGCTTGAAATGATTCTTTAATAATTTGATACCCACACTTATTAGGATAAGACAAAATAAAGATTTATTAAATCAATACCTTATGCCATCTCACCAGTATATATTCACAATGAATAACAATTCTGCACAAAAACTTAAAAGTTCTTGGATTTTTTCTCTTAAATTTTCTTTACAAATTTAAAAGAAAATTTTTCACCGCCACCCAAAAACAAACAACGCAGCCCTTAGAAAAAGAAAAAAATAAAAAAAAAATTCAGAAAACGACGTCAATACTCGTTATATAAAGAAATAAAGTGCCAACCACTGCCACCCCATTGTCTAACGATATGACGAAACCGCTCAAAGGCAATTGTTTACAATTGCAAATTAAGGACCCACTCATCACCAGGCCATTCTCAACAACATTGGCTTCTCTTGTAATTCCTTTTAACAACTAGGGAATGGCAAAAAAAGAAACAAAAAACAAACAAACAGCAGGACATAACCAGTGGCTAAAGAAGGGGCCAAACAAATGTAAATTAAGACGAACAAAACTCAAGATTCCTTTGCCATGACAAAATATCGAGAAAAAAATTCCAAAAAATGTTAACATTGAGGATAAGAGAAAAAGAGCAAAGGAGACAAGAATAGAATCGTAAAATGAGTACGAATATCTAAAAGATACTAAAAATTTAACGAAGCGCATAAGCTTTTGCCATTTTAATGATTGGAAAGTATACATAGAAGTATTTACAGAAAGTTGATGCGGAATTTAGAAGGGCTGTACTCTCTACAAAAACTTTGGAAGTTCAAAAGGAAACAGGTTTCAAATTACATACGCACATATCAACTGAACATGTTTCCTTTAATTGAAATTAAAAATTTTCAAACTCAAGTCATCTTACAAACAATCGAACCTGGGTCCACACCGACAAGTCGGATCTAGGGTCCGGAACGACCCGATCGGCCAAGGATTGTCAACTCAGCGAAAGCTGTATCAACAATCGAACCAAAATCATTTTCAAGTCGATTTTCGAATGATTTATTGGTTTAAAGATAAAACAAGAACCTTGGTAGTAGATTCAGAGGTGGTATAAACGGTATTATCCGTATCTAAAAGAAAGAATAGTTGTAGTCTAGTAAATAGTATGCTGGCTTGTTAGAACAGTTAACCACTGATTCAGCCATCTCAATAATCTGCTTGCAAAAGTTCTGAGAGAGAATTACAAATTACCCCGTAAAGTTTCTCACGAATCTGTTGTTCAGAATCGTAGGTCCCATCACTAATGGATAAAATTAATGCGCACACATCATGGGTGGTGGTGTTAGAAGCTGGGTTGTAAGACCAGCCATTAAGCTGGTAAGCTTATTTTGAATATTCGGGAGTTCTTTGTAATAAATACTGCGATTCATTTGATCTCAATACCATTTACTTTACTTATGGCATCTCAGATCGAAAATATAATTCAACTCGCACAACTCGTATGGGCCTAGTGTTTCGAAAGGACGTATACAGGATATGGCGAGGGTGCTCATTAACGATAGTAGGGTATACAACTCGCTATGTGACTGTTCTAGCACTACCTGAATAAAGGAATCAACTGCCGAAAATCATATTCAACTTTTTCGTAGGATAGGTTAGGTTAGAGAACGTGTACTTGTCAACTGTGACAAGTACAGTACCCGGAGGTCGAATTAACCCAGTATACAACGTCCTAGCTTCTCACACCACTCGTATATACGTTTTAATATAATTTTATACATGACTGGCGATTTCATATAATTTTATACATGACTGGCGGGACCTACAGTTTAAAACAGACTCCGAACGACAGATTGTTTTAAGAAGTTTTTCATGGCAATTTTTACTCTCAGAGTTTTTGCCAGAAATCTACTGAGAGGCAGTCGCCGAAGAAATATTTTCATACTTTCGATTTGATGTTTGACCAGGGATTCGAACTCGGGCCTTTCGTCTAATAAGCCAACACACTACCTACTACACTACGGCCATTTTCGTATAGAATATCTGTTCGCGACCAGTGATTGGCCAGTGAAATACACAACGCTTTACAGAAAAAACTTATTCTTGAATGGTCTTTCAGAGGAACTCTTTCCTGCGACTTACAGCGGAGACAGATTCAAATCTATCGCGTTGAAAGGTCCTCTCTTAGTTCTCAAAATAAATTCCTGGCTTCCAAAATACGCTAAGTAGGGGCCACATAGAGATGTAAATTTCTTTCCACTATATTAGTCGCCGTAGTCTAGCACATAGTGTGTTGACTTATTAGACGTAAGGGACCTTGATTCAAATTACAGGTCAGACGTGAAAAAATATTTCTTCGGCGCTTCCTCTCATCAGATTTCTAGTAAA
Organism: Sarcophaga peregrina; assembly: GCA_014635995.1. Classification (NCBI taxonomy): domain Eukaryota; kingdom Metazoa; phylum Arthropoda; class Insecta; order Diptera; family Sarcophagidae; genus Sarcophaga; species Sarcophaga peregrina. Next base: position 7,361,667 of record CM025791.1, read on the forward strand.
AACTCTGAAAGTAAATATAATTGCCATGAAAAGGCTTCTCAAAACTCTGTCGTTCGGAATAGACTTTAAACTGTAAGTCCCGCCACTCATGTATAAAATTAACGCACACCACATAAATGGTGTGTGAAGCTACGTCGTAATACTAACTGATGGGATGTAATGACCAATCATGTCTTAATACAACTAAGTTGTGGAATTCTTGTGTCACGGTGTTAGTGATTAAACTCCTCCCAAATGGATCGAACGATTTTCATGAAATTTTTTTTGCATATCGGATAGGTCTGAGAATTGGCCAACATTTATTTTTTATATCCCAAAATGTTAAGAAGCCGTGGCAAAGCGTTAAAATTGAATATTTAATATTGAACGCAGACAAATAGAATTTGGTGGGTAAGTTCGTAGGGTCAATACCGACAATCCCATCAGAAATTGGCGTGACAACCCTCCCCCTTCAAGTGATACCTATAACTCATAAACTACAGAATCGATTTTAACCATTCTTCTTTTGTGCGAAGGCTTATCAGGTTTAGATGGTTTAGAAAAAATCGATATAACAAAAAGTAGGCGTGGCAAACCTTTAAAATTTAATATTTAGGGACATATGTTCATAGACAATTTGGTGGGTAAGTTCGTAATGTCGATATCGACTTACTCACGAAATATGGGTATGGCAACCCTTCCCCTTTAACAGATTCCGTGTAAGTCGCATAACTCGATGGTTTATAACTACAATGGTTTATAGTAGGTTAGTTATTTTTATATTAACGTATAAATATATAATGTGACCTCTTTTGGGCAATAAAATAAAAAACCATTTTGGACGGGACAAAGTTTTTATATAAACACCTAGAGACTAACTTTGATTCGAATTTCTTCAAATGGTAGGGTATTTTAGCAGCAATAGAGAAAACTTCAGAATTTTTTTTTTACAACCCAAAAAAGAACCCTTAGTCCTGTGGTACTTCAATTATTTTTATAACGCAATACTTTTTTTTTATTCTTTCTTTCTCTGTTTTTTTTTCACCACTTTATCTTTGCACTGCCATCAACAAGATGGCAACTTGAGTTCGCGCGCCATAAGCACAAAAAGGAACAAAAAAAACAAAAAAAAAGAAAAAAGAAAAGGATATTTAAAAAGTTGGTAATGGCAGCTACACACTTATACACACACATACACACGCCGTTATACAGAGACAAAAAAAATGAAAAAAAGCTTAAACCAATACATACACATACGAATAGAAATATGAACAAAAGAAGGAATAAAAAAATAGAAGAGAGTATTTGAAACAGTAGCAGCGGCAATGGCAAAAACAGAAACAACGACAATATTTAAACCGTGCGTATTACATTGGCCCAAAACAACAACAGCAACAACAATGACAATAACATCAACATGGCAAATGGTCACCAGGGCGTGTAATTGAGTGATACAAGGACCCTTTTTAACATTTTTATTTGCACATTAGCGAGGGTGGTGGTAAGTAAAGTCGGCAAGCAACGTTTCGAAATATGTACGCGATTGGAAAATGAAAACCAAAAAATGATGAAAAAGACAAAGACAATGGAAGAACAAAAAAAAACCAACAACAACCATACGTAGTAGAGTAGAGAAAAAGATGAAATTGAAGAAAATTATGATTTTTTTTTTGTTATTGGTTTTACTTGTAAAGGGAAGACAAATGTCAGAGAGAGAGAGAGAGAGAAATGGCAGCAAATTGTAAAGCAATGACATGAGAATTTCAATGGCATACGTAAAGAAAGTATGGAGAAAACAGATGCTTTTCTGCTTAAATTATTGATGCAATAAGTATCGAAATTGATCGATATGGCAGAGATAGGACAGAAGACGACTTTTAATAGCTTGAACAATATTTTCAGAATATCTTGAACGTCAAAAGAAATATTTTTCAACATATATTCGAAGCTGATGTTGGTAGATACAACGTTATTACATAGCCTGTGTGTCTTAAAGAGCTTTTTATTGTTATTTGGAAGGCTTTGAATTGAAGTTATTGTGTAGTTCATTTACAGGCTGAAGGCAACACACAAAGTTACTTTCATCTTAGGACATGCTTTAAATGCTTTAAAATAGAACTACTGAAAGTACAATCCTTCCGGGTTAATAATGGAAAATAATTTCATTCAAATAAATGGTTACCTCGGCTAGCCATACAGTAGCCTACACGATCGGTTTAATTTTTATGCACACAATCGATTGTGTGCAGCTGTATTTCACCAATACATACATACATAATTGGCCATTACAACCCTTCAGTCAGGATTACGACCTAGCTTCTCACACCCCTTATGTTGCGTGCGTTAATTTTATACATAAGTGGCGGGACTTACAGTCGACTCCGAACGACAGATTTTTGAGAAGCTTTTCATGGCAATTTTTACTCTCAGAGTCTTTGCCAGAAATCTGCTGAGAGGAAGTCGCCGAAGGAATATTTTTTCGTTTTGATGTCCGACCTGGGATTCGAACCCGGGCCTTTTGTCTAATAAGCCAACACACTACCCACTAGACCAGAGCGACTACGTGTATTTCACCAATAGTGTATTTCACCGAATATTGTCCTTTATAGCGTCGATTGCCTCGGGCTTGTCGGCGTAACACTTATCTTTGACGGCACCCCACAAATAAAAGTCCAATGGTGTCAAATCGCTCTGCGGTTGATAATGCGATCTTCAAAAACCGGGCGCAAAACATCGACTATAGATTCGACTGTGTTGCACGTACAGCAGTCGTGTTGAAACCAAATGTTGCCAATATCTTCCTCTTTAATTTTTGCAAACAAAAATTTGTTCAACATGGCCCGATAACGATCGCCATTGACTATAACGGCCAATTATGCCTCTGGACCAAAATCCACACCAAACAGTGACTTGTTTTGGGTGCGTCGGCTTTTGAATGTATGCGTGCGGGTTTTCTGTGACCCAAATGCGACAATTTTACTTGTTTACATACCCGTCAAGATCAGAAGGAACTTCATCTGAAAAGATGATTTTTTTTTCTTTGCCAAAATCTGCATCTTCTGTAAGTCAATCGCATGCGCACTTAGCGAAGCAAAAACGCTTATACACAACCATATTCGTTTCGCGGAAGGATAAAACTAATTATCTGTCAAACCTTTCACGAAATAAGCACTAGGTGAAAAAAACGTAAGATGGCGGACCCGACAGTTTTGACATCCACATCCTAATAGATACTGACATCAGAAAAGTGGATGCATTCCTGACAACCGATCTTATCAGGAGTCATTTTTGATGAGGGTGAATAGATTGAAATGTTTCAGGACTTTATCTCTCTAGTTTATGGTATTTTGCCTTCTGTTAAAATCTCGACGATTGAATTTAAGTACGGATACCGATATCTTTGCTGTCCTTTTTGCCGATTGCCCGCCCGTTGTTATATGAACATTTTTATGGCCCTTGAATCTTTAATAGAATTTTTTTTTTTAATTTTTGTTTAAAATGTAAACACTTTGTTACTTTATTTGTCTTAAAATAAATAAAATTTTCTAAGATTTAAATTTTTAATTGTAAATTACAATCATTACAATACAAAGAAAACTACAGTCTCCTGTTCCAATGTAATACAGAGAGTGGCAGTGACAGTGACATATTAATGATAAATTTATTTTAGAAACCCTTCAACACTTTTGCAAATTTTCGGCATTCAACCATAAATTTACATACAGAAAATGGAAGAATCATTCCATCAGTTTCATTACAAATTCACACTTTCAGTTTCAGTTCTTTAGAAAAGGAAGAAATAAAATTTTTCATTTGAATGTTGAATGGAAAAATCTTTTGTGAAAATTATGCTAAAGAGATACACAAATACATACATACATACATACATACAAAATGATGTAATTTTTCTCGTTACGAACTCTTAAAATGTTTTCAAAATAAAGCAATTAATCTTGAAACTCTTTCAACTCTTCTCATCTCTGCTCTGCTCTGCTTTTCTTTTATGTATGCCTTGCTACTTAGCTTGTAACAGTTTTACATCCTTTACAATTGCAGTGACGCTATATACATACATAGTAACGTTGTGTAAAAGAACACAGACTTACAGAGAAGAGAAGCAGCCAGACAGACAGACAGACAGACAGTGTTTATGTGCATGTCCTTTAAATGAAAATTTCCTCTCTTTCATTATACACATTAACAGGCATTCCACATATAATCAACACTCTACTCAACCTAAAGCGTTAACAGACGTTGTTGTCCTTGCTTCGGTTGCCATAATGTTTAAAGTAATTATATTACACACAGACACAGAGACATTACATGTACATATATGTATGTATGTATGTATGCATGTACACATATGAACACATATACATACACAAGCCTTCTTTATAAAATAATGTGCAATTTTGCACATTACAGTGTTAATTCTTATTACTGTTTGTATATAAACAGGGTTAGTCAAGCGTTAAGGTTTACACATACATACATATGTATGTACCAGTATGTAGTACATACTACTGCCCCCCGCCCCCCAAACAACCCCTCCTTTACTTAGCGCACATATACTTTTTATGTTTTGTAATAACACAACCAATCCATGTAATTTTCTCTTTCTCTCTCTCTTTGCATGTGTTTGTGTGTATGGGTGTATGAATAATTTTTTTTCATTTCATTATATGTGGTGGTAAATTCAACACATTTGTCCATATAAGTAGTTAGCATGTGGCATAAACACATACTTACCACATTTCAACTGACCATTGCATGTATATTTGCGAGAGTGTATGTGTGTGTGTGTAAGTTTTTGTATAAGATTGTAGAATGAATTGCGACGTGGCAGCTTGACAAATAAATAATTGGTAGAGCGTCTCTTGTAGTTGTGTTGCTGAAAGACAAAACGCTAACAAATCATCGCTATTTGCAGTAAAAAAGAAATGAAAAGCGTGAAGGGAAAGGATTACAACACAAAAAAACTGTACATTATATGCACACATACATACGTATTCACATAAACTAGAGTATATAAGACACAGAATTTCAATGTTTTTCAGAATCTTTATCAAACTTGATTTCAATATACGTGAAGATTGCCGTTGATATTCTCAAGCCAATGGTTGCGATGAATAGGAGAGGGTATTATTAATAAAAAGGATTACTAAACTCTTCGCCTTTGTAAATCGGCAGACTAATTCTGTATAAAACGAGCAAAAAACATCTCTAAAAATAATTTTATTGAATCAGAAATCTACAATTTTAATCTTTAATCCTTATCAATTCGAATTTAAAAACCAAAGACGCAAACCCACACTTTTAGCTGAGCCACTTCGTACCTCTAACAGCGTAAACTTTGCTATTAACAGACTTCTGTTAACTGTTTAACAGTACCAGATACGGACTGGACTTAATACAGAGTTTTACTGGATTTGAACTCAAAAAGTTAAGGTGGGGCTATCATGAGAGTAAGAGGCGGAGAACTGAACTGTCTGTAAGTACGTAAGGTGGCTGCGTACAACAAAGAGCGCCAGAGGCTGACAGAGGCAGACGCATTCAATCGTTAGTCTGTGATGTGGTTAACGTAGGCTGCCGTTTTACTGTTCATCTGTTCGCAGATAATGTTTGAAAGAATGGTACAGTGCTTTAAAGTTTTGCATTCTGCATTAATCCACGAAAATCGGAAACAAAATTTGTAATATCCGATCCCATTTTTAATGGCAGCTGTTATTTTGAAGTCACTGTAGTCTAGTAGGTATAGTCGCCGTGGTCTAGTGGGTAGTGTGTTGGCTTATTAGACAAAAGGCCCGGGTTCGAATCCCAGGTCAGACATCAAAACGAAAAATATTTCTTCGGCGACTTCCTCTCAGCAGATTTCTGGCAAAGACTCTGAGAGTAAAAATTGCCATGAAAAGCTTCTCAAAAATCTGTCGTTCGGAATCGACTTTAAACTGTAGGTCCCGCCACTCATGTATAAAATTAGCGCACACAACATAAGTGGTGTGAGAAGCTAGGTCGTAATCCTGATTGAAGGGTTGTAATGGCCAATTATGTATGTATGTATGTATGTTAACTACTTAACAGTGAAAATAGTTGATTAGTCTTCTACTATGCAGTTATTGCAGACTATTGGCATAAAATATAATTCTCATTATGATCGGTATTATTTGTGAACAACTATTCCACTACCACGGTTGGAAAAAGGAACCTCTGGACTAACATTTGCACGTAGTCTGTACGGTGTACTATTTCTTATTTATTCCAAAATGGCCACCGATCTTCTAGAGAATTTTCAAATATTTTTAGCCAAAATTCGATTTTTGCAAAATTGAAAATCTCTGCTTAGTTCAGATATCACACTGCTGTGGTTGGAAAGACGACTCTTTGGACAACTATTTACATAGAGTTAAACAGCTAACAGTGTTCTGTTCTATTAAGAGGAAATTTGGCTCTGTTAACGCCAAATGGTGGCGTTGCTAAAAATTATGGATTGCGTCTTGGATATACAAATTCGAATTTATCTTTACACACAAAATAAAAAATTCCATGCGATTATCCTTAAAAGCTAACACATCAGTCATATGAGAAATATAAAATGATTTCTCAGGATATTATTTATTATCTCTGTTAAAGGTGCACCAATGGCGACTTATTCCTATTTACTAACTAAATTGGTCATTACAAACCTTCAGTGAGGATTACAACCTAGTTTCTCACAGCACCCGTGTTATGTGTATTGATTTTATTTTAATAAGTGGGGCGACCTAAAGTTTGAAGTCGACTGCGAACAACAGATTTTTGGAGAAACTTTTCAGGACAATTTTATTTATTCTCCGAGTTTTTGCCAGAAATCTGCAAAGAGGAATTTCATTTTATATTTCCGTTATGTTTAAGATGTCTGAGCTGGGTTTAGAACCACGTGAATTCGTCTACTAAGCCAATACACTACATACTAGACTACGGCGACTGTATTACACTTACTACACGCCTAAATTATTAAAATTAGGAGCAAAATACTGATTTTATGTTCAAGACTATAAACATGTATATGAATACATACATACAGATACATACACACAACTATCTACGCAATAAACCAAAAAATATTTTAAAAATTCAAGCATCCATTTATCCATTCATCCTCTTACAATGCGTTCTCATAAAAACTAAATAAAACCGAAATATGCTGGTGAGAGAGAGAGAAAGAGACAGAAAGAGGTAGAGAGAGTAAAGAAATAAAACAAAAAGGATTTGAAAACTTGAAAATTTGCAAAAGTACACTGCGAATGCGGTGCGAAAAGCAAAAAAAAAATTTGATTTATGCAGACATGCTCGCAAAATAAATGAAGAAAATACAACGAAAAATTAACTGAAAAGAGGATGTGATGATATTAAAAAGGAAAAGAAAGCAAAGCAAAGTAAAGAACGAAGGCAAGTCATGAAAGTGAAAGGACGATATAGGAAGACACATACGAAACACTAGATTTATTCTACATTTTTATGACTTTTTTTTTTTGTATTTTGTATTGGAAATATGCAAAATAGTCCACTCCACTAACCATATAACTGAGCAGTGAAGTGAAGTGATAAAGCGAAGATTTGTTAAGTGACTTGGAATGGCGTGAGTTTTATTACTTTTTTTTTAAGGTTTGAGAAAGATGTTATGTATGCAAACATAAATTTAATGGCAAAACAAACAAAAAAAAAAAAAATTATAAAAATCTTGTTTTGATTTTGACTATTTGTCTTTAAGAATAATGTGACCCAAAACGGTTTTAAAATTCATCGTACCCTTACAAACTTAAGGCCCGTAATTAAGAAAAATTTTATGGTTAATGAACTGCCACGACAGACGTTATCTTTCTAACAAAGCATCCAATTTTTAGCATACATACTCTTTGCTACTCCCTACTTTAAGTAAGCCAATGTCGCAATACACAAATCCAGTGTATACTCGGTATTACAGCACATGATATACTATTCTTAACAGATGTAGAACTACGCATGAGTTTCCAAGCGACTGTGTGAAACAAATTTTGTGTTTTTTTCTACCTTAATCAGGCGGCCAATGTATGCAGTAGAGAACGAAATTTAAAGTACATTGTACAGCTGGATTGTTCACATTGCCTGGATGGTCAACTGAAAATATTGCCAGACTTACGCTGGAAATAAAGGGATAATCCAAAAGAGCGTAGAAAGACCACTGAAGATATTACGAGAGCTACAGACATACATACATAATTGATCATTACAACCCTAGTTTCTCGCACCACTTATGTTGTGTGGGTTAATTTTTATACCTCAGTGTTGAGGCCTACAGTTTAAAGTTGACTTGTGAAACAGACAGATTTGTGTGAAACTTTTCGTAGGAATTTTACTATACTCTTAGAGTTTTTGGCAGAAATATGCTGAGAGGAAGTCCCCGAAGAAGTATTATGTCATATTTCGTTTTGCTAAAGATGTCTGGCCTGGGTTTCGAACCATTGCCTCAGGTCTAATAGGCCAATACACTATTTACTAAACTACGGCCAGATTTATGTGAAACTTTCCGTGGCAATTTTATTATACTCTCAGAGTTTTTGGCAGAAATATGCTGAGAGCAAGTCCCCGAAGAAGTATTATTTCATATTTCGTGTTGCTAAAGATGTCTGGCCAGGGTTTCGAACCGTTGCCTCAGGTCTAATAGGCCAATACACTATTTACTAAACTACGACCACTTCAAACACTACGCCTGAAGAAAATCCACAGGGACATCGGCACCTTGGAAGGCCATAAAGCGGTTCGTTTGGTGTTGAGAGACTGTATTGCTTAAGGAATATCTTTAAGCCAACCAAACTAAGGTATTTTCTAGCTGATCTTTAAACAAAAGTATTTCTAATGACATATTTTGTAATAACAAAATAAACCTTGGTACTGGTATGGCCATTCAGCATATTATTCTGTTGTTTTTAATAATTTTTTTTTTTTAACTGATTTTCTCTTGTAATTATAAAATTAGTTAATGTGAGTTTAAATACGACGTATCATTTACACAATTTTCTCTTTTTTACATGGAAATAAAACTGCTGAACCCAAGAGTAATTCATTTTATCACCAGGTTGAATCTTTGAACAACTGTTTTAATTACTCATGAAGTGTTTAACATTTCGGTATTTGCTGTGGGTTACTATAATACACTGAAATAGAAGAGGAATGACTCTTTAGAAAATATTATGAGTAATTTCTTTTGATGAATGAATGATTCAAAATTTATTCAACAACAGGGGTTGAGTAACTGAAAAACAATTAAACATTATGGTAAAACAATAATAATAACAATAATAGAAAAACTATTTACAAAAACAAAAAAACAAACAAATTTTGACAACCATCACGTAAAAAACCTATCAAAAAAAAAACCAGGAATTTTTGTTTGTAATTCAGTGGATTTTTTTTTAAGGGAAAATTTTTCATTTCAGCTTATCAAGGCGTGACAGGCATTTTGTTGGCCATGTTTTACAATTTACTGAATAACAATTAAACACAGTTAAACATAGCGTTATGACCTATTAGAAAATTTAGAAAGAAAAGCCCACAAGATTTGGGAACAACACCACATGATGCCGCACAAGCACCAGCGTGCAAATGATATGTTAATAAGCGTTATTAAAACAAAAACAAAACAAAATGGGAACACGATAAAATTTTGGGTTTTTGTGTAATTTTGAAAAACAATTATAATGTAATGAGTGCACTTTAACCGTTAAAAAAAAAACCAACTAAAATTGACTTCTCATATTCTGACAGTCATAAAGTCATTAATAATGTTGGAAAATACGAAAAGCAAAACAATTATTTGCTACCATATAACCTGTCAAATTGTGACATATGCTGTGAGTTTACTGTTGGCATTTTTCTTTTGTTTTCTCCTCCTCCTATTAGAAAGGAACTTACGTTTTAAACAGTTAGAAAGCTAACTAACTGTTCTGACTTCATTTACCGTTTTAGATTCATTGAGCAGAAAAATAATTTTTTTTGCGTATCATATTTGAACTGAAAAACAGTTTAAAAATGGTATTGGGGCATATAAAAGGTATCCACGGTGCTTGTTTTTGTGAATTTCTGAAATGAAATTTTCATCAATAGAAATAGCTTTTAAATCAGTGTAGCTCATTCAATATTGTTACGAAAATGGAAATGATGTTTTGCTTTCACATCGTTTAAATTGTAAAGAAAAACTACAAAAACAATGAACTTGTTTACATGATAAACAAGTAAACAAAAATATACCAACAAAACACCACAATAAAAAAGTGATAAACATTGCAAGAATAAATGTAAACAAAAATACATAAACAACAATAATGAAACAACGATGTTTACATTTATAAAGATCTCGAGAAGACATAGCCACGAACATTCTACATCAAGATCATTCATCAGACTGTTAACGTTGCCATGTAAAAATCAAGAAAAACATCAGAGTCAGAAAAGTTCAGTTAGTCTTGTGTGAAGACGCGTTGTGATTGAACAGCGTAATCGAGGTTTGAAGATCTCCGTTACAAAGATCATTTGAACAATTGCCTAAAAATTGTTATTGTTTATGCAGAAGAGTGTAAAGAGGAATAACGAACAACGCATTTGTTGTTGTTTTCATCAAGTTGTGAAGAGTGACACTTAGAATTGTGTAAACTAAAAACAGATTTATTTTTATTTCATTTGAAATCTACAAACTAACATTTTAAACACGTAACAATATATTTCCGCCTACGTTCATAATTACATCGCTCTAAAAATTATCAAGTTCATCGGCATACAAAATTTTTCTTACCATCAGGATAATATTGCAGGCACCGGAAAGAATTGTAGACAAACAGTGCATGATTTGAATTATCAAATCCGATTCTCTGATTCTGAATTTACGTATTTGAACCTGCTATTAGTAGCAGTAATCCAATCCTATTGAACATTCAACACAACGGAGGGTGGTAACTCTGTCATTCTGAAACTATTTATTTAAGCTTGAAAACGACATGAAGAAAGTTATTTATTGTGAGAATTCGTACAGAAGTAGAAAGGGATTTAAGAACAGATCTCAACGATTCGTTTTAAAAGTGAAACGCTTATGTTGTGTATGTTAATTTTATTCATTGATCACTTTAAGTGATCCAGAAATTCCCTGCTAGGATTGGTATTCACTAGCAACCTACATTTTACAGGTTAGCCGGCATATTTTTTTTAATTTTTCTTAGATTTCAGCATCATCACATCTTGCTAGCATTCAAAATTGTTCCAGTGGGGTAATAAAATGTTCCTTTAATCTCTTACAATATAAACGTGGGCGACATGTAATTCCAATATGCCAGCGTATTGCTTATCAATTCCTCCACCAAAGTTGCCATCTTAACTACCATGTGGGAAGGAGTTCTTGCATTATTCCATTTCACCTCATATATTATGGACAAGTGACAATATCTGCTAATTCAGTAAAGGTGTACGTACTGCTCTAAGGGAATATTTTATTTGCCTTTTATTACATCCGTATTGGCATCTTTTGCCATGTTGGCCTCTGTTATTGCAGTATCCTTTACATATGAATCATATGCGACTACATTGTTATATGTTATATTTACATGTGTGTGTGTGTGTGTTTGTGTGTGTGTATGTATTTATTCCCTGCATACAGAGATAAATTCTCACTTATCCTTTTCATTCTATTTTATGCCGATTTCCGAAAAATGTTTCTTGTTTTTTTTTATTCCTTCTCTTCTATTTTTTTTTTTTTTTATTGCCAAAGTATGTGTTGACATTGGCTTGTATTTGTCGTAAGTAACGGCATCGACCATGGCGTCCATGTTGGTGTGATCTTTCGTTAAAGGATGCTTATGCTTCTACACTTAACAGTGGGCCAGTTTATAGTAATTTTAGGATTGCATCAAAGATTATAATACTGTTACAAAAATGACAAAATCTAAATCCCTGTGTTTTGGTTTTACATCGTTTAACATTAAAATTATAATCAAAGGCTACAAAAACAATGAACTCGTTTACAAATTATGACACTGCTTAATAATATAACAAACACCGTTCGCATGTTCCCTCTTTCCACCTTTCCTAAACCCGCAAAATGCACTGCATGAGTAGGGATCATCCCCTGAGTGCTGGTTTAATAAAAAAAAACACCAGATTAAAAAAAATCATAAACAAGCAAACAAAAATATACCAACCAACACCATCAAAAAATGGTAAACAAGTAAACAAAAATACAACAATAATGAAACAACGATGTTTACATTGATAGAGGATTTCGAGAAAGCAAAGCCACACAAGTTAGCCAGACTGTATACGTTGCCATATAAAACGCAAGGCAAAACAGGCAACTGAGTTAGTAAAAGTTCAGTCAGTCTTGTGTGAAGACGCAGTGTGTTTGAAGATAGTAATTGTAGGTTAAAGATCTCCATTACAAAGATCTATCGAACAAATGTCTGGTAATTGTTATTGTTTATGTAAAGTGTATAAACAGACGAATAACAAACAAAGCAATTGCTGTTGTTACCTCAAGTTGTGAACTGTGGCACACAGAATTTTAATCAAAACTAAACACAAGTTTATTTTTATTTTATTTTCAATCTATGAGCCCATATTTTATACATTTTTAAAAGGTCGCAACGTAACAATACTATGAGAGTATCCTATCCTCGCCTTTTCCTGGTAAGCATTAATGTGTCAGAGATTGTAATAATGAGTTCTAATGATTCATTGTCATTACCACAGGCCCTGCATGTTTCGTTGCTTTACCCATTCTGAACAAGAGTACCTTGAAACTACATTGCCTTCCTTAGGTAGTCTGATAAATCACTCCCATCTCCTTATATTTGTCTTGTTTTTAATCAAATTTTGTTGCCATCAAGAGTAAGAAATATTAAGAAAAGCTGTTGGAAGCTGTCCTTTGGACCACTGTTGCAAAACGTTAAGTGCCTCCATGTAGGCAACAAAAAAACAACAACAATTCCTGTAAACTCTGTATGTACTTTATTTCTGTTTATGTTACAATGAGTGTGAATGTGAGTGAATGTGTATGTACATATAGTTTGGCTATATAAATAGGGAGATACGTTTACATATTGTGTACATGGTTTTCAAGCAGCTTCTCTTTACTGTTGTTGTTGTTGTTGTATGTGTTGTTGGTTGGTGCTTGTGAAAATTTGCCACTTCAACAACTCCTCGTGAAAGTGCCGTAAGCACTCTTATGAAACAAACGAGCTTTTAAAAGCATTTTCATTTATATTTTCCTGCATTTTCTTCTATGAAACTTTTTTTTTCCATTTTTCTTCTCTTCTCCTCTTTTTTTCATATTTTTCCTCTCGCTCAGCTCTTGCCAGGCTGTGTTATCATTGCCCTGGTCTTTGTAGCGTTGGTAGCCAATTTTTTTTTTATGGCAGTACGTGTCTATGTGTATTTAACGATACGTAAAGGATGTCTAAAATGTATGAAAGTCTTGTTATATACCAGGATATTTATACACACACACACACGCAAACACACACACACACATACATCTCTATGTACATATTTATTTTATTGTTTGATTGTAAGAGTATTAGAGAGAAAAAAATGAAGAAAAAAAGGCAGAGAAACAGTGTCTGCAACAATATTTTTCAGTAACTTGGGAAGTTGTGAAACGATGCTGTTTGGAATTTTAAGTGGCTTCTAACAAACCATTGAATTTCAAGGAAGTACAAAAAAAAATGACAAGAAATAAAGAAAATATTTAAGGATATAAAAAAAATGGCTCCCTTCTCTTCACATTGGTTTATTTGTATGGGAACAAGAACAATTTCTTATAAAAAAATGGAAAGAAAATTCATAAAGAACATAAAACTTCCAGGGAGAGCAAATAGTATACCAACTAACGAGGCAAATGGCAAAAAGGTTGAAAAAAAGAAATGCTGAACTGAAGAAAAATCAATATTTTCTCCGACAAGCTTTTAAGAGTTTAAAACAAATTTAGAAACTCTTTAAAACGAAAAGTTTATGATAATTTTTAAGAATTTTAAAATTTTTTTAATACATACGCAGAATATCGGAAAATATAAACTTAAATCAAGATAAAGTTGCTCGCATAAATTAAAAGTTCTCTCGCAGGTGCTCACTATAGCATATTGTAGTATGTACCTTGAGAATTCCAACAATCCTGGATGGTGTTCGGAAAGAGTAAGGATAATTCCTTTCTAAGTACTTGAAAATCCCACAGATTTTGTCTTTTAAGTTACGTTAACGCTACAAAGATTCAAAATTTATGTTCTGATGACAGCTTTTCCTCATCACAGAATATTTAAGTGCCCGTCAGAAAGTCGTGATCTAACCACAGATCACATCTGATTCATCACTTAAGTCTCATGCTGTTGTAATTTCACGGCAAAAATTTTAATTTTCGCCCTTTATCCATCTTTCTTTTCGCTTGTTACACCTTTTAGATTTCTCTTCTCACTCCGTAAGCAGGTTTCGGCCCGAGATGCTATTCGCTTGGCTAGATTTTTCATTGCAAGAGACAAGAGAAGTTGCTGTATTTCTCGCTTAAAAGTAGGCCGAGTCTCCTGGATATTTTGCTAGGAGAAACATCAGCCCGCATGCGTTCTAATTTTTCTTCTAATAACTTAAATCAGAAATTACAATTTATTTCCTTCTGAGAGATATATTCGACCAGAGTTGCTAGTGATATATCATTCAGGTGGTGGTTAGATTAATTGAAAGGCATGTTCGTAGGTAGACTGATGCCATAGTCTAGTAGGCAGTCTGTAGGGTTATTAGACGTAAAGCTACGGGTCAAACCCCAAGACAAATATCTCCAACTGAACTCTCGACAATGAGAGTAAAATAAAATTGCCGCGAAGAAGTTTCTCAAAAAAATCTGTAGTTCGGTGTCGATTTTAAACTGTAGGTCGCACCATTCATGTATAAAATTAACATACAACGTTCGTTAAAGTGAGAAACTAGGATTGAATGACCAACTATGTATTTGAATGTAGAGACACACCGATACATACTTTAAATCGGAAATTTTAATCCATGTTCAGTCAGACCCCGCTTAACGAGGGGGTACTTTCCAACAAGTTCCAGTACTAAACGAAACAGCGTTAAACAAGGCAAGTTAATAAGTAAATATGTAATACACTGCGACTTAAAAGTCATATACCTACGTACCTTAGTAGGCTCTGTAAAGCGTAGATGTAACAAAGAAGGTGTTGTACCCTATACGGACAACCCGATATAGATCCAACCGTGAGGTGCCAGTAAATATGGCCATTAGAAGCCTAACCACCTCTCTTTTAGAAGTCAATGAAGTTTTAATTCATTTCATTTTCATTGCTTTTTTTAAACTCCTTCCTTCCCTTTGATCTCTTATAAAATCGCTTGATTAACTAGCTTTCATTCCTTCTCGTATACACGATATTTGCTTTTTAGTAGAAGTTTCCTGAACTTTACTTACATGCCGACTTAAAATTTAACACGCTGCCTAAAAAAACGACTATTTAATTTTTTTCACATTGCGGAGTACGAGATAACTCGTAGTTTGGCACCCTAGAAGGTAACGCAATCCACGAGTTATCTCGTAGTTGGTAGACAACGTGTTAAAATAATTTTTCTTATTCGCACTTTTCTGTGAACACCCCTAATATTCTGTAACATACTGTTTAAAAGAAGAAAAAACACAAATTCACGCCTTTGACACGCAGTCAAAACATATGAAATACGAAATTATGAGAAGGGGGACTATTTTCATTAAACAATGAAATAAAAAACGAAATAAAAAAAATTTGGGAGATGCAGATACATTAACCACCGACAACTAGGAATAGTATTTTAACACAGTTTGCTCTCTTCCAAATCATGTTTTCCCAAATCCATAAACCGCAACCAATAAGATTATGAATTTTGATAGCAAAGCAAGCATCATACACAGCATACAAGTACCACATACACACTCCATGACGTGCTTGTGTGCGTGAGTTGTTCATTGATGTTTCCAAACAGTGATTATGATGATACAGAGAGAGACTTGATGCCAGTGGATTAAAAAAAAAAATGGAAATTCTGTATGGAAAGCCAAAGCGTCAGATGTTGGAGTGGAGGAGGATGGAAGGGACGGAGTTGCTTTCATACATCATCATCATCATCATCATCATCATGGAAATCGTGTGATGTTTAGCTTTAGTTGATCTTATTTGTGGGTTTGTTTATCTTGTCTTGTTACCTTATGTCACCATAACGGAGCATATTAAAGAATCATCATTGTTATGACGATGATGATGATGATGATGTTGTTGATGATGGAGGGTATCAAAGTCAAAAGTTTTTAATGACAACCAATTTATAAACACTCACACAGCAGCAGCAGCACTCACTATTATACTCATTGTACAGATAAAACTTTTGTTAATTTTACAAACATCATTAAATCCAAAACAGTAGTAATGCGTAGAGGTGGCGGTGGTGAAGGGCAATGACTGTTTCATTGTCGGAAATCAAAGTTAATTTCTTTTATTAAAAAGTTCTCTACGGAAGAATTATTAAGTCACAGGAAAAGTTTTTGATTAAGAACTCAGTGAAGTTCTTTGACATTTTGTTTAATTATCCAAGAACTTTACAAATGTTTTTTTTTTTAATTTGCTAATGTCAACTGGGTATGCATTGAAATGTTTTATATACTGTATGGTGCTGATGAAGTATTTTAGAAACTTCTGGGGATTTCTTTTTAAAATTTTTCGGATTTAATGTAGTCTAACACAGATCATCCTTAGTTTTATTTAAGGTCTCATTCCAAAAGAATCGGAAAAGTGCTTTCAAGTTTATAGTTTGTACTAGAAAACGCTCTGGACAGTTATGGACCTCCAGGATATTGTCCGGTTTTACATACTTGAAATCAAATCTCCTCTCAGGAGAATTACACACATACATACACAATTGGTCATTGCAACCCTTTAGTCAGGAATACAACCTAGATTCCTACACTACTTATGCTGCGTGTGTTAATTTTTTAAACATGAGTGTCGGGACACAGAACGACAGATTTTTGAAAATCTTATCATGGCAGTATGATTCACTAACAGAATTTTTACCATAAATCTCCCATCTAAGAAAAATTCTTAGATGGACTCATTTAAGCCGCATTGGGCCCATTGTGCTACCACAGTTATTCATTATCCCCTTGTCTCGAAACCATTCGGAGCTCCTAATGAAGCGATTCAGGCTGCCAATGTTAATCCTCGACAGTTCCTCCAGATCAGCTATGTAGTAAGTACCCAAGTACTTTCTTCTCCTATGGCAAAGAGCCGAGCATGTACCCAGAAGGTGAGAGACAGTCTCCTCCTCTTCCTCATCTCTCCAGCTTCTGCAGAAGCCGTTAGCAAGGTGTCCAAGACCAAGGCGCCTCGCATGCGTGCCCATAATGCAATGCCCCGTAATGATAACTACACTGAGCGCATCTCTTTGGAGTTTAAGTAGACAAGATTAAGTGTTACTTACTTAAGTCGTCAATTACAACCCTTTAGTCAGGATTACAACCTAGCTTCTTGCACCACTTATGTTGTGAGTGTTCATTTTTTCCACGAGTGGTGAGACCTACAGTTTAAAATTGTTGCCGAACATGGCAACTCTATTTATTCACAGAGTTGCATTCAGAAATCTTCTAAGAGGAAGTTTTATATTGTTTTGTTGGAGATGTCTGACCTGGGTTATGAAGCGAGGCCATACAACTTCTGGACTACAGCGACTACAGCCCCCGTTTAAATAAATTTTATTCTGATAAGAGTCTGCCGTGGTCTAATAGGTAATAGGTAGCGTAGGCGTACAAGCAATTCGGCGTACTGAATGGATTCTATAAAGATAACCTATGCTACTCTATACTCTCTTAAGACAGTAAGTTTCTAAAGCAATAGAATTCAATTAAATTTGAGCAAATTCGATGTCATTAAGAACCCATAAAGTCTCAGATGTAGGATGCTTTAAAGGCCAGACCTACCCAGGGTCTACAGTGCCCTGTTATAAGACCTGCTACTAACTTGAGATTGTTCCTGGAGAGTCTGATAAATGAATTCAATTTATTTGTCCTTTTTTAATCAAATTTTGTTGACATCAAAAGCAAGAAATATTTAGAAAAGTCGTTGGAAGCTGTCTTTGGCCCACTGTTGCAAGACTTCTGACTTTAACGGCCAGACCTACCCTACCCTACCTTTTACTGGTCCTAAGGAAGGGAGTAAAAAGCTTAGAAAAGTTCCAAGCTTATACGAGTATACCGCAGAGAAACACTAAAAAATTGCATAGACAATGGAAGGCTCTTATAGGAAAATTCTTTATAAAGGCCGCTTTCTTTTCTTTGACACCTTTTATTAGAGAGAAATATTTGTTAGCTTGCTGTGAATACCCCTACTTTAAATTCTGCTAAACGTTCAACATTTGATTTCCTTGATTTGATCTGATTTTTTTTATGACCCAAACAAAGAAAAGTTTTATAGGCAATTAGAAATGCGGAAAAAAGGATTTAATTTCAGATGAAATTTTTATGTTTCAGGAAAATATGCCATAAAAATATTGAAGAAAAACAAAAACACATAAAGAGTACCAATGAATGAGGAAAGGAAACACAAAGTAAACCACCCTTAATGGGATTAAAAAAAAATTTTTTAAGAGCATAAGAGCATTTTAAGTGATCATTTAATGATCATGACACATTTGTGACAATCTTGTCAATGACAACAATACATCGGCAGTGACAATATTTGTAAAGAGAGATAAACATGAGCCATTTGGTAAACTAAACCTTGAACACGATTTATTTAGGGACAAAGGTATTGCAAATATTGAATAACAAATCGATCAAAGTCAATAAATAGAACGCCCGGATTTTCAACAACAACAAAAAAAATTAATTAAAAATGGACAGAAACTGAAACAAATACAACAAAAAAAAATTAATGAATTTTAACAACAAAAACAATGTAAAAGTATTTTGTGCATCTTTCTTAAACAAACACTGTCTGGCTGCATTAAATATTGGAGATTATATTTGCTTAAGTAATTCAGCTCTTGCAAATAAAAAATATGATTTAAAACTAACACCAGCTAATGTAATTACAATTAATCATTTTGGCATTTAATTACTTTTGCATTTGCCACTTAAAGTGGCCACCCAAAGCCACTCAACAACACTGCGCCCCCAAAGCACAATTCACTTCTTCATTTCAAAGCAGTGTGGCAGTATGCGTGCAACTAAAAGAAAATTTCTCGTGTTCTTTTAACCTCTGGGGTAAAATTAAAATATCCTCTCATCATCATCATCATCATCAACATTGACTTAAGCGCCATTGAAGTTGTACATTTGAATTGGAGAAAATGAATGCCAGCTATGGGAGTAATTATGCTGATTGTAAACAAATTGCTCACGTTCCAATAAAACTGAAAATGATGGAAGAAAAAAAAACCGCCTTCAGAGAAGGTCTGTTAAAGTGGGCCAAAAAGGTAAAAAGGAAAGGAAATTAAAACACGAATAGTACCACAAAACCACTTTTTTTTTCATTAACTTTAGTTTTCTTTCTTTTTTTTTTTTTAATACATTTAAACGAGAAGCTTCTCATTTTTCTCATCAAATTAGTGACTCGAACCAGAGGAAAAAGTCAACATCATCGATAAAAAACAATAAAAAAAAGAAAGAAAGAAATTCTACTGAAACAGCAGATCTAATTATACTAATTGTGAAAGAGTGTAATAAGGTGACCAGAGGCAAATTGGCAAGTTTTTAAATAAAATTCTTTAGTACCCACAACTACTTATTACTTGGAACAAAGAAAAGACTCTGGTATTACAAGTAGTGTGTTGGCTTATTAGACAAAAGGCTCGGGATCGTATCCCAGGTCAGACATTAAAAAAACGAAGAAGGAACTCTTTGTGCGTGATGCCACAACATAAGGTAAAATTACAAGAATTTAATGATGAATCGACCCCAAAAAAGAGAGACAAAAACAAGAAAAAAACAAAAAAAAAACTTAAATGGAATGAAATTAAATGATATTAAATAACCGAATGTCATCTGGCACAAAACAACAAATTAAATGAATGAACGAACGAACGAATGAATTAAGAGCACCTTTCCTTCCATAAATGCATCCATTCAAGCATTCATTCATTCAACCAATCATTCATTCATTCATTCAATTAATTTGTGGCCAATTTACTTAAAATTCAATAACGTTATCAAGTTTGAAGTTCCGAAAGTAATCATGAAATGAAGGCCGCAGCAATTTCGGTAAATAATACTCGAAAGTATTTCCTTATTTACGCTGATATCAGGCGCACAATATCATAATAATGCCAAACGTATTGAATTCATTTAATTTCTGATTATTAAACCAAAAAAAAAAAAGGGAAGCAAAGAAACAAAATCCCTAAGCCGACTAGCTTAAGGTGTTGACGCCTCAAATTTCCTACCGAATGAGTAGGAGAAGACCTCACACATGGCCACTGCACCACAGTTTTGCATATAAAAACCGCTTGGTCCGTTAAGGTTGATTAGGAACAGTTTCATGCAATATTGTTACACACCATTTGTGATGTAAAAAATTAAAAATTAAATTAAAATTAGGGCGTCAGAAATATATTTTTTGGTTATGACTATGATGGAAAATATTACGCTTCGGCAGACTAT
This sequence comes from Sarcophaga peregrina, assembly GCA_014635995.1. NCBI lineage: Eukaryota > Metazoa > Arthropoda > Insecta > Diptera > Sarcophagidae > Sarcophaga > Sarcophaga peregrina. The sequence goes on from CM025791.1 coordinate 7,382,323, forward strand.
GTTTTAAGTCGAGACCACCAATGGTGTAATCCTTTGAAATCTGATACTTAAACTGTAGTTTATAACACTTTTACACATATTTTAAGGATACTTTCATCATTTTCATGTTGTTGTTGCTGTTATCATTGTTGTTATTTATAAAATATTTTAAAAGAAACACCCTCTTCTTCAAAAGGAAAGAAGAAGAAAAAAAAACAGAATTAAAGAAGCAAAGTGAGATAATGTAGCCTCACTTCTACAGGAAATAGGAAAAATAATTCAGAAATAAAGTAAAAACTTTTTAGACGAACGTTAACGGTCAAATAATTTTCTTCTGATCGCTGGCTGTAATAACTCTGTGTACAGTGAGCAACAAAAGAAACTGTACAATAAAAAAAAAAAATTTCATACCTTAATAAACCACACAGCCCTGCAAATTTGGACTTTTTTTTGGGCAAATAAGATAGCTCCGGTTGTTTTCGAAGGCATTTTGTGCCTTGATTACAAATGTTTCTTTTTCTCTTGCACCTCTTGACATAAACCCAACTCCTACTTTAAGGGTGCATGCAATCAATTTGGCTTTGGGCTCATTTTAAAGAACAAAGATCAATTGTCAATTTCTGACAATAGCAATGGTTCTAGCACGTCAGTGTTTAGCTCTACAATTTTTCATAAATGGCAAAAAATGCTATTTTTAGGAGTTTCAAACTTTTTCTTGAAAACCAGACGTGATGGAAAGTTTTTAAGCCAAAACGCTTTCGGAAACTCCTTGGAGCCATCTTATTTGCAAAACCCATACAAGACTGTGTTATCGTTATATTCCTTTTAAAATTGTTTCACTAACAGTTGTAAAATTGAAACAAACAACAGAAAGGTTGAGGACCCTTGGCAGGGCCTTCTTTGAGAACTTGAGTTCTTTGTCGAGAACCGACATCAAGGCTCTCCACAGATTCATTAGCAGCTTGGGCTGGTTGAGAGGTGCTAGGGCTTCATAAGTGTAGTCGCACTCTCAATCTCTGTTGTTTTGTGTCTGTTGTTTTTCATTCCTCCGTTTCCTATTCTCCCTCCCCTTCCCTACTTTCCTATATCCTCCTTCCTCCCCTAAGGACAATGTACAATGGGTCAATTTCGAGCTCCGGGTACTGTGCTTGTCATGACCGACAGGTGCACGTCCTCTATCCTAACAGAAATTTTAAAAAAATTTCGAAATATTATCAAATTTTTTCGCGCACTCTCCTTAAATGGTAAAAGTTGAATTTAGTAATTGTTAGTACTTTCTTTTGGCACTCACTGTACAACCATCATGAATCGAATAAATTTAAAATTTGGAAATAAAAAAAGACGGCACACATGAAGTTAGTACTTAAGGCAGTCTGGCTGTCCGATTATACAAGTAACCTCTCAGGAAATACTCTACTGTATGAGACATGGGAATCATTATGATGTCCCCCTGAAAACACTTAAATCATACCACTTATTTCCGACCAACTTCATTTATTACCTTAATTAATTAATACAATCGTTTAGCCAAGTTTACAACCTAGCTTCTCACACTACCCATGTTGTGTGTGTTTTTTTTTCTCTATGCATGATGGGATATACAGTTTAAAGCGATTTTGAACTACAGATTCATGACAATTTGATTTTACTCTCAAGGTTTTTGTGAGAAAACTGATGAAAGAAAGTCGCCGAATTCATTGTGTCGAAGATATTAGTTAGGGTTATAACCTAGTTTCTTAAAACATCTATGTTGTGAGCGTTTTTTTTTATCCAAGAATTGTGGGCAATTTGATTTTACTCTCAAAGTTTTTGTTTTGTGGTTTAAACAACACAACCGTTTAGTCAGCATTATAGCCTAGCTTAACACACCACCTACATAGGTTGTATGTGGCGGGACATGCAGTCTAAGGACGACTCCGTACGACAGATTTTGGAGAAACTTTTCATGGCAATTTTATTTGCTCTCAGAGTTTTGCCAGAAGACTACTGACAGGTTTTGTTTTTCTAGATGTATGGGCTGGGGTTTGAACCATAGCATCTCGTCTAAGAAGCTAACATTTTACATACTAGACTATGCTGACTTCTATTACACATTACAATGGCTTATGTTGTTACCTTTCTTGTCCATATAATTGGATTGTATACATACACATGGACTTACAAGGTTCGTTTTCCAAATTATGATTGATAACCATAAAAAATCATTTTGAATTGGAAACAAAAAAACAATAAAAATTTACAAACAAAGAATCAAAAGGCCAAAAACCACATACATCATATGAAGAACATGAAGATCTCATTAAAACCGCATCAATACAATTGAATAGAGAAGCAGAGAAGCCTTTTCCGTTTCTTTCCTTTTGCTAACATCCCTCCCTACCTTAACCAATGTGCTCTCAATGTAAATATTTTGAAGCATATTCTGTGCTGCTTTGTATGGATGATGATGGATAGGATAGGATGGATATGGTGGATAGAAAAAATATGAAATTTTAATAATTTATTGTATTCGTAATATTTTGGCACAATACAATCAAATTATTTTTTGATTTCAAAAGGAAAAGAAATCAAGAAAGAACCTCTCAATGGAATCTGAAACCAAAAAAAAAAAAAGAAAGATTTTGGAAATCACATTGAAATAGTTTTTCATGAAATAAACTATGATGGCATGGTAGTGGATGCTGTATACATACATACATACATACATGGATGTATGCCTTATTGGCCATTACTACCCTTCTAACGCGTATTCAAAAGCAAACCCAACAAACAGGGAGGTCTCCGTTGAATATGAAGTCAAAAACAAAAAGTAACAAAGTCGACAGGAAAACGAAACATCATAACAAGATACTGATACTGACACTGTTGCTGTCGTTGTTGTTGTTGTTGTTGCAAGTATATGAATATGAAACACAAAATTTGATCTACTATTTGGCAGATGTGGCATCAACATGTTTACCTTCATTTTGGTGACTGTTTTTTTCTTTTTTTTCCTCTTAATATTTTGTCATGCCATCCTTTAAGATTTACGGAAGATGCAAACAAAATCTAGTTCGTATGCCATTATATTTGAATAAAGAGAACATAATTAAGCATCTTATTGTAACACATACAAAACAGAAGAGGTTTGTTTTCATACCACACTGTCTCAATGCCAGGAACATAAATCTTTGAGGAATAGTTTTATGAGGCATATTTGATTCGTTCGTTTCTTCTGTGCTTCAGTTCTTCTCTCCATACAATTTGGGTAAATGCCATGAAATTTATAAGACTTCAGACATACAGGGTACACGCATACACTGTTTGACAGAGTGTGATCAAATTCAAAGGCATGACATTTCTGTACAATAGCCGCTAAATTAATTGAAGTTGTTCCAAATTTTTAACGGTTATTGAAAAAAAAAATGGAAGGAAAACAACGATCTTAATTGGCAATAACATATTGGAAAGAAAACGAAAATGTCTTCATTTTTAACAGAGACCTTTAAGACAACCAATTTGAGAAATTTTTGATTTTGAATATTTATTTTACAGCTTCATCCAGTCATAGTTAAGGTCACTGTAGTTTGCGGAATACCCCTACATTTCTTAAAAAGATTTGTGCGTTTATAAATCAATTTCTTTCAATCGATCGATTTGCTCTCTATACGTATTGTTTGTAGTTCAAACCGCACTGCTACTTACATAACTTAATTGGTCATTAGAACCCATTAGTCTGGATTACAACCCAGGTTCCAACCGAACCCATGGAGTATTTTGCAAATACCCCTACTTTAGTAAAACAGATCTGGGCGTTCTGTTTGAAGTATTGCGTATTTTTTGTAGTTAAAACCGCACTGTTACTTACTTAACTGAATTGGTGATTGCAACCCTTCAATCAGGATTACAACCTCGCTCCCCACCCAAGTAGTATTTTACGGAATACCCCTACTTTTGTAAAAGAGATTTGTAGGTTCATTAAATTTCTTTCAATTACTTTCAAACGATCGATCCGTTCTCTATACATATTGTTTGTAGTTCAAACCGCTATGCTGCTTACTTAACATAATTGATCATTACAGCCCTTTAGTCAGGATTACAACCTAGCTTCCAACCGCACCAAAGAAGTATTTTGCAGAATACCCCTACTTTTGTAAAACATATCTGTGCGTTCCTAAATCAATTTATTTCAAACAATCGATTCATTCTTTATACGCGTTGTATGTAGTTGGAAGCGCACTTATACTTGCTAAACTGAAGTGGTCATTCCAACCCTTTAGTCAGGCTAACAACCTAGCTTCCCACCCCACCCATGTTGTATTTTGTAGAATGTCCTTACATTTGTTAGACAGATTTGTGCGTACATAAATCAATTTATTTCAATCGATTGATTCCCTCCTTATATGCATTATAGTTATTGAAACCGCACTTAACTTAATTAGACATTAGCAACCCTTTAGCAGGGATTACAACCTAGCTTCCGCTTGAGTGGTGGGACCTACAGTTCAAAGACGACAACGAACGACGGATATTTGAACAAGTTTTCATGGCAATTTTTTTCCCTCTCAGAATTTTTGCCAGCAAACTGCTGAGAAGAAGTAGCGGAGGAGTATTTTTCACATTTAATTTTGCTGGAGATGTATTAACTAGTTTTTGACTCACGACCTCCACACGTCTAATAAGCCAACGCACTGCCTTCTAGACTACGGAGACTCTCCTGATCTAAAGCTCGCAACAGCATAGAGGAGTTTGGTTTATGACCTGGGGTTTGAACTTCAACGACCTGACATCTTATAAGCCAAAACTCTGCCTACTAAATAACAACGATTTTTGGAAATTACATTGCCTGGTCTAAAGTTCACAAATGAATAGAATACGATTGTGGCCTAGAATTGAAAAGTATAGTGTAATCTAAAGGTCGGCTTAAACAACTGCTATGTTTTTCTCTTTTTTTTGATTTCTTAATATTTTAACGAAAAATTCCTTTAAAATATTCGAAGATCACAGGTGTCCATTTGCAATTTGTTTAATTGTTGACTCTAAAATGCGTATTTAATAATCACTTCCTGCTTTGGTGTCAAGTCAATTAAACTTCTCCTATTTCTTTCGTTTCTTTATAAAATATTATGAAAAAACAAAAAAATGAAAAATTTAATCTTCTCTTAAGGCTTTGCCGACAAAGCACGTGTGCAAAAACAAAAAATATTCGTATGTGTTAAGGAAAAACACTCCCCAAAGACTTCCTGAACTGTAATTAGAAAATAAAATAAAAAAACACACAAGAATTCTGGCCTAATCTCTACCGACAGAGGCTTAGGTTCAATCAACGCCACCAACTGTGAGCAGAGAAGGCGTTATACGAAGTGAATAAATGCCGGAGGAAAACAAAAAAGTTTAAAGTTAAGGGAGTTGACTAGGGAAAACGCATTTGACACCTGAACACCAGGTCATACTGGCAGCAATGCTCAGGTTTGTTTAAGGAAGTCTCATTAGGTTTTACTTCTTCTCCGTCTTCTCTTCGCCAGTTCTTTCACAAACATAATGAAATTGTTTACTCTTGTGGCTTCCACTATGGCATCTGTATGGACATAGTTTTTCTTTAGCTGCGATCGTTTGGCAGTCTCACTATCAATTCTAATTACAGTTCAAGTGCATTCCGGTGTCTTAGAGTGTAGGTGTTGTAAAGCAATTTTTTAAATTTATTTTCTCTCTCTCTATGAGTTGGTTTGTAGGTGTTTAGGGTCTTTAAATTTAATTACAGTGTTGGATGGTTTGATGATCTTCTTATCATTTACCCAACATTTGGGAGATCTTAAAAGAGAAAACGATAAGAAGGAAGTATTTTTGATTAATTAATCTGCAAGTAATACTTGCGCAATTTCTACTTCTGTGTTTGAATAACATTTGCGTTTTGGGAAGGCAAATGCGTATAATTTTCTACGTTTTTAATGGCTGGGAAGTTAATTTATCGTTGACTTTTGGATAGAAAGACATTAAGGCAGAATTCAGGTTCACATCTAATTTTTAATAACGGGATCTAATAATCGAGATTGTAAATCATCTTTGTACCTATCCCGGCCCCTTCCCCAGCAGTAAAGTTTACGGCGTGATCGGGATTTCCAGCAAGAAGAAAACAAATTTGCCAAATTCCCCTGAAAAATTTTGCAACATTCATGACAAGGACGGAGCCCCAGCTAATATTCATAAGGAGCTTGACTACTACGAATAAACCGGAAGACTTTCTAGGAAAATCTCTTTATTCAACAACAACAACATTTATTCAACGTTGTCAGTATTGCTATTATAGTGCGATAGTTAGGTAGCCTGCTAGGTTGGGAAATCACACTTCACTTCAGGGAATACAACATGTCAGAATATGCAATGACGATGGAACGATTAAGATAGAGGAAGGTGAACGGGGAGACTTATTCCGGACATAAAGCCATGGATTGGTCGAAAATTTGGAGAGGTACAGTAGCGAGCACAAAAAATGCAATGTTGGGTAAAATTATCTTTAAGTGCGATAATTTTAAAAAAATGGTGACCAGTTCAAAATATTTCTGTGGGTTATTAATCCCTACAGTTATAGATACCTATTATCAATAACATTATGTAAATATTTTTAATTAATGATATATTATTTCGTCATTTATTAATTAAAGAGTGCGAATTTCATGGGAGCAATGAAAATGCAACAGCATAAATTTTAATGTGTTTATTTAAATTAAATAGTAATTCTTACAAAAACAAATCTCAAGATTAATATTTAGTGGCGTAGCCCTTATTTTTTATGACTTCTTGCAACCTAGAAGGCATAGAGTTGACTAAAGCTATTAATGTGTTAATGGATATTTTCACCCATTCACTTTTCAAAATTTCTTCTAATTGCCTCTTATTTGACGGATGTTTCCTCTTAACTTCCCGATCTAATAGCTCCCATAGATTTTCTATGGGGTTTAGATCGGGAGGCTGTGATGGCCAATCAAAAACATTGACATCATTGTCGCTTAAAAGGTTTCGAGCTAAGCGACTTGAGTGCTTTGGATCGTTATCCTGTTGGAATATGTTACCAGGAGGCATTTATTCCCGCAGATGAGGAAGCATGTGTTCTCCAAGGATTTCACAGTACTTCTTGACGTCCATTTTTCCTTCGATTTGAGTTAAGGGACCTACCCCATCACGGGAAAACGCCAATACGTGACGTAAAATCAATAATTTTCTTTAAACATTTCGTTCCTTACCCCACACCATTATTGATCCACCGCCATGTTTTACGGTTGGAAGTTGATATCTTGGAGAATATCTCTGTCCAGGCGGTCTTCGAACAAAATTTATCCCATCGGAGCCAAACAAATTAAATTTGCTTTCATCGCTCCACAAGACTTTAGACCATTGTTCATTTGACCAATCCTTGTAACGTTTTGCAAATTCCAGGCGCTTCTTTTTTATTGATTGCACTGATGAGTGGTTTCTTTGCGGGTCGTCTCGCATGCAAATTAGCATCTATCAACCTACGGCGAACAGTGTGAACGCCTATAGAGACTCCCATTTGCTCATTTGCGAAATTAGCAACGTCCACTGCGGTCTTTCGTGGATCTTTTTTAACCAATGCAATCATCTGGCGGTCTTGGCGAGAGGTAGTTTTTCGAGGATTACCACTACCTGGTTTCCTTTCCACACTATTCCTCAAGGAAAATCGAGATTTAATCCGACATACGGTTGATTGATTTACACCAAAGAGGTGTCCAACTTCACGCATGGATTTTCCTTCTTCTAAGGCTTTAATGATTGCAGTTTTGCTGTCAGCTGAGAGCTGTTTCTATTACAAAACACATGTTGTATAAGTTATTTAAGAAATTTTCAATTATAATTAAATAAATAACTTACTTTAACTATTTTTTTTATAATGTTGCATTTTTTTTGCTCGCTAAAAATTTGCACTTTTTTCACTAATTCAAAAATATTTAACTTTTTAAAGCAGAATTTGGAATAAACAGTGGTTACTTTGAAAACTTATAATTGAAAGAATTAACAGCAAAAGAAAATAGATAAATTAGTTACCGTTATTTTGAAACAGATCTTATTAAAGATCATATGGCACAGTGTTGCATTTTTTGTGCTCGCTACTGTAAATGACTACGTCACGCAGATGCTCTCGGGTCACAGATATTATGCGATATAACTGCACAAAATGGGTAAGACCGCCTCTCCTTATTGTATTTACATTACATTACTTTCGGCTAGTCTAGGAATAAATCAAATCGAAGAGTGTTTAGTGCAAAGAATGTAGCCTGTGATAGAACCTCCAGAATATCGATAGGAATATTTGAATTGTCAGGTCAGAAGTCTGAAGTGAATTATAAGGAAGTATCAAATGCAGGAATATTTACTAATGCATACTCTGTAATTTACCGCCCGCGGTAGCATCTCCAGGATATTGCCAAGAACCTTCCAATTTGTCAGATTAGAAGGCTCTAATTGAAGCCTTAAAGTCAAATCTTCTATCAAGAAAATTAGAAGGAAAGTGTCAATCGCTTCCCAAGATTGCAATGTCTGAAGTATTTATTCAAACACTTTCTTTTAGGGTTCAATTGTAAATCCAACACAACACCATCCCATAAAACGTTCCAAATTCTTACAACTTTTATACGTTTTGAGTACTTTTTGCATAATCCCACGTTTGTTTTAACTATTCGTCATGGATGTGCTCTAAAATCAAGTGTTATTTCTTTATTTTGCAGAATTTATGACTCCTTTTATGATTCAAAGTGTGGTAAATCGTTAACAATTACGGAAGGAAAACTAAGGAAAAATATCCTGTTGAGTTTTATTTCAGTGCGGTTGCCTTAATACACCGCAAGTTTACAATATTTGGTCATGAATGTGTTGTAAAATATCATTTCTTGCTGCTCATTTGAAATGGAATTCTAAGAAATTGAATCAAATTTTTGTGTCACAAAATCGAAACGTTAATAAATCTTGTTCCTGTTTATTGTTGTACGTAAAACATGTTACCCTGTGTTGTGTGAAATGATGCAGAAAAAGGAGGAGAAGAACCAGCGCTACGGCCTCATTGTCAATGAATGACAAAATATTGGGTTTTGAATTAAAACAAGCGCGTAATTTTAAACCAGCCACACTCAGCTAGCCAGAGAAATAAAAATCAAATATCTTTATAAAGGGGGGAATAGCTCTACCTATCCCATTCCACCTATTAAATCATATTAACAAAACCAAAATATTCGAAAATAGGGTTAGTCTTATGAACGTGATCATATTTTATATTGGAAGACAAGCTCAATTTTTGTTTGTATGTAATATGACTCATTAACAATATGCTGCTCCAGAATCTTTCAAACACTCAAAGAGTCCTTTTTACTTTTTTTTTTTCTTTAAAAGCCTCTATTAAAATAGTGTCTCTTTAAAAAGTGGGTTTGATGATGCCATTGTTGTATGTTTTGGCCTATAAATCACAGCTCAAACGAAGCGTGTTCTTTTCCTTTTTGTGATTTCATATTTTAAGGCATATTGCCTTTCCAACAAAAAGGACTTTCTTTTGTTTGTTTTGTTCTCCTTAAGCATCCTTACTGGTGTTGTGGACTGTTAAGTCTAATGGAAATTGTGTGTAAGAGTTTCTTAATCTTTTTAAATTTCTTTAAAACTTATTAAAGGACATTAAAATGTCGTTAAGTCCTTTCGCTATAAAACTTTCGTTTTTAAACTGTTGAAGATTTTGTCGTGGGAGAAAAAACTTCATCGTTTCGATGCTTCCACTACGTTTTTATCCACGGCAATACAGTTCAGATGTGCGTGTAAGGCGGAGTGGCTACTTATTTACTTACTTGGCCATTAGAAACCCGAAGAACGGATTTCGGGCTGCCTTAACAAATCCTTCCAGGTGCCTCTGCTTATTGCGCGCCTCCGCCAATTGGTCACACTTATTGTGTGTGACAATTGTTCTACAAATCTTTGCAACGGAGATCTTCAAACCATTATACCTTTATTAGACGTAAAGCCAGGGTTCGAGCCCCAGGCCAGACATCAAAACAGGATGCAAAAAGTATTTCCTTGGGGATTTCTTCTCAGCAGATTTCTGGCAAAAACTCTGAGAGTAAGTAAAATTGTAAAATTGTTTCTCAAAAAATCTGTCATTCGGAGTCGACTTTCAACTGTAGGTCCCACCACTTATGTATAAAGGTAACACGCACAACATAAGTGGTGTGAGAAACTAAGTTAGTAATCTTGACTGAAGGGTTGTAATGGCCAATTATGTATGTAATGGCTCCATTGGCCAGTTACTTCATAGTAACTAGGAATTCATATAATACGCACCGTTCTATGCCTAGAGTAATTGTTAAATGCCTTTTCAAACATCAGGACAATGTTTGATCATCATCATGGACATCTTGTTATCTTGCGTAAGCACTGTTTTCCTTCCACTCAACATTCTCTTTTCTGAAATTCTGGTCATTTTCATTACACGACGGTCTAGCGAAATGTATATTGGATTTGATATTTTACCACGTCTTCACACACGACTGACTGAACTTTTACTAACTCAGTCTGATGTTCTTGAAGGCGAAAGTTACAAAGAAGTGTGTGAAATAATTGCCTTTGTTTAATAACAAAGAAAAGGCTTCCCCGATTTCGTCCTTCCAACGCAAACGAGTTTGTCCTCTTCGCCGACTTCCGTAAATTTATGGCATTAAATACCCGTCTCCCCACACTTCACCATTTGAATGACATGACCAAGCCAATACAACCACTTGACGTTAAAACGCCGTAATAGTTACGTTCATGTTGTAAAGGAAATTCAACAATGAGGATCTATCGTCGCGATATTGTTGCTTCAAGTGTCTGTCGTTGGAGTGTAAAGATACGAATTCAAATGGAAACAGTGTAAAGGTAAACTAAACTAAAAATTAATTTTTTTAATAACAATTTACACGATAACGCCATTAAAAAAAAGACCGCCAAGATTGTTTCGATGCTTTATAAGGAGAAGGCAAGACAAGTGGTTGCATATTGGTATTGGCCGTTTCCGTTTAATTTATTGTTTCTTTTTTTCTTCTTTCGCCATTTAGACCACCAACACCATCATCATAATGATAATTATAAACATAATTTACCTGTTAATCATCATTATCATGATATGCAACGATTTGTTTCTTTTTCTAGCTGCAAAAATACAAAAAAACGCGTTTAAAAATAATGCAACAACTGCACTGCACTGCAGGAGTACTGGGACTGGGGAAGGAATGGCAACTACAAGTGTTTTCAGATCGGTTTAGTTGTGTGTGTTGTTGTTGGTTTAATGTTGGCCATAAAACCCATAAAAATCTTGTACTTTCAGCTTTACACACAGAAAACAAACATGGACTCGTAACACGCAACATTTTTGTTTCCTTCTTGTTTTGTTTGTTTTCTGCGACTACAACAAATGGCAGCCGAGCAAATGCAAAAAAAAAAAATCAAGGGTCATACGTTTGTTTGGATGTTTTTCTTTAGACCAAAAGCATATGTTCAGGCCTAAAACAACTTCATATGACAATTTGCTTTTCCCTCTTTTCATTGGACCTACAAACCTACTATGTTAGCTGCATGCCTACTATGCCCGTACATGTGAGAGTGAATGCGTAGAAGCAAGCAAAAACCGTCTCTTAGAGTTTGAGGAGTCCATATACGGAAATTAATTATTCTTTCCACAAATTGCGTTTAAAACTAAAAAGATGGAAGAAGAATTTTGCATTAATTAAATGGAAATTATTATAGTTAAACAATTAAACAATAATGCATATTGGGTTGGGGAAAAAGTCATTTCATTAGAAAATATTAGAAATCGAAATAATGATAAAATAGAACCCACTGTTATCTTGAAAGAAAAGAATACGTTTAAACGAAAAGAGCTGTTTCGATAATCTTCTTTTAGCAATTCTTCGAAAAAAGCTCTGAGAGAGACTAATACCATTTCCAGATTAGCCTTAGTCCATTCCTAGCGCAATATTAAGCTCGAAGGCAAGCGTATGACATTCGCTCTCGATAATTCTCACTATTTTATCAAATTTTTCAAGCATTACACACATCAGGGAGACTTTGATGGACCTCCTTAGCATTAAACTTACCATGATAGCCTGGACTATACAAACTAACAGTTGCTTGGCAAGTATTTTATGGAATCTTTTCAAAGCATTTAAAGTTTATTTTGCTCTTTGCATCGCTTAAATCATTGTATTTCATGTGTGTGAGATAATTCGAATTTAAATACCGAAGACGCAAACCCACACTTTTAGCATGCGCCACTTCTTGCCTTTAACAGAGTAAACTTTGCTATTAACATACCACTGTTAACTAGACTGTTGACATAAAACATAATTCTCATTATGATTGTCATTATTTGTAAACAAAAGTGTTGAAATCTAACGGATAGAGGGAATTATTACAGTTATCCCACTGCCACGTCTCGAAAGAGAACCCTCTGGACTACCATTTGCATATATTCTGTATGGTGTACTATTTCTTGTATGTTCCAAAAATGGCCACTGATTTTCTTGAGTATTTTCAAGCAAAAAATTGATATTTTCAAAGCCGAATTTCACAAATTTAGCTCCTAAATAAGTGGGCTTGTTCAAACGGATACTGTTAAATAGCTAACAGTGCTCTGTTAAGGGCAAATTTTGTACTGTTAAGACGAAATTTTGATCTGTTAAAGTCAAATGTGGCGCTGTTAAAATTTATGGATTGCGTCTAGGATTTTCAAATTCGAATTTATCTTTACACATACGTTTGTACTTTTCGAGCTGAAATAAGGGCTATAAAGGCAGCCGTTAGGCGACTAGGGTTTCAGAATATATTGAACGTAGATTATATGCCTATTGATTGAGCCAGAATGATTGGTATGTCTAGAGTATATAGCGAGATATTCGATAGTTATCCTTATGTGTGTAACTCCTGTACGCGAGGATATTCTAGTTAACTACTGAAGATTTGCCAAGGAAGGCACAACAAAAAATTCAAATGAATTCCTGTATGGGATTATACTCATTTGTAAAGGAAAAAATGTCCTTATCTCGCTATAGAAATTTGACATACTTTATATGCAAAATAAAATTTCCATTAAAACTAACCAGAGGCTATCATCGGAGGACGTGCACCTGTCGGTCAAGACAAGCACAGTACCCGGAGATCGAGGTTAGGTTAGGTTAAAGGACGTGCAACTTTAATAATCAGGAAGAAGGGAAAACATGTCAGCTCTTAAGAACGTATAGTTGGCTCTTAGGAACCTGAGGCGAAGAGTACTTGGGCATGCATATTTATTGCCAGACTGGATAGATGATCTGAAGAGAGTTCACTTCTCCAGGTACTTCTCTGTCAGGGTCGTTGGAAAATTCCTGCCAAAATTTATAGTTGAAAAACGGCATAAGCACTAATGGCATTACAAAGGGACCTTGTAGGACTTAAATAAATTAGACTTCTTGAGACGGCTGTTAATTTATCCTACTTTTGTTTGAGACAACATCCCAGAAGGGGAAAAGGGGCAGCAAAATCTCCTTTTAAATGATCAAGAGTTTGATTTGTTTACTGTTTTGAATAAAAAGAAAACTGTCCTCTTTTGTCTGACCATCGTATCCCTTTGAAATCGGACCATAAAGGATAAACCGCCAGCGGCTCGTGTACTTTCAATGATCTTCAAGGAATATCAGTCAACGTCGAACATTAAAAACAAATTGAAATTTGAAATTAATTGTTAAAATGACGAGTAAAATACTGCATTTGTTTATTTACTCTTCCAATACGAATATTTATTTAAAATACGTAAAGTAATCGGCGAACGAAGTAATAAAACTAAAGAGCAAACACTTGACTTTTGAAGAGCAGCGGCACCTATGAAAACAGAACAAAACATTTGTAAACCAAATGCCATAAATTATTAGGTCCTTACGCAGACGACAAAACATAGAACCACAGTGCATCATCTAAATGAGTACTTGACAGGCACTTCTATTACGAGGGGACCAACATTCGAATAATTGGAAATTATTTTCTAAATTTTTTTGTTTTGTTTTTTGTTTTCTTATGTTTAAAAATGTCATTTTTCGTGTACTTAAAACAGCATCAGTAGTTGGTGCCCTGTTCAATAGTCACAACACTTGAGATGGGACACACACATCGCTGGCAGTGTGTTAAAGTGTCAAAATGACATTTTATGCCTGGGGAGTCTTGACACATTCTTTAACAAAAAACAGAGAGAGAGAAACCCAATTAAATACTTTAAACCGTGTGTGCTTAAGAAAAACTAAACGAAAGAGGCCAGTTGCCGCGCCTTAACAGAGGCTAAAGAGAGCATCAAGATTTAAGGCAATCAGTGTTGAAAAAAGTGTCAAATTACCTGTAATCACTGTTACAGTGTTACACCAATGCCATCACACAAATTAAAAATTTTAAATCCTTATGAAACCAAGGAAGGAAAGTCGCTCTCAACAATGCCATCATCGGCTGCACACATGAACCCCCATGTATTGCACACATGAGGTGGTTGTTTTAAGAAAGTTAATCCCCGGATTAGCTTTTCCTTACGTACGATAGCAGAGAACAAAAGACGTTTTCTCATGTAATGAACTTTGATGGACTGACTCACTCTCTCTGTGTCTGTCATATTAAACATGAATTTCATGAATTTTAATGAAAATCTCAAGACATTTTCATTTCATTCTTACCAAAAAAAAAAAAAAAGGTTAATTGGCCTGACAAAGGTTGGCAATTGATTTCTGTTACTCCTCAAAAACAAAAAAAAGAAGAAATTTTTAAGTTTCATAACCGTTTGTAACGGTTCTTGGGTTAATTGAAGTTTAAACTTAAAGGTTAAACGCTATGACAAGAGAGGTTTGATTGTTTTTTAAGGTTAAAATGTAACGTATTTGTTGAAAATTCAATTAAAAAGTCATTCTATATGGGAAACAAAACGGAATTAATTTTTATTCAAAAAAAAAAAAGTGAAATTATTTCAAGAATATTTCATGCGTTTAAATATTCTGAAACGTTAAAAAATTTTTATTTTATTCAATTCACTTCATGACCATCAGTGCATGCTGAATTATGATTTAGTTTGCTTTGGAAGTTAAGGAAGATTACACCGTTTCCCTTTAGGTTTTCTTAAAGACAAGGGTATTCATAAAAACCTCTCAATCTGGGCAAAATTTCTTTTGGCGAAACCAATGTGATCATTTCCTCCTCCTTCATTGGTAATTGTTTGGCTGCTGCTGGGATCTGCTTATACTTGGCGAGGGTTCCTGATGGTCAATCTTGAAGCAACAACTTTCCAGCTAACTTGTCGGTAGTACAGTTTCTATTTGACGCTGACTAGGGTTACGTTCAAGGTTAGGTTAAATTGGCAGTCGGATTAAAAGGCATAGTTTATGCACTTGGATTCTATGAGCGTCCGTTATAGTACAGACAGCATCTATTTTGTCCTTCCGAATCCTAATATCTGACTGGTATTTTTCAACCATCCAAATCACTTTTGGCTAGACACGTTCTGTACATGAATCCTAGGTGGCCAAGAATCATTTGCTTCAGGTTCTCTTGTTCTCCTCATACATAGGATTCTGGAGACCACATACTTTGTGCCAAGTGTGCTCCAAAAGGGCACATGTCTCATTAACAAACCCGGAGAGAAGCTCACGAAATTCTTATGGCCACCCATAACACTAATAAAGCCCGTGCAGACACTAGAACGGGAATGAATATATCCAGTTCCTCTTAAGCATCTACATATTACTGGAGTACTTCCAGCTCTTAAGGAAAGAGTATGCTCTTTACACTGAAACGAGAAATGTCCCTTCCATACCTTCTGGTAAAGACCATGATAGGACTCCTCAGAATATTACTCTACGCTAGACCTTGAGTGGTAATCTTCTATTCAAGATACAACAAGTGTGCAGTGACGGAAGGTCTATTGTCACCACCTTGTTTACACTAACTTGTACGATAGAGAGGGTCACTGACTTAGAATATAGAGGACTCTTCAATAGAGTTAAACAGGACACTATAGTGGATAATCTTTCCTGCCTGAAACCAGCGGTGCCTGTGATATTCAATTAAGTCAGTTGTGAGGAAATTTCCTACGACTGCGGTATTACCTGAGTGTCTCTATCCTATCCCTTGAGTTGATAGACCACCTACCTATGTGAGGAACTCACACACAAGTTATTTAGGAAATGATTCTGAGCTTAAGAGGCTTTTCAGATTGCCGGACTGTGGGGCAATTTTCTAACTGCAACATTACAATTGTCCTGACCCATCCCTTTCGGTTGACTGACCCTCCTAATTACCAACCCACCTATCAAACAACGTTTACGGGTTGCGTATGAAACATGTGGCTCAGCGACAGAATGTATGAGGAATATAAAAATATTATGAAAAACTTACATGATCAGACTGTTTGCCCTAACATATAAAAGGCAAAGCAGGCAACTGACTCAGTAAAAGTTCCGTCAGTCTTGTGTGAAGACGCGGTGTGTTTGAAGAGAGTAATCGTGGTTTAAAGAACTCCATTACAAAGATCTGTCGTAGAATTGCTTAGTAATTGTTGTTTATGCAAAGGGTGGAAACAAAGGAATAACAAAGAAGAGCAATTGTTGTTGTTTACATCAAGTTCTGAACAGTGGCACACAGAATTGTGCGAATAATACAGAATTTTAATTAAAACTAAATACAAATTTATTTTAATTTTATTTGCAGTCTAAAAGCTCCTATTTTAAAAGTTTTTAAAAAGTGCAAAACGGTCACAACGTTAACGAAATGAAATCATATTCAAGTATACGAAAGTTGCCGCATCTGTAAACAAATGAAAGACAGGAATTTACAGTTGCAAAAAAAAAAAACTTTTACATGCCATAGTCAATATTAAAAAGAGGAGTTGTACGCATATGTAGTCGTAGACAGCCGAAAATGAACAGTCAATTGGCCTCCTAAACATTATATGAAGAAACCAGGTCGTGAGTTAAAGTCTTGTCCCATATATTCTACAATAAAATATTTACGAGACATAACTGAACGGTGACAAGGCAGGTCGGGGTCATAAATCCATAAATTTGACAATTTTTATACAATTTTTTATTGCATTTTGTTGTTGTTGTTGTTTTTTTATTGTTTTACGATCAACGTTAAAATCAACAAATAAACGTTAATAGGAACGATGATGATGATGGTGATGATAATATCTACTGCAAATGGAAAGGGGAAAACAATAAAATTTTAAAATATTTCCAGAACATTTCAGTGGTATGCCGCGGTTGTTAAGTGAATAAAAAGAAATCAGAAAGGGAAACAAGTAACAGATCCAAGAAATAAAAATTTCATTCTTTTTTAAGGTTTTTTTTTTATTAAAGATTGCTTTTAAAAAAACTAAAATAAAAATAATTTTGAAAATATGCAACAACAACGGAAATACTTTTCATAATTGCTTCCTTTATCGATAGATTGTTTTTTTTTTCAATTTCTTTAAAATTGAACTTCCTTTTCTACTTAAATTTTGAAAGATTTGAAAATTTTATTTGATTTTTTAACAAAACAGCACGTGCTGTTTTACAAAATTGAGTTTCCACATCATTTGATTGAATATCTCATTTTATTTCATTCTGAAAACATTGAAACACTTGTAGAATACATTGTACTCGTCTAAAGAAAGAATGACTGTTTTTTGTTTCGTTTTCTTGTTCGAATTCCGAATTTATTGTGTTTTCGATGTCCTGAAAGTGTCCCTGTAAGTGTCCACTGCAAAAACAATTCAAATGATGACGGCTTTCGACCATTTGTCCAACTGTTTGCTAATTTAATTGACAGAGGAGGCAAGATATTGTATTTCTTAATGAAAAATATTTTCGTAATATTTATTTAAACACTCTATAACAGCTGAGCTGGTTTCTAATTTTCTTTATGCCATGCCGTGGAGAGATAAGATGTTGTTCTAATCAAACTTCCTTAACAGTTTTGTTATTCCTTAACCGAGTATTCAAAATGGTTAGTGGCAAGAGAAAAATGCACTTATTTTACACAGGAATAGAAATCCTGTTTTGATGTTACCATCGAGTTGGAAATGCCACTTAAAAAATATGTAAGCTTACCTATGATCAGTTAGTATTAATTGTTGCATGAATTGTTCTTTATTAGTCGTGGGAGAGGCTCTATTACTTAAAGGTCACGGTATCCTCTAACACTGATTATACGCCATATTTTCTCTAACAGAAGCGCGTACTTTGTAATGATGCTTTGGCCTGAACACAACTATAACGCTGCCAGTCTTTTCATACATACATAACTGGTCATTATAAGCCTTTAATCAGAATTATTACCTAGTTTCTTGTGTTATGTGTGCTAATTTTATACCTACAGGGACCTATAGTTTAAAACCGAATCCGAACGACAGATTTTTGAGAAACTTTTCATGAGAATTTTGTTTACTCTCCGAGTTTTTGCAAGAAATCTGCTGAGTGCAAGTCGCCGATGAGATATTTTCATATTTTCGTTTTAATGTCTGGCCTGTGGGGACTATTAGGCCATGTTGATTTCAAATTCTTGTACAGTCCTGTCAATTCAGTTCTTGTAGTAAAGTGTAATAATTTGTTATTAAACCATACGTATTCGTTTTTTATTGGTTTATTAGACATGAACTTGTGGTTCAAACTCCCGTACAGATATCTCGAACAAAACGAAATACAACAAAAAAAAATATTTCCTTTCCGACTTCCACTCACCAGTGACAAGAGCTTTAAGAGTCAATATTATTGCCGTCATCAAATGTTTTATAAATCTGTCTCATCGAACGTGAGTGGTATGTGAAAATAGGTTGAAATCTTGACTAATGGGGTTGTAGTCGTCAATAAAGTAAGTACAGTCGGACTTCTATAATTTGAACTTCTTTTACTTGAATTTTCTATAAGATGAAGCACAGCAACAGCATCTTGGCGAGAAATGCTATCAGGTTTTGCTTCTTTAACTTGTATTTTCTATAAGTTGAAGTGTTTTATGGACAATGGTGATTCAAATTATCGAAGTTCGACTGTAAATGAATAATTTGGTTATGATCATTTAGATTAGTAATATCTCGAACTTGACAAGACAGCAGATTCTGGGTTAAAGTTATTTTACGCTTAGAATTCAAACGATATCAGTATCTACTTAACATGTATGAATTACAGCTACTTGATGAAACTCTTTTTTTACTTTTCATTTTAAATAATTCGCAAGTATATTCAAAATTAGCAAAATGATTTGATATTTTTATGGTACACTGTGTAACAAAACTGTTCTATTACAGCTTAAATTATGATAAAAACTAAATTATCTAAAAAAGGCAATTTGTTTTAGTTTAAACAATTTCTTTTTTTTTATTTAAAAAACATCCTTTCCCTTTCATCAACTCCATATTGAAATGAGTGGCCCTTTTAAAATTCGTTTTTTTTAAGGAATTTCTAACAAATCATCACTTCGTTTTAAAAGAAATTATTTTGTTTGAGTGTGTGTTCAAAACCCCTTTCTTTTAAACTGAACACAACGGACACACCGTAAATATTTTCTCTTTTGCCTGGGAACGTGTTGGAATTTCAATGAAACATTTTAAACACAAAAAATTTTCTCATTTCAACATGAAATATCCTGAGGAAAGGAAACTATTTTACACGTTCATTGCTTTTCAAAACAGTTCGTTTTTTTTGTTGTAGTTTTCGTTATAACCGCTCTGCTGTTGATTTTTTACAAATACACACTTGAACTGTTCGAAAAACGAGGGAAAAAAAACAAACACAAAAACAAAACAATAAGGGAGAACGGCAGGGAAAAAACCACATAAAAAACCTTAACACTTCATAAAAAAAAAAATGTTTTCCAAAAACATATTCTTAACTAAAGAGCGAAAGAGATATACAATGGCTGGTAGAGGACAAAGAGAGCAATAGTGACGACATTTTTAATTGTAGAAAAAAAATGTTTTCCACACACAGCCAAAGCAATGTGTATTATGATGATGAAGAGAGTAAATTTGATGACAAACAACAACAATAAGTGTGAAAACTAACCCACATACACACATTCATACATTAAGTGGTAAACACAAAACATTGAATAACACACCCCACTCTGTTTACTCTGATTCACTGTTGAAGAGCAAATGAATAGGAGAGATATGCTTTAACAATGAAACAGAACATCCCTTTTGCTCTTTTGTTTCAAAGCAAGGAAAGACAAAATCTCCAATTAGATTTTTAATATGAAAGAGTAAATTGAGTGCTTTTTCAACTGTTATGAGTGCAAAACAAGCCATTGCTGTTGAAGGCACTTGTACGAGTACGACAACCGTATCTCTCTTTTACTCTGTTGTTGCTTTGCCTAGCTAATGGTGTTGCCTTGTCTTTATTTATTTTGTTGCTATAAAAAAGGGAGTTTTTTTTGTTGCTTTCATTGCTTTTGTTTTGTTTTCGGGAAAAAAAAAAAGAAAACAAAAATAAATTCAACACCCCTGTCTCTTGTGTTAAGAGAACTGGTTTGTTTTTGATTAAGTGTGTGTTACTATGGTGTGTGCGCTTCTAAGCTAATGCAGGTTTCTGTTACAATTCAGTTCATCGTCGTTGTTCATACGGTCAACATAATAAAACGCTTTAAAGAAAAATAAACGAAAAAAAAATTGATTTTTTTTTTGCTAAAAAAATTGTTGAAAAACAAAGCAAGTTTTCATTAATAAAATAAAATTTAATGGTGAAAAAAGAAAACCAAAAATTAAAACAACAACGACGTTCTTTTAATTAATTAAACAAATATTTCGTTGATATTTCAATAAAATTATTTAAAAAACAAAAACAAACAAACAAAAATGACGAGCTTTATAAAGCTATAAAAAACAAAAAACATATTTGAAAAGCAAACAAAATTAAAACAAATTAAATTATTAAACAATTACGGAAATTATTAAAAATAAAAATAAAAATAAAGAGAGAGAGAGAGAAATAAAAACTTTAGAAATTATTGTGTGTTAAGTAAAGAAAACGAAAATATTTAATAATGCTTATCGGTTCCCATCCTTATTTGTGCAATGGCAACACTTCAACAACCGCTAATCCTAATGCTACCACCACCACTACCGCAAATAGTAAAACAGCCGCCGGCTCAGCTACAGACTTTTCTATAGCCGCCATCATGGCTAGAGAAGAGAATCTATCGAGTCGTGAATCATCCGTTAGATCAGCCAGTAAGTGTTGAGAGTTTATTTCTAATTTTACTGGTCTAAGTGTATGTGCATGTGCATGAGTGTATGTGTGTATACTGTGAATGTATTCTGTGTCTGCACACAGTGGGTGTAAGACATTGATTTTCTAAACAATTTAAAGGAAATTGAAAGATTTTTTGATTTTTTTTTTGTTTCTTAATTAATAAGACGACGGAAATTTTTTAAATTTTTTGAAAAAAAATTAACTTTTACCGTCGCTAAAAACTTTTGAAAATTCTTAATGAATTTTAACTTTTAACAGTGAATTAAGGGAAGTTGTAGTGAATTTAAGATATTCTGGAGTACTCCAGATGTTCAAAGATAAGAACTTTGTTTATAAAATGATAATTTTTTTTGTCTAAATGGCCAATTAGGCGCATTTTTTTTGCATAATACATGAGCGTCTGTAGTTTAATTAAGGTTTTCCTGTTTATGTTAAAAGAAAATAGATTTTCTTCGATATTTTCTCTAATATTTTTCTTTCAAATAATTATTAAAAATCCGCCGCTATATATGAAGTCGCCGTAGTCTAGTAGGTAGTGTGTTGGCTTATTAGACGTAAGGCCCGAGTTTAAAGCCCAGGTTTGACATCAAAACGAAAATATGAAAAGAATATTTCTTCGGTGACTTCCTCTCAGCAGATTTCTGGCTTCTTAAAGATTTTTAAAAATCTGTCGTTCGGAGTCGATTTTAAACTGTAAAATTAACGCACACAACATAAGTGGTGTGAGAAGCTAGGTCGTAATCCTGTATGTAATTGGAACTACGGATAATCAACTTCAAAAATATTTTTTTGTAATGAATTTTAAAACTTTTTCAGCCGTATAATGCAATGAAAAACTTTTGTTTGTGACAATTGAAGGCCTATTTACAGAACTATATATGTATTATATTGTTCCCTGAGAAATTTCTTCCTATTTAATCAGACGGAATGTCTATTTACAATGTTATAAATATTTGAAGAAATTACAATTCGTCTTCTCTAGATGTAAGTGGTGGATAGGATCTAAATAAAGCAATAGGAGAGGAATGAATCAAATCTCAATAGACATGATCATGAAAAAAAAAGAAGACGTTGGTACTATATCTAATAACTGGTTCTTCTGTCTAGTCGGTCATGACAATCAGCATCAAATCTTTGCATTTAATGCACAAATCGCTTTGAAATTATGCTGAAAACCGGCCATGGAGTTGAAATAATTTAGTAATCGAACCGATATGTAGCCATTATTAAATATATAGCCCTTATTGCTCTGTAAAACTTTAAAGAAAGGGCGAGCCAAAAGTCTAGGAGAACTACTCTGCTTCCATGATTTTTCATTTGAATATATTTTTACATTTAAAATTGTGGTATTCGTTGAAATAGTATCACACTTATCCAAAATTCACACCAAAAACCATGTCTAGAGCCGTTTTATGAGAATTCTTTTCTCCGTTTCGTTCAATACATACTGAAAAGTATTGTATCGACGATGTCTCCTGTTAAAACATCTATCGGAGGGGTACTGGATTAAGCTGTCCATTCCATTCCTTTTTCATTAGAAATAGAGCCTTCGTAAGAATACATGGGAAACTTTTTTTACAGTCTTAATTCATTGCAGTGTTTAAAGGTACGTAGAGAATTGAATCGTGTCTGTAAATGAGTGCAAACAATCTTTCTCCAGAACATTCATTTAAAGACGTTGTTAATACCAGAATCTATTAGATAAAGTTTCCATTTTAAACAAATGCGACTCGCCAATAAAAATATAATAAGTTGACAAGAACTATTCCAAAAGATGGGAATTTAAACTGATTTGATTGAAAATATTTGCACCATGTTAAATCAATTCTTGCAATTCGTTGATCAAAAAAGTTTATCTTCTTCGGTTCCGTGAATTTTATCATTTTGTATGTAAACTACAAAGACACCGCGTTATAAACACATGAAATAATACATTTCGATAGCGAGAAAGTAATGGAATACAATACCAAATAGAACATATTTATTTTAAAATGTTAAAACAAACAATATTGTGTGCTCAAGTAGAATATAAATATTATTGCATTTAATTCGTGGGTGTTGACTCACTATGACGCTCAGTGTTGTTTGATTATATTTTATATCGACCATTTCGTAAGCACTTTGCAATACATTTAGGCTGCTGCAGCAGCATATTTTTATACGATATAGTGCAGTAAGAGATATGACATTGGGACTGCACACCAATACAATAACCCCTCGATTTACGTCGCAGTTGGTTCCAAAAAAAAAAAGCGAGGTAAATCAAAACGACGTAAATCGAATTTCATATTGCTCATAATACAAATAACAAGGAACTAGGAAAAAGTGATATGATTACAGTAATCCCTCGATTTACTTTGTCTTTTTTGGAATCAACTGCGAATGAGGAAGCAAATTGAAGTTAAAACGTCCAAAAAATTTGACGACGTAAATCGAAACAACAGTTAATCGAGGCGATGTAAATCGAAGGCTTACTGTATTGCCGTCTTAAAAGTAGACTGAAAGCTATAAACCGTGTTTATATCTCTCCTAACAGTGTTAAAACCTTGATCTCAATTCAATAAATTTAATTTTTGGCCCATAATCACAGTGAATATTCGTTCCATTTGATTTTACTTCAAGTTATTAAGATCAGAGTACCAGTACATCGAGTAGAAATATGAATATTTGTTGAAAGCAGAATAGATATTAGATTTCTAGGTTTTCTAGCTTATAAGAGTACTTATTTTGAATCACATTATAACATGAGATAAGCATTCCTCACTTGAGAGGACTTTAATGATATCAAACACAGCGTACTCGTTCTCTAAGAACAGGTGGGAAAATGTAAATGTTAAATCCAGAAGCTCTAACATCTTTTGCGTCTTTGGGGGGCCCATACGCCCTTAAGATGAAACTCATCTAAAAATCAATACTTTTCTAAATGCCAGACTAACAAATACGGAGAATTGCAAAGCGGTAAAATAGGCTTAGCAGTATTACAATGCAATCTATGATACGATCTAAGCTTAAACTGTCAATATAATGTAACATTACCCATCTCCAAAGCTGCAATCAATACTGGAATTGAATAGAAAAATAATTTTCAAACAATTTTTAACCCGCTTTAAGGCAAGCTCTAGAAATGTTAACATTTCTAAGCCTTGCTTTAGCAAATGAATTAAAAATTAAAAGTGATTTAAAAAGGTGAGCTATAAACCTTCAAAAGCTTTTGTTTGAACATAAATTTTAAATATATTTGATAGCGAATATTTTAAATATTAGCAAAAATGTTTTGTTTTCAAACGTTATTCTATAACACAAATCTCTACAGAAAATTGGAATGGGTTCGATTGAATCACATAAAAAGCTTGCCGTATTTGATAGCACAAAAGAGTTTAATTTTAGTAAAAGATTTTTAAATATTTTTTTGTTACAATCTGACTGTTTGTTAGACTTCTTTTTAACTGTAGTAGGCTAGATTTATAAGATAAGAGCGGCATCTAATTCAAGTCGACAATCTTAGGATTCCAAGTCTATTACGATACATTGAGCCTGCATGTGAACAGAGTCTCTGGTCTAGAACTCACTGCATACATACACAATTGGTTACTACAACCTTTAAGTCAGGATTACGACCTCACTTCTCCCACTATTTATATTGTGTGTCTTAATTTTATAATGGTTGGACTGCGAATGACAGATTTTTGAAAAACTTTTCATGGATATTTTATCTTTAGTAATACGAAATATGAAAAAAATATTAATTAGTGGACTCCCTCTCAGCAGATTTCAGGCAAAAACTCTGAAGGTAAATAAAATTGTTTGGTTTTTTTTTTTAAAAAAAATCTGCCGTTCAAAATTGGCTTTAAACTGTAGGTCCCGCTACTCAAACAACGCAGGTAGTGTGAGATGCTAGGTTGTAATCCTGACAGAAGGGTTGCAGTGGCCATTTGTGTATGTATGTAGAATAGATTAGATAAGAGTGGCGTCCTATCAATTGGACAGTGTTAGGAGCCTAGGTCTAATGTGATGCTGTGAGACTCTTATTAAATAGAGCCTCTAGTCTGGAATCTAAATGCTATTGCTCTTCAAAAAGCCCAATATTTTTATCAGTTTTGAATCTGAGTTATCAGATGGATTGCCAAAGAAAGTAGATAGAGCAGGATAGTGACTTCAAGGAGACATTAAGGCACAGTTTGTGTCCACAAGAGGGGCTTAGGTCTTCTAAATCTGGGGATATCCGTTAGGTTGTGCGCTCGCAAGCTTATCTGTGTTTATTTTTGCTCCTAGGGTTCATTTTACATTCGAGCCATTTAGTCATCTCATAATGGATAAGTTCTTGACAGAAACAAGAATTTCAAGCAAATACAGGGTACACATTGTATAAATCATCACTAAATTATCAAACACAGCAGCTACTGTTTATTACAAAGTTTTCAGGCTGATAAAGTATACGGCGATATGGAAATATTTCTACTCCCAAAGCTCTCTCGAAAATATACCACATCCAATACTTCTCTACATCCAATACTACTCTTCAATTCCTTGGGCGTCTGAGTCTTTTTTTTATAAAAATTAACGCATTTGTCTGCAATATAGATATGGGTCTTGCACACCAACATTGGAAATCAACAATAGTTGCCGCAGTTTAGGGAAATTCCATTTTTAACATTTTAAATTATTAGTTTAACCATTAGATTTCAACACTTTGAAATCTTCAAATTTTATTTACGACTTCTAAAGTTTTACAGCTTCATTAAGAAGAGTCTAGTTAGACATAAAAGCAATGATAATAATGATGTTGCTTGCTTGTTTGCTAATGATCATTAATGAATAAATATTTTAATGAAGTTTATTTTATAGTTTGTAAGACTTTAAAAAAGGTAATTTGTGAATTTAATTCATTTGTTTGTGTTGTTGTTTGTTTTTAGGCCCCATATCCATAGAAGATGAAGTCGATGTTGATGTGGTGGATTGCAGTGACTCTGAAGAGCCACCAACCAAATCGCGTAGACTTAACAATTCCAATTGCAGTTCCAGTACGGGCAATTTATCACAGACACAATTAAATACGAGCACAGCCAGCAGTGTGGGTCGTTCAACGCCACCCCAATCACCGGCCAGCGATTTGGATGGTGAACGTTCGTCACCGGAACCAGCACCGAAAGCACCAAAAATAGTGGGCTCCTGTAATTGTGATGATTTAAAGCCGGTACAGTGTCATTTGGAAACGAAAGAATTGTGGGATCGTTTTCATGAATTGGGCACAGAGATGATTATCACCAAGACGGGAAGGTAAGAAAATGAAAAGAAATGGAAGGGGGTATGGACAGACATACATACACACATACAACATACATAAAAAATACAAAACAAGAACAAAAAAAAATATGCGACAAAAATATGAAACTAGACATGCAATTGCGACATTAGCTGGTTAGTTAAAGTGTAACCAACTGGCCTCTCTCTCTATCCCTCTCTCTGGCTGTGCGAAAAGGAATTCTTGTTCAAATGACCACTACTTTAGAGAAGAATGTACGTTTTGTAATATATTTTCCTGATGATGTTTTTTTTTATTTGCTTTTGTAGTTTTTTTTGCTTTTTTTTTCATTTCATTTCATATGACAAATTGCGTTGTAATGTGAGTAGATTAACGCCGGGCCGGGTGATACATTTGCATGTGGCAACACATTTAATCCTTTTTTTCTTCTCTTTACGTGTTTAATCAAATGAAAAATATTTAAAAAAAAATAAAAACAAAACAGAATAATTCTCTCATACAAAACTCTAAAAAAAAAGGAATAAGGAATAAGAAAACCTTAAAATATTCTAGGAATTCTTAATATGTATGGGAGGTCCAAGCCTAATTATTTGCTCCATTTGTTCTTGAACAAATAATTCCGTAAACTCGATTGCATATTGCATTCATCAATCTTAACATTTAATGAAAAAAAAAAAAAACAAAAAGAAAACGAGGCCTAAAATTGAAAAAAATTACAATAAAAGAGAGAAAATCAAGAAAAGAAGGCGTTTTTGTTGTCAACATAAAAATTTTTCTAGACAAAAAATTGTTTTTAAGGCCATAAAACTAAGCCAAACCAACAAACAAACCAGCGGGTAGTCTTAAAACATGTGAACAAAAAAAAAAAAACACCACAATATACTAAACCAGGGCCACACACACACATTCTTTTCCTCCTTTTTATACTTTTTCGCAAAACTGGCCAAAATCCATTAAAAAAAAAGACAAAACAAAACAAAACACAAGGAAATCAAAGAGTGTGAAAGAACTCTAGGTTTTTATTTGCAAACACCACATGTAATCTCTTGTTAGTTTTATGATGAAAACATTTAAAAAAAATCAAAAACAAAAATAAAAAAAAAATTCATTTAAATTCTTTAAATGTTTTCGTTTTCTGTTCTTTTTTTCACACATTTTTAGACGCATGTTTCCCACTGTACGTGTAAGCTTTTCCGGGCCATTGCGACAAATACAACCTGCCGATCGTTATGCTGTCCTTTTGGATATCATACCCATGGATTCGAAACGTTATCGTTATGCTTATCATCGTTCGGCGTGGTTAGTAGCCGGTAAGGCGGATCCTGCACCCCCAGCACGTCTGTATGCTCATCCTGATAGTCCATTTAGCTGTGAAGCCTTAAGAAAGCAGGTCATCTCATTTGAGAAAGTGAAATTAACCAACAACGAAATGGATAAAAATGGACAGGTAAGAAGCAACAAAAATAAAATTCAATGGAAAATTATTTAAAAAAAGAAGAAGAAAAATGATTACTAAAGAAGTCAACAAATTTTGCACAAAAAGTTCCAAAGGTAGAATAGTTTTTTTGATTTCTCGAAACTCAAAACATATGGAAGTGGAGCAATACTAATAAGAGAAGCTGACTCTTGTCCGACTTCGTTTCGCAATGGCTGCTTGAATATGAGAGTGTAATTAAGATTCCTGGTTGATCAGTCTTTGAAAATATTTTCTAAGAAGTAGCGTCCTATGCTATTCAAGGAGTACATTGAGGTGTGGTTGGCATCATCCTTGGAGAATAAATTTTGTTCTCTATTGCCAGTATTTACTAGCACTTATTTAGCACAAATAAAACGATAGAAGTCGCCGTGGTCTAATAGGTAGTGTGTTGGCTTATTAGACGAAAGGCCTGGGTTCGAATCCCAGGTCAGACATCAAAACGAAAAATATTTCTTCGGCGACTTCCTCTCAGCAGATTTCTGGCAAAGACTCTGAGAGTAAAAATTGCCATGAAAAGCTTCTCAAAAATCTGTCGTTCGGAGTCGACTTTAAACTGTAGGTCCCGCTACTCATGTATAAAATTAACGCACACAACATAAGTGGTGTGAGAAGCCTGACTGAAGGGTTGTAAAGACCAATTATGTATGTATGTATTTAGTGCAAAATAACCTTTGTTTATCAGTAACCTCTATTAAACTTAGAACGGATTATAGTTGCACACCCATAAGACGGTTGTCAGTAAGACGGTTGTGTACTTGAAAAGGCGACTCAACCTACTGTAGATTCTGAATCAAACATCGTGCGGCCTCTGGGATAGTGTGCCAGGGTCCCCAGAAGGTATATTTCTTATTATAGTCGCTATCTAGGTGCCAGAATAAGTGGTCGTAAGGACTTACAGAAGCTATGATGCTTGTTCCTCTGCAATCCAAAATTTAAGAGGCAGTTTAACCAACGATATTTCTTGATAAAACAAATAAGACTACTAGTCGTCCTAATGCGTCCTATACACAAGTTTTTTTTTTTTAATATTCTAGAAGCAGATTTCCTCACAGTTCAGCACCAATTCCCAATGATGGCTTCTAACATTGCAGATTGAATTCTAAGCATTTCCTGAAGTTGTAATCGGTGGCTATAGTTTTAATTCTTTTGTTCGCACCGATTTATACATACGTTGGAAAAGTTTTATTTTCCGCAGCATCAGTATAAGAGTTTTGTTGATTGCAATAGGAATAGGTGGTATTGTAGGGCAATTAACTGGGCTGATCGTGGAAGTCTGGATAGGAGCTCTGCTAGTCATTTGTATAGTGAAGCGTTTAGCAAATAAGCACACGGGGCAGACTGTTTACTATCACAGTTACTGCATTTTTTTTTTCGCTTTTATAATTTCTCCCATTTATCGAATACAGCAGGAAATATTCCAAACGTCTTCATGCGGCAATACTCTTGACAATCAAGGCATTGAACGGGTCTTGATTTAGGTTATAAGAGTACCAATTCTGCAATAAGAACGTGGTACTTTTACTCCATTTAAAATTGTTCTTCAAAAGCAATTTCGCTTTCAATTTCTTTTTCTCTATTTTACAAACAGAAATCACACTGTGTAACAAGTTTTTCTTTAATTTTATTTGAAAAAAAATGAACTTTTGTTTCGTTTTCATTCACAAAAAAAAAGAGAAATTTTCATTTGTTTGAATTTAAAAAAAAGTAACGCTTTAAAAATTCTTTACATTTCTGTATTTAAATTCAAACAATTGTCCGCGTTTCTTTTGTTTTGTTTTTTTGCAATACAAATAATGATTTAAGGCACGCAATTGTAAAAACTACTCAAATGAATACAACAAAACAAAAAAAAGTATCCCCAAAAATATGCAGAGCTGGATATAAGCAACGACTATTTAAATTCATATTGAAGTGGTGGTTGTTGAAGAAAAAACTAAAGAAACTCTTGAAAAAAGTGGTAGGTTTTGAGTGATTATTTAAAGCGCATGTCAGTTTCTCTCTCCCTCTCTCTGTTTTCCTAAAGGAACATTGTAAAGGAATTTCTTAGGTACTAACGGGATGAAATTGTTCGTTTATCCTGTTCTTTGATTTCCATGTTGTCTCTGAACCATTTTGTTTTCAATTTTCTTTTATTTTTTTCTTTACTTAAGGATTATTAATCATTTTTTTCTTTTTTCTTTATTGGGTTTTGTTTGATTTTCGTTGCAGATTGTTTTAAATTCTATGCATCGTTACCAGCCACGTATACACTTGGTACGCTTGAGTCATGGCCAAAGTATACCCTGTAATCCTAAGGAACTGCAAGAATTGGATCATAAAACTTATGTTTTTCCAGAAACTGTGTTCACCGCTGTTACGGCTTATCAGAATCAATTGATAACGAAACTGAAAATTGATTCGAATCCCTTTGCCAAAGGGTTTAGGGACTCTTCGCGCTTAACGGATTTCGATCGGGATCCTATGGAGGCTTTGTTGTTAGAACAACAGCTAAGATCGCCTTTAAGACTGTTTCCAGATCCATTGATGCAGCAATTTGCAGCCCAACAGGGAGCAGATCCTACCTCTATGGCTATATTCGAAAAGGCACGCCAACATCTGCAAATGTTTGGCGGTAATTCACCCTATGCGCAGCTTATGATGCCTCAAATGTATGCCCAACAGGCGCCACCACCTCCGGGTCTGGGAGCATTCCATATGTTCCAGCAACAGTGGCCTCAATTAACCGCCGGCTTTTTAGCATCTGCCAATCAACAAGCTGTAGCTCAAGCCCAGGCGGCGGCTCAAGCTCAGGCACAGGCCCAAGCACAAGCACAAGCGCAAGCTGCTGCCCAAGCGGCGGCAGCCGCTCAAGCACATGCCAATCGTACACCGCCACCACCGCCTACAGCATCAACTCCCTCATCCACCTCCTCGGGATCACCATCGCCTGACATGAGGCCTAGACAATTTCAAAGATTTAGTCCCTATCAAGTACCACAGCATCCCTCAGGGTCATCAGCGGCGCCTAGGAGTCCTAACCATTAGGAGGAAACAAAGGGCCCGTAGTTTTTAAGAGCGGAAAAACCTAAACCATGCCAAAACCAGTATTACAATAACTCACAACAAATTCTCTCGTTTTTTTTTCTAACAAAACAAAACACAAAGAAAGAGTTAGAGTGAGAGAGAGAGAAAGCGAGATAATTCTGTAAAAGCTTTGTTGTTTTATTATCATTTCTCTCCAACTTCCTTCCGCTCTTTCTCTCTCTCTCTCTCTAGCATTCTTCGCTTCTATTAGGCTATACATTAATTCATACAACACACACACACACACGATCACTCAAATATTTTAATTAAATCAATTAAAAATTTAATCAATTTAACAAAAACGTTTATTTCTTTAAGTTTTCAAACGAATTTAGTAAATTTAAACAAAACAAAAAAATTAAAAGAAAAACTACCAGAATATTTATTTAATTTTGTTTGCTTAATTTTTATTGATAAAAAAAACTTGTTAAATTTTATTTTTTTGTTCTTTTTCTATTTTTGGGTACTTTACTTATGTATTTTAAGTACGTTTTTCTTTATTATTTTAGTTTGTTAATTAGCAGTTCTTTAATTGTAATTGTATTTGTATATGTGTATGTATTATATATCGTATCTTAGAGTATAAAATTGTCTAAAAGAAAGGCTATAATATTTAAAAAAAAAAAAAACAAAACAAAAATGAAACAAAAAATGCATATTTAATAAATAAAAAACAAAAAAAAATTAATTAAAAAAAATCTAAAAATAATTGCTTAAAATTAATTTTTAATGTTTTTTTTTAGTTGTGTAGGAAAATGAATAAAAAAAAAACAAGAACAAGAACAACAACCACAATTAGTTATAATTTTATTTATAAAAAAAAGTGAAAAATAAAAATAAATTATTTAATGTGTGAAAAACTATTAAAAAAAAAAATTAAGAACAAAAATAAAATACAAATTCAAATACACTCATAAAAAGAAAAACAAAAAAAATGCATTAAAAAAATTTATAGAAAAAAAAAAACATTTCAAGTTGTTTTATTTAAAATAAAAACTTTTAGAAATTTTAATTTTTTTCTAAATAAAATTTAGCGAGTTATAGTTCACAACAAGCTAGGAAACCACAAAACGAAAATCCTACTATATAATAACATATACGTAGGCCACTGTAGTCCAATCAAAAACTTAGTTTTTCCTATCGATTGTAGTTAAAGGTCCCTTGTAGACCCATATTCTAACTTCATTAAATCCAAAATAAAAGGTTTCTCGCCGTAGTCTATTAGTTAATGTGTTGGCTTATTAAACGTAAGGTCACGGTTCAAATCCCACTCCAAACATCAAAACAAAAATATGAAAAAATATTTCTTCGGCGATTTGCTCTCAGCAGATTCCTGGCAAGAACTCTGAGAGTAAATAAAATTGCCATGAAAAGTTTCTCAAAAATCAAACGTTCGGATTCGACTTTAAACTGTAGGCCCCGCCACTCATGTATAAAATTAACACACACAACATAAATAGTGTGAGAAGTTATGTCGTAATCTTGACTGAAGGCTTCTAATGACCAATTATGTATGTTATGATATGTCGTATCTTTTTATAGCTAAAATGCGTTTAAACGTTTTGGTTTTATTTCCAGAACTTAGTTTAGATTCAAACCATTTTGGGAGAACGGATTTCATGTTCTTAAAAGACTTCTATCTGCTGCACCATAACGCACTTACAGTACACGTTCTCCAATGCTGTAACACTGTGTGGAAAATACGATCCATTTGAGAAGAAAATAGTAAATGAGCCTAAACAAGATGATAAGCATCTTAATACTGATATACAGTGAGCGTCAAAAGAAAGTGTATACCAAGGATAAGATTCTAATAATCACCAAACTCAACTTTTACTACTTAAGGAGAGTGCCCGAAAAAATTTTACAATATTTCGAATTTTTTTTTTTGGGTTTTTGTTTCAATTTTAAAAACTCTCAATGAAACAATTTTAAATTAAAAATAACGGCATTTTATTAATGTACATTTATTTTTAATGTACACTTCTTTTGACGCTCACTGTATATCAGTATTAAGATGCTTATCATCTTGTTTAGGCTCATTCCTATTTTCTTCTCAAATGGATCGAATTTTCCACACAGTGTTACAGCATTAGAGAACGTGTACTTGTCTTAACAGGTGATCGAAATTGACCCATTGTACAATAAAACAGTATTAGGAGCGTATTGCCTAGCGAGCATTTTTAAATTCTTCCTAGGCGCCCTTTAACATGTTAAAAATTATTGCCGAAAAATTTCACAATAAGGAACTCTATTTCTATGCGGTATTATTCATAGTCGTCGTTGTCTAATAGGTAGCTAGATTGGCTTATTAGACGTGAGGTCACGGTTCAAATTCTAGGCTAGGCATCTGCAACAAAACGAAATAAAAAAAAATATTTACTCGGCCAATTTTCTCAGCAGGAGATCTGGCAAAAACTCTGAGAGGAAATAAAATTACCATGAAAAAGTTCCTCAAAAAAGTCTCTCGCTCAGAGTCGACTTTAAACTATCGGTGCGCCACTTATGAATAAAATTAACACAACATAAGTGGCGTGAGAAACTAAGTCGTAATCCTGACTAAAGGGTCGAAATGACCAATTATTTATATATTCTTCGAATTCCATTCGAACACAAAGTGTTCTTATATACATTTTAATAAAAAAAAATAAAAAACGAAAATTGTGTCAATCTTTTCCATCTTGTTATTACTTCTTAGCTTTATTTCAGTTCCATTAAATAAGTTATTTTCAACCCTAGCAGTTAATTGGCCAACAGATCAATCCCAAAGTGATAGGGATCTCAGAGTAGTTTTAAAACAAGATCGACTATGAATATTAATTGGGTGATTGTATTGGAGAGTTGGGAACTTTGCTGAATTGAGTTCAACTGCTACTCCCGAGATGGCGCTACCTGATCAGTCTACTAATGTAATTATCTTAGGAAGGGAACAGAGTTTACAGGATAGCTTACTTATAGGCTGGATTACTTAATGCGGTTTAAAGCCAGCACCGTGTTCCTTTACTCCTTCTGTACTTTGTTTGTCACTCTTTAACAGACAGTGTAACTTCAATAGTTGACAAACAAAGACAAATTTCTGTCTGTATTTCGACCATATTGGTATCTATTACCTTTAAATAATTAACTTTAATGTAAAACAAATAAAAAATTTCAAGATAAACATCTTGATTACCTTTAATTACATTCCAAAAACACTTTCCCTGACACAAATAGCCATCAGAAATGGTGACCCAAAAGGAATGATAGAAAAACATTCTAATCGTTCAAATGGTGTATATAAGCAGAGGAGGGATAGTCATTCAAATGCTTAACACACGGATTAATGATAATAATCAAAAGGCAAGGGACAGACAGAAACAATAAAGAGAAATCAACCACATTAGGTTATAAACAAAAATGATTATTTTCTAATCATTTTCTAGATGTAAAACTCAATTCTCATTGTGATTGCTACTGAAAAACTTATAAAAAAAAATTAGATTGAAAGAATTTCTTTCACCCCCCCATCCCCATTAAATGTTCTTAAATGTCTCTAAAAGTGATCATTAAGTTTTAAAATATCAATTGTGAATACAATTTGGAGGTGTTCCCCCAATTTCAGGAAAGCAAAAGTTTGAGAAAATTATCATAAATTTTCCTCAGTTTACAGTTTAAAAAGAAATTTCAGTTTTTTTAGTTCTTGCTTCATTTAAAATTGTTTTTGTTTTTCTTTTATAATTAATAATAAAATATAAGAAGAAAAAACAACAAAAACACCAAGGAGAAGAAGACAAAATTACGATATCATTTCTTAGTAGTTTGTGAATAAACAAATCAATGGAGGGGTCTCGCCTTAGTCACACCCGTTTCATTAGAAATTTATTTCAACACAAATCAATACTCGACACAAACAGACAGACAGAAAGAAAGAGCGACAGACAGACATAGCACCTGATAATGCTTTCAACTGAGTGTGTGTGTGTGTGTGTGTAAGTAAATGTGTCCTCCTTATTTGCCTATCCAAGTGATGCGTGTATTATTTGGGTGCTTTACTGGCAACACCGTCAGTCTGTTAGTCACTATGTACGAATGTGTCAGTGTTTGTTTTTCAAATGTCATTTATTTGTTTATAAGAAAAATGACAGAAAGTTTAAATGTCATACTTGACAAAATATTTAAATCGCTTCTCATTTCATTGGAAAATTATTTGAAGTTTTTGATGATTGTTATTGAGAAAATATTTCCGTTTTTTAGGGGAGGGAAAAGAATAAGGTAAGGCTTCTTCAATTGGGGAACAAAATAAATTTTTTTTCTTTTATAGTTTGAAGTCTACAACAGATGTCCTATCTACAGTTTCTTTAAGGAAACATTTTTTTAAGCCAAAACAGATAGAAAAGGTTCTGGCCCAAAAGCCTATTTATTCAGTATAAGTCAACGATATAATGTGGGCAATGGATTCAAATATTTGTGATGGATTGACAACGAAATAATTCTGTAAGACAATCCTTTGCTTTCGGTTAAATCCAACTGCTTATTTGGCTTTAATTTCTTTTGTGTACCTTGTTTCAGTTTCATTATCCAGTTTTCGAACTACAGTAAGACCCCGCCTAACGCTGTTCCGCTTAACGCTGTTTCAGTATTACGCGGTAGTATTGGGATTTTCCTAAATCGTACATTGTACTGATATTTGAAACGGTCACACACTAACCAAAAGCGATATACAGTAGTTGCTCACAAATTAGATCCACTTTGTTCTTGAGGCAACTCTAATTAAATACGGAAAAACGTATATAATTTGGGGACTAGATGACCCGTGCGAATATTTCGCACCATTAGTTGTCATTTTTGTAACATAAAATAAAAATAATTAAAAGAAATTTTATAAAAATATTAGAAATCATAATATCATCATACATACATACATACATACATATGTTTAAATGCTTTTATAATACTTCTTTGAATACAAACAAAAATATCTTTAAACGTACGCACTCTAGAAAATACTACGTATAACTGCCCATGGCAAAAGACCGGTTCTGTTGAATACAATCCTACCTTTTGAAGGGTTTGACCTTGTGCTTTGTTTATCGTCATAGCAAAAGCAACTTTCATAGGGAATTGTTTTCGTGTCATTCGGAAAGGCACAGCTGGTTCAGAAGGTGTAAGGTTGATTCGGCGTATGAGTACAGTTTTATCGGTATGAATAATTTTGCTGATATGATGGGCTCTACCAAGTTTATTACGATTAGCCTGATACCATTTATAAATCCGTATTACTACACTTCATAAAACAAAGAATGCCATGAGAATAACGACCTTACCAAAATCGCTTTTACAAATTTATATATTATGTGGAATAGCATTACAATTAAGCGACCCTGTTTATCGCACTTGATCTAACAACTACTGCTAAGTATATATGTATAACTGACTTAGTAATAAACGGCATTATAGTAAATAGTGGTATTGCCAGAATGGCTTTTAATACATACTATTTTATGTAGAACTGCATTACTATTAAGCGACCCTGTATTACCACACTTGAACAAAAACATATAATCATAATGACAACAGTATTATCATGCAGTTCTATTATAAAATATAATTTGTATCAATGAAAATATTAATTTTTCAATTTCTAATTATATTTCGTCAATTAGTGTTAGAATATAAGCTTTAAAATGAGATATCATTCATTAAATTTGATGCGATGGTATGGGAGCTATTAGCAACCGACAAAAAAAAGTGATTTAGAAATAATATATATGATTCCCCTTTTTAGTTTTACAGAATAAAAAGCATTTGGGGATTGAATGATGATTAATGACCAATTATGTACGTATGTATGTAAGGAATGCTCGGCATCTCTAGGTGAGGAGAGAAGGCGCTTCTGTGTTGAATCTGGGTGTAGGGATATGCAGATATTATAAATTATAGTGGTTCAACAGGTACTACAATGACTGTTTTGGTTATTGACTATGGTGACTAGTAATTTCCTCGGAATAGGAGCACGCCTTGTTTATGGAACTGGCAGAATATAAAAATTCCGCGTTAGATTTCGTTACAGTGTCTCTCAGAGGCAAATTTTTAAACATTATATGAAATAAAATAGCGGTCCTTTGTGACTCCGCAGGTAAAGGCAGTCACTGTACTGGCCAAGTTCCTGCAAACCAGGGAAAACGAAGAACTTGGTCAGCGCAAGGACGGAATATTTAAACTAAGACTGACTCACGCTGGAAAACCAGCCTGAAAGTTTGATAAACGAATCTGTATCCTTGACATTAATGGATGATAGCTGCGTCATGCTGACAGGAAAGGTATTTTTAGTTCAAACTGACTTTAAATTGGTTTTTTATTAGGTTCTGCTGCTAAAGACTCTGTAACCAAGTTGAACTATATATTACCTAGCTTCTTACTAACAAAAGCATCAGGTGTTGTGTTATGTGTTAATAAGTCTGCGACCTTTTAAATTTCCCGACTTTTAATTGTAAGGGGAACATCAATGCCGTTACTATCACAAGTGATTTGACAGCCATTAACTTGCCAAAAATAAACAACAATTTGATTTTTTCACATGAGTGAGCACTAGATAACTCATAGTTTGGCGGGCTAGAAGGGAACGTAATCTACCAGGTATCTCGTAGTTGGCAGTCAACGTGTTAACAAAAACTGATCGTGCTATTTGAGAAAAAGATAAAAAAAATTCATGCAGAATTTTCCAAATTCAGTAACAATTTCATTATGTTTCCAAAAGACATATAAAAAAAAACAAATGAAATAATAAATTTTATCCAAAAAATATTTGCTCAATTTCAAACGTCACAGACATAATGAACCGCGCACTCTTTATAAGTATGTTGACCTCTTTTATCGTAATATTCGAAATTCAAAATATGTGCCTAATAAGTGGGCTTTTAATGCAATTTGGCATGGCAGTCAAGGAGATAATTTAATAATTTATTAATTATTTAAAAAAAAAAAATGTGCATTTAAATTAAAAAGAATGCATTTTAAATTACACTCAAGAAAAATTAAATTTTTCTAGTCATTGGGATCATCCATCAACACCTCGTTAATATGTGGCCAATTTGAGAGAAAAATTTTTTATTTAACACTGCCCCACCACCAAAAACACCACCAAAAAAAAAAAAAAACAGATTTTCTATGCATAACGAGTGTTTAACTGACTGACTGACCATAATAATGAATTCGTTCTACATTTTACGAATTGAAATGGAAATAAAAATTCGAACATGAACTCAACTCAGCTAAACAGAATTGAACAGAACAGAATCACTTCAGACAAAGGAATACTTTGGACTATTTCAAGTGTTTTATCCGAGACAGAGAAAATAAATTTTATGCACTGACGACAGCAAGGAACAGATGAGGAGCAAGAACGAGAAGGAGAAGAAAATAGAAATTTGTGCTGCTGCAAATGTTCAAATTTCCATGGCGATACTATTTCAAATACAATTCCCACAATCAGACAGAGAAGTTAATGAAAAAGAGAATATTTTTACGACTTTTACGCCTAAATCTAAACAAGGCAAGACAAGGATTTTCTTGTTGAAAAGCGTAACAAACGAAAAACTCCAGTTACGATTAGAAAAAAAACAAAAAGAAAAAAGGATATGAAAGCGTTTATGTGTGAAACAGGATATCAAGTAAATGCATATCAAGTGTTTCATTCACTTGATTAACATGATATTGAAATGAATTGAAGCAGAGAGCCTTGAAAAGGAATTTCAAGATTTAAGTGGGATGATCTGTGAAAATTCTTTTAAAAAATTGGATTAAGTTTTAATTTTTTTGGGACAAAGTAAAATTGAAATGAAAAATCTTTGCATTGTGTTGTCCGTATGGATGTTCTGAGACACGGTGCCTAAATCATCCACCAAATTGCACTAGACCTTTATAAAGTTCCCTCATGAGTTTATCAGTGAATCCTACTGCAGCGTGTTTCAGGCGGAGGTGATGGCAATGGATTCTCTGAATGGATTCTGCTGAATGGATTCTCGTCAACGGTGTTGCTTTCAGTTGCATCTTGGTCTTTCCTGATAGTCAGGCTGCCATAAGACCTCTATCGGTTGTCGTGAATAACTCTAGGATCGTTAAGGAATGTCGCCACTGTCTCGACCTTCTTTCTGGACGCTTCATCAGTGTCTCATTGGTGTGGGTACCCGCACTCAGTGATATTCCGGGAAACTGTAGGGCCGACGAGATCGCCAGAGCTGGTGCACTCCTTCCGGAAACCTTTTCTATTGAATTGGGTATGTCACTTGCTTCGGTCAAGTTGGACAATGCGCGGAAATTCCTTCGTGCCAAGCCAACCTCTCCTGGGTCAATGAGAACTCCTGATCCACCGCTAGACTCAACTGGCCCTTGAGATATAAAAGGCGTACCAACCAATTACTTGGTTTTGGTCGTGACGTCATCTCGACTACAGTGGCCGTGCTTACTGGTCATTGCGTCTTGGGTAGACAAGCGGAGAGAATGAGACTCCTACTTAACGGGTTCTGCCGTACATGCAGATCCTCTCAGGAAGAGGAGACGGTTATCCACTTTCTTTGTTAGTGATCGTCTCTTGCTAGGTGTAGATATAGGTTATTTGGCTCCCAATTCCTTATTAGCTTGACGGAGCTGTCATATATTGATATCAAGGACATAGCTTCGTTTATCAAACTTACTGGATGGTTTTCCAGTGCGAAGTAGTTGAGCTCTTCCTCTGCAGCCCTTTTCCCGGATTTTGGTGGAACTTGGTGCGTTCACTCCTACCTAACCTAACGTAACTATAAGTGAGTCACCAAAGATTCAGATGATGATGGAATTTTATTCATCTTATTTAAAAGCTTTTTGAATGGGCCATTAATACCTCATGTCCATACTGAATGAGCTTTAGTAGATTTTATCATTGCCCAACTAGCCGCTTTAGGGATTTTACATCGTTGAGTATACAAACATTCTTTACAAATGAAAAGAGAATGCAAAGCCGTCATTGTCTTAAGGATAACAACGAACAGAATAATCTTGTTGGCTAACAGTTGTTCTATATCAAGCGCTGACATTAGCCTGAAGAGCTGGTATTAGACGCGAGGGTATTCCAAGTCGAAAATACTCCGGCGAAATTGTTTAAACGTGCCAACCATCTCTGCGAATGCATGACATTGGATTAGGTTGAGCACACATAGCTACCCATTGTGATGTTCTTACAGGAAAGCGCAAGGTAATGCGTAAGGACTCGACAATATTTATTAAGAGAAATCTAAGTAAAATAGCCAAAGTTATCGTTCAAATGAATACTTGCAACGGACTTAAAATATGTTTAAGATTTATGTTTGCTACACAGGCTTTCTAGCATAACCGATGCCGTTGTTTCTTCAAGATTTCTGTAAAAAATTAAGAATGTGAATCCATTATCACAAGCAGTATTAGCATCACTTATATAACTCCTCTAGCATGCAACATAAGTTCATCTTGTGGCAACAAAGTGCATGAGTGAGTATTAATATCAACAGCAATTATGTTGTGTTGATACAAGGCAAGTTGATGAGGAGGCAAGTGTACAAATAATTACTTCCTGATCTTTATGCATGTAATTGTACGTATCACACTTTAACCGTTTTCTACGACAACAACAACAACAGCAACAACTGCTATTGGCCTAATCAATAGACACTTGAACTCGTCAAGTCGTCTGTCAATTCATGTTGAACAGAAAAAACTATCAAAAATAATTAAAACATTCTTAACGAAGATTGTTTTCTACTGTTTTTCCTCTTTTCCATTTTGCAACACATACACACACACTTGACAACAACTACTCATTAATGGCACACGTGTTAAACACACTTTACGCACCACTCATGTTGCATGATAGCAGAAGAAACAAAACAAAAAAAGGAGAAAAAGGCCACTAAATGAATATGATTTTGCATTGAGAGAGGAGGAAGAAGGCCTATTTGTTGCACGTTACAATAACTGTAAAGAGATTGAATATTTGCCACTCTTACACACTGACATACATACATACATAGATGTCGAGTTAATGACAGAAAAAGGGGCAAGTGTGAAAATAACGGCATCGTCGTTATTTTTACATCAACTCTCCAACTTTACTCTACTCATTTTCATTTGCTGTTGTATGCTGATATGAAGGCAACAAACAAAAAAAAAATTACGAGGAAAAAAATGTTGATGCAACAAAGTGACAACTCTGATTGTCGCATTACGCAGCGATTTTAAACATTTTATGCTTTGCAACAACAACAACAGCAACAACAACAATTAAAGCAATTACTATCACAATACAACAATGACAACAAATTGTATTACCAACGCCTTATTCTCCTGACGTATGTGTTGTTACATGATGTCTATGACATTGCCAATCTATCTATAGAGGAGGCAGGCATTGTTGTCGTTGCTGCTGTTAGTATAAGTGGTTGTGGTCATTAAAATCATTATCCTCAACGTTCAAACTCACTGTTAAAGCCATTGTCCATGCCATGATTTTTCTGGGTAAAAATTTTTACATTGAACTGATGGCGGCCATATGTTTGGGAAATATGACATGTTGCATGAGGTATCATCAACGGCATTAATAGGATTTGGTGGCAGCTACAATATATTGATCATGGAAATTTCATTGTATTTGCCATATCCAGAAGAACTGGATTTAAGCTTCAATTTGATGGCTTGGAAATACGATTATATTTGGAAGAGTAAGTCAAATAGAGTGTTTAAGTTAAAAAGGTGATAAGAAATTTTTTTTTCTAAAACTGCAATACCTTAATTTCTATCTTAAAAGTACCACCAATCTTTGGTCGACTTAGCTTATGTAGAAAAAATCATTGCAATTTCTGTTTCCATTGCAATTCAGCCATCATTTTTTGTAGAGTCACTCTGGAATCATTTACTAGCGCCACACACTGATTACCGCATCAGCCAAAGTGAAAATTTGCAAAAATTAATTGTTATTGGAAGCAGTCGTCGTAACACAATGTTTGTTTGTTACCAGAGGAGTCACCGAGCGAGCCACAGAGCCAGCCGCTGGAGTCATAATGTTTCGCGTAACCCGTTCTCTTAAAGCCATTTGCATTGACTGTTTCGTCTCTAGAGGTTTTTCATAATGTTGATGGCATTGTTCTGTTTGGTTCTGCCTGTTTTTTTCTTCTTTAATTTTTTTTTTCATTATTTTTTATTAAATTAAATTGTTTTTTTCCTCTTCACTTTGCTTTGTAATGAAATGCGAGTTGATGGCCAAGTGCAAGAAGATAAAAATTGTGCAAAAAACAAAAAAATCCGTCAGTGTGTGTAATTAAAAAAACTAAAAACAGTTAACGCCAGTCAATTTACATGTTTTATGGCAATAATGACAAGAAAAATCATTGATGAAATGAAGACCAAAAAAAAAACCAAAACAAAAATAATCATAAAAATTATGTTTCGTTTTTTCTTCATATTAAATGCTATGATATGAGATTTTTTTTTTCGTTAAGTTGGTTGGCTAATTATGTTAAGCAAAAGCGAAAATTAAAAACAGAAAATCATTGTTTTGTTTTAAGAATTCTTATATGATTTAGTAGCACACATTTCATGCATGCATGCAGTATAACATGAGGTAATTAAGGCTTAAATACGGGCAGACGAGAAGAATGAAGTGATTTTCAATTTCTTTTGCACTTTTCACACTAAACAGCAATACAGTAACCAATCCAACTCTTTTCACAGTTCCCGAAACATTGAGGTTGCAAATGGCATTAAAAAAACATTTCTTCAGTGATTTCCTCTCAGCAGATTTCTGGCAAAAACTCTGAGAGTAAAAAAAGTTTCTTAAAAATTTGTCGTCCGGAGTCGACATTAAAATGTAGGTGCCGCCACTCATATAATGCACACAACATGAGTGGCATGAGAATTTAGGCCGTAATCCTGGCTGAAGGATTGTAAAGGTTAATTATGTATGTAAAAGAGATATTGTTGAATTACGATTGTAGTCCCCTTTTTTGGCCGAAACGCAGACGTTGGCTAGTGTGGTTTGTATTTCTTTCTTTCAGTTTTTCGAATTGCTTCTCGCAACGTTGTCCAACTTTAAAATTAAAAATTTTGCTAAATTTTCCTCGGATTCTGCGCTCTACATTTGAGAAAACTGCACTGTGTTTCACTTACTTACTCAATTCAACATTACAAACCCTTCAGTAAGGTTTACTACCTAGTTCCTCACACCACCCACTAATTTTATCCATGAAAAATGGGACATACAGTTTAAAGCCGACTCCAACCGATAGATTTTTACTGTCTGAGCTTTTTCCAATTACCCGCTGAATATAAGTCGTCAAAGAAATATTTTTTTGGCTATGTTTTGACCTATGGCCACAAGTCTAACAAGCCAACACACTAGACTAAGGCAACATCGGGTTTTGTTTCGGAAGACGTAAACATAATATTTAAAACATTTTTTAATGAATAAGAACTTTAACCTTCCATAACTACTTAGCGGAGGGAGGGATGTCAAAATTCTTTAGTAAAACAGCAGACTGAATGGAGAACAGTTCCTGGTAATCTTATAATTCCTTTGTCAGATTAGCCAACGACTTTCTGATAACAGAATGCACCAAATGTGTCTCGCCAAAGACATAACTTTTAATGTGTAAACAAGATTGTTAAAAAAGTTCTACAAGAATCCGTAATCCTTCGAT
This sequence comes from Sarcophaga peregrina, assembly GCA_014635995.1. Taxonomy (NCBI): domain Eukaryota; kingdom Metazoa; phylum Arthropoda; class Insecta; order Diptera; family Sarcophagidae; genus Sarcophaga; species Sarcophaga peregrina. The sequence continues at coordinate 7,426,024 of CM025791.1, forward strand.
TTACGTCCTCAACTTTTTTGTTCCCTCTAACCTCAATTTTGTCAATTTACATCGTCATTCGACTTACGTCGCCTTGTTTCGGCAGCAACTGTGACATAAATCGAGGGATTACTGTAAAGTCATATCACTTTTTGAAATTCCTTGTTAAGAACATACTACTTTGTAGTATGAGCAATATGAAATTCGATTTACGTCGCAGTTGGTTCCAAAAAAAAGCGGATATACATTAGAGCGACTCACCAAAAAAAGTGCTCGATGTACCCCTCTAAAAATGTACCTTGGACTTTTTTAATACAACATTTCAAATATTTCGGCTCCAGATTCGACCTCTCGTGAGCTGGACCATTTTGAAAAAGGGTCTAGTTTTGAATGTTTTGTTAATTTGTGGATCAGTTTCCTTACCAACATATACAATATTCATATCATAAGAAAGGTTTTTTAAGGCGCATCCAACAATGTATACAAATTGTCAAAGGACGATCATTCATGTCCGTTTTTTAAGGATATTCTGAAAAAAAAAATGGTTTTCGAATATTATGTTCGGGGTTGTTCGTAATAGAAATGCCAAATTAACATATTTTAATCTTTAGACGATTTAATGAAACACGGGTCTCAGCTTTTTTTGAAATTCGCGCAAGTTCACGTTTTGAAAAAAATGCAATGGAGTGGCAACCCTTCGTTGTAAATGGGTCATTGGGTATCAATTTTTTTCTTCCAGGTACATCATCTTTATATGTAAATAATTTAGATTTTTTCAAATTAAATGCATTTTACAGGGTGCTCTAGAATGTATAAAAATGCAATTTTGTGGTAACTCTAATTTAATAGCGAAATTAGTTTCTAGATCATGTATCCATGACTTTTTGGCGGCATATTTGTTTCCCAATTTAAAAAATGTTATAATATTTTATTGTTTTTACTTACAAAACAACAAACTACAACTACTACAAAACGCGAACTACCTCGAATTTCAAAAAAAGCTGAGACCCGTATTTAATTAAATCATCTAAAGATTAAAATATGTTAATTTGGCATTTCTATTACGAACAATCCCGAACAAATAATTCAAAAACCATTTTTTTTACAGAATATCCTTAAAAAACGAACATGAATGATCGTCCTTTGACAAATTGTACACACTGTTGGATGTATATGTTGGTAAGGAAACAGATCCACAAATTAACAAAACATTCAAAACTAGACCCTTTTTCAAAATGGTCCAGCTCACGAGAGGTCGAATCTGGAGCCGAAATATTTGAAATGTTGTCTTAAAAAAGTCCAAGGTACATTCTTAGAGGGGTACAGCGAGCACGAATTTCGTTTCCATACAACTTGAGTCGCTCTAATATACATACGTTAATCGAGCTTAAGAATGCTATCTGTTTTTTTATATGGAGCAACACCAATTGCAAGAGTTCGATGGAACTTAAAAACTTTGTTCTCTGAACTCATTAACTGAATTGCGTTTTTAATGAAAGCATTTTTAATTTTATTACTCTCCACCTACGTTCAACCTAAGTTCAGGGTATTTTACTTACGCCTTATTCTATTTATTTGAAAGCACATTCAATACCAAATAGAGAAGAGTTTCTAATTTTTATCGTTAGAAAAATAAAAATATTATCAAACAAGCTCATCCTATGGTTGGAGGAGAAAGATAAAACATTCGAACGAACATTCTAAAGCAACATTTTTGTTTGGCATTTTTCACATTCAATCTCTTGTACGGCAACTGAAATGCAACTTCTTCTTCCATGTACGGTTTCTTCTGTTGTCTATTGGTATAATTCTATCTCAGCAATAATTTTCTCAAGTGTCAGTGGGATTTTTCAAAATCAATTTTAAAAGGATTTACAACAACAAAGAATTTTACTAGTAAACATAGAATAAATAAAGTGATGGTAGGGTAGGTTTAAAGAAAATGTGTGTTCTATGTATGGTCAGCATTCAGTCAGAAAAATCAATAAAAATCATTAGCCACCCCCTTGACATCATCATCATGATTCAAAATACTGTCAATAATGTTAAAGGACATGGTGATTGTATGTCTGGCTATGTGATTATCAGCTTTTGATAGCAAGTTTTGGAAGTAATTGAGCCTTTTAGACGCTGACACATGAAGAAACCCACAGAAAACAAAACTATTCTAATGGCTGTAATTGAAATTCGGTAATACAATGAAAGGCAAGGAAAGGAATTCACAAAAAAGGACGTATTCAAGTAAATATTTAACGATACGATATGAGTTTGGTTTAACCCCTTAATTACTTACGACGGTATTTAGTGTAGGTGGATATATTCTTGACAAAGTTTTCAAATGTTTCGGTCAATCTAGCCGCTAGAACTGTTGGCCTAGTCTTCCCATATTATTCTTGACCAATAATTTTCTAAATGATTAGTGTTGGTTGTGTTACATACTGGTAAGGATATGTGCCTGTGTATGTCCATATTTACTTTGGGAAACAATTATTTGCCTTTGGTCTTCTCAATGAACTTTTTCACTTTCGACTTTTCGAGTTAAGTTGAGTGCCCGAGTAATTTCATTATGATTTCTCATTTGGAATGTTTGCCTGCCTGCGTGTGTAAGTGTAAATCAATTCCTGAATAATTTATTAAATTTTTCGTAAAAGTAAAAATAAATACAACAACAACAACTATAAATTACTATGACATGAACAACAACAAAAAAATTTTGTTAAGAAACTAATCAAAAATATTGATTGCCACAGTCAAGAATACTTAGTTGAGCCACTCATAAGTTTATCAATTTGATTGTGTGAGTTTCGTTAAGATTTGTTTGAAAATTGATTAGAATTGACAAGATTTTTGGGAATTGTAGAGTTATTCTGTTGCTACATTTACAAATGAAATGAATTGAAATGAAATGTATCAGAACGCAATGCCAATAACTATCATGACATGAGGAAGTTTTCATGTTTTAAACAATTTTTCTAAAAGATTTGAAAAAAAACAACATGGAAATCAAGATGGAGCTAAAAATAGTATATTCAGTTCAGGAAAATATTTTTTAAAAGCAACATCAGGCTTTTCATTTGAAAAGTTTAAATTACAGTGGCTTCTTATCCTTGTTCATACATCTCCTGCTCAAGATTTTATTCCTGTTTGATACACAATAGCCTTACAAAAGAAAAAAAAATGAGAAATCGTGTTATGCATAATTGGTCATTACAACCTTTTAGTCAAGATTACGACCTAGCTTCTCAAATCACCCCTGTTGTGTGAGTTAATTTTATAAATGGTGATTTTTTAGCTATTATCGCTTTGGCAACACTGGTTTAAACAGCTCACGCATGTTTCGTGTTTTGTTTCACTGTCAAACATCTTTAGTTTTTAACATGAATCGTCTTACAAACGAACAACGCTTGGAAATCATTGAATTTTATTATCAAAATGCGTGCACTGTTAAGAAAGTTCATCCCGCGCTTCTTTTATTTTATGGTCAGTTTAATCGACTCACTGCAGCGGCTATTCGGGCTATTATGACTAAACATACATACATACGTAATTGGCCAGTACAACACTTCAGTCAGGATTACGACCTAGCTTCTCACACCACTTATGTTGTGTGCGTTAATTTTATACATGAGAGGCGGGACCTACTGTTTAAAGTCGACTCTGAACGACATATTTTTGAGAAGCTTTTCAAGGCAATTTTTACTCTCAGAGTCTTTGCCAGAAATCTGCTGAGAAGAAGTCGCCGAAGAAATATTTTTCGTTTTTTGATGTCTGACCTGTGATACGAACCCGCGCCTTTCGTCTAATAAGCCAACACACTACCCACTAGACCACGGTGACTTCAATTATGATTAAAATTATGACTAAATTTCGCACTAAATTTACATTGTTGGACATTAAACGTAGAGTGCGAACTGAAGAAAATGTCGCAGCTGTATCGGCCAGTGTTAATGACGACCATCAATTACCGATTAGTCGCCGTTCGCAGCAATTGGTCCTCTGTTACTCAACAACGTGGAAAATTTTGCGGAAGGATTTAGGTTGAAGCCTTTCAAAAGACTTGCATGACATTAGGTTTCAACAAGACGGTAAAACATGCCACACAGCCACGCGTAACAATGGACTTATTGAGAGGTGTGTTCGGTGAACATTTTATTTCACGTTTGTGCGATCTAACGCTTTTAGACTATTTTTTGTGAGGCTATGTTAAAGCTCATGTCTATACAGACAAGCCCGCTTTAATTGACGCATTGGAAGACAACATTGAAGCATTTCTTCGTGAGATACCGGCTGAAATGTTGGAAAGAGTGTGACAAAATTGGAACTAAGCGGATGGACCATTTGAGGCCCAGTTGCGGTTAACATTTAAATGAAATAATCTTCAAACATCAAATTATATGGATCGTACTATCGATTTAAATAAAGATTTCATGTATCATATATATTATTTCTAAAGCACTTTTTTTTGTCGGTTGCAAATATCTCCTATACCACCGCATCAAATTTAATGAATGATATCTCATTTTAAAGCTTATATCTGACACTAATGGCAAAAAATAATTAGAAATTGAAAAATTAATATTTTCATTGATAAAAATTATATTTTATATAGAACTGCATGATATTACTGTTGTCATTATGATTATATGTTTCTGTTCAAGTCTGGTAATACAGGGTCGCTTAATAGTAATGCAATTCTACATAATATAATATGTATTAAAATCCATTCTGGCAATACCGCTATTCACTATAATGCCGTTTATTATGAACTCAGTTATACATAATATGCATATTGAGTTGTAAAAAGCTGTGTTGGCAATACTTTACTTTAAAACTGTACTCATACCCCAAATCAACCTTACACCTTCTGATCCAACTGTGCCTTTCCGAATGACATGAAAACAATTCCCTGTGAAAGTTGCTTTTGCTATGACGATAAACAAAGCACAAGGTCAAACCCTTCCAAAGGTAGGATTGCATTTACCAGAACCGGTCTTTTCACACGGGCAGTTATACGTGGTTTTTTCTCGAGTGCGAAGGTTTAAAGATATTTTTGTTTGTATTAAGGATTCGTATGGGAAAAAAATTAACGATGATCATGTCATTACCTCTGTATGTATGTAGATATGTATGATGATATTATGATTTCTAATATTTTTATACTTTTAATAAAATTTCTATGAATTATTTTTATTTTATATTACAAAAATGACAACTAACGGTGCGAAAATATTCGCACGTGTCATCTAGTTTTTCTGAATTTTATGTGTTTTTTTTTTTGAAAAAATTTCCTATAGCTCTTAAAAAATCAGCCATTACATGAGTGGCAGCATCTACAGTTCAAAGTCGACTTCTTTTCATGGCAATTTTATTTACTTTCAGAGTTTTTACCATAACTCTGCTGAGAGTCCAGGCATTTCAATTTTGTGATAAATTTTTACTGTGTATCAAGGCACGTAATCAAACTAACCTATTACAGAAGGTACTTACAATTTTCATCAACATTCTTTGTACAAAACTAATGCCAGCAACAACAATCTCCATATCTTAACAGTTCAAGAAAACATGGAAAATATTTCGAAAAAATTTTTTCCCACATTTTCCTTACAAAATCTGCAAGCATTTCCATTTACTAGTCACCAGTATGTAGTAAGGGTAACTTACTTACGTAGTTAAGTTTTTAAATGTAGATTTCATACGTAGTAATTCTCTTGAGTATTGTAACATATGTAATGATAATTGGATTGATTGTAGCAAATAAATTGAAATGTTTCTAGCAAGTGTTTATTATCCTAAAACAAGTGTTTTTTTTTTCGTAGCATAAATTTACTGCCAAAATTTACAAAACAAAAACCACCACCAGCACCAGCATGTAATAAATTTTTATAGCATTTGCTAGGCCATAATTGTTGATATTTGATTTGATGTGTGACAAAAGAAAAAAAAAATAAAAATCTCACGCCTATTAATTGTCAAGAAATTTATGGTTTTTAAAAGAATTTTTTTACGTCAATACTCGACAAAATTGGCCAAGATTTGTTTGGTTTTTTTTCTCTGATTCAATTCTGAATGATAATTTTCAAGTTTTTCAAATAAAATGTTTATTCTCTGAGATTTTATCGATCATTTATCTATCCGGTGTAGGTGTTAAATAAGACTTTATTTGAACACTTTATTAAAGGAAATAAATAAAGTTTTTATGGGCCATTAAACAAACACGAAATAAAATTTCATGTGATACGTTGGAATATGTTTGAAACAAACAATTTTGATATTTACAGTCGAGAACAGTTAAGCGATACGCTAACTTTATATAAAAATTTCTTTCAGTGTATTCACATGCGAATAAATGCATACGCTCGCTCACATGCACTCATTTTGACTTTCTTTTTTTTACCACATGTTGTCTCTTTTTGATGTGTGTCAAAACGTGACTCATTTTTATAAGAATTTTCACCCAAAAGCCACGAAAAGTCACCCACACACGCATTCATACATTGATACACACACTAAAACATTGTACATTTTCATACGAGTGTATGAAATTCACTCACATTCGTACACGCTCCGCTCACAGTAAAAGTGAAGGAGTCACTTGTCACTTTTATTGAGTTTCCTTCTATTGAGAGTTTATATTTTAGAAAACGTGGGAATTGATTCGCAAAAAATTAGACAAAAAAAAAAAAACCACCTGGGAGACACAAAAGTCAATTTGCGAATAATTTTTTTTCACTTCTTTTTTTTGTAAGAAAATTGGGAAAAATTAAATTTTCATTGCCGTATAAAAATGATGACACGAAACCCATCAATGATGGTGAAAAGCTAAACAATTTATTGAAATTTGATATTTTTTTCGTATCACATTTATGTGAAGAATTGAAGGAACAGAAATTATTAAAAATTAATAAAAAATAAAAAATTTTTATGATTCAAAGAATTAGAAATATGCCAGTATAAATGCATGTATATGATGTATACGTTAATGGAAAAATCTTGGGGAAAACGTAGATGAATGTACATAAAAAATAATTGTAACGGGTGTGACATCTCTAACTTTTCAATCAAAATTTTGGGAAAAATTCTCCAACAAATTAAGTTACGGTTAAAGACTACATTCACATAATGTAACGAATGCATTATTCTAGATATACAAGAGGTGGATTACGCTCACGAGGGAGCCTTATATCCCTCATAGAACGAAAAGCAAAAAACCCCAAAAATAATCATAAAATTTTATTAAACTTGTAGTTTTTATTTAATTTAACAGAACTTTTAAATTTGCAACGGGTGTGACATTTCTTACAATTTTGTTTTGAGATAAAAGTCTTATCATTAGTGACAACTCATAACTTTAAAATACTAAAAAAAATGTTGAAAAACCTTGTAACGGGTTTGACATTTTTTAAGATTTTTTTTTCAGGTCTACACTTTTCTTACCGTTAGTAATAATTCATAAGTTTAAAATACTAAAAAAAAAAATTATTGGAAACCTAGTAACGGGTGTGACATTTCTTAAGATTTTTTTCAGGTAAAAGTCTACACTTTTCTTATCATTAGTGACAATTCATAACTTTAAAATACTAAGAAAAAATATTGTAAACCTAGTAACGGGTGTGATATTTCTTAAAATTTTGTTTTAAGGTAAAAGTCAAGATCTTTCTTACCGTTAGTAACAATTCATAACTTTAAAATACTAAGAAAAAATATTGAAAACCTAGTAACGGGTATGACATTTCTTAAAAGTTTTTTTCAGGTAAAAGCTACACTTTTCTTACTTTCTTTTTCTTTCTTATAAAATATTGAGAACCTGGTAACGGGTGTTACATATGTTTACCTTTTAAAACATATGTACATATCCATACCTCTGTGAAATTGCCATTTTTTACAGTTTAGAACTCTTCTATAGTTAAAAATATGTTTTCCTAATAACTTTTAATTTCTAAAGAAGTTTTAATGTCTAACGGGTGTGACTTTTATTTATTTTTAACTAACTGTTAACGATTTTAATGTTACTTTTAATTGTTTAATTTTTAATTCTTTTTTTAAAAGTTAATCTGAATAAAAGAAATTATAAAATCTGTTTAAACGTAACGGGTGTGATACTCATTTTATGTTGTTAAGTGTCTTACGACTCTGAAGTACATTTTATTTTGCATAATAAAATGAATGATTTGAACTGGATGCAAATGATTTCTAAGATTTTTAAATTGAATTAAGTTTCATGGTAAAGGGTCCGCCAAATAACTTTCGAGAATGTGCTTAAAAATTTGACCGATCGTGTAGGTTACTGCATGGCAAGCCGAGGCAGCCATTTGAATGGAATTATTTTCCATTATTAACCGGAAGGATTGTATGTACTTTCAAATAAAAAAGGAAATTTGGGAAAATACTCAGTAGTTTTTTTAAAGTATTTTCAAAAAAAAAAAGTTGTTTGGCGGACCCTTTAGAGTAAGTAACGGTTGTGACATAATATATATAGAGAGAATGTTTTTCTTTGTATTTTAAAGAGTGAAATTTGTATCACCTGAAATTTTCTTAATAACAAAAATTAATTTTAAGTTTTGTAACGGGTGTAACATATCTGTAAAGACTGTGAAATGGATCAAAAATAAGTATCAGAACATTAATTTCATTTTATATAATTTCAACTAATTTAGTGTTATTATGTAATAATGGGTTAGTTAATGAATATTTAACTCCCCATCGAGAGAAACTATTTAAAAATTTCAAAAAATTGCATTCCTTTTCGCATTGCAGTTAATAAAGTCATCACAATTCATAATAGTTTAGCCATTATGATGGTCATAATAAAAATACAACGAAATGAAATGTAAAGAAAAAAAATAGTAGAATTAAAGCTTATTAAATGCAATTTGCATTGTTAAATTTACGCATTTTTTAACGCATTTTATGTGAAACTAATACCCGCTTTAGGCATGAAAAAAAATTCGCATAAATTTTCCAAAGAGCCACTCATTCATTCACTCACTAGGCAAGAACAATAAAATTGAAAGGGCAGAACAATGAATGAAGAAAGTACCTTAGTACGTATGGAATTACATTGCGTGTACGTTGGAAAAAAAAAAAACAACACAAACAAATAGGCTCATGTGTAAGTGAAAATATTGGTAATGAGGGTTGCCATACATCTACTAATTACAATGAAGAAACCCCAACGGGCAAATTAATAAATAAAGTTGCCATAAACGTCTTGATTTTGGCAACCCTTTGTAAAGCCACAGCTATTTTGTTAACATTACAAGTGCAAACCTGCTAACAAAATGCGAACAATTCACTGCAAACTGCGAAATACTTGTACATGCAGCGTGCAACACAAATATTTTGTTAAACAATAATTTAATGCCACATTCTAACTCAATGATTCAATGATTATTTCACTCGAAACAGCAAAAGTAATTCGAAATGCGTAAAACGTAATTTAAAAATAGTTTTACAGAAGGCCAACGTTTGTTTAAAGTGCGTTCTAATAGACTGGATACCAGCAATGGAAGCAATTGCACGAATTGTAGCCACGCTTCGCTTACATTTAGAGAAATTATCAGATAAATTACATTCGTAAACTAATTCAGAATATTAATCATGAAATTCCGTTGAAAATATGATTTTAATTGAAGTCTTTAAATTTTTAAAATCTTTATTGCAATGATTTACTGCGTTTAAATAGAATAAAAACTATTAAAACATAATTGTTGAATAATGAAATCATATCAGAATTAATCAAAACAGAATTAAATTTAATAAAAAAATTTAGTAAAGCCTGAAATGAAATTATTTTCCATACGTTTCATATCGGAACTCGATACGAAATAGTATGCAAAAAAATTGTGTCCAGTTATCAGCCATTTTTGTAGTTCCTGATTAGTATTCATAAGCTTTCTTGAGATATTGCAGATTTCTGCTTTTATTAATGGGGACCTGACTCAGAATAAGTCGCCGTAGTTTGTTCAAGACCCAGGTCAGACATCTCCAACATAAGGAAATATGAAACAATACTCCTTCTACATCTTCCTCTCACCAAATTTCTGATAAAATCTCAGAGAGTAAATAAAATTGCCATGAAAAGTTTCTCAAAAATCTGACGATTCCGACTATTAAATGTAGGTCCCACCATTCATGCGTGAAATTAACACACACAACATAAATGGTGTGAGAACATGGGTCTTAATCCAGAGTTATAATGACCAATTATGTACGCATGTATCTACTAATGGAATCATTTGAATTTTGACCTAAGCATGTACGGTTTAAAGATTCCTAAGTATTTTTGGCATGTGCCCTGACCTGATATCAGAACAACATTTAAATTATTTGCGGGATGTTGATGTCACTGCCTCTTTTCAGAGTGTCTAAACTAAACCGAGTTTGGACTGTACCTCAGTCAATTTTTTTTATATGTTTTTTGGTGTAGCCTGAAGTCTGTTGTTTGCATGACAAGTTTTATTATAAATCCAAAGCTTATTCTCCTGCCAGGACGGTTATCTGAAAAAACATATAAAAACTAAGGACCGTAAGGGACTATTCTTAAAGCATTTGACGGTTTTCTCTTCAATTACTTTCCCATTTACTTACTTAATTGGTCATTATAACGCTTTAGTCAGGATTACCAGGACTACAAACTAGTTTCTGACGTTATCCATGTTAGCTAGCTGGCTAGGTAGCGGGTTAGCTAGCTAGGTAGCGGGCATGAATTGGAAATGAAGTGGATGAGTGTACTTCCTTAAAAGCGAGGAGAACCAATTTAAAAAAATAAATTCAACAGAATAACTCCATAATGCGTGTGAAGTGGAGGACTGTAATCGATAGAGATGGTCATCACTATTCGCTAAAGATATTAGGTTAGGTTAGATAGGAGTGCTAGCTTTGCTATCACACAGCTCAGTTTATTACACATAGCAGCCCGTTGTGATGCCACGGGTGAATGCATTCACTGTACTGACCAAGTTCCATCAAAACCAGGGAAGAGGAAGAAGTTGGTCAGCGCAAGAGCTGCACAACAAAAGCACGACTACCACGCACTGAAAAACCAGCCAGAAAGTTTGACACTATCCTTGATATCAATAGATGACAGCTGCGTCAAGCTGACAAGGAATTGGGAGCCAAACAACCTATGTCTACACCTAGCAAGAGATACAGTGCAAAGTGGCATCCACGGCCGAAGTCGTTAAATGGGAGCCTCATTCTTTCCCCGTGTGTACCCAAGCACGATCACTGTAGTCGATATAACGTCACGACCAAGTAACGTCAAGACCAAGTATTTCTAAAGATATTAAGATTGCGAACAGCTTTAGGGTTTGAATACGATCTCAGTAGGTCAGGTTAGGTTAGGTTAGAGGACGTGTACTTGTCAATTCTGACAAGTACAGTACTCGGTGGTCGAATTGGCCCATTGTACTACAGTCCTAGCTTCTCACACCACTTATGTTGTGTGCGTTAATTTTATACATGAGTGGCGGGACCTACAGTTTAAAGTCAACTCCGAACGACACATTTTTTGAGAAGCATTCCATGGCAATTTTTTACTCTCAGAATTTTTGCCAGAAATCTGCTGAAAGGAAGTCACCGAAAAATTATTTTTCAAATTTTCGTTTTGATGTCTGACCTAGGATTCGAACTCGGGTCTTTCGTCTAATAAGCCAACACACTACCTACTAGACCACGGCGGCCTCACGATCTCAGTAAATTGATTGGAAAAAGTTGTAACGTCTTATCCGAATGCTTGTTCATGAAGTCCTATACTTGATTCGTATAGTTAAAACTGGTCTAAGAACTCTTACTCCTCAGAAAGTAAGTACAAAGAAATTTTTTTGAACAAAAAATTATTACGAACAAAAATTTAACGCGGATTAAAGTAAAAACAAAAATAACAAACGACGGAAGTTCATATCCTTGACACTTCTAACCGCTATATTTTATAGCCATTTTAAATCCTTAAGATTTATTTGAAGCCAGTTTTTCTTGTAAATTTTAAACACGCGTGACCTTAACGCAATTAACACGCAAATGCATTGGCAATAAAAAGTAAAATTCATTAATAAAAATGAAATAAATTTAACAATAAATGTTTAAAAATGTTTAAAATAACACCCGCCATACGATATTTGTTTCCACACAGGTTATCTTATAGCAGCCAAGGATTTCAATCACAAAAACAGGCTTTTGTCTTTAAGGACTTTTGCCTACTGGCTGGCGAACACATTATGATAATTGCGTGTGTTGCAAACAATAGTGATGAGCCTTAATTGTCCAAAAGAAGAAGTAAGTCAAGCTATGTAGAGAGTAAAGTAAAAATCAAGGTAAACGATTATTGATTTCATACAAAGTGACCAGTCGTTAAAATGTTAGACAAAAATGATAAAGGATACGTTCATTCTAAGCTGTAAAACAATAATTTCTCACATCATAAACACTGTGCCACACGCATTTAATGTCATCCATTAAACACAATGAGTGAGAATGAAGGTCACACTGCCAATTGGATGATGTTGTGAAAAGTCATTATTTGCCATGATCGGAATGGAGACATTAAATCAAGGATAATTGGAAATCTTAAGAATTTAGAATCACACTGCAAATTGTGGGAGGTCCTTTACTAAATGAAGTAAATTAAGGTCATCAAGTGAAGGTTATTTAAAAAACATTGGGTTTTAGATAATTTTTTTTATTATAAGTATGGATCTTGATTTATGGAAAGAAAGTCTTATTTTATTGGATTGGATTGAAGACTTTTTTATTAATTTCTTTTCAACTGAAACCTTCTTAGAAGATGCAACTAAAGTGTTACAATCATAATTAAGTTTCTCAATTTAATGTTGTCGCCATAGTCTTGTAGGTAGCGAGTTGACGATGATGTTATTTATACTGATTTCAGTAAAGCTTTGAGAGGGTTGATCATAGTATTTTGCTTCTTAAACTTTCACTAATCGGTATTCCTGATATTATTCTTCGTTGACTAGACACTTACCTCTCCCTTAGGACTCAGAGGGTAATGTTTAGGAATGTATTGTCTAAGACTGTATGTGTTACTTCTGGTGTTCCGCAGGGTAGCCATTTGGGTCCTTTACTGTTTTTATTGTTTCTGAATGATCTTCCTTCTGCTCTTTCTGATTGTAATATTCTGATGTATGCTGATGACGTTAAATTATTTTATACTTTTGATGATGATCATGGCCATGGATTTGTTTGTTACTGGTGCAGGATAAATTTAATACATCTTAATTTGAGAAAATGTAAATGCATGGTTTTCTCTTGCCTTGGTGTAATCTCGTCCACTTATAGTGATTAATTCTTGCCCTTTGGAAACTGTGCCTTCATATCTTGATTTAGGAGTATTATTGGATATTAAATTGTCTTTTATTGATCATATTAGTTTGATGATTGGCAAGGCTCGAGCTGTTCTTGGTTTTGTGAAAAGATGGGCTAGGGAATTCATTGATCCTTATATAACAAAACTACTGTACATTTCACTTGTTAGGCCTATTTTGGAGTATGCGTCTGTTATTTGGAACTCCATACTATCGTTGTCATAGTGATTCAATCGAGTCTGTGCAGAGACAGTTTTTATTATTCTGTTTACGTGGCTTAGGATGGGATTATACCAATGGGCTTCGCCGTATGAGGATAGATTAGCTTTAGTAAAACTTCCAACTTTGGAACGTAGAAGGTCTGTTTTAGGTGTTTGTTTTATTTTTAATCTCGTTAGAGGTGATATCGATTCTGAGTTTTTGCTTTCTAACCTGAATTTCAGCATTCCTGCAAGATTTACACGGCACTATCGTCCTCTTTAGATTTCTATAGATCGAATTATGCATGTAATTTTCCTTTTCGTAGATTATGTAATGATTTTAATTCGCATTATGACTTTATAGATTTTAATTGTAGTGTTTGTAATATAAAACGTAGCTTGTATTCTGGCATTAATTTATAAATTATCGTATAAAAACGTATTTTTGTTCTTGTCTTAGATAGTTCCGTTTGTTACCTTATTCAGCTTGTGATTAAGTTCTGTAGCTGTTTTATGTTCTCGTTGCCATAACTTTTCCCTTTTCCGCTACAGTCCGAACTGTAGTGTGTACGTGTCCCTACGTAATGGGGACGATGGGTTAGTGTGAGGCCGGGACGTTCAAATAAGCCTCGGTTCAAGCCTCCAGGTCAGACATCTAAACGAAAATATGAAAAGAAAGTTTCTTCGGTGACTTCCTCTCAACAGATTTCTGGCAAAACTCTGAGTAAAGTTTCTAAAAAAATATTTGTAGCTCGGAAACGACTTTAAATTGTACGACCTGCCACTCTTGTATAAAAAATTAACACACACACAACATAGGTGGTGTGAGATATTAGGACGCAATCCTGACTGTATGTACACAATGATGTCTTTTCATTCACATATTGACCGTTAATAAATCGATTTAAAGTGTGTGGCCTTGAGTTTAAATTGCTAATTGACTGCTGAAAGTCATTAACTGCGTGTGGCACTTGATAATGTGAAAATTTTATTGTTTTACAGCCTAATGATCTCATCCTTTTACCTTCAAATTCCAGCTTCCTTAGGATGCCAAATCTTTTAGGACTGTCACCTATTAAAATTCGACCTTGACTTGTAGTATTTAACTGTACTTGATTTCGCGCCATGGAATACGATGGTCGATAGCTTCGAACACCTTGAGATTACAATACGATGTTAACGTAAACTATACATTCTCTTGAACATTCCTAATCAGATTCTAAATTCGCCTTGTAAAGGCTTTTAATTTATATTGTCTTTCAAACACTAAACATTTTCTTAGAATCCCCAGTGAAAGAAAGATTTTTATATGGCCCCACTTCCTTCTGTTATCCATCGAATATGTTGTCTTAGATGTGGTTTTTGCGATCCTCGTAAAATATTCTCTTCTCTCTTGGTTTTCTGTGTTTATTTTGTCGTTTAACACAATTTCACAATTTTTTTTTTTGAAATTTTTTATTGTAAACAAAACAACAAACTTATGGCCTATGCTGCTGCCTGCAGCTGCTGTCATAAAATACAACAATAACGGCAATAATTGAAATCTACAACAATATGTTGTTGCTTGTTGCTATTGTTGCCTGTCACAATGTGTATCTGAAAACCATTTTAATTACTTGCGCTAGTTCTATGCTTCATTTTTTAGTTTCAAAATTTATGTTCTATTACGGACTCGTTTTTGATGTGGTGTTGGGTCCATAAAAAAAATCGTAATTTTTATTCACTTTTCTTCTCGTTCTCTTGTCTTTGAAATTTGCCTACAGAGCCGTTAACTAATAATTGCTGAAGAAAAATCGCTCCACACTTCTTGATTTAATTTGATTTTATGTCTGTTCTATGCTAATAAGGTGGGTGGAGGGAGAAGGACTAGTGAGTAAAGTTTATTTAATTTTACGAAATCGTTTGTTTTTATAAAAAAAGCAAATCAAGCAGGCAGGCTGGTAAGTTTCTATTTAATAATGTGGTCTCCTCCTTGTATTTGTATTACTGCGCCATACAGTCTAGTGAAGAATCACAAACTCTATGTGGGAGCGGGTGCGTTTGTCCATATGGTCTGGTATTTATCTCAACACTAGCTGTCGTTCCCAAATTGGAATGTTGAAAATTTTATTGTTTTTTTGAAAAAAAAAAAAGGAAAAAAATTGCGGATGTGGTTGATTTTGTTTTTTTTTTTTTTGTTTGTGTTTCTTTATAATTGCTGTTGATGTCAACGTTTGATGTTGTAGTTCTTCTTGAGTAATAATTTAACAGCAAATGAATGATATTTAATGGAGTCTTGTTTTCTTAAAACTTATTGGTAATAATGTTGTTTGGCATTCAAAGTGAATTTGTTACAACAATGTTGTCACCAAAGTTTTTTTTTTAACAAAGAATTTAATTTCATTAGAATGTTTGTGTTTTTATTTTGTGAATTAAGCGGGAGTACAGGCCAATAGATTTCAAAACAGAAATATATGAGGCACATTTGTGTCACACACGCACATAGTTAAGCCACTACATCATCCGGTTAAGGACTACATTACAGGCCTAAGTCAAGTTATAACTTATTTAATACAGTAATCCTTCGATTTACATCGCCTTGATTAACGTTGTTTGGATTTACGTTGTCAAATTTTTTGTTTCCTCTAACATCAATTTGCGTCGTCATTCGATTTACGTCGCGGTTTTTTTGTAACCAAATGCGATGTAAATCGAGAGATTACTGTAACTTTTTAAGTTCCCTGTCAATGTGAAATTCGATTTACGGCGCCTTTTTTTGAAACCAACTGCAACGTAAATCGAGAGATTACTGTACTTCAACTACGCTGGCTATTTCGAGTTGAGATCCTGGTTGTGAATGACTAACATTCAAGGCAATAATAACCGCCTTTTGCTTCTTTAGATCATTGGCTCGAAAACTGATATAATGTAAGCGCCATCGAATCTGATTTGTTTCTAAAGTAATGGTTTAGGGGAGTCTATGCTATGGAACGTCAATCTTTACACTCTACTAAAAGCCATGGAGAGAGCTTGCTGCCCAATTATGGCTTACGTAGACGACGGGCCTGTACCAATTACTTGCCAAGTTGCAAATTTACTCCAGTAATCTTACTTACTGTTACAATGACTAGAGATTAAGCTAACCAAACCAAAAATTTTACTGAAGGTATATTTACATAATTGGTCATTACAACCATTCAGTCAGGATTACGACCTAGTTTCTTACACCACTTATGTAGGTTGTGCTAATTTAATGCAGCAGTGGCGAGGACCTACAGTTTAAAATCGATTCCGAATGCAGATTGTTGGAAAATCTTTTATTATATATGAAAGGGCATTTCGTACAGTCTGCGCCCCAGCCGTACTTGTGATAGCAGGTACAATCCCTGTGGATCTGCTGGCAGCACAGCGGATGGAGATTTATAAGACGAAATCGGCTGGGAAATCATATAAGCGGTCACTTCAGGAAAAACATTATTACAGAATGGCAATGACGATGGAGTGATGAAGATAGAGGAAGGTGGACGGCGAGACTTATTCCGGACAAAAAGCCGTGGATTGGCCTGAAATTTATATTTACGTTACACAGATGCTATCGGGTTGCGAATATTTTAGGAAATATCTGCATAGAAAGGTTAAGACCGCCTCACCTTGCTGTCTGTACTAGGAAAGGAAAGTAATTGATGGTGCAGAGAACACTGTTTTCGAATGTGTACTGACGTCAACAATTGAAACGATCACGGCAGCTAACATTGTCGGGGTTATGCTTGCGAATAGAGAGAAATGGGCCTCTGTGGCGAATTATGTGGAGCGCATTCTAAGAATGAAGAAGAGAGATCTTGAGGCTGCAAAACATGCAGGCATAGATGACACTGGCACACGTTTCAAACGAAATTCCGAACGTGGATCTAGACGCAAGGAATAGTGGAGACACTTAGAAGTCTCCTTAACTTTCGATACGCAATCCGTACGTGGATATAAGCACGCAGGGGCCAAAGAGTCAAAAGGACTTCAGTCCGAAGTAATACCTCCGTAGTTCCGGAGTGGGTATAACACACACGTAAAAAAAACTTCTGATCTAACTGGTAAAGTGTAAAAAAATGAAGTATTTTTAATATTTATTTAATGTTTTTGTGTTGAAAACACAATACATACATAAATACAGAATTGGTCATTGCAATCCTTCAGTTAGGATTACGCCCTAGCTTCATCACGAAAATAATGACGTGATCTTTAGACCTCAATTACTAGCTAAAGACTTCAAATTTGTTTGTGAATACTTATCAAATTTTTGTCTTATCAAGAATTTATAGCGAAATTAATATTACTTTTAAATATTTTCCCTTATTGGATAAATAGGCCCGATTTCAAAAAAATAATTTTCGATTTTTTTTTTTTTTTTTAAGAAAGTGAATAAAATTTAATTATAAAATGTTAAAAATTAAAAATTTATGGATTGAAAACAAACAAGATTAGAATTTTAATGGAAAACAGAAAAAAAATTCTTAAAATTATACATACATGGGTGTGTGTGTGTGTTTGTGTGTACAAGAGTGTTTCAAATCAACCTATTTAATCGTTGGTTATAGGCTTTTACAACTCTATTGATTTTTTTTGGGTTTTTTTTTTTGTTAATTTCAAGAGCCATAATTAATGTGTCTCCCAATGCTTTAAGTAAACAATCATTAATAATGTTTGAAGAAGAAAAACAGAAAGAACCAAACAGAAACCATAAAAGATTTTAAAATCAACTTTAAATCAACCACTAAATTTTCACACTCCCGAACTCTTTAACAAACGACTGAAAGAATAAATTGGTTACACACGTTAACATAGAAAAATTTGAAGAAAAAAACCGTCAAACCTATGCTTACCAAAAAAAAAAGGGCCAATCGAACGCCAAATGATTAATGAAGTCAAGACAAATGGCAGACAGGAATTTCCATCAAATCAGTGTGATGGACATGATGAAATCAAGGTTTTTCTGGTTCTGGTGTAGCTAAACTACTTGTAAAATTATAGAATTTAACGATTAAGAAGTATTACAGCAACAATAACAATAACAAGAATACTTAGTAATAGAGGTCAGAAGCATTTCAAAAAAAAAAAGAGAAACATAATTTCTATTCTTTAGTGGAGAAAGAATTTATTGGTGATGGTACCATTACTTGGCTGCCATTATTAATTCCAAACAACACTTAATTTCTGAAAACGAAATTCTTATTGTCTTCGTTTCAAAGCCTATGTTATTAACGCTAAAAATAATGCCCAGCGCTTGGAATTATTACTACATACCAAACCAAGTTCTCTATTGTAAGTATTCTTCCATTCATCTATTGTTAGAAATAGGCGCCGCTGTTGATGGATTCCTGTCCAGTTAGGCAACTTGTCTACATCCATCCATGCAATTGACACCTGCTGTGTGTATATACGAGAAGAACGTGAGTTATCATCAGGGACCTCACAATTTAATTTTTTAAGTTTTTTAGGTGCTAATCATAGAAGAATTTGTTTTAAATACGTTTTCTTCTAATTTTTCTTTAAAATTCTTTAGAAAAATTCAAGTTTCCATATAAAATTGTCAAAATTGTTTTTGAATAGAATTTAGTTTTTAAACAAATGATTGACAAGATTCAATCTATGGTCTTTGGATTGATTTTATAATAAATGCTTCAATTTCCTAAGAAGCCGTCATGGTTTTTTATCCGATTTGGTAAAGAATTTAACATAATTCTTGCATTTTTTATTAATTTTCTGTTCAAACGATTAAGAGTTTAAATTTGATTTGATTTGGTGTTTGGATACTCACTCACTTGTTTTTCATATTTTTGTCAACAGGATTTAATTGTTTTTTTTTTGTGATGAATTTCATCAGAAGAAGGATGCAGTGATATGCGACATATTCTAAAAGAAACATACATTTTTTGTGGACATTTCAAATTCTTATTTAAGTTGCCAATTTGAAGGTTTAGTGTCGCCAAACGACAGTGCACCATCGTTACTCTAGAGGACTCTGCCATAATTAATCTTACGCGGAAGAAGAGCTTGTGCTCTTTGCCAGGATGTATAGAATTCTAATTTGTGACTCTTGGAAAGTGAATCCACAAAGCAAAGTACTTTAACGTGATCCTGGATGGAATAGGCACATGGCTGATGTAATATTGTCTTGAAGAGTTCAAATGCCACCACTGCACTTAAGAAAAAGTCGGATTTAAGAAGGCTTTCTACCATTTAAGGCGATCTACCTATTTATTCAATATTCTTTGGGTAGTTTGAATTTTGGTGTTGGGAATAAACATGTGGAGATTTTGTACATGGACGGACAATTGTTACCTTTACTTAACGCAATTGGTCGTTATAAATCTTTAGTTGAAACTGCAATTTAGCTTCTCATACCATTCACGTTGCGGTTGTTTATTTTATTCCTGAACGACGACATCAACAGTGTAACACCGATTCTGAACTGCAGATTTTTTAAGAAATCTTTCACGACAATTTTATTCTCAGAATATTTGCAGCAGACTGCTGAGAGAAAGTCGCCGAAGCAATATTTTTTCATACTTCATTTTGCTCGGGATGCCTAAGCTAGGGTTTGAATCCCTGACTTCTGTTTAATAAGCCAACATGTTACCAACTTAACTCCGGCGACTTCGATAATTCATCATCATTCATAATTGGTCATTACAACCCTTCAGTCAGGATTACGACCTAGCTTCACACACCACTTATGTTGTGTGCGTTAATTTTATACAAGAGTGGCAGGACTTACAGTTTAAAGTCGACTCCGAACGACAGATTTTTGAGAAGCTTTTCATGGCAATTTTTTACTCTCAGAGTCTTTGCCAGAAATCTACTGAGAGGAAGTCGCCGAAGAAATATTTTTCATTTTGATGTCTGACCTGCGATTCGAACCCGGGCCTTTTGTTTAATAAGCCAACACACTACCCACTAGACCACGGCGACTTCAATAATTATCATTCATTAAATCAACGTTTCGTGCGGCTTTCTGTACCACGTCTTTCCCTCTCAAAGCCTTTCATCAGCATTATATTGCTTAATACCGGTCATTACTTGAATACAAGGACCAGGCACCATATTGCACCTTTTGGACATTGACTATGACCCAATGCTGTCTTGGAATAAAAACTCAGATCTAGTAAGCTAAAGAACTCGCAAATAGTTATGAAAGATCCTAAGTTCTCAGCAAGTGATTACAGACACATTAGATTAGGTTTGATCTACGCATAACAAGTACTGGAGCTTTCTATTAATTTTAACCAAAACAATAGGACTCATCTGTTTGAATTGTTCCAGAGTTTTTTGGATTTTGAAGCAAAATACGTAGCAGCATTGCAAGATATTCTATAATCCTTAATTTTTTACACAAAAATTTCGGATTTCTTAACCAAATCTTGTGAAATTTTGGATTCTGTTAACGTAACTTAACATTTCGATAGAATAGGTCTATTGCCGTTGTTCTATTTGTGATTTTCAATTTTATTATAAGCAATTACATGCATTTACAAGGTACTTATTGCAATAATTGTGAAAAATTTCATGATTCACTTATTGCATGGACAACTAGTTGTCTACGAAACGTAAACGTTTATGCAAATATTACAACTTCAAGTACTTCTTCTCATTCAAAATACCTTTTTTCACGATCTTTTCTAAAACAATTCGATCACATTTAATATTAAAACAAACCATGAAAAACCCAAAATGAAATATTTATTTATCAAGGGATTCATCACGACAAAGGTGTTGGAATTTGACGCGTGCCCCCATTTAATATTTTTTCAATATTTTTTTTTCTATTTTTTTCAAACGTTAATCTCCATATAACAACAACGGCATTTAATAGGAATAGAAAACAGAATTCTTTTCTGGCTGTCATTAACGCTCGTTAAGATATTTTGTTTTATACACGTTTGTGGTTTAATCGATTTGATCTGATCGGTTTTGAGAAAAGCCAAAAAGTGCAGCATAATTTTTCAAAAAACGAAATTTGTCCAGTCATGATTAGGCAACAGCAACAGCAATAGCAACAAACAACTTCATTTTCGTAATTCGAAAAAAAAAAAAAATAGATTCACGTTTCATATTCTGTCAATAAATTCAATGGAATCAAATGAAATATTAAAACGAATTTCTATGGATGCTAATAAAGTGATGTTGAGTGATCTTAGATGCTGATAACAAGAATAGAAAATTGTTTTTGTGTTTTTTTTTGTTGTTTGGTTTTGAGGGTACACGGAGAAAATTTTCAAGAGTATTTTTAAGTGAAAAAAAGAATGGATTTAAGCTCGATCATGGATCCATATCGTTCGGTATGTTGGCTAATGGGTAACAAATCATTACTGAGATATGGAATTGATTTTCACACAGGGTCAGAAATATTGGACTGAAATAAAACAGGTACCAGAAAGCAATCGGATTGCCACTCACTTCAATACATAGTTTGTGATAAGTCGTTGTGATATATTTTTGCTCCTTAAAGTAAGCTGGATAGTAGCCTGTTTAGTCAAGGAAAATACTGCTCACTCGTCTAGAATGGTAATAACTACTCTGGAGGATGTATAGCATTCTGAAGAATCAGAGGAAGCAATGACGTAGGATTCATAAACTTGACTCTGTAGAAATCAAAATTATTCAAAATTCCCTTATTACAGAGGATGTAGTGAAAATCTTTGAAAGGAATCTTGCTGGGATATGTGAGTTCGGAGAGAACTGAAGGGGATTTAGCCACATATGGGTGCGATGTACTTTAATCTGACTGATCCCTCTGTAAAATTTCTCAATCCCTTTGATTCAGGCTAAGACTATACGTGTTATAGCAAAATAGAGGAGGATTTTGTAGGATATCAGGCTGACTATGATCAGACGTCGGCCCAAAGATAAAATGATAAAAATGTGAGTGTATTTGTGAGAAGCATGTGTATAACCCAAAGGAAAATTGTTAGTAATTCTTGTTTTAAGCAATATTCGAACAATTATTTTACTTTTATTTACTATTTCGTATTTTTCGCCCAAGTTTTTATGG
This sequence comes from Sarcophaga peregrina, assembly GCA_014635995.1. Classification (NCBI taxonomy): domain Eukaryota; kingdom Metazoa; phylum Arthropoda; class Insecta; order Diptera; family Sarcophagidae; genus Sarcophaga; species Sarcophaga peregrina. The sequence continues at coordinate 7,448,544 of CM025791.1, forward strand.
ATTTATAACAAGAGCCATCATTACATATTACAGGTACCTGAAATTCATCATATTTAAAGCAAAAAAAAAAATCCTGTTTGCCAGTTTTTATTCAAATTTTTATTAAACTTTTCTTTGGGTGTATAATTGATATACAAAAAAATTTCCAAAAGAAGCGACGAGAATCTGCTTCACTGAAAGCTGAAAGCAACTGAATGATATTCATGTCCTATGTGTGTGTAAAAAGCCGAAGACTATAACCCAAACAGACAACTCTAGAACCGAATGAGTCCTGAGCCTGATTAGAGATCCTCTATGGGTTATGATAGCACTGTTACCTGAGGGCAAGGACTAATCCGTAAGGTAAAGGCATTCTCATTTTCTGTAGACTTTGAGGTGTTAAACGGGGGGCTCTGTTATCGTCAAACACGTATTATGCCTCTGCTTTGGAATTCAAAGTGCAGAATGAGAATACTAAGCTAAACCTTCTTTGGTGGATTTTGGCTGTCAGCGACCACTAACATTTTTGAGCAAGAGGACTCCATCTTAGACATTTCTTGGCTAGTGGATGACTCTCCTAATTTTCCTTTTATAGTCTCTTTGTTCTTCTTCTTATGTTTTTCTTCGTCAGTAATTTTTGACATCTTTTATTCACTTTTAGTTACTTAAGCATATTTTTTTTCCAGTGTATTTACGTGTGTCATTTGAAAACACCCCCTCTTTAAAATATGTGCGTACGTGTGTACTCCTACAGCATGGCTAATATTCTTGTTATCGAACACAAGAAAAAAAAAATAGAAAGAGTACCACAGAGTATGACAGACAGGTACAAATATTCCGGCTAATCGTTGCGTTAAGTAGACAAACAGGCATTTTATAAGAAGAATTTCAAGTAAAAAGAGCAGCAGCGGAAAAAAAGTATGAAGAATCAGCCTCCTCTTAACAAACAACGGCCATAAAAAGATGAAATATGAAGCCATAATCAATGGAAATCGGTACGTAACAAATGAAACCCTTTTTTTTCAAAATAAAAATTAAAAAAAAAAAACCAAAAACGGGAAGAAGAATAAGAAAAATGTAGCATGACAAAGCAGAAAAACAAACTAAAAAAAAATCTCTAAACAGAGTGGCGAGTGGCTTTACAACTCCACTAAGGGATAGAGCAGAAAAAGTCTGTATTTTTTGTATTCTTGTTGCTATTGTTGTTGTTCTTGTTGTTTATTGTTTGTTAAAGATCATTATCAATTGAAAGCTTGTTGCGGAATTGATAGCGGCGATTAATTTGTCTTGTCTGTGAAACGAGAGAGAGAGAGGAAAAATAACGAAAAAAAAATATCGAAAAGTAAAGGTTTCATCCATTCGATCACACTTTGTTTTTCAAACACTTGAAATGCTTTGAATATGAGTAGAAGGTGTAGACCGGGGTTGGACGTCGTATTCATTGTTGTCGTAAAACGCGTTCCAAATATGATAAACGAGCGATGTTATTAAGATAGTAGTAGTGGTGCGGTGCGGTGCGTAACAGTTTGTGAGTGAGTTAAAGATCATGAATTGGCAAATTTTTAACTACACACACTACACTCTCGTGGTCAAAGTGAATTTAAGCCTTAAAAGAGGCACAAAAAAAAAGGTTGCATACTCCTCTTCTTCTTTGTCTCTTCTTTCTAATCATGATTAGCTAGAAAGCAACATGATCAATGAAATTGAAAGCTAATAAATGAACACACATTTAAAGCCGATCAAAAACGAATTTTTTTGTAACACTTGATAATGAAAACATGACAACATTTTCGTTATAAATTTTCGAAAAACCAAAACTCCATTCGATTCAAAAAATATGGATTTGAAATTATGACTCATTTTATAAGATCAAAATAAAAAAAGCCAACATTGACCACCCAGGTTTGTAAACAAATTGGCCTTAATAAATAACAATAGTTTTTGGCCATAAATCTCAAGAGCAATTTCATATTGTCAATCAGTGACCAATGGTGTCAACATCTAAAATTTGTAAAGATTTTTTGTTTGTTTCTTAGTTTTTTTTTCTTTATTTATTTTTTGTTTGTTTTTTGTTGTATTGTATTGCCATGAATTATTATCGTTCATTTAAATTTTTAAACAAACAACAAATAGAAGTTAAACAATAGAAAATAAACCAAAAAAAAAGCAAATTAATACGTTTCAATTTATCAACGTTTATTTAATTTTTTAATTTTTAGTGGGCTGTTGTGAATTGTTTTTTTCTTTTTATTGAAAGAGTTTTAACCTCACGAGTTGATTTTTAAATAAAAAAAATAAATTTTTTGTTTTCATTCCTTTTTACTTTTTTTTTATCAATAAAAGCCCAGCATGATTTTTCATAGTCAAAATCAATAAAAAGAGAGAGAGAGAAAAAAAATACAAAATAATCAGTTCCGTTTAGCTTGGATACAATTTATCTAAGCATAGAAATTCATTTTGGATAAGATAGATTCCCATTAGAAGAGTAGCAGATTTCATTAAAGCAAATCTTCCTATTAGACTAACTATGCTCTGATTAGTTCACATCTTGCCAAAATGTTGCTAAACAAATTTCTATTCTTAACACGATGTTGCTAAACATTTACTATTTAAAGCAACATGTTGCTAACAGCAACATAATAATTTTCCCAACATTATCACCCATAGACCCTTTAATTTTATGAAATTCTTTATTTTTAATTTCTTTCTCTCTCTCTCTCTCTCTCTCTCTCTACATTAAAAAAAAAAAACGCTAAAAACTGAATTGATTTTCTGTCAACACTAAAAAACCAATTTGATTATCCTGCAAAAATAGCTGCAATTATTGCTCATCAAACTAAACGGTAAGAGGACAGTGTATCGGCATATTGTTGTAACGTTTTTCGTTTTTCAAAACCACCACATGGTACCCACAAGTGTTGAAGGAGTAACGATGTTTTCATGAAAAGCGATTTTTCTTTTCTAATGAATTTTCTGTTTTTGTTGTAACAACAAAACTCATGTGAAAATATTGAAAAAATTTATGAATTCTATCGCTTTCGTGCCTGACAAACAGCAATTGCCAGAGTCAACGTTATCGAGGCATTCTCTATTGCCAAAGAAAAAACCAACTTTTAGAAACTCATTTTAAACATTTTTCATTATTGTTATTGTTGTTGTTGTTGTAATTGTTTGTTGTAATGTTATATATTGTTATTGTAATTTACATTTCATTTCTAGTTAAAATTATTGAGTCGATGAAATAAAAACTAAAACGCTCTGTGTTGTAATTTTGTTAAGGAAACAAACATTCACCTAATATACTACAGCCTAAAGGGGTGAAATCAGTGGTTCCCAATCTAGGATTGTTGGTACCTTATGGAACATAAAGAACAAGAAAATATTGTGTTTTCCATACCACAGTATGCCATGTACGTTTGATTAAACAAAATTCAGCAATGGAGTAAAGTAGATAGTGCTGAAAGTAATAGACCGTGCACATATAAATGATAATTGAGTCAATTAATTTTTTAATTGAGTTATCATATTTGATACTCGCACACCATGTGCAGTATAAATTTGACTTAGAAGTCTCAGAAGTAAAATACCGCAGTGGTACAGTTTTATGCCTCTTTAAAATTGCAGGGCTGTATGTACAGTCGAACTTCTATAAATTGAAGCACCATTATCCAGAAAAAAAACTTCAGCTTATAGAAACTTCAACTTTGGGTAGTAGATGCTGCTGCCACCATATTTGTTTGAACTTATAGAGACTTCAAGTAATAGAAGTTCAAATTATAGAAGTTTGACTGTATATTGAGAGAGAAAGAGAGAGAGAGGGGAATGAGAAATAACTAGGCTGAGAAATAATGCGAATCCCGAACAGTATAGCTTTTAAGCCTAGCCGCAAACCAATCTCAAAGATAGACGGATGGATAAATTAAAGTGGGCATTAACATAACACAATTTCTGATGCAATATGAGATCCATAGTTTTTAATATGAGCGAACAGTGGTCGCTTTTTACCAGGAAAGGCAACGTTTGAACTGTGATGCATTAAAATTCGAAGATAATCCATAGCATCTGCGGAGTTAAGGATGGAGACATAAAATGTGTACTATAAAGACTAAACTGCTTAACACCTGTTTAAATGCAAGCGATTTGGTGAAGATGGAATAGAGGTTGATTATTTACATAATAGTTCTTCGTAGCGTAGGCTTTAAGAGGACAACGGAGATGATTTTTGCCTCATAATGCAATAAATGAAAAGAGCAATTGCATAGATCCTACCAAGAGAAAGTCAGTGTGAAGACTTTGGGCTTGCATTTTATTAAGGAGATTACCATGAACATAAAGGCTTGAGAAGCTTATTCCTTTATTCCAATGTAGACAAATTACTCCACCAGTCTATCTATTAAGTCCAACTTTTAATCTTATTAGAATCATCTTTAGACCATCGTTACATTCGAGACGTATTCACAATACAGTAAGACCCCGCTTAACACGGAAGGATACGTTCCAATAAGATCCAGCACTAAACGAAACAGCGTTAAACGAGGCAACTTATAAATACAGTTAGAATCTTTATTCTAGACAGACTAAGGACCTTTTGATCGTTGGAAAAGATATCTAGTAAACGCTGTCACTATATAGTGCATCGATTTTGGATGGTGCATGGCCGTTTCATTGAACACTTATGCAACAAGTGTACGATTAAGGGGAATCCCAATACTACCGCGCAATAGGGAAACAGCGTTAAGCGGGGTCTTACTGTAATTGCAGGACAGGTGTTGATAAGTCTCAGAATTGATTATATGCATAAAACCCTTCCGTCAGGATTGCTGATTCCTAGTGTCTCACAACAGCTCATGTTGTGGGTGTTAATTTTATAAATGGGAGGCGGGGACTACAGTTTAAAGTCGATTCCGAACGAAGATTTTCTGGAGAAAACAATTTATTTATTCTCAGAGGAAGTTGCCGAAGAAATATTTGTTCAAATTTCTTTCTGTTAGAGACTCTGAAACTGGGGTTTAATGGGATTTCGGAGTTTATTGTTGCTTGTTTTTAATTGATTATTAGGCGAATAGGCTTCTGAATGTAAAAAGTATTCGAAAGATAAAAAAACCCATTGGGAACCTCTGTCATTTAGGTTCTCTCCTAATGCACACACATAGTTTGCGTATAACACATGACAAATATGTTTTGGAGGAGATGGTTTTCCTTCCTTCATACGATGGATGTGTTGATGTTTCTGTATTTTCGATGTTAATCAACTCACTTACAGGACTAAATGCAAAAAAAAAAGGCAGGAGAGGAGAAAAGCTATATTACAACAACAATAACAAGGAGAAAAAGAAAAGGGTTAAAATGTGTTTATTTGTTTATGACTCGCAGCAGGATATTTTTTGTAGTTTTTTCTCTCGTTTTTTTTTACTCCTTTTTGCCTTTGTAAGGCACTTTGTTAGCTTGTTTGTAACCTGCCTATGGGTTCATGGGTTTTAGATTTCAATGCGTTTCATTTCTTCTTTATATGACAGACAGTCTGTTTATTTCTTTTGTAATGTTTGATTATTATTTAAACTATAAAATAGAAGGCAAAAAAGTAAAATATAAAAAAAATTAACTAAAGAATGAGAGATTAAATGAAAAGGAAAGAAAGAGAAAACAAAACGTGGAAAAGGAATTGTTAACAAACTAATGTGGAATTTGCATGTCCGGAGCAGTTAACAACTTTTCATTTAGTGTCACCAATACCACCAGTGTGTGTCGCATACTTTCGCATTCACAGTCCCATTCACATCGGCTCACTCCTTTCTGCTTTTTGTTGCCTTTGTTTTTGCCGATAATTTACAACGTTTAGTTGAAAATTTTCTGAAAAATTTCTTTTTGTTTTCTGAAATTATGAAAAGAATTGTTGGAAAAGTGGGTCGTTGCGTTTTCGTTTCGCTTTAGTTTTTCATTAAAGTAAGTGTAATAGGAAAGGATTAAGTTTTCCATTTTCATTGTTTTTGTTTAATGTTGTATTAGGTATTAAAACATGTTTTTTTTTTGTTTTATTGTTGTATTAAACGAAGAAGAAGAAAAAGAAACGAAATCAAATCAAAAGAAATCTTGTTTTATTTCCTTTTCATCGCTGCTAATCACGTGTTATACCATAATGAAGTGTGGTATACGAATATCACACGGGATTACAGTCAGTTTATGACTTCAAACTGTTTTTGCTTTTTTGATTTTCTTTCTTCGTTTTCCTTTTTGGTTTTTTAATATTTAATTTCACTTGATTTGAACAATTAAAGTGTTTCCTTTAAAGCAATCGAAATGGAAAATGGGAAATTAATTTCTTTTGTTTTCTTTTATTTTCTTTACTGATTTCAATAGGAGGGATATTCGCTGAAAGAGTTTTAACTGCAGAATTAGTCCCGAAGAAAAGGCATGCCCAAGTGATATCTATGCCATCGAAAGATAAGGAAGGAGAAAGAGAAGAAAGTGGAAAAATACAAATGACAGGATATCACAATACCAACTGACAGTCAAACAACCATTCGAACACTCAATCCTTATGAGATTAACACGAAAATAGTATTGGACTGTCTGGTGAAACTAATTCAACTATGCAGGGGAAATAGGGTTAAACTCTGCTGAGTCCCAGATCATGAGGGGACTCCCAGCAATGTCCAGAAAGATGAGCTTGCAGAAGATGACTGACTCTCCACACCAATGATGGTGCGTACATCTTTTCGTAGAGTGGGATTACATACGTGAAAGTGTTTATGCAAGGAAAGGGAAGATAATGACAAGTAAAGGCGATTTTTACACCAAACCCAAGTCTAAGGCAACCTCTGGTCGCAATTTGACGAACAACAACAATTGGATTTCTCTGTTATTCCTCTGTTTATACCCTTCGTATAAACAATAACAATTGCTAGACAATTATTCGACAAATCTTTGTAACGGAGATCTTCAAACTACGATTACTCTTTTCAAACACACCACGTCTTCACACAAGTCTGACTGAACTTCACTAACTCATTCGCCTGCTTTGCCTTGTGTTTTATATGGCAGTGTAAACACTCTGATTAATGTTCTTGAAGGCTTTCGGCTTCTCGAAACTTCTATAAATGTTTACGTTCAGCACTGTTGTTCGAGTATTTTGTTTACTTTTTTACCATTTTTTATGCTGGTATTTGTTGTTATATCAAGCATTACGATACTGTACAAAGGATCTATTTCAACCTCCGGGTACTGTATTTGTCTTCAACGACAAGTACACGTCCTCTAACTTAAGCAGTACGATAACTTGTAAACAGGTTTGTTTACTGCATTGTTTTATTATTGGAGCTTCTGTTTATAATTTTAATGTAAAGCGATGTAAAGACAAAATACCAGTATTTGATTCTTCATTTTCATAACAATATAGATTACATAATAATGACAATAAGTCGTGAGAAAGCATACTTGAAACCTGCGATGTATTGATGTACACCATGAAACAAATAAATTGAGTGCATATAAGGTACACGTCGGGAAATGTAATCTCCTCATGAAGTGAAGCAAAATGTTTACACAAGGGTTCCTTTTTTTAATATTTAGTAGGGCGTGAATTCACTTTTTAATTCTTCTTCTTTATTCAAGAATTTAAAAATTCAGTACCATTTCTAGTTGTTTCTAAAGTGAAGGTAGGCGAAGACATGTAGACTAGAACTCGTGCCTGAATATAAAATGTTTCACTTGAGTTTTGAAACTTCTGGAGGATTAAACCAAAAAATTTTTAACCTTCAGCACCTATTCTGCATAATCTATTCCCATTGTTCTTTATCTCACTTTCACTGGAGCCACCCTAATATTGCATTCGAGTAGCGCATAAAATTTTACAGAACTTGTTTCATTTTGAGCCATAATTATTGCAATGCCACTACAAAATTGAACAAATACTGGCAAATATGTACTGCCACTATGCCTAGGCTACGTATGTATGTGAGTACCATGTGTCTGTCTACCGGTTTATTGCTTTTAATTCTTTGCACTTCAGTTAACACGCTGATATTCTCGATAATCTTCATTATCCTCTGCTGCTGCAGCCATGTATCTTATCAAGCTTGTCCTACACCGTTCATGTATGTACATATGCCTCTATGCTGATCTCTCTCTCTCTCTCTTTCGTTTGGGAGAATAAAATATGAAAACACTTTAAAATGTCTTTTAATTCATAATTTAGAGGCGATCAAAAAAAAATATTCTGTGAAGCTTCTCACTTAAGGCCTGATGTTGGTAGAGTTCAATACGTTTTTAAATGTTGGCGCGCAAAACTTCATACGATTGTGTGGTGGGGCAGTAAAATAAACGGAAAAATTTGTCGAACAAAACAAGTGTTGCCACCTGTCATAATACACTGTTGCAAGTTGCAACAAGAGCAGCAGTAAGTAGTAGCAACAAACGGTAACAGCAACTGCAATAGTTTTTTGATAGTGTTTTACGGCATACAGCACTTGAATTATAAAAATTTGCATGTCGCAACAACAACATGACTTGTAAACAACTGACTCAAGTGAATGAATGTATGAATGAACGTGTGAGTGAGTGTGTGAGTGAGTGTAAAGTGGCTGTTGTGGCATCATGTGTGACTTGGTTTTCAGTGGAAGCGGTATTACGATTCAATTAATAACCTCTCGCAAAACAACACGTATTTTAAGAAATTATTGTTTATTGTTTTTGTTTCTTTATTTTTGTAGTTGTTGTTACTGTTACTGTAACTGCTATTGCAGTTGCAATGTGAATGAGAAAATGTGAAATGTGAAATGAGAAAAAAAAAGAAGAAGGAAATACTCGTCCGTATTATAAATGTTGCCAACTAAACATGTAAATGTTTGAGGTCACAATTAATTTGCCAGGCCGCACATGCGTGTTGTTGATGACGTTCAAATGAACCAGTAGACCAATTAATGACAGTGGGCCCAAAGTAGGGAAAAGCAGAGAAAAAAAATTTTAATTACAAAATAGTTTTTCAAGAAAAATTCAAATTATAAATCATTTCACTTGTGAAAAAAAAACTAAAAGTACCAAAACAGTCCCTTTTTTTACAATTTGATATTTTTTAGCGTTTAATCTGTTCTTAAACAAATTAAGCTTTTAAAACCAAACTCAGTACAAAATAATGGAACAAAAAGTACCAAAAAAAAGTACTTTTGATAAATAAAATATTTAAAAATCATTTTTCAAATTTCTTTTAAAGCAAAATATTTAAAGATTTTTAAAAATACAATTTTGAGTAGAGGTAGCATGTTCAGAACTTCACTATAATTGTCATGCCCATAATCATAATAGGACCTTAAAGAATACAAGTACCAAAACATAGCTACTTTTTTGAAAGAGAAATCTATTAGAAAACTTTTATTTCCGATAGTTTATCCTAATTTTTTCAAGTTAACATTTTTGGTACTTTTTTATATTTTTGTTTCTCCAAGAACTGGGTTACATTTATTGGTAGAATACTTTTAAAGAACCTGTTAACATGTAGCAAAGGTACCTTTGTTAGTTTTTATATCAAATAGTGCATTAGCATAACTGCAATAAAAATATTGTAAAACGTACCAAAATAGTACTTTTATAACAACTTGTCTCTAATTTTATGTTCACATGGAATTGAATTACGAAAAATCTTAAAATTGTGGCTACTTTTTAAAAAGTACCAGTATTCTAGCTTCAAGTTACAGGATGCCAAATTGAGTTTTCAATGTCAATAACGACACAGCCCTACATGGGCTTTACAAATAAGATGGCTCCATGTGTTTCCGAATGGCATTTTGCGTGCTGAACACGAATCTGGATACCATCACGTCAGGTTCTCGAGAAAAAAAAAATTGTGGAGCTAAACACTGACGTGCTAGGACCATCGCTATTGTCAGAAATGGACAACTGATCTTTGCTCTTTAAAATGAATCCAAAGCCAAATTGATTGGGTTTATGTCTAGGTAGAGGCAAAGAAACACATGACGGAGGTCCTTACAAATTAATCAGGCTTACTTGTAAATTGTTATTCGGGGGTTTTGGGGTCGCTGATTGCAGATCTTTAAAAATTCAAAATACGGTAGTCGAGGTTTATAAAAATTAATCAGATTTACTTGAAAATTGTTACCGCCATATTAAATGCGCCATTTAGAATTTTAAAAATCTGAATGTTTGATTTCGGAAACACTTGGAGCAATCTTGTTTGCACAAAAAAAGTCCAAATTTGTAAGCATGTTTAATCTATGTCATCTTTATCCGGAAAAAAACCTCAACTTAAAGAAAATTCAAGTAATAGAAGTTCAAATTGTAGAAGTTCAACTGTATACATAGAAAGTACCAAAATAGAACTTTTCATAAGAAAGAGGAACTGAAATCTTGTTATTGATTTTATGTGAACAATGTTTTATAGTTCAAATGAAAGAATAATTTTTAATTAGAATATAACAAATGGTATAGAATATAACAAATTTAAATTGTTATATATATTATTTCTAAAGCACTTTTTTTGTCGGTTGCAAATATCTCCCATACCACCGCATTAAATTTAATGAATGATATCTCATTTTAAAGCTTATATCTAACACTAATGGCAAAAAATAATTAGAAATTGAAAAATTAATATTTTCATTGATAAAAATTATATTTTATATAGAACTGCATAATAATACTGTTGTCATTATGATTATATGTTTTTGTTCTAGGTCTGGTAATACAGGGTCGCTTAATAGTAATGCAAGTTCTACATAATATAGTATGTATTAAGATCCATTCTGGCAATACCGCTATTTACTATAAGGCCGTTTATTACTAAGTCAGTTATATATCATATGCATATTAAGTTGTAAAAAGCTGTTTTGGCAATACTTTGCAGTAGTTGTTAGATCAAGTGCGATAAACAGGGTCGCTTAATTGTAATGCTATTCCACATAATAATATACAAAGTTGTAAAAGCCATTTTGGTAATGTCGTTATTGTCATGGCATTGTTTGTTTTATGAAGTGTAGTAATACGGGTTAATAAATGGTACCAGGCTAATCGTAACAAATTTGGGAGAGCACATATATCAGCAAAAATTATTCATACCGATAAAACTGTACTCATACGCCGAATCAACGTTACACCTTCTGATCCAACTGTGACTTTCCGAATGACACGAAAACAATTCCCTGTGAAAGTTGCTTTTGCTATGACGATAAACAAAGCACAAGGTCAAACCCTTCAAAAGATAGTATTGTATTCACCAGAACCGGTCTTTTCACGTGGGCAGTTATACGTGGCTTTTTCTCGAGTGCGTACGTTTAAAGATATTTTTGTTTGCATTAAGGATTCGTACGGGCAAAAAGTTAACGATGATCATGTCATTACCTCTAACATTGTATTCAAAGAAGTATTATAAAAGCATTGAAGCATATGTATGTAAATATGTATGATGATATTATGATTTCAAATATTTTGATACTCTTAATAAAATTTCTATTAATTATTTTCATTTTATGTTACAAAAATGACAACTAACGGTGCGAAATATTCGCACGGGTCATCTAGTAAAAATATTTTACAAAAATTCCTAAAATTACGGTACTTTTTAAAAAGTACCAGACTCTAGCTTCAAGTTATAGGATGCCAAATTGAGCTTTCAACGTCAATGGTAATAATAATCTATGTCAGCTTATTAATACTACTGTAGTAATGCCAGTATGAAACATAAAAAGTACCAAAAAAGTACTTTTTTATTATAACATAAATTGCTACGTTCTTATGTAAACCAAAGAGTTTCAAATAGATAATAAATGGAAGCACAAAAGAAGTACTCAAACACAATAACTTTAATAATTAATGAAATTTTCATTTTAAAAATTTTCTCTCCTTGAAGCCCACCGTGCTTAGAGACAATAATCATCAACACTCCATTATCGTCGTCATCATTATGGCCATTATTATCATGATGATCGCATTTTAATCATGTTTATTTGTCCTCTGCTCTCGTTTTATTACAATTTGATTGTCTGGTTAAAAATATTTCACAATTTACAACACAATTCGTATCGAAAAGAAAAAAATATTTTTTTCTCTCTCTCTCTTTCTCTGCTTTTATAACAAGTTTTTGGTTTTCTTCTTTTGCTGTTCATTCTCTACTGTTTTGCATTTTTGTTAATAAGAAAAAAAGAAAGATAAAAACCTACTCCTGGATAATGCCCCTCTTGGCATGTTGTTGGCTGTTCATACCGAGATGATCGTGTAAAGTCAACTCAAGTGACTGAAAATGACTTCCTAAGTGAAGCTGGTTTTCTGTACATTCACACATACATCGTGTATTACTTTGTGGCAAGATATGAAGAAGAAGACGAAGACAAAGACAAAGAATATGAAGAAAACGGAACCACAAATTATTTTAATTTGCGTTAAATATGCAACGAGGTGAGAAAACCTTAAAGAAGTTTGATCTTCTTCTTCTACTTCAACTTCTTTGGCTTAGCGAAGCCAAGCTTAACAACAAACACAAGCTTTTTGTTTTCTTAAGGACGTGGTAATAAAAACACTTGAAACTGTCTTGTAATTGTTGAAATGTATTAAAAGGAATTCAAATTCATTCTTAAAGAAGATGCCACAAGGGAGCAATAATTACAATATTATGTGAGCGTTTAAAATGTTTATTACTCTGGCCCCTGGGGCAGGTGAGGAAAACTCTATTAAATAATGTTGTTGTTGTCGTTGTTGTCAAGGAATTATTATTAAACGGTTTATGCTTAATGCCCACGAATTATTTTTTTTTTATAAGAAAAACGAAAACAAAATTTCAATAATTTTGTTTCATTTTCATTTTGTCTGTGAACTAAAAATAGCTTTAAAGACTTACCGCTTAAAAGGTTTTTCTTCAATTCTGAAAATAAAACGAAAAAATAATTTTAGTTTCTGTTTAAATATACGGAAACAATAATGATGGGAATCTACATTTTCCTTAAACCTAGCTTAGGGGAGAGGTGTTCTTCAATATAAAGTGAACATGAAAAATTTTATTCTTCTTAAATTCATTTAATCCGATATTTGAGTTCCTTTTATTCTTAAACTTCAAACTGTTTTTGCTTTGTGTTCAGCTTTAAGTTTCCCAATCACGGTATATCGAACCTTAGCCGACTTTCGCGGACGTTTCGTGGGAACCAAATATGTAAAATACTTTGAATGAGACCAAGGTATTGTCCAATGCTCAATATCATAAACAATAGGCTGCTTGGTAAGCTACAGCCTGATACCCAAAACGATCAAACGAGTTTCAGTTACATCAAGCCGCGTAACGATCACAACAATTTTCACCGAAAGCAAGAAATTCTACAAGTTATGAACGCATGGGTATTGAGCAAACGGATTACTTTACCTCGAGCTTTAAGTGACAATACTAGGAATGGGAAACAGGATTGCTTTTTAAAAATCCCTTTATTCGGGATTTCGTAATCCCGATCGAGTGATCTGATAGGCTTGAACGAATTTTGTTGTCAACATATGTTGCCGTTCAAAAACATTTCTCGCAATCAAAATTTTTAAGTAAAATAGTTTCAAGCTTGTAAGTATTCAACTCTACCACCGCCTGATGTAAATAAATCTATTTCTTTGGAAAGTTGAGTATCTCATTCAGTAATCTTAGGGCTTTTTTGTACTCTTCGATGGCATGAAATAACTTTTTAGTAATAGTATTAGGGTTTTCCTCATTCGAGATGCTATTGTCGAAGTCGGGTGATCCCAAAAATCCCAGGAAAAGTTTCTAAAAATCCCGAGATTTTTCGGGTTTCGGGATTTCCCGATTGGCATCCTTATTCCCTACTATTTATTTTATTTAGGCCACTCCTTACTTACTTCTTAGACCGATAAACAGAGTATCTTATGTGGGTCTCAATAAACTTTTTAGAAGATTTAGATTATGCACACTGCTATTCGAATACTTAACGCAAAAGTTTGTAACCGAAGCCGGTGGGTAAGTACGATCTCAGGGTAAAGAGTATAGTTACAAGTATTCAGAATCGAATGAAGAAAGCTAAACAATTCTTTGACCAATTAATCCCATTATTAAGATACACGGTTTTAGATGAACAAGGCAACTGGTTGAAACTGATGTTCACACATGCGAAGTACCACAAATATTTATAAACTGGTGCCTATGCAAGATACTAAAAATTTCCCAGCCGCATATCATAGCCAAACAATAAAAGATTGCAAAAGATTTTGGATTGATTACATCCACAACAAGAATACGAAAGATTTAAACCGGAATACTAGGCACTGGAATCCCCAAAGAAACCGAAGAAGTGTATGTTTGAGCTAACTTAGGCGTAAATTGCTTGATGTTGAAGTAATTTACGTCATACATTACAACCCTTCAGACAGGATTACGACCTAGTTTATCACACAACTAATGTTGTGTGCGTTAATTTTATACATGAGCGGCGGGACCTACAGTTTAAAGTCGACTCCGAACGACAGATTTTTAAGAAGCTTTTCATGGCAATTTTTACTCTCAGAGTCTTTGCCAGTAATCTGCTGAGAGGAAGTCGCCGAAGAAATACTTTTTCGTTTTGATGTCTGACCTGGTATTCGAACCCGGGCCTTTTGTCTAATAAGCCAACACACTACCCACTAGACCACGGCGACTTCACGTCATTACAACCATTTAATACGATTCCAAACAAGGTTCACACATCACTCATGTTGTGGTGTTAATTTAGTTGATTAAGTAGCGGGATCTACAGTTTAACATGAACTCCGTAGGATCGAGTTATTGCCAGAAGACTGCTGAGCGGAAATTGTCGAAAAAACACATTTTTTTCTAACATTTCTTTTGGTTCTAATGCCTGAACCAGGACTTGAACTAGGTTTCCTCAACTAGAAAGCCAGAACTAATATTTAAAAACACGTTTTGAAAATTCCGTTTATTTTTTGTGTATGTTAAACACAAAATAGAGAACCAAGAATGTTAAGAAAAGCAAAGCAATTTCCCCAAAAACAAAAACGCATCTTAAATCACTACCTAACAAGTAGAAAAAATTAACCATAAACGAGCCAATAGAATATGTTCAATAAAAATGTGGCAAGTGGCAAGCATGTCAGTTGTGATCATGATCGAAAATCAGGCCAACAACAACAACAAAAAAAAAAAAAATGTGAAATTAGCACACTTTTTAACTTCTAACAAATGTTCAAACAATTCCCTGAAAAACCCCTCTTGTAAGTAACAACACAATAAATGTTTCGTTAACGATTAAAATATTTGACTACACAACCAAGGTGGTGGCGTTGGTGGAGCTGGCTGGCGTACAGTATCAAGCTGTGCTGGTTAATATTCTGTTTTTGACTTATTTATGATCACTTGGGTCATTTACGTGCAACCTTTAGCGTTAACGCCATCTCAAGCAGTCAAATAAGTTCCTAAACCAACAGCACCAACTCTACCTGACAACTTCCAATTGCTGACATTGTCTTTGCTGGCCATTTAAACTCCACCAGGTGATGGTGTAGTAAAAACGTTTCGTTTTTTTTTGTTTGTTTGTGGTTCTTTCATTCTTGTTTGGTTTTTAATCTTGTTGCTCTTGTACAAATTTGTTTCCTTGGTATGCTGATGGTGTTTTAACTTTTTAAGGTTTTTTGTACGAGTATGTTGCTGGTGTTATTTTGGCTATAATACCCCACGCAATGCATGTAGGCTCGCACTCCTTGTTCAACCACAACATGGTAAAGAAAAATCTTTTTTTGTTTTTTTTTTTTTAAGATTTGCAAAACAAAATATTTTGTCTTGTCGAAATGGCCAGCGATATTAAAATGGCAATAAAACACACGCATTTTTTTGGGGCATTAAGACTAAGCACCACCTATTTACAATAGACTTATAGGCTTTACACACACACACACACTAACACTTACACAGTGAAGCAAGTTTGTTCAAGAGGACTTCAAAAGAATCTAGAGAGACTTATGCCAGATATGGACTGGACTTAATACAGAGTTTTACTGGATTTTAACTCAAAAGTTTAAGCTGGGGCTATCATGAGAGTAAGAGGGGGAGAACTAAACTGTTTGTAACTACGTAAGTTGGCTGCGATTGATAACAGCCTCTAACAAAGAGCGTCAGAGGTTGAGAGAGTATGGGACAGGTACACGTCCTCTAACCTAACCTAAGAGCGACAGAGTACCAGGAAGTATGAAATTCACGTTCCAGCGTCCATATGTGATGTAGGCTGCCGTTTTACTGAGCATCTGCCAGAGAAGATAGTTCTAAGAAGTGGTCCAGTACTTACGCAACAACTGAAGCCAGCTGACCATTCAAAATGTCATAAATACGTGGAATGGGTGCTTAAACAACAGGCGGTGGACAGCAATTTTTCGAACAAAATTTTCTTCAGTGATGAAGCATATTTCACATTCGGTGGGTATGTTAATAAACAAAATTGTCGTATTTGGGGTTCTGAGAATCCTCAAGTAATTGAAGAGAGGCCATTACATCCAGAAAAAGTCACTGTTTGGTGCGCACTTTGGTCCGAAGGTGTGACCTCTTTAGCTGGACCTTACATCTTCGAAAACGACGATGGAACGACTGTCACTGCCAATTCGGAGCGTAATGATAACCGACTTTTTTTTTGCCTACTATTGAAGAATACGACTTTGAGAATATGTGGTTTCAGCAAGACGGGCCACATGCCACACAACTCGAGTGAATTCGTAATTTCTCGTCGTGGCGATATCAACTGGCCACGAAGATCATGCGATTTGTCACCATTAGACTTTTTTTTTGTGGGGCTACGCGAAAGACCGTGTTTATGCAGATAAACCTTCAACTCTTGAGCATTTAAAAACCAACATTCGTCAAGTTATGGCTGAGATACCGCCCCATATGTGTCAAAAAGTGGTCAAAAATTATCTCAATAGCATCAATGCTTGCAACACTTCGCGTGGAATTCATTTAGACGATGTAGTGTTTCACACATAATGTCAACGTTCAAACTTTACAATAAAAAATAAATATTATGAAAAAAAATATTTTCTATGTGTTTTATTTACGATTACTTTTGAAACCACGAAATGGATAATCCGCCACAATTCGAAAAGCTGAAAAAATCGAAAAATTAATTATTCACAGCCCAGGGCATTCATTCACGATTAAGGTTTCGTAGTATGTTAGCAAGGGCTACCAGTTGTTGGTAACAAGTGCAAAACAGGCACTGCCCTTACAAAAATATCTCACAGATTCAAGCCCACTGTGTCTTGTATCAAATACTCATAAACACCAGTTAGTTTAACTACTTCTTTACTGTACATACCTACATACATGTGTATGCATACGAACGATATACGTTTTCAAAATCATTTGAATACATTTCTGTATCTGCTATTTTCCCCTTTCACCTCTTTTCGTTTCGTTTCTTCTCCTCTCTACATTTTATTATTATTTGTCGAAGGAAACACGCAATAATGTGTAGTTTTAAGTTAAAATTTTATTCGTTTCCATATCCGTACCCATATGCAGCCAGGGACAGGCACTTGTGTTTGTATTTCTTTCCGCATTTTATGAATTTCCTTCATTCACCTCTTTAGCTGGCATGGTGTGGTGTGGTGTGGTGGTTTTAAAAATGTTGTGTAGCGAACGAATGTTTTGAGTTGTCGTCTTAGCAGGACATCATTTAATTGCGAACATGTTTTTTAACACGATGTTGTACAAGTTAAAAAATCCAATACAAGAACAATACAACAACAACAACAAAAAAAAAAATTTGGATGGCTAACTGTCTGGCTGGCTCGCTAACAGACTATCTGGCTGGTTGGTTGACCAAGTGGCTGCTGGTGGTTGGAATGAATACGTTTCGTTGATGGGGGCACCCCTGCTGTGCATTAGGAATGTTTTGCATTCTCCATAATTGTTGTTATTCGTTTAAAAGCGCCTTTAAAAAGGAATAAAAAAACAACGAATAATAACAACAAATAAAATAAGAGAAGAACACTAAAGAAATATCAATTCTAACACAACCTTTACGCGATGTTTTCAATTCTCTTTTCTTTTTTTCCTTCCATTTACAAAGTTTTGTTTGGGGTTTTTAAACCAAATATTAGCGTAACTTAAAATTTTTGAACTTAGAAGCACATGCATTGCATTGTCTTACGAAGGTGGTGTGTTAAGTTTTGAGAGCTTTTTGTTTAAGATAACAGTACCACATAAGTCTTTACAGTTTAAAAGATTTTCATGTTAAAAAAAGTACCAATAAAGTGCCAAATGCCTTTATAAAAAAAATGAATGAAAGTACTCTCCTGTAATATGCTTCAAAGTCTTATTTTTCTGAAACCAGAACAAGTTTTTATTGTCAGATTTTGAAAGATCATCTTCAATCTCATTCCTTTTTCGAAATTCCTGATTTCTCTTTTCTAATTTCTTCCAAGTACATTATCGTCTTTACAATGGCTCAATTTCACCTCCGAGTATTGTATTTGTCCCAATGGCAAGTATACGTTCTCTTACGTTATTGTCTTGTATTTCGTATGATTTATTATACTGCCCTCGATCTATTTAGAATATCCTTTTAGTATCTCTTCCAATACTGATGCCCTTATCAGATATAGAATGTAGTAAGCAAGAAAACCAACAAGTGTTCCCTTCTTGGATGCATTAACGCTGTATGGGTTCCACTTATGTGCCAATTGTCCTCGTCATAGAACCTATATATTATGTTCTGGATAATCTTCATCCTGAAGCGTTGTTTCTGTCTGTTGAGCCCCGTTCTAAAGACCTATTTTATATCTCAGACAGTTTCAGGATAGTCCGATGCATATCATCTGACTTGAGATCACCTGAAGTTCATTTGTTTTAAGAAAAGTCTTCTCATTTTTCCTACATTCCTTTTGCTATGTATATCTTTTCAAACATCATTCCACACTCCACAGAAAGGTTCAAGACTTATTAGCAGCTTGGCTGCTCCATCTCAAGTGTCCGTTTGCTTGCATATTGCCTAAAATTTTTCCATAATCTAGGTAACGAGAAGATCGTGACCGAAGCCGATCCAGCTTCCTCAGACTGCCTCATATATTTTCGAGTCATACGAGGCGAGGGCTTATAAGGCGGTCTAACTCTATACTTTCTCTCCAAGTATCTTCCCAAACATCATTTCACACTCCAGGTGCCAGACTTATTAGTAGCTTGGCTGCTCCCGTTTGCTTGCTTATTGCCTAAAATTGTTCCATAATCTAGGTACACATGCACGACTGTACCACAGTTATTAATGCATTTAGCTTAGGATTCTTTCGATGCCTGTATAAATCGATGTAGTATTCCCACGAAAGTATAAATAACAGGTAGATCTGTTTCCAGATAACAGTTTGCTTTTAGTATTCTTTGAAGAAAGTCTTTCCTCAAATCGCAATTGCTAGTAAGCTTGGTGACTGCATAAAAACCAAGTTTCTATGAATTAAACTACACGTGCATTTACATCCATAATTGATAATCCTTTTGTCAGGATTACGACCTTGTTTCTCACAATCGACTCCGAACGATAGATTTTTGAGAAACTTTTCATGGCAGAGTAAATAATACTCTCCGAATTTTTGAAAGAAATCTGTTGAGAGGAAGTCGCTGAAGAAATATTTTTTTCATAATTCGTTTTGTTGGAGCTATCTGAATTGGGCTTTGAACTGTGGCCTCACGTCTAATGAGACAATACACTACCTACTACGGTGACTTCAATTACCTCAGTTGTTCCGTTTTAATCGTAATTGCTAGTAAAGGTTCAATTAGTCGTGACTTTACCATAACGCTGTAGTCGTAACATAATCCATAACCGTAAATTTACTATTAGCAGCAATCAGTGCTGCCATGGCCATAAACAGCTGTTTACGTTAATTGCACATATGTATTTTTCAAAACTACAAAAGTAAACAAAAAAAAATGTGTATACATGTAATTAAATTCAGCAAACAGCTGTTTATGGTTATGGCAAAAAACCAAAATTCAATTGGTTCATATGGTTATCGTTATGATTATGGCATTATGGTAAGTCACCTATAATCGAAAAAACCACAGTCGAAAGTCCATAAAGTTGGTTAAAACAGCTGATTTATATGGTTATGGTTAAGTCACGACTAATTGAACCTTAAGCTTGGTGGCTGCATAAGAATCAAGTTTTTATTGATTAAACTGCATGTGTTTTAAATTATTTCGACCTATTAAATTTCTAATTCAGTCTGCTGTTGTTATCTTAACTTATAGCAACTACAAGATCAATTGATTTGCAAATTGTTTTGGTTGTCTGTCTTGAAACTTTTCAAACACCCCACGTTTACTGTTGATACATCATTTTTTTTTGTTTTATTATGAGTGTAAATATTTTTTTTATTGTGGATTAACTTGTTCTTCATTTCCATTCATCATCAATGGTTGTTCGTCCTTCTTTTCACTGGCCGTAATGAAATGTAAAGCAATAATGCCAGCCAGCCAGCCATTCCCTACCAATAAAACAATAATAACCTAAGAGGAGAGATGGAGAGCTGTAGGGTATGGGATGTTCATCATCCGTATTATAGATAATCTTGACCACAATTGATAATTAACAAGTTTTATGGCCAGCAAGAAGTAATATGGTCAGGTCAAGTTGAACCAGGCAATAAGCAGCAGCAAGCAGCTGCTGCTGTTGTTGTTTTCTTTTAAAAATTTTTTGTATTTTTTTCTGTTGTTGTTGTAATTTTTAAATAACAATCGAAAGACGACTGATGATAAATAAAATGTAAAGAAAAAAATTTTTTTTGCTCTTAAGATAGGGAAATTAATTAATAAATTTATAAGGATTATAAAAATGTTTATGATACCAAGTTCCGACCAGTTCCAGAAACAAAAGGAGACAAATTGTGTTTTTTTTTCCACAAACAACCACAATAAAACACACAGACACACAAAATTATCATGTGTTGGCCCAGAAACACATTTTAACGCATAATAAACCCATAAAGAATACAATGCGACAGCAGTCGTGTAAATTAAACAAAAAAAAAAGAAGAAGGAATGAAATGGCACAGAGGGACCCCTTATTACAAAAATACATACAAAAAAACCAAAAAATATTATTTAATAAACAGAAAAAACAAAAAAAAATAAAAAATTCATTACATTTTGTAACCAATTCTGTTACCTTTTAATCAATGTGTTAGAATTACAATAACTTTTGTCCTTTATGGCTTACGACGACTATAGCCGGGAGTATTGGGGGTCTTTTGTTTCCGTAATGACGGAAAATGAAAGGAAAACAAATCCTTAAGCATGTGTAAATTATTCAAACATAATCTAGACTTTCAGCGCGCAATAGAATCATAAATTTTAAGAAATTGTTTCACTAACGAACAAACAAAAAAACAAAAAAGAAAAAAGCACGAGGAACAGAGAACGCAACACTCCACCCAGACTAATATTTCTTAAACTGGCAAATTGCATGACAAGTCACAGCAAATAAAATGTAATGTAATGTCCTTGTTTTATATTAAATGGGACGAAACTAAACTTGATTATTTAGTAGCCAAAAGCTAAACTTGGCCAACCAAAGTCAAAAATCAACAACCAACCAACACCCACCCATCATTCCGTTACACTAATCCAAACCTAAACCCATACTCATGGAGAAAACTATACACAGCCCCTCCTTGGTTTAAATGAAATTACAATAAACAGTGCCTTATGGGTAATGCTACCATATTGTTACGTTTTTAATTTTAAAAAACGTTTAAAATATGAGTTCGTAGATTGCAAATAAAATAAAAATAAATTTGTGTTTAGTTTTAATTACACAACTTGATGTAAACAACAACAATTGCTTTGTTTGTTATTCTAATCACTAAATAATTGTTCGAAAGATCCGCGATTACTTTGTTCAAACCCACCGCGTTTTTACACAAACAGTGACTGAAATTCACTAACTGTCTCGCCTGCTTTGCTTTGCCAGGGTAAACAGTGTGATGAATGTTCTTAAAGGCGAATGTTGGTGATGTAAAAGCGATGGATTCTACAGAATATGAATTTAACTCCACAGATATTTCTTTAATCGTCAATATCTTTCAAACTACTTTTTTTCTCGCATGAGAGAGATGCTCTAGCAAAATAGTTTTAAATTTCTGAATCATCATCAATCCCCATTAGAATAAGATATTAGAGAGTAAATCTTCATTAAATGAGAACTCATTTGACAGCATATAGCCTCTCATTGTATTACTATATGAAATAAAACCCTAAAACTAATTGCCAAGCCCAGATTACCTAGCAGTTATCATCAAAGCTTCCCTTTTTAAGTATTAAACTGAAAACCAGGCTAGAAGAAAGTTAACAAGATCTCCAGTGATACCAACAATTTCTAGTCTTCCGCTCATAAGACTTTACAATTCCTAACCCACTTCTTTGTCTCACCAAGCAAAGCAACTAATCAATATGTAAGTACCTGCTATAGGGCATCGTAGGCCATATTAAAAATAAAAACAATACCAAAAGACTACTACAATCCGCGTGTTTATCAAATTTGTAAAATCTTACGAATGTAGGAGAATAAGTTTTGAAAATTTTTCATTTTATTTTCTAGCCTTTTTTCTCTTTATTTTCAGTTTTTCTTGGTTTCCTCTACATTTTCGTTTTCTATTATTATTGGCCTATAGACGGTTTACAAATTGTATGAATATCGCATAGAAAATTTGTTTTATAAGCTACATTAGCACGTAGCAAATGAATATTTGTGCTGCTGTTTGTCTGCTGAGCCTTCTTGCTTAAATAATTGGTTATTACTACACTATAGTCAGGATTACAACCTAGCTTGTCACGCCACCCATATTGTATGTGTTAATTTTATTCGTGAGTGGCAGAACCTACAGTTCCAAGTCTACTCTGAACAACAGATTGCTAGAAAAAAGTCACCGACGTAATATTTGTTATCTCAAAAATCGTTTTATACGAGATAATAGAGCAGAGATTTGAACCACGGGTTTGCGTCTAATAATCCCATTTATTACCTACTTGACTGCGGAGATTATATATCCAATTTATTACTTATTAAACTGCGGTGACTGCACGTAATTTTTGCAGTTGAACAATTTCCTGTAGCAATTGCTATCCCTATAGTGTCTGGTTATAAACTATCTTGTATCCGTTTAAATACTATTTGGTTTCTGAACTTTCCTTCTTTTATCCAAGACCAACATGTATAAAATTAAATTATACAACACAGGTGGTGAGAGAATCTAATTTGTAAGTCTAACTGATCAATTATGTACATGTATGTATTAAATAAATATTGAACTGATCTTTGTAACGAAGATCTTCAAACCACGATTACTTTCTTCAAGCACAGCTCGTCTTCACACAAGACTGACTGAACTTCATTAACTTATTCGCCTGCTTTGCTTTGCCTTTTATATGGCAGGACAAACAGTCTGATGAATGTTCTCTAAGGCGAATATTCGTGACATCAACTTTTCGAAACCTTTATAAATGTAATAAACATCGTTGTTTACATTCAATATTGTTGTTTCTGTATTTTGTTTACATTTATTCCTGTAGTGTTGTTTATGGATTTTTGTTTACTTGTTTACCATTTTTTATGCTGGTGTCTGGTGTTATATTAAACAGTACGATAATTTGTAAACAGGTTTGTTTACTGTACATTTCATTACAAAATACCGCATTATATAATCGTTCTCAGGCTACAATTGAACTCTTTATCAGTATTTTCCATTCATCGTAAGCTGAAAACATGCGAAAATTGTTTTGAAAATCTACAATAAATGTTACCAACAACAACAATATTTTATTGTTGATTTTATACTCATAAGAATTGTTGATGTTGTTGTTGATCTTGTTGTTATATTTGTTGCTCTAATTATTTCATCTAATATTTATAAAATATTTCATATTTATTGTTGCAATTACAATCAACGTAGTAGATGTTGATTTTTCTTTATTGCCTACTTTAAAGCCAGTGTTGTTGTTGTTGTTGTGTCTAGTGTTGTTGTAACTAAAATATGAATCAAAACTATTAATTTTATATTTTACAACCGGTAAATATTTTGACCCTGCATTTGTTAACCTTTGTCTATTTTTTTTCAATTTTTTCTTTTTCTTCGAATACCAATATGGAACACAGGAAAAACGTAATAAAAATCAACCAACAAAGTCGTAGTAACTGTAATAATAATTGCATACACCGTTGGTTAGATGCTAACAAAATTACAAATTTATTGCAATAATTATTGCAAATTGTTGTTAACCAAATTATTGATGACGATCATTTACAAGCAATGTGTTAAGACATTTCAATCAATTATTGATGAATTAATAGGGGAGAGTTTAATTGAATCGAATGGAATTTTAAATTGGAAACACAGCTTCTCACAGTAAAACAAAGTGATTCGGAAAGAAATTATTGACTTACAGAAAGTGAAAGTTAAGTTTATCTAATTTATACCTCCAGCTATATTACACCCAAATCTGAAATTACTTCTGATTGGAAGTGTTCTGATGTGAGGGCTACGTGTCATCGTTTTTAAATCAAATATTTATCAGAAGCCTTATACTATGTTCAGACATGCACTTTTATTGAGTCAATATTCGGTTTATTGAGCACAATATTTTAAGTGTTCAGACATAATAATATACACAGTTCAGCTCACTCAATATGCATTTGACAGCTGGTAGATGACAACATTGCTTTTATTTATTTTGGTCGCGAAAATTGATGTCGTTTGTTAGTTTATTCGTGTTTGTTTGTCGTTGTTGACATTTGAGTTGACAAATATCAACAGGAAGTGTTCGGAAAATTGTAATATGCTCACTGAACGTACTTATAACGATGTTGTATTTTCAGTTTTAGTCAATATTATTAACAATTTACGTATTTATTGAGTAATAATTAATTGAAATTTTATATGAAATATTGATCTCAATAATGGCGATTATTGCGATTTACCAAATAAAAATGTTTGTCTGAACACAATATTAGAAGTGAACGGAATTTTGTGGCTGTTTAACTACTGCTTTCTTCCAAAATAACCAATTTGGCCTGATGTCTTCGATACCGGTTTACATACACACATATGTAAATAATTGTTCATCACAACCATTAAGTTAGGATTAAAACCTAGCTTCTCACACCAATTATGTTGTGTGCATTAATTGTATATATGAGAGCCGGGACCTACGGTTTAAAGTCTGACTCCGAACGACAGATTTTATTTACTCACAGAATTTTACCCAGAAATCTGCTGAGAGGAAGTCGTCGACGAAATATTTTAATATTTTCGCCTTGATGTCTGACTTAGGGTTTGAACTCGGGCCTTCATTGTAATAAGCCAACCCCCTATCTACAAGACTACGGCAATTCCGGTTTATTAAAGCTTTTTCGCAATGACGTTGTGGTGGGGTATTGCATAACTATTTAAAATTCCGATGATTTAATGAACTGCAATTATGGGCGGTTTGACACAGTAAATTTGGTAGATATATGGCGTATATCCAAATTAACAAGTTGTCTCTAGCGATATCGGACCTACACCCAACATAAAGAGCTGCCAGGCGCTTTGTTCACGAAAGTGGCACAAGTGCTAACATGCTACTTTGTACTTGTCATGCTTTTCAGGCTCTTTCAAAACGAATATGCTTTGATTTCCTTTGTAGGAGTCGGAATAATCGGTAAATAAATCCTTACCTCCTAAGTAAAGAATGAGTTTCATTAACGCCTGTTTAATATATAAAAAAGCCGTAACATTTGGGCGGCTATTGTCAAACGGGCTAAAAAATGGAAGTATCCAATCCGCTTGGAAGAACACGCATAATTTTGGCATCACTGTTTAACGTTTTTAACTTCACCGAAGTTCTAGGCCTAATCGAGCGTTTAAAATATAATTGACCCTGTTAAAGGCCTGTTCTTAATTCAATTCATAGACAGACGTTTCTTTAAAACAATACTCGAATAACACAGTTATCCATGCCGCTCTATTATTTAAAATTTTTTCGTGTGTGTCTTTTAATGTCAATAAGAAAAAGGGAATAAAAAATATTATCGTATGGAATATTGCCTCCCCTCGTTACATATAAAGCTACGCCGAAATGAAAGCTGAAACAAGGTCTAAACAGTGAAGTAAACTTGGAAACAAATTTTTTAAAAACTGGGTGTGTTACGTACTTAGTATGTAGTGACAGACCCTCATTCATTCAGTTCAGTTCAGTTCAGTTTCATTCATATATGCTGACTGCCATTAGTAACTGACACTACAGTCAAGGGTGTCAGTCAGTGTGAACGACAAAACAGTTTACTCGTCTCTATGTATGAGAGTAAATGTTTCATGTCATTTTGATGTAAAAACGTACGATACAATAGAGAGCCTAAGGGTTTGAAAACATTAAAAAAGAAGAAAAAACATGAACGTGTTGGTTCCTATAGGAGAGGAAGGACGGAGAGGCTGTTGTTGTGTTGAAAGTGTATTTTCTGTTGTCGATATTTCGATAAATTTTGTATCATTGACACCTGTAAGTAGATGCTGACAAAAAAATAAAAAAGAAAACAAAGTCCGTCGTCTGCTTCGTATTATTATTATTGCCTGTAATTTTTATTTATTTTTAAAGGCCAATATGGAATTATTTGTCTGATGATTGCTGGGTTACTTTGCCTTTTTTCTGTTGTTGTTGTTGTTTTTAGTTTGAGTTTCTTTTCTCGTTTTTGTTTGACAGTGAAGGCCTTTTTAAGAGTTAAAAATAAGATTTTAATCTGCCATTAAGTGCCTGGTTTGAGCCAAAAGGAGGGGATTAACAAAATATGTTGTTTATTAAAGTCAAGTGTATGACTTTGGCAAACAACAATTTCAACAACTCGATTAAGAAATTCGTAATTTATCTGCAATTATGTTTGAAGAGAATTAAAAATAAAAGAAAGGGGTTTTGAAGCGGTAATGAAATACTCATTTCTTAAACCAGAATTTTAAACATTTTAATTCAAAAATCTTTTCCAATCTAGCATTTCTTTTAGATAATGTTACGAAAATAGAAACGGTGTACCATCGTTTAACATTAAAAACGATAAACAAAAACTACACAAACAAATACAACGAACTTGTTACAACTAAACCATCAAACAATGAGTATGAAAGAGAAGGAGATAGACAAGTAAGCTAGAACGCAACGACAAACAATGCGTTCACAAACAACAATCTAAAGTCGCTGTAGAACTCTCGATAGGGCGAAACCACGAATGTTCGACTTCAATAACCTTCTTCAGACTGATTACGTGGGCATATAAAAAGGCAAGACAAAGCAAGCAACGAGCAGTATGAATTCAGTCAGCCTTGTGTGAAGTTGCATTGCGTGTGAAGAGAACAGTCGTGATTCGATCTAACGAACAAGTTTTGTTACTTATGCAAAGGGTGTGAGCATAGAAGAATAGCGAACAATCAATTATTAGTGATGCGACAAGTTATAAACAGTGACACACAAAAATAGTGCATACAACAAATACATATTTTGTTTGCAATCAACGAACTCGTTCTTTAAAAGTTTTTAAAAAGTTAAAAACGTAACAATACAGTTTTATTCAAAGAATAATTTCATTAGATTTCTAATCTCATGGCTAGGGTCAAAATTTGTTATGAAACTTACGTGGTTTGCGCCTTTCAGCAGTCTTGTGACAAAAGCTTTGAGGTTTTAATAATATTGTCATGAAAAGTTTCTCAAAAATCTGTCGATCGGAATCGAGATTAGACTGTAGGCTCCGACACTCATGTATGAAACTAGATGTGCGGAATTAGGTTGTAATCCTGACTAAATGGTTGTAATATCCAAATATGTACGCATACGATAGCTTTTCTGACATTTACGACAAAAATGTTGGAAAAACCTGTCAGGAAGTTTGAAAAGATGATTGTGATGGGGCTGCCCTAATTCTATAATTTTCTTAAGAATTTTAATTTCTTTAATGTTGTCCATAGAATTTGAATATTTTTTCTTCTTTTGTTTTTTTTTTTTAATTGCCAATCATTTGATTAGAATTTGGGCACAATGCAAACCCCAGTCAGTTATCAACGGAATAAATGATGTGTAAGAACTTATGAAAACAAACAAAACAAGAGAGACTTTAAAGCTGTCAGAAATCATGTGAACGATCACTTGTCACTTGTAGCTGTAAGCGGGTTGCTGTTGCTGTTGCTGACTTGTTGTGTTGACTGGAATGTTTTAAAGAAATTCTTTCAAAACAGAATAAAAAAAAACCCTCAAAGAAAATGATGTGAAAAAAAAAACTTAAGCAATCAACATGACAAACAACAACAAAATATTTATTAATGAAGTTGTCAGCGAATGAAGAGTCGAGTCGTCCAGCAATGTCAACGTTAAAGTAACGTTTGTTATAAATTATGATTTTTCAAAATGATAAATATTTTTCCATCTTCTTTTGATAGTCGGTCCTGGTCCTCTTCCTCCTCTTCTCCTCTTCTACTAAAGCTAATGCTAATCAAAATTTTAAAAAAGATTCTTTCATTTCAGCTAATTTCTGTAGAGATTTTCTGTTTAACATGATGTATTATTATTAGAGAATACATACACTGAGCGCCAACAGTAAGTAAACACCATTGAAATAATTCATTTTCTTAGGATAGCGAGAAAAGTAAAGGAGAATAGTCGAATAAATTTACAAAAATAAAAACGTTTATTTATGACTTATAAAATGTTAAAACAGAAACGAAAAACCAAGTTATTGTTGTGCTACAAGAATATTTTTTATAATAGAAAATTTAAAATTATAGTAAGTGTTGACACACTTATGACGCTCAGTGTATGTTCATAGACATACATGAGGTTTTGTCGTTTCTTGCGTTTCTGTCGTTTCTTGCGTTTGTAGTTATAAAGAAATCAAAGGTGATGAATGATTTCTATTAGCCAACGATACGATACGATACGTTACGATGAATAAAAAATGACTGTTTGAAAATGTTTAAAATATTTAAAAGCCAATAAAAACAAACAACAACACCCAGTTATTTAGAATTTTTTTTGGAGTTTTTTTATTTCATTTCCAAATCATATCAATCAACGTGGCATAGTCTTCTGATCTGAGCTGAGCTCCAGTGTACACAAAAAAGCAGTCATAATTCGCTAGAAAAACCAGGCTTTCAATAATTTTTATCTTTCATTTCAAATGTCTATGACTGTGTTGTGTTGTGTCGTTCCTTTCTTTTTTTTTATTTCCATTCTATTGTGCATTTGAAAACGAAAATTTATTGTCTTCTCCCACCTTTGCAAAGGCAAAGCATTTAAAGCATAACAACACCGGCGCATATACAATAAGTAAGTGACCAATCATGGTACCCACCTTCGCAAAAGCGTGACTTGAGTGTTTTACAAACCGAATTCCGAAATCCCGGGATTTTCGGGATTGTTAATTCATATGTATTTTGACCCTACAAAAGGTCCTGGAAAAAAATTGTATATCAGTTGACTTCGATAAGAGCATCTCAGATGAGGAAAACTCTACTTCCGGTGATAAAAAATTATTTGATGCATCGAAGAATGCAAAAGCCCTATAAACGAATTAAAAGGGTAACTGATTTAGATACTCAGCTGTCCAAAGAAATAGATTTATTTACATCAGGAGATGGTAGAAGTTAATATTTACAAGCTGCTTACAGCTATCTTGGAACTATTTTACCAACAAATGTCGATTGCGAGAAATGTTTTTCAACGACAGGTTATGTTGACAACAAAATTCGTTCAAGCCTATCAGATCACATGTTAGATGCTTTAATCTTTTTGTTGGAATCCAAATAATTTTCTTAAAACATATAACTCTGATATACATAATTGGGATACAAATGATTTTGTTAACGAAATATTTTTATTATTAAGAGAAAATTGCGATTTTTCCCGTGATTTTTCGGGATTTTTGGATCCCGGGTTTTCGGGATCGGGATTTACAAAATCCCGAATCCCGGGATTTTTAAAAATCGATGCCTTGAGAGTATTTGGGAGAAAAGTAAAGTACGTAAGATCTTCGTTTCAGTACGAGTTGGCGATGATTTTCGCATCCGATCCAACATCGTATTAATATCCAGCGACTGCGCTGGTTTGGCCATGTCGTTCGAATGGAGGAGGATGCTCTGGCGAGACGGGTATTTGATGCGAGAATCTGCGGAAGTCGGCGAAGAAGACGACCTTGTTTACATTGGAAAGACCAAGGCGCCTGGAAAGATGTATTACGGCAATTATTGGCCAATTAAGTATGTAATAGGGGCATCTATTTTAAAGTTGAACGAACGACAATATTTGAGAAGTTTTGCCGGAAGTCTGCTGGGAGCAAGTCAAAAAGAAATATTTTTCCACATTTCATTTAATTGAAGGTCTCTGACCCTTGATGGCAGAATTGCAAACTACCAGATTGACGAAGTCTTTGCCAATATTGATGAGATATAGGCGGCTCTTTGGTGTCGTTTTTCCTGATGGTCGTCGAACAGAAATGTGATAAGGTATGCAGTGCTTTAATAGACGAAGATATCCCAAAGACACAGAACTCCCTGAATTATACCCTATATCAGCAGGCATAATAGGCATGCTCAGAATATACTGAGGCCTATTTAGCACAAAATACTATTTTATTTATACATTTTCAGTTCAATATCTTTTTATTTTCTCTGATTGTCAATTAAATTTATCGTTCTCACAAATTAATTTCAACAGTTCAAGAGACCAATATAAACGAAAATTAATTGTGATTCAAAAACGAAAAGCTGATTGAACATTTGCATTCGATTTGTGAAATTCTTGGGTGGTTTACGGTTGACAGGCTGAACTTGTTGGCCCCGATTGTCAACCAACAAATCGTATTTGAATGAGAACATGCAACAGACTTAAGTTGTGGCTTGTTGTCACCAAAAATTGCACACACAATAATGCAGCAACATGTGAGAACAAAACAACCGAAATCGTTTCGATTTTGGAAGTGTGACGCCAATATGTACGCAAACATTTGGCAAAAGTCCCTTAGAGAAGCATCAACAAGAACCAAAAAAAAGGAAATTAAAACCAGAAGTTCTTTACAGGGAAACAAAATACCACAAATCAAATCAAAAAAATTTAAGAAAAAAAAAAAAACAAAGAGTTCATGAAAGGACTCTAAAGGAGAGAACAAGAGAAACCCCCAAAAAAACAAGACGAATGTGGCTGGCGTGTGTGGTCCAATTAAAAAGTAAAATCTTTTGGGGAAGCCAAGTGTGAATGATGCGTAAAATTCAATGCAAAACTGCAACATGCACACACACACACACTCACGAAATAAAAAGGCCAAAAAGGTTTCCTTTTCAGCTTATTTTTGCCACCAAAAATAAGATCCAAAGAATTATACACAAAGCAACAACAACAATAGCAGCGGCAACTATATAATAACAACAACAACATAAGCCGAACAACAAGTGCAACATTTAAAATCAAAAAGGCGTTGAATGATGCAGAAGACTTGCTCCCCAAACGTGGGGTAAAAAAGGCGATTAATTGAAACAAGTGTGATGTGGCCGCTATTGAAGCGCACCGATGAACGTCAAATAAAAATCCAAAAAGCAGAAGAAAAAACGAAACGAAAAGAATTGAAAAGGGAAATGCATAAAACTTAAGGGCAAGCACTTGTGAGTGGTGTTTGATATGTTGGCGATCAACATACACCGAAACCGATCGCAAATTTTCATCGAATTTTTCATGTTAAAGACGACAATGGGCCCAGTAAATTTGAGGGTGATGGGATAGTAAGTCTCTTTTATTTTGATGTACTGGAACGTTTCTCTAACAGTCTTTCCAGGGAAAACGTGAAGGTTTTTTAAGAGGAGAAGTTTTAAAATCTGCAACAAATCTTGCAAAAAATTGAACATGCCGAACCAGTTTGCCATAGGGTATGATCAATGCATTGCAACATTATTATATACTGTGCATCACACATATTTTATAGCTATTGAAGCGTATGGCGTTAATTAAGACAAAATCAAGTAAAATTTTTGTCACGTCGACAATGCCAACAATTTCGTTTTTTTCTTTAATTCTGTTCGACTTCTGGGTAATTTTGAAATAAATTCGAAAAGCAAAACGAAAAAAAAACGGCAACAAGACCAACAAAGCAAGAAACATTTGCATGCAAGTGCCTTAACTGATGAAGAAGAACGTACACACACAGAACAGAGTCTCTTCTAGCACATGAAATCTGTTGGGAGTGATTAATTGTATCAAATCCTTTGTAATATTATGAGCATTAAAGCTGAACAACAAAAAGACAAAAAAGACAAACCAACAACACACATTCTCCACATATGATCGCTCTTCTAAAGGCTTTCAGGGGGGAAGGGAAAATTCAAGACATTGCTGGCTCGAACGAAGAAGCATTGTCGCAATGAAAAATTATTAACGAAAATCTGGCGAAATAAAATGTCGTCGGCGACATTTTGCTTGGCTCTTGACGAGTTGTAGATTGACTTTTTCTTTGTTTTTTGGTTTTTGTTTTTCCTTTTCTGTTGGCATCCAACAATGTTTTCCTTTTTTTTTTTGCTTTGCAAAAATGCCACATAATTTTTGTATCTTTTTCTTTCTTAAGCTTTTTTACAGCTTTACTGTACACACATGGCTCGTATGCCATTCACTTGTTGTACACGCGTAACAGTTAATCGCCTCGCATTAGTCAAAATGAACATGAAAAACAGAAATCTATGTAGTCTGTAGTCGTTGCCTTTTTGGTCGGCCATCAGGGGTTTTGTGATAACCCAACAAGCAGACACACTTTCCCAGCAAAACCCTTCTAGGCAAACTTATATGAAATTGCAATTGAAATTCGTATGCTTTTCGTAAATGTATTTTCGTTTCAAAAAAAAAATTTTTTTAATCAAATACAATTGATTTCCAAGTAGTTTCACCATTAGCCAAAACATAAAGTAAACTTCGGTTGCATTCTCACTTGCAGCCAACTTCGGTTTTAATCCGTTGATATTGCTACGAAAATGAAAAAAATCTAGATACTAATGTTTTGCTTTTACATTGTTTAACATTAACAAAAACAAAAACAATAAACTTGTTTACAAATTATCGCACTGAGTAAACAAAAATACAACAACAAACACCAGCATAAAAAACAATAAACAAGTAAACAAAAATATACCAACAGAAAACTAGTGTAAAAAAGCGATAAACAAGTAAACAAAAATATACCAACAAACACTACAAGAATAAATGTAAACAAAATACACAAATAATAATGATGAAACACAATGTTTACATTTATAGAGATCTTAAGAAGGCGAAGCCACGAATATTCGCCTCCAAAGACAATCATCAGACTGTTTACGTTGGCATGTAAAAGGCAAGGCAAAGCAGACAACTGATTAGACTTATGTGAAGATGCGATACGTTTGAATAGAGCAATCATGGCTGGAAGATCTCCGTTACAAAGATCTGTCGTTTATGCAAAGGGTGTAAACAGAGGAATAACAAACAAAGCAATTGCTGTTGTATACATAAAGTTGTGAACAGTCCCATACATAATTGTGCGCGTAATAAAGAATTTCTGATTAAAAGTAAACACAAATTTTAGTTTTATTTTATTTGCAATCTACGACCTCATATTTTAAACGTTTTTAAAAGGTAAAACGTTACAATATGTTATACTAGAGGGATTATTAAAACTAATTTCATTCTCCTTTACGGAATATAGTTGCCTGTTCTAGCTAGAGAGATAAACAGAGCTATTTGGACTCTTGACGGGAAGTTCTTATGGGTGTAATTACCCTACACTGTATTATTGTCTGAGCGTATAAGCTATTGAAGGTGTTTTGATGAGGGAATGGTACAGCATTTTCAATGTAAATATTCAGCTCGATGGAAAACCAATCTAAAGAAACGAGGCAGAGGTATTTAGAAACAGTGTCATACATATGCATTAAACTAGATTTGGGAGAAAGAATTTACAGATGTTACAACTAAAAGGTTATAACTACGTAGAGTGCAAAATTTTTAAAAATTTTTATTGGAAATGGTGTTCTATTTAGCCTGTTTGGGGGCTGGCAGAAATGTTACATGGTTAATGGGGTTGATTTCGATTTTTTCATTTTATGCAAAATTATTTTTGTTGTCTCTTTTTCATTTTAATTTTCATTTTTGTTTAAAGAAAAGATCAAAAGAATTGGCATAATTTTACTATTATTTTCATTTTCATTTCGTTTTTAGCGATCATTTTTCTTAATTTTTGTCAAAACAAAATTCATGTTGTCACATCAGCGCATTCATTTCGAACATCCAATTAGAAACGCCAAAAAAAAACTAAACATTTTACAGGCACTTGTCTTTCTGGTTTTGTGCTAATGAATGGCAACAATGAAAATTAAACCCAAAAAAAAAAAAAGAAACAAATCACGAAAGTTTTGTCTAGAATTTACACCCTCTGCCTTGGGTTTCTTCATTTTTTTCCTTTCCTTTGTTAAGTTTTAAAAAGAAATAAATTTGAATTTATTTAAAATAAGCAATTACAACACAAAACAACAAATAAAGAATTGCCAACAAAAGAAATTTTTTGTTTTTCTTAAAAACCCAGAGACAAATGAGCAAATAATGGTCAAGAAAACCTCAAAGTGCAGTTGGCAGACCCAGTCAATAATTTACAAAGAAATTATAAAGAAAGTGTGGTAAATGTAATTGGGCATGTGCGATTGTGTGTGTGTGAGTGTGTGTGTGTTTGTAATTTCATTTATTATCGTATAATGATTATAGTTTTTTTGTATAGTTGTTGTTGGTTGCTGCTGCTTAAGTTTCTTTAGTTATTTTAAATTTTACCAAATTGACCACCATCAATACCACAAAATTACAGACTTAACAGACCAACAACAAAAACAAAAACAACTAATAGAAGACATCCACAGACGTACGTATGCATGTACTGGTCAGTTACTCAAATACTGCCGGTAATTATGATCAAAATGTCAAACGACACGAAAGGGTTGTCGTTCGGTTATTGTTCTTCAACATGTTTGTGACGCAATACAAAGACAAACAGAGAGAGAGAGAGAGAGAGAATGTAAAAAAGCAACAGAAAATCATGTCAACCCCTACTTTTGTCACCCAATTTTCAATTCAAACATTAAATTACAACAGCCAGCAACAACTACAGCTACAGTGGTAATGTTAATAATTATTACTCTTATCCATGGTTATCGTTGCAGTTGTAGTTGTAGTTGTTGTTATGTGATTTAATAATAAACTAAATAGAAAAAACAACAACAATAACAACATCAAGACAAACATCAAAAAACCACTGGTTGTAAATTGTTATAGTTTGTT
Source organism: Sarcophaga peregrina (assembly GCA_014635995.1). Classification (NCBI taxonomy): domain Eukaryota; kingdom Metazoa; phylum Arthropoda; class Insecta; order Diptera; family Sarcophagidae; genus Sarcophaga; species Sarcophaga peregrina. The sequence goes on from CM025791.1 coordinate 7,483,834, forward strand.
GCATGTGTTAAGCACCAGCAACAGCAGCAGTAGCAGCGGAAGAACAAGTAGTTTTAAAATGACTGCCTTGTCGTAGGTTGGCCGAAAATTTCAATCAATTTGTGGTCAGTTTTCTTGAAAGAAAACAATTTCTTTTGTTCTTTTTGTAATTCATCAGCATAATTATGATGTCATAAGTAGCGTTTACTTCAAAACCAAAAACTGGACCACTGCTTTCAGTCCTGTTAAATGAGTTGTGGCTACTTGCTAAGGCCACAATGGATTTTAAAGGCAGAAATTTTTTTAAAAATTGTTGCACCATCTCAGTAACCAATTCTATGCTACGTTAAGATTGTGTAACAAACAAATTTTAATTAACTTTTTTCCAGAACCAATAATGCCAATAAACTTGAGACAGTAGAGAATAACTACTGGCCTCCACGTCAAAGATGTCTGAGAAACTTGCTATTTTGTAACACCAACTCAGAACTCTCTATGTAAACACCCGAGAATATGTTGTGCTCGCTTTTACCATAAAAACGTAGTGTGTGTCATACCAATTCCCTCTAAATACCGAGAAAGGATACTAAAGCGGCCATGAACTAAGCCAAACTCGGCTCAATTCTAAAGCTTTACAAAACTTTACATCTTACTTACTCAGCGATCAGCAATGACTATTCAAATAGATAAGTAGAATCGAATCATACTCATAATTTCCGATACATATGATACGCATTCATACATACATACATAATTGGCCATTACAACCCTTCACAGTCAGGATTACGACCTAGCTTCTCACACCACTTATGCTGTGTGCGTTAATTTTATACATGAGTGGCGGGACCTACAGTTTAAAGTCGACTCCGAACTACAGATTTTTGAGAAGCTTTTCATGGCAATTTTTACTCTCAGAGTCTTTGCCAGAAATCTGCTGAGAGGAAGTCGCCGAAGAAATATTTTTTCGTTTTGATGTCTGACCTGGGATTCGAACCCGGGCCTTTTGTCTAATAAGCCAACACACTACCCACTAGACCACGGCGACTTCAACGCATTCATACTTATTTTAATATCATGGAATGAACCTCTACTCATATTCCAACTTTGAAGTACTTATCATACTCATACTTAACAACATGTATGATGTCTGTATGATTCGACTTTCCATAACTCAACATATGTACGAAGCACAAAATAAGTATCATAGGCTTACAAACACTAAAAAACTTACTAGAAGGTTGTGTGTTTGCTCTGCTTGCTGCTCTGTATCTGATTTCTTTTGTTGTAAATGCAACAACAACTAAGACTGTAAATTTTGAATGACTCGAATCATTTATTTGTATTAAAAGTATTTGTTAAAGTTATGAGTCAAAGTAAGACTATACTTATGAATCAAACATATTACGAATAGTATGAGTTTGATGTCAACGTTGTACGCATTTATAAATCAATGTTGTTGTTGTATGAATGAATTAGAGTACATAGTCAAATTTCAATATTGTAGGCTCACTTATAATCAAACTTTCGTGAGTGCTTATGAGTAACGAAAAAAAAGGTTTCATTGCTGATCTCTATGCTTACTTACATAATTGGTCATTACAGCCCTTTAGTCAGGATTACAACCTAGCTTCTCACATCACCCTTGCTGTGTGCATTAATTTATTTAATGAATAGCAGGACCTACAGTTTAAAGTCGACTTCGTACTACAGATTTTCATGGCAATATTTATTTCCTTCCAGAGTTTTTGCCAAAAGACGGTTGCAAGAAAGTTGCCGAAGAAATTTTTTTCGTATTTCGTTTTCTTTGGAGTCCCTGGGTTGAATTTTGAACCATGATTTAACGTCTAATAAGTCACACTACCTAATAGACTAAACCTGTTGGCTTATTATACCTCAAGCCAGAGTCCGAGCCCCAAGACAGACATCAAAACAAAATACAAAAAGTATTTTCTTCGCCGATTTCCTCTGGCAAAAACTTTGAGCGTAAAATAAAATTGCCATGAAAAGTTTCTTAAAAAAACCTGTCGTTCGGAGTCGACTTTACATATAAAATTAACACAAACAACAAAGTGGTGTGAGAAACTAGTTCAATAATCCTGACTGAAGGGTTGTAATGACGAATTATGTATGCATGTGTAAGCCAACGGGCTGCTTACTAGACTACTTTGACATCTAGGCAGTATAGTGACAATAAATAAAGGAGCAGAAGGGAATCAATCCCAGTTGGTTTCAAGAGATGCCAGAATAGAATCAACGGCAGCTTTATTTAATACAAACTCGGACTCAACACTAATTGCAAGACTAATGGAACCATCTCAACCAGTAATCTATGCTGCAGAAAATCAAACGTAATAAATGATGCTTGAACCAGAGAATCCGGTGCAGTTGCCATAGTTTGAGCCGGAATTCCGGCATCTCTTTTAACTATTGGGCACTTTCCTGCAATGTCCAGTGAAAAAGTCGATATTACATCTTAAATAAATGTAAGAGACTATGATGTATACACTAACCCTGCACACAAACATACGCAGAACCACAAAAGTTTACAAACGATTAACAATTTGAAATTGAAATTAGTTAACCGTATGCATATTTTTGTGGCTGAGTATAACTACATCTGTGTGTGTGTGTATGTAATCAAAATACTCACATACACACACACACACATACCTTCTCTTATGTTTCTTATTTTCGAAATGTAATTCAAACTTCAAAATCTTTAAGAAGATGTCAAAATATCAAAATACCGATAATCAAACTGAAGACATTTTAGGCAATTAGCAAATCAACTCTTATAACTGTAAATACAAATCTCTATACACACACATATACAAATACATATGCATATGTATGTACATATGTGTGTATGTATGAGTGTATCTATACATAAATAAATACATTTTAAGTGTGTATTTTAGAGATTAAGAAGGTTTTGAAGTGTAAATTTGTTTTCAGATACAATTAACAAAATTGATTAGAAATACCACAATCAAATAGTTTTCTGAGTGTGTGTGTGTGAACCAAAAAAAAAAAAAAGAAAAGACATCAGAAAGAGTGAAAAAAAAATATAAACTTAAAGATTAAAGACGGAGACAAATTGACAATGATATGGTAGGTTGTCTGAATGTCTGTCTGTCTGTCTGTATTTGATATGAAAATATTACAATTTAAATAATTGAAATCCATCCATCCATCCATTTTGTCCATCCATCTGTCCATTGCATCAAGTACAAGCATTATTATGATTATGAGGTGTTACATGTTTAGGCAACAATGTTTCGAATAAAATGGGTCATTGACCACCAACCACCACCACCACCGAAAGAGAGAAATTGAATTGTTAATTTCATACTGGTGAGATGTCTGTCCGTCTTTAAGTAACTTTATAAACCATGAAATTCAATTCAATACAACAAAACACAAACAATTTTGAAATGAAATTAAATGTTTTGAAAAAAACACAAAAAATCTTATTATTTAGGAATATCTGTGTGTGTGTGTGTTTTCTTTAGAAAATAAATTCACAAAAAATTTTGCTACTCAACACCATGTTCAAGTAAAACATCAAATTGAAGAACAAAAAACAACAACACAATAAAAAAAAAAAGATTAAAAGAAAACACATTTGGTAACATGATTATGAATTGCAACAACAACAACAATAAAAAAACGCAAATCCAACAACTCTTGTCGACTTGCGGATACTTGGCGTTTAATTGCAACCTCACATACGAGTATATACGAGTATTGTAACACAAATATTCGTACAAAAACATGGTTTCATTGCAATATAATCTTGTTTTGTTGTTCTTGTTGTTGTTTTTAACAGCAAAAAAACACGAACTTCACACATTCAGATAAAAAAAAAACAACACAAACAAACCAAGCAACGGCAGATTAAAACAACAAACGAAGCGCAGAATTTGCGCTCTCATGCAATTCACTCATCATCCATCAGCAGATCAAGATCGAGAGGTGATATTCATACATGTTCGTTCGTTCGTTTGTTTGTTCGCTTAATTTTCTTATTTTTGTTGTTGTTGTTACTGTTGTATTTATTTTAGTGCTGTTTTTAATTGAGGTTTATATGGGAGAACAATATATACGAGAGGCAATTGATTAGTGTTTAAAAACTCTTTTCTATTAAAACTATTACGACGATTATAGGGTGGAGCTTCATAATAAAATCCAGTTCTTTTGAATATTTAAACCAGAGATCAGCAATGAATCGTTTTTTAGCTACTCATAAGTACTCATGAAATTTTGAGTATTAGTGACTGACTCTCTGATTCATTCGTACTCGTTACAACATTGATTTATAAGTACAGATTGCAGTAAGTGTGAGTACAACGTTGACATCAAAGTCATATTATTGGAAATATACTTGATTCATACGCCTACTCATTTAGATTCATAACTTTAGAAGAATACTTATAATACATATAAATGATTCGAGTCATTAAAAATGTACAGTCTTAGTTGTTGTTGCATTTACAACAAAAGAAAACACAGACAAGTAAGCAAAAAAGGCAGAGCAGCAAGCAGAGCAAATACAGCCTTCTAGCAAGTATTGTAGTATTCGTACTCGAATTATACTTATTTTGTAATTCGTGAACATGCTGACTCAAGGAGAGTCGAAATCAATAACATCATGCGTATTGTTAAGCATGAGTATGACGAGTACTTCCAACTTTGAGTATGAGTAGTATGATTTTAAGTATCAGAAATTATAAGTATGACTCGAATCTCCTCATTGTTTTGAATACTTATTGCTGATCTCTGATTTGGACACCACAGAAGTATTAGGGGAATTAATGTTTCTATGTATTGGCTACTAACAGAATGGGGACACTCTACAGTACAGCATTGCTTACTACAATTGTCAATCAAATCAATCACGGAACACTGAAAGGCTCAAAGATGGCTTAGACTTCCACTGATCGTTCGTAAGAATATCAAGTAGATTTTGAAAGTCTTTGCGGATCATAGTGGATTGAAGTCGGCACAGTCTAGTAGGTAGTGTAGCGGCTTATTAGACTTAAATCCGTGGTCCAGGTCTAAGCTTAAACGTTGAGAAAACGAAGGGGATGCCTCCCTGTGATCTAATGGCAGAGGAAATGAAATTGCCAGGAAAAATTCTCAAAAATCGACTTTAAATTGTAGGCCCCGCTGCTCGTGAATAAAAACAACTTTAACCCGAACTAAAGGATTCTAATGAACAAGTAAGTCACTGTAGGTTAAGAGAACATTTGCAGAGGACGGTAACCAAGTCACGGAACACATACATTGCAAGTGTGGACTTTTTTTAAATATTTAAATGAAATTGTATGGGGATAATTGGTATCTCAGTGGGGACATATTCCCAATATACCTCCTAGAGCCTCCGCTAAACCATATAAAAGTCCCAAGGCTCTGGCAGTCTGCTAGACTGGTGGTTGTCTAACACATCGATTTCTAAGACGTCTACCCAAATGTTCTCTAGACTTGATAATAAGATAGGCTGGGACAATTTTCTCCCAAGCACTTTATCTTACAATATTTTTTCCATCCTCCTGGCCCTGGTAATAATTTTTTGGATAAGGTAATGGCTATAAATAACTGTAAATAACTCAGAATCATTTTAAATGACATTAACTGACTGATCAATGTGACCACTTAAGAGGTTTAGAGAATTAAAATGAATTTATCGCCATATGATGTAAAACAAAACATATTCGATCAAGGTTAGTTACGAGCCGTAAATTTGAAATGAAAAACACAGAATTTACAAAAACACTTGCAAGAATAGAATGGAAGTGGTTAAATAGAGTGCCTTGAAACTCGTAACTAATACATCCTCAGAATTAAAACTAATTATTAATAACATAAGTACGGAACGCTACTTCTTTAGAACTAAGAAGCCAAGTTCAAAATCAATTCCACATAACAACTTTGAGGCTTTAAGGCACCAGCTAAAACGAGTAATCATTTCAAGACTCATTTTTCAACGTCAGTATGTTGTACGCCACCGAACACTTTTGTCTAGACCGCCCCCTATTTTTTTGTTGTTGTTGTTTTTTTTTGTTCAAACGTTAACAACTCAACACTCTGACTTTATTGACGTCAACCAAATTGGGTCGGCCGTTGGTACTACTCGCAAATAATTTCGCGTTTCGTTTTTCGCGTTTCATTTCATGACAAATAAGACGACGACAAGTGTTTTTTTGTGAATTTTTTTTTTGTCAACAAAAATTCACAGAGCTTTTCTCCACATCATTAAGACCATATTTATAATGAGCTGCAAACTTTATTAATTTTCATTGCAAATGTTGTTTTTTCCTTTTTTTATTTTTGCAGAAAAAACCTAAAAAAAAACGAAACTTAAATGAACCACCGCCGCTGACGTTTTAATGCTCCTGCACATGATGAACTAATGCGACATTTGCGTGTTTTCAATATTCATTTCATTATTATTAACAAAAGACTGCAATTAGTTTGGAAGACACAACAGCAATAGCAACAGCAACACCAACAACAACAGAAATAACAATAACAACAGCAACTATATAGGCAAAAGAGCAACAAAACAGCAGCAATGTGAAGGCAACAATAAATAATAAAAAACTAAACCCATAGAGAATATTAAAAAAAATATACTTATTTTGTATGCCACCATTATCATTCTCATTCCTTCATTAATTCATTCATTCCGTCATTCACTCATTTGAAATTGGTACCATCTTTTCATTTTGAAGGCTTCCAAGGCAAATGCAAGAAAACAAAACAAAAAATTGAAAAACTTTTTCTTTGTCAATAAAAATCATTAACAAAAAAAGGGGTGACCAGTACAAAGATATTGTAGTGGGAAGGTCGTATGATATTATTTGTATACGAGCAGTTTGCATTACTCAAACTAGAATTCAAAGAACTCGAAGTAAGATTTTACTTTATGAACTTAGAAGAAAGATTTTTCAAGAGGCCCTAACTGGATTAGATTAAGTAGGACATCGAACCTATTTTGTAGGAAAGAGGTCCACTGAGGCCATCATTTTGGTCCATTGTATTCAACCTAGGGATCAAACATTCCTTATTAAGAAAACAAATTTTTCAAGACGCTCTACTAAGAGCTTAAGTAAGATGGTGGACCTTCTTTAAGGGAAGGGGGCTTAATTAAACGACCATTTATTTAAATAGTCAATACTCAAGCGGGGATCAAACATTCTGCAGCTGTTTCAATCTAAATCTTTCTACCGCAGCAATCCTTTTAGTAGAGCACTCGGTCAAGGATATCAAAAAGATGTTTTCTTATGACAAAGCCAGGTATTGATACATGATCTGTAAGACAGTCCTATCCTCCTTCTCAGTAATTTGCCAGATTGCTGAACCCGAAGCCTATGAGAATCGCAATTGTGCGGAGAATAATCTTGTCACTTATCGGGGTAAACCAGAAGGATTCCATTGGAAATTTCGTGATGTTTAGATTAGAAGGCCCTCCTATTCAGAAAACTGTGTGGAACCATACATATATTATCGACCATTACATAGCGCACATACATAATTGGTCGTTACAACCCTTCAGTCACGATTACAACCTAGCTTCTCACACCACTTATGTTGTGTGCTTTAATTTTATACATGAGCGGCGGGACTTACAGTTTATAGTCGACTCCGAACGGCAAATTTTTGAGAATTTTATTTACTCTCAGAGTTTTTGCCAGAAATCTGTTAAGACGAACTTGCCGTCGTTTTGATGTCTAGCCTGGGGTTTAAACTCGGGCCTTCAGTCTAATAAGACAACACACTACTAGACCACGACGACTTCCAAGTGTCTATAATTACCTAATATGGCAGCATATCGATAGCTCAACTTGGGACAGCATTTTAACTCTCCGTCTACTCAGCTTTCTATTTTAAATGACAGTCAGAGGGGAGTCAATTGCGGCAATTGCAAATAATGGTTTGGTTGACATGCAGCAAGTCGCACTGGTGATCAAGGTAGCTGTACTCCTTCACTTCACAGGGGTAGCCAGTATGACTTCACAATGATCCGATAAGACCAGTATTGTTGTTATAAGACCATAAATTTTACATACGCTTCCTTTGCAGGTGTAATAAGTTGAGAGCTTGGCATTCAGTATGACTCTCATAGAAGTTAAAGTTGAATCCCATTAATGACCGGTAGTTTAAAAGAAGAAGACTTTTTATCCCTTAAATTTGATTTCAGGCCTGTGTTTATGATGAAACTGATTAAAATGTACGTTTTTTCTCTGATAAAATTTCTCCTTCATTGGTGAATGATATCATGGCAACTCCCACCGAAAGTTTATTAATGATTTTAATTAATTTACCAAAAATTAAACACCAAATCGAAGAGTACCCCTTATCATTAAAGTAAAAAAAATCTAAAAATTGCAACATATGTTGTCATCTACGTTATAATCATCACATCTTCAAATCAGCAATAACAAGAGCAATAAGCACATCAGAACAGAATTCAGAAATTAAACGATTTTTTGCTCATTTGGGCTTTAATCTCATCAACTGAAAGTGTCAAGATTTTAAAACGAATGAATGAGTGACTGAATACGACTTATTTTTGCAATTTTTTTTATTTGTTGTTTAAATAAATACGTAAAGTAAACATAAAATGATACGAAATTGTTTTTATTCTTTCAGTTCAGTGTTTGTCATTAAAAATTTGACTTGTTAACACATTGTAAGTCTGACAAAACAAAAATAATCGTATTCACTGAGCTGGAAGTTTAAAAAAAAAGTGAAACGGCGACGAAAAAAAAAACGCCTTTAAATGAGCAACACAAGTGAATTAAGAGAGGAAAAAAAACGTGAATAACTGAAATATCCTTTAGGGATCACAACACCATACACCATATAATCTACACAACCAATCCCAGTTGCAACATCAATCACGGCATTGCTGCTGTAACATGACACAAAATACTGGCAGTGGCAGTAGCAGGCAGTTACATTCGCACGCAGGCCCAATTTTGTAAAGCCAGTGAACAGTGAAAATAAAAACTGATTTGCATAAAAGTGTCACAACAACACAACAACAATGCTTAAAAAATAATAATAAAAAACTACAACAACAACCAGAGTAAGAGATATATGTAGTCCCTAAGGATGAACAATTTGAGTGACAGCAAATAATGTCAAACGTTTACATTTTATTTGCGCGTAAACTATTCACGCCAAAAGTGGAAACAACTCAACAACAACAATGCTGTTTAGAATTTTGCATTTTAACACCAGCATTTGCTTGTAATTCTCATATGCTACAGAAGGCTACAGGGACTTTGATTAACAATCTCAAATCATTTTCCTTTCAAGTGCTTTTAAACAAAAGATTTAAATTCAAAAACCCAGAAAATTTTTGGCCTAAATCATCTATCCTCGCTACCATCTATGTTTGCTACCATTTTAAGCTAATTTATGTTGCAAAATACTAACTTTTAAAGGGCCATTTACTATTTTATATTCCGCCGCTTCTCTTGGTTTTCCGAAAAGGGTTTGAATGTCAAATATTTAGGGGTGTTAAGAGTAGAAGAGAACAAACATTACAAGACGAAAAATATCCGCGTGTTCGTGAAAGCATAAGATGAGGTTGCAGTAGCTGAAAGGGGATGAGATAACAAAGGAAATCTGATTATCGGCTTCAATGATTTTGTGACTTTTTGGCTTTATTACAACGCTAATGAAACCAAAGATAGAAAGGAAAACAACATTCAAACAAATTTACAACCGGAAAATAAACAAAAAAAAAAATTTTTTTAAATGAAAATATTTTACAATACGATGCCACTAAATAGATACACAAGCAATTTTCACTGTGAATGGAATAATCGGTGGAATAATATTATTCCCGTAAAGCCGTGAAACAAACTGCCTTCACAAATAATGTGTGTGAAGATAAATTCGAATTTGAGAATCCAAGATGCAATCCATAAATTTTAGCAGCGCCACATTTGGCATTATGTTTCGCTTTACAGTTTTCAGTCACTCCTGTGTGAAGACGCGGTGTATTTGCAGAGAGTAATCGTGGTTTGAAGTTCTCCGTTACAAAGATCTGTCGAATAATTGTCTAGTAATTGTTATTGTTTATGCAAAGGGTGTAAATAGGAAAAAAAGGCAATTGTTGTTGTACACATCAAATTGTGAACAGTGGCACACAGAATTATTCGAATAATAAAGAATTTTAATTAAAACTAGGCATAAATATTTTTTTATTTCATTTTTAATCTACGAGCTGATATTTTATATGTTAAAGGTGTAACCATGCATCAATTTAATTAGGCTTACAACCTAGCTTCTCCCATCACCCATGTTAAGTGTGTTAATTTTGTCCATGAGTGGCGACACCTACAGCTTAAAGTTGATAACCTACGACAGATTTCTGAGAAGCTTCTTATGGCAATTATATTTTTATTACAGGAGGCTGCTGGAAGAAAGACACCGAAAGAAATATTTTAGTTAGCTGAGGTTTAAACACCAGACTTTCGTCTAATAAGCCAATAGACTACCTTGGCTGCCGCCGTAGTCTAGTAGGTAGTGTGTGTTAGTTTATTAGACGTAGTTAGACGGGTTCGTATCTCTCAGCTGATTTCTGGCAAAAACTCTGAGTGTAGAATAAAATTGCCATGAAAAGTTTCTCAAAAATCTGTCGTTCAGAGTCGACTTTAAACTGTAGGTCTCGCCACTTATATGTATAAAATTAAACCACACAACATAAGTAGTGTGAGAAGCTAGGTCGAAATCCTGACTGAAGGATTGTAATGACCAATTATGTACTACCTTGGCTTCTCTGATTATATTTCCCTAATAAAACTCCACGGAGTGTTTAATTTTGTCCAATACTAATGCAAACTTTATAAAATACCTACACATTTACACAAAAGAAAATTTCTCATTTACAGTTCCATTCGCTGATGTCGTTGTTTTTTGGTGTCCTTTATTTTATTAACAATGCCACCCCCCCACACTATCAACACGCTCTTCTCACCCCGGGGTTTTTCATTGGTTAGGGTTAAAATGTGCGAAATATCACAACTTGGCACTAAAATCACAACAAACAGCAGTTAAATGGAGATTAGCAGTCATCCGGTTATCCAACCAAACAGCCAGTCAGCCAGTCAGCCAGCCAGCCAGCCAACGATATATAACGATACAAGGTGGCCTCACTACCATTGCCACCCCTTTTTTTGTCGTTGTCAAATGTCAGCAACTGAAGCATTAAGAAAATAAGCAGGCAATTTATAAAATTGTAACGCCAAATAAATAAAAATCTTTTCGTTGTTGTAAGCTCTTCTTTTTTCTTCTATTTTTTTTATGGTTTTTGTTCTTTTTTTAGTTTTTAAGGCAACACTTCATCTATTATTTTTCCTCGTACATATTTTTTTTGTTTATTTTAATATTCGGCGTGAAATTGAGATTTTAATAAATTTGATTGCGTGAGTCTTCCAATAGAGACACATTTTGTGTGTTGGCCCTCACGCTCCAACACTATGTTTCTACGACAACATATGATTGAGAGGGTATCGCATGTTTTGTAAGCTTCTTTAATTCTTAGTTTTTTCTGCTTTCAACGATGTTAGATTAGATGAAATAGTCGTAAAGTCATTTGCCATTAGAAGTAATAAGTAATGGAATGAAAAAGCCAACCAAAAAAAAAAGAGATTAAAACAGGAACCAAAAACGAACAAAAAGATCTCATTTTAAAATCCAACACTTTTTTCCACCTCATCGTACGAAATTAAATGCTAAAGTGTGGTATTCTTGTGCCTTAATCTGAAGAAAGAGAGGGTTTTTGTTGAAAGAGGTTTTTTTTTTGGTGAATTGATGTTTTTTCGTTTCACCAAATTGGATTAACGAACATGCGATCAAAATTGTAACGAAATTAAAGAGCAATTAATTTGAAAAGTTTTTTAAAAAACTTTTTGTTTCGTTCATTTAAGCTTAAAATAATTTGTTATTAGAATTGAAAGTACACTGAAAGAAATTTAGGACAGCAGTCCAGGTAATTTTCACATAAGACCTTTTACAATGACTCAGTAGGTGTGCTCTCTTCATGATACGATAGACTTTCTTGGGGCTAATTTGGCGACAGAGGAGATAGTACACCTTGCCAGTCGTTTGGGGTAGGTAAATAAAGTGGCGGACCCTTTAACACATTGACTGTCGCGTCGTACATTTACGTACGACAGTGATTGTTTTGACTTTGAGCCTGTATTTCATATATATAAGACGCAGAGTGAAATTTTAAGTGATTTTTAAATAAAGAACCCTTTAATGAACATTTTTGCAAAAGCATTCATGGGTCTACGATGATTTTTTGAGGTTTTATAAAGTGAAAAATATATGAAATGTATTGTATGTAAAAAAATGTGTGGCCTCCTGGAAAGGTTTTCGTCAAAACCGCTTGGCATTCAATGTGTTATAGGAAGAGGTACCACTTAGGTCAGCATTTAGGACCATAGTGACATCTTAATCAATACCACCTAATGATTAAAAACATTCCCTAGAGAAAACTAATCCAAGTTCAAAATTAATCTCGCTATTGCAGGAATTTTTATAAATGAAAGCTTAGTCGGAAATGTCAGAAAATGAAATTTTAAAAATTGCTGTCTCTTCACGACAAAATCAGGGCACACATTGGGTCTGTTCCACCTCTGACTCACAGTTATTGCAGAAGAATCTATATTGTACAATAGATGTCTCTGCGATGTAAGGACAAAAGTCTTTTTATCCATAAGTGTTCCGAAAAGTCAAACAACATTTCACATACCCTCCTACTGCCTACGATATTAAGGTTCCTTGGAATAAGTTTGTATATCCAAGTGAGAAGTTACATAAGTCGTAATCATCACTGAAGGGTTGTAATGGCCAAATTATGTATCCAAATTTAGCTTAGAAGACGCCGTGGTCTAGTAGTTAATATGTTGGCTTATTACACGCAAGGCTTCGGTTCAAACCATAGGACCGGTATCTCTAATGAAACGCAATATAAAAAAATATATTGCGCCACTAATGACCGAATTTACCTAGGAATGCCTATGCAATATCTGCGCCCCATAACATGCCGGAGATTACAAGCTCCGTACCGGTTCCCGACAGCTCATCAGCAATGCAATTGTAGATGATATCCCTATCTCCAGGAGTTTATTATCGAATAATTCGAAATTTTCTTGAGAAATTCCCTACTTTTGTTAAGGACTTAACCACATCCCGGCTGTCCAAGTAAATTAAGAGATTTGAGGGTAAAATTCTGCTACCCAACAGACATTGCGTTGCCTTCAGACGGCTTTTAAGAAATTTTAGTATTAGAAGCCTTAATAAATATACCACAGACCACCTTGTCACTCTCCTTAGAGTTCTATTGGAGACTCACTGAGGAACATTTACGGATACTCGGATCGACTTCATTATTTATGTGCTGAATAATAGCCCAATGAATTCGCCGTTGTCTAGCAGATAGTGTGTTGGCTTATTAGACGGAAAGCGCGGGTTCGTATCCCAGGTCAGACATCAAATAGAAAATAGGAAAATATTTCTTCGGCGACTTACTCTCAGCAGATTTCCGGCAAAAACTCAGAGAGTAAATAAAATTGCCATGAAAAGCTTCTCAAAGACCTGTCGTATGGAGTCGACTTTAAACTGTAGGTCCCGCCACTCATGTATAAAATTAACCCACACAGCATGAGTGGTGTGAGAAGCTAGGCCGTAATCCTGACCTAAGGGTTGTTATGGTCAATTATGTATGTATAATCACCGGATCTAACCGAATATGGATAGTTTTTAGCTCACCAAGGGTATTCTTCAAAGGGGAACCTGTCCCCTTCTTTAGCACTTGGTTGCGAATGTAAAATTCTACTCAACCAACAATTAAATCTGGATGATCATCCAAAATTCTATTGGGATACTAGCGCAACAGGCATTCTACGCTAATTTTTCTAAGAAAATTTTCTTTTGCGATGATGCTCAATCCTCACCCCGTAAGCTATAATGTTACATATGGTTCTCGGAAAACGTAGAATTTTGGAAATGCCATTGCCACGTAAAATATTAGAAATAATTAACCACAGAAGCAGTTTGCTTTCGGACAAAAGGTCGCCATTTGGATAACTTTATCTAGTCTTTTTTACAAATTATATTATTTTCATTAAGGAAATCTCTTAGCTGTTCCCAGTTAAAACCAGTGCCTTACTAAACCTAATGGCGCTTTACCCCCCATTAAATAGATTGTCTTTACATCAAAGCAAAAAACCAATTAACCATCGGAATATGACAGAAAGTGTAACTGAATCCCAGCATTGTGTCACCAATATGACGTTTAAATTTCTTTAATTTTCTTATGACAAAATAAAAATGTTGCAAATGATTTAAATGGAAATAAATAAAGAAAAAAGGAACGCGCCGACTAAGCTATTATCCACCCCATTTATACGATTACGATTTAAAGCAAAACTGTCATCTGTCAATGTGACAGTTTAACTATAAAAATTAGCGCTTCAAAATGAATTATTAGCCTCCAAGTATTAATTTAGATTTTGCCTATGATTTGAAGAAAGAAGAAAAAAAAACCAAGGAAAAAATACAGAATTTAACGGAATGACTTTAACGCTAATAGTTCGATTAATGAGACCATTAAAGATGTAAGAGTTAAGGAAAAAAAGAAAAAATAAGATGCCATTGGCACTCTCTGTATGTGTGCTACTGGTGTTTAGTGTTAAAATCGCTTAACGCTGCCGCTGCTGCTGTTTCACTATTAATTTTAGTGACACCATCACTATCACTCACTATCGCTGTCATATCTGACTTTTTTCCTTCACTTCACTTCATTATAGGTTTTCTGATTTCGCCCCTGTGCTCTGTTGAGTTACACATGTCTAGTGTTTCTTCCGCTTGCAATTCATCATTTTCACAAGCGTTGGATAATAGAAACTCAAAAGAACAAAAAATAAAGAAGATTTCCCCTACACTAGGCTATAATGATATGGAGTTGTGATTTACAATGAATCTGTTCACTTTGAGTTTCTTTAAGAAGTGAACACTTCAACAGAATTACTCTTTATGGGCGATAATTTTGCTCAAAGGTTCAAGACTTAAAGCAAAGGACCCTAGCATCCCCACTACAATGCGAACAGACCTGATAGACTAATGGAAAGAAAGAAAATCGTTAGTTTATCATTTTCATATCACCGTAGTCCAGTACGTAGTAGGGATGCCAAACGGGATCGATTTTTAAAAATCCCGGGATTCGGGATTTTGTAAATCCCGATCCCGAAATCCCGGGATATTTCGGGATAATTCGGGATCCTAAAATCCCGAAAAATCAAGGGAAAAATCGCGATTTTCTCTTAATAATAAAAATATTTTGTAAACAAAATCGTTTGTATTCCAATTATGTATATGCAAATGCATTAATTTTAAGAAAATTATATGGATTCTAACGAAAAGATTAAAGCATCCAACATGTGATCTGATAGGCTTGAACAAATTTTGTTGTCAACATACCCTGCCTGAAAAACTCTTCTCGCAATCCACATTTGTTGGTAAAATAAATATTCACCACCACCACCTCCTGATGTAAATAAATCCATTTCTTTGGACAGTTGAGTATCTAAATCAGTTACCCTATTAATTCGTTTTATAGGGCTTTTAGCATTCTTCGATGCCATCAAATAACTTTTTATCAATGGAAGCAGGGTTTTCCTCATCTGAGATGCTATTATCGAAGTCGAGTGATATAGAATTTTTTTTCAGGACCTTTTGTAGGGCCTAAATACATATGAATTAACAATCCCGAAAATCCCGAAAAATCCCGGGACAAGTTTTTAAAAATCCCGGGATTCGGGATTTTGTGAATCCCGAAAATCCCGGGATTTCAGGTTTCGGGATTTCCCGATTGGCATCCCTAGTACGTAGTGTGTTAGCTTATTAGACGTAAATCCACGGTTCAAACACCAGGTCGGACATCTCCAACAAAAAACATGAAAAATATTTCTTTGGCTTCTACGTTTCAGTAGACTTCTGGCAAAACCTCTGAGAGTAAAATAAAATTGCCCTGAAAAGTTTTTCAAAAGTCGGTCGTTCAGAGTTGGCCTTTAACTGTTTAAATTAACACACACAACATAAGTGGCGTAAGGAACTAGGTTTTAATCCTGACTAAAGGGTTGTAATGACCAATTATGTATGTATTTATGTATATACAAGAGATATTATTGAAGGCAGTATTCGAAGGCGTTCATCACCTCCTTCGAGTGCCTTCATCACTAATGATCCAACGATATAAAAGGCAAGACAAAGCGAGCAACTAGAATTCGAATTAAGTTAATCGTGTGTGACGACGTCACACAATCAGTTGTGTGTGAAGACACGAAATCGAATTATAATTCAGTCAGTCTTGCGTGCAGACAAGTTGCGTGTGAAGACAACAGTTGTTAGTGTTGTGCAAGCAGAAATGTTGTGCTTACAAAAAGGTTGTAGGCAGAGAAATATAACAAACAAGCACATATTGTGAGAGTTATCGTTGTAAACGTGCTAAAGTTCGAACAGTGGCACAAAAGTAGTGCGGCGGACAATAAAGAATTGATTTAAAATTTAAACAAACATTTCATTTTAATTTTATTTGGAATCTATGAACTCATATTTTTAACGTTTTTAAAAATGAAAAAACGTAAAAATATAATGAATTCTGTCTGGATTGTGGGGATTCTTAATTTAACTTCATAATAACTAAGGGTGTTAAATAATTCGCCTAGTCTTAAAGTGGCTTGACTATACGGTGAATATTTTATTTTAAGATTTATTTAGACTGCAAATAATCGTTTTATTTTTAGTTTTCTTGCCTTAAGCATTTAAAAATATTTATGTATTCCAGATTCTGTACGGAATGACGTATTTTTTTTTTTGCTTTCGCCTGTTGGAAATAGTACTTCATGTCACTGCCGCTTGTCTTTATTATTTTAATAGTGTTACGGCTCTGATAATTATTGCTGCTTTGAGTGATGGTTGGCAACTACTTCATTGCCAAGTTTGCTACACACAAACAAATAATGGGGCATGAAGTAATATAAGAGCAAAGAAGAATCACTGCATTATGGAAGCATATTAATTACGTGTATTGGCATAAAAATTATTCTCATTGACTGTTACGATAGGGTTTGTTTAGCAATTATAGGCTCCATTAAAAATTTTCATCATGATGAAGAACGATTCGTTTGCGTTCATTGATTTGTAAGAATCGTATGTGTAGCCTATACTGCTTCATTAGGATTCTGCTTCTTTAGAAGGACTGTGTATAAAACATTTTCAGTGAAATATGCCACTAATTTTTTAAATCAAATCAAAATTTTGAAATCAAAAATTTTTTTTTTGAAAACAGGGCTTGTCCCTCCTGTATTGATTGCATTTTTGTTTTTGTAACAAAAAAATGAAAAAAAAGAAGAGAAACGAAATATTTTTTAAAGATTCAAAATCAATTTAATAAAAATTTTAAGCTTATAAGGAAACGTTTTTTTATATTCTCATTCAAAAGAAAAAATAAGAAAAGAAAAACAAAACGTACGTTAAAGGATCATTATTAAAAAACACCACAAGACGTCGTTAAGTCTGTAAAGGAGCTACAGAAACAGAAATAAAATTAAGAGGAGCCATGAAAAATACCAAAATATTGATGCAACAAACGGGTCCAATGAATGCAATCTAATAAGGGATAACAATAACAGCCAACAATATCACCTTTTGAAATACGTATAACAACAAGCCTTGTATTGATATTGATGATGTTGTAGTTGGTATTGTTGTTTGTTTGTATTTCTCAGATTACTTTTTTGTTTTTTTTGATGGCATTGGAGAAGAGTTCCAGCCAATACCACAGATTATGATAAAATATTGTTAAACATTAATACCCTGTCAACACATACATTTGTTTTGGCATGGATTGCAAAAAAAAGACTTCAGATTTCGCATTTCGTTTGAATAATAAAAATTTAAAAAAAAAAATAGTATTTCGCTAAGGTCAGAAACGATTTTACAAATGCCTTACATTGTATCTAAGCTAAGTTTGCAGTTTATATAAAGGCTTTCAGTTAAACTTTCCTAAAGAAAAAAATTCAATTTTCCTTCATTATTGATAAGGTAGGGTGTCAAAAATATCTGCCAGCCATTCGTTTACCATTCAGAGACGACCCTTATCCGCATTCTCTTGTTATTGTTTATGGCTAAAATTGAAGGTGTATTATGGCTGAATTTTATTCATTAATTTGTTTTCATTTTCTGCTGTTTTTTTTCACTTTTTGTTTTTGTTAATGATCGACCATAATTTAACAACACAAATCGTTTGACATTTTTATACCCCTGCGTTGCGTTTCCTTTTTTGTTTTTTAAGCCTCGAAAACTGTTTTTTTTTTGCCAATAAAAATCATGTCGAACGATTAACTTACTTAAAAAACTTAAAACTTAAATTAAAAGAAGAAATACAATAAAGAATACGATTTTTAAGGTATTTTTGCACGCACGTTTGTTTGTATGTTGTTTTTGGCATTAGTAAGTGGTAAAGTGTTGATGGACTTTACAACTTCTATAGAAATTTTGAATCGGTTTATTGATCATTTTGTTTATATAAGAGCCTTTAACCCCTAATAGGATAAAATATTGAGATAAAGTTAAATATTGTTACGTTTTTGCCATTTTGAAAACGTTTAAAATATGAGTTCATAGATTGCAAATAAAATAAAAGTAAAATGTTTGTTTAATTTTAAATCAATTCTTTATTGTCCGCCGCACTACTTTTGTGCCACTGTTCGAGCTTAGACCACGTTTAAAACGATTAAAATATGTGCTTGTTCGTTATATTTCTCTGCCTTCAACCCTTTTGTAAGCACAACACTTCTGCATGCGCAACACTAACAACTGTTGTCTTCACACACAACTTGTCTGCACACAAGATTGACCGAATTATAATAATTGAAATAAAGTTAAATATTCTTACGTTTTTTCATATTTAAAAACGTTGAAAATATAAATTCGTAGATTGCAAACAAAATAAAAATAAATATTGGTTTGATTTGAAATCAATTCTTTATTGTCCGCACTACTTTTGTGCCACTGTTCGAACTTACACAACGTATACAACAATAACTTCCACAACATGTGCTTGTTCGTTATATTTCTCTGCTTACAACCTTTTCATAAGCAGCAATACACTCGTTTGTTATTCTTCTTTGCTTACAACCTTCTTGTAAGCACAACATTTTTGCTCGGATAACATTAACAACTGTTGTCTTCATACGCAACTTGTCTGCACGCAAGATTGACTGAATTATAATTCGATTTTGTGTTTTCACAGACATTTGATTGAGTTCTTACTGCAACTAACGTGACGTCGTTTCAAACGACTAACTTAATTCGAACTCCATTATATCGTTGCCTTGCCTTTTATATCGCGGATCATTAGTGTGAAGAATGTTCTCGAAGGAGGATGACAGCCTTCGGGAACAATCCAAAAATGTAAACAACTTGTCTTCACTATTGTTGTTTGTGTATCTTATATGCATTTTGTTTTTGCTTGTTTAATTCTTGGTTCGTTGCACTTTGTTGTTGGTTGTTTACATCTTTTATCTCTTAAATTTTTTTATGCTGATGTGGCTGCTATAATTTTGTTTATTATTGGATCATGTAAAGATCATTTGTTTCTGTTGCTATATTTTTCTGATTATTCATTGATCACGTGCACAAGTCCATTGTTTTTGTTTTTGGAGCTTTAGTTTATTTTTTTTATACATGATCAAGTCCATTGTGCTTGTACAATAGATCAATTCGATTTCCGGGTACTGTGCTTGTCGTGATTGACAGGTACACGTCCTCTAACCCATTGTGTGTTTTATTTTTCGTAACAATATTTATTCGAAAAAGTGTTTAACCTGCTCTGTTGTACACAGCTTTACAAGAGAATCTTAACGAATATCAGCTGAATTTGTTTTCTTCAAAACCCTTTCTTTTTTCCATTGGCCCGTTTAAGGGTTAATTTTTAAAATATTTTTTAATGTTATGCAAACGAGGGCCTTTACTTTGTTTATCATTTTTTTCTCCTCTTCTTTTTTTTTATAAAATCCCTGCTGCAAACAGTTTTATTTGTTCTCGAACGTTAAAAAAAAAATCATTTAAACAGACACGTTCCGCTGTATTTTTGTATTTGGCTTCGCTGTACTCTACTCTACTCGCATGAAATAAAAATTCTGAGTGTCTGATTATGGCTCTTATGACAGGCTCAGCAGGTGGTTATGGGGTTATTGATATTTTTGCTGGCATTTTGCAGTTGTTCGTTCATTTATTCATAAATTTATCTCCACAAAAGTCTCTTCTCATACTGATTGTTATGTGCCAATAAACATGTGTAGATTTAATTATTCGAATATTGAAAAATATTATTAGCAAAGGGACCCCTTTGTCGAGTGAAATCTTTATAATCGTCTGATAGCTGCGACTAAATGTGAAACAATTTAAGCTAAGAATACAACACAAAGGTAAATAAGTTGTTGAAAATTAAATTTAAAATATTTACGGGTATTATTATTGGGGATAGGACACTACAAAATATCCGTTTGATATGCGACCTGTTTAGCAGATCTCCGGATTTTCTAATGAACGATAGCAATATCGAATGTTTAGTGATAGAAAAAACCCTTTTCGAGACCCTACATTTCCCTATAAGCTTCACATTCGTTTAATATACATATGTTCCACTGTTACCAGTGTATACAGACATAATTCGCTAACGTCCGCGATAAATACACCCGGTAACAAATCCGATAAAAGTTACAATTCCTTCTACATGACAATAGTCCCTCTTGAGTATTTAGATGCTTCTAGCATCCGTCAATTTCATAATCTTCGATAAGATTACGACTAATAATAATACGCGGAATACACAGTAATGCTTCCGTCGTATCTACAGTGCCAGGAAACTCTTCCAAGCCAAAGCATTTAAAGCTTCGTTACTCAGTACACGCCGGTGTACAGGCAAAAATCCGTTGAAATATTACAGAGGACACCGGAACATCGACCAAATGAAGGTATTTGTTACATTCTTTACCGATAATTTTAATGAATAACTTGAGGATGTTCCCTTAGAACGTGGAGACAGTCTATCAGCTAATAATCATTGCATGATAAGCACAAGTAATGTGCGGTCTAGTCAACCACAATTTCGCTCAAGAGGGAGACAAACATTTGCAGATCTGTGGATCTGCGAGTGAGGTTGGGTTAGGTCGGAGTGATAGCTCTGATATCAAAAGCTCACTTGAGCATGCATAGCGGGCACTTGTGAAGCTAAAGTTGAGTGCAGTCCTTCTATTGATCAAGTTCTATCAAATCAAGGAAAGAAGAAGAATATGGCCAGCGCTAGAGTTACACATCAAAAGCACGGTGCGGATGAGGACAATGATTTTATCTGATGCACCAAACATCTGCGTTTAACTTACTAAAAGCCATTAAACTCACTCAAGTTATTGTATGGTATGGATGTTTATACGATTGACGATTCTTCTGCGAACGGTAAGGACTACGGTGATTTTGCCATATCCATAACTGAACATGTAGGGACTGTGCTCAGTATGGAAAAACGGCACATACTGGATCCTGGAAGACTGTATAAGCTGTACACTTACGAATTTGAGCATACCTTCAGTCATGATTACAAACTAGATTTTATAAATCAGTGGCGGGATCAACAGTTTAAAGTTGACTACGAACGACAGTTTTTTTGAGAAACTTTTCATGGCAACAGAAATTTGTTGTCTGCTTCGAATGCCGCCAAAGAAATATTTTTTTATTTTTCGTTTGCTGGAGATGTCTGACCATGATCTTACATCTAACAAGCCGGCATATTGTGACTATGTATATATAAAATACAAGTCCTTAATTTTTAAAATTCCCTGACCACGTCTACGGCTTTTAGCTCAGACAGCAAAGACAAAAACCCCCGATTAAATGATCTTTCCATTGAGGCGTGGTTTTTCATAAAACTCAAAGGTTATGCTAAAATACCAATTCTTCAGCCAGGATTACAAACTAGCTTCTCACACCAATTTATGTTGTGTGTGTTAATTTTATACGGCGGGAGCTACAGAACCTTCACATAGAAATTTTATTTGTTCTCCGAAATCTACTGAGAGGCAATCGCTGGAGAATATTTCGCTTTGCTAATAGGCCAAAGTCGAAGTCGCCGTAGTCTAGTGGGTAGTGTGTTGGCTTATTAGACAAAAGACCCGGGTTCGAATCTCAGCAGATTTCTGGCAAAGACTCTGAGAGTAAAAATTGCCATGAAAAGCTTCTCAAAAATCTGTCGTTCGGAGTCGACTTTAAAACTGTAGGTCCCGCCACTCATGTATAAAGTTAACGCACACAACATAAGTGGTGTGAGAAGCTAGGTCGTAATGCTGACTGAAGGGTTGTAATGGCCAATTATGTATGTAATAGGCCAACACATTACTTGCTAGTCTACGGCGGCTAGAAAACTGTGTTGGGGTCTTCTAATCTTTCGTTTTGATTATATGCACCTGCTATCTATGTCGCTCTAGACTTAATTTTTTAAGGTTTCTTGAAATTAAGAACGAGTCTTTGGTTCTTGAAGTTCTCAAAGAGAATATCTGTCAGGTACGAAGAAACCTAACGCCATAAGTTCTAATAAAGTGTTAAAAAATGCAAGAAATTAAGCCCATATGGTTATTATCTCAAGGCCGATACTATTTCTTCCATTTAATAAAAACAAATTCAATCTTTGTGCAGGATATCGATAGTGCGTTGCCAAGGAAATAAATTTTTCAAGAAATAAATCTTTTCGTTCAAGTGCTTCGTATCAATAACAGGTCAATCCTGAGCATGTAGACTATTTAACATGGAACAGATATTTTAGATCTCTTGGCAGAAATCTTGTCGCACAAGCATTGTGTCATAAACGATGTGCGAATATTATCTAACGATGTCCATCAAATAAAAAAATTCAAAATATTCCTGCATTACATAACACCAGCTACACCACAATTAAGAGCCTCTTCATTTTTTTTTTTCGTAGCCTCAGGTAATCAAAATAAAATTTATTCAAGTGCGATTACAGACAACACTTTTGGCCTTAATTGTCCAAAGACTTCACTTGTGTATTACAAACACAGTCATGTGTCTGTCTGTCTATCTGTCTGTCTGTCTGTCTGTCTTTAACACCAAAAAGTATCAATTATTTTAACACCTTCTCCATTTATCTTGAAAGCATTTAAGCCAGAGTCATAGCCATTCTGATAGCCATAGCCTTAGCCATAGTATATGAAGCCTTTCTCTCTAAGCTTGCTGGTCGTAATAACTTTTTTTTGTTTTCTTTATTAGAAAATTATTATAAATACTGGTGTTGTTGTTGTTGTTGTAACTGTTGTTGTGATTGTTATGTTATTTAACGCCTGCTTATAATTTGCGATCATTTTCAAGACGTAGTAAAGCCAAGTGTCATAAGCCCACTCACAAATGCCACACCCTATTCTGTTGTTTCTTTCCTCCTTTTTTTTCGATTTTTTTTTTCGTTTTGTTGTTGTGCATGATGTACTCATACATGTTTTTGACACTGACTGACTGACGATGATCATGTTGATTGAGACAACGATCGTTGATGACGATGAAAATATCAAAATAACAACAACAACAACCAAAAAAACGATGTTCAGGAATATGGACATGTGAACATGATTTCAGTCACTTATTCATTCATTCATTCTTTCATTCAAACAGCCAATTTGAATGGACTTTTGGTAAAGAGTAGAATGACGGCATGACGGCATGACTGACTGACTGACTGACATTCTGGGGTTGGCCGTTAGTTACAACAAAAACAGAAAAAGAGAGAAAAAAAATTCTTCAAAACTTTCAAAACTTCAAACTGCATAACCACTCAATTCATTAGCTGTCTGAGCAATTTTATGCATGTGCAACAACAGCAGCAACAGCAATTTTTGATGCACTTATGCAACATTTTATTATATTTTTACTTGTTGTTGTTGTTGTGAACAAACAAGTGCAACATATGGAACATGAAACCCATTCGGTCTGATAATAATTTCTTTCTCGCTCTCGATCCCTTTATGAATGTTGACATCATAGCAAA
Source organism: Sarcophaga peregrina (assembly GCA_014635995.1). Classification (NCBI taxonomy): domain Eukaryota; kingdom Metazoa; phylum Arthropoda; class Insecta; order Diptera; family Sarcophagidae; genus Sarcophaga; species Sarcophaga peregrina. The sequence continues at coordinate 7,507,955 of CM025791.1, forward strand.
ATTGTATCGTTTTCAGAATGTAAACGAACGAACGAACGAATGAAATCAACATGCCAGAGATTACCAACTGTCAGTTGAATGTCATGCCTGAGGAACATGCGTCATCTGAAGTGTTGAACTAATTTAACAGCTGTTGAAAAAAAGAATGCAAAATATAACAACAAAACAACAACAAAAAACAACAATTGCAACAACAACAATATAAATAAAACAAAAAACTCAACTATTTGCCAGTTATCTAAAGGAATGAATTCTTTGTGAATGAAAATTTTTGAAATAAAATGTTGTCGGCCATAATGATTTAATCAGAAAACGATTTTCGTAAGCAATTCTTATGGCTACAACAGTTTTCATAAAGATCTGGTATAAGGGTTCATTCCAATATGTTTTAGATTATTGAGGAGCTCTATCAGGTCGTTCTAGTGGCAACTCAATCTTAGTTAACCGATATGCAGTCTTTGCGCTGAGCAAATTCTTTCTCTTCACTTATTTTGATGGCATAGAAACTGCGTCCACCCGTGGCATAACAATAGGCTATTATGAGGGCACAAATGAACTTTTTGATATCAGAGCTACCACTACGACCTAACCCACCCGATGAAAGCAGGAATTAAAGCTCCGCTGTAATGTATTTACTATTCCCTTAATCTGGTCTGCTGTAGACTGATGCTATTAACCCAAACCCTTGAATAAGCCTTAAGCTAGATATCTCGTTCAAAACAAAGTACAGTGAACTCTCGATAATGTGAATTAATTAATGTCGGGGTAGTTCATATTTCGAATTGTTCACATTTTGCGTTTGGATTTTTTTTTTGATCTTTACTAAGTTATTCATTTTAAAAAATCATTTCTATTAGGAATGAAAACGGAAAGTATTACAAAAACCATATCTTGTAATTTATTAGACATTAGAAACTCCCTGAGGCACAATGTCTGTAGAAGATTCTGTTGCAGGATTTTCTCAAGGCAACTTCCGATGCCACTTTCTTTTAAAATCTGCTAAAAGGAACATTATTTCGAGATATCATATCATAACATTAGATAAAGTTCTTTAAAAACTCGGGTCCAGAATGCCTCTAGCCAACTCCTTCTTTTGAAAATTTTGGTGATATGAGGATTGCCAAAAAAATGCCTTTACAAATTAGAAAATCACCAAAAATTAAAAAAAAAAATTGTTTACTATTTAGAACCATTAAACTTTATTCACTATTAAAGCGCTCATATAAAAAATTGGTGTTCAGATTAGTAGATAGTTCATTATATAGGATGTTCACATTACCGCGAGTTCACTGTATGAAAGAAAATAATTTCTTCGTAGACTTTCTCCCATCAATCTTCTACAAAAACTTTAAAAGCAAATAAAAAGCCGATTTTAAGCTGTTCCGCCACTCATGGATGAAATTAACAAGCACTTCATACGTGGTATGAGAGCTAATTCGTAATCCTGATATATGAAATGTAATGGCCATCTAAGTAAGTAAGTAAAGCACTTGATTTCTATAAAAAAGTACTTCAAATATTTTATACAAAACGGATTTAAAATTTTCTAGCCGGCCTATGAATGCATTCTTTAAATTATCTGCTGAACAGGGCTACTTATTGCAAGCAAACCAGAGACTTGAAGAAAAAAAAAACTCAAACTGATCTACATAATAAATACAATTAATATGTATGAAGACAAACAACAACGACAACAACAACAACATCCACATCATATAATAGAAAATATCAAGAAAAATATTGCAAATGCAATTAAAATATTTCAAACAGAAGCCAACAACAAAATCAGCACCACAACAATATTTTTTCTGCCCTACCCTGCCCTGCTCTTGTATATCATACACCACCTTCTTCGTGGCATGTAACGCTTGATTATGAGTGGAAATTTCATGTCTTCAGAAGAGAACAGAAAAAAATTGTTTCTTTCAAGGAGATGCAATCGTTAAGAAATCTATAGACAGACTTATGATATTCTGAAGGAAAGAAAAACGAAACAACAAGAACAAGAACAACAATGAAATATTTAAGTGGCAACAACAATAACAACAACAAAATAAACTAAATGATAATGCATGATATTGTAGAGTGCATAGAGGAATATTAATAATTTCTCTTAGTGGTGCATCATAATTAGTTGCACATTAAAAACGTAATTATCGGCTTGTGATCTGATCACAACAACAATATCTCTAGTTGACAGAAGATAATGAAAATGCAATGAAAAGAAAATCTGATGGAAAATACAAAAAAAAAAAAAAAAAAATGTGGTAAAAGACAAGACATGAACACTATGATTTCATTCGCTATGATTAGAATTGGAGTTGTATGATTACATCTGCTAACACTTCTGAGGTACCCTACACTTGGCTCATATTCACATTTTTACGTTTTTATCTTTTTAAAAACGTTTAAAATATAAGCTCGTAGATTGCAAATAAAATAAAAATAAATTCGTGGTTAGTTTCAATTAAGATTCTTTATTGATTGCATAATATTGCATGCCACTGTTCACAACTTGATGTATACAACAACAATTGCTTTTCTTTGTTATTCCTCCTGTTTACATCCTTTGCATAAACAATAACAATTACTAGACAATTATTTTAAACTTCCTAAAGGAGACCTTCAAACCATGATTACTCTCTTCAAACGCACTGCGTCTGTCTTCACACATAACTGACTGAAATTTACTAACCTACTTGCCTGTTTTGCCTTGCCATTTATATGATAGCGTATGCATACGTACATACATACATAATTGGTCATTAGATCCCTTCAGTCAGGATTATGGACCCTCAGTTTCTCACACCACTTATATTGTGTGGGTTAATTTTATACATAAGTGGCGGGACCTATAGTTTTAAATTTGACTCCGAACGACAGATTTTTGAGAAACTCTTCATGTCAATTTTGTTTACTCTCAGAGTTCTTGCCAGAAATCTGCTGAGAGGAAATCGCCAAAGAAATACTTTTTATATTTTGTTTTGATGTCTGGCCTGGGAGGCTCAAACCATGGCTAATAAGCCAATACACTACTTACTAGACGACGGCACCTTCAAAATAATACCAATTACTAGACAATTATTCTAAACTTTCTAAAGGAGACCTTCAAACCTTGATTACTCTCTTCAAACGCACTGCGTCTGTCGTTACACATGACTGACTGAACTTTACTAATTCACTTGCCTGTTTTGCCTTGCCATTTATGTGACAAAGTAAACAGTGTGATCAATATTCTTAAAGGCGAATATTCGTGGCTTTGCCTTCTCTAAATCTCTGTAAATGTAAACATCGTTGTTTCATTATTGTTGTTGTTTTTTAGTGTTTGTTGTAGTATTTCTGTTTACTTGTTTACCATTTTAATGTTAAGTGATGTAAATGCAAAGCAATATGTTCAACGAAGAATTAAACCATCAAGAGTAGCTATTCACTAACCTAAAGTACTGTAAACCCCTTAATGTTGAATGTTAATCGTTAAATATGCATTCAAGGCAAGTTGCTCTTCATGCAGATATTTTTGCATATTCCGATTAGATTAGCAGCCTTATATGCCTAACCATAGAATGTAGAATGTCCCAAACCTGTTTCAAAATATCATGGATGCTTGTGATCATGAAGATAATGATAATTATAATGATAATTATCAATATGATCATAATCACACCTTAAGTGTTGCTTTTCTCGGTTCTATACCGGAATTTATAATGAAATGCAGTGCAGCAAGCTTATGTTCTATGTTGTATGTTGTCTGGTGATGTCGTACAACAGCAATATTTTTCCATTTCTTGTAATGTTTCTCTTGCAGTGGTTTTCTTTCATTGGGATTTTCCTTTTTCTTTTTTCTTTTTGTATTTTGAAAAGCCGCTCTTTAAACACATTTTTCACGGAAGTTGGCAATTTGCTATGCCGCCACAGCAGCCAACAAGGTGGAGAACAACATGTAGAAAACTTGTCGAACTTTTTGAATAATTATGGACATAAAAGTATGGCGAACAAAAAATAAAAAATGTTGCAATAATCATGTAACACCTATTCTTACTACTGTTTCAGTTACTTTGCTTGTGCTTCTGCCCCTGCAATCTCTTTTCCAGCGTTTTTCTTATTTCATAAGATATGACATGCCACAATCCATCGTGATGGTTGTATTCAAATTCAAATTAAAATGTAGCAAAGATTTCATTACAATAATTTCAACAGGTTCCAGTTAAACGCATTGATCTAGGGGATCTCTGTGCACACACAGCAAGAGGAAGTATGATTGGGTCAAAACGGATGGTGTTGATACGCTACTTCATTAATTAAGCCATTGATTGCTAAGGCTAGATGGCAGATTTTCCTATTTGATAAAGTCGTAATTGCAGGAAAATTAAAGCAATTCTTATCATTCTGATTGAATTTAAAAGAGTGTTTATTAGCAAATCTGCTTCCGACAGACAATTGATTTCAAAGTGATGAATTGTTCATAAGATTTTAAAAGTTAAAAGACAGGAAACTCAGCACAACAAAGCCTATAAGACATAATAAAGTTTCAGGGAAAAATGTTAGTCCATAAAGAAACAACATCTTTTTATACATTTATTACATCCCTTTAGTCAGGATTACAACCTGCTCTTCACGCCACTTATGTTGTATGTGCTAATTTTTATACATTAATGGCGGGGCATAAAGTTAAAAGTCGACTTTGGGCGACCGAAATGCCAGAAATATTCTGGGAGCAAATAGCCGTAGAAATATTTAAATTTTATTTGATTAGAGATGTCTGACGTGTGGCTCACTCACAAAGTTACGGCAAATTACCAAATTTTCCAGCTAAACAGGGGATTGGTTTACTCTAGTATATCCTAGAATTATTGGACTGCAAATTTTAGCAGTGTGAGACAAAATTGGGGTAGGTGGATGACCAACTCTGTGTATTGAATCTTAATATTTCTGAAACGTAGAATTGTGATATCTTACTAGCAGGGCGATCAAATATTTCTGGATAGATTATTTGAACATCTGAAATGACATGATTTGTTATTATAACGTGTGTGTAAATTTCATGCATGCATGGCGGTTTCAAATCATACCATATATTTCCATTAAATTTCAAATCTTCAATACTTCCTTAATTTTTATTACAACCGTGTAGTCAGGACTACAACCTAGCTTATCACGCCATACATGCTGTGTGTGACCTACAGTTTAAATTCCATTGCGAGCGGCAGATTTTTGAGGAACTTTTTCATGGAATTACGTTAATTCACAGAGTTGTTTTTTCCAGAAATCTGCTGAGAGGAAGTCGCCAAAGGAATATTTTTTATATTTCATTCAGTTTGAGATGTCTGACGTGGGGTTCGAACCATGGTCTTACATCTAACAAACCAACATACCACTTGTGGCTAAGTATATATAAAATACAATGATTTTTAAAATTCAAAATTCCCGGATTACATCTACGGTTTTTAACTCATATAGCAAATACAAAAACCCTCAATTAAAAGATCTTTCCATTGAGGCCTGCTCTTTCATAAAAGTCAAAGGTTAAGCTAAAATACTAAACTCGAATTACAAAAAAAATTGAAAAATAGTCGCTATCTTTCAAGAAATTCAGTTTCACTTAAAACCTCCTCCAAAATTGTTAATATTTCTACATTTCTATTCCTTAAAATTAATTTCCATGCGGAATACACTTTAAAATAAATTCTGCCATCGAAACCGCTTATTTTAATCAAATGAAATGAAAAGACCTCAAGAATAAAATAAAAGCAAAAAAAAAAAAACAAATTTTTTAACAGAGTTTATGCAAAGCAGGTTTATTTTTTAATCATTAAAATTTACACAGAATCCTTACCACTTCCACCACCACCTCCTCCACCTCGGCCTCCTCCTTCCTACTCAAGCACCCCCCAATCCCCTGTCCTTGGTTGTTGTTTTGTTATATTCGCTGGCAGCCATTTTATTTTTATGATATTATATGGCAACAACGAGTTAAATGATTCGAAAATTTTACGTTCTCTTAAAAATTGTGGGTGAAGAATACTAAATTGGTTGTTTCGTTAATGCTAATGCCATACTCGTAAGCATTCGCACTCCTCGTGATGGTTCGTTTTTGTTTTTGTTGTAATTTCATAAAAATGTTTTTCACTACATTTTCGCCAAGGGAAAAAAATGGTAATTTTTTCACATAAAGTATGGAGTGGGGGCAGGGGTTTTTGTTTTTTTTTTTTCTGTTGCTGTAACCAAGATATTATCCGGGGTTTAAAATGAAAATGAGAGAAATGAAAAGCTCCAACACACAAACCAACTTAAATACACTCTCTCTCACGTTTATAAACCGTTATGTGTGTTTGTTAGTATGATAAAGAACGTTTATAACAGTAAATTATAGAATGAATTAGGGTTACCCTCATGAGAAGTCGGCTTAAAATTCTTGAACACGAGGACAGATTAAATATTGTTCGGACCCAAGATGATTTTTTAAAAAATGATTCTTTTAAAGACTGTAAAATTCAAAAACTTACTTGAGAACGCATAGCGGCCCGTTGTGAAGCCACAGGAGAACACAAGAAGAAGAAGTTGGTCAGCGCAAGGGTTCTACATTAAAAGCACGTCTACGCTACGGTGGAAAACTAGCCCGAAAGTTTGATAAACGAAACAATAGTCCCGACATCAATAGATGATATCGCCGTCAAGCTAACAAGATTTGAGAACCAAATAACTTATATTTGCACCTCGCAAGAGATATCTATTGACTAAGAAAGCGGATAATACTCTTCCCTTTCTCGGTCGTTAAAAGGGAGCCGCATGCTTTCCGCGTGCCTTTCAATACCACAATGGCCTGTAAGCCTGAGTACAGTAATTAAGATGATGTTACGACCAAGTCCGAAGAACTGGTTGATGCGCCTTCTATCCATCAAGGGACAAGTGAGCCTAGCGGGGGAGCAGGTCTCCTAATTGAACCAGGTTAGGATGGCGTCCCTAAATAATTTCCGCGGAATGACCAACTTGACCGAGAGGAAGAGGATTGCGAAATGAGTGCACCAGCCCCGGTGAGCTCATTGACCCGGTAGTTTCCCGGAATGCTACTGTGTCCAATGACCCAGGCAAGTGAGACATTGAAGCGCCTAGAAAGAAGATCGAAACAGCAGCGACATTTCCTAACGACCCTGGAGTTATTCTGAGATTTTATGACGACCTGACTATAAGAGAAGACCGAAAGCCGAGTGAAAATAACACCTTTGATAAGGATCCATTAAACGGTCCGGTAAATGGCTAATTACTTTCGCCTGAAACATACTGCAATAATCCAACAGTAGGAGGGAAATCTTCAGGTCCAGTTTCCCAGAGTAGACTCCGCTATCACGCCTTTCTTTAAGCTCATAGCCATCGTTGTATAGATCCGGGATTTCCAGGGTAACGATCATTTAAGCGTCCCAGTCTTCCCTGTTCGAAATTAGAAAATGGAAACCCCTGTAAAGATAATATTCCGCAGGAAGATAATCAATGTTCAATGGGGCCTCAGGATCAACCTTCAATATAGAGGAGTGATCAGACGATGCGTTAACGAGATAGGGTATTGAGTCGCAGCAAACTTAGCTATTTGCTAGGTATTTAAAACCGTAATTTCCAAGCATCTGTCGTAATCATAAGACATAGAAGTCGTCGTAGTCTAGTAGGCAATGTGTTGGCTTATTAGACGAAAGGCCCGAATTCAAATCCCAGGTTAGATATGAAAACGAAGAAATGTAAATATTTCTTCGGCCGATTTCTGGCAAAAACTCTTAGAGTAAATCAAATTTCCATGAAAAAGATTCTCAAAAATTTGTCGTTCGGAGTCGACAATAAAATGTAGGTCCCGCCACTCACGTATAAAATTAAAACACAACAAAAGTTGTGTGAGAAGCTAGGTCGTAATCCTGATTGAAGGGTTGTAATGGCCAATTATGTATGTCGTAATCATAAATGGCAACTCTGATTAATTCCCAGAGGACGTTAGCATTACCAAGTTTATTTTGTTAAAACCTTTTAGGAAAAAACGAAATGAAAACACAAAAAAAGTATAGAAAATCACCAACTTACCCAAAAAGTTGTTGGTAATTTGTAAAAGAGCGCGTCGAAAAGTTTGTGGCATTAAAAAAACGAACACGAAAACAAACACAAAAAAAAAGAAGAAAAATGAAAAGCGCTAAAAAAGAAAACCAACAACTGATAGAAAATTTTTTTTTTGTTTTTTCTTTCTTTTGCCATTTAAAACCAACGATTAAGCGAAAAGCAAAGTTTTTCCACTTCTCTTTACCGTTAAAAAAATGGAAAAAAATTTTCAAATATTGAACAAAACTTTTGAAAAAACAAAGAAAAGAAAATGCAAAAAACAAAAAGGATTTCTTGATGAAGCATCTTCACTGCTAAACTCCTTTTCCTTATTAGAAAGAGAAAACAAAGAAAAAGAAAAGAAATTTTCAAGTAAAAAATCCACACAATCAAAGAGAAGACCTAATGGCGTCATATGCTAAAATTTATTTCCCAGATGAGAGCACATACATACGTTATATGAGTACATACATACACACGCTTCCATATCGACATTATAGCTAAAGGGTGTACAAATTTCGACAATTTTTTTTTAGAGGACGAGAGAAAAACTCTTCAAAAAAATTTTTGTTTTCAAAAACATTACAACAACAGCAGCAACTTGAAAACAAATTTTATGCGAATTTTTGTTTTTGTGTCTTCAAGGGTTGCTTCTTCTTCTGCTTCATTTTTAACTGGAGCGTTGTGAAGTAAAGTGTAGTGGTGTGATGTGGAGTGTAGTAGAGTAGAGTAGAAGAGTGGATTTATGTATCAACGCTTTAAAGTTTTTCAAAGATAACGTGCATTTAATTGGTGCCAGTTTTACTTGCATGCACCACCACACGCTTCTGATAAAAACCGAAAAATAAAAATATTTCGCTTTGGTTCGTTTTTTTTTCTTTCATTTTGTTTTCAAGTTACATGTGATGATATAAATTTTTAAACGTTTTTTAAAACATTATTTAAACCGTTTAAAAAACTTTTTAAAGCAAAAAAAAAAATGAACAAAAAAAAAACACAGTCGAGAGAAAAAAAATAGCAGCTTTTGCATAAATATGTGACAAGACACAAGGATTATATAAGAAACCGTAGACCGAGCCATTACTCACACAAAATAATCGAATAATTTTTGCATAAATTGTTACGAACAAGCTCTATAAGATGTAGAATAGTCCACATTTGAAAATTTCTTCGAGCCGATTAAGCGTGATAACATTTGCTGACTCATAATATGTCATGGTTATCCAAAGGATGATTTACAATCACCAACAGAGAGCAGCCCTTAGTACAGGGATTGTGTTCTCCTGTGGCATCACAACGGGCCGCCATGCGTGCTCAAGTGAGCTTTGTGATATCAAAGCTACAACTCTGACCTAACCTAACCACAAACAGAATCACATGAATATAATTAAAGGGCGTAAGTTTAGGAAGTATGATACGCATTATTCGATGAAATCATCAACATAGTAGACCCAATGACTAAGTTTTTCTCTCCAACATCTTCTGTGCGCCTATCTGACTCTGGAAGAGTGCAGGCAAAAATAGCTATGAGTACAATATCCAGCCTTGTTAATTTTCTCAGTAATACTCTCCCTACGTTGAAGTCGCCGTGTTCTAATACGTAGTGTGTTGGATTAATAGACGAAAGGTCCGAGTTCGAATCCCAGGTCAAACAGCAAAACGTAAATATGAAAATATTTCTTCGGCTTCTCAAAAAATCTGTCGTTCGCAGTCGACTTTAAACTGTAGGTCCCACCGCTCATGTATAAAATTTAGGCACATAACACGAGTGGTGTGTGAAGCTAGGGCTTTGTACAATGGGTCGGTCAATTCGACCTCTGGGTACTGTACTTGTCACAGTTGACAAGTGCACGTCCTCTAACTTAACCTAACCTAACTCTCTATACGTAGATCACTAACGTAGAGGCACTAATACCTTGGAAAAACGTCAAGGCACCCAACCCATACATATATATGTACATAAATAATTGGTCGTTACAACCCTTTAGTTAGGGTTACGACATAGCTTCTCATACCACTTATGTCGTGTGCGTTTAAACTTTATACTTGAGTGGTGGCACCTACTCGATTTCGAATGAAAGATTTTGAAAAACTTTTTTTATTCTCATAGATTTTGCCAGAAATCTGCTGAGAGGCAATCACCGAAGAAATATTTTTAAATTTTTCGTTATATTGGAGATGTCTGACCTGTAGTTTGATCAGAGGCCTCATTTCTAACAAGCTAACACACTACCTACTGAGACTACAACGATTTCAATTTCATGCTAACAAACTGGTTTTCTGGACTAAATAAAGCATGTTACGGAGTTCTACGGTATGTGAAGTAATTTTCCATCGTCTTATAACAGATGAACTAAGTACGTCTGTTGAAAATTTGGAGATTCGTATCGAAATTGGTACAATTATGATGTAAGGTCAAAGAGAATTACATTCCTTTTCCTTCCTAATTAAAATTACCTAATATTTATACACTAGGCGTTAAAACAAAAGCTCTGGACTGTGGAGAAAATTCCTCAAAACACTAAACTCAACTTTTACTGCTTAAGGAGAGTGCCTGAAAAAATTTGTCAATATTTCGAAATATTTTGTAATTTCGAAAACTATTAAAGAAACAAGTTTAAAATAAAAATAACGGTAATTTTATTAATGTATAAATATTTTTTTTAATGTACATTTTCTTTTAACACTCACTGTAGTTTTTTCAAAACATAATTTCCCTTACTGTACTGCAAGTGTTAGGGAAATAATGCTGCCCATATCACTGAATTCTAATATTTTATCCAAAAAAAATTCGATATGCTCTGTATTTTAAAAATTTTCACAGCCATAAATTAGATTTGTTGTCATTCATATACTTCCCCCTTCAAACGTAAAATATGTACGTCTTCATTTGAAATGTGCTGTCAACTTAACAGTTACGCTGCTAAGCCTCTAAGCCAGCTAAACGATGATTTTATTAACAATACTGTGTGGCTTTATTAGAGGAGGTCAGCCTATTGTTGTGACATTTTTTCTTTTGTTAAATGACTGTCTGTTGTATTGTGTTGTATTCTTCTGCTGTCTATTGTATCGTCTTAAATTAATTCCAAATTGAAATTCAATCATTTGTCTTTTAAATTGACAAATTTCTTCATCAAAACTTAAATAATGTGTTAAAAACATATTCACGCTATTAGTTAAACAAAACCAACACAATAAAATAAAATAAAATAAAATGAATTTAAATTTAAATTTTCTTTCGTTTGTTTTTTTTTTAATAGAAAATTTTAAACGGAATAAATGCAAAACCTAACGTTTTCTTAAGTTGGGTAATAAAATTGAAAAAAAATTTCATTTCTTCTTTGTTTCGTATTAAAAACGATTTAAACGAAATTAACCGATTTAAGAGACTCATAAATAACAATGAAATCTGATGCTATTCTTTCACAAATGATTTCTTATACGCTACACTGGCCCCTAGCGAACTATTCAAAATTTTCCATGTCCATGGATAAATAAATCTTTAAAATTCTCGAATAAATCGTTTTGAAAAGCAGTAGATGATGTCGAATACCTTTTATGAAATTGTTTGTCCAAATACAACATAGTAATTTCTAAAACGTCTTCGTGGCAGTGCCTAACTGGGTAAAACGCGTTCTGCAAATTCACTTCAGCAGATATTAAATTTCTTTCCATTATGTTCTTAAGCTTTATCGGGTCCATACAAATCTCCCTCTTTATTTCAACAATACACCTAATCGTCATTTAGATTGTCGGGAATACCAGAGATCAGAAATGAATTGTCTTTTCGCTACTCATAAGTACTCATGCAGTTTTGAGCATGAGTGATTCAACAGTACATATTGATATTCAACTACTCTGATTCATTCGTACTCATACTTATTCATCGATTTATAAGTATAGATTGCAATGAGTATGAATACAACATTGACAGCAAACTCACAACATTCAAAATATGTTTGATTCATAAGCTAATACTCATAATACTCATATATGATTCAAGTGACTCATAACATTCATCCAAATTTACGGTTTTAGTAGTTTTAGCATTTACAAAAGAAAAAAAAACAAGACGAGACAAAGACAGCAAGCAAATATTGTGGTGTTCGTACTCGAATCATATTTATTTTGTGCTTCGTGTATATGCTGAGTCAGAGAGAGTCGAAATCAACAAGATCGTGCGTATTGTTAAGTATGAATACGATGAGTATTTAAAACTTTGAATATGAGTAGTATGAGTTTGATATCAAAAGAAGTAATGCATATAAGTATCTGAAATTATAAGTATGATTCAAATTGATGATCTCTGATAAATACCTGACCCTAGTCAACAAATGCTGTTGTTGTAAAAGCAAAATATTGGTTGTGGGACTATCGACAAGGATATGAATCCCTCTTAAGTAGATTTCAAAATGGAAAAAAGTAGATGAGCAAATTGAAACAGAAAAGAAAAAAGTAACTTTGTTACAAGACACAAGGACCGCATATGAAACCCAAGACCGACCCATTGGTAGCTCAAAAATAAGTAAAAAGCTGCAACAATCAAGTCGATTTCAATACGCGAACGTGATTTCTGGACTCATTATCGTGGAATTAATAATGTGGCATGGATATCCAAAGTATGAATGAAAAACACGAAAGGGCGTAAGTTTAGAAAGCATGATAAGCTTTATTCGGTTAAATCATCATTATAGGAACGTAGTAGTCCCAACTTGTGGTTCTTTCTCGACACCAAGGGAAACAGAACTTTTCTTAAGCAATCCGTCAGTGTTCCATTTAGGATGAGGTAGTGTAATGTAATGATAAAAGTGTGCGAATATAAATCCTATCAACTTCCAAAAGAAGTTCATTGCGGTTTCCAAATAAAGTTGCTTCAATACCCTGCAAGTAAATCACTAGAAAGACTTCTGACTACAGCGCCTCCCCGACGACTACTGCCCTCAACATCGCGCATTATAAAAGGATCAGCCAGCGTTACATACACACATAATTTAGTCATTACAACCTTGAGTCAGTTAAGCCACTTACACTGTGTGTTAAATGTATACATGAGTGACGGAACCAACGGTTTAAAGTCGACTCCGAATGACAGATTTTTAAGTAACTTTTCATGGCAATTTTATTGCGCAATCAGAGTTTTTGCCAGAAACCTACTTATACTATAGGAAGTCGTGGAAGTTATATTTTTTCGTATTTCGCTATGTTCGAGATGTCTGAGCTGGGGTTTGAACCGTGACCATACGTCTAATAAGCCCACACACAACCTACTAGACTAGGGGGACTTCTATCAGCCAGCATTACGTCTTAAGAAAGCGAGGTACTCAACCAACAAAGTTCTTCATCACTACAGTACCTGTTTACAGATGACGTTGTTTCTAGGCAACGACAGATGGCTTATCTGTAATAATAGAACCGCTTGACTCTAATCAGATGTTTAAATCCAAGCTTTCCAATCAATGTAAGAAAAATAAATAGGGAATATGGCTGGTTTAAACCACATGCCCTTTAAAGGAACGAAAAGGAATATAAAAAAACCCAAGTATCTTGAGGAATTGTTAATGTAGGCACTTCAGGCATGTGAAATACAAATGGTTGCTCATAAATAAGTAAATTTGAAGGTACATTATTGGGTCTTAAATGCGATATAGCAGCATTAGCTGATATAAATTTGGATTTAATTTTTAACGCAATGACGATCGTGTATCCTTAATTATTTTTTTTCTTTTCGGATAAATCTTGAGTAACAGTAACGCCTACTTTGCCATACCGCAAAGTATGTTTTCCTTTAAATATGTTGAGGCATAGGGCATCACTTAGTGTATGGACGGCCTAAAACTTTCTTATTTACTTGCATTGTTTTGATTGTAATTTAACACAGCAATTAAGGCAATTAACAAAACGTAGTTAATACTTCGTTTAACCAAAAAAAACCAAACAAATCCATTGAATGTAGTTTTAGTAGAAAGAAATGTCAAAACATTTTGATGATTGACATCAATCCATCCATTCTCGCATCAAACCAAAATCAAATCATTTTGAATAAGAATCAATAGATGGTCGGCTAGCCAGCCAGCATATCTTTTCTTTAGTGTTTAATTTCTGATTTCAATGTATCGCATTAAAACCGGTATTATCATCATCGAATATCATCTGGTGACGAAAAACATCAAATCTTTCAAACCAATTAAGCCGAGCTGTTGAATACAGAAATTTCATTAATTTTATTTGAAAATAAAATAAAAAAAAAATCAAAATAAAATTAAAAAGAAAGTTGTTCAGCTGCTTATCACACCATATTGTGGAAATGTGAGAAATTATTGATAAAAATAATTTTGTTTTTTAAATAAAAAAATTCACATTAAAAATACATGCCAGACAGCCAGCCAGCCAGCCAGCAAGCGAGCACAGTATCTTAAAATATTCATTTTTAATTTGAAATGAAACAAAAATTTCTTGTCACTTCATAAAAATGCATACAAAACTGCCTCACATTCAAGAGCTTGTGTGCGGCGGTGACACTAATGATCACCGAATTCAACACTAATGGCCAGAACGGGTCTCATAAATTATGAAATCTTATGATAGGGTAAAGCAAAAGTATTTGTATCAAATGTGTGTCTCTGTGTGTGTGTATATAAAGAATTTAAATTTCCATAAAGAGTAGAATAAAATTTTTTTTATTTTTTATATTTTGGCCTTTATTTAGTCCATTTTACTGAGCTTATCCCTCAAACCGCTATAAATATCAGGGTTTCTTCTGATTCTGATCTTCATGTATATGCTTGTGGAGTGTCTTCCCCCCCAAAAGCCACATTAAAAAGGTCTTAACCTCTCCCTACCCAACAAATCATAGGACCAGGCTATGTTCCAAATTTCGTATAGAGGCAACCAAATGTCTTTTCTTTTGTTGTTGTTGTTATTTTTTTAATTAACTGCACTTTAATTAAATTGCAAATAGTTTCAAAAGATTTTCGTATAATAAAAGCCAAATGGAGTTTGTTTTTAATTCATTTTTCTCTTTGTTTGACATTTACATTGACATGCCGCCACTTCTCATAAACCAGGCTTATGTGTTTCTCTTTGCAGCGCACACAATTGTAGACAATAAAAGCGAATAGTTTTGGTAACCAGAAGGCTTTAAGTTTTTAATATTTTTGAAGAAATTTAAATGCAAATAAAAGCGGAAATATTTTTTGGCGGCTCTAATAAAAGGCCAAACAAACAATAACAAAGACTTCAAATTAACACTCTAAACTTAACTCAGCTTTTGCACTTTGTTTAGCCGCCTGTAAGCTGTAAAGCTTAGGCCAGGCCGATAACTGGTTAGAGAGATAGGCAGGCAGGCAGGCAGCTGAGGCTTTAAAACACAATAAATCTTAAGAGTTGAGTTTTCACTTGCTTTAGTTCGCTTTGCTTTTGAAATTGCAATGCGCCACCGAGTGACAACTGTTTCAGCTACCGGGTAACCATTATTTTCAAGCATTTATACGACGGCATGGAAATTTTTCATGGCTACCGGAGTTTAACACAACGCATGTTAAACTTTCTGACTATATTGCCTGGTTGCCTCTTATAACCTGAAAGCTGAAATAAGCATACAATCGAACAAACATCCAGCCAGCCAGCCAACCAGCCAGCCATACAATCATCCAACAAAAAGGAGTTGTTTTGTGTGCATATTTGTATGCAGGAATGAAGGAATGAATGAATGAATGAGAACTGGCTAGACTTCTGCATAAAAATACCGAAAAAATAAATTATTTTTATGTTCACATTTGCATTTTCCAATTTTTAACACCTCCGGGGGTCATCAACGTGAAAAAAACTGCCTTTCAGACAGCCAGTCTCTAACAGTCAGCAGCTTGGCCCATTATAGACTGCAACAAACAAAGAAAAAAAAAAAGAAAACTTTATGCCTTCAATGCTTTTTATTTTAGATTTTGCAAAAGAAATCCATAAACTCCCCAGTTTGGCCAGCCAGCAAACAATTCATAATTATTTTGCAAAAATATGCCGAAATGGTTGCGGCGTAACGAAATGAAGTGGTCCGTCTAAGGTTTCTGAAACCCAAAGCAAATGCAGAAGTTTGTATGCTAAAGGAAACGAAAGGAAAGACGAACATGAACATTTACACAGTAATTATAAGGCATCAATACTCAGTTGTCCGTCGTTTCAAACCCGACCCAACTTAGTTTATAACATAACACTGCAAACCTTACAACCGACAGTTTCTATTCCAAACAACGAGTAAAACAGTGGCTGCAACAAATGTTGGAAAATTAAGAAAAAGAAAATCAATTGTACCAGGTTCTTCAAAACCCTTAAGATCAGCAATGAATCGTTTTTCCGCAACTCATAAGTACTCATGCAATTTTGAATATGAGAGAATCGACAGAATTGATATTGAACTACTCTGATTCATTCGTACTCGCTACAACATTGATTTATGAGTGTAGGTTACAATGAGTATGAGTACAACGTTGACATCAAACTCACAACATTCGAAATATGTTTGATTCATACGCCTACTTATTCTAATTCATAAATTTAGAAAAATACTTATAATACTTATAAGTGATTCGAATCATTCATCAAAATTTACAGCCTTTGTTGTTATACAAAGAAGAAAGAAAAGACAAAGACAACAAGTAAAGCATACACAATCTTCTTGTGAGTATTGCAATGCTCGTACGCGAATCATACATATTTTGTGCTTCGTGTAAACGTTAAGTAGAGACGAGTCGAAGTCAAAAGTATAAGTACGGCGAGTACTTCCAACTTTGAGTATGAGTAGTATGAGTATCAACTAAAATAAGTATGAATGTGTCTAAGCATCAGAAGTTATATTAATGACTCGAATCTACTCATCGTTGATGATCTCTGATATGTACAAAATTGTCCCTTCATTGCAACCCTTATGTTGTGCGTGTTAATTTTAATCATAAGCAACGGGAATTTAATCTTGCTTCTTGCAAAAAAAAAATTCATTGTAGGGTGTATAGTAGACGACTATGATGAACTATAAATCTTTAAATATCTAGCCTAGCAATTGAAGTAAAAAAAGTTTGAAAATAGGTTTCGGAAACAAAAATCTTCAGTTGTGTACGGCTATCGTTGAAACGTAATGTAAAGTGTTGTCATATTAATGTTCCTGCAACGGCCGTTGGCTTCTCTATTGCGGCATATCCTGTAATCGAAAACCATAAAAGACCGCCAATAACCACAACAACAACAACAAAAAAACAAAAAACATGAACACAGAAATAACAACAACAAAAAAAGGAAAAAAGAAACGCGAATTACACCTCTTCTGTGGGCCGCATTTCAAAAATTTGCCACTTTTAGTCAGTTGGAGAGTGAAAAAAGTGAAAAAAAAGAAACAAAGACGCTCAAAACACAAACAAAAACAAAAGAATTGAAATGAAATAAAATGAAATGAAATAAAGAAGAAGAAGAAGTAGAAGAAGACATTATTAGACCTTTAGGGCTTGTTGAAATTATGCCATCAAATTGGTATCCCAAAATGTTGGCATAAATAGTAAATTTAGTTGCAACACGATGGACGCAACGTTTGATATTTTTGCCTTACAGAACAACACTACGAACAACAACACATTCACTCTCATACGAACTGACTGACGTTTATTGCTGCCGTAACATGTGTACAAGAGATGTTTTTGAGAAGGAGTTTTAATACACGTTGATCATAAAATTAACTTCACTTTCAGAGCATTTATATTTAAAGCAATAACAATAACAATAACAACACCAGCAACAAAATTAAAGAAAGAATGAAGAGAAAACAAAAACAAAAAGTCAAGGTGTGAACAGTTTAACCCATGATGAAATAATAGCCGAGATAAATTAACATCAAAGCGAGAAGACCGATGGATCGACAAATCAAGGCTTGATTAAGGAAATTTTGAGTGTGTTTTTTATTTTGTGAAATATAAAGAACTGAAAGACCTTTGAAAATCGTTTTGATTCCATAATTTAGGAAGAGCTCCGTTATTGTCACTAATTTCCCTCAGGGGAAGACCATCTTCGGCTTTTTACGTACATACGACACGAACATCAACATTGTTCGTTAAAAAGAGCGTAAAAATGCATTCAGTTGCTTGTCAGCTTTCAGTGAAGCAGATTTCCGTCACATCTTTTTGAAATTTTTTTGTATATCAATTATACACCCAAAGAAAAATGCCAGTAGTATTCATAATTTTTTAAAGAAATTTACTAATTAGAAAAGAGAATATTTGTCAATGTAAATACGCAGTCTTTAGGGATTTGGCACTATACATTTTCCATTTTCCACTACATTCAACACATTATTAGGTTACACTTAAAAATATTACTAACAATTTTCCTCCGGGTTACACACATGTCTCTCATCAATATACTCACATTTTTATTATGTTCTCTTTGTGCCGACGTCTGGTTATTGTACAATCCACAGGCGATATATCAACACACCATAGAACGCTCTGAAGTTTTTCTTCATGCAACCAAAAAGTCATTCTTTTTAAAATTTCAGTTCTAAGGAGGGTAAACAGCATAGCAAGAGCAATGAGGGTAGAAAAGACAGAGTTTTAAAAAATAAAACACATTGCTCGTAACATTATGGTCTTTCTTGGCTATCTTATCCAAAGCCAATTAGTTTTTGAAGATACTATGGCAAGGGTTAATAAGGGCCGGGGAAAGACTTTCGTATATTCATAATCATGCCGGATTTCGGCATACAAAAATCATCTAGACAGACAGCTATTTCGATATGTCTCTTCTTATTTAGTTAATTGGTCGTTACAACCTTTCAGTCAGGATTACGGCCTTATTTCTAACACCAATCATGTTGTGTGTGTTAATTTTAAGCATGAAAGGCAGGTTCTGCTGTTTAGAGTCAAATCCGAATGACAGATTTTCGAGAAACCCAATGTTTTTCTCTCAAAGTTTTCAGAACGATAAACTTTTGAGAAACTTTTCATTGGCAATTTTATTTACTATCAGAGTTATTGCGACAAATCTGCTGAGAGGAGGTTGCCGAAGAAATAATTTTTCATATTTTCGTTGTGAAGGCTGACCTGGGGTTTAAACCCACGCTTTACGTCTAATAAGCCAACACACTACCTACTAGACTACGACGACTTCTTTAAATATACTATAGCGGCGGCAAATAAGGGCAGGGAAAAGACTTTCGTATCTTCATTGTCATTCCTATCCGGTAGACATTAATCGTCTAGAGAAACTGAAATTTGCTTACGTCTCTTCTTATTTAGTTACGGCCTTGATTCTAACACCACTCCTGTTGTGTGTGTTAATTTTAAGCATGAGTCACAGGGCAAGTGTTTAAAGTCGAATTCGAATAACAGATTTTAGAGAAACCCAATTTTTTTCACTCAAAGTTCTTATTCTTTTTATATGCCGTTGCGTTCGAGATATGTAAGCTAATGTTTAACCCACGGACTCACATCCAATAAGCCAATACACTATCTACTAGTCTCCGGCGAACTCACGTACTTATATTCTACTAAGGCTTATGAGCTACCTAGTAGATATTTGCGCCTTGTTTGTCTTAAGATTCAACGAGAACAGGGTGCACTCTTAATCTAGAATTTGACTTTCGAAAGCAGAAGCCTTTTCGATATATCCCAACGAAAATGCCGTTGATTCATGCCCATAAGCATTGTCTTAAACGATCAACAGCTCACAATAGATGCCAAAACTATAAGGGGAAGACTTACCTTTGACGTAGAAAATAACTCCACAGTTCATCTTGAAGTATGCGACACTGCATCACCGCAAAACCAATGAACATCTGAAATAAAAGGAATTTAGCTAATGAAACCATATTTTACTGCCCAAAATAAAACTAAAGCGGGTTAATAAAAATGTTTAAATTGGCCTTAAGCACTTTATAACGCAAGAACACGACGTAAATGATGATCAAGACTCTATAAAATAGCAATTCAACACCACCACTAAAGTGCGAATAACGAAAAAATTTTAAAATAAAAACAAAAAAAACTAAAATAATTATGCATTTTGCCATAATTTTTCATAAATTTAAAACAAAAAAAAGGGCAAAAAATGGAAAAAATATCCAGTAAATGTGGTCATTCCGTTACCGCCCAGAAATAAAATCAAGATTCATGAAACTTGCAAAAGCATCGCGCAAAACATTCTTATTCCAATTGAATATGAATACGAACGCAGTACTACCGAACTCTGAATACTTAAGAAACTTTTCGCAACAAATGCTTTAAAAGCCACAGACCAGAAATGTTGCTGCTGCTGCTGCTGCCGGTTAACACACAAATGATGCTCAGGATCATGATTAAGGTGATTATGATCATAATGGGTATTGTACCTTAAGAATGATGATGAAAAAGAAGCATTTTGCAAAAGTAAAATTGGTAGGAGTTGATGCGTTGATGCAATTACACCATAATATTCACACTTATTCCGAGGTGAGAAAATTGCCGGCTATTAAAAAGGCATAATACTACCAACACAACCCCATACCCCATATACCAAAACATTATTCCACAGTCCACAGTGTAAAAGATATAAAATACCGCCGCCGCCCCAAAAAAACAAAAAAACATTACGATCATGTTTCTTTCGGATATTTTTGAGCTTCTTTTTTTTTGCATTCATTTGCCGCAAAACAAAAAAAAGAAAGAAATGAAGATGCATTTTATTTTTATGATTTTAATAATGTTTATCATCATAATGGCCTCAATAATGATGATGAAGTTCATTCATTTTCAAGATCACAGTAGCATTAGTTATGCTTGATCGTTGTAGATCACACCACATTTAATTAATACTCTCTGAGGAGTATTTTTTTATCTTCTTTTGCGTTGCTGACCATATTTTTAGGAAGCTTTAAACGAATTTTAGTCATACTTTGAGCACAATCTTAAGGTTAACTACACAGAAAAATTTAAAAAAAAGTATGCAGAAATGTCGGCGTAGTCTAGAATGTAGTGTGTTAGCTTACTAGACGTGTGGGCTCGGTTCAAACCCCAAGACAGACACCTCGAACATAACGAAATATGAAAAAAAAAAAAAAATATTTCTTCGGCGACTGCCTCTCAGCAGATTTCTGGTCAAAACTCCGGCAGTAAATAAAATTGCCCAGAAAAGTTATTGCAGTTACAACTGTAGGTCCCGTAACTCATACAACAAAATAACACACATCACATGGGTGGTGTGAGAAATTAGGTTGTAATCCTAACTGAAGGGTTGTAATAGCCAATTATGTATGTATGTATTAAAAAAAAATTAAATTGTAAAGATGAAAAGATCCCACTTATAATCGTGTTCGCCACTATTCTGGAAGCTAGGAGTTCCACGCATCGCATCCGGAACCTAACAGCATACCTGAGGAAGTTATTTAGCAATTCCAAAGCTTTCCTCACAAAATTCTGCAAAAGGTAATCACTCAAATACATTTTCCTAGAGTCGACTTAGTATCTCAGCAGTTTTCTGAAAAACCCTGGGAGTAGTCTAGTAAGGTGTCAATCGGAGTCAACTTTAAACTGTAGGTCCCGCCAGTCATATAAAAAATTCACGCCGACAACATGGGTGGTGTGAGACACTAGGTTGTAATCCTGACTGAAGGGTTGGTCTCATGTAGAAAGACAATAACTCGCTTCTTTTTATTAAATTTTTGGGAGGTGGTGTATTTATGCTAAATGGATTGTAATCACAAAAAAAAAAAAATCAATTTCGAAATGTATGTATGTATGCAAAAAATAGTGTACACCATCCATTCGCATCCGGAACCTATCAGCACTTCTGAGGAAGTTGTTTAGAAATTCTAGCGATTTTCTTGAAAAATTCTCTAAGTAAGTCGAGTAATTACTCAAATACATTATTCTACAGCCGGCTAGTCCTTAGCATCTCAAAAGTCTTCTGGAACAACCCTGGGAGGAAATAAAATTGCCATGAAAAGATTCTCAAAAATATATCGTTCAGAATCACAGTCTTGACACTAATGGATAAAAATGGTGTGAAAAACTAGGTTGTAATCTTGACTAAAGGGTTGGAAAGTTGGGATATACAGTAACAATGTCCTCTTCTAGTAGTACGTACATTAAATTACCCGCAGGTTTGTCTTCTGACTTAGTACAAACCAGTGCCACACTTGGAAACGTTCTAGATGCGTACGAATGGGAAATAACCCTAACACCTCTTTCTGTATCCATTTTCAAATCTATACATTGCATCAAAAATATGGCTTAAACGTCTTAGCCATTTCATGTTCACAAAGCGATTCCTACAATGCTATGTATAGCGCTACTGCTAACCAGGCCAGACATCTCGAACAAAACGAAAATATGAAGAAATATTTCTTTAGTGACTTCCTCTCACCAGATTTCCGGGAAAAACTCTGAAAAGTTTCTCAAAAATGTATCGTTCGGAGTCGAATTTAAATTGTATGTTCCGTCACTGATGTATAGAAATTAACACACACAACATAAGTGATGTGAGAAGCTAGCTCTTAATCCTAACTGATGGGCCCTATAATTTATGTTTGTATGTTTTCAGAGAATTTAATCGCTCGAAGATCTCTACAATAACGGCGACTGTCGACTGTCCTAAATATAGTCTACCTAACCTATAGACTACAGATGTTTAAAGCTGGAGTTTATACGGTGGATTCTCATCTTTAAGCCAACACACTTACCCTACCTACTGCACAACTTTAATTTAACATTTAGTGACTTAAGATTTCATTAGCTTCTGGTGCATAGTTTAGTAAAAACTTTTTAATTGTAAGCGTTCTGAGAACTTTCAGAAGAACCTCAGCTTAAGTGAGAGAGGGGTCGCCGTGGTCTAGTAGGTAGTGTACTGACTGATTAGACGTAAAGCCAGGAGTTCGAGTCCAAGGCCAGACATCAAAAAAATAAAAAAATTTTTTGTTTCTCAAAAATCTGTCGTTCGGAGTCGACTTTAAACTGTAGGTCCAACCAACTCTGTATAAAATTAACACACACAACATAAGTGGTGCGAGAAACTGCGGGCTTCTTGAAAACGATTACTGTAGACTGTCTAATGGAGAAGGTACAGCACTGGCCATTTTATAGTCATCAGCAGCAACTCGTTTCCTTACTGATCGCATCTTCCTTCTTTCCGCCTTTCCTAAAACCTGCACACTGTACTGTATGAGTAGGGGTCATCCCCTGAGTGCTGGTTTTATTAAAAAAAAAAAAAAGTATGAGAGAAGTTATAAACTGCACCAAGTCCTATATGAGTGCAGCGAGTGTAGGGAATTATGCATTACATTTTATGAGAAATTAAATCGTGTTACAAATAATACTTAAACATCAATCCCGATATGGTTATTAATTTTGCATAAAACCGCTACTCATAAACACCGTAACTCAATGCAAAACTAAATTAAATAAAAAAAAACAGGGTGAGTGCTATCAATGACCTTGAACATGTTTTTCTTTCTTTCCTCTGCAGCATACGTATTTAAATACTCACATCCTCTTAACGTATGTCAGAAGATATTTTTCTTCCGTTCCTGTTTATCATCATGCCACATGACAATTAACGGCTAGCTATCTGTCTGTCCAGCTCTCCGTCTATCCGTCTGCTTGACAGACTAACTAACGGACTGTATGTCTGTATGGCTGCGTTCTTATGCAAAATCATCTAAAAATCATAAAAAAAATCGTGAAGTATGTAGAGAAGAAAGGGGAAATATGTAGTTTGGTAAAGTATTAACGATAATTATTGGTAGTGCTTTTAAAAAGAGATTCTTTATAGGTTTTCTTTCCCTTTTTTTTTTTCTTTAAACCGGTGCATGTTAAAAAGATAATGAACTGTCAAAGAAACCATTTAGTTGGCCATAAAAATGTTGTCAAAGTAACAATGTTGCCGATTATATGGCCAAATTTAATGTTCAACAAATTTCGAACAATAATTTAAGCAGCAACAGCAGCCACGCCAGCATCAAGTATACAAAATCAGAGAAGAAAAAAAAAGAAGCGAATGAAAATAAATGAATTGAAATTTGAATTGGTGAGGAAATGAATAAGAAACGCCCATTCACTCATTCAATAAGTCAGTAGTGAGTCAGTCAGTCAGCCACCACAAAGGAAATACATCATGCGGTCTTTATTCTTTCATTTACAAACAAGTGCTGAAACAGCGCCTCTACTATTGCTGCCTGCCTGCCAGCCTGACTGCCTCTCTGATAATGATGTTTTTCACTCATTCATTCGTTCAATCGTTCATTCATTTTTATTTTGGTTTCCATTTCATATGCATTATTTCGTAGAATTACGAGAGTTTATTTCCTCTTTTTTTTATTTAATGTTCCACATTTGTATGGCCTTTCTTGAAAGAGAAAGAAAAAATCGTCTCAAGTTTTATTGACAACAAATAGGAGACCACAAAATGTTGCACACGAAATTGCCAATATTTCGTAGAATTCCATTCATTATTCATTAATGCGAATGATGAATGAGTTCGAGGTTATTTTTCAGCGTTTCGTTATACTTTTCTGGTCATTAATAGATCAAAAACAGCTTTGAGATCAAAGAAAACTCTTGAAGAGCAAAAAAAATCTTGAAGATAGTTTTTTTAATTAAAAAACAAAAATTATTATAAATTAAACACATACACACACACAAAATAAAAGAAAATACTTGCATACGATCAATAAATGCTCTCTAAAGGCAAGGGATTAAATCAGCATCTTAAAGATTGAAGGTTAAGTGCCTCTGATTTGAGTTCATAATACATAGTTGACCATTACAACCCTTCAGTTAGGATTACGGTCAAGCTTCTCAACATCATTCATGTTGTGTGTGTTCATTTTATATAGAAGTGGCGGGACCTACAGTTTCGACTCCGAACGATAGATATTTGAGCTACTTTTCCTGATAATTTTATTTACTTTCAAAGGTTTTATTATTAATCTGCTGAGAGGAAGTAGCCGAAGAAATATTTTTTCTTGTTTTCGTTTTTGATGTCTGACCGGGGATTTGAAAACTGGCCTCGAATCTAACTTGCGACCTGGGTGCAAGCTTACTAGACTACGGCGAAGGCGTGCAAGCTGGCTCAAAATGAAGATACTGGTCTTGGCATGAATATGTGTGAATATTACGCTCGAATTGGTGTTATCGGTCCAAAGTTTCTACCACAAACCTAGGAACTGAACGTGATTCTAAACTAAAAATACGTTCTGTTAGGAAGAAAAATCGTGTAGACCTTAAAAGAGAGCCTTTCCCGCAGTACGAGTATTTATCGTGAATAGAAAATCTCTTATTAGGCAATCGCTAAGCATGTAGAGAACAGTCCTGTGCGCTGATAATCATCTATTTACATTCTCTGTGAATTCCGAAGTGAAGGGATAACATAACAAGAACATTAAAACCTGACCTTGTAAAATTGTTCTACATTATAACGCCGTTGGGAAAAAACTACAGAATTACATCATTATTATTATGCTAGGCCTCTTTGGCAGGCAGAGATCAGATGTCGCTTAGATTGCTAATTTGGAAGTGATTAAAGGTGACTATGAAGATTATAGGAATTAGTATGTTTAGCCCTCACATTTATCTCTCGATTAAACGGTTCGATTTTTCTCTTTATTTTAATATAAAGAAATGTATTCCTACATTTCAAAATTTAAGATACTCGAGAACTAAGTTTCGGTTCATATTAACATTCATGCTTTCAAATACCAAAAACTGTTTCCAATATGGCTTAATTTCATTGACTACTTTCGCTTTAAAATAACGACAATGGAAAGTAATAAAATCCAATCAATAACTAAATTAACAAAAACAGACCAAATGATGGTTTACAAAGCAAGTTTAACAAAGAAAATTTCAAACATTAAAATCAAGAGAGAGAAGAACTATAAAATGGAAAATCGTTTTTAGAAACTTTTTTCTTCTCAGTTTTAATGTTTTAATTTAAAATCAATTTTTAGGAAAAATACTAAAAAAAAACCACTCTCTCTAAAAACAATAAAGACCACAAAAATGCCTCAACAAATTAAGGCAACATTGTAAGAAATATTTGAGAAGATCATTATCGACTGTGTCTAAAGATGGTGATCCTTTGTATGGATGGCATAAGTATTTGAACGATTTCAAACAATATTCGTTTCGTTTTTATGACTTTTTTTTTGGAAAGAAAAGTTTGAAAAAGTAATAAAAAAGAAACAACAACAAAACCTGAATAAGATTTTATGGAGATCTCTCTCTGCGAGACCACCACCAATGAATGACCAATATTAACATGAGCATGCTCATCATCATGCTTGTCATCATAGCAAGCATTGTCATGATCTATAGCAACCATATACCACATAGCATATGCAGTTCAAACCAAAAATATTTAAAATTAAAAAAGAATTTCCAAAAAAAATATCAAAAAAAAGTTCCATTTCGTTATCTTTATGGCCCAGTTTATGAGCCATCCAATAATCATCATGTTCACGTTACCAAATTTTACACTCGACTCACGATCAACCACCATTAGCCATCACCACCAGCCAATGAAGCGACTTAACAACTGGCGTTAAAGCTTGTTAAATTTAAAATTAAAATCAACTCAATTCAAAATCAAAATCAAATCAAATATCAAGTGACATTCAATAAAATCCATAAAAAACAACCAAATTGCGTACGTACCATCACCATCACCATCATCACTAAGCTCATCCTCATTGCCCATCGATCGTTCGTAATAAAAAATAAAATCAACGATCATTAGAATTGTCAACGCATAAATTAATTGCCCATAAAAAATGTTGTCGAATTTTTTTCTTCTTTCTTTGTTTTTATTGTTTTTGTATTTTTTTTATTAACATTTTATTAAAAAAAAAAATTTTATGTAAATTTCACATCGATTTCATATGATTTGATTAGTTTTTAAAGGCATTTTTTTTTGCATAAATTTTCGTTTTTAAAAATTTTCAAAAAAAAATTTATTTCAGGGTGTGTTTGCATTTAAATAAGGTGCCGCTTTTATAGCTTCAAAAATCGATAACAAAAAAAAACGATAAAAAACTGTCTTGATTTTATAACCAATTTCATCAAGTTATAGTGGAAATTATAAAAAAAAAAAATAAAAATATTTGAGTGATTTACATGAGCACATGATTAACACTTAAGCTGACTTTGATACAAATTTATGGCATTAACTTGTGGTCATTTATGGAAAAAAAAATAAATCGGAATTGAATCATAACGGATTTACAACTAATATTTTGTACTTTATGGCTTAATACATATGTACGTCTCAGACCCCTCTTTTTACGCTTTTATTATTGAAATTACTTTTACAGTCGGAATAGTTATTCGATTACTTCATTTGCCTCTAGTCATGTGGTAAAAGGTTAATCGCAGTTTTATGAAAAACGAAAAAAAAAACCAAAAAAATTGTTTAAAAGAATGAATCCGTAGCACTTCGTTCCTGTATCCTCCCTCCTTCTCCTTCATTCTCATTAAAGAAAATAAAGAAATAAATTGTTTAATTGTCCGGTAATTTTTCTTTAATTTTTTAAATACGGAAAGTTTCTTTATTTTCCGCCAAGAAGTAACACTTCAAAAATCGGATCGAAGCGTTATTGTTGGCACGACGACAGCCTAAGCAAAGATAGCGAATCTAATGTTTCTTGCCAACGAGCAGATAAGCGCTCAGTTTGTAACATAAATATGAAATAACATGATTGTCGCATAACGAGAGGATTTAGTCATAACTCCAAAATTAGTACTCTTATATCTATGTCATCCCAGTTTTATTCGGCCGCATTTAAAGTATTTGCCATCAAATAACAGACCTACTTTTTAGATACGTACTATTCCTACATAGCCTTTCATTCTTTAGGCCTTTCAGAGCTAATCACAAAGCTCACTTGAGCACGCATAGCTGCCCGTTGTGACGCCACGGGTGAGTGAAGTGCTTATAGTGATCAAGTTCCACCAAAATCAGGGATGCGAAAGAAGAAGTTGGTTAGCGCAAGGGCTGCACACTTCAGGCCTTTAATTTAAAAAAAAAATTTCAGTCTCAGAGACACAAGTTATGGTCGTGATCAATAATTATGTTCAATCCATCACGAATCAGTATGGCTACCACAAAAACACAGTTTACTTGGTTTCTATTACATACATTCATACATAATTGGCCATTATAACCCTTCAGTTAGGATTACGGCCTAGCTTCTCACACCACTCATGTTATGTGTTTTAATTTTATATGTGAGTGGCGGAACCTACATTTTAACGTCGACTCCGAACGGCATTTTAGAGAAACTTTTTTATGACAAATTCATTGCGCACTCAGAGTTTTTGCCAGAAGTCTGCTGAAGTATGCTGTTGGTGTCTATTACATACAGTCATACATAATTGGCCATTATAACCCCCTTACGGCCTAGCTTCTCACACCACTCATAACGTCGACTCCGAACGACATTTTCGAGAAACTTTTTCATGGCAAATTCATTTCTGGCAAATTCATTTTTGCCAGAAATCTGCTGAGACGTCGCCAAAGAAATATTTTTTTCATATTTCGTTTTCGTTATCTGACCTGGGATACGAACCCGGGCTTTACGTCTAATAAGCCAATACACTACCTACTAGACTATGGCGACTTCATTACATTCCTATCACATTACTGATGGATCCCTCCCAAATACTCTGATAGTTTTATCTTTAGCTACACACGTCTACTTGGCAAACGATTACGTCTCAGCTTTTCAAGTGGCGAACTTGCGGGGGCTTGCTTTTCTTCCCCACCATTACAGTGTCTACAAAAGTGGTAGTGAAGTAACCACAGCTTCCCGGCAGATCCATAAGTTTGTGTAAAATGATTTGTTTGCCCCCTCTTCATAAGAATGTCAAGCTTTGCATGTACAACAATTGTGTTGTAACTTTCAAAATTCCCTTATTCCGGACGGTAACGGTCAAATGTTTTGCCATCTGCTTTAAAGACGCCCAGACTTCAAAGACAATAATAGATATGGTGGACCTTATGTCGCTAAATATTCTTATATTATCAGAACTAGTACTACAGCAATCGGATAGCGCAAGGAATCATTTAGGATTTGTCTAAGAATTCATAGGAATCGCTCAAACGCCCTAATCAAGTGATCTGTATTTATCAGTTAAATATTCACTGACGTTCTCTAGAAGATATAATTCGTCATCATTATTGGTTCTATCCGATATTTTCGCTATTATACCAGAATCTGGAAATCTACTTCATGTACCTTAGAGCCAATAAAAAGATACAGACTAGCTGAAACTAAGACCATCATCCATTACATACACACGTAATTGGCCATTACAACCCTTCAGTCAGGATTACGATCTAGCTTCTCACACCACTTATATTGTGTGCATTAATTTTATACATGAGTGGCGGGAGCTACAGTTTAAAGTCGACTCCGAACGACAGATTTTTTGAGAAGCTTTTCATGGCAATTTTTACTCTCAGAGTCTTTGCCAGAAATCTGCTGAGAGGAAGTCGCCGAAGAAATATTTTTTGTTTTGATGTCTGACCTGAGATACGAACCCGGGCCTTTCGTCTAATAAGCCAACACACTACCTACTAGACCACGGCGACTTCATAATGACTAAACAAATATAAAACTCGAGAAATCCTATCTTTGGAACGGAATTACATACTTTTGACATGGATTTTGACTTGAATAGACTCTGAAATCTGTTCCTAGCTATTGTTTCTGCTACTAGATAACATAAATACATACATATGTACATACATAATTGATCATTACATTACGTAATCCTTCAGTCATGATTACGACCTAGCTTCTCATATCATACGGGTGCTAATTTCTATACATGAGTGGAGAAGCCTACACAGTTTAAGATCGTTTGTAATCGATTTTTAAGAAAATTTTCATGTCAATTTTATCTACTACTTTCCGAATTTTTGTCCGAAATCTCTGCTGAATGGCAGTAGCCAAAGAAATATTTTTCCATGTTTTCGTTTTGATGTCCCTAAATACACTACCCCTACTGGACTACGAGTACTAGACAAATGTCTGACCTGGGGTTTGAACCGTGGTCTTATGTCTTGTCAGCCAACACACTACCCCTACCAGACTACGAGTACTAGACAATGCTGTCTTTAACTCTTTTAGTTTAAAACACGCGGTGTAAACGATGACAGCATTAAGAAAAAAAATTTAGTTTCCAATTCTGTAATCATTCCCTTAAGGCTTTATAAGAATAACTTGAGCTCGTTTAGTGGTTCAGCCCCCACAATTTTTCACTTTTGCTGCAAGCACCAGTGATTAGCTTGCTTATGCAAACATTTCTTAACATTTAAATAAAATTTGTTTCTTGTTATTTTTTTAATGATTAAAATATATTTTAAATATTTTAAATTGATTAATCAACAGAAATATAAATGCTCAGTCAAATCAATTTGACGATTTTATTGTTGTTTTTAAATAGAACGAATTGAGCGAGCTTATCTAAGGCTGATCTCATGTGAGAAACTAGAAAATTAAATGCAAAATATGCAGATAAACTGGATCACAAAATTCAATTCAAATGGACAACAACAACAACAACATGACAACGGCTAGCAAACAACAAACAGCAACAGCTTACGTTACTAAATGTTTAAAATTAATACAAAACAACTTATTTTAGCCAATTTAGTATGTGTTAACAACAATAAACAACACCAACTGATGGTCGGATACGCTACAAAATAAATTCCAACATTTTATGGCTCTCATGAAATCTCAACGAACTCAAATTAAATTCTTTACGAAAATAATTTATATTCGTAATAAAATCGAAAACGAATGAAAGATAGATCGAGAGAGAGAGAGAGAGAGAGAGAGAGCGAGATAGAAGTATTAATTACAAATTCATAAAAAATAATTTAAAATTGATGAATAATGAATAAAAATCAGAGAGAGAGAGAGAGAAAAAATGTCTTTTTTTTTCAAATTTTTAAACTTCACCACGCTCACGCATACGCACACGCATTTTGTATTTCTTCCATAGAAAGTAGGAAGGCTGTGTGTGTTTGAAAAGTAGCTTTTAGTGGTGCATCATCAATATTATGGGCCTGCAGCTATTTCTCAGCTACGTTAAGTGTTAACTTGGCTGATTTAAAAGCCGCTCTGTAATTATATGCCCCGTTCACATGTAATTGCCGACAAACTCGACAGACTAATCTCTGCTCCCCCAAAATGAGAACAAAAAAACACACACAAAAACAGAAAAACTCTAAAAAACTTTATCAAGTAAATCATTTCAATCATGCTGGAGATAGTTGTCTTCAGTTCTGTTTAGTTCACTCATATCGCTTACAGTACTACCTGTTGGTCTAAATGTCAGTGTTGTCGATGCCGTCTACTCCATAAAGGGTTTTTGCTGCAGCTTTTCTTCTTCTTTTGCTTCATAGTGACTAAATTAAAACTCTACCGTTTCTTTCAAAATATGATCGTTATTGATACACACAAAAAAATCGAGAACAAAATCTTTAGAAATAATTTAAATGCGATTACTAGCGTCTGTATTAGTCGGTGATAGCTATTAGGTTGGGGCAAAAGTATTTTCCGATCTAAATTTCAATTGGAATGGAAGAATCAAAATGAAAACAAAAATCATTTCCACGACATTGCTGAGAATAGAGGGGTAAAGATTAAAACAAATTTTTTTTGGTTTGTAATGATTTTCAGAAATTTTTTAGTAATTTGGAGTGACGTTTGGAAAAAAAAACTCAAGACATTCTTTGACAAAACATTTCTGGTTAAATATTTATGGTTCAACAGCGCAGAAAATAAAGATAGTAAACACTGCCTATAATAGCACAACCTAGGTTTTGTTTAGCCCGAGGAGGAGTAAATGTGCCGAACCGCACCATAGAGGAAGTCGTCACATCCTACGTGTGTGGGGAGTCCTTTTAGCGCTTTGGCGCCTGCATGCTCATGTCCCCGTCCGGATTGCGCGTATCAAAAGTTGAGAAGACATCTAAGTGTCTGCACTATTTCCTCTTGATTGGTTCCTAACTGGAATTTCCTTTGACATGTGTGACAATGTCATCTATGCCGGCGTGCCTACATGTTCTGCAGCCTCAAGATCTGTCTTCTTCAGTCTTAGAATACGCTCCACGTAATATGCCACTGAGGCCCATTTCTCTTTACTCATAATCATAAAACCGACAATGTTAGCAGCCGTTATCGTTTCAATTATTGACGTCAGTACAGAGCATGCACATTCGAAAACAGTATGTTCTGAATCATCAATTACTTCCCCTTTCTCGTAGTCAGTAAGGTGAGGCGTTCTTGCCCATTCTGTGCAGATATTTCTTAAAACATCCGCAACCCGATAGCATCTGCGTAACGTAGTAATTTACCTCTCCAAATTTCCGACCAATCTATGGCTTTAAGTCCTAACTAGGTCGGTAGGTAGGTGGGAGTGGTAGCTTTGATACTAAAAACTGACTTGAGCACGCATAGTGGCCAGTTTTGACGCCATAGGTAAATGCAGTTCAAGTACTGTACACTAAACACTTTACTAACTTAAGCAAGTAAGCATGAGGATCTAACAAACGGCAAAACAGGCAAGTTATTCTGTAAATGTTCAGTCAGTCTTCTGTGAAGACAAGGTGCGTTTGAAGAGAGTAAGAAAATATACAAACAACAATAACGAAACAACGATTTAAGAACATTCATCAGACTGTTTACTCGTGGTTTGCAGATCTCCGTTACAAAGATCAGTCGAACAATTGTTTAGTAATTGTTATTGCTTATGCAAAGGGTATAACAAAAAAAACAATGGTTATTGTTTACATCAAGTTGTGAACAGTGGCTTACAGAATTGTGCGAAAAATTAAAGAATATATTTAAAACTGAAGACAAATTTATTTTTACTTTGTTTCCAATTTACGAGCTCATATTTTAAAAGCTTTTAAAAGGTAAAAACCTAACAATATTAATATAAAACCTGTATTACACACAAACATCTTCCTCTAGCTAGAGAAATTATCCCTCAAATCTAATGGTGAAATTATTTTCTCTCTTCTCGAATATTATTGAAACCACACCAATAACCGAAAACTTCCTTAACTTTAGCAGGCAGTCTTTAGATTTCACGATGATGATACCCCCACAAATCCTTGCATATATTTGTCAGATAATGAAAGCAAAGGTGGCAAAATGAATTTTGCCCTCTCTACTCAACACTTTGGCTTAAACGAACGCATCATTGCATTGCAGCCGTCAGTCATTCAGTCAGTCAACAGCGGCACTAAAAGAAATTCAGTTAAATGAGAGTAATTCCGGTAATTTGCCAGGCGGCGGCGGCAGCAGTAGGAAAAAACTTTACAAAAAAGGTTTCATTGCGTTTAAGGTTTTAGGCACATGTTATCATAATAATTTTTCTTTTGCTGTTGTTGCTCTGCTTTCAGTTATGATCGCTCGTGATGTGTCTAAAGGAAATTATGATCAATGATCTCTCGTATGCTGGCTATGGCAGGTACATTTAACACTGAAAGAAAATAAATTCTCTCTAACATTGGGATCGTAAACCGGAGATAGATGAAATCATTTTCTACG
Source organism: Sarcophaga peregrina (assembly GCA_014635995.1). NCBI lineage: Eukaryota > Metazoa > Arthropoda > Insecta > Diptera > Sarcophagidae > Sarcophaga > Sarcophaga peregrina. The sequence continues at coordinate 7,541,601 of CM025791.1, forward strand.
TGTACGTTAATAACACTTAGCAGTCGGGGCCTAAAAAACGCAACGAAACGTTTTAACATGCCGTTAGGGTTGAAATATTATGAGACTTATGATGGCTTCAAAAAACAACACAAAAAAAGGAAAAATAAAAATTACGATGATGATGATAATGATTATGATGATGAGTTGTTACTTTTTTTTTGTGGTGGCGAGGCATATAGGCTTTTTTATGGCAGACATATAGACTCCACAGAAAAACAAAAGAGAAAAATAAAAAAACCAAGTAATTCGTAATCAAACTCATGATGTGTAGTAGTGCGTCATCATCGTCCTCATCAACAGCAGTTCCTAAAAACTTTAAAACGCATTGCCTCAAAATATTGAATAAAATAATAAAACGTTTAAAATCCATTCAGTCGGTTATTATTGTGAAACGGTTTCACACTTGAATACAATATTTTGATAACGTCAGATCGCAATAATCGCAATCGTTACGCCCCTTATTAAAGGCGGCAAACAAAATTCACTTTCAAAAACCTTTAAAACACCGTAAGGGAGTCTTAATTAGGCCAGGATAAGAAATTAAAACGATTTGTTACGTTTAACATGATTGCGATGATGATTAAAAGAGGAAGAAGGGGTTGAAAGTGAATTTTTTTTTTTGTTTACCGTCTAAGCAATAATTCTAGGCACACAGCGAGTGTTGAAGTATTTAAGAGAAAGTAGGGTAAAATAGAGGCAAACAACGTAACGAAACGGCTTAGTTTTGCAACAAATGAACTGAAAAGTGTTATAAATAAAGGATTAAAGCACATCTCTAAATGGGTTATAATTAATGACAAGCTTTACTTGACTTAAAAATTTAGAAAGAAAACTTAGCGCTTTTGTAAGCAAATTTATCGAAAGAAATCTGGCAATGATTATTCAATTTATTAGGACTGTATAGATAGATAGCCGTTCACAATCTAATAGGTAGTGGGTTGGCTTATTAGACGTAAGGAAATGATTCAAACTCCAGGTCAGACATTTCCAACAACGAAATATGACAGTGACTTCCTCTCAGCAGATTTCTGGCAAAAACTCTGAAAGTATATAAAATTCCAATGAAAAATTCCTCAAAAATCTGTTAGCCGGAGTCGACTTTTCATGTATAAAATTAGCACACACAACCTAAGTGATCTGAAAAGCTAGTTTGTAAACCTGACTGAATAGTTGTAAGGACCAATAATGTATATATGAGAGATCAACAATGAATCGTTTTATCGGTAATCATAAGCACTCATGAAATTTTAAATATAAGTAGGTCAACAATACTGAAACTTAAGTACTCTGATTCATTCTTTCATACTCACTACAACATTGATTTATAAGTGCAGGTTACAATGAGTATGAGTACAACACTGACATCAAACTCATACCATTCGAAATTTGTTTGTTGGATTCATTTAGATTTATAACTTCATAACAATCGAACTTCTATAAATTGACTTACGATTATCCAGACAAGAACTTCAAACCTGGTGATGTTACTGTGCTTCAACTAGGAATACGCTCCACGTAATATGCCACTGCGGCCCATTTCTCTTTACTCATAATCATAAAACCGACAATGTTAGTGGCCGTTATCATTTCAATTATTGACGTCAGTACAGAGCGCGTACATTCGAAAACAGTGGGTTCTGAATCATCAATTACTTCCCCTTTCTCATAGTCAGTAAGGTGAGGCGGTCTTGCCCATTCTGTGCAGATATTTCTTAAAATATCCGCAACCCGATAGCATATGCGTAGCGTAGTAATTTACCTCTCCAAATTTCCGACCAATCCATGGCTTTAAGTCCTAACTAGGCAGGTAGGTAGGTGGGAGTGGTAGCTTTGATACTAAAAACTGAACTTGAGCACACATAGCGGCCCGTTTTGACGCCAAAGGAAAATGCAGTTCAAGTACTGTACTAACCTAAGTAAGTAAGCATGAGGATCTTATAGAGGGTCTTACAGCGAACTAGTGCCTCAATATAAGCAAAAAAGACAAAAGAGTGACAGATTCGTAAGCGAATCATACTTATTTTTTGCTTCGTGTATATGATGAGTTATGGAGAATTGAAATCAACAACATCATACGTGTTGTATGAGTATGAATATGATGAGTACTTCAAACTTTGACTATGAGTAGAGGTTCCATGTAAGCATCAGATTCTACTTTTAATACTCATACTGATTTTTGGTATGTATTTTCCAAAATTTCCAATTCATCAATTCAAAATTGATGGTAGTGATGAAGAACTTTGCAAAATTCGGGGTAAATATTTGAAAGACAAGCTCGTTGATATAATTTTTCTGAAGGAATTTATGTTTTTTCTTGTAAGCTTTATGCCTGGCCACCTTGACGTTGTCGTAAACTATTTAAGTCAACTATGCAGCTTCAAGATGTGTTGACATGTTTCACTTCCTACATGCATTTAATGAATGACAACTAGAAAATTACATCTGTAGACTGTGTTGAAATGTTACCAATTTAAGGCACATTTTTTTCTTATATTTATGGCAACAAACTTTATACGTTACTCAGGCAAAGTAAAGAAACAAACTTAACTGGTTTGGAGATCATCATCATCATGGTCTTTGCATATTATTTTCAATTCATTTGAAATGCATTGTTAAAATGAAAAAAACGTGCCACAAAATGTTGAATGACACAAACTAAACAAGCATAAGCACACACGATGATTTCTTTTCTTTGCTTTCCATAACAATTTTCCTCCTTTTTTTCTGTTCTGTTCTTTTAATATTTGAAAGGTAAGTATTAGTGATGCTGATGCTGATGCTAATGCTGCTGCTGATGGTGGTAGTGGAACAAATTTATAACAATAATATGATATGCGTAAAATTTATTTAATTCACGCATGCGTCGTCACATGTGTGCAGAAATAAATGCGATCAAAAGGCGTATAATCCTGCTTGGGTATGTCCAAACAAACAAAAAAAAAAAACAAAGAAAAAAAGCCAACAACACCCTCAATATACTGCCACCATACAGTGCCATAACCCACAATTAACGCACAGCTTAAGTTTAAATGCTAAACCTGACTGGCTTTATGGTTTATAGCCTGGCAGAAAGTCTCTTAAGAAAACCACCAGCGTTCGCTCTGTAACTTTCTGTGACTATGTAGAGAAGAAAAGGAATTTTTTGACATTTTTATGAGTACAATGCGCATATTTTAACTTCTACTTGGCTTAGCTTATGAATTCCCTCCGCTCTTTGCAATGAATTCCGTTCTGGTTGGATATTGAATGTTTGGTGGAGAGGCAAGAGGATCGGCAATAATTTTTGGTCATAAAAGGCGCCCACGTTGTTTGGCTGCTTCTTTATTGTAAAATGCGTTGATGCCTGCAGGCGCCTATTTTTTAAAAGCAGGGGAGACACATTTCGTGCGAATATTATTTATTTGCTTCAGTCTTGCAAAGAATACAAATGCAAACAATAAAATTTATCACACTTGAACGGCCGGCCAAGTCGCAATTCGTAATCGCAGTTTTCAGCTTCAATTTCATGACGGTTTAAACAAGAGCAGGATTACTAGCGTACCCTATAGTACATTATTTAAACTAAAGATTCGCTACAAAGTAATGATTCAGCCCCTTTTGAAATCATCATATGACTTACATAACAACGGTGCTTTACAAGTTCTATTCGAAGTAAGTATTTTAGCTTTTAAGCTGATTCAAAAACTATCTTTTCATAACTGCTCCTGAAAAACTACATCATCAACACGTAGAGTGCTATACAGTCTACCATTCATCACTGTTTCTTTTTTTTAATTCATTTCATTTTCATTTCATTTGAAATGCCTTGGAAAACGATTGCCTTTTTTTTTTGGCAAAAGTTGCTGTTGTCATCTCCCGTTGTTAGGGAGGTCCATAAATCTCTCTCTCTCTCTACAAATTTTTATGCATTATAATTCATTTTTCTTCTTCTTCTTCTTGTTTTTATTCGAATATTTCAGTTTATTTATACAAAATATTTCAAGCAATTCGTTTTTATTAAACGATTTATGCGATGGAATTGAAGGGTGTCAAAATATCAGAATAAATTTTATGCCAGTGTGATAGCGACTCTCTAATGTAAAATATTCACGAGCGCAATAACTGTGTTGAAATCGTATTCAAATTGTCTTCAGAAATTCAGGCAATTCAATTAGAAATTGTATTCAAAATTTCCAACAATGATGGGAAGAAACTGTAGTCCATGGTAAGAATAGCAAGCTTACAAGAATAAAATTCTTAACGTTTCCCAACCTGATTTGATAAATGTTTTAAAATCAGGGTTTTTATTTCCAATTTATGTTATAAAATAAAGAAACCTATACAGAACTAAACAGAATATATTATCTTCTAATTGTTTAAAAAATATTCCCATAAAGTTTTTCTAGAACCCATTTCTGCCTACGATAAATTAAATTAGAAAGATTGGTAAACCAATTCCACTTGAATACCAGAAACGTTCATTATTATTACCTCCAGAAATGTGACAAACAAAACAGAAAAACAAATAAAAACTTACAATTGAGGAGTGATTTAAATATCGAGAAACGTCAGAAGTCACAGGAGAGATCAAAGTACCAAGGGTTTAACAGTCTCCGGCTTTCCTGATTGCTACAATACTGCACATACTAGTCCCTCCCACACATACTAGTCGCTCAAGATGCAATCCATACAGACATAATTTGTCAGTTACAATCCTTTAGTCACTGATTACGAATCTAGTTTCTCACACCATTTATTTTGTGTGCGTTAATTTTTATCATTATGTGGCGGGACCTATAGTTTAAAGTCGACTTCGGACGACAGATTTATTTGCCCTTAGAGTTTTTGCCAGCAATACGCTGAGATTTTTTCATATTTTCGTTTTGGTGTCTGACCTGGGGTTTGAATCGTGGTCTTAAGTCTAATAAGCCAACATACTACCTACTAGACTATGGCGACATCAAGATACAATTCGCCATTAAAAAATCGATTGAAACCCTAATAGATGCTCTTTCTAGTTTCGAAATCCATTATACTTTATAATTATCAACCTGAAGATTATGTAATCCACACTGTTCCTTTATAAAGTTTATTCTCCTCGTGTGAGGACTTGATCGATAAACTCGAAAAAGCGTCCCAGATAAACTAGAGCTATAAGTCTACGACCTTTGCTTCACCTTCAATAGACGACTCATTACACCCACTTCTCAAAAAGGCCCGGAATCTAACACATTATCACCCTAAACCTGTACAAAAGCCGCGTAAGAGATCGTGCTGAAGTAACAGGCAACAAACTCGAGTTAACATATTGCCCTACAAATAACTTCAAAACTGCTTGACTATCCTTATAAGTGAATACCGTATACACCCTCCTCGGCGATATCTTTTCGCTTTTAAACATCTTAGCATGGAAATTTAATGCGCTCTTGAGGGACCAGTTTCACTTCCACCTAAAAAAAGTTTGATTTGATTGCAGATTGAAGACAGATCAGAACTGAGTGGCCTCACAGCAGTACGAATCGAATATAGGTTGGGAATATAGCTTTTATCAGCAAGGAACCAGCTACTTACGGCAAACTGAGGTGTATTTTGTATTTTGGAATTGCAGCGTAAAATGAAGTGAAATGTGAAATAGATGCATGTACGTTGAGCACTCAAGTATTTCATGAACTCTACTAAGAACAAGATCGGAATTCTCAGGAATTGTTGCACAACGTCTTTAAAGTTAACATTTGGAATTTACAATTTTGACAAAAATATTAGTTAGTAAAGGGTCCGCCATCTAACACTTGGCTCATGTCTGATTTGACAGATAATTAGTTTTATCCTTCCGCTAACCGAATAAGGTTGTGTATACGCTAAGCCAATTGACCATCCAATGCGTTTTTGCTCCGCTAAGTGGGCCTGCGATCGATTTACAGAAGATGACGATTTTGGCAAAAAAAAAAAATCATATTTTCAGATGAAGCTCATTTTGATCTTGGCGGGTATGTAAATAAGCAAAATTGTCGCGTTTGGGCCACAGAAAACCCGCATGCATACATTGAAAATCCGACGCACCCAAAACGAGTCACTGTGCGGATTTTAGTCCAGAGGCATAATTGGACCATTTTTTTACGAAAATGAGCAAGGAGTGGCCGTTGCAGTCAATGGCGTTCATTATCGTTATCGGGCCATGTGGAACGAATTTTTGTTCACAAAAACTAAGGAGGAGAATATTGCCAACATTTGGTTTTAACAGGACAGCACTACGTGCCACACAGCTGAAACTACACTCGATGTTTTGCATTCTGTCTTTGAAAATCGCATTATTAGCCGGAGAGTTTAGCCACCTCGGAGCTGCGATTTGACACCGTTGGTCTATTATTAGTGGGGTGCCGTCAAAGATAAGTGTTACGCCCACAAGCCAGAGACAATTGAGGCTTTAAAGGACAATATTCGTGAAGCCATTGGTGAAATCCACCTGCACACAATCGATAATGTGCTTAAAAATTGGACAGATCGTGTAGGCTACTGCATGGTCAGTCGAGGCAGCCAAATGAATGAAATTATTTTTCATTATCAACCGGAAGGATTGTACTTTCAAATAAAAAAAGAAATTTGAGAAAATATTCAGTAGTGTTTTCTTTTTAAATCATTTTCAAAAAAGAAAAAAAAATTATTTACCGGACCCTTTGTTTAGCAGCGACGGCTTCTTTCGAGGGCATAGAATGCTTATTATGAAATTATTTTTATCAAAGCGAATAAAAACTCCATAAGATGGATTACCATTTCAAAAATTTAAAAAAAAATACACACAAATAACTCGACCAGTTTAAATCAATTGTAAAAGTGAATCAAAATGTTTTCCATTTTAAATCGCACATTCAGTTGTAACTCGTAAATGGTGGTACCTCAATGAAAATCCTGCTTTTGGGAGGTATTCAAATGGATTTTCGAAACACACACACACACAGATATAAAATACAATTGACACAAGCATATGTATGTATGTGTGTATATATGCATATGTATATGATATTGTATATGATGGAATAAAATAAAGAATAACTTGAAAAATGTCCTTTTGTTTGGTCATAAATTTTCTTTTTAACAATTTTCATACAAAAATCCCAAACACATGAGACTGTCAAATCAATTATAACTGTTGCGAAAATATAATAAATACAACAACAATAACAGCAACAATATGTATAATATATATACAATATACATGTACATATGAGCGTATACAATACGTTAAAACTTAGAGTTTTTATTTACTGCTATTGGATGGATGCTGGATATTGTATGAAACCAACAATTCCTGCTGCTGTTGCTGTAATTCTTCTGGTCGGTCACTCTGGTAAATCTAATGAAGATTTACTTTTTACAGATTTTCCAAATAAAAAAAATCAAAATTTAAACAAAAAAACACCAACAACTTTATGTATAAATTTAAAATTTTTTTGTTTTTTTTTCAATATCATAGTCGATATATGGGGTTTGTGTAGAAGTTTTTAAAACAAAAACAACAACGAACGAACGACAAGAAAACAATACAATATTCAATATGCAGCATAACAATAGCAAACAAACATGAAAATCTTGTTGCCATTTATATTGCATTTTTCGACAAAAACAACAAACAACAAAAAAAAAAATACTAAAAAACTATAAAAAAAAAGTATATGGCATCGCTAGGAGTATAGGGTAAACCTTTAAACAGTTTCGTTATTAATTTTCACTTGCATACGAAAGATTTAGAATCTCGAAGTTGCCAAAACAAAACTACTGTTGAGAATCTCGAAGTTGTTTAAACAAATCTTTTGTCAAGGATCTTGAAATTGTTTAAACTACGGTTTAGAACCTTGAAGTTGCCAAAACAAAACTACGCTTAAGAATCTCGAAGTTTTTTAAACAAATCTTCTATGAAAGATCTTGAAGTGGTTTAAACTACGATTTAGAACCTCAAAGTTGCCAAAACAAAACTACGGTTGAGAATCTCGAAGTTGTTTAAACAAATCTTCTATGAAAGATCTTGAAGTGGTTTAAACTACGGTTTAGAATCTCGAAGTTGCCAAAAAAAACCTACCGTTGAGAATCTCGAAGTTGTTTAAACAAATCTTCTGTGAAGGATCTTGAAGTTGTTTAAACAAAACTACGGTTTAGAATCTCGAAGTTGCCAAAAAAAACCTACCGTTGAGAATCTCGAAGTTGTTTAAACAAATCTTCTATGAAGGATCTTGAAGTGGTTTAAACTACGGTTTAGAATCTCGAAGTTAGCTAAACAAAACTACTGTTAAGAATCTCGAAATCGTTTAAACAAAATTATGGTGAAGGATCTCGAAGTTGTTTAAACAAAACTATGCTCGAAATTGTTTAAAAAAAACTACGGTGAAGGATCTCGAAATTGCCTAAACGAAACTACGCTTAAAAATCTCGAAGTTGCCAAAACAAACCTACCGTTGAGAATCTCGAAGTTATTTAAACAAATCTTCTGTGAAGGATCTTGAAGTTGTTTAAACTACGATTTAGAATCTCGAAGTTGCCAAAACATTACTACCGATGAGAATCTCGAAGTTGTTTAAACAAATCTTCTGTGAAGGATCTTGAAGTTGTTTAAACAAAACTACGGTTTAGAATCTCGAAGTTAACTAAATAAAACTACTGTTAAGAATCTCGAAATCGTTTAAAAAAAACTACGGTGAAGGATCTCGAAGTTGTTTAAACAAACCTACGATTAAGAATCTTGAAGTTGTTTAAACAAAACTACGGTTTCTTTCGTTCACGGAAAAAATGTAGAAAGCAATCGTAAATGTGAAAATATATTGGGAAAGCTGGTACAAACAACTTGGATCACATTGAATACGACCTTTGACAGTTATGTATCTCCTTCTCAGCAGCAGGGCGCTTTAGATCTTTCAATGGTAGCGTTTACTAGTTGTGTGCCCTAGTAGAGTTAGTGATCAAGTGATCCGCTCCACTTCTTTACAGCAAAATCTACAGACAATATCGTCAGATATATTCAGTCAGTGCAGGTGCTCCTTGCAGCCCTTACAAACATACATAATTGATCATTACAATCCTTCAGTCAGAGTTATAGACCTAGTTTCTCACACCACTTATGTCGGGTGCATTAATTTTATATAATCTCTTAGTGTTAAGAGCTACAATTTTAAGTCGACTCCTAGCGACAGATTTTTTTAGAAACTTTTCATGGCAATTTTTATTTACTCACAGAGTTTTTGTCAGAAATCAGGTGATAGGAAATCGCCAAAGAAATGGTGCTCGAACCTTGGCTTTACGTCTAATAAGCCAACACATTACTACTAGACTGCGGCGACATTACAGCCCTTATATACTGTAAATGCACCTCAAAGTATCACCAACTTTTCTCAGTTGCGAGCTCTTATTAATCTACACCTATTTTAGGAACAAAGCTGTAAAACTTTTCGGAATGGTTGACGCTAAAAGCGTCATATCAGGATTTCCTCTTTGTTACCCTCAACGAAATGAAAACCTTTCGCTAAGGTCTGAAACTGATGCAAGAAGAAATTATTTTAAAAAAGTTTCTCAGGCAATTAGCACGACCAAATTGTCTTCAGTACAGGGTCTCCATTAAATTAATAATTAAATAATAATCGAATGGAGCACCCGTTATTTAATACACATAACGTATACACATATTGTCATAGAAATGTAGTAGTGCTGCTGGTATATTTTATTGCAGATTTTTGTGTTTTTTTTTTTATTTACAAAATCTACATCCACTACCACCAGTACGAACATATTTTTTATAGCACACGATATATGTAAGAGTACAACCCGGCCAACCAACATGTAATAAAACATATTGTATTGGATTGGAATGGGAATGGGAGATGGAGATGGGAATGGGGATGAGGATGCGGTTTGGATTGGATTTGGAATGGAATATTGTATATTGTTTATTGTATATTGTTTGTTGTTGGTTTTATAATATTGCTGTTGTTGTTGTTGTCGCATAGAGCTACAATTTCTCTTGCCGGGAGAAGAGTGAAAGAAAAATCTTTATTTGCTTGTAAAAACAAAAAAAAAAGTTGAAAATAAAAACATTGCAGTTGTTTTGTTTCTGTTTTTTTTTTTTTGTATTTTTTAGATACACGTGGTACGTTGTTGGTTGTAGATTTATGTCCACAATATACGATTATAAATTCTAAATACCGCTATAGAGAGAGAGAGATATATAGCCTTAACTATAACTGTGGCCCTCCTACCCAATTCAGTACCTTCTAATAGCATGGATTTATTGGTTAGGTGTAAAGGATTAAGTCTTTAGCTTCATGAAAGATTTCTAAAAAGATTTTATAAAGAGTTGGCACCCAGAGCCTTAGATTACATAGATGGTAACCGATTATTTTTACTACTAGAGGGAAAAGTCGATTGTTCTATCAAATTCTCTGGAAATATACAATGAAGGTGTGAAGTTGGATAGAGAACTTAGATCTCAGGAATTTATACAGTTAACTGCAGTGTCCTACAAATGAATGTCAGAGCGATAAAATGGCTCTTTTGTTACGGAATATTGCCTGAAAATATACTGTTAGTGACAAGGGGTATAGAGACATATCCATCCGTGGTAGTGGAGTAGCTGAACTAATTTTGTAAATTGAGATTTTAATCGATTTTTGGCCAAAAAATATATGAAAATTCTCTAGGAGATCAGAGGGCATTTTGGAACATATAAGAAATAGTACACCATACAAACTATATGCAAATGGTAGTTCAGAGGAAGATCTTACCAACCGTGTTAGTGGGATAGCTGAACTAATTTTGTCGTTGAGATTTTGAATTTTAAAAAAATCGATTTTGGCCAATAAATGAAAATCTTTAGATCATTGCATTTGGGAACATATAAGAAATATACACCATACAAACTATATCAAGGAAGTTCGAGATTTTTCCAACCGTGGTACAAAATTTGGTGAGAAATATTTTTTGTTAAGTAGGGTATAGAGACATATCCAGAACTTGTGTTGAAGACACACAGAGTCCGAAAATATTACGGCAGCTGACGAGATTTGTGAATTTTCCAAATTCATCAGAGACTCCACATTCTATGACGACGAAACCCGTAATCTATGTGACAAGTTTACAATAAAATGTTCATAAAAGGCCATAGTCTGTGAGTTGTAATCCACTAACATTTCAAGTTCCGTATACTCGCTGAATTTTTATTTTTTTATTTCCTATAGTAGAACAAATATTCCCAGCTAAGTAGGACCAACGATCAGTAGTCGCCAAGAAACGATACTTTTTGTGAAAAATAGGTTGGATATGGCGATAATGACTGAATTTACTGGATAATCTCTACTGCTTTCCCAGAGGTAAAGAAGTCTGACCTTTTGATGTTATGGTCTTTGGAGGATAGGTCAGAGGACTGTACCGAGAGAACTGGAGCTTTTATACTGTATACAGTATTCAAAATGAATGAGAGGTAAGGGCAAATCTATACAAGTAAACATACAAGAATGTTTTCTTCTCATCATAAAATTGTAACAAAATTATTATGAAAATACTTTTTCCCTTTGCCAATAATAATTCAAATAGTCAACGAATATAACACATGCATAAAATGAATCAAATGTATGCGAAATATTCTAAAATTCGAATCTAAAAACTACTGCAACGACGATACGATACGATACTTTTAATTTCTACAATTCTATTCTAGTTATTTACGTATGAAAGTATTTGTGTACGTATGTATGTATGTGTGTTTGTATATACAACAATGTGTGTGTGTGTGTGTCTGTTTAAATCTATTCAAAGTCATTAAAAATGTTTTTCAATTACAACTACAAAAGGACACTCGAGTTGATATCGAAATGCAATGTGCCATGATTATAAACCTATGTACATACACATGTATTCTGTAGGTATGTAAGTGTAGGTTATAGTAAGTGTATATAGGCAAATGTGCGTGTGTGTGTGTGTGTATGTATGTGTGTGTAATCAAGTATGCATTTGTATCCTTGTAATTCTTCTAAATTGCTTCAATGCGCAATTATTTCAATTTTACTTGCCAACACCAACAAGAACAATAAACAGACATAACAAGAAGAAAAAAAAACAACAACAACTGCATAAATACAGTGCGACTATTTTCGAAATCCTTTACAGCAGAGGTTTCCTCCCCCCCTCCCCTAGAAAATAAAAACGGAACAAAAACTCTGTCACTTTAATAATGTAACCCCAGCAATAGTCAGATTATTGCAACTAAAATTTTAACCACAAAAGTATGCAACAAAAAAAAAACCAGTAGAGAGAATGGAAGAAGATGGCAAGTGATAGGGTGGTACCAGTTACAAGTTTATTTTTATAATTTTGAAATTTTTATTTCTCAGTTCTGGCAGCAGTTAAAAGGTGAATAAGTTTTCCTTCCCTTTTGATAGAACCCTTTAATTTTTAAAATTGTTTGCAACTGTTTTGGACAAATAACTCGTCGCAGTAATTTCCAAAAGTCTTTTACTCTCATAAATCAGCTGCGGCTCTTGTCTTTTAATCCGTTTTAATTGCTTTAACTATTCTGTACACGGACATGTTCTAATGCAGTTAAAATTCATATCCTCATATCCTCCATGCTGCCCTCGTATTTGTTTTTTGTTTCTTAATGGTCTTGGCCAGTTTCTGCACACAATCGCCATTAAAATTTCGATTTCATTTCTGTTTTTTTTTTTCCAAAAACTTTACAATAGTGGCGGCAGACAATAAAGGAAAAATAATATGAAAAACAACAAAAAAAAATGTTCGACAAACATTAGAAATTCCTTTGAAGCTATAAGAAGACACTCGAGGAAAAATGTTAGTAAACAGAAAATGGTGTAAACGTTATCCAGAAGCTCTACAAAACACTGGTACATATTCATAATTGACTGACTACCGGCACGAGTAGTTTCTCCAGTGTGCTCTTGAATTTCTAAAAAATGGATTTTGTTTTAATAACAGCTCCTAATCCCTACTGAAGTCGGCGTAGTCTAGTAGTTAGTGTGTTGGCATATTAAACGAAAGGCCCGAGTTTAAATCCCAGGTCAAACATCAAAACGATAACATGAAAATATTTCTTCGGCGACTTTCTCTCAGCAGATTTTTAGGAAAAACTCTGAGAGTAAATAAAATTGCCGTGAAAAGGCTTCTCAAAAATCTGTCGTTTAAATTCGACTTTAAACTGTACGTACCGTCACTCATGTAGACAATTAACGCACACAACATAAGTAGTATGAGAAGCTATGTCGTAATCCTAACTGAAGGGTTATAATGAGCAATTACGTGCGTGTGTACCTAGTAGGAGAATTTAACTGCTGAGGCAATTTTTCTGCTGGTAAGCAGATATTAAACCAGGATATGCATTGCGTGATGATGGGTTAAATGGTGACAAAAGCTGTAGGAAGGCCGGAGAACTGAAGAACCTCGTATTCGATCGCTTCAAATGCAGAATCTTCTGTGATCTGTGTTTATAGTCAGGTTGCCCTGAGAACTGTAATGTCGATGTTGTATATTGTTGTGTTTATTATGAAATCATAAAAGCCTTTGGAAGAGATGGAATCGATGTATACTGGGTTTCAGTGCATAGTAGACTACCAACGAACGAGATGGCAGATGTTCGCGCTAGGTCAAATTCATCTGCTACCTCTGTGATCTTTACGGAAGATGTACCAGGAAGAAAGAGCAGAAACGTTAAGAGAACAGATCGAATTGTAATGTGGCCAAATGGCTATAGCCACCTATTGATGATTTTAGAATAGCCTTGCAGCCGGTTACAGGACCTCTGCCAATGCCACGCCAGGCTAGATCGATGATAACGATCTGCAATAAATCGTGATATGGAGAAGTTAAGGGCTATAGAAAACCTACTCTTAACGATTAAGGCCTTAGTATGAAGAGATTGAAAACTCCTATACGAACATTTTTTACCCGGTGTATTATTCAATACTTTACATCTACGGATACACAATGATACGGACACACGTACGCCAATCCCTTTGTTGATATAAGCCATCATGGTATCAAAATAATCGAGTGGGTTAAGTCCTTCTCATTGTAGGTATGTTGAATGGAGCGGTTGCCACATAAATGTGGCAACAGTTTGTCATTTTAAATTGCTTTCGATACTATTGGTGATGCTGATGCCAATGCTGCTACTGCTGCATTCATGCTTTACGTGTTAAATGGCCAGCATATGAACATATTTTATCATTTATCGCTGTGACCCAACACACAACCCATTGGAACGAAATATATCAGTACTTAACAAAAAAAAAATAAATTCTGCCAATACTCTGTGACTAAAAGATATCCTGGCTCTCTTACCAATTGGCAAATTCAAATGGATTGCGTCGATGGAGACTAACAAAATAACACGCATTTAATTCAATATTCCAGTTTGGAAAATGCTTACAAAAACACCAACAACAACAATTTATTTATAGAGTAGAGTATGTAGCCGAGAAGGACCAGCCAAAGCAATTAAAGACTAATGGATGACATTTGTGCAGTTAAGAGCCATGTTTAATTGTTTTAACCATGTTTTGTTTTTTTTTTTATTCTCAATTCATTTTGTTTTTAAATTGTCAAGAACTTGTATGGATTTTAAAGAAAAACTTCAAGAAATTCAATTTAATTGGAATAAATTGGCTAAGCTTTTCCAATTTTCTTGGCAGTCCAGAAGTAAATTCCAGAAGCTTTAGGCAATACAGACGCCGACTATTATTTTACTCTCAGAGTTTTTGCCAGAAATCTGCTGAGAGGAAGTTTATTTGAGAATATTTGTTCGAGATGTCTGACTTGGAGTATGAACCGTGGCCTGACGTTTAATAAGCCTTCACCCTGGCTACTAAAGTACGGCGAGTATTGCGGGAGACTTCTTTTGAAACCAGAAAGATCATAAGAGCCCAGTGAAGGTCCCCTCAGTTTTGTTTTAGCAAAGCTGTCTTCGTTCGTGTCCCGGCACCCAAATAAAACTGTTGTAATGCGCCAGTTATAACCTGGAACGCGATGTTTTTTCTTAGTTATAGACAATTGGAATATAGAAACAAGCAGTTACTCTATGAAAAACAAAATTTACAAGCATCCACGATTTTTATCGGGTCCGCCATCTAACGTTTCCTCTTTTCAACTAGTGCTTATATCGTAAATGTCTGATTAACAGATAATAAGTTTTATCCTTTCGCTGAACGAATAAGGTTGTGTACAGGGGTTTTCGCTCCGCATAGTGGGCCTGCGAACGATTTGCAGAAGATGACGATTTTGGCAAAAAAAAGAAATCATCTTTTCAGATGAATCTCATTTTGATTTTGGCGGGTATGTAAACAACCAAAATTGTCGCAAAATTGTCCCGCACGCATACATTTAAAAGCCGACACACCCAAAACGAGTCACTGTTGGTGCGGATTTTGATCCAGAGACATAATTGGGCCATTTTTCTTCGAAAATGAGCAAGGAGTAGCCGTTACAGTGAATGGCGATCGTTATCGGGCCATGTTGAATGAATTTTTGTTTACATAAATTGAAGTGGAGGATATTGGCAACATTTGGTTTCAAAAGGACAGCGCTACATGCCACACAGCCAAAGCTACACTCGATGTTTTGCGCCCTGTTTTTGAAGATCACATTATCAGCCGCCAAGCTGATGTTGTTTGGCAACCTCGGAGCTGCGATTTGACACCGTTGGACTATTATTTGTGGGTTGCTGTCAAAGATAAGTGTTAGGCCGTCAAGCCAGAGACAATTAACGCTTTAAAGGACAATATTCGAGAAGCCTTTGGTGAGTGAAATACAGCTGCAGACAATCGATAATGTGCTTAAAAATTGGACCGATCGTGTAAGCTACTGCATGGCCAGCCGAGGCAACCATTTCAATGAAATTATTTTCCATTATTAACCGGAAGGATTGTATTTTCAAATAAAAAAGAAATTTGAGAAACTATTCAGTAGTGTTTTCTTTTTAAAGCATTTTCATTCCCTACAATTCTCTAAATTTATAAACCATTATGGCTGTAACTAAATTCTTTTATGACTTCTTTCTTTACACGAATTTGATTAATTTTAATCAATTTGTTCTGCATTTTCTCGTGCATTACTGCTGCAGCATATATTGTTTACAGGAGATGCATCACAAAAATATTCAAAATGCAATAATTAATCCCAATATTAAAATAAAAACATTAAAACATTTAAAAAATGAAATAAAAACTAAAATAAAAATCTCTCATAAATATCACAACAACAACAATTTAGAGTGTGAAACATTACAAAGACGGACTTCATGCCATAATTATGAGCCTATTCCTAAACATACTATGAAGCGAACTACTAGGAACACTAGGATGATGATTTTATGACAGGGTAGAGTGGTGTGGTGTGGTGTGTGAATCGGGTATTAAAACCGATTATTTATTTTGAAATTTAATAGTTTTTCAACACTTTCTAAACAGCGGGTGTAATTTTCTCTCTCAAAAATAATAAAAAAACGAAACAATTTCACATTTTTAAATATACAATCAAAAATATTTGAATGTAATAAAAACAAAAACAACAAAAAATATCTTAAGAATAAAAACTAAAAAACAAAACAAAATAATAAAAATAAAAATACTCTACATTTACAATGTTTAGTGGATATTTACACTCTAAAATCCCTTGCAGCCGCAATTCAAACCACTTCAATGCATTTGATTGCCTTCATCAACCTAAAAAGACGTTCAATTTGAAGTGTTTTTTCCTCTATTTTTTTTTTAACACTTTTTTCAAGCATTTCATTTCGTTACAGAATAGGCCTTTCTTTTCGTTCTTTTGTTTGCATAGGGACATAAAAAATATAATTTTTTCGGTTATTTTTGTTATTGTTATGAATGCGTTTCATTCATAAAAACACCATTAAAATCAATTTTATTATTTTGGATTTAAATATGATGGCATTTTAATATTTTATAGTTTTTTTTCTTTCTTTTTCTTTAGATTTTAAAGATCGTTTTCGTTCGTTTTTTCAAAAGACCAAAAAATATATTTGAAATCTCTTAAAAATTATGAAATTAAAATTCATTTCTTTTATGGTTTTAAAATTAATTGAAGCATTGGTTGAATTTCTTTTAAAACATTATTTACAGTCTCTTTATATGGCGATTTTTTCTTTTTTCATTTAAGGGCCTATCAAGAAGCACTAACTTCTTCTATAGGTCTAGTTTAAAGTCGACTCCGATTGACAGCTTTTCAGAAAGAGTTTTTGCTAGAAATCTGCTAAAAGGAAGTCGCCGAAGAAATATTTTCATATTTTCATTTTGACGGCTGACCTGGGATTTAACTCGGGCCTTTCACCAAATAAGTCAACACACTACCTACGGGATTATGACCTATTAATTAAGCAAAATCCATTTAGAAATTAAACCGCATGCTGGAAAAACTACCAGTGCCGGTAGCCTCGCAGTTATGGATAGCAGATGTATTATAATCCATAATATGTATCAGTGTTTTGTAGTACTTCTGGATAACGCGTACACCATTTCCAGTTTACTAACATTTTTCCTCGAGTGTCTTCTTATAGCTTCTAAGAAATTTCAAATGTTTGTCGAACATTTTTTTTTTGTTCATATTATTTTTCCTTTCGTTGTGTTGGAGATGTGACCCTGTTCAGATGGATACTGTTAAACAGTTAATATCCGCTCTACTGCCAGCAGATATACAGGGATTGTACCTGCTATCACAAGTACGGCTGGGACGGACACTGTACGATATGCCGACGCGATATGTAATGCTGCCGTTCTCTGTACCCATAGAAATAAGTTTGCCCAATCTTAAAAAAATATTGACGGAATCGAGGGTACCACTGTGCTTTAAATGCATGTGAAAGCCGGTACATTGCTGAGAAAGTCTAACGTACTTCTGTGCTTACATCAATTCGGAAATTTGGAGAGGCGAATTACTATGTTACGCAGATGCTATCTTGTTATAGAAGGGGCAAGACCGCCTCCCCTTACTGTCTTTACGAGAAAGGGTAAGTAATTGATGAACACACTGTTTTCAAATGTGCACGCTGGCAGAGCTACCGCTCTGTACAGATACGAGTAGAGGGAATTGGGCCTCAGTGGCGCATTTCATGGAGTGCATTCTAAGACTAAAGAAGAGAGATCTTGAGTCTGGCACACGTGTCAAACGAAATTCCAGTCAGGAACCAATCAAGAGGAAATAGTGCAGAGACTTAGATGTCTTCTCAACTTTCGATACGGAATTCGGACACGAATATGGGCATGCAGGGTCTAAAGGGCCAAAAAGACACTCCGAAGTAATACCACCGTAGTTCCAGAGTGTTCACAACAGTCCATGACACGAGGAGGGGGATTTAGTGGGTGAGGGCACCACACACTGAGGATATGACGGCTTCCTCTATAGTGCGGTCAGGTACATCTACTTCTCCTCGGCGTAAAAAAAAATCTTTTAAATTTCGTTTACGACTATCTCGACTATAACGATTAGAATGTCTTACCAGGCCCTAGCTTGATGTATATTTTATGGCTTAAATTTCATGATAAAATAATATTTTAAATGCAGGTTTTGCTGTTTATAATCATTTTTTAAACATTTAATAAGAATTTTCTTCTGCTTACCCTAAAGTCCATTAAAATATTTTTTAAAAAATAAAAAGTTTTCGAAAAACAAAAGAAGAAGTCAGTCACTTGCCTTACTTACTTGCTACAGTGCGGGGGGAGCGGGGAAGGGGGAGCGTAAAAAGTTCAACCGTAATTACATTTTAATCATCTGAGTGCTAATTTTTCCTTTTTTTGTTTTGTTTTTATTTTTTGTCTGGCCTTTCGGAAAAAGGATGAGCAAAAACAGAATAACGATGACGATGATGATGATGATGGTGGTGGCACGTTAATGTCAAACGCTGACTGGCTAACAGACTGACAACATTGCCACATTATTGCAGTGTGTTATTCTTTTTTTTATTTCTCAACTTTTTTTTTTTGTCATGGTTCACATTAATAATCTGCCAACCAGCTCAATTAGGGGTTGTTTTTTTATTTCTCATATTTTTTGTTCTTGGTTTTTGTTGTTGTAGTTCATAATCTGTTTAATTTTTTTTTTTTTTTCGATTCTTTCGTTTTGCTTTTATTTTATTAGCCGGGTTTCTGTAAATTATTTACACGTTCATCAATAATTCAACCACAAATTAAAACAGTAGCGCTGCTAACCAACCGCAAAATAAACTTTTTTTTTTACTGCAAAACAGAAACAGAACCTCAACTCATTCCCTAAACCATGATGTACTGCCATAATTCAATGCTGGCCAAATTCATGATTAATAGTTTGAAAGGAAAATGGAAAAAGGACAGAGAAGAATTAATTTTTTAAACTTTTTTTGATTCATTTTTCGAGAAGGTTTTTTTTTTTGTTTACAGTGAAAAAGAAACTTTTTAAAAATCTGTCAAAATTTGTCTGTATAATTGACAGTCATTTATTTAATGTAACTGCCATTTATTTAAGTTAAAAACTTTTTATAGATAAAAAACAACAAACCGTAAGGGACTAAAATTAGAAGCAAAAAAATGGAAGAGCGCCATCATATGCTCGACTGAATAAAAATTTGTTCTCACCCTCTTAACAGAAAGCAATAAAGGCTTCGAAAGACACACTTTGATGCACAATGCAATTCTCAGCAGCCATACACATCCAGACTGCATGTAGAATCCATTTTTATTCAATAAATTCGATTTAGGATTCAAACTAGATGCTTCCAGTCTGTGATTCCCATTAAAACTATTCAGGTATATACTATCGGCTCCAAAATGCTGAACGCAGTATTATTTAACTAAGTGAGCATTACAACCCTGTAGTCAGGATTACAACCTAGCTTCTCACACCACTAAGGTGAATTTTATTCATGAGTAGCAGCAGCAACTGTTAAAATTCAACTCCTCCGAACGACAGATTTGAGAAACTTTTCATGGAAATTTTATTTTACTCTCAATGATTTTTATCAAAAGCCGTTTTCGTTCTGTTCGAGTTGTCTGAGCCATGACCTCTCGTCTAACAGGCCAACACACTACCTATTAGGCTACGGTGACTTCTCTGAACTGAGTATGCTGTAGTATACATATTAAGGATTCTGATATTAGACCTTCTTATAGGCTGCCTAACCACTACCATACATATACATACATAATTGGCCATTACAACCCTTCAGTCAGGATTACGACCTAGCTTCTCACACCACTTATGTTGTGTGCGTTAATTTTATACATGAGTGGCGGGACCTACAGTTTAAAGTCGACTCCGAACGACAGATTTTTGAGAAGCTTTTTCATGGCAATTTTTACTCTCAAAGTCTTTGCCAGAAATCTGCTGAAAGCAAATCGCCGAAGAAATATTTTTCGTTTTGATGTCTGACCTGGGATACGAACCCGGGCCTTTCGTCTAATAAGCCAACACACTACCGACTAGACCACGGCGACTTCAACCTAACCACTGCAATGTTTCGGAAATGTTCTAGACGGAGCTCACATCTATTTTATAACCAACGAAATGCCTGTTGAAGTCACTGTAGTGTGTTGGCTTATTAGACGTAAAGCCCGGATTCGAGCTCCAGACCAGATATCAAAAACAAAATACAAAAATTATTCCCATGGCAATTTCCTCTCAGCAGATTTCGGGGAAAAACTCTGAGAGTAAATAAACCTGCCATGAAAAAAGTTTCACAAAAATCTGTCGTTCAGAGTCGGCGTTAAACTGTAGGTCCCGCCACTTCCGTATAAAATTAACACACGCAACATGAGTGGTGTGAGAAGCTGAAGGGTCGTAATTGCCAGTTATGTATGTTTGTAAATGACTCATATTTGGTGTAAAATTTCCTGAAAATCGTTTGGCTTACTCGGCCAGTCAGGTTCTAATGAAATACTTAACAAACGTCACCTTAACTATAGCACTCGCATCTATGAATTTTGGATATTTCTTAAAGAAAGCATTCAAAAGGAAATGCTGTATGGGTTCCACGGCATAGTGACCTCATTGGAAATTACAATGACACGGTAGTTACGGTATAGTGGTCCAATTTCTTTATTTAATCCTTAAAACGCATAGCCATACATCACACTATTACGGTTCTTACAACCAACTTCCCGATAGGCATATCAATAGAGTTGTTAATAGCCATGCCAAATTGCAAGACTTCGTTCGGGTTGGTATAGAACGTTGGGCATAACGTCTGGTCTACCCTTAGTTTGCAAGTAGCATCACTTAACCTAAGCTAAGACGAGGATGAAGATACTTTCCGTCTAAATATCATAATGTTACCAATCCACCATAAATATGGGCGCCATAAGAAGAATATTTTGAATGGATAGGGAACACTTAACATCGGATAACACTATCGCCAAAAATTGTGCTATTCTACATCCCACTGCTGGTCCACACTTAAGAAAGAAAGTGTGAAGTGTGAGAAGCATTCGAGAATAATATGATCATGTTCTCGGAATCCCACTTGGAGATTGTCTTTACGAACGCAGAGAGAGAATCTTTTATATCAGGTTTCCTTTAATGGATATGGTTAGGAACAGAAAAAACCACAGATCCAGAGATTATGGACCTTATTTACAAAGTAAAAAATAGAATTCATAAATAAAATTTCATTGTCATTGACATTGTTTCAACCTGATGCCTACTTCAGGTAATTTTATATTCTTAATGAAACTATTTTTACAATCACGTTTCCATAACAAATTGTCATAAAATATGTTATTCCTGGATGTGTGGTGGCTGGCATAAAATTATGTGAAATAATTAGAAAATCTAACTGACATCGTCACCATCCATATTGATAATGTGATATGAGCTTACATATACGCCAACTACACCATCTATGTCATATAAACCTTATTTATTTGTCATATGTTTGTGTGTATATGTGTGTGTGTGTGTGAGTAGATTTGTAAACATTATAGGTAGATAGTGTAGTGTTGGGTATTGTAACTCGTTTGTAGATGGCGTATAAGTTTCCGCTGATTAAATCTGTCGTTAGGAAAATTGAAATAAATGTTGTTGTTTATTATCTCCTGTACATAAGTTAACATATTGTCATTACCATAACACTATTTCAACAGGGTGCACCAATCAAAGGAATACTTTCAAAAGGTTTCAATTTGTTTCTGCAGTCATTTTAAGCATAATTACGCCAAGTGCTGGTACCCTTTATAAGGCCAGGCCATATGTTTCAGTTTCATTTGGTGTTGCATAAAAAAATTATACACAGATTGACAGACGGAGTTTGTTGTTGCTGTTGTTGTTGTCGTTAACGAAAACATAACGGCATTGTCACCGCGAAAATCGTGATAAAATTTTACCGGCTTTTTGCTGTTACTCAACTCAATATTGAATTTAATGGCATCATGTACTTGCATCACAAACTGACTATCAGACTACATATCTGTGTTTGCCGACATGCCATTCAATGTATCCCGTTTACAATTAACGTTTTATGACATGGCCTCCCTCTCTCTCTCTCTGTCTCTCTCTGTAGCACAGCATGAAAACCATTAAAATTTTCGTTAATTTTTATATTTTGAAGTTTACGAAAAGAGTAGAGGCATACAAGAGGGGATGACAATAATTCCTTGGCCCTATAATTGCTTACAATCGTAATGATAATTGCAACAGTCAACAATATTCAATCCATAGACAGATAATTGAACAGCACACATGTGACCCAAAAGGCTAATTTTCATTCACACCCATACACATACACCTACACTAGCACTAGCACACACTTCCACATACACACACATACACCTACAATAGCAATTTACAAAAATTCATAATGGCCACGCATACAAAATTATGACTTCGAAAAATGTTCCAACAACGTGCCTAATGGTTCTGTGCCGCGCTGTAGTCGTTAAATTGTACGCGTATGTCACAGAGAGTAAATTTTTATTGTTTTAATACACCTTTTGAAATAATCAATACAACGAACGACACCGAATAATTATTATCCACATCGTGATTGCCATAACTGATGCAGATAGCAGACAAGATATAAGAATATTTTTACGGGTGTAATTTGAATGTCCCAAGCTTAACCTGTTTACAGGAAGGAGGTGGCGTGTGAGAAAAATTAAATTTGATGGGAAACCTATAAAAAAAAATACAATCTAAGGAAACAAACAAACAGTAAATAAGTTTCTTTGGCTATCGGTAGTAGTATTTCATGGTGATCACTACAGAAAACTTGTAAGCATTACGAATTTACTTAACTTAAGTCATTACAATGCTTTAGTCAGGACAACAACCTAGCTTCTGACACCTGTCATGTGTGGCGAGAACTACTGTTTAATGTGAACACCGAACGACAGATTTGTTTGTGAGAAACTTTTCATGGTAAATTTATTTCTTTTCAGTGTGTTTTCCAAAAAACTCCTGAGGCTCCATAGAGGCAGAAGCTCCAGTTTATGCTTTAACTCCGATCGACAGATTTGTTTGTGAGAAACTTTTCATGGCAATTTTATTTTCTTTCAGAGTATTTTACAGAAGACTTCTGAGGCTGCATAAGTGGCAGAAGCTACTGTTCAAACCTCATCACCGAACGATAGATTTATCGCAGTATCAGTCATATGTGCCTGACACTAAGAAGCTCTACATGAGCCATGTCAGACTTACAGTGGGTGGCAAAACAATAGAAACTTTTTCAAATATTTATTTATGTCTTCTAATCAGACAAAATTGAAAATTGGAAAGAAAAAAATTGGAAATTGCAGGTCATTAGTATGCATAAAAATATAAAAAAGCTATATTATTGAAGTGTTTACAGTTCTTGACTCAAAAAATGTTCTAATAATTTTTGAAAGTTCTGATTTGTTGAGTCAATATTGGTTCTTTTTTGCTTAAATTTACCATTGAATCGAATTTCTTAAGAATATTTTTAATTTTTAGTGCAATTTTGAAAAAGTTTCTATTGTTTTGTCATCCACTGTATGTAAGTATGACGTACGCGATTTGATAAAAGGCCACGTAAATCACAGATGTCCGACGCAAACGATACATTTGCATTATATTTCGAAAGCTTGGCCTATCAGGTACAAAACCTGAAAATTTCTTCGTGGCGATGAACGTGTTAATGAAGTTTTTATTGCAATTTTAATTACTCTCCCAGTTTTTACCAGAAAACTGCTCAGAAGTAGTCGGCGTAAGCAAAAATTTTCTTCACATTTAGTTTGTTCAAGATGTCTGAACCGGGAGTTGAACAACTGCCTCACGTCTAATGAGGCGCTACTTGGCTATTTCGACTTCAAAATCATTTAATTTTTGCAAAAATTCTTCCCTCAATAATCACACTTGGAAGTCTGACGTCCTGTGTTTATAAAATTTTATTGAAATTTTCTTTTCCGTTTCTTGTTTTCTTTTCGCCAATTTTCACATGCCACAATTATTCGCAAATTTTAACAAGTGAAATAACGGTAATGGAAATTGATTTGTTATTGCATTGCAACCGCATATGTAACAATCAACCCTCCTCCTGCCTGTAAACCATTTTATCCTACCTCCCTTCCTTTTAAAACGAATTGAGTTGTGCAGTACATATCCACTGAGTACGTACATACTGAATTACACGCTTATAAACACATGACATGTCATTAGTGATCCCTGAAGGATTTCATCGTTATTCTATTGATTTCTTTGTTGTTTTTTTGCCTGTTTTTATTTTATTTTTCGCTGGTGTATCATCACCAAACGCATCATCATACGCATCATCAAATTCAATAATTGCCATAACAAGTGCCATTTTTTTTATTATCGAATATTGAATTTCTCTATTAAAAAAAAATCGATGAGAATGTTGGATGTGTGTGAAATGATTTTTAATGTCGTTTTTTTTTTGCGTAAAAATGTTGGTAATAAATGACAGGTTTTTTAACGGTAATAAATTATTGTGGGAATTAGAAAAAAAAACAAAAGAAGAGAAGATTTTATCACTTGATTGATTGTGATATCACAAGGGGTATTCGCCACTTTACCTAACCTAAGCTCAACCTGATAAGCTATTGCTCATGGTGATTAATATTGTTATGGCTTTACCTTTTTAAGAACGTCTAATAAAGGGTCCGCCAAATAACTTTTTTTTTTAAATGTTTTCTACTTTTTCTTGTTTCCATACCCGCCATGATCAAAATAAGCTTCATCTGAAAAGATGATTTTCATTTTGCCAAAATCGGCATCTTCTGTAAGTCGATCGCAGACCCACTTAGCTAAGTGAAAATGCGTTTACATACATAATGGGTCATTACAACCCCTCAGTCAGTATTATTGACCTAGTTTCTCACACTACATTACAACCCTTCAGCTTCTCACACCACTCATGTTGTGTGTGTGTTAATTTTATACATAAGTAGCGGGACCTACAGTTTAAAGTCATCTCCAAACGACACATTTTTGATAAACTTTTCATGGCACTTTTATTTACTCTCAGCGTTTTTGCCAGAAAGCTACTGAGAAAAAAAAGGCCGAAGAAATAATTTTTGTATTTTATTTTGATGTCTGGCCTGGGACTCGAACCCTGGCTTTATGTCTAATAAGCCAGCACACTATCTACTAGACCACAGCGACTCCTAAATGCGTATACACAACCATATTCGTTCAGCGCAAGGATAAAACTAATTATCTGTCACACCAGACATGAGCTAAGTGTTACCATTCACGAAATAAGCAGTAGTTGAAAAAAAAACGTTAGATGGCGCATCCTATAAATGAGATCGTTGATTGCAAATCAAATAAAAACGGATATAAGTTTAATTCCAATTAAACTATTATGTTCGGACTATTTTATGTGCAACAACAACACTTTACACCAACGTAAGGACCAACAACTGTTCGGTAGATTTTTACTGTTTTCTTCACACGCAAAGCGTTTTCACAAAAGACTAACTGAATTCTAACTACCACTCGTTGCCTGCTTTGTTTTGCCTTTTTATATGCCTACTTAAACACTCTGACTAACATTCTTGAAGTAAAATGATCCTTTTTTTCACGTGTCTTATCGCGAGCTTTATTGTTGCGTTCGCTTGTAACAAGTTCATTGTATTTGTTTGTGTAGCTTTTGTTTATACCGTTTCTATTTTCGTAACAATATTGTTAAATTGATGTAAAGAATTTTTTGTTTTTTATTGGGATTGAAAAATTATAAAATTTTTCTTCGTTACCAAGCTTTTACAAGCCATTTTGAAAGTGAAGTAATGGTAGTACACATAGGATATGTTATTAGAAAATCTATAGATTTCTTATTTTGTTAATTTTAAATATTTGTGATCAGCTTCTATGTCTTACTTATTGAAGAAACTGATTTATCCACATTATTTAAAGCAAACAAAACTCCCAATAACTATTCAATTTGCCAAATGAATTTTGTAAAACGTAAATTAAAAAAAAAAGATGGAAAATTAAAAACGTTTCATAAAAAATGTATTCACTTTTCATTTTTCTTACACTTGTAATGATATGCCATGCCATCCAATGAAATGAAATGAAATGTAATGATTCAACAAGAAATTTTCTTTTAATTTTTTTTTCTATCGTCTTCATTCTCCTCCTGCTACCAATAACTCAAGATTGACAGTTTTGTGTATTATAACTGTCATATAAATAAATAATAAAAATAAAAAAAAAAAAATGTTCATGTCGTAAATGATTTATTTGTTTATTACAAAATATTGTAATGTGAATAGAGAGTAAAGTATGATATACTCTGACTGGTTGGTATACATTTTTCATCACAGCCATTCACTCATCCAACCAGTCAGTCACTTACTCCGTCAGTCATTTAGCCTGTATTTATTTATTTTCGTATGAGGCTTTTATTTTTTTGCTTTTTTTTTTACCCCCCAGATGACATCTAATTTGTGTCAAATGTTTTGGTTTCATGTCGGTTTTTATTATTTTCATATTATTTTGACAATTTAAATGTCAAACCTGCTTTTAATGAACATGTTTTGTTTACTTTTACTAATAGACAATCATTTACTGCGCCATAACGTGATGTGTCATTTTCTTTGAAATGCTTTTTCTTTAATAATCTTTTCAGTTTTTCTAATTACTTTTGGTTTTTTTCGTTTTGTAATTTTTTTTTTCTATTTATTCGGAATGAAATAAAAACATTTCAATTTAAAACACCTGCCGCAAGAAATCGAACAATTATTAAAAGTTTTGTTTAATAATTCTAGAAAAAAAATGGATTTTTTATTAAAAATTTTATTTTTTAAACGAAAAAAAATAAATCAATAACTGCTTCTGCTATTCTTCACTCTCCGAAATTTCTTTTTAAAACTCCCACACTCATTTGCCTTCAATATTTTCACCCAATTTGTTTAATTTCATTCACACAACAACAATATCTTGGAATATCTTTATTTTAATATGCTAAACACATACACTCTTGCTATTTCCTCTTTCACTCTTTCTCTCACTAAACATTCTGTTTCCTTCCTATGTTTCACTATTACAATCCCACTTCCCCAGTTTTTTTTAATACCTTTTTACTCTAGTGCAGCCATTTTTATAACCTTTTTCGCAAATTTTCTTGCCATCACATATTTTTTATGTTTTTTCATGACTCTCTTTAAATATTGTTTTGAGGAGGCAGAGAGAGAGAGACAGAGAGGAGAGAGACAGCGTGAACGTGGATTTGTATGGCTGTGTGAGGGTGGTTAGAGCAGTGTTGCAAAACTGAAATTTTGAAATGGTACTCGATTATAAATGGAAGAGTACTTTTTGGTCTAACGTTGGGTTTGGACCGTGGGCTCACACGCCCACAAATAAGCCCACACACTAGCTACTTGACTATGTTTTTATTTATACATACATAACATACATAATTGGCCAGTACAACCCTTCAGTTAGGATTACGACCTAGCTTCTCACACCACTTATGTTGTGTGCGTTAATTTTATAGATGAGTGGCGGGACCTACAGTTTAAAGTCGACTCCGAACGATAGATTTTTGAGAAGCTTTTCATGGCAATTTTTACTCTCAGAGTCTTTGCCAGAAATCTGCTGAGAGGAAGTCGCCGAAGATATGTTTTTTCGTTTTGATGTCTGACCTGGTATACGAACCCGGGCCTTTTGTCTAATAAGTCAACACACTACTCACTAGACCACGGCGAATTCTTATTCTTCTTTTTATTTATATTTAATACATATACGGCACGGGACAGTAAAACAGTTTCTCATTTACAAAATAAAAGTAGGTGATTCGGAACGTAACAAAACGTAATAGCCTCGTTTAGTAAAGCATCGTCAGAGAGTAATAGAACACGTGTTCGTTTTCAGCAGAAGAAGAACAATATAAACGCTTACTGAAATTACATTACTGTTCAAGCAAGCGTTCTCATTGCTTTTCGTATTCTAAAAACGAACGTACTTTTCGGGCACGTTTGGCTAACCAGGACTAAGAACCAGTTCTACCTTTAGTATTCATTTCCCGGACTTATTCATTTCCCCTGAAACCGGGATTAATTTTGAAATTTCTCGGGATCCCGAAAAACTCCCTCGATTTCAACAGATGTTGGCTTAATAGTTAACAAGGCCTCTAAAAAATTGTTTCTATTTTATTTATCGTATCGTTTAAAATGTCCTCAAAATTTTTATCTTCTAAAATATCATTATCGCTGCTTTCTATTTCTTCTTCATCTAATTCTATATTTTTTTCAGTAAAAAGCCGATTATAAATTTGCTTTGCATATAAAAAATTGAGTGTTTTGAGGCATTCGGAAAAAATGTATTATTTTTCCATTGTCTTTGCAAAATCAAAATTGTCTTTGCAAAAGCAAAATTGTCTTTGCAAAAGCAAAATTGTCTTTGCAAATATTTGTTATAATAAAAGATTCTAAAAGTGCCGCGGGGGTACTGAGGTATTTTGAAAATGGAATAGTACTGAAAAAAAGTACTAAAGTACTGAATTTTTCAACACTGGGTTAGCGTAATGTTATCTCTGTTTAACTGAGTTCGTAAATTTCAGTTTTTGTTGTTGCTTGTAGACTGAGTGTGTACGTGATACATTTTAGAGAACAACTTGTCACAAAGGAACTGTTGAAGTGGCAAATTTTTAAAGATAAATAGGCGAAGAGAAATAAACTCCCGCCGTAAGAAGAAATTTTTACAGTTGTGTGAGTAAATTTTAAGTACAAAATAAATATTGAATTTAAATTTTAGAAAGTAAAAAAAAAGTAAAGTAAACTACGATATTGAAACCATGACTTCATCAGGTCCTAGAATAACAGCCTTGTGAACTGTCGCTGATTAAAGACAACACTTTCTACAAATTTTACACACTCTTCCCATAATTTTCCTTGTTAATCCAATACTCTCTGATAGAGCGTTGAAAGGACGAAATCGAGCAAACCCTGTCATCGATTGAAGTGACCTACTGACGTAGGCTCGCAAGAAGCAGAGGTGCCTGGAAGGATGTCTAGGCCGAAATCCATTAAGCGGATTGTTGATGACCAATTAAGTGAGACTGAAGTGAAAAATGCGGTGAGTGCATTCAACAGATCTTCAAACCAAAAAAACAAATCCACCCATTAAGGGCTAAAAGCCTTTAACTAATATCTTTGACAACTTTCTGTTGTCCAGCTGGCTAATAATTAATGGTAATACACCAGAAGAATGTTTCAGTGACATTTAAACAATTACTGGGTGAGAAAAGTGTTCCTCAGAATGAAAATCTCTGACATTAGTGGCCATTACAACCCTTCAGTCAGGATTACGACCTAGCTTCTCACACCACTTATGTTGTGTGCGTTAATTTTATACAAGAGTGGCGGGACCTACAGTTTAAAGTCGATTCCGAATGACAGATTTTGGAGAAGCTTTTCATGGCAATTTTTACTCTCAGAGTCTTTGCCAGAAATCTGCTGAGAGGAAGTCGCCGAAGAAATATTTTTCGTTTTGATGTCTGACCTGGGACTCAACATCATTTAATAATACCCTATGCTCCCCTATCCATAAGAGAAATGTAGAACACAGGATGAGAGACTACAACGAAATATTAACTCATAAGATTGAAATTTAGATGAATAGGGCATATCTAAAAAGGTCTAAAAACACCGAGAGAATATAGCTATAGCTCGCAGGGCATATGACGTCACGTTCTCCAAAGCACATTAACTTCTTTTAAATGTACACTTACAGTATCTATTATTCGTCTTACCAGCCTATAAATAACCTGCGGCTGTCCAACATCTCCCCGTTTTCCGATTTGAATTTTATTGCCTTGATGGCAACTATGTAGATGATTTATTTATTGCATCAGGTCCTAGGATAACAGCCTTGTGACAACATTTTCTACAAATTTTACACACTCTTCCCATAATTTTTCTTGTTAATCCAATACTCTCTGATATGTGTTAATATATTAATTGGGGAAAATCAACGAAGAGTGTTGAAAGGACTAAATCGAGCAAGCCCTGTCATCGATTGAAGTGACCTACTGACGTAGGCTCGCAAGAAGCAGAGGTGCCTGGAAGGATGTCTAGGCCGAAATCCATTAAGCGGGTTGTTGATGACCAATTAAGTAAAAAAGTAAGTAATTGAGCGAGACTGAAGTGAAAAATGCGGTGAGTGCATTCAACAGATCTTCAAACCAAAGAAACAAATCCAGCCATTAAGGGCTAAAAGCCCTTAACTAATATCTTTGACAACTTTCTGTTGTCCAGCAGGCTAATAATTAATGGCAATACACCAAAGGAATGTTTCAGAGACATTTAAACAATTACTGGGGTGAGAAAACTGTTCCTCAGAATGAAAATCTCTGACATTAGTCCAGAACAAATCATTATAATCAAAGGCGCATACATAATAGCATAATTGACAACCCTTCAGCCAGAATTACGACCTAGCTTCCTACACCACTTATGTTGTATGCGTTAATTTTTATACATTAGTGTTGGGACCTACAGTTTCAAGTTGACTCTGAAAACTTTTCATGGCAATTTTACTTCCTATCAGAGTTTATGCGACTGAAAAGTGTTGAAAGGAAGTCGCCGAAGAAATATATTTTTTTTATATTTTCGTTTTGATATCTGTCCTAGGGTTTGAACACTGGCGCATATTCCTATAAACGCACTTAATGTTTTTCTGTTTTTTTTGTTATATCTTTGTTGTTCTCATCCAAAACCAAAATTTAACTTTTTTAATGAGAGACAACTTAAGGGTACTTTTTAAATTTGTTTCTTTTTGCGATCAAATGTTCTTGGTGCTATTTTAAGTGGAATATTCGTATAAACGCAAACGCGAAATTAGTAATTAAAAAAGTTACCAAATATAAAATATTATCAATTTAAGTTTTTTTTTTCAACCAAAGATACGTTTTTAATAGTAATATCTCAATTTACTGCAACTTTTCCTATTTTAATCAATAAATTTCATCACTTTTAAAGATGCCCAAAAGGGAACTTTCTTGTTCGATCAAGAAAAGATTCAAATAAAATTTTTTCTCGACCAAGGATGCTCTAATAGAGAAATTGGACGTAAAATCGATCGTTCGGAAAGTGTGGTGCGAAATTTCTTGAAGAAAGATTAAAATTATTGAATTTGCAAACCTACACAGGGAAATGCAAAACTGACAAGAAGACAACTTAATCAAATAAAACATGAAGCAATCCGTAACAAATTGAATTCCAAACAAATAAAGAATAAATTAAACCTTCCTGTGACTTCCAAACACGTTGCTCACATTTTACAAAACAATGAAAACATAAAATGGAAAAAGCCGAAATGTAGAAGCACCATAAAGAAAATCGTTTAAAATTCGCAAGAAAATATATGAAATGGACAGATGAGTGGAAAAAAGTAATTTTCTCTGACGAAAAAAAATTTAATTAAGACGGTCCAGACTCATACTCGTGCTATTGGCACGATTTGAGATCTAAAGATGTTCGGATGTCAAAACGTAATTTCGGTGGTGGCAGTGTTATGGTTTGGGCAGCGTTTTCTGCAGTTGGCAAGCCGAAAATATGTTTTGTTCCGACAAAAATGAATAGTGCGATGTATAACGAACTGTTGGAAGATGCTCTTCTCTCATTTATGGATGAAAAAATGGATGGAGATTGCATATTCCAACAAGATAATGCTGCAATTAATGTTTCTAAGCAATCGAAATCTTGGTTTAATGCACATAGCATTCCTCTATTGGACTGGCCGACTTGTAGTCCGGATTTAAACCCAATGGAGGACTTGTGGGGATACATGGACCGTAAAGTTTATGCAAATAATACCCAGAATGAAAGCATAATGACTGTGACAGAGCTGAAACTAAGAATTAAACAAGCCTGGGACGAAATTGATTCCGATATGCTTAAAAAATTAGTGGAATCAATGCCAGACCGTATTTTTGAAACTATCCATAACAAAGGATTATCCACTCATTATTAATAATGCTGCAATAGTTCATAAATTGATGTGCGTTTATAGAAAAATACCCTTAAAAATGGCTGTTAATCTCGAAAATTAAGTAAAAAAAATAAATCAAGTACAAATGAGTTTTTTTTTGTAAATAATATTTTAAGTGAAGTTTTAACTAATTTAATAAACAAATTTGTTAAGACCCCTAAATACTTTCTTGTTTAATTTTTACAATTGTTTTTAAAAAAATTAGTGTGCGTTTATAGGAATATGCACCAGTGTAGACTACGGCGACATCTTCGAAGAGGCATATCGATACTTAATAAACTCGATATCGAATGAAATCAACTCATTTGAATATACAGACTTTGCTGAAAGTCCCTCAAAGTTAAGTGATAGCCACTAAATAACAGAACAGGTGCCTTAGTCAGATGCTTAGATAAAATACAAAAGTTAAATATCACTTTTAAAGCTTTAAAGGTAGCCTCAAGGTAGTCCATTAATTGGATTTTCCAATTATTAAAGAAAAGAATTAGTAAATACTGGGACATATCCATTAAAATCTTACCACTTACGAACAAGCTTTCAAGTTACGTGAAGTCTTAGGAAATTTTGTAAAATTATTTATTTTGAAGAATCCTTTGAAAAAATATATTTCCATACAATAACCAGAGATAAAAAATATAGACTTTGTGGTGCATAATATCCCATAGGAAATCATATGACACGAAATAAGAAAAAATAAAAAGAAGTGGAAGAACAAAAAAGGAAAGAAAGAATTTCTCAATTGTTTCAAAGCCATAAAAATAAAAGGAGGTGGCGGCAATGGTAAAGAATGAACACAATCATATATTTTATGATACTCTATCACTGAAAATAATATCTTATACAGTTGGTATAGCATTTCAAAGCCACCTTCGAAATTTTATTGTATGCCACTGCCATGTAGTATAGCTTGGTATCATCTAGCGTCTCTCACTAGGCTTTAAGCTGTCAACCCTCTTGAATGCAAAAAGTTCTGCCATTTTTTTTTTTCTTTCAACTTCTACTTTCTCCCTAAGTTACTAGGTACAGCCAGCCACCCATTTATCTGTTGTTGGAATATTTGGAAAGAGACAGACACACGGTCTGAATGGCTGACTGACATTTATATACACAGACTCTGTGAAACATTACGAGTATTTATGGAGTGGGATTATGGTATAGGAACGGCACGTACATTTTCAACTTGTGATGCTAAACTTTTTATATGGCTTTATAGTCTCTGGCATTTGTTGTTGTTGCTGTTGTTGTAATTTTCTTTTTATTATTATTATTGTTGTTGTTGTTGTAGTTGTTAAGATTTTTTTTTTATATGTGACAGCCGCAAGCATATGTTGCTCGATAATTTGCCGAAAGTTTTAATGAAAGACATGGGAGCCATTTTTAACAAAAACGAACGAACGACAACAGCCATAAAAATAAGGAAACAACAACAGCAAAAAAAAAAAGGGAAAAAGAGAAAAGGATGAGACAAACAACGAAAGAGGAGAACACGTTATAAAATGAAACATGAATGAACATGAACGAACATGAACAAGCATGCATGCACATGTTCTTTGAGAAAGAATAGCTAAAGACGATGAAGTTGACAAAATGTCGCCATTTCGTTTCGAATTTCTTTTTATTTTTTGCTGGCCATCATTTTCGAAATTTGTTTCCTTTTGGATGACTATGTGTGCATGTGTGTGAGTATAATATAACGTTTATGCCTTACTGCTCTCTCTAAAATATGTGCAAGAGTATGTGTATACGAACTGTACTCATTTATAACAAATGATTATGATATGCCATCATATCCTTTTATTTTCCTCTTTTGATGTTGGTTTTCCTTCTTTCGGGGTTTTTGTTTTTTTTTTTTTTTAATTGTGTTAAGCCAAGTTGAAATGAGTTGAGAGATGAGTTGTTTGTCGCTCTGTCTGTCTCATTTCATTTTGTTTTCTCCAAAAGTTCCATTTTTGAATCCTGTTTGATAATGTTTTTAATTGAGTTGCTTAATTTACAACAAATACTTCCATTTTATTTCAGCGAAGCTAATGAAACAATAATTATCATGATTGCTACTCTTCTTTTTTAATGGTTTCCACTAAGGAACACCAAATACGATTATTTGTTTAAGGAGATGTATTTAAAAGTAAAACTTTTCCAATCTAAACTTAACCACAACGAAAGTAGAGGGGGAACAATGGATATTTCCATCAATAAAGCCAATGCTAAGGATGCTAAGGTTCACAGGGAGTGTGTACAAAGACTTTTTGAATTTCGTGACCGTTCTTAAAGTAGATTTCTTATAATAGTTTAGTGCTACAGTCCACTAAACTTACATGCAGTGAATCACAGTGAAAATAATGTTTTTCTTATTAGGTATAGATTCTGCTAACTTCTCTGTGTAACTTTATTTTTAACATAAAATTTTTATTTAATTTTCTTTCTTTTTAATAAAAATTAACCAATGGGTAATTTTTACTGTGAATCGCTGTATGTACATATTGTTACGAAAATGGAAATGGTGTTTTACTTTTACATCTTTTAACATTAAAATTATAAAGAAAAGTTACAAAAACACAAACTATGAACTTGTTTACTTGATAAACAAGTAAACAAAAATATACCAACAAAATACCAGTAGAAAAAAGAAGGATAAACAAGTAAACAAAAATGTAACAACAAACACTGCAAGAATAAATGTAAACAAAAATACACAAACAACAATAATGAAACAATGATGTTTACATTTATAGAGATTTCGAGAAGGCAAAGCCGCAAACATTCACCTAGAAGAACACTGTTTACTTTGCTTTATAAATGGCAAGGCAAAGCAGGCAACGGCGTTAGTACAAGTTTAGTCAATCTTGTGTAAAGATGTGGTGTGTTTGAAGAGTGAAATCGTGGTTTGAAATCTCCATTACAAATATATTGGGAACAATTATCTAGTGATTTGATATTGTTTATGCTAAGGAACTGTAAAGTTGAATAACAAACAAAGCAATTGTTGTGGTTTACATCAAGTTGTGAACAGTGGCACCACAGAATTGTGCGAACAATAAAGAATTTGATTAAAACCTAACACAAATTTCGCTTTATTTTTATTTGCACACGTAGATTGCTTTATTTTAAGCTTTATTAAAAGGTAAAAATGCTTAGTCAGGATTACGATCGAGTTTCTTACATGAGTGGCGGTACATATAGTTTAAACTCTATTCTGAAGAACAGATTTTTGAGAAACTTTCCATGGCAATTTTATTTTACTTTCAGAGTTTTGCCAGAAATCTGCTGTACAGGAAGTTAAACTTCAAACCTCACGCCTAAAATGACAACGTACGACCTACAGATCATAGAATTTTGAAACAAAAATTACAAAAAATCTTTACAAAACATTTAAAAAATTGACGGAATGGAAATGGAATATTAACTCTTTCAAGAATATTGAAAATTAATTGCCAATGACAAGCTACAGAGCTGGGAGTTGAAACAACTCAACAGCTGATGAAAACATAGGGAAGCAACAAAAATAATGAAGAATTCTATTCAAAGCATCAATAGAAGAATCGCGTTTAAATTTACATTAGTGGCTGCAATTTTTCAATATCTAGAGCATAAAAATTTAGGTAAGCCAGTGTTTAACTGCTACTCGGAAAACTACTTAATTCAGTCTCTTGAACCATTATAAAAGATTTACTCAAAATGAGTCCAGCATGAACTTCAACCAAATAATGCATTCTCATACATTCAAAACTGTTGCGACAGATATAATGGAGCTGATAAACGTAAAATTCTTGAAAATATTTGGCATGTCGAAGACGTAACAACAATTTTGAATATTTTTGTGGTATTATTTTTGTAGACACATATTCAAATTGATCTGAATATAGATTTAAATCACATTTTTACAACCCTGTCAATAATAAATTTTAACAAGAATAAATTTCTTAACGATCTTAAACGAGTTAACAACTCTATAATGGAGAAGTTTTAACATAAAAAAAACATTTCAATAGAGTTTGTACTACGTTTTTATCTTTTTTATTTCGAATTTGTTGTAAGGAAAAGTAGAAATTTCCAAAAAAAATAATAAAAAATTGGTAACATTCCTCCATGGAGTAGGAGACAAAGTGAAGCCACAATAAAAAAAATAATCTCCCGCATGACACTTAAAAAACATAAAATGCCATAAAAAAAAGCTATGCGGTTACACAAAAATATGGAAATTTGTACTCGTACAGTTAAACAAGTGAAACTTTTCTGATTGTAACAACAGCAACAACAACTACAAAAGAATACACTGAAAAAAATTTTAATAAAAATTCCAAAAGTTAATGTGGGGGGTGGGGGTTAAACATTGTTTTAAATCTTATTTTGCGATTGAGAAACTAAAAACGAAATTAAAATTATTTAATATTAATTATTTGGTTTGATTTCTTCCAGTGTATTACAAAATATGAAGAAGAAGTTTAAAAAAAATTGTAAAAAAAATCATAAATTTGTTACAAACGACTGTCAAGCTAAACAACTACAACAAAAATTGTGTGTTATTAATCCATAAAAATTTGAAATCCAAAAAACAAAAGAAAATCACATTAAATTGGTGGTCATGGAGATACCGAAAAGATCGTACAATTCAAAAAATAATCCAAAATTAAACATTCCATCCATCCACTTACCATATTCAGTAAACGGTTCAATAGAATTTCTTAAGGAATCAAATCAAAAACATATCGCCAGATTTAGCAATGCAAAGTGGACTTCGCTAATCTGTATCCACAACAGCCAAGAAAGTTTTCGCAATGCTACACTGATTTCCTACCAAACTTCTTTTGGAGGCATCAGGCAAATCTTGCGGCATTCAATTTGAAATGAAATGGACCTACTACATACATACATTCATACATACATAATTGGTCATTGCAACCTTTTAGTCTGGATTATGGACCTAGTTTGTGTGTGTTAGTTTTATACATGAATGGCGACAGATATTTTAAGAAACTTTTCATGGAAATTTGATTTACTTTTAGAGTTTTTTTTTGCCAGAAATATCTTTTCAAATTTCGTTCCGTTCAAGACGTCTGACCTAGGGTTTGAACAGTGGCCACACAACTAATAAGTCAACATTAGGGATGCCAATCGGGAAATCCCGAATCTCGAAATCCCGGGATTTTCGGGATTCACAAAATCCCGAATCCTGGGATTTAAAAAAACTTGTCCGGGGATTTTTCGGGATTTTCGGGATTGTGAATTCATATGTATTTTGACCCTACAAAAGGTCCTGGAAAGAAATTCTATATCATTTGACTTCGATAATAGCATCTCATATGATAAAAACCCTACTTCCATTGATAAAAAATTATTTGATGCCATCGAAGAATGCAAAAGCCCTATAAAACGAATTAATAGAGTAACTGACTTTGATACTCAACTGTCCAAAGAAATAGATTTGTTTACATCGGGAGGAGGTAGAGATGAATATTTACAAGCTGCATATAGCTATCTAGGAACTATTTTACCAACAAATGTTGATTACGAGAAGTGTTTTTCAACGGCAGCGTATGTTGACAACAAAATTCGTTCAAGCCTGTCAGATCACATATTAGATGCTTTAATCTTTTTGTTGGAATCCAAATAATTTTCTTAAAACTAATGCATTTGCATATGTATTAACATTTTTTATTTTTGTTAATTTATGCTTTTTTGTTACTTTTTGTCTTGCTGTTTTAATATTTTATATTTAATGAGATATAATTCTAATATAATTGGAATATAAATGATTTTGTTAACGAAATATTTTTATTATTAAGAAAAATCGCAATTTTTCCCGTGATTTTTCGGGATTTTCGGGATTGTGAATTCATATGTATTTTGACCCTACAAAAGGTCCTGGAAAAAAATTCTATATCATTTGACTTCGATAATAGCATCTCATATGATAAAAACCCTACTTCCATTGATAAAAAATTATTTGATGCCATCGAAGAATGCAAAAGCCCTATAAAACGAATTAATAGAGTAACTGACTTTGATACTCAACTGTCCAAAGAAATAGATTTGTTTACATCGGGAGGAGGTAGAGATGAATATTTACAAGCTGCATATAGCTATCTAGGAACTATTTTACCAACAAATGTTGATTACGAGAAGTGTTTTTCAACGGCAGCTTATGTTGACAACGAAATTCGTTCAAGCCTGTCAGATCACATATTAGATGCTTTAATCTTTTTGTTGGAATCCAAATAATTTTCTTAAAACTAATGCATTTGCATATGTATTAACATTTTTTATTTTTGTTAATTTATGCTTTTTTGTTACTTTTTGTCTTGCTGTTTTAATATTTTATATTTAATGAGATATAATTCTAATATAATTGGAATATAAATGATTTTGTTAACGAAATATTTTTATTATTAAGAGAAAATCGCAATTTTTCCCGTGATTTTTCGGGATTTTTGGATCCCGAATTATCCCGCAATATCCCTGGATTTCGGGATCGGGATTTACAAAATCCCGAATCGCGGGATTTTTAAAAATCGATCCCGTTTGGCATCCCTAGTCAACATATTACCTGCTAGACTAACACGACTTTAACTTCACAACTAAGAACGCCTACAATTTGTCAGCGGACTATAATATAATATTATCGATAGATTTATCACCGCAACGTCGATTTTGAATGCTAATCTACTGTCCTTGTTACCAATGGTCCAATGGCCATAGTCTAGTAGGTAGTGAGCTGGCTTATTAGACTGAATGCATAGGTTCAAACCCCAGGTAAGCCATTAAAACGAAAATAAGAAAAAAATATTTCTTCGGAGACTTCTTCTCAGCAGATTTCTGACAAAAACTCAAAAATCTGTTGTTCGAAGTCGACTTTAAACTGTAGGTCCCGCCACCTATGCGTGTATGAAATTAACGTCCACAACATAAGTAGTGTGAGAAGCTAGTTCGTAATCCTGATTGTATGAAAGAACAGCATCAACCAGGGTATTTTGCGAAAAGATAAACTGGCCTTTTACAAAACTTCTTCTGGACACATCAGGTCAAACTTCTGAAAATCTATTTGAAATCGGTAAACAGTTAGTTAGGACTTTCACGATAGAGATCGATTCTAGGGTTCTCCAAAGCTAACTGATCCATAATTTAAAAACACAGCCGACAGCGATTAAAGGAATCGCTGTATTTGAGTGGGAGGGGTTATTAGCATTTCTGAAAACCTCACGAAATATATTTTGAAGACACCGTGGCATTACTACAAAAGGCAATGAAAATTCGTTGAGACTTGGACTGCATTGATTTGAATAATAAATTTATCTGCGATGGTTTTCTCTTCTTTTTTGTTTTTTTTTTTATCAAAAATTTCCATACCAAACCCTCTCATACATTAACATTACAACAGGGTATTATAACACACAAAAAAAAAACAACAACAACAACATCAAAATGCCAACAAAGATGGTGTAAAAAGTGCGATTTCCCGCTGGGTAATAACAAACAACACTGGCCATCAAATTCGGTTTTTTTCTTTTTTTTGGACAAGAAGTGATACATTGTGGTTGGTGGCAGGGCGGCATGGCGGCGTGGCGGCATGGCGGCATGGTAGTTATATATTATGACAACAACAGCAATAATAAAAATAAACTTTTGACAGTTTGTTGTCCAAAGCTGCGTTATGTATTTGTTTTTGTAGTTCTATTAAGTGATGTGATGTTGCAAGTATCACAAGCGTACAGCGAGCGTACTTGAGGTGGAGTTTGAAAAACTCTCATTTGGTGGCACAAATCGCGTTTTTTTTTTTGTTGACTTTTTGTCTTTTTCAAAGCCTCAAGGCATCAAGCACCTGTGATGTTGTTAGTGACCACCAGAATTTTATAAAATGAACAATGGATGGCATTTTGGGGAATAAGGAATTCCACATAAAGAGAAGAAACAAAAATTAAAAAAAAAACCACCATTTAAAGACCTTAAAAAACTAAAAACAAATAAAATAAATAAAATTCAAAAAAACAAAAAACCAAAAGAATCATTTTTAAAGTCTCTAAGGAAGTTGAATGTCATGATAAAAACAACGAATGAATGTCGGTTTTCGTTTCTTTTTTATTTGTGGGTTGTTTTTTGTTGTCAGGATTAAAACAAAACCCATGAAAATATGTTTCGGTTTTTGAAATTGTAACACAGTGCCACTCATGACTAATGTTTTCCCAAAAAAAAAAGAAGAAAAAAACTAGAAAAAAATTACACATTACAACACCACAAAACAACAGAATGTGGAAAATTATGAAACATTTAAGCCAGAGTTAATGGTTCAATGGTTCGTTACCATTTTTTTCAATAATACTTTTCGCACCTTTCGTAAATGGTTACCAAAAAAAAAAATACCAAAAATTTTAACCAAAATACCCTACAATTGTTTGGTTAATGCTCGTATGCAGTTAGAAACCAAAAAAAATTACAAAAAAAAAAAACGCCTGTAAATATAAACGCTCAATAAGTTGTGGTTGCGGTTACCAAAAACAGAAAAAAAATTATTAAAAAATAACCGTTATCTTATATTATTTCCAAACAAAGTGGAGAATATCAATTGAAATCCCTTATTACTGTCAATATTTTTGGCCTGTCAAATTGTGGTTTAATCATTTGACTTTTCATTCGCTTAGTGACGCCTTTCTCCTGTTTTTATTTTAAAACCCATATGTTTGGTATTAATAACACAGGGTCTTGAGTTTGGAGCTTCCATTTTTTTTAACAGATTGAAGAAATCGAGAAATGTTTTTTTACCGAGGATGTGTGAAACTGTGAACATTTTTATTATTTTTACCGTTCGTTAGACGTCCTAAACAAGTCGGCAAATAAAAGTTATTCGAAAATATTCGCATCGCGAATATTATCACTCGATCACTCACTGCTACCCCTTGAATATGCTACAGTTATAGATCCTTATTCCTACTTGTATTTTAATTCCCTACTATCTGAACGGTTGGTTGGTTGCGAAGCGACTTATTCCTCATAAGTTGATTGGAAAAGGGATCTTTTATATAAAGGACTTGGCTATCGGGAACCCATACAGACTCCCAGATTACTGCAGGATCATCTAGGCATAAGTCATGAACATTGTAATATTTACGGCAAAATAATTAAAAATATAAGAATATATTGAAAAATTTAAGTGTCCCTATTACCCAGCCCTTTACTCTACATTTTTTTTTCTAAGAATTAGGCAGAGCTGGTCAAATATTTTTATTTTATTAGTTAAACTATTTGAATATCTTTAATTTAGAGCATAAAATGTGTATACTTTGTAATATTTATGGAAAAATAATTAAAAATATAAGAATATATTGAAAAATTTAAGTGTCCCTATTATTTTCTCCAGCCCTTTATTTTACATTTTTTTAA
Organism: Sarcophaga peregrina; assembly: GCA_014635995.1. NCBI lineage: Eukaryota > Metazoa > Arthropoda > Insecta > Diptera > Sarcophagidae > Sarcophaga > Sarcophaga peregrina. The sequence continues at coordinate 7,583,415 of CM025791.1, forward strand.
GAATTTGGAAAGGCTGGTCAAATATTTTTCTTTTGTTAGTTAAACTATTTGAATAGCTTTAATTTAGTGCATAAAATGTGTAAACTTTGTAATATTTATGGAAAAATAATTAAAAATATAAGAATATATTGAAAAATTTAAGTGTCCCTATTATTTCACATTTTTTTTAAGAATTTGGCAGAACTGGTCAAATATTTTTCTTTTATTAATTAAACTATTTGAATAGCTTTAATTTAGTGCATAAAATGTGTATACTATGTAATATTTATGGAAAAATAATTAAAAATATAAGAATATATTGAAAAATTTAAGTGTCTCTATTATTTTTTCCAGCCCTTTATTTCACATTTTTTTAAGAATTTGGCAGAGCTGGTTAAATATTTTTCTTTTATTAATTAAACTATTTGAATAGCTTTAATTTAGTGCATAAAATGTGTATACTTTGTAATATTTATGGAAAAATAAATAAAAATATAAGAATATATTGAAAAATTTAAGTGTCCCTATTATTTTTTCCAGGCCTTTATTTTACATTTTTTTAAGAATTTGGAAAGGCTGGCCAAATATTTTTATTTCATTTGTTAAACTATTTGAATAGCTTTAATTTAGTGCATAAAATGTGTATACTTTGTAATATTTATGGAAAAATAATTAAAAATATAAGAATATATTGAAAAATTTAAGTGTCCCTATTATTTTTTCCATGCCTTTTCAAATTATATTTTTTTTTTTAAATTTGGCAGTACTAGTCATTTATTTATTCATAGCTTTATAACTATGAAAACGCGAGCTGTTGAGGGTTCTGACGATTGATTTAGTTAAAAGGACATTCAATGCTTTAAAACAATTTTCATTGTCCAGCCATTAAAAACGTGTTTTAAGTTTTCTATTTGAAAACAAACTCATACTTGGGTAACCATGTACTAGAATTAAATCATCGACACTAGTGGTAATTTGAGATCCTACAGTTTAAAATGCTTAAATAACCAAACTAAAGCCTTTCTTCCTGTTGCGAACCATAAAACAACATGAACTGTTTCAATTAGTTTGTATCGTTAAGAAAACCAATCAATTGATCAAGTTTTACTTTCATTGCTATTGCTACTGCTACTGTTGTTGTTGTTATTATTATTGTTTTTCTTGTTTTTCTCCTTTACAAATAAATCATCGTCTAAATAGGCATTACATTGCATTACATACATTGACCCTGCATCACTCTCTGCCTGCTGCTTATGTCTATAATGGTGGCATGCACTTAATTTTATTTCATTTAATGCTTTCAATAAAAATGTTTTTTAATATCAATTTACATATGATTTGTTGTGAATTTTCTACGACAGTGTTAGTCAGTTTATCGCTTGTATTTTGCAAGAGCGGATGTTGGCAATAGCAACGGAAATTAAGATTAGATGCAGCAAATTAATGCCTTCGATTGGACATGACTTTTTACGATAAGACGAAAAACACTGGTTAACAACTGACATTTAAATAGTGTGAGAGATAAGATAAGCGTTTAATTAAATTATTTTATTTTAAATTTTTCTTACATTTTAACACTAAATCGTGTTTAAATGCTCTTAAGAAAAGTAAAAGTTGACAACGAATTGACATGGGCATGCATACACATCAGATATTATTGAATTCAAATAGATTTCATTCCCTTTAAGGTAATCCTATTCATATCATACTCGAATATAATTTTCCAACTCTTCAAAGTTCCGCTGACTAGCACGTTATGGTCATAGTCATAAAAAACTTTTTCAGTTATGCCGTCTTTAGCATCACAAACTACAAATATCTATCCACAAGTGCGTTTTTTCAATTGTAGGAAGAGAAAAACTTCATGCGCCCTCATTGGTGTGTTATTTTTGGCAAAAAAAAAATACAAAATTTTAAGAAGACAATCCCCTCCTTCAGGAATTATGGTGATCACTTTCAGGTTAAATATGCAACAGTTTGTTTCAGAATTTGACGCTACACATAGACACAATAAAGACTATTACAGATGTTCAACCATAACTACGAACTGACTTCTCACACCCATGTTCTATGGGTTAACTCTCTATATAAGTGCCGAAGCCAACAATTTAATGTCGAATTGAAATAAGCATTTTCATTGCAATTGTTTACTAATACTTTTGCGTGAAGACTACTGGGAGGGGGTAGACGAAAAGTTAATTTTTTAAAATCTTCTTCAAGATGCCAAAACACTTACACTTTCTTTGGTGACTTCAATACATTATGAACCTGTGTGCTTAGGCTTCAAATATCAGTAATGAATTCCCTTAACGGATTTCTGGTAACATACCCAGCTAGGTGTGTTAGGAGAAAGAAATATCTGGGCCTCTATTATGCAGAAAATGTCATTGATCTGCAAAGGATGGACAATTCTGAGGTGGCATCATAGACTACACATGGACTAAGTAAGTCTATCTTCTTGAGTCACAGCGTTATGGACGGCACACCTCACAGAGTTCAATCATTATTCAAAGTTCACCGCCAATTCCACAAAACTCCTTGTAAACCATCAATCCGTCTATGCCACTTCGCCACAATCCGCCTAAGACTTGTCTCACTTGTCGTTATTTCAAGATTACTTAAAAAGAAGATTATTTAAAAGGCTTAAGCCTCCACTATTTGTCCGACTTCAATTAGAAAATCATATTCACACATAGGAACGCTGAGACATCATAGGGCCAAATGAATTTGCAACACAAAGGAAGAGAAATTACTGCCAGAAGAAGTTTAGTATGAATGAGTTTGGTACCTACCATTCCAACAGGTTGCATGGACAAGCAATGAAAACAAAATATTTGCCTCATTGCCCGCATTGTAACAGCACCTATGGTGCCTGTTTGATATTGTAACTTACAACTAATTTGGACAAATGCAAACCGTACATTTCTTTGAAAGCATTAAACAAACAAGTCATATGAATAGGGTAAGACTTACCTCCAATTTCCGATGAAGCTGAAGACTGCATTGGAGAATTTCCTTGGAACACTTGAACTTTTCTAACCTAAACTTTTTTGCCTTTTTATTTTCTTTTAAGCACTTTTACTTTTATTTATTCACAACACTATTACTACACATTTTAAAACACTTTTTATCTTCTTTTATTTAAAAATTTTCAATAAAAACTCACTTTTTCATTCACTTTGTTCTAATCAGAGAAAATTTTGCAAATTTTTGCTTGAAAAAAGGCTCCAACTGAAGTTTGTAAACAAATGCAGGCAGGGTTGTTGTACGAGTAATCTTCACTGGTTACAGTTACCATATCTGATTGTATTTAAAAATTTGAAAATATTGGTGATACCGTATTGAATAATTTTTAAAAATTTAAAAGAAAGCGTAGAAAACTTATTTAAAACGGCTTAATTTTGGAGAAATTTGAAAGGTTACCATACTTGGCACAATATTTTCTTATTCTTGTTGGAAATGCCATATTATTGTTGATATGAAATTCTGGAAACTCCGTTAATTTTCAAATATTTATGCACTAGTCAAGTCTTTCGAATGCAATATTGCCAGGAAAGGAAATATTTTCTAATCAACTTGTAAAAAAGAAATCACCAAAAAGGTAGTAATTAATAACCAAATTTTTTTTATTTCTTTTTCCTATTGTTAAATTCAGGTCCCATATATACCTTTCGAACAACGCACAAAAAATTATAAATTATTTCAACAAAGAAATTCCAATTGGTAAGATTTTTTACAAGCATTTAAAGGCAGATGTGAAAGGAGACCAGACCTTTATATTAAGTTTCTAGAAAAACGTTAAATTTCAATAAAAAAAAATTAATTACAAAATAATTCAAATTTTAGTTTTAATAAATGCATTTCCCCACAATGTTTTATTAAATTTTTTAAATGCATAATAAAGGTATTTTACTGACACGGTGGCAACTCTTCGTTATTCCAACCAATTTAATTATGGTGAGTTTGTTATAACTCAGTGGCTCCACTAATGGAGATATATTTTTCTTATTCTTGTTGGAAATGCCATATTATTGTTGATATGAAATTCTGGAAACTCCGTTAATTTTCAAATATTTATGCACTAGTCAAGTCTTTCGAATGCAATATTGCCAGGAAAGGAAATATTTTCTAATCAACTTGTAAAAAAGAAATCACCAAAAAGGTAGTAATTAATAACCAAATTTTTTTTATTTCTTTTTCCTATTGTTAAATTCAGGTCCCATATATACCTTTCGAACAACGCACAAAAAATTATAAATTATTTCAACAAAGAAATTCCAATTGGTAAGATTTTTTACAAGCATTTAAAGGCAGATGTGAAAGGAGACCAGACCTTTATATTAAGTTTCTAGAAAAACGTTAAATTTCAATAAAAGAGTAAAAAATATATACAAACATTTAATTACAAAATAATTCAAATTTTAGTTTTAATAAATGCATTTCCCCACAATGTTTTATTAAATTTTTTAAATGCATAATAAAGGTATTTTACTGACACGGTGGCAACTCTTCGTTATTCCAACCAATTTAATTATGGTGAGTTTGTTATAACTCAGTGGCTCCACTAATGGAGATATATTTTTCTTATTCTTGTTGGAAATGCCATATTATTGTTGATATGAAATTCTGGAAACTCCGTTAATTTTCAAATATTTATGCACTAGTCAAGTCTTTCGAATGCAATATTGCCAGGAAATTAAATATTTTCTAATCAACTTGTAAAAAAGAAATCACCAAAAAGGTAGTAATTAATAATCAAATTTTTTTTATTTCTTTTTCCTATTGTTAAATTCAGGTCCTATATATACCTTTCGAACAACGCACAAAAAATTATAAATTATTTCAGCAAAGAAATTCCAACTGGTAAGATTTTTTGCAAGCATTTAAAGGCAGATGTGAAAGGAGACTAGACCTTTACATAAAGTTTGTAGAAAAACGTTAAATTTCAATAAAAAAAAATTAATTACAAAATAATTCAAATTTTAGTTTTAATAAATGCATTTCCCCACAATGTTTTATTAAATTTTTTAAATGCATAATAAAGGTATTTTACTGACACGGTGGCAACTCTTCGTTATTCCAACCAATTTAATTATGGTGAGTTTGTTATAACTCAGTGGCTCCACTAATGGAGATATATTTTTCTTATTCTTGTTGGAAATGCCATATTATTGTTGATATGAAATTCTGGAAACTCCGTTAATTTTCAAATATTTATGCACTAGTCAAGTCTTTCGAATGCAATATTGCCAGGAAATTAAATATTTTCTAATCAACTTGTAAAAAAGAAATCACCAAAAAGGTAGTAATTAATAATCAAATTTTTTTTATTTCTTTTTCCTATTGTTAAATTCAGGTCCTATATATACCTTTCGAACAACGCACAAAAAATTATAAATTATTTCGGCAAAGAAATTCCAACTGGTAAGATTTTTTGCAAGCATTTAAAGGCAGATGTGAAAGGAGACTAGACCTTTACATAAAGTTTGTAGAAAAACGTTAAATTTCAATAAAAAAAAATTAATTACAAAATAATTCAAATTTTAGTTTTAATAAATGCATTTCCCCACAATGTTTTATTAAATTTTTTAAATGCATAATAAAGGTATTTTACTGACACGGTGGCAACTCTTCGTTATTCCAACCAATTTAATTATGGTGAGTTTGTTATAACTCAGTGGCTCCACTAATGGAGATATATTTTTCTTATTCTTGTTGGAAATGCCATATTATTGTTGATATGAAATTCTGGAAACTCCGTTAATTTTCAAATATTTATGCACTAGTCAAGTCTTTCGAATGCAATATTGCCAGGAAATTAAATATTTTCTAATCAACTTGTAAAAAAGAAATCACCAAAAAGGTAGTAATTAATAACCAAATTTTTTTTATTTCTTTTTCCTATTGTTAAATTCAGGTCCCATATATACCTTTCGAACAACGCACAAAAAATTATAAATTATTTCAACAAAGAAATTCCAATTGGTAAGATTTTTTACAAGCATTTAAAGGCAGATGTGAAAGGAGACCAGACCTTTATATTAAGTTTCTAGAAAAACGTTAAATTTCAATAAAAGAGTAAAAAATATATACAAACATTTAATTACAAAATAATTCAAATTTTAGTTTTAATAAATGCATTTCCCCACAATGTTTTATTAAATTTTTTAAATGCATAATAAAGGTATTTTACTGACACGGTGGCAACTCTTCGTTATTCCAACCAATTTAATTATGGTGAGTTTGTTATAACTCAGTGGCTCCACTAATGGAGATATATTTTTCTTATTCTAGACACGCACCAGTTAATTCACTACTAATAAGTAAAATGGGTTATGGTAATACAGCAATTTTATTTCGAATAACAGCACTTTGGTGAATTTCAATTTTATTCATCACACTGAACAAATTCACTAGCTTTTTAAAACTCACCACACCAAATAAATTCATCATACCTTCCAAAACTTCACAAAAAAGTAAAAAATAATTTTGAGGGTCCCGCCGTAAAATCCAACGGATATAACGATGACAACAATACCGAAGTTTGTTTTATGATTTCCTTCCTTATTTACCCGGCTTTTTTTATAAATTTTCTTTTACATAGCATTTTTATAATTTTGTGTGGACCGGTTGCCATTGTATTCTACGTAATCAAAATCAATGACAAAAATGCATCTTTAGAAATTAATTTCGAAACCCTGATTACCTAGTTTTCGACTTCCACAAATATTTTTCCGGGAATTTTCTCTTTGGCTAATATTTGTTTTTTTTCATATATTTTTTCGATAATAAAACATTTTTTAATCTTAAAATTATTGCATTTGCTGTTAACATAACAAAATAATTATTTTTTACCATCGAATGATGCAAACGATAGACTACCTAAGGTCATTTCTGAAGTGTTTGACGAGGATGGGCCAACTGGATCATTAGCTCGATTGTCTTCTAAAATAATGGTGGTATGTGGATAATGATCCAATTGCACAAATAAATAACGATATTCCATTTTGCCAGAAGAGCCCTGAAAATAAAAATTAAATTCACAATAAAATTTAACGCATACTCAGTACATCCTTCAATTTATTTATTGACAGATAAAGTATATTCCCATAAATTATGGGTAATATGGGTTGTTTTATCCAAACTAAAAAAGCTTACCTCTCTCGACTCCAAATGGACGGTAGCCTTATTGCGGATTCCTTGTATATAAAACCTCATACGTATATGGGGTACACCATTACGTTCAAAACTGCTGTGAGCAACATGTTGACGACGTCCGCGACGTGATTCTTCACCAAAACCTTTAATGGGTGCACCCAAACTGTCTTGCACTCGCGGGTCCTTAAACAACAACAAACAAACAACAACAAAATTTAAAAAATATTAAAAAATACGTTCTTTTGTGTATTTAATTTACCTCAATTACACGTTCCAAGGCATCTGAATAGATATTATTCGGACTAGAACTGCTAAACAATTCACGGCATATGGCATAAAACATTATAGCCGTTACACCCACACCGGCCAATATGATGGCTGTGTAACTGGCAGTTTTTGTTGTCTCTTTGATTTTCTCACCCAACGGCCTTACATCGGTAGATACATCTGTGCGCCCCGCACCACCTTTGCTTACTTGAATGCCGGCATAACCACCACTACCGGCTTCTTCTTCGTTTCTTTTCATCTTTTGCTGCAATACTGCTGTTGTTGAGCATTGTTTTAAGCTTCTATTGAATTGATGGTGTTGGAAATAATTTTTTAATTGCAAATGTTGCTGTTTTTGTAAAACTTGACGTAATAAAATTAACTGTGACATTTTTATTTTCCACTAGCCCACCATACAGTTTTGGTGTTATTTTTATTAATTATCAGATGAATTCTAAGGGTCAAAAAGGCATCGAAAAATAGCAAGAAAAACGTTTAAATAAAAACGCCTTAAAATTTTAATTGAAATTCCAAATCATTCCCCTTAATTTCACTGCAATCAACAGTGTTGTTCCAAAAAGTAATGCCAAGTTTTGATTATTAATAGACTGTGTTGTTTTCGTTTTTATTGCACTTTGGCATCTCTATGTTGCTGCTGTATTGAAAAAATGTCAGATGGGAAAGTCGCGCGTATGGAGAAACACGGTAACGCGGCATAATTATTTAATTTCTTTACTTTTGTGTGTGCTAAAAAAGAGAACAAATCTTTTTTTTTTACAAAAAGGAAAATAAGCAAAAGATTTTATTTAATTAAACGACTTACAGAATTATACAAGACAACAAATAAGATAATAACAAGAAAAAATGTAATAAATTAAGTTGTCATCGTTTGGGATTAATGTGACAAAGAAAAAAAAGAAGAAAAGTTTGTTGAAAGAAAATTCATTTCTTTCGGACTGTGTAGTAGAGTAGTACAGTGCATTGGAAAATTCAATAAAACGCATTATTTATTAGTAGAGAGAAAGAAAATGAAAAGAAAATCTTTTTTTTTCTGTTTGTTTGTGTATGTATGTATGAATGTATATAACAACGTAAGAGAGTTGTGTTGTTTGCATGAAACACAATGAAATGTTGCAAAATGAAATAAAATTGAAAATTATTGTAATTATTACAGCAACAAACAAAAAGATTTCATAGCCAACGAAAAAAAAAAGAAGTTTGCAGAAAATATTACACAAACAACAACAAACTAAATAGTATACAAAAAAAGAAAAGAGGCTTCCTTAGCATTTGAAAGAAGACAAAAAAGCAATTTTTTTCATTGATAATTTTTGTATTGTGCTGTGTGTGTGTGTTTGTGTGCTTCTTTTCTACTTTGCCTATCATCTCGATATATGTAGTTGTGTGTTGTGCTGTGTTGTATCTGCTGCTCTATTTTCCTTGTTGTTGATGTTTATTGCCCTCTTTGTTTGCCTGCAATTACGCTCTCATTTCGGTTGTTTTTTCAATTTGTACTCTTACAATCAGACACACAATAACAATGAAAAACAATAATAACAACAAGAGATAAGTAAATGCAAAAGCAACTTGGAATAATAAAAGCCTCCCACTAAAACACAAAATATAAACATAAACAAAAAGCAACAACAATGCTAATGATCGTAATGGTCGTAAATATTCAACAACAATAACAACGTAACGTCGAGAGTAAAAGAGAGAAAATTTTCTTGTTTTCTTCTATTTTGAAAAGAAAAAAAATGTTTGACAACAACAAAAACCAAAGAATAATTGAAACTTAAGAAAAATTAATAAAAAAAAAATAAAGAGCATAACTAGAAGAGCCATTAATTTACGATGAAAAGGAAATATTTTTTTTTTAAATCAAATTAATATCATAAAATTAATAAAAATAAAATAGAACGTCGTAATAAATTGTATGAATTGAATAATTAAATCGCTATGTCGTTATTGAATTATTGTCAATTTGCACTGACTTATCAACAACAACAACAATATTTTTATTATCAACAGCAGCAGCAGCATCAACAGCAGCAGCCTGTAAATTTTACAACAACTTCCAGACGATAAATCTAAGGAGATTTGGAATCCACACAATAAATAAATTTAATTTAATATTTAAGCTTTAAACAATTGAAAACATATCCATATTTTTGACAAAACAACAACAACAATAACAACAACGCAAACAATAATCAATAATTATTATTGAATTGAATTAAAGAATATCCCGCATAAATCATCATCAGTAACGAGAGTGCATCATCATGGATTGGATTATAAACGATGAAATGGGTTTAACGGTTGGCCATGTCGTTGGCTGGGCCGCTGCTTCTGCTATGGTTATTGGCGGCGTCATTCCCTATGTACCGCAATATCTAGAGATTAAAAAGACTCAGGATGCTGATGGTTTTTCACTGCATGTCTGCTTTGCTCTATTAATTGCAAATTCATTGCGTATATTATTTTGGTAAGTACCCCACCTCTTAGATGCATAAGATCCTTAGTTATTTACTAATTTCAAATCCAATGAATCTATTATTTCATGCACACATACAGTAGCGAGCACAAAAAATGCAACACTGTGCCATATGATCTTTAATAAGATCTGTTTCAAAATAACGGTAACTAATTTATCTATTTTCTTTTGCTGTTAATTGTTTCAGTTATAAGTTTTCAAAGTAACCACAATTTATTCCAAATTCTGCTTTAAAAAGTTAAATATTTTTGAATTAGTGAAAAAAGTGCAAATTTTTAGCGAGCAAAAAAAATGCAACATAATAAAAAAAATAGTTAAAGTAAGTTATTTATTTAATTATAATTGAAAATTTCTTAAATAAGTTATACAACATGTGTTTTGTAATAGAAGCAGCTCTCAGCTGACAGCAAAACTGCAATCATTAAAGCCTTAGAAGAAGGAAAATCCATGCGTGAAGTTGGACACCTATTTGGTGTAAATCAATCAACCGTATGTCGGATTAAATCTCGATTTTCCTTGAGAAATAGTGTGGAAAGGAAATCAGATAGTGGTAATCCTCGAAAACTACCTCTCGCCAAGACCGCCAGATGATTGCACTGGTTAAAAAAGATCCACGAAAGCCCGCATTGGACGTTGCTAATTTCGCAAATGAGCAAATGGGAGTCTCTATAGGCGTTCACACTCTTCGCCGTAGGTTGAAAGAGGCTAATTTGCATGCGAGACGACCCGCAAAGAAACCTCTCATCAGTGCAATCAATAAAAAGAAGCGCCTGGAATTTGCAAAACGTTACAAGGATTGGTCAAATGAACAATGGGCTAAAGTCTTGTGGAGCGATGAAAGCAAATTTAATTTGTTTGGCTCCGATGGTATAAATTTTGTTCGAAGACCGCCTGGACAGAGATATTCTCCAAGATATCAACTTCCAACCGTAAAACATGGCGGTGGATCAATAATGGTGTGGTGTAAGGAACGATATGTTTAAAAAAAATTATTGATTTTACGTCACGTATTTACAGATGCGTTTTCCCGTGATGGGGTCGGTCCCTTAACTCAGATCGAAGGAAAAATGGACGCCAAGAAGTACTGAGAAATCCTTGGAGAACACATGCTTCCTCATCTGTGGGAAAAAATTCCTCCTGGTAGCATATTCCAACAGGATAACGATCCAAAGCACTCAAGTCGCTTAGCTCGAAACTTTTTAAGCGACAATGATGTCAATGTTTTGGATTGGCCATCACAGTCTCCCGATCTAAACCCCATAGAAAATCTATGGGAGCTACTAGATCGGAAAGTTAAGAGGTAAAATCCGTCAAATAAGAGGCAATTAGAAGAAATTTTGAAAAGTGAATGGGAGAAAATATCCATTAACACATTAATAGTTTAGTCGACTCTATGCCTTCTAGGTTGCAAGAAGTCATAAAAAATAAGGGCTACGCCACTAAATATTAATTTTAAGATTTTTTTTTTGTAAGAATTACTATTTAATTTAAATAAACACATTAAAATTTATGCTGTTGCATTCTTATTGCTCCCATGAAATTCGCACTCTTTTTAATAAATGACAAAATAATATATCATTAATTAAAAATATTTACATAATGTTATTGATAATAGGCATCTATAACTGTAGGGATTAATAACCCAAAGAAATATTTTGAACTGGTCACCATTTTTTTAAAATTATCGCACTTAAAGATAATTTTACCCAACGTTGCATTTTTTGAGCTCGCTACTGTATGTTTACTATCCAACTTTATAATGGACTGTCGATGTATTTTCACACAAATTTCTTAGATTAGGTTCGGTTCTAAGGTTAGCGAAACTCATGCTTTCAGAATCCATTGTGACTACCGTTATAAAAGTGGATCAAACCAAATACAGTTACTACGATAAAACAATAGGAAAGGGGGAAGAAGATAGAACACCATCCAATAATCTTGTATTTTCGCCTCCAAATGCCACGTTAATTTAATTCTCATTCGATTAAACAGTCACCAACTACTCGTATTTTACAACAATTTTGTTGGTGATTTGTTATACAAGCAATCTGAAAGGTTGTTGAAAATAATTTCGAAATATTTAAACTTGACCTAGAACAATGTCATTGATAAGATGTATTTCGAAATATCATAAATTCCTTAATACTTTAAATTCCTACTTCTTGACTATGGGGTTACAATTTAGTATTTTTTTTTAAATTTAATCACATTTCCTGATTGAATTCCTTAACTGAATCGAACTACAAACAAAAAGATCGTTTTCTTTTCTTTCTTATTTTATTTTATTATAAATTATTTAAACCTATCAAGTGATTCTTTAAAAAAAAAACAAATTCTTCTGATAAGACATTTACTATGAAAACTACGCATAAGTGAGCGAGTACATGCTTATTTAAGTACGTACTGCTGTTTTAATACAGTTTACGATCAAATTATAAAATGACTAGACTGTCTTTACTTTAAAAATAAAACGAATTCCAACTAAAGAACTTAATTCTATGGAAATAAAATTAAATTATAAACTAAGATAACTACATACAGGCAAACTACAGTGGACGATAAAATGAAAAGTTTTGACAAAAAAAAAAATTTACTTTTTTTTAAGGCAAGAAACTACAATAAGAAAATTGAAGTCCGATAAACAAATCTTGAAGAGTCTTTGTACATCCTACGGGATGTTTAGCATTGAACAGGAATAGCTAATTTCAGATTCTATTGCCGTTCCTACTCATACAAATTAAAGATTATTCTCAACTAATAGTCACTTTCGCAACCAATAATTGCCAAATTGTTCTCTAAATTTTACAAAAGAAATCTTGGAACTGTAACAGGAGTTTTTGGACCAAGACGAAGTGTGCTCACAAAGAGCCGTAGTTGTGTAAGCCAAATCAGATGAGTAGACAAAATAGAAGTACCTTCTGCTGGGTCCTAATTTAGATGGAAACCTGCAGCAAAGAGAATCCGGGTAATGGAACCAGAAACTTTCTGTAAAGTGGGGACATACATACATATATGTTTGAAAGGGAGTACTCAACGAAATGGAAGCTAAAGAGAGGCAAAGACTCTTTTCAAATTCAATTTGTATGAATATAAAGGGTTCGCCACATAACTTTTTTTTCTCAAATTTCTTTTTTTATTTGAAAGTACAATCTTTACGGTTAATAATGGAAAATAATTTCATTCAAATGGCTGCCTCGGCTGGCCATGCAGTAGCCTACACGATCGGTCGAATTTTTAATCACATTATCGATTGCGTACAACTGTATTTCACCCAATGGCTTCATGAATTTTGTCCTTTAAAGCTTCAATTGCCTCTGGCTTGTCGACGTAACACTTATATTTGACGGCACCCTACAAATAATAGTCCAACGGTGTCAAATCGCAGCTCCGAGGTGGCCAAACGACAACAGCTCTGCAGTTGATAATGCGATCTTCAAAAACAGGGCACAAAGCATTGAGTTTAGCTTCAGCTGTGTGACACGTAGCGCCGTTCTGTGTAAACCAAATGTTGCCAATATCCTCCTCTTCAATTTTTGTGAACAAAAATTCGTTCAACATGGCCCGATAACGATCGACATTGATTGTAACTGCCACTCTTTGCTCATTTTCGAAGAAAAATGGTCCAATTATGCCTCTGGACCAAAATCCGCATCAAACAGTGACTCGTTTTGGGTGCGTCGACTTTTCAATGTATGCGTGCGTGATTTCTGTGTCCCAATCTGTGCGATAATTTTGCTTGTTTACATACCCGGCAAGATCAAAATGAGTTTCATCTGAAAAGATGATTTTTTTTTTGCCAAAATCGGCATTTTCTGTAAGTCGATCACAGGCCTACTTAGCGAAGCGAAAACGCATTGGATGGATGGATATTCGTTCAGCGGAAGGATAAAACTAATTATCTGTCAAATCAGACATAAGCTAAGTGTTACCATTCACGAAATAAGCATTAGTTGAAAAAAAAAAATCGTTAGATGGCGGACCCGATACAAGAAATATATGAAATTTATTTTTATTCTTTTACCATTTGCTAAAGTTTGAACTGTAAAGGTCGTATACATATTTCGTATGTGCCAGAAATGCTTTTAGAGCACTTTTCATTTCTGCTGCTTCATGCTTGTGTTAGGATAATCTTTTATTTCAAAAAGTGGTACAGTAGTCGTCTTATTATAAAATATTCTTATTATATTATCTGCTGCTATTTGTTGTTATTGTATAGTGAATATATAGTCAAAGTCTCAAGGAAAAACTATTTTTTATTTCTTAATCAATGTGGGTTATCAAAGGTCAGTCACTGACTTGTATTATGCTTTGGTTGCTTCAAACGCTTATAAACTCATTATCTTAACAAAATAACAACCAACAGCAAGACATTTTGATAATATAATTATAAAATATTATTTTAGTTTTTATTTTTCTTTTTTTTTATTAACTTTTACTATAAATGTATGTGTGCATACATGTATGTGCGGTGGAATGTCGAATAAAAGAGTGTTAAAAAGCCAAATTAATTTTTTAACATTTTCAAATTGAAAAGGAATTACAAAAACAAAAAAAAAACGTACAGAAATTGCTACACTTTACAATCGAGCACTACGAGCAAACCAACCACTCTTGCATGTATATTCACTCACTCTGCTGCTGCTGCTGCTACTGCTGCTTACACTTGGTTAAACACAAATAATTGTTCTCCTCTCTACTGTTATGCTCTTGTTCTATTCAGTTTTGCTGTGTTCTTTTTTTATTTTTGCTTTATTTGCACCCTTTTTGCTTAAGCTGCTACCTACGGATGGGTGGCTGGGTGGTCTGGTTAGGTGGGAAGTTATCGCCTGCACATTATGTTTGAAATGAAATAAAAAAAAAAACAAAAAAATTTCCATATCGTTGTGGGTCACTGATATAAAATTCTCTGCTGTTCCTTATTTCTTTATGGCTTTTGCTTTGGTTGCGGTTGTTGCTGCTGAAGCAGATGGTTTGTTGTTTTGTTTTTGTTTTATTTCCAACCAGGCTTTGTTTTATTCAAATTGACTTTCTTTCATCGTGTGTGTTTGTGTGTATGTAGACAGAGTGGTGTCGTGTGTTATAATATGAATGCTTCACTTTACTTTCTATTAAAGTGTTGTTTTTCATACAATTTTCCATTTTTCTATACGTTTTCTATTCACTTTACTGCCATAGTTTGTAGTTAAAATGTCACATGCGCCACCACACACACACATGTGGAGCAATGGTACTCCAGATGTTATGCTTTATAATTGTGATTTTTTTTTTCATTTCCTTGCAGATTTTTGTGTAAAATATTAAATTAAAAACAGTTTTTCTTGAAAAGCACATACAATTTCGTAATGATTTAAAAGCTAATGAGACCATCTATAATGTGCATTTGAAATGAAATGGCTTGCCTGTACATACACAGGCCCACAAAAGTATACATACATACGATTAACAAATGCAAATGACCGTCTTAAAATCGTGGAAAGTTGTCAGGCACAATTGTAAAGATTTTCAATGAAAACGGTTTGGTTAAAAAAAATCTCTGAAATTTGTTAACCGTATGTATACTTTTGTGGCTGAGTGTATGTATGGTATCATTAAAATTATTATTGAAATTTCTTTAAGAATATTTTTAAGTACATTTTTAAAATATTTTTGAATTTTACACCCAAGTCGTAAATTTTTTTGTTTTTTTTTTGCATAACGTATGTTATAAGAATTATGAAGAGAAAAATTAAATTGAAAATATTTTTCCACTAACGATAGCCAAGTATCTATATGTACATATACGTGTATAACAAGACGTAGAATGTTATTTGTAAATAAAACAAAATATCGGCTAAATGCTCGCCACGGCTGCGGTTGGTCTATATTGCTAATAGCTTTGAGACATAATAGAGCTTCAATTGCAAAATGGTCTTAGCCTTTAGCTCATGAATTTTTCTTGGCTTTGTCTCTTAAAAGATCTCAAAGTAAGAATTCCAATTGTATCAAATTACAGAAAAGAGGCAATTGCACGCAGCATCCTGTTGGAACCACATATCGTGCAGTTCCATATCCTCAATTTAGGTCCAAAAAAAAATCCATCATCATCTCGCAATAGCGAACACCATCAACGGTAAATGCTAAGCCACACAATTTAAGGATGTATCGGCTTTTCACTTGTGGAGACTTATTAGCCCAAATGCGACAAATTTGCTTTCCACTGAGGACTCGAAATGTCCTTTGATTGGAACATTCATTTTCGTAAAAGCCTGATCTACTGTTTACCAAAAAATTTTAAATTGAACGTTACTTGGGGCTGGAGGTATAGGCGACGAAGCTAACTGTTTTTCTATACTCTATATGAAGCGGTGTAAATTGAGAAAAAAAAAATGGCCTCGCAATCAATGTCTTGCAATTTTTTAGTCGATAACTTGCACTTTTTGTTCGATTACTTGTATTTTTTTAGTCAGTGACCAAAATTCCTTCACCTCCTATTTAGTCTGTGACTTGCATTTTTTGATCGATGACTTGTATGATTTGTTTGGAGACTTGTGGGTTTTGGTCGATGACTTACATGTTTTTGATTGATTACTTGCATTTTTTGATCGATGACTTGCATTTTTTTCCGATGACTTGCATTGCGATTGCTTGCCTCTTTTTTAGTCGATGACCAAATGTCCTTGGATACTTTTGGTCGATGACTTGCACGTTTCTCCGTTTATGTTTTGGAATCATTGATGACATGGCTAACCAGCCCAAACTAATTAATTAAAAAACCAACACAAATATTTATCGAACTCTCGAGGTGGTCATTTGATTGATACGATTATTTTTGTTTTTATCGAAAATAAATGATCGCCAATTAATTTTATAAAATTTCTTGTATTCCATTGAAAGTGTTATGAAATGATAGAACTGCTGACATATTTATTTACCCATCAATCTTAAGTAAATAAATTTCCCTTTGCTCCCCCCAATAATTTTATGAAATTGAAAAAAGAACGCCAAATAACAAGAAGAGACGTAATAGACAAGAAGAAAACAAATACAAAATATCATAAATAAAATAAATGAAAACAAATCGAAACAGTTTTGTTTAAACAAAACCAAAATATTGTAAAACAAAAAACCACGTGAAATTCTAAAAACAAATTGAAAAAACAAAAAAAAAAATTTTGCAAGATTTGGTTGTAAACAATACTCGTACTAGTGTGTGATATTCCGTCTGTTAAAGGATGAAAGAAAAGAGTTTTGAACAGAATTTCTATGATTTGTATTACAAAATTTTTAAAAATTAATGAATTATTTATGAATTTTTGTTGTTGTTGTTGTTATGTAAGTTCATATGTATATGGATGTATATGGTATTAGACTTATTATTATGAAATTTTCCATTAATAAACCATGACATCATTTCATATCATATGGGGAATAGACTTTTTCTTCTTCTATTTTCTTTTTTCAATTTTTGTTCGCCAAAAGAAGATTTTTTTTCATTCCCATGGAGAATGTTTACCAAATTTATTTTGATTTTCTTCGAATTAATGAATAAATTAATAAATTATTTACGTATGTACATATGTATGTATAAAATAAGGTAATAATAATTGTATTTACGGTTATTTTTTCTTTTCAATTCTCTTTAATAATGAATGTGTATTAAAAGTACACACTCATTTGCATGAACCTGTATGGTTACGACTCAAGTTGTGAGTCAGATTTGCAAAAACAACGCCAACTCCAGTGTGATTTTTAATAAAAATGGAAATGATTGTCAGAAATTTAATTACACGTCTTCCAAAAGGTTTTTTTTTACGGGAATGGAAAAAATATTTTAACATTTCCACAATCATCTGAAGCGTGAAAAAAAAAAACGAATGAAAAAGGGTAACAAGGGCTTTAAAAGTTCTTTAAAGAATTGAATTAAATTTACCCAAACATTTGGCCAAACATGGTACAAGAAACGAACTTTTGGTTTAGTATTCAACATTGGAAATCCCCAATAGGAATCTGTAAGCTTATACTATGTTCAGACATGCATTTTATTTGTGTCAATATTAGGTTTATTGAGCACAATATTTTAAGTGTTCAGACATAATAATATACGCAATTCAGCTGCCTATTCAATATTCATTTGACTGTTGGTAAACAAAACAGCTGGTTGTTTTAACAACATTGTTTTTATTTTGTTTGTAGTTGTTGACATTTGAGTTGTCAAATATCAATAGGAAGTGTTCAGAAAATTATAATATCCTCACCGAACGTACTAATGACATTGCTGTATTTTAAGTTTTACTCAATATTATAACAATTTGCGTATTTATTGCGCAATAATTAATTCAAACTTTATATGAAATATTGAGCTCAATAATGGCGTTTATTGCGTTTAACGCAATAAAAGTGCTTGTCTGAACATAGTATTAGGATTAGAAATATTAAATCTAATAAAAGGGTAATTTTTTAGCTATTAAATAGCTGGTTTAAACAGCTCACGCACGTTTTGTGTTTTGTTTGTTTCACTGTCAAACATCTTCACTTTTGGTTTATAATTTAATCATGAATAATCGTCTTACAAACGAACAACGTTTGCAAATCATTGAATTTTATTATCAAAATGCGTACCCTGTTTGTCTATAAGAAGCATTTCCTTAATGTTTTCTATGCGATTTGGTAGGCTAATAAATATTGGATATGACGTCGAAAGGTCAAAATTAAAAATCAAAGCATTTGCTGGTCATTAACATTCTCCAACAGTTCATTTTGCTTATTTCTTATTTGTTATTAAGGCTTGTAATTTTTCACACCCTTTGGCAAATTGCTTTTTATTATTAACATGTGGCCGCAGATTTTATGACTAAAAGATTTATTTTTGATTCGGTTTTTGCTTTTCTTTCTAAAGCCAGATGTATTTAATAAAAAAAAAAATTTTTAAAAGTCTTTACAAAGCAATAAAAAAAATTAATTGTAACAGATGTGACTTGAACGTTTAATAAGAGTTCAGAAGTATTTTAAATGTGAATACTGTTGGCTAGGTACAACAGTGTTTTATTCGTTAAAATACAACCAAGTCTTTGCTTAAGTGTCTCTTGAAAATAATATTCCATCTTGTAAAAGCTATGAAAAATAATGGATTTCTTTCCATTATACCTAATATATTGTTAGGAAAATGAAGAATCTAGATACTAATGTTGCTTAACATTAAAATTATAAATAAAATCTACAATAACAAAACAATGCAGTAAACAAACTTGCTTACAAATTATTGTATTGCTTAATATAACAACAGATACCAGCATAAAAATAATGGTGAACAAGTAAACAAAACTACACAAACAATATTAGTAAACAACGTTGTAACATTTATAAAGATTTCAAGAAGGCGAAGCCACAAACCTTCGCCTTCAAGAACTTTCATCAGATTGCTTACTATGCCATAGAAAAGGCAAGGCAAAGCAGGCGACAGAGTTAGTGAAGTTGAATAGATTTGAAGATCTTCTTTACAAGATCTGTCGTATAATTGCTTAGTGATTTGATATTGTTTATGCAAAGGAGTGTAAAGAGGAATAACAAAACAAAGCAATTGTTGTCGTTTACATCAAGTTGTGAACAGTGACAAACCACAAAATTGTGCAAGAAATACAGAATTTAATTTAAACTGAACAAAGTTTCTTAGTGATTGTTATCGTTTATGAAAAGGGTATAAACAGAGGCATAACAAGGAAGAGGAATTCTTATTGTTTACATAAAGTTGTAAACAGTGGCACGAAGTATTATACGAATAATAAAGAATTTTAATGAAAACTACATAAAAATAAATTTATTTTTAATTTATTTGCAAGCTACGAAAGCTCATATATATTTTAAACGTTTTTAAAAGGTAAAAGCGTAAAAATATAATTAAGAAGTGTGGGATATCTCTTTTAAAAATCTCTCAAAATTATTTATAGCCTTACAAATATCTTAATTGTCGCTTAATTAATAGCAAAATTTGAATTGAAAATTACTGTCCAGATAATGAAAAATGAAAAATAATATATTGTTAGGAAAATGAAGAATCTAGATACTAATGTTGCTTAACATTAAAATTATAAACAAAAGCTACAATAACAAAACAATGCAGTAAACAAACTTGCTTACAAATTATTGTATTGCTTAATATAACAACAGATACCAGCATAAAAATAATGGTGAACAAGTAAACAAAACTACACAAACAATATTAGTAAACAACGTTGTAACATTTATAAAGATTTCAAGAAGGCGAAGCCAAAAACCTTCGCCTTCAAGAACTTTCATCAGATTGCTTACTATGCCATAGAAAAGGCAAGGCAAAGCAGGCGACAGAGTTAGTGAAGTTCAGTCAGAACTGTGTGAAGACGCATTACGTTTGAATAGATTTGAAGATCTTCGTTACAAAGATCTGTCGTATAATTGCTTAGTGATTGTTATCGTTTATGAAAAGGGAGTAGAAATTCTTATTGCTTACATCAAGTTGTGAACAGTGGCACGCAGTAATGTACGAATAATAAAGAATTTTAATGAAACCTACATAAAAATAAATTTATTTTTAATTTATTTGCAAGCTACGAGAGCTCATATATATTTTAAACGTTTTTAAAAGTTAAAAGCGTAACAATATAATTAAGAAGTGTGGGATATCTCTTTTAAAAATCTCTCAAAATTATTTATAGCCTTACAAATATCTATTTGTCGCTTAATTAATAGCAAAATTTGAATTGAAAATTACTGTCCAGATAATGAAAAATGATAAATAGTCGTGTCATAATTCATCGCTTTTTTTATTATAAATACACACTCTATACTAAGTTTAATTGTTTGTTTTTTTTTTATACTATATAGTAATTAGTTTTACTAAACTGTTATTTATTTATTATTTTTATAATATTAATTAGTTTCTCTTGTTTTTTAATAACTGTATGTACCCGCTTATATGCCTTAAAATGTCTGTAGCACACACCTTTAATTCATGGTGTCTGCTGTAGTATTTAATGCGCCGCTTTAATTTTTTTTATTTTTTAATTTATTGTCCACGTTATTAAACAAGTTAATAATTATAGAACTTGTTAAAAACAAAAAGAAAAATAAACAAAATAAACAAACCAAAAAAAAAAAATGCCAACGTAGCCAGCCAGCAGATATATGAGAGAGGAAGTTATAATTAAAATTCAAAAAATTCAAAATTTTTTTTACTTTTAATTTTTGCTCTTATATTGTACAGGCGACCAACGTGTAGATTACTTCTCTTAAACAAGTGCTATTTTTAATCGATATTTTGTTGTTTGTTGTTGGTTTTGCTTTTCTGTTTCTTTTTAAAGCATGTCTCATACACTCTACTCACTCATCTTTTTTTTTTTTTGCTGGTGGCTTTTATAAAACGTCTTACACTAGTAACTCGATTAACGCTGCCTTGAAGTAGATAATTATGGAATCTTGCTGTTACTCTTCTTTATGAAGTTGAATATGCTAAAGTTCTTTGGCTCTTGCCTCTTATAATGTATTTTTTTTTATATTTCTGTGGTTTTTTTCTTCAATATTCACATTGATATTGTGTTTTGTGGCTGATATTGTTTGGCTTTCAATTGGCATTGAGTTAAAGTGTAGTGCAGGTAATACAATCACTTGGTGAAACAAAGTACCACTATTTACGTGTTAAATTCTCTCTGTTGTGGTTCTCCTCCTCTTAGTTGTGGTTTCGCTCATAATCAATCACAAGCCAAAGTGGTTTATAATACGTATTTCAATGAAGGCTTGGCTTTAAAATTGATTTGGCAAGACAAAATTAACCACAACCTTGCAAGCCGATGTTTAAGCTTCTTAAATTTGTAGTTCGAAGCTGGCGTAAAACAGAGTTAATGATTTGACTGAAAACACTGTATTTCACGAATAAATGCTTCAATGTTGCCCGGGTTAGAATCCCAGGTCAGACATCAAAACGATAAATATTTCTTCGGCGGCTTCCTCTCAGCAGATTTCTGGCAAAGACTCTGAGAGTGGAAATTGCCATGAAAAGCTTCTCAAAAATCTGTCGTTCGGAGTCGTCTTTAAACTGTAGGTCCCGCTACTCATGTATAAAATTAACGCACACAACATAAGTGGTGCGAGAAGCTAGGCCGTAATCCTAACTGAAGGGTTGTAATGGCCAATTATGTATGTATGTATGTTGTCCTCCAATGCGTTAATTGAAGCGGGCTTGTCTGTATAGACATGAACTTTAACGTAGCCCCACAAAAAATAGTCTAAAGGTGTTAAATCGCTCGATCTAGGCGACCAATTGACCGGTCCCGAATGTGAAATAAAATGTTCACCGAACTCGCATCTCAGTAAGTCCATTGTTACGCGTTCTGTGTGGCATGTGGCACCGTCTTGTTGAAACCACATGTCATGCAAGTCTTTTAAAAGCCTTCACACCTAAAACCTTTAAAATTTTCCACGTTGTTGAGTAACAGAGGCCCAATTGCTGCGAGCGGCGACGAATCTAGTATTGATGGTCATCATTAACACTGGCAGATACAGCTCCGATATTTTCGTCAGTTCGCACTCTACTTAAGCGTATTGGTGGTTTAATGTCAAACATTATTTAGTCACAATGGCCCGAATAGCCGCTTCAGTGGGTTGCATAAACTAACCATAAAATGTAAAAAGCGCGCGATGAACAGAGCACGCATTTTGATAATAAAATTCAATGATTTGGTAGGTAGGTAGTGTGTTGGCTTCTTAGACGAAAGACCCGGGTTCGAATCCCAGGTCAGACATCAAAACGAAAAATATTTCTTCGGCGACTCCTCTCAACTGTAGGTCCCGCCACTCATGTATAAAATTAACGCACACAACATAAGTGGTGTGAGAAGCTAGGTCGTAATCCTGACTGAAGGGTTGTAAAGGCCAATTATGTGTGTATGTGATTTGCAAGCGTTGTTCGTTTGTAAGACGACAATTTTTTTGAGAAACTTTTCATGGCAATTTCATTTACTCACAGAGCATTTGCCAGAAACCTGCTGAGAGGAAGTCGCCGAAAATTCTATTTTCGTATTTCATTTAGTTAGATATTCCTGAACTGGGGTTTAATTCGAGGCCTTACGCCTAATAAGCCAACACACACTACACCTACTAGACTACGGCGACTTTAAACATAATGGTTTCCTATTTATTCCATTTATGCTCCTACTTTCTAACTGGCCGTTTATGTAGGCCCCAGTTCACACAACATTTATGCAACACTAGTAAACTAAAAATAGGCAAAAAATGAAAAAAAAAATGGCAACAAAAAACTTGAACTTGTTTTCTTTTGGTCTTGTTATCTATTTTTGATTATTTTCCATATTTTGCTTGTTTGTGATTCAAAGTAAAATGTCATACAAAAATATTCAGGGTTAACCGGTAATGAATTCAAGATCATGTATGTTGTGCTGCTTCAAAAATATAAAAAAATTGGCGTTATTTTGTTATTTTCAATTTTTAATTTCAAGTTGACAACAACCACCATTTGGCAGTCAATCCAGAGCCAAAAATAAAATAAAATTCTTTGTAGTTTTATAACGTTCCCAAACGTTCGCTGCTGACAGAAGCAATAATTACTTTTAATGTCATCTTTTACGCTGAATGAATCTTGTTTTTTTTGTTTCTTATTTTTTGTTTAATTTGAATATAATTTTGTTAATAATTTTTTTTTTTCTTGTTATTATTGTTGTCGTTTTTTTGTGTTGTATACACTTGTTTTGAAAATGTGCAATGAATATACACTTTTATACTTAAAGGAAAATAAATCTTTAATTTTGTATTCACTTGGAAGACATCCAGCAAAACGTTTTTTTTTTTTTGTTTATAATTCTGCTGTTGTTTGATGTTAATTTTATTAAAATAGAATTTCATTTCCAACTGGGTGGCATAAAAGTGAAGTCTTAATATGCGAAAGCACCCGTATGACCCCCATTATTAAAATATAACCTATAAGCCTCTATTGAATTCCAATTCACATTATGACATTTTTTTTTTTTTTTTGGGCCACCTTGTATAATGAATGTCTGATGTTAATAATTGCATAAAATCGCTGAGAAAAAAAAGAACAAAAATTTTATATAAGAATCTGAAATTAATATTATAGAGACTATAGGAGGTAGGTTTAGAAAGTATATGTTTAGAGAATATTGTTACGAAAATGAAAAAATCTCGATACTAGAGTTTTGCTTTTACATTGCTTAACATGAAAATTGTAAACACAACCTACAAAAACAAAACAATGCCGTAAACAAACCTGTTTACAATTTATTGTACTGCTTAATGGTAAACAAGTAAACAAAAATAGAACAACAACACTATAAAAATAAACGTAAACAACAATGTTTATATCTATAGAGATTTCGAGAAGGAGAAGTCATAAACATTCGCACACAATGATAATGTGCTTAAGAATCGTGTAGGCATGGTCTGCCGAGGCAGCCCTTTGAATGAAAATATTTTCCATTATTAACCGGAAGGATTGTACTTTCAAATAAAAAAAAGAAATTTGATTTTTCCTTTAAAGCATTTTCAAAAAAAAAGTTATTTGGCGGACACTTTATTTTAAATGCTTTTAAAAGGTGAAAACGTAACAATATATTATGTAGCTCGAATAATGATCCTACTCATGAAGGAAAACCACATTCCTTAACTATTTGGCTAGTTCAGCTTACTCATCATTTCCCTATTTCTGAATAGTAACACACGGAGAGCTTCATACTCTTGTACTAGCAACTTTAAAATTTAATACTTTTAAAGCCATCTAATTATCATACAGCCCTCGTTATATGTTATTTCAAAATATTCTCTTCTGACATTGTATTGAAATTGATTTTTCTGTTGTTTTTTGTTTTTTTGTTTTATATTTAGAATTGTATTTTTTATTTTTAATCGTTGTGTGGTTATTATTGTTGTTGTTTTTCTTCTTCTTCTTATTATTATTGCAACACAAAACACAACAGTCATCGGCAATCAAATAAATAAGTCATAAGGTTTTATACAAATTAACATATTGACAGAAAGTTAAATACACCGGAAGACCCCCCCTACCACTCTGTTTAGAGGGCCATTTTGAGGAAGAAGAAGAAAACTACACTTTAATTTCATTTCATTCATAAGGTCAGCCATTATTCACCCAAACAGCCATCCATCCATCCATCCATCCATCAATTTTAATGTTTTGTTCATTCATGTAGGGCTGGCTGGTGGCTCAATGGCTAACTATAAACGTCTCCCCGACTGTGTGTGATTGCTTTGCTATCGCCTACAAAGAAAATTTGTCACTCGCCAGTATTTGTAGACATTTAGCAGACATGGTGAATAAAATAACAAAAGAAAAACAAAAAAAAAATTTCTTTTCTATTGTTTTTGTTGTTGTCGTTGTTGTCACTTTAATTAAATTCTTTATTTAAATCAATAGAATAAAATTGTTTGAGCGAAAAACAAAAAATTTTATTTTGTTTTGTTTTTATTTTCATTTTCTTTATAACGACCCCACATAAAACACAACCACTTGAAATACAATTTCCCATGATAGATGAAGAAAATAAAAAAAAATTAACTTTTTGCACACATTCAACCAAACAACCAACTTAAGTGTCTGTCTGTCTGTCTCAGGGATGGGAAATTGGTCTTAACAAATTGTACTAACGTTCACAAAAAATTGTACTTTTTTCAGACCGATTGTACTAAATTCACTTTTTTCTTTTTTAAACCTTTTTTTTATTATAAATTAATCAAAAATATAAATGACAATTCACTTCATTGTGTGTAGTATTAATGTAAAAGAACAAAAATTACACGAAATTTTTCAAATTGTTAGCACAGTTTTGACTTCAGTATAAAAATTAAGGTTTTTAGTCTTTGCGAAATTATAGCACCAGTTTCATCAATTTTGTTCAATAAGAAGCTTTATTTACCAAAAATATTTCAACTTAAAACTTAGTAAACCCCCCTTATTAAAGTAAATACTCGGTCTTTGATGTTTTTATAAAGATTATTTAATATTTCTTCGTCTATTTTTACCCACTTTTCAAACAGTTTTAATTTAAAATCTTCAGCACTGGTAAATTATCTGTTATTTTGAATATAATCTTCGGACAAGAATGGGGAATTCGTTTGGGAAAACGTTTTCAATAATATTCATATCAGGAGAGCAAGTTGGCCACGATAAATTCTCAATAGATTGTTTACGGAACCATTCCATCCTCTGTCTGCTGACATCCATTCTGACATTGTCCTGTTGTAAAATATATTTTTTCATTATTTTCTCAGAAGAAGAGAAGCAAACTACAGCTAAGAACAGTAATGTACTCTGTACTATACATTCGCGTAGATGGAAACTGAAATTCGAGGCAACCACTTAAAGAAATAATCCTCCAGCAATAAACTATCTCCACAAAATTTGAATTTCTAAGGTCTACGACAGTAGTATCGACAGTCATCTGGTCTATCTAAGTTCCACTTTTTTTTCATCAGAGAATATGACCTGAAGACAATTCATTGTTTGTTATTATTGAAATGCTGGTGGTGCTATAATTATGAAAAGCACTTTATAATAGGTAAACTTAACAACTTACTTTAATACTTAACTATAAAGGAATAAAAAAATTTATGAGATCTAAATTTTAAATCACTATTCGTGATAGATTTTTTACCAGCAAACTATTTGTTATTTCAAAATTGTAGCAACACTAATTAAATGACTTCAATAAATCCCTTGTTTGGATTAAATTAGAGACAGTCAAAGGAAACAGTCCATTTGGCCCTTTGATTTTTATTAAATTTTGGTATGAAAATATCCTTTCTACGTATGCAGATGAATGTGGAACGGATAATATTCCTTTTATAACTCATAATATGTCAAGTTAGCAACGAGTTACCAAATGAAACGAAAACAAAAAATTGTTCAGTGATGAGATAGAATATTTGAGTGATGTTATAAAGCAGAGAACATTTTTCAATAGTGCTAAATAAGTCATGGAGGTGCTATGGTGTTTTTGACTTCCAAATAGTTCTAAAAAAAGTACAATTGTACCAACTTTTCCATCCCTGGTCTGTCTGTCTGTTTGTTTGTCTTTGTCAGAGATTTTCAAATTGTTTTCTTTATTGTTTTATTTTTCAGTTTCTTTGTTTCTGTATTAGTTTTAAATAAATTTTTATTCGTTTAGTTAATCTTCTATTAAAACCTTAATACCTGCCTGTTTCTAAAAGCAAAACGCTCGCTATTATTGTCTTAGGTCATGTTGAATTTAAAATTTTTTTTGTTTTGCTACTGAATAATCAAACAAATTATTTGCTTTATTTATTATTTAATTGTATTGGAAATATATTTGATTTGATTTATTTTTTTTTTTATTTTTTTAATTTTGTTTTATTTATTAATTAATTAATATTTTTTTATTTTATTTTATATTTATTTGTTAAAAATTATTTCTGTTTATATTAATTTAAAACAAATATGTACTGATCGTAATCAGTAATCAGCTTTTAACAATAAAATGTTATCATTTGTGGTTGTTCAAAATGATAAGATAAAGCCTGTTTATGTTATCGAAATTATTTAGTGTTAATGACTATATAGAAAAATAATTTTAAAATATTCTTTAAAACATATTTTTTAAATATGAATAGACGAAGATATCAATTTTCAATTCTGTAATAAGAATTTTTACTGACGGGCCTGTTATAACAAATTTCCATTAATTTTTGAGGTATTAATCTGGATGATCCAGAACTAGGATAATGGCCCCTCTCACAGGACATTCTGTTATACTAAATAGAAAAATATGGACTATAGATTTGAATCTGTTTATGCTAAAAGTGGCAGTGTAATGTTCAACTGGAAAGAAAGTTCAACTATACAAACGTATAGTACGACTAAAGAACAAATTTCCTCAGTAAAACACTAAGCGATCTATTGGCCAATCGACGACGATTGGATGTACTCTGTAGGAGAGTTATTTACTCCCTAAAGATTTGCGGAAGTGAACAGCTTCACGAAATGAATAACGTACTGGAAACAAATCACGATCAATGACTGGTGTACTTCTATCGAAGACTGTAATGATAAACCAGACTGTATATGTATAGGTAGATGTGTTGACACCTTCAACCCCTGGCACGGTCATCATCTAACATAACGACGTCTTCTCACCAATTTCTCAAAATAAAATCTTAGGGCCATTCTTACAACATGCCGTTAACTAAAAGTAGGATTTCAACGGGGAGGTAAATTGTTTTTCATTATTATTATTAGTACCTAGAGATCATCCTACCTTTAACATTTAAAGCTCACTTTATGTTTGAACTTGCCATATCATATAATATTTTCGATATGGCAACTTCAAATTTAAACAAAAAAAAAAAAAAGAAGTCAGCTGTTGCCACTACGTTAAAAAAATTTTTTTTAATTAAGCAGTTTTATCGACTTTGCTCCGGCATATTTTAATTTTATTTCATCTCTTAAGTTATAATAACCCTTTAGCTAAAGGTACATTTAACTACATAAACCTAAGTTTAACCGCAAGTTGTAATAATGGCCCTTAGAGTTAATAAAATTTCCATGAAAAGTTTCTTAAACGTCTATTGTTTGGTGTTAACATTCAGGATCGTTACTTATTGATAAAAAAATTAACGCACCTAGCATGGGTGTTGTGCGAAACTAGATTGTTGTCCTAACTAAAGCATTGTAATGACCGAATAAGTAAGCAATATACAGTCGAAACCAACAATTCCTGATATCAGGTTGTCAAAACAAGACCGCTTGAAATTAGCATTAAAGATAGAGCAAACAAAAAATGTACTCAAAAATGTATGTGAAATGTGAATCGATAAGTGTTTGCTCCTTGTTGAAGCTATTGAATTACATATTTCTTAGAAATATCTTAGCCAGGTACGCCAATTTATCCTACCTCATCAGAGAGTTTCAACAAATAACATTTT
The DNA here is from genome assembly GCA_014635995.1 of Sarcophaga peregrina. NCBI lineage: Eukaryota > Metazoa > Arthropoda > Insecta > Diptera > Sarcophagidae > Sarcophaga > Sarcophaga peregrina. The sequence continues at coordinate 7,612,252 of CM025791.1, forward strand.
AGGCAGTGTGAGAGAAACCTTTGCATCTCTTACACTGTTACACAATACAATTTTACATGGGCTTTACTTCCAGGCAACAACAGCTGGCAACTCTGTCATCCTAGAACCTGCAATCATCAGATAGGCTTAATTGCTTAAAACGCTTTGGGATCGACGAATTCGAACTTCGGTAATTGAAACGATATTTTATGCGGGACTTTTTTAATTTCTTCTTATACTTGCTAGTTTATTTCACATTAAGTTCGGTTATGTTGACTCTAATCAACTCGTAATGCTCGAAAACTGATCACGGGGCATATTTGGAAGGGGAAACCTTTCAATAAATAAATGAAAGGTATTTACTATGAAAGGCTCTTACTATCCCAGTATTTTTGAAGCAACTATAGGGTTTTAAATATCATTAAATATCACTTTATAAATTTTAAATTATTAAAAAAACTCTGTTTATACAATATAATACAATTAAAACAATGTATAAAAAAATTTAATAAGAAATATTTTTTTTTTCATTTTCCATACAAACATTATTTTTCCCCCATTTAATGTCATGTGTGTAGTAAAAACAATCAAATTGAATAAATTACTGACTTTATCAGATTCGTCATCATAAAAATAAAAATCTGTGTAAATAATAAAAAAAGACAATTAATTTCCGGTTATTAATAGCCAGTCAGACCATCTGCCTGGCTGTCAGTCAGAGTCACTCTATTATTCAATTTTATAAAATTTACACCTCAAAACGAAGCTTCATTTGACAGCAGATTATGAAAAGCAGATTATGTGGCTGTGAGGCCATATTAAATTTAAATGGAGTGTGTTGGAGTTTATAATTATTTTATTATCATTTCATTTCATTTGAATTTCTTTCTCGGATAATTATTCACTGTTTTTAATTGTGTTAATAATACCGCTCTCTTCGGAGGTTGATGATCTCATCTAAAAATTTATTTTGAAATTAAAATAAAAAAAAAACGAAAAGTTTTAAAAACTTTTTAATTTAAACAGCAGGAGGATGGATGGACAGACGGACATAGATAGACAGACAGACAGATAATAGCACTTAATCAAGGGAAAATATAAGGCGAAAAACAAAATACTTTTAAAACAAATATTCAGGAAATGGAAAAAATAAAACAAAAACTGAACAACCAACTCATCATGATTTTATCAGCTGTGGAGTGCATATGTACACTGTTTTAATATTATTTTTGCTGACTCTCGAAATAAACACCATTTCAGAATATTTTTGAGAGAGAAAAACTTCCAGAAATTTTATTCCTTTTTTTTATTTATTTTTATATTTTTCGTTTTGGTTGTTGTTGTAGTTTATTTGAAAAATAATACAAATATTTGAAAAACTTTTGTTTTGCGTAAATATTTCAGATTTATTTTGTTTGGAAATTTCTTTATGGTCCAACAAATTCTGTAATTTTAATAAAGGATAATGGAAACATTCAGAAAAAGGATGTTTTAGTGTCAAACATGAAACATGAAATGGAAGAAAATAATTCCACTTTTTTTTCTGCCAATAGCTAACATAAATACAGTGTTGGGAAAAATAATAGGGAAACTTAAATTTTTCAAATTATTTTTATACTTTTTATTTACTTTTCCATAAATATTGCTTTAATAGTTTGCTAAAATAAGATAAAAATAAATGACTAGTTCTGCCAAATTCTGAACAAAATATACAAGCGGGGTCTTTACTGTATATAATGGGTGGTTTTTTTTAGCTATTATCTTTTTGGCAATATTGGTTTAAACCTCCCTGAGGTCGCCGTGCTCTAGTAGATAGTGTGCTAGATTATTGGACGTAAAAGCCAGGGTTCGAGCCCCAGGCTAGTTATCAAAACAAAACAAAAATAATTTTTTCGGCGATTTCCTTTCAGTAGATTTCTGGCAAAGATTCTGAGAGTAAATATAATTGCCATGAAAAGTTTCTCAGTCGACTTTAAACTGTAGGTCCCGCTATTTATGTATAAAATTATCACACACAACATAAACTAGGTCAATAATCCTGACTGAAGGGTTGTAATCACCAATTGTTTTGTGTTTTGTTTCACTGTCAATTGTCAGATTGATCTATAATTTAACCATGAATCATCTTACAAATGAACAACACTCGCTTCTTGCATTTTATGGTTAATTTAATCGACCCACTGAAGCGGCTATTCGAGCTATTGTTACTAAGTATCGCACCAAGTTTACATTGTTGGACATTAAACCAACAACACGCTTACGTAGATTGCGCAGCTTTATCGGCCAGTATTATTGATGACCATCAATTATCGATTCGTCGCCGTTTGCATGCAATTGGACCTCTGTTACTCAACAACGTGGAAAATTTTACAGAAGGATTTAGGTGTGAAGTGAGAGGCGAGTTCGGTGAACATTTTATTTCACGTTCGGGACCGGTCAATTGGCCGCCTAGATCGTGCGATTTAACGCCTTTAGACTATTTTTTGTGGGGCTATGTTAAAGCTCATGCCTATACAGACAAGCCCGCTTCAAAGACACATTTAAAGACAACATTGAAGCATTTATTCTTGATATACCAGCTGAAATGTTGGAAAGAGTGTGCCAAAATTAGACTAAGCGGATGGACCATTTGAGACGCAGTCGCAGTCAACATTTGCATGAAATAATTTGCAAACATTAAATTATATGGACCGTACTAACGATTCAAATATTTCATGCATTTTTCTGAATTTTATGTGTTTTTTTTTTTTTGAAATTTTTCCTATAGCTGTTAAAAAATCACCCTTTACATATTTCAAAATTTGTTTTTGATTTCTCACTTTTCTTTTAATAACAATTTATTCCTTTGATAAGGAACAAAACAAATACTAGAGTAAATAACTCAATATACGTACATATACATACATATGTATGTATGTATGTGTTTGTATATGTTTGTACGTATGTATATATTTCTCTTTATATTTTTAATATTCTAACAAAAGGCAAACATCCTGTTTTTTTGTTCTTATCCTAGGCAGCTCTCTTCATAAAATGAAGTACAACAACTCAAACAATTGAGCACAATAAACTAATAAACAGTAAAGAACAGAACAGAACAGAGCCACTACACAATAGCAACAAAAACAAAAACAAAGGAATATAAAAATAAAGAAACTTCAAAATTATATTCAGGATTTATTTTTTTCATTAAACTTCCGTAACATAATTATATAACAACAAAAAAAAAAAAGAAAAGAAAATAAAAAATGGAAAATAAAATCTCAACAGAGGTGCTAGAAGAATAGACCAGATTCACTAGGCAGGCAGCTATAAGGCAGGCAGGGTGTTGTATCAGTTCAGTTTTTATTTCCTTTTTTTTTTGTACTCCACACCAAGAATTTTTTCTTTCTTTTTTTTTTGGATCATTGACCGTTGTATGAGACTGTGGCTGTTGCTGTGGCTACGCCTTTTGGGGTGCCTTTATTTCATGTGGGCTGTGTTTTTAAATGTTCGTTTGTCTGTCTATCTGCTCAGCTGCATAAACAAAAAAAATGAAATCTCTTCATAAATGCTTGAGAATTATACGCGAATTTACACTGCTTTTTATTGGGCCACTCACATATATTTTATGGCATTTGAATTAATCTGAGAAATTAATAAAGTTTTTTGAAATAAAACGCACAACACAACAGAATTCCAAGCCAAAATATTGTTTTAAATTTCTTTTTTATGTCTATTTGAGGGAATTTAGACATTTTAATTTACGATGTCGCAGGCAGTTAGGCAGATCGAAGTGGTAACTCTGAGTACCAAAACTCACTTGAACACGCATAGCTACCCGTTGTGATGACGCAAGTAAGCGCAGTGTCCCTGTACTGATCGAATTCTACAATATCGTCTTCAGTTAAAAAGTCTTTAAGAGTGTTTTCCAGCTAGCTGATCATCAGGGTCATCCAGAGAGAAGCGTAAGAATATTCTTACCACAGGATTTTAAACATTTCCTTCATTTAATTCAGTAATGATACTATGTTCACGTATGCACCTTTATTGCGTAAATCGCAATTAACGCCAATATTGATCGTAATATTTAATATAAAATCGCAATTAATTATTGTTCAATTAATTGGTAATTGTTATAATATTGAGTAAAACTTTAAATACAGGACTGTCATAAGTCTGTTTAGTGAGCATATGTATAAGTAACCGAACACTTCCTCTTGATATTTGACAATACAAATATCAGCAACGACAAACAAAGAAAAGAAAAACAAAACCAGCTGTCAAATGAATATTGAGTAGGCTGAATATTGCGTATATTTATTATATCTGAACGGTTAAAATTTTATTCTCAATTAAATGCAAGTAGTGAAATACGAGTGCAGTGAAAACTATGATCATATTTCTGAAATATGAAATTAAAAACTTCAACTGGTAGTTTGTTTTAAAAGCTTAATTTAAAAAATTTAATTTAAAATTATTACCATAAATTTACAAAATTAGCAACCAAATCCCAATCACAGGCACGAATTTTCTTTGAATTTTTCTCATTTTTTTATTTTTATTATTCTTTTTTTCGAAGGCGGCAGAATAAACAATTAAAGAAAGTTTATTGTCCGAATGTTGCGTGTTTGAATATGTAAAATGAAAAGGTTAAAGGTCATACAATATTATAAGATTTGTTTGTTTTCACCAGAAATTGACAACAAAAACAATAAAATTATTATAATTTTTTGAAGGTTTTGTAACTTAAGGAACAAGAAAACAAAATTTTAACTAATAAGGTCAAAGGTTATATTCGTTTGAGAATAGAAAATTACGTAACCTATTACAATATTAGGAATCGTTAAACATTTTCAGCTGATATACAAAATTATTCCTTCCAGAGGTTAACAGGGTTGCACTTGCCCTCAGTTTAAGACGATGAGTGTTTGAAATTGCAGGTTTTACGAAAACAGGTATTAAGACCCCATGGTTTAATAAGTCGCGTTTGTGTAGACAAATGAATCCTGAGGGAAGTTGGAGCTGTCGGGAACGGTGACTACATGAGACCGCGGTATGACTTCACGAGAAAATTCAGTACATCGGTTTCGGACAACGAAGCCCGGAAGGGTGGTGTGACCCACCTGTCAAGAGACTCCGTACAAATCTACACCGTCGGTTCTAAGTTGAACGGAGCTGTTGGTAGTGGAATTACAGCCAGACCACTGCATAGTCTTTCAGGCGGAGGTGGTGGCAATACAGGCTACGGCGAGAATTATTGGGGGCCGAACGGTCTCCAAGCGGAACGTTGCCATACTTTGTGATAGCCAGGCGGCTATCAAAGCTCTAAATTCTAACGCGATGAACTCCAAGACGGTGTACGGCTGTCGCAGATATGTCGACGAGATAGCAGAACGATATGATATCCATATCGTATGGGTACCGGGGCACAGTAGTATTCCGGGTAACTGCAGAGCTGATGAAGTTGCTGGGGGAGGCACGACCAACGAACTCTACAATGAGTTTCGAATCTGTGCATACCTATGAGGAACTGCAAGCTCATTATTGATAATGCGAACGTCTATTCCGTCAACGACAGGTGGGCGGCCTTGGACACGAGTAGAACGGCTTGTAAAATCTGGCTAAGGCTGGATAAGCCAAGGCACAAAGAGGCTCGCTCAGTGTGGTTATCGGTGTCATTACGGGTCATTGCACTATGGGTACGTATGCGAGGCGCATTGGTCTTGGGCACCTTGCTAACGACTTCTGCAAAAATAGCAGAGATGAGGAAGAAGAGGAGACTGTCCCTCACCTGCTGGGTATATGCCCGGTTCTTTGCCAAAGGAGAAGAGTGTACTTGGGTACTTACTACATGTATGATCTGAAGAACTGTCAAGAATTGACATTGGCAGGCTAAATTGCTTCATTAGGAGCTGCGAGTGGTTTCGAGACAAGGAGATAATGATTAACTGTGGTAGCACAATGGGAATCAATGCGGCCTAAGTGAGAGTACCCATAAAGCACCCTCCCTATAATGTGTAGACAAGCGCAGTCCTTTAACCCTTTGACGGACACCAAAATTTTAGTAGGACTTCCCGTCGGACACTTGCTGTATCTCCGTTATTTGGTTACTTACAATTTATGACGTGTATACACGTCATGTCCCCCCAGAAATCCTTGTTATGACGTCTATAGACGTCAGTGTCCGTCAAAGGGTTAATAAAAAAAAGAAAACGCAAAGAATTAGTCGATAAAATTATGAAAAGATTCATTTTGAAGGTTCTAAGCCTTTTATACAGGGTATATTAAAACTACCAAGCAGCTGACGAATTATACGCAACAATTCTTATCGCATTTGTAAAAGACTTTGTGCTACAACAAAGAAGATGAGTACATAGTCAACCAAAGCAACAACAAGAATAATCATTTCCTGAAGCAGATTTTTTCTTTACAAGAATAAAAATGTATCCGCCATTCGCATAACCCTGATCTGAACTATGTATGCGAGTTGCACATATTAAACTGACATTTTTGTCTGTTGCAGGAATTTTTTTTTTGTGTCTTTGTTTCTTCGGTTTCTTCTGTTTAAATCATTGTGGCGTCAAAGTACTTTAATGGATTTATTATAACAACAATCCCCAACCGAAACGACATTCAATTCGCCTGCTTGCCTGCCACTACATGTTCCACTACTATTTTCGCCATGTTGCTGCAAGTACCTTTTGCTTGTATGTATAGTAGAGAAGGCATACAAAAAAAATGTTGCAAAAGGGAATAAAAGAAACAGAAAAAATAAAACAAAAAATGTGTGGAATGGTATGGCACAGCAGACTGGCTTGACATGGAATAGAAAAATGTTAAGCGCACCCTAAAGGCAACAAAAAAAAACGAATGCACACAACGTAAAGAATGGATGGCCACATGCAAGTGAAGTGAAGGGTTATGGCATATAGGGTATGGAGTATGAAATAGGTGACATGAAGTGATGATGATTCTAGGTCACCACACCAATAGATTGTTTGTTTGGAAAATAAATTTCAAAATAAAAAAGAAATGAAACGAAAATGAAAAGAAATAAAATGCAAAACGGTTTGATTATTCCACTCTTTCTTTGTCTTTTTGGTCAAGTGCAATGTCATTTTATCAACACTTTAATACCCTTTTCAACACATCCATACGTCTGTACATATTAACACACACACACAAGTTAACATTTATCCATATATCTGCATGCCAAAGGAAAATTAATTTAAAAAAAATTTTGTTTTTATTTTATTTTTTAATTTTTATTCTTTTTTTTTTTGGTCTTTTGTTTTTATTTTATTTTCATGTTTGAAGCAGAAAATTTAGGTCAATAGTTTAGTTTAGTTTAGTTCAGTTTGAAACAATAGAAAATAAAGCCAAGTTTTTGCTTCCATAGGCATATTAAGCCAAAGTGTTGCAATTAGAAAAATTTATTTCCCTCGTTTCTGTATTTTTGTTATAAAAATAACACAATATTTTATAAAAGGGGGATTTACGTTAGGCCATAATTAATTCCGAGAAACGTCATCATGTTAAAACTAAAATTAAATGTTTGTTTAAAAACATTTATACAATGGAAGTACATAAAAATATGCCAAGAATCTACTACAGTAAGAGATAGGATAATGGATAACTCGTGAAAGCTTCATATACAGTGAGCGTCAAAAGAAAGTGTACACCATGAATAAAATTCTAACAATCATCAAACTAAAATTTTAACACTTAAGGAGAGTGCCCGAAAAAAATTGGCAATATTTCGAAATTTTTTATATTTTTTTTTGTTTCAATTTTAAAAACTGGCAATGAAAGAATTTTAAAATGAAAATAACAATAATTTATTAATGTATATATTTTTTTAATGTACACTTTCTTTTGACGCTCACTGTATATGAACTACATCTTTGCGGCTTATTCGAAACAGTATGTAACCGAGGGTGCAGGTATATTTTGAGAATCACTAAGGCTTACTGAACGTTGTAACTTCTTTAAGTGGAGTTATTGGCCGTACAGTCGGCGTGGTCTAGTAGGTAGTGTCTTGGCTTATTAGACCTGAGGCCTTAGTTCAAACCCTAAGTTAGACAGCAAAAGGAAAATAAGCAGATTTCTGAGAGTAAATAAAATTGCCATGAAAAGCTTCTCAAAAATCTGTCGTTCGGTATCGACTCTTGTGAGAATCTAGGTCGTAATCCTGACTAAAAAGAGTTGTAATCACCAATTATGTATTGTTACGTTTTTATCTCTTTAAAAAATGAGTCGCCGGGTAGTGTGTTGACTTATTAGAAGTAGTGTGTTGACTTATTAGAAGTAAAGCCAGGGATCGTGTTCCAGACCAGACATCAAAACTAAATACAAAAAGTATTTATTCGGTATTTCCTCTCAGCAGATTTCTGGCAACAACTCTGAGAGAGAAATAAAATTTTCATGAAAAAATCTGTCGTTCGGAGTCGACTTTAAACTGTAGGTCCCACCACTTATATGTATAAAATTTACACACACAACATAAGTGGTGTGAGAAACTAGGTCAATAATCCTAACTGAAGGGTTGTATGTAAAAATATGAGTTCGTAGATTATTTATTGTCTGCACTACTTTTGTGCCACTGTTCGAACTTATACCACGTATACAACAATAATTATCACAATCTGTGCTTGCTCGTTATATTTCTCTGCTTACAACCTTTTTATAAGCAACAACACTTGTTCTTTATTCTTCTTTGCTCACAACCTTTTTGTAAGCACGACACTCCAGCTCGCGTAATACTTACAACTGTTTTCTTCACACGAAACTTGTCTGCGCACAAGACTGACTGAATTATCACTCGATCTCGTGTCTTCACACACAACTGATTGAATTCTTACTGGAACCAACGTGGCGTCTTCACACAGTTGTTGAAATGCTTTCAATTTCAAACTAAATTCTGGCCTTGCATACTGCACCATAAAGAATCCACACTTACTTTATTACTTTTATTAAATTTCTACTAAGGCCTTTTCTAGTCAGGCTCATGTACCCATAATGTCATTTTATTGTATCAAATGTTCGTATAATTGTTAAACATTATTTCTTAATAGACTTATCAATTGTTTACAACGACTTTTTAATTGTTAGATTAATTTTATTGACTCAATTAATAATTGCATTTGACATAAACAAATACTATTATTGTCGATTCGATAAAATTAAATAATGAGTGAGACCCCATTTAAAAAGCATGACTCTTTAAAAGTATTTTTAATTTAATTTTATATTTACAAACTTTTTTAGCATATGTTTAGAAGGAAAAGCTAGAAATTTGTATTAACACAGCCTAATGAATTAGTCATTAATAGTTCCATAACAGTTTTCCAATCATAGTGGCTCAAAAGTGAGAATTAATTGTCGCTTAACACTTCTAAAAAAAAACTATAGAAAAGAAAAAGATATTATGTGTGGAAATAAATTTAAATTTTTTAGACAGATAAGTCAAGACAATATTTCAATTGCCCCTTATGGTGTCGAAAATAGAATTTTGTCTTGAATAAACATTGAAAATTTAATTTGATTTCTTCATTTATTTTCAATTGTCTATTGAGCTAATACTATGTTCAGACAGGCACTTTTATTGAGTTAATATTCGTTTATTTGTGTACAATATTTTATGTGTTCAGACACATAATATAGACAATTGACAGCTGTTAAATATAACAGCTGATTGTTTCAAAAACATTGTTTTTATTTGGGTCGCAAAAATTAGTTCCAAAAAGGAAAAGGTCTTATTAGATCGTAACAGGAACGCCGATCTATTGTCGTTAATAGGAGCATCTTTTGAAGGATGAGGAAAAAAAATTTTGTAATTCTTAAAAGTTTGCAGAAAAGAAAGCCGCCATTTTTTTTTGTTTAATTCGTTTGTCGTTGTTGACATTTAAGCTGTCAAATATAAATTCAGTGTTTGGAAAATTATAATATGCTCACTGAACTTACTTATGACAGTGCTGTATTTAGAATTTTTCTCAATATTATAACAATTTGCATATTTATTGAGCAATAATTAATTGAAATTTTATACGAAATATTGATTTCAATAATGGGGTTTATTGCGACTTACGCAATAAAAGTAGCTGTCTGAACATCGTATAAGGTAGTTATTTTTGGAAATTAATCTAGGATGGCAGATTCCTTATTTAAATTCAAAAGTAAAATTAATCTCAATTTCTAATAATAAATTTTAACAAATTCAAATTAAAATTATTTATCATCATAGGGTAATTAATTTGATTTCTATAGCAAACAAATAATGTACTAAAATTGTACTACAAAATTTATTTATATTTTCTATTTTATTTTTACCAGTAGTTGTGGCCTACATTGATAAACAATTTGTTGATAAAAAAAAGAAATATTTTGGTCAACCAACTCTTATATTTTGTTTTTATTTTTATCTTGTTTATTAAGTCATTTAGATATTTAAGTAGCCAATGAATCATTTATTTTACGTATAAAAAGAATGTTTAACCTTCAATTCAAAATTGTTTCAATTTGTATAAATATTCTGGCAGCCATAAGACTATTAAGTGCTGCCTAATTGACAATTTCTTCGAAACATGGCCAATTTACATTGTATTCAAAAGTTCTATTGGGAAATATGAGATTTTCAAAATAATCTCGTGGTGATTCACCAAACAAAGTTGCCGTCTCGTGACCCCAACTTGAATACTGTTACTCCTGAATTACGACTTTTACGGAACTCTTAACAAGTCGATAACGATTCATGCCCAAGAGCTTTTTGTCGTTAATTGTGAGATCTGACCTTTAAGAATGTTATACTATGTTCACGTATGCAATTTAATTGAGTCAATATTCGGTTAATTGAGAACAAAATTTTAAATGTTCATATATAATAAATATACGCAATATTCTGCTTACTCAATACTTATTTGACAGCAGCTTAAAAAACAGCTGGCTAATTGAACAACATTGTTTTTGTCTTGTTCGTCGTTTTTTTTTTTTGTCGTTGTCAAATATTTGAGTCGTCAAATATCAACTGGAAGTGTTCGGTTACTTATACTTATGCTCACGAAACAGACTTATGACAGTGCTGTATTTAAAGTTTAACTCAATAATATGACAATTACCATTTAATTGAGCAATAATTAATTGAGATTTTATATGAAATATTGAGATCAATATTGGCGTTAATTGCGATTTATGCAATAAAGGTGCATACGTGAACATAGTATTAGGAAGCTCTATAAATTCTTCAATATCTTAAAATAATTTAATCGCACGATTAAATCACGATTGGAGTATACAATTCTGATTTAAATCAGTTCCAAGGAAAGTTTACTTGAACAAATATTTGCTTTTTAATAGCTCTTGCTTTGGATTAGGAAGTCTTGAATATTCAGTTACATCTTCTACCTTTTACATGGGCAACACACTGACTACTATACCTTATTGATACCTTCTCTTGGTGTCGTTTATAATTATCGATAAATGATTTGTTCAATACTCAATATTATTTATGAATAAATGACTAATCAAACAATTCATATGATTCAACTTTATCTTGTAGTTTTTCTTTATATTTTTTTTGCTTTAGTTAAGTTAGTGATTTTTTACTTTCTTCGTCCCTCCTCTCCACATCTACCTTCTATTTAAAGATTCATTAAAATAAAATTAAAATAAAAAATTTAAAAAACCACTCAAATGTGTAGTCAGTGAACTATAATTAAATAAGTTAGTAAGCAAACATGCATATAAGTAAGTAAGTGAGTATGTAAAGTAAATATCGACGCCTCCATTCTATAACATTCCAAGTCGAGAAAGTGTGTTTTCATGCGACATACGACTATATATGTGTATTCTAGGTAGCTTTTTCCCTATAACTTTGCAACGGATCGGTGCATCTTAACCAAATTTTGAATTTAAAAATGCAAAAACATTAAAAAGTGTATTTAGAACGTTATGGAATGGAGGAGTCGATATGTTAGTTTAAGTGCGTGTGAGTTTGTGACTGCATATGTAACTGTAAGTAATTAGAAGACCAGTAACATTGTTTGTTAAAGTTTATGGCCAACCTTTTAAATTTCTTCACAAAACCTGGTCAAAAATAAGAAGCAGAAACAAAAGTTATTTCACATGAAATCCAGGCACTTAAATTAATGCATTCTTTGAAAATGTCTGACATAAAAGACATCAAAATTTGAACACAAACGAAATTGTTTTAAAGTCTGCAGCAGCAGGTCATAATGAATAGACGTAGTCAGGTGTCTTTTCCTTGTCTTTTGTTATCTAATATTGAGATGATGGCCAGAGGGAGATTGTTGGTTACCCTCCAAGCTATAAGAAAGTGGGTGTGCCTTTTGTATTTAATTTTTTTTTTTTTGTGTTTTTCGTTGTTCTTTTTGTTGTTTCTTCATTAATTTTTAGTTTTCAATCTAGGAAATGGAAATGGACGGATGAATATTGTTGTTGTATTGTTGTCATTGTCATTTTTAGTTGATGTCGCTGTCACTGTCTCTTTTGCTGTTGATGTTGCTTTTCACGTAACGTTTCATGCTTAAAATCCGTTAAATAATGAAACATAAATAACGTTGACATGGTATTTCTTCCTCTAACTTGCCTTTCCCGCTAACTGTTGGGTGTATACAGTTGCTCTGGCTAAATTGGCTGACACGAGTTGATTGGTTGTGTGTAAAACAGTTTAATTAACTTTTGTTCGTCGCCTTCTGCTGTGTTGTGTGACATAAAATATGTTGAATTTAATATTTTCATATTGTTAGAGGAGGTGCAAGTTAAATTGTACTTTTTTTTGACTATTTATTAATTAAGTTTTATATTCTTTGCTCTTGTTTGCCCTGTGGCTTAATTATGTCTTTATTTTATGTTCAGTTTTTTCATATCTTTTCATGTTATCTATTGTTAGTGTTGTTGTAATCATATTGTAATTAATTGTCACTCTCAACTCTCCACTATCCTTGTTCTTCAATCACCGCCACCTCTTTGTGAACTCCTTCCTAAGTGACATTTTACAAATTGTACAGTTGTGTCGCATTAATTTTCGTTTTTTTTTTTTGGGCATTTTTCGTTTGTCTAATGTTATGTCTGCGTTATTGAAATCTTAAGGGATTTTTAATGGCATTTCGTTTTCAATGGTCAGGGATTTTATGTACACTGAGCGCCAAAAAAGTGAGTAAACACCACTGAAATAATACATTTTCTTAGGATAGCGAGAAAAGTAAATGACAATAGTTGAAAAAATTTCCAAAAATAAAAAACAAAATTATTCTTGTGTTACAAGTACAGTCAAACTTCTATAAATTGAACCACTATTATCCGGAAAAAAACTTCAACTTACAGAAACTTCAAGTTAAAGAAGCAAAATCAGATAGAATTTTTCTTCAAGATGCTGTTGCTGTGCTTCAACTTATAGAAAATTCAAGTAATAGGAGTTCAAATTATAGAAGTTCCACTGTATATTTTTTATAATAAAAAATTAAAAATTATAGTGGGCGTGTAGACTCACTTATGGTGCTCAGTGTATATTACGAGGGTTGCAAGCAAATTATTATGTGTTCTAAGATATATGATTTTTATTTGTTTATGATAGTTTCAATCGATCAATCAGAATTGCTGCATAGCCATAAGTTCATAGTCAAACAAAGTTGATAACAACATTGATCAGCTATCGTAACAATTTATCGATCACTATGGTAAGGGTATAGGATGCAAAAGTCATTCCATTTCGATCTGATACGTGAGGCATGCGATTAAAAAGAAAACTTATTTTATTTTCTTGGCGAGGATGGATGATGAATTGATGCATTATCTAAATGCCATAACGTTTGAGATATTTGGGCTCCTTTATTTGGATATTACCGATTAAAAGTCATCCTCTGTTCCTCTGGCTTTAAAAACGGTGATATGCAGAAAGTAGCAAACAGCACTGAATGTAAACAAGCCTGATGATAATTATTTTCGTGATTCAATTATTAATAACAGTTGGGTATCGATCTGTAGTCGCCGTAGTCTAGTAGATAGTACATACATACATACATAATTGGCCATTACAACCCTGCAGTCAGGATTACGACCTAGCTTCTCACACCACTTATGTTGTGTGCGTTAATTTTATACATGAGTGGCGGGACCTACAGTTTAAAGTCGACTCCGAACGACAGATTTTTGAGAAGGTTTTCATGGCAATTCTTACTCTCAGAGTCTTGGCCAGAAATCTGCTGAGAGGAAGTTGCCGACGATATATTTTTTCGTTTTGATGCCTGACCTGGAGTCTAGTAGATAGTGAGTCGACTTATTAGAGGAAAGGCAACAGTTCAAACCCTAGGTCAAAGGACATAACGAAATATGAGAAAATATTTCTTTAGCGACTTCCTCTCAACGAATTTCTTGCAAAAACTTTGTGTGAAATGAATTTGTCATGAAAAGTTTCTCAAAAATCTGCCTTTCGATGGTCGACTTTAATCTGTAGGTCCTGCCACTCATATATAAAATTATCACACACAACATAAGTGGTGTGAGAAGCTAATGACCAATTATGTATGTATCTACAGTGAGCGTCAAAAGAAAGTGTACATAAAAAACTATACGCTATTAAATTATCGTTATTTGTATTAAATAAAAACTAGATGACCCGTGCGAATATTTCGCACCGTTAGTTGTCATTTTAGTAACATAAAATTAAAATAATTAATAGAAATTTTATTAAAATTATAAAAATATTAGAAATCATAATATCATCCTACATATTTACATACACACATAGATATTTTTAAATTCTTTTATAATACTTCTTTGAATACAATGTTAGAGGTAATAACATGATCATCGTTAACTTTTTGCCCGTACGAAATAGCGGTATTGCCAGAATGGATTTTAATACATACAATATTATGTAGAACTGCATTACTATTAAGCGACCCTGTTGTACCACACTTGAACAGAAACATATAATCATAATAATAACAATAGTTCATGCAGTTCTGTATTAAATATAATTTTTATCAATGAAAATATTAATTTTTCAATTTCTAATTATTTTTTGCCATTAGTGTGAGATATAAGCTTTAAAATGAAATATCATTCATTAAATTTGATGCGGTGGTATGGGAGATATTTGCAACCGACAAAAAAAAGTGCTTTAGAAATAATATATATGATTGAAACAAAAAAAAAAAAAAAAAAAAATACAAAAAAATTTCAAATATTATTAAATTTTTTCGGGCACTCTCCTTAAGTGATAATTGTGAGTTTGGTGATTGTTAGAATTTTATCCATAGTTCTTGCACGGTATTTTTTTGAAGCGCCACATTTCGTGATACGCTGGCCTTTAATTGACAAATATTTCTTCATTTTAAATGGTGTTAGAAGTAGAACACAGCCACTGATTTGTCACTTGCTGTCGTCATTTTTAATATTCTGTGAATTTATCACGTCACCATCGTTTCTGGTGATTATTTCATGTGTAATATGTACGATTTTTGCCTTTTTTGTCTCTTTTTTTACTTTTTTTTATAAATTTTATCTTAAATCCTGTATTTTTTTTTTCTACAAAACAAAACAATTTTTATTGATTTTCGATTTAACATTCATTTTTTTTTTGTTTTTTGCTAATTTTCAATTTTTTTTCTGCTATTTTATTTGCTATTTTTCTCATATTTGTTTATGATTTTTATTACTGGCTTGTTTTGCATTATTCTTTCAATACATATGTGAAAGGTTTTTTGTTTCTTCATTTATTTTTATTATCTTTTTGGTATTGCTGGGGCTTTGACCATAAACGGCAGCGTTTATTTTAATGCTTGAATAATTATAATCACCACAAGCAATTTTGTAGACAAGGCACGAGCAGCAGGTTTAAAACGTTCATTCTTTTTTGCTCTAGCTCTGTCTAGAAGCAAGTATTGAAATCCGTTTTAAAATTTAATGTTTTTTTTTTCGTTACTTTTCCATACCAAAAATAGTTGCAATTTTTTTTAGATACTCAAACTGTGATAAGAATTTTTAATTTGTAATGCCCTTAATCAAATCACAAATGCTAATAAGAAATAGCAAAACAATTCAATTTAATTGCTAATGGAACCTTATATTTTCATTTATAATATTTAAAACAAATTTATTTGTTAATCAGTGGAAAAAATCTTGTTCAAACTTTCATCAAATCCATAATACCGGCAATTAAGGGGGGATTATTTTTGTTTTGTGGCCTATAAATCTAATTCAATGTAAAAAAGAAAATTGCCGCCATTAGAATTTTATTACCGCCTCTCATTTTCCTTTTCATGTTATTGTTCTCGGTCGGCCTGATTAATTTTTTTTTTTCCTGATAAATTGCCACGTGTACTCATATGATGTGACAGATTGATGTGAGTTCGTTTATCTATGAAAATTATTTCATATGAATGTTAAATACTCTGTCTACTCAATAATAATAGTAACAAATGAAACCAATCAAATTCCACTTTTAAATTACAAAGATTTTTTTTTATGGTAGACGATTGACGATTAACTATTAACATTCATTTATGGTTTGATTGATGTGTGATTGACTAACTTATCAATCATTAGCATAAAGCAGTGATAATTTACCGCTGAATGTTTATTAAAAGTCGTAAAATGCCTTACAAAGCTTTTGTTTTTGTTTATGGCAGACGATTGACGATTAGCTGTTATTCAATCATTTATGGTGTGATTGACTAAGGCATCAATCATCAGCATAAAGTGGTG